>BSBN01000444.1:7500000-10000000 GCA_027924645.1 Cunninghamia lanceolata
TAATAACCCTAATTCTAACCCTAATTGTATTTGTAACCCTAACCCTAACCTTAATTCTAACACTAATGCTAACCCTAACTCTAGGTAAACATAATTCTAACCCTAACCCTAATTCTAACGCTCAAGCCAATACTAATGCGGATCCTAAACATAATTATATCCTTAATTATAACCCTAACCCTAACCCTCACCCCAATACTAATGCTAACCCCAACCCTAATTCTAACCCTTAATTGTAAGTTCAGAAAAAAGTTGAGTTCATCTCTTCAAGTGAAACATCTATTTCTTTAGTGGTCATGCATCCAAGGTTATCATCTATATCTTAATTATACTCTATTTCAATATCATCATCATGGATGTTTAACTTAGATTCCTTAGTTTCATTATTTTGTTTTCCTTTTCCTTTATTCTTATTTTTAGAACATACTTCAAGATGAAACTTCCCAAATTTTGAATTGACATGTCCATCTAATTTGCAATGAATATAATGATTTTTCATTTACTTGTATCCACCTTCTGTACAATATTATTATCTTTCTTTTCTTTTCAATTACCCTTATTTTTCCATTTTTATGTGGAAGACTCATCCTCATACCTATTATTCTCCTCCTCCACATGGTAATCTTGGATTATGACTTATCCAATTCCTTTAGATTGGTAGTGACTATCCTCCTTTGAATGTACGAATCAAAACCACCAAGATACTTTATCATGTCCTCCTCATATAAATCCATAATATTTATATTCTCCTAACAAAGGATATTGATCCATTTTATATTCTCCTAGAGAAGATGAACAGTTACCAACATTTGTTGTTGTGGAACTGAATGACTAAAGCACCTTATGAACCTCAAAGAAAACATAGTGCAAAGATTTGCTATGAATTAGAACTTCCAAATTCTCTCTTAATGTCTTCTCTGACAAATTAAAGCATATGAGCAATTTTGAATCCTTAATGATAGTTTTGTTCAAGAGCACAACCTCAAAACCACGTGCTAAAATTGAAGTTGTGAAACTGCACTAGGAGTCCTAAAAAATGGTTAGGACACAAGCACAACCTTAAGATCCATGTGATTTGGCAAACCTACGCTGATGCACTATAGCCTAGGTTAGTGCATGGGAGCAACCTTAAGAGCGCTATGATTTGGCAAAGTTACGCTGATGTGCTATAGCTTGGGTTAGTGTATGATTGCAACCTTGAGATCCTCGTGATCTGGCAAAGCTAGCTGATGTGCTATAGCCTGGGTTAGCGCACGGGTGCAACATTGAGATCCCTGTGATTTGGCAAAGTTGTGTTGATGTGCTATAGCTTGGTTTAGCACAATGGCACAACCTTAATTCTTTGTAGGTTGAGCAAAGCTACGCTAGTGCACAAAAGTCTTCCTTAAGGAAATTAGCGCATGGGCACAACCTTTGACTCTCAACCCTTAAATGAAGTTGCACCAATGCGTAAGGAGACTCTGTCAAAGGTAGTTAGTGTTATAGCACAACTTCTAACTTGCTCATTTTGAACAAAGCTACACCATTGCGCAAAGAAGAATTTCTCATCAACAATCCAGTGAATTGGGAGCCTTTCAACATTTCCTTTGAATTGAAAGACAAAATGCCTTCGTCAAAATGCTCAAAATTGCAAACCTATCCAAATGAATTAAACCCAATTTGCCTTGACAATTACTCCTAAAGCAACAAACTAACACAATAACTAAAACATAACAAAAACACATCAGCACTGAAAACAAAACTTGAAATGTTTTTAGGTGATACAAGATCGCACGTCCACCTAGATGCTCCTACATCATAACATGAATGCAACATTAAATTAATATAAACATTGAGGTGGTCTTGAGCTAATATGATAGGGTCAATTTGTACTAGATTGCTTGCAAAGGACTAAAAATATATTTTTAATCTCTATAAAATATTATCCCTTTATTAAGGTTTATTAAGAGGCATATTTAAAAAGTATTAAAACCTCCCTAAAAGAATAAATGTTACCCTTAGTGAAATGTCCTCCACATATTAAATAGAAGAACTGTTCATAATGAAAAAATTTCCACATATAAACACCTAATATGTTGATTCCAATACACCAACTCTTTATAAAAGATATATTAAAACTCCAAAGAATTGTTAAAACCCTTAGTGAAAAGACAAAACTCTATTCCCTTAAAAAAATTAAACCCCATTTTAAAAACAATATAGGCCTGTGAGAGGTTCAATTTTTACTGGATTGCTTGCAAAGGATTAAAAATATATTTTTAATCTCTATAAAATATTATCCCTTTATTAAAGTTTATTAAGAGGCATATTTAAAAAATATTAAAACCTCCCTAAAAATAAATGTTACCCTTAGTAAAATGTCCTCCACATATTAAATAGAAGAGAAGATTAAAGAAGTTTATTGGATTGAGTACACCAACTCTTCATAATAAAAATAGTTCCACATATAAACACCTAATATGTTGATTCCAATACACCAACTCAAGTTATAAAAGATATATTAAAACTCCAAAAAAAATTTCAAAGACAAGTCTATTCCCTTAAAAAAAATTAAACCCCATTTTAAAAACAATATAGGCATGTGAGAGGTTCAATTTGTAGTAGATTGCTTGCAAAGGATTAAAAACATATTCTTAATCTCTATAAAATATTGTCCCTTTATTAAAATTTATTAAGAGGCATATTTAAAAAAAATTAAAACCTCCCAAAAAAAAAATAAATGTTACCCTTATTGAAATGTTCTCCACATATTAAATAGAAGAAAAGATAAAAGAAATTGCACTAACTCTTCATAATAAAAAAATTCCACATACAATTGATTCTACTATACCAACTCTTTATAAAAGATATTAAACCCAAAAAATGATTAAAACCCTTAATTAGAGGACCAAAAATCTATTCCCTTAAAAAAGGAAAATAAATGGGATATAGGCTTTTGCCTAAAATTACGTATCCACCTTTCAATGGACGTATGAAAATTTAAATGCCAACCTATTATTGGCCTGAGAAACACATTGTGCCGTACGAAATATTCTTTACAGGGCGCGTATTTTAAAACACAGTCGAAGACAATATAAAGCAATGACGTTGTGTTCTTTTTTTCAAATTTTGTCTTTAATGGTTAACGTTTGTTACCGATTCGAACTCGGTACCTAATTTTATATTTTATTTTATGGAGATGAATATAACATAAAAATATTCATTTAATTTAAAAGTCTACTATTTGTTCAATTTTTTTAAAGGTTTTATACCAAATTCACAATATCCTCAAACTTGATATCACAACATGAATTTAAATATCGTTATGTTTGTTAATTTTGGTAGAGCAAAATTGAAAATCAATATTAAAGATTTACATTGCAAGTGATAACAAAAATAAAGAGGAATTGCATTATAAATTTTTACTTGTTTTACATTCCATACAATTGACTTATAAAGCCTTATTTTCCAGTTTACAAACTTTCTACAGAAAAAACTTCCCCCCAACTAACTACATAATAATTAATTTATTAAATATAAACCTTATTTCCTAACAATATTATCATGTGTAAATGTTCACAACAGCCTAAATATTCTTAGGGTTGGTGGGGCTGAGTTATTGTCATATAAGAATAGAAATAGCTTGTAACAGTAAAATGATTCTTTCGGTTCTCTTGATTACATAAAGTTATAAAATGTGGTATGGTCAGTCAAGGCAAACCAACAAAAAAATAGCGACATTATTAGGCACTTTATTTGGATATTAACTTTCCCCACTGAACAAAACACTTAAGTGGATGTCACTGTGGATGTCGCTGTAGGGTGGGACTGCAGAAAGTCTTGTTTTTGAAGAACCAATGTATTGAGAGGGATATATATAAAAATATTTTTTGAGATGTTTTTGAAGAATCAATGTATTTAGTTTTTGTTGGAGTGATATTGTTTATTGTTTCTTAGTATTGAGGTGTAAACATATCTTGAAGTTGATTTTTTTTATCAACATCACCAACATAATCTAAATTGTATACCTTATTATAATAAGTTATCTTTAATGTTTGTATTCAATCTTAAGTTGACATGTACCTTAAATATACTTCAATATTTATTTTTAAACTTTCCACTATGGCATGTTCTTGGACAGAATGCCAACTGCATATGTAATATTTGGTCCAGTAATAGTAAAGTACATAAGAATGCATAGAATTTGTTGATATAATTTGCCATGGATTTTTTTTTAGGGTGGACTTAATACTCAAATTCAATAATTCACATGGTATACTAGTTATGTTACACTCAAGTATCCTAAGTTTTCTTAGTGTATGAAGAGCATTTAGTTTGAAAAAGCAAGATCCTACCTTCTTGTTGCTATACTTACAAACCCATAAAATAATGAATTAACCCTAGGTCAATTATTTCAAAAGCTTGATTGATTTGTTCCATAGTGTCTATAATGTACTACATATGAAATCCACTTTAATCCATATAGTTGATAATTTTGCAATGCTAATTTTCTAATGAAATTAATTAGTTTTGTAGATGACAGTGTCTACTTTTTCAAATATAAAACTTTTTGTAGATTTTTGCACTGTTTCACAAACTTGAAAAGTTATACATACTTATTTTTAATAACTTTTTGACTAACAAATCTATATGAAGTTTTATTATTGAATTAAGCTCTTCTAAGAAGATTACATACTTTCCTACATAAGGTTTTATTATAAAATTAAACTTCTCTTAACAGAGAACCACAAGCTATGGGAACTGCTCATTATTGCTGAGAATGGTGGTTGGTGCCCCAATACTTCTCTTTGGCAACAGTCCCTTATCAAGACAACTTTGTATGGCCCCATCAAACATGTCCTCTATGGTGTACTTGAATTTGAAGCCCATGTCGACAAGCTTTTTCGATGAATATGGTACTATTGGCAAAGACTCGTCTGCGTCCGTAAACCTTCAAGAACAATCATATTTTATCAGCATTTTGCACTGATTTTTATACTTCACTATTTTAGAAGGACAATGTTAACGAGCATTAGCAAGTTATTATATTCACTTACTCGGTTGGAATATTGTACTCGGGGTATTTTTGAGCCAGCATCTTTGCCAGCTGAACAATGGTGACATCATGCGAGGAAGAGATATATCTGCCTTTTGCTTCGGGATGTTCATACAGAAAAATGAGTGACATGCAGAGATCATCCAAGTGAACCAGCTGCACTTGTCTCAATATCATGTAATGGGGTTCATTTCCTGCAATGCAGGTATTACCCATCTCATATCGGTAAGAATTGGAACTATCTCTCTTTAATTGTGTCTCTTCACAAAATTTTCAAAAATAATAAGTATACTGATTTAATATTCAAACAAATAAACTTCAGATTTGGAATATGGTATTATAAAGAAGATGGTTTATGAAAATCCAGCAGTTAAATACTAACATACTGATTTACAAGCTTTACAAACAACTGGTAAGGTACATACTTGTTAACAGTGCCAATGCTGTAACCAAGCTGGGAGGCATAGTCTGCATTATAAAGGGCCCCACCACTAACGTTGGTATAACTGTAATGAGATCAATATCATTTTTCTCTGCAAACTCGCATGCAGACCTTTCTGCAAGTGTTTTGGACACAAAGTACATCTGTACATTAAAAAAAGTACATCTTTATCATCAAACAATTAAAAATTATATCTGCCTTGGCCTATTTGGAGCAAAGGGCACAAAGTCCACGCGGCTTAACACACTACCACCCAAATAAATACCAACGCAGTACCCAATTAATTGCATATTACATAAATTTTGATAGAGACAGAAGCTTCATTTTCTACTGTTGTGAATAGAGTAAAAACAATGAAATACACTAATGATCTTACCCAGCCAGTCATTTTTGCAGTCCTACAAAGCTCCACATTGGTCCAGCATGTTTCATCATAAATTTTGCCTGGTGTTCCACAATCATCCGTAAAATTCACTGCCCCAGCGGATGAGGTAAAAACAACTCTTCTCACAGACTTGGCCTTGGCACACGATCTCATAACATTCAATACCCCATTCACTGTTGGCTGGATTACCTCACTCTGCCACAACCAACCCAAACTCTCACAATTCAAATAGAGACAATAAGACTTAAGAAGAATGATATATGGAAGAGAGAAAATTTAAACTTCTGATCAGTCCAAAGAGAGAAAGTGAGGAGAGAATCAGACCTCTGGATCTTGGGACTCAAAATCCATTGCAGTTGCTGCATGGAAAACACCTTCGCAACCATCAATGGCATTGTCAAAGCTTCCTTCATCATCCAAGTCTGCTTTCCAAAGGGTTAATCTCTCATTGTCCCCAGGTAATTTCAACAAGTGACTGGTTTTCACTGGATTTCCTAAATGGTTACAGGAAACAAGAAAAACACCGGATGTGTTAGAAATATAAGGTTTAAACCAAGGATATCCATAAGCATTCATGATACCTACTATTTATATCTTCAGTAAGAATCACCTAATAAAATCTAGGAAATAAAATTAGAATTATTACCTAGATGAAAGATTATTAAGAACAAAGAATCTAAAAGTGTGTAATTTAAAACAAGTAGAGAGTGAAACACATCTGTTAAACTTAAACAACTGTTACATTTAAATTCCAATATTGGTGTGCAGGTGAAGTTGGGGGATCATCTTTCCTTATATAAACAGCTGACCCTAATTAACCCGAGGGCTTAAGCAGTCCAGAGGTTAACTACTTTACATCAGCTGTTTAATTTCAACTTAAATTATCTCTTCAACAACAGAATTTTTAAGATGCAAAAAGCTAAGTATCCAAAATAAATTAACACTGTAGAAGCATAACAGTCCAATTACATGCATGAACTTAAACTAAAAATCAACATATCTAAGCTACACAATAAATTGTCTAAAACTATTAAAGAGATTTTGGAGACTTTATTTTAAAACTAGAGACTCATTAAAAATAAAACGATGTACTTAAAACCATCTGACTCAAAGCAGGTTCCATATTAGGGTAGATTTTAAGATTACAACTGTAGAATATTTTCTGCTATTTCAGGTGATCTAAATTTTTTTCTTCTTTTTGCCAAAAAAAAAAAAGAGAAAGAAAGAAAAAGAGAGAAGAGAAAAAGAGGAAAAGAAAGATTACAAGTGTAGAAAGCAACCTGGGTCTCTGACAGTTGCTCTCACAACATAACCAAGCTCAAGTAATCGCATTGTAATCCATGAGCCAATGAAACCGGCAGCTCCTGTGACACAAACTGTGCCCTTCACTTCCTTCAATGTCTCTTCTCCCATGATATGTTAACTAACTTGTTAAAAGCTGGATATTGCAGAAAATAGAGAGAGAATATAAAACTTAAGTTCTGCCTGAAATGGAAAAGGCATGTCCTTTTATACTGATACGGATGGAGCGATTCCAAAGAAAATTGAATGGTAGCTAGAAATGTGTTAGGCATCTGGTGTCACATGTCAAGCCCAATTGGTGGTTTGGTGTGGAGGGGAAGAACATAAAGTATGGACTTCAATAGAAATGAATTATATAGAAGAAGAAGAATGGCTCAAGAAAAAAACAAGTAGGTATAATTGTTTGGAAGGAAAATGCTTCTGAAACATGTAATAAATATATTACAGTGATGAGATGGTAGAAGGGCTCATATGTCATTGGGAGTGTAATCGTAGAAAATTAGCATTGGTATTGTAAAATATTCGAGAACTACCAATAAATATGGTTGAAGAAGGATTATGTATGTAGTAAGCAGGGCTGAAACTTGATGGGTGTATGGTCATATTTAGTCATTTTAGTTGTAAGACATAATAAAAATTTTAAGAAGACTATATCACTTGAAAGGGAAGATTTCAGGTAAACTATCAAACTTCTATGTAATTATTCTTATATATATATTTTTCTTCAAATAGATGATCATCACAAAAAAATTGCTTGATACTAGAGTTGACCATCAAATTTAAGTCTTGATAAAACTTAAGTAGTACTACTTTTTAAATAATTATTAAATGATTTTTCAAAAGTCTTGAAATTTTTTATTATAATTAATTATAAATTTAATAATTATTATTGAAGTTATAATGATGTTTTTTTATTATGTAATTGGAAAATCTATAGAAATCTTTATCAACAAATTATAAAAGATAATATAATTAAAATATAGATATTTTAAATACATATATGGGAGATGGCCCCAACCAATGAAGTAATGAATGCATCGTTTCTAGGAGACTATATTAATAAGTGATGTTGTTTTCATCGTTTCTTAAGAGTCATCGGTGAGCCGTATTGCAGAGAGAGACTCGTGCGGCTTTTTTCCCACAAGAGGCCAAGCAAAACAATCCATATAAACTGCATGCAAACAAGAAAAACAACAGTGATCCAACTGTAAGGAGAACAGAATACAAAGAAAGCGGTGGAAAATCCATATAAACTGCAAACAAGACTATCCTTATTTTGTTTTGGTTTCCAATATACAACATGTTAGAGCTGGAATCCTATCTGTGGTTGCAGCGTAGCCATGGACTCTGTGGGGAAAACACAACAAAGTTGGGAGTCCATATGAATGCACAAAGTTATTTTCTGGCCAGCAAATATAAAATATATGTATGGTTATCATGCATTTTATTTAAATATCACACTTGTTAATAGCTAAATATTGGATAGCAATTTTACATCTTATCGCTATCAAAAAATGGTAAATACGCTTTATCCAGCTAGGTCTTTGTAGCGGGTTCATGTAAGTTGCAAAGTTTCTGAAGTGTCTTGCACACTACTGTCCAGGCTACTGTTTGGAAAGCCTTATGTTGCTCTTATTTATATGTAATTATTTTTACTGCTTTGTTTCAATACCAAAAAAAAAAGGTGGTAAATAGTTGTCTTATTTTTTATTGGCTTTGACTATTCAACTTGTAATGTTTACAATCATCATGTATGAATTCATACTAGAATACCTATATTTAGAAAATATATCTAAAGTAGGCCGATGATATCCTTCTTGAGGCACCTAATGTTAGGATTGGTGATTAAAAAATAGGCGCCTCCATATCTCTCGGTATAATTTAGATATATTTTTTAAATATAAATATGTAGTAGCATGGCAACCGCAAACATAAATCTAACTATAATTCTAACTAATATTATATATCATATAAATTATATATTAATAATATATAATATTATATACTATATACTATATTATATTTAATATCATTAATAATATTATATATATTATATATTATTAATAATATTATATACTATATAATATTATTAATAATATATATTATATATTATATTAAAAATATTATATATTAAATATATATAAATGTAATTGTATCCCTAATACTAATCATAGTTCTACATATAGATATAAATGTAAATAATTTTTTTGTTTTATTTCACTTAAAACTAAGTGTAATCTTAGGATTAGGGTTAGAATTAGATTTAGAATTAGGGTTGGGCTTATAAATCAATGCTAAGTGTAATTTTATTGTTATGGTTGGAATTAGAGTTAGATTGAGGTTTATGATTACAATTAGGGTTATATTTAGAATTACATTATGCTTAAAATTAGGGTTAAATTTAGATTTATAGGTTTAGATTGAGGGTTATTATTACAATTAGGGTTTTGGTCAAAATTAGGGTTATGCTTAAAATTAGGGTTATGATTACAATTAGGGTTTGGATCATGGTTTGAATTAAGGTTAGGGTGGGAAAGAGGGTTACTCTTAAAATTAGGGTTAGAATAAGGTTTCAATCTAATTAGGGCTATGGTTATGTTTATAAATCTCATTACATTTAATGTTTTATTCATGTATGAAACTATAGCCCTAAGCCTAAATCTAATCTTGATTGTAACCCTAATTCTAACACTAATTTGAACCATAACTGTAATTCTAACACTAACCCTAATTCTAACTCGAACCCCAATTCTAACCCTAATCCTAACCCTAACCCTTACCCTAATGCTAACCCTAATTGTAAGTCTAATTCTAACCCTAACCCTAACTTTATTTCTAATCCTAACCCTAACCCTAACTATAACCATAATCATAACATTAATTTTAATGCTTACCCTATTTCTAGCCCTAACCCTAACCTTAATTATAACCCTAACCCTAATTCTAACCCTAAACCTAACCCTAATTATAACCCTAACCCTTAAACTATTTCTAATTGTAACCTTCACCTTAGCTATAGTTGTAACACTAATTCTAATCCTAACTAGAATTCTAAGTCTAACCGTAACCTTAATTCCAACCCTAAAGTGTAAAATAATTGAATTGCATAGTTAAACAAAAAATAAGGATGACCTCTTTGCTTAAAGTTTGTTCTTGTTCACTATCCTCAATATAGACATCTCCACCAATCCGGCCTAATTCTAATATGTTGAATGGAGAGGATTCGACTATTACTAGCATGAATGCTTCAATCATACTTTAGATATATTTTTAAATATAGGTATGCTACTAGCATATGCAAATTGTAATTATATTCCTAACCATAATTGTAACCCTAACAGTGACCGTAATTTTAACCCTAACCATAACCATAACCCTAACCCTAACCCTTACTGTAATCGTAATATTTTTTGGTTATATATTTGCCCTAATTGTAACCTAATTATAACCAGACCCATAATCCTAATTCTAACTATCTAACTATCTAATTATGGTTGTGGTAAGAATTAGGGTTAGATTTAGAATTAGGGTACCTATTTGTAAGGAATATTTTGATCTGAATGTTGAACCCTAACCCTAATACTAACCCTGATTCTAATTATTAACCCTAATTATAATTCTAATCTTAATATGAAGCTTGACCTTAATTCTAACACTAATCATACACCTATATAAACCCTAGTTCTAACCTTTTCTGTAATTCTAACCATAACTATATCCATAATTATAACCCTAACCATAAAATTGATTGCAACTTTAATTTTAATTCTAATATTGATTCAAACCTTAAGGGTGTGTGCAAGAACTTGAGTCCACTTTTTGGCCAAAAAGTGGAAGTGTTTTCTCTGATTTTCAGAATTTGTCACATTTGACCTAAACATTTGAAGCACTTAAAGGTGGAATCTTGAAAAAATTCAATGAATATGAAATGTAGTACTTGAAATCTAGTTTCCAACTATATAATTTTTTTTAATACCTAGATGATACAAATTGATTTTCAATAGGCTTTTCTAAAAACCACTATTTAAAGTCACTTTTTTGGTACTATACCATGCACGTGTACGTCATCCATATTTTGACGTAAATTATCATATTTTTCTAAATCCTTTTGGGAAAAGATTTGTAACTCACTAAGCTTGTTTTCCATATTTTTTGTAATTTTTTATTGAATTTTTTTTTGTTAATTTTTTATTGGGCAAATTTGGCGTTTCAAAAAATCATCAGGTACGTCATGCATAATATGACCTAAACTTATAATATTTAATTTTTTTTTGAAATTGAAAAGAATTGTCTGAAGTATGTTTTCGTACATTTTTTTTATGAAAAAAATATTTTAATAAAATGTTATGAAAATACTAAAAAACCCTAATAATTCAAGTTTATGGACTTGTTTCATCAGAAATTAATTGAAAACAGAAAAAATAATCCAATTGTAAAAAAAATTACATGTTTAGAATCTACACTGTCTTGTCTATAATGGGTTTTAATTTTGTCAAAAAATTCTATAAAAAAGGCCCTCAGACATATGCCCAAAGTCACTATTTTGTTGTGACATTGATCGGACCTTCAACTTGTAGGTCACACCAAGTCCAAAGGCTAGGTTCAGGTCCCCAACCCTTTTCCTAAACTGAGTCACAAAGAAAAAACTAAGCCTATAATTCAAATTTTGAAAAACTGAATCACGTTTCTTATTTTGTCACCACAGAACGAAATGGGATGTCGTTTAGTAAACAAGATCGCATTTGTTACGAGATTGCATTTATTAAATGGGATCCTATTTAGTATTTAACCTTTTTTTAATAGTATTGTCACTGTTGGCCTTGTAACTTGTTCTGCATGGCCAAAAATGACGTATGCAACATTCTCTACTAACTTTTATCTTCTATAGGTTCATCAACTTGGGATTTTTTTTGAATTTTGAAAGAAGGCATAATTGGGACACTTTTTGGGTGAAATTTTATTGAATTTCTACTTGTTTGGAGGACCTGAACAAAGAAGGAAGGATTTCAAGTTTTTGACATTCATTTGTACATACTTCTAAATTTTTTAATAATGGGATCACAAGCTCGTAATAAGAGGAAAGATAGGAAGGTATTGACCCCTAAAGAAATTAAAGCAAAGAGAGAGGAGGCAAAAAGACAAAGAGATAAAAGAATAAAGATTTGATCAATGAATAATGCTAAAGCATCCAATTTGACAACTATTGAAGATAAAAGCATTGAGGAGACCATGGATGTAGATAATGCAAATTGGCAAGAGGTGAATGTGGAAACTAATACGATTATACAAACTACTCTTGGTATGTCTTCAAATCCCCCTTTCAATGCTATGGAGAATGTTTCAATAGGCACAAATCCAGGTACATCTTCAAATCCACCTTTGAATGAAATGGAAATGGTGTTGATAGAAGATTTAAAAGAAGCTAGATATAATAATGTTGAGATCAATAATATTCGTAGAGATCAAGATTTGAGACAGAATGTTGTTGAAAATGAAAATGAAAATATTTTTGTTGAAAATGAAAATGAAAATTGTTTTGTTGTTGAAAATGAAAATGAAAATCCTTCTGTTGAAAATGAAAATGAAAAGTGTTTTGTTGTTGAAAATGAAGATCGTTTTGAAGTTGAAAATGAAAATGAAAATTCAAGATGTAATGTTGAAAATGAGAATTTTTTTTTAAAATTGAAAGATATATTTTGGATAATCTTCCTGGTAAGATTTCTTGGAGACAAATAAGAACACATGCCAATAGATTATACAAATAATTTTTTTATCATAAAAAACTATTATTTCAATGTCAACTAATGATGCAATTAATGAGAATGTGGAAAATGACAAAAGTAATGAAAATGTTAGGCATTTTTGTTAAACCAAGAAGAAAAGATCAATCACTAAAACATGCTATGTCTACTATTGCTAGTGTCATTGAGTCTAATGGAAAGAATAGTTGATCTAAAGATAAGAATGCAATAAGATGAGCTATAACAATTGCTATAGTTAATAAAGAAACTTTGAATAGAAGAATGGTAAGCAATATTAGTGGAATTCTAAAAATACATCCTAAAACATTGGTAAGAGTGGCAAAAAGGAGAGAAAGTATAGAAAATGATCCAATCCACCAATGTTGGAGTTTTAGTGGTCAATTCCCGAGATCTGACATGAAACTAAATGTTGAAATCAAATCTTTGATCAAAAAATATTAGCATGATAATACTAGGGTATCATATAATGCTAGAGATGTTTTAAAATTAAGAGTGGGGTCCAAAGTTCACGATCCTCTCATCCAAAACACATATTAGATACAATGCAAACTGATTTTTATAAAAAAAATTGTGGTGATTTAGTGTTACCTAGTAATATTAGAATAAGTCAAAGATCTTTTAAAAAATTCAAACCATGGTATGTAAAGATTAATAAGCAACGAATATCTTGTTTTTGTAAAATGCATGTTCAATTTTGTTATTATTATGATGTGTTTCGATATATACATTGTACTTTACATACTAACATGAATATACAGGAATGTGGTATTAATATGCCACCTAAAATAATAAAAGAATTTATATCAAGTTTGTTTTGTGAAATATCTAATGGGAAATTATTTTATTGAATTTCATGTATTTCTAGACAATGCACTAGTTGTGGCAATCTTTCTTTCTTAAGAGTTTGTATGCATGAGAGTGTTGGAAATAATTTTGGACAACAATTAGTGGATGTTAAAGGATTTAAGAATGTTCAATATTCTTTAAAAGATGGAAAAATTGGAAAGCACTGTGATTTCATTACAGAAAAGGTTAGTGTACATGCATTCATATCAGAATTTAAGAGTAAGATTGTACCAAAATATGTCAAGCACTGTGCTCGATGGCTTGATGGACAATTTCGTGCATGTAGAAACACATTTCCAGTTGGTACTATGCTATCAGTGGTTGATTTTATACAAAACTATACTCTAGCTCCACAAAAGAAAATCCAATCACAATATTACAATTCAGTGCAAGTGGCTATATTTGTTCATATTGTTTATAGACATGCAGATGATAGCACAAAGGATGATAGAAAAGTTTTGAGGGAGTATCATTTCTATTTGAGTGACAACCAATTACACTTGTCAAAGTTTGTTCAATATTGTTTCAATATATTTATTCAAATTTAAGAGAAAGATGAATCCATATGATAGATCATCTCATATCGTCAGATAATTGTATGGGGCAGTTCAAGAATGCTCAAATATTTTATTGGTTAAGTAGGGTTCACAAAGAACATAATGTCCAACATATGTGGAAGTTTTTTGAAACTGGACATGGTAAAGGAGAACATGATGGAGTTGGTGCATGTGTTATAAGAATTCTTGCTAGAGAGTAATTAAAATTTGAGGATGCAATAAAATTTAAATATGCATGTGGGATTGTGGATTGGTACAATACAAGATTATCTACACCTAGATCAAGTGAGTACTCTACAGTTCACCAATTCTTCTGGCTGGTTGAAGAAGAGAACATTCTACCTAGACTTGATTGCGAGATAATCAATGGATCTACTAAATGACATTCATTTAAGAGTTTAAATGCAAGCACATGGACTACTAGACAATGGAGATTGCATGTTTTTGTTAGTTTTGCATTTTAGGAGATTGGGAAGTATGTGAGAATATAGAATGGGTTGAAGAGTGGAAGCAAAGATCGTTGACACCTGCACAAGCACATGATCAATATGAAACAAAAATTAAAGACAATGATCAATTGTTTACATCAGATGATTATGAGCATGTTTCAGACCTTGTACAAGAAGGTAATTTAATTCAAATTATTTTATTTTATTTCACTTCATTACTATTTTGTAGTGTTTTTATTTATTTATATGTACATCTGAATGCATGTATGTAGATTGGTCAAATTATATATACATGTGCAAGTTATTGAATCAAAATTTGATTGCAGGACATGTGTATGCTGTTGTTGCACCAAAGGAGAATGAAGAGGAAACATAATATTGGTTAGCTCATTGTGTGGAGACTAAACATAAGTTAACAGCACCTCGAGAAGATGATGATGGATTTCCTTATCCAATAGGTTCGGTGATCCCCTTAAGACATCCTCTTAAGCAAAATTTGATAACAATTCTTTGATCCCCTTAAGAAAATTTTGGAAACTTCTTTGACCCCCTTAAGAAAAATTTGAGAACTTCTTTTATGATGGATATCATTATCTAATAGGTTCGGTGGTGGTTGTTGGCACTTGGCTACAGAAATACCTAATAAGGAAGAATGTTTTTCCTACATTTGAAGATTATGAAACACATAAGAAGATTATACACTACTCACATTTGGTGTTGGCAACAAATATAAAACTAGTGAGGTATGGTGGAAACCCTACAAATAAAGAGCTATGGACAATTTCTATGGAAGAGAATGAGACAATCATCGATCTGTTGCAAAAAAGAAAGGATGCAGATGGTACAATGGAATAAGTAAATATAGGTAAATATAGTTAAATAGTTTTATAGGGTTCTTTTAAATACATTAAATACATGTTTTGATATTGCTTGTGGGTTATTAGTTGAAATTGATTTAATTGTCCTTTTATATCCTTAGGCCATCATCACAAATTCATCACATACTTTGAAACAAAAAGGAGAGGATGTAGATTAAACCTATATGTACATGTGTGAGGCACTTGTAAATACAGGTAAATGTTGTGTATATAGATAGTTTTATATAAATTAAAATACATGTTTTGATGATATATTGATATTGCTTGTATCATTTTGATATCAGGCAGCATGAGGACCTGCTACATTCCCCACAAGTTTTAGATTTTTGTGAGATGGCATAACCACATTTTGTAAACATTATTTTGAGTTGGCATATATGTACATACACAATTACATAATTACACATTTTGTACACAAATTTGTATACATGTATACATACACAATTATACTCTACACTTTTATATGTCAAAATTATTATTCTATATATTTTGTTTGTTAAATGTGGATATTTTTCTACTTTGAATTTACACTAAATTTGATTGTATTATTGTTAAATTTGGTTGCCATGGGCAACTTCACCAAATATTGAGAACTTAAGACATCGTATTAGGACCCCTTAAGACATCCTATTATGACATAAATTAAGACATCATATTGTTATGATTAGTCATTCTAAATTACATCAATTCTGATTAAATATGAGGTCCATGTACTTTGAAGTATGTGATCCTCTTAAGACGTCCTATTAAGACCCCTTAAGACATCCTATTACGACATAAATAATATTAACATTAACATGATATTTGTATAACTTTTGTGATTGTTAAATGATGAGTCATCCTAATTTCTACTACTTAATTATATCATTTGTTATGATGTCAAGTCACCCCAAAGTCTAATACTTAATATAATATCAATTATGATCCAACATGAGACATGTACTTTGAATTCTCTGATCCCCTTAAGACGTCCTATTAGGACCCCTTAAGACGTCCTATTAGGACCCCTTAAGACATCCTATTACGACATAAATTATATTAACATTAACATTATATTTGTATAACTTTTGTGATTGTTAAATAGTGAGTCATCCTAATTTCTACCACTTAATTATATCATTTGTTATGATGTCAAGTTACCCCAAAGTCTAATGCTTAATTATATCAATTGTGATCCAACATGAGACATGTAGTTTGAATTCTCTGATCCCCTTAAGACGTACTATTAGGACCCCTTAAGAAATCCTATTACGACATAAATTATATTAACATTAACATTATATTTGTATAACTTTTGTGATTGTTAAATGATGCGTCATCCTAATTTTTGCTACTTAATTATATCATTTGTTATGATGTCAAGTCACCCTAACTTGTCTAGAATACTTAATTATATCAATTGTGATCCAACATGAGACATGTAGTTTGAATTCTTTGATCCCCTTAAGAAGTCCTATTAGGACCCCTTAAGACATCCTATTACAACATAAAGTAACATAGACAAGATTTGGATGAACATTTTTTGACTCTTTGATACAAAAATAGAAAAATGCTACAACTTCTATTATTATATTTTTTATATTTTGTCGATAAACCATTAGTTTCATTATGAAAAGTTACCTTATATCTATTTTTTAACACTTTCATTATCATTTAAGGGTGATGTTTGGCCCATCATAAGAATATACACACCATACAAATTATTTTAAAAAATCAAACATATAAATTATTTCAATTATACAAAAAATAAAAAATCTTAAATTATAAATTTAGGTAATAAAAAACTCATGATAGACGTAAGAAACAAGACTAACTTCAAAATTTCATGTAGGGGTGAAGTAATCTACATTAAAATGTTATTTTTTGCCAATAAATGTCTTCTTTTCATCCTTCCACCAAATTTGTGACATAGGATTGATATACGTTATATAACAAAAGTGTTTGATACAATTCACATTAGAGGTCAAAAATAAATAACCTTAATACCTTTTTTATGCCAATTAATTAAAATGTAGTAGTGACAGGATCCAAGAGGTCAAATGTTTTTTGACAAGTTCTATCAACATGCATTTATAGTAAATTTATAGTAAATAATAGCCATTTTACATTTATATACATGCATGGAAGATGTTAGTACTTATTAAAATACAACCATTTTCCTTTTGGCAACTCATTTCCTCTATTTTTCCATTTTCAAGAAACTTTGCAAAATCATTGCTTAGAATAGGGCTGACTATGTCAACATTGTATAAGAGAAACAACAAAGAATTAGAGACTTGTAGATTTCCCACATATTCCCAAGAGGGTCTTTTATCTTGTGAAGACAACATATGACACATAGTACCATTGTTATTATATTGAATGATTCAATCAAGAAAAACATATCCTTTTGGAGGAACTTACTTTCTCTCTGTCTTTTCCCTTTATAAAGAACTTTTACAAGTAAAACACATTACTAGTTAATATTATGGAAGTCTTTCATATTGACCATTACTTATTTAATATAAAAAATGTGGTACATAATTTCCATAACTAAAATTACATGATATTAAGATAAAAGCCAACTTCTCTTTTTATATATACATTAGTTAGGGTTCTATTAATACAAAATTTTGGTAATGTTCATTATTTAATTTCTAAAGGCATGCTATCTAAGAATTGCCAACAATAATAAATGAAGTAAAAAATTTCCCATAACCTTGATGAGACATATTAGTATAGAATACTTGAAACCACTTGTGAAAACCTTACTATCTAAAATTCCATTTATAAAGGGCATTGGAAGCTAAGTAGATATAGACAATAAGAAGATGTTAAATTGTTTTCTCACTATAAAAACCAATTAGTTTTTGTTATTTTTTATTGGAAACCCAATTTCTATATATTTAAATATAAAAATGATATTGAATAAGATATCTAGTGTCATTTCTATTTCACTTAAATGTTTTTGGATAGAAACTTTCTTGTCTCTTTACTATTTTATAGGGCTCTTAACAATCAATGCATTTAAAGCCATGGAAATAATGGGAGAAACATAACTACTACAATTAGAGGATGCCAAGCTTGTGGATGGAACTTCATAAATAGATACTCTTGATGAGCTAGATGGCATGGGAAATTTAGTTGAGAAAAGTCTTGTATTGGCAAAAACATTTACCATTATGTAGACATTATTATCTACAAAAAAATTATATATAAAATATTGAAATGAAATAAAGTCCATGAAACAATATATAAAGTCCATGAGAAACAATATATGTAGTCCATGAAATAGTCAAATATAGCCCATGAAATAATCTAACTCGTATCGTCTCTATAATCAACAAACCTCTTCACATTGTTGAAATACATAGGACAACTAAGAGGGGGGGATGAATCAGTTGTCACAAAAACTTACTTTCATATGAATACTAGACCATCAGTTACTTAATTACAGATAATTAGATTCAACCATGAAAGCATGAAACCATAGACTTAGTCACAATCATACATTCAACATAGAAGACACTGGATTTTTATGTGGAAATTCCTTTAAGGGAAAAACCACAGTGGGTGTTAGCCCACAGAAATATATGAGTTATAACAGTACCAAAAAATATTGTCTCACTGCCCAAATTGCTCACTACAAAGAATGACTCATTGCCAAGGGGTGGCTGACTACCAAAAAACGTGAACTGATTAAGTAGCATCTACTCCATGCTTGGGTTCAATTCCATTGAAGCACAATATAAATTCTCTGCTCTGCTCTTTCACACCTTCACACTTATCTCTTAATTTCCGCACTCTCCTCATACTTTTTGCAATTGCATTACAAGTTTTTGTATAAGTCATCAACCTTGGAATGTACATCAAGGTCGGCAATACATTCATCAACTGTTGGAACAATCTCCAAAGTCGGCATTACAAAAACATACATAGAAATAGGTCTAGACCTAATACATAAATTAGGGAAGATGTAAAGATATATGATGATCACACCATGCCTTAGCTAGGACTCAAATGCAATCTTCATGCCATGAAATGCTTCTACAATCTTCAAGGCATCTCTGCAAATGATGAAATCAACCAAGTCGGCTAAGACTGGTGAGGACACTAGGTCTTCTAAGAACATTCTTCATCTATGATCCAATTTTCTCTTTGTCAACCAATCCAAGAGTAGGAACATGATTAGGAGACATCTACAAGCACATTGTAATCACCAGGAACAACCGCACGATCTCTAACCACTCTATCAAGAAGATTCTTTAAACCGGAGCATAAGAAAAACACTGTCAACCACTGTCATAAGGAAAGGATAGGTTGCGGATCACCAGATCATGAACCATTAGAGATGAAGGAACATAACATCAAATTAGACTTAACTCTAGAACTACAGACTAAAATACTTCAATGTGGAGAAATGCAGAGGAATGTGGAGCATAACACTTTCTCCCTGTCACCACCAAACATATAAGAAAAGCAGTTTACATTCTGATGAACATAACTCACTCAAATCTTCATACCGGAGGCTCAAACTTGGAATATAACATCTTCAGACAAACTTCTAAATAACTTCTAATCCGCAAACAAAGACATTCATCCTACTGGAAATGCAGAGCAATCTTGTGGACTGTTCTTCTGTATGCAATACATTGTTTCCACTACAACTCACTGTTTCTACTGAAGGAGCTAATTTTTTCAATATCGTCAACATCAAGATCACTTACATAAGTGAATACAAAGAATCTCACTTATTACAAGAAAGCATCAAAATAGGAGCACAGTTGACACCAATGAAAACACAAATATGTTGACATCAATGACAACACTGATTATTCACATACTTGCAAGAATCTCCCCCTTTGTCATTGATGGCAACATATGATGTGAAAAAATGAAAAGACCATCAAGACAAAATTCTCCCCTTTCTCTTTACACATCTACATTCTTTCTCCCCCAAAGTTTTTAACATGATTTCTCTCCCCCTTTGACATCAATAGAAAAGGGCACATACTTGCATTCTGCTGCTCTGATTCAATTGAACTATTACCAACACATCTAGCTACTCCCCTGAGAGGTAGCTCTCAAAACATCAATCCAGATCAAAGAATGAGACTTTGAACACCATTGGATTGATGCATTCTTATGCATCTTAATTTAAGGCAGGAGGGCTAATAACCCCTAACTTTTCTCTGAGATACTCAAAAGTATACTTAGGCAGAGGCTTGGTGAAGATATCTGAATCTGATCCTTTATGGACACATATTCCAAATTTACTTCATTTTCTATCACATTTTCTCTTAGAAAGTGATACCTTATAGATATATGCTTTGTTCTTGAATGCATCACTGGATTCTTTGAAATATGTATAGAACTTGTATTGTCACAGAAGATTGCAACTAGATCTTCATACACAACTCTTATGTCCTTCAAAGTCTACTTCATCCATAACACTTGAGTACAACAACATGTTACTACAATAAACTCTGCTTTTGTTGTTGACAAAGAGAGTGAATCTTGTTTCTTGCTCAACCATGAAACTAATCTGTTGCCCAAATAGAAAGCACCTCCACTTGTACTCTTCCTATCATCAACATCTTCGGTCCAATCAACATCTATATCAACACTAAGAGTGAAATAATTATTCCTTGGATACCATAAGCCATGATCTGGTGTGCCTTTTAAGTATCTCGAGATTCTCTTTACTGCCATCACATGTGACTCTCTTAGATCTACTTGAAATCTTGCAATAAGACAAACTGCATGCATAATATCAGGTCTGGTTTGAGTTAGATAAAGCAATCCTCCAATCATGGATCTATACTTTTTTTGATCAATCCTGGGTGATTCATCAGTTTTGATCAATTTGCATCCAGTCACCATGGGAATACATACCATTTAGAGTCTTCCATCACAAACTTCTTTAACAACTCTTTCACATACTTAGACTGAGATATGAAGATTCCTTTATCTAATTGATTGATTTGCATACCCATAAAGAAATCCATCTCACCAAACATAGATATCTCAAAATCTTTCTACATTTCACTAGCAATTTTCATACACATACCTTCATTGCCTCCAAAGATGATATCATCAACAAAGACTTCAACAATCAAAATTTGATCAAATCTTGAAATAGAGATTACTTTTAGTAGTACCTTTATTGAATCCTAACTGCAATAAGTACTTATCCAACCTTGCATACCAGGCTCTAGGAGCTTGCTTGAGTCCATACATTGCTTTCTTCAACCTGCATACCATATCACCTTCATTTGATAGTTGAAATCCTTCTAGTTGCTCAATGTAGACTTCCTCTTCTAGTTCACCATTCAGAAATGCAGACTTTACATCCATCTGATATACTTTGAAATATTTGTGAGCTACAAATGCCAGAAACATTTTGATTGCTTCAATCCAAGATACTAGAGCAAAAGTCACTTCAAAATATATCCCTTCAATTTGAGAATATCCTTTGCACACAAGCCTTGCTTTATTCCTTACAAGTTCCCCATTTTCATTTAGTTTATTCCTGAAAACCCATTTGGTTCCAATAATATTTTTGTCAATAGGTCTAGGAACTAATTCCCAAGTTTCATTCTTCTCTATTTGCATTAGTTCTTCCTCCATTGCCTTTACCTAATTTTCATCATTGCAAGCTTCATTCATAGTTTCTGGTTCAACTGTAGAGAGAAAACAATAATTCACTTATTCTTCTATAGCTCTTTTCCTTGTCAGCACTCCTTTTTCTTTGTCTCCAATAATTTAACCTTCAGAGTGATTGATTCTTACATACCTAGAGGTTTTAGCAATTTTTGCAGCATTTTCTTCTTCATCTTGACTGTCTTCTTGTTCAACTATTTCTTCATAAGTTATAGTAGCAGGTTCATCTGATTCATAGCCACTATGATATGATGTTCTTCCTTTTCCTTCATCCACCTGAACACATTTGTACTCTCAACAATATTTTTCAACCTTTTGTTGTAGCACCGATATGCCTTACTCTTGATAGAGTATCCAAAGAAGATTCCTTCATCATATCTTGCATCAAATTTCCCTATGTCTTCATCTCTTCTGATATAGAATTTGCTTCCAAAGACTCTGAAGTATCTTACTATTGGAATTATTCCATACCACAATTCATATGGGGTTTTAGTACCATTACCTTTCACTTGAACTCTATTTTGAATGTAGATAGTAGTATGTATAGCTTCTTTCCAGAAAACTTCTGGCAAGCCTTCTTCCCTCATCATTGTTCTGGCATCCTCTTGAACTATCCTATTCTTCCTTTCCACAACTCCATTTTGCTGAGGATTCCTAGCTGCAGACAACTGTCTCTTTATTCCTTATTCTTCACAGAAAATGTTGAATTCATTTGATGTGAACTCACCTCCTCTATTAGACCTCAAGCATTTGATTTTTAGTTCTATTTCATTCTCAACCATTGCCTTGAAAGATTTGAACTTCTCCAGGGCTTCAAATTTGTCTCTTAGAAAAGTAACCCAAGTCATTCTAGAATAATCATCAATAAGCAACATGAAGTACTTGTCACCTTGTAGACATCTTATCCTTGTAGGACCACATAGATCTGTATGAACTAGATCCAACAAACCGGTAGAAAATTGCTCTTTACTCTTGAAACCTGTTCTTGTCTGCTTCCCCAACTAACATTCCTTACATATAGTATTGGTGGGTTTCACAAGTTTTGGTAAATCTCTCACAGTCTAACCTAAACTTATCTTTACCAGATTATCAAAATTTATATGACACAACCTTCTATGCCACAACCAAATCTCATCTTCTTGGGCTAATAAATAGTAGTCATTAGTTCCTCTTAATTGATAGATGTTACCTTTGGTCTTCTTACTGGTAGTAATCACAGTTCTGAAGATTTCCATGATATTGCATCCATTGTCTTTGAATCTCAGATCATGACCTTTGTCACACATCTGACCAACACTCAACAGATTTTTCTTCAAACCCTTCACATATAGGACATTGTCAATATTATGCTTTCCATCAAATGAAATAGATCCTTTTCAACAAATCTTACTAGCTGCATTGTCTCCAAACCTAACCAGTCCTCCATCATATTTTTCCAAACTTACAAACTTACTTTTATCATAGGTCATGTGATGTGAGCATCCACTATCAATAATCCATTCATCCTTATCTTTCTCAACATGAACAACCAAAGCACTTTCTTCCAACGGTTTTTCTTCCTTCATACAACTAGCAAAATTAGTAGACATGGGTTGGTTCTTCTTTAATAGCAATAAACAAGCATTCATTTGCATCAGTACTAGCATCATCAGATTCATCATCAGTCACACCTTCATCATGAAAATCTCTAACATAGTAGGATTTCTTTGGAGCTCTAGGTCTGTTCTCATATCTTTTTCTATTCCTTTCAATTCTTTTAGGACATCTAAAAGGATAATGACCTACTTTACCACATGAAAAACATTTAAAGGTAATTTGCCTTTGAACTTACTGGAACCTCTTTGCAATCTGTCAACAAAGTTAGCTTCAATTCCATCAAAGTCATCATCAGGTTCCACCTTATATTTCTTAGCTCTGGAGATATTTTCTGAAGAATTGGATTTGAAAGTAGTTTCAACTTTTGGCAGAGCATCACCAAACTCTTTCATCTCAAAGGCTGTAAGATTTCCAAGTGATTGATCTCTGTCAATAGTTTTCATAGTCATTACTTCTTCAATTGTAGTTACTTTGTGACTGTAGGACTTTAGTAGTGATCTAAGAATTTTTATCACAACTTCCTTATCACCAATAGTTCCTCCCATACCTTTTATTCCATTGACAAGTTCATCCACCCTTTGCATGAAGGCTATGATGTTTTCATTTTCATTCATCTTTAAACTCTCATATTTTGCTTTTAGGCCCTATAGCTTGGCTTCTTTTATAGAATTATCACCTTCGTATAGTTTCTTTAATTTTTCCCAAACCTCATTTGTAGATTCTAGATCCATGACTTTAATCAACTTAGTGTCGGATAAAGAACTCAACAAGGCATCTCTAGCTTTTATATTCAACTCATATTCTTTGATTTCATATTTAGTTGTCAAACCTTTTGAAGGCATGGTATATTTTGTTTCTGCAGCTTTCCACACTCTATAACCAATACAAAGGAAATGGCCTTTCATTTGTACCTTCCATAGAGCATAGTTTGTTCCATCAAATTGTGGAGCTTCGTTTTTAAAAGACATCCTAGATCTTCCTCAAGTTGTTAGGATTCCTTTCGAGGAACCGGCTCTGATACCAATTGTTGAAATACACAGGACAACCGAGAGTGGGGGTTGAATTAGTTGTCACAAAAACTTATCTTCATATGAATAGCAATCCATCAGTTACTTAATTACAAACAATTAGATTTAACCATGAAAGCATGAAACCATAGACTTAATCACAATCATACATTCAACACAGGAGACACCCGATTTTTACATGGAAAACCCTATAATGGAAAACCACGGTGGGTGTTAGCCCATAGAAATATATGACTTATAATAATACTGAAAAATAGAAGCTCACTGCCTACAGCGCTCACTGCCCAAATTGCTCACTGCAAAGAATGGCTCATTGCCAAGAGGTGGCTCACTGCCAAAAAAGGTGAACTAATTAAGTAGCATCTACTCCATGCCTAGGTTTAGTTCCATTGAAGCACAATATAACTTCTTTGCTCTTCTCTTTCACACCTTCAGACTTATCTCTTCATTTTCTCACTCTCCTCATACTTTTTGCAATTTCATTATAATTTTTTATACAAGTCATCAACCTCGAAATGTACATCAAGGTCGGCAATACATTCATCAACCGTTGGAACAATCTCCAAGGTTAGTATTACAAAAACATACATAGAAACAGGTCTGGACCTAATACATAAATTAGGAAAGATGTAAAGATGTATGTTGATCATGCCATGCCTTAGCTGGGACTCAAATGCAATTCTTCATGCCACATCATGCTTCTACAATCTTCAAGGTATCTCCGCAAATGATGAAATCAACTAGGTCGGCCAGGACTAGTGAGGACACTAGGTCTACTAAGAACATCCTTCATCAATGATCCAATTTTCTCTTTGCAAACCAATCCAAGAGTAGGAACACAATCAGGGATATCCACCATCACATTGTAATCACCAAGAACAATTGCATGATCTCTAACCACTCTATCAAGAACATTCTTCAAACTGGAGCACAAGGACAACACTGTTAGCCACTGTCATAAGGAAATGTGAGGCCTACTTTTTCATTCCCTTATATTTGACTACTTATTTTACTATTGGTGATACATTTAGACTTATGGGACTGTTGATCCCAAATTTTTGGACTATTAGACTTTATGTTGTATGTGGATTTGTTATACTTAGCATGTTTATGATGTATTTAGACCTAGATATTGATTTACTGATGATGTTAGACATATAGTTTATATTATGATGTTATTGGGAAACTATTCATGTGATGTTAACTATTAGAAATTTGCTATGTGATTCAATCTTGGGAATAGATGTTTGAAATGCAGAATTTTGAATCTAATTGTAATGTGACTTCCTTGATGCTTATATGAACATGTGATTTTGTATGCAAGTGTATGTTTTAATTTACTTCAGCTATTATATACATGTGGAATTAACATTTCATTTGAGTGTGTAGGTGTTTCTAACGAAGCCACAAAAATTCAGAGATCATCCCACACACTGTGTTGTTTTCCCTTGTGAAGCCGATCTAGTTCCAAGAGGAACCAAGATCATCTATGTATTGCATGATGAATTTTTGCAATGTTTGCATATGGTGTCCTTTGGGCTAGGTCTACCCTTTTTCAGTTGATTGTATTATGGTGTTGTAAATGTGTAATGTTCATTTGACACAATTTTTGTTTTAATTTTTTTGGGACCCCTTTTCATGTTATTTTCTACATCCTAAGGTGCTAAATTTGGGTTAAACTTGACCTTGGGTTGTACCCCTAGGGTCTAGGGGTCATTTGGGCTTGTGTAACCTTAGGTAAACTTCCATTTGGTCACTTTAACTTCACTCTAAAGTAAAGTGACGAAAATGGAAGCTTGAGAGGGGGAGGATGAGTGGGTCAAACACTCAACCTCTTCCTTTCCTCTTCCCTAGGTTGGGGGAGTCTCCAAGACCCCTTAATTGTGGAGGACTTTACTCCAAGTCTCTCCCACAATTGGTGAGGGTACCTTGGAGTTGTGTGGTTCCTCTTAGGAGGAGAGGATTGAGGCACATGTGGCACCCACTCCCTCTTAAGCTCCACTTTTCTCTCCCACATGTTTTAGAGAGGATAAGTGGAAGGGAGAGAGACTTGGTGGATGGGTGAGTGAAATGTGTCACCACCCATTCCAAGGGTCTTGCTTGTAGTTGGGAGGAGTGAGGAGGTGACATGTGTCACCTCCCCATTCCTCAAGACTCTTGAGAAGAGCCTATTTTAATCCCTTTTGGAGAGAGGGATGGGGTTGTTGAAGTTTTATCAATTTTATTGATTTTAATTACTTTGGAAAAAAAGTTGGAGAAAATTTGGTTGCTTAACTTGGAGAAGGAGTTACAGGATCTCTACTCAACTACCATCTACCAATTTGGGCTTTTCACGATAGGTTTCAAGGCTAAGGCCTTCCCTTATGCATTTTATTTACTTGTGTGATGCTATGTGTGAGTTTCCATTTTGATTTTTTAGTTGTTGTTGTGGGGAAAAATTATAAGGGAGTTATAAGAGCCTCTCCTACTTAGGAGAAGATGCTCAACAAGTGTGGGGTGGGAGGAGGAGTGAACCTCCTCGGGGTCATTTCCTTGATTTTGTGTAGTTGTAGCCTTGAGGGCAATATGTGAATATGTGCAATATGTGAAATGGCTTGAGAGCCAAATGGAAGCTTTGTGAAACTATGTTTAAAGGTGTTGGATTGAGGCCTTGAGAGGTATTTGTATTGGAAAGTTTTAGGAGTGGCACTTTTGAGTTGAGTGATGTCCACTCCCCTACCCCATTGAAATCATCTTGAGTGAGTTCTTGTGTTGTGATAAGCCATGGGAGTAAATTGTTTTTGGGTGTTGAATGCAAGGTTGTGTTGTGGTTTGAGTTTTCCTAGTGTGAGGATGGCCTCCTAGCTCAGGGGTGACTCATGAGTGAGTCAATGGTAGAGAGGAGAGCAAGTTGTTGTGGCTTCTTTCCCCTTTTTGTGTTATTGCAGGATATTGGGAGCTTGTGAAGTTGAAGAAAACACCATTGTTCTTGGAGTTGTTATCTTATTTTTTTTAGCTCTTGAGAGAGCATGGCCATGTTAGGCCTTTGTATTATTTCTAGATTTGAAAAGAGGAGAACCTTGTTCTCTCTCTCACATTGTAAAACTATATTTTTACTTGTGTGTATGATATATTTACATTTGCAATAGAAATTTTAGTTTGTTGATTTCAATGCTATGATTTAACAAAAAAATAGAGTAATGAAGGAAAAAAAAAAATGGTCTTAATGCTATTTCATTTGTATGTTTATTTTTAAAATAATAAATAGGAAAGTTGTTTTATTGTTGAGAGACAAACATGAAATTTGTATATTGTTCTTATGGAAAAGAAAATTAGTTGATGTTATATATTAGAAATATTTAATTAAATGTATTTGTTTCTTTTCTTTTAAAAAAAAATTACAATGAATAAATTCTTGAAGGAATGATCTTGTGGAATAATGAATATATTCTTTAAAAAAAATATATGTTCATTTGCTCCATTCAAATCTGTTAGAGAAAAATGTTAAATTTGCTTTATTATACAAAAAAATATATATCTCTGAGTTTTAGGAATGACAACTATCTTTGAAAATTTCAGTCATTTAAAGCATATATATATATATATATATATATATATTTGTGTGCATATATTTAATATATCTGAGTTTAGATTTTTTTTACATATTGTTAAAATCAGAGGAAAAAAAAAGGGGACTACTATATATATATATATATATATATATATATATATATATATATATATATATATATATATATATATATATATATATATATATATGTTAATAAATAATAAACTGAGACTTTGAAAAATATATGTGTTGCTATGTAAAAAAAAACCTTAAATTAAACGCTGTGTAAAAAAAAAATGAAATAGATTGCAGATTTATTTTATTATTTGCAGTGATTAAGAATGAAAGAAAGGAGTGATGAGTGGGGGGGTTCGAACCCCCCATCGTCGCCTTTTGTTTAGTGGGAATGTTGGGAGGGGGTTACGCCCCCTCCCAACACCCCCACTTTCCCATCTCCCTGCGGACCCCCCTCTTCTTCCATCGACCATGCTACCTCCACTGCCATCGCCTCCCCCGCTCTACAGCTCCCCTCCATAGATCTGCCACCAATCTCTCTGCCCTATGGCCTCCATAGCCCGTCCTCTCCATCAATGTCGTCACTGCCTCCACACAGTGCCACTCCTCTTGCCTAGGGTTTTAGCAAACAATAAAAATATACATTCATTTATTTACACCCACAGTTTATAAATATTCACATTCACATATATATATATAGCATATTCACCTTGGTGTGGCCATGAATGGCCTCCATTAAACCTACAAACACAACCCAAAGTAAAATGAGAGAAGAGGAGAAAAGAAAATGAGAGTTAAAAAAATAGGGTAAGGGCTTTTTGCCCTTAAGGAAATTATATTTTATTGTTGGAGAATTTTAGGGCGAGGTAAATTTAAATTTCATTTTAAATTTGACTTCCACTCTTTTAATTATTTTGTTCATTTGTTTTATGTTCTAAATTTTATAACGGGGTTTTGAAATAAATAATAAAATGGATACTCCTTATTCCTTTTGGAATGTTTTTTTTATTTGTTAGTGGCATGATAATATATAGGTTACTTTATGTTTAGAAGGAGTTTATACTTTTATTGATTTTTTTATTTGGTTATTTCAAAAAGGGATTTTATTATTTTAATTAATTCTTTCATCTATCTAAGCATTGAGAGGTATTTATTAAAAAAAAATTGGGATTAAACCTTTGTATTCAAACCAAACTCGATGAGGTTAGTATATAGCTAGGATGTTATTAATTTAATATTCCTTTTAATTATATTTAGATCAATTTTATTAATTTAATAAAGATGTCATTCAAACCAACTTGGAAACCTAGTAAACTAATTAAGTGAAGTAGTATAACATGTATCCGTGATCAGATCCACCAAGAAATTAGGAATAATGTAAAGGATGTAGTGATAACTCTGATTGATAGAAAACGTGGTGAAGAACAAATTGATTGAGCTTTGTTGAAAAATGTAGAATTAATCTATTTAACTCATCTACCAATTTAACTGATGTTACGTAGGTAATTTAACACCAACCTACTAAAATTTTGATCAAAATTAGTTTTATTATAATAAACCCTAATCATGCCCATGAGGCGTTATGCTGCCAGAATTTTTTTAGAATTTAGGGTTTAGCTAGGTTAGTGGAATTTAACCTTGTTTAGGACTATATTATTGTTTTTTTTACCGATTATCAACATTAGATTTTGTATTAAATTATATCTTTCTCATGCACTTGAATTTGGCTTTTGATTTTAACTTACGTCAAAATCCCATCATTCACATAGGTTAGCTTAAGGTTTCGATCGTTGATCCTAATCCTATTAGCGACGTTAACCACGTCACATCGACCCCTTAGTTGGCCTTCATTGTGAATGGAATGCGCAAGTGAACGCATTACCCCGCATTCAACTGTCTTGTTTACGCCTTATGCATAACGCCACCAAGCACCCTTACGCGTGCAAGGGGGTTTCTAGGGAAGAGTGGAAATTTTTTTGATATTTCATGTCATGACCACATGACAAATGTGGACATGACACATGTGATGCATGTTGTGACTGCATGGGAAATGTGGGCATGACATTTGGTATCAGAGCCCAAGTTTAAACACTGGGCTTATTTGGGCACATTACTTATTCCGCAACTTTGGTTAATTAGTGCCTACCTTGTTTTGTAGGATGCCTCCCCGACGAATTCGGTGAGCACGATCATGTCACACTACGTTCATTGAGGTGCACAGTGATTCCTTTGCAGAGGGTCAGGTACCAGCAGCCTTATCAGATCAGCCAGTACCGTAGGCACCACCAGGACTGGATATAGGACCTCAGATTTTATAGATGTTACAGGCCATGTTAGAGAGGCTACCGCCAATTGTACCATCACCATGTGATGAGCCCCGCGTTCATTCACAAGAGGAGCCACATGAGGAGCCATGTGCTGAGTCACAAGCTGAGCCACATGTAGAGCCCCGCATTGATCTGCGAGAGGTGCCACATGTGGAGCCTTTTGTAGAGATACCAAATACTACTGTGTAGGAGGTAGGGTCAGCTTACAGAGCATGGAGTAGGAGTCCTCTATGACATGCGAGATAATATGAGACTGTGAGGGTAGAGCAAGTACATCATGGACCCTATAAGTATGGTATGGATGAGCTGGTCATAGGACATAGAGACAGAGGAGATCCCATTAGAGACCTACTTAGGCTTAATCCACCTACCTTCATAGGAACTACAGAGAGAGCTAAGGCTGAGGCTTGGCTCATTAGTCTAGATAGATACTTTACGTTGCAACCTTATGGGAGTAACACGAAAGCACGTGTGGTAGTACACCTCCTGAGAGATTTAGTAGCTACTTGGTGGCCCACTGAGGAGTGCAAGCGTCAGTTATCATTAGACACACTCACATGGGACATATTCATAGAGCGCTTTAATGCACGTTACTTGTCAGACCATTATAGGCAGCACCAGATAGATGAGTTCCACAAATTACAGCAGAGAGGACTCACGGTTACACAATATGAGAGCTAATTTATTGAGCTTTCACGTTACATAGAGTATCTCCACGATGAGAAACTTCTAGTGCACAAATTCATCATAGGTTTGAATCAGGGGATAGCAGGACCAGTGCGTATGGAAGACCCCTAGACTATGAGTGAGGCTATCGAGAAGGCTTATATTGCAAAGGAGATTCAGGGATGAGAGCAAAATTTAGGCCCATAGTTTCAGGACCATAGTCATCAGTAGCAGCAGAACTTTCATAGGCCACCACCACCATAGAGAGGAGGATTTAGTTCTCCATCATTACCTCCTAGATCTCCACAGCAGCAACAGCATCAGCAAAGGTCTAGACCCCAGCAGAGGGTACAGGGAGGGAAGAATCATGGTTGGTAGCAGTAGGGCCCGCGTAGGGATCAGAGACAACAAGGACCATCTGTGGGACCTGTGAGGTCACAATAGTCGTATAGGGGTTCACAATGGTCCACAGGACGAACTGGGTAGCAATAGGGTGCTAGGACTCAGTCAGGACAGATACAGGCTAGGGGCCCATGTTATGTTTGTGGTGGGGTAGGACATTTGGCTAGAGAGTGTCCACAGGGTTTCATGGCAAGGGGACAACCCCATTTAGGAGGGTCAAAGTAGACTATAGGAGATGTGGGCAAGTCCCACCGCATGTTTGCAGTGGTTGACAACTGCCAGGCTGACTTCCAGGCCTCAATTATTGAGACAACAAGTATGATTTGGGGTGTTCCCATTTCCATTCTTTTTTATTCTGGCACTACTGATTCCTTTATATCCATGTCATTAGTGGAGCATTGCAGGCTAGTGGCTTCTAGGCAGGACATTAGGTGGGAGGTCGAGTTGGCCTCTGGGGCTAGGATGTTAGTAGATACCTTGGTTCGGGATTGTGAGATTTCCTTGGGGTCCTTCACTAAATCTTGTGACCTTAGAGTTGTGCCATTAGGATCCTATGGTGTAGTTTTAGGTATGGACTAGCTTTCGGCTCATAGAGCCAAGCTAGATTGTTGCCGAAGGGTGATTAGCTGCTTAGATGATCATGGTGCACTGGTTGAGATAATGGGCATTCAGAAGCCCACGACAGTTCGTATGATTTTTGCTTAGCATCTTAAGCGCTACATGCGGAAAGGATGTCAAATGTTCACTATCACAGTTAGTGACAGATTAGAGGATGAGCCTGAGGCTTCACTAGATGATCACCCTATCTTGAGAGAGTTTGCCGACATGTTTCCACCAGAATTACCAGGTATACCTCCACATAGAGAGGTAGATTTCCACATCAATCTAGTGCTAGGTGCAAAGCCAGTGTCTCATGCACCCTACAGGATGACTACACATGAGCTCATGGAGCTCAAACTGTAGTTAGAGGAGTTACTTGAGAAGGGGCACATCTGACCTAGCGTTTCACCATGGGGCGCACCCGTTATCTTTGTGAAGAAGAAGGATGGGTCTCTTCGCTTATGCATGGACTATAGGCAGTTGAATAAGGTGACGGTGAAGAACCGTTACCCTCTGCCTAGGATTGATGACCTTTTTGACCAGATGCGGGGAGCCAGAGTGTTCTCAAAAATTGATCTGAAATCTGGGTATCACTAATTGTGCATCACAGAGGCAGATATTCATAAGACTGCTTTCTGAACTAGCTATGGCCACTACGAGTGCACAGTGGTACCCTTCAGTTTGACGAATGCCCCTATAGTGTTCATGAGTCTCATGAACGAGGTATTCCACACTTACTTGGATCGATTCGTGATCATTTTTCTCGATGATATTTTGATCTATTCACGGATCGAGGAGGAGCATGTGGATCATTTGTGTCAGGTTTTGTAGTGCTTGTGAGAGCAACAACTTTATGGCAATCTAGCAAAGTGTACCTTCTTCAGGACAGAGGTACAGTACTAGGGGCACATCCTATTAGGCGATGCCATCTCTGTAGATCCATCGAAGATTAGAGCTATCAATGATTGGCTAGCACCCACCAGTGTGACAGAGGTCAAGAGTTTCATGGGATTAGCTAGTCACTACCATAGACTCATAGAGGGATTTTCTAAGATAGAGCACTCCATCACTTCCCTTCAGCAAAAAGGGAAGAGTTTCACTTAGACCAAGTAGTACGAGAGGGCCTTTGGGGTCCTCAAGGAGCATCTTATCAGCGCTCCCATCTTTGCAGTTCTAGATCCTACAAAGGATTTTGTAGTTTACACAGATGCATCACTTGAGGATTTGGGATCTGTGCTTATGCAGGGTGGTAGGGCAATTGCATACGAGTCGCGTAAGCTCAAGGACACATGATCTGAACTACTCTACTCACAATTAGAGCTTGCAACAATGGTACATGCTCTTGTTCGTTGGAGACACTTTCTTTTGGGTCGTTGCTTTGAACTTCATTTAGATCACCATAGTTTGCAGTACATATTCACACAAGTGAATTTGAACACCCACTAGCGGCGTTGGATGGAGTTTCTATGCGAGTATGACTTTGATGTCCACTACATCAAAGGGAAGGAGAACGTGGTCACTGACGCCTTGAGTCAGAGGCACCACGAGATCCTGACCTTGACCTTGAGTGTGGACTTGAGAGAGTGCATCATTCAGCATCTGCCTAAGGACAAGTGGTTTATTAAGGTGCAGTAGGAGATCTAGAAATAGAGGGCCCTTTAAGCATAGATTTGTAGGATACTCCCTTGAGTCAGATGGGTTGCTTAGACATCAATAGGGCATCTATGTACCCCGTGTAGGTGATCTTCATGCAGTGGTTCTTTCAGAGGCTCATAGAGCACCTTATGCAGCACACCCAGGGGTGAAGAAGATGCATGCCAACTTACGACAGTTATACCATTAGGTAGGTATGAGACGAGATATTGTAGAATATGTTGTTCGTTGCCTTGAGTGCCATAGAGTTAAGGCCGAGCATCAGCATCCAGCGGGTCTTTTATACCCTCACGAGATACCTAAGTGGAAATGGGACACCATTTCCTTAGATTTTATTGTTGGTCTTCCTATGTCATCACACCGCTATGATGCCATCATGGTGATGGTTGACAAGTTGACCAAGGCGGTGCATTTCACACCTGTACGCACGATGTACAATGCACCATCTATGGAGAGAGTATTCTTGGATTAGATTGTTAGATTACATGGGGTACCTTGTATCATTACTGACAGGGATTCAGTGTTCACTTCAGCCTTTTAGAGAGCCTTGAACAGGCATTGGGCACATAGCTCAACTTCAGTTTTGCTTATCATCCTGAGACCGATGGACAGATAGAGATAGTTAATCAGGTTCTTAAGGATATGCTCCGTATGTATGTCATGAATCATCAGAGTAGATGGGAGGAGTATCTGTATCTAGTTGAGTTTACCTACAACAATGGGCATCACAGCTCATTGGGTATGCCTCCTTTTCAGGCCTTGTATGACAAACCTTGCAAGACACCTTTGAGTTGGGACCGTATTGAGGATAGGGTTACGATAGGGTCAGAGTTATTTTAGGATATGGAGTAGCAAGTGACTTTGATTAGGCAGAGACTTCAGGACACACAGGATTGACAAAACAAGTATGTCGATGCTAAGAGGGTAGATCAGAACTTCTCAGTTGGGGACAAAGTATTCTTGAGAGTGCGACCACACAGGAGTCTAATCCATTACAGAAAGGGCTCTAATCTTGCACCTTGTTTTGTTGGACCTTTTGAGATCTTGGAGCGGATAGGACCCGTAGCCTATTGTCTAGCCTTGCCACCTAGCCTGTTGGTGCAGGAGCACCAAAATATCTAGGTTTTTCTTGATCTTCAAGTTGTTTTGTTTTGGTTCAATAAAGTCCTTGAGACCATCTCCATGATGTAATAAGGCTTGGATGCCATGAATGTAAGGGACTATGTCCAAATATCTAAAAACTACTATCATGTTGTAATAGGCAACCTTGTGAAGGATAGTCATATAAGTTTTCTTGTTTGTGAGCATTGTCAAGGCATGACAAGAAGCTTCAAGGACTGTCAAGGAGTTTAGAAGGTTGTTAAGAGGTTTAGTGCCTTATTAAATGCCTAATTACCTTGTAATCTTGTTTGAAGACATTATTATGCAAACACATTCGCTACTGCTCAAGAGAAATAGTTGTCAAAGGCAGTTTGGTGGTTTCACACCTTCCATCGACCCCAACTACCTTGCAACCAATTCAAAATGTTAAGAGGACTTCTTAATTCCTCAAGCATGAGGAATGTATCACCGGTGAAGGAGTTTTTGAAACAATACAATAAAGTTCTCTGCTTTCCTGTGCATTTTCTAAATTTTCTATGTAGTAAACCCGTACTTCTGTGTGGTACAGTTCTGTCATGGAGCTTTGAATATTTGGAAGTGACAAGTGATGAGTTAATTGTCCATTAAGATAAGTTTAGACTCTTGATATTGAGGGGAAGACATGCTATGACTGTGGGATATCAAACTTCTCTTTAAAACTGTTGTCTCCTACAGAATTTTGCTATTTTTCTGCATGATCCGTACTTGTACGGCCAAGTGATACCTGGTCTTTATGTTGGATGGTTAGGGTGGTGAGTTATATTTCTTTTGCAATTTGTTTGGAGTCTTGACACTCATCTGCACCACTATATTTCCTCTTTTTCTGTAAGTGGTCTGCTAACCCTGAACTAGGGTTCTGACAACAAATCCATGATGTTTCTCTCATTCCACTAAACTAACAAACCTTGTAATCAGTGGAATGAGTCCTGTAAGGTCTATTTCAATGTCTTGTAAGGTTCTTTTGAGCAGGGGACTGACATTATCAGGTTTTTATTGATTTCACTTAGCAAGCCCATGTGCTAAGTGGCTGTCAGAAGTTACCATAGTATGGTTTTTGGGGACAGTGGTTCAAGATCACAAAGGATAGTTGGATCTTGTGTTTTTGGAAGATCATAGACATGTTCAAATGGTCAGGAGGGTGTCAAGTTGTTATCTGAAGGCACTTGCTTCACAGAATAGGCCTATTTAGGGCTAAAAAAACCATTTAGGGGGTTATTGGTTAGGGCAAACTTTTCAAAACAACCTAAACCCATTCTGGTGTATGCTATGGGGAGGCATAATGGGTACCTTTTTCATGTCTAAGATTTGTATTTGAGTGTCTATGCAAGGAGTTATAGGGACTGTTCTCTGTTTCTAGGGCTACTAGCCTTTTGGAGGTTTATGAAGCAAGTACATGTTCCAGGAGTAATCTGCCTTAACCAATGGGTGCAATGAGTCCTTTGGCACCCCAATCAAACCTTTCCATGAACAAACAAAGATTCCCTTCTGCTGTTCCCACTTTTCCATGAAGGGCTTGGTTTTTGGACTTATTGGTGTGGTTGAGTCTTGTTAAATTCATCCTTCTTCTTGCATCCCAATTGCCTCTACATCATAGTGGTATCAGAGCCATAAAAGGTTCTTCTATTGGCCTAGTATATGTCAGCAGAGGAGAGTGAAGGAGAGGCTAGCAATATGCCTCCAAAGGGGATGACCACCGAAGTGGTCAAGAAGTTCAAGGAGATGGAAGAGAAGATAAAAAGTGGAGTCAAGGAAGCACTCCAAGCAGAGTTGAAGGCATTGAGGATAGGGAAGAGGATAGATGAAGGTTCAGATGATGAGAAAGAGAAAGAGGAAGAAGAAGAAGAAGAGGGAAAAGTACCGGCTGATCAAAGGCATTTCCTTGAAGCCATCAAGGCAATTGGCAAGGATTCTTCAGAGGCTAAGATGGAGATTCCCATGTTTAGTGGGAAAATGAATGTTGATGAAGTCATGGAGTGGATTGAGGCTCTAAACAACTATTTTGAGTATAAGGAATTTCCTTAAAGTAAGAGGGTTAAGTTTGCAAAAACTAAACTCAAAGGTGCTGCCCTTATATGGTGGAATTACACCCAAGGAGAGAGGGTAAAGAATGGGAAGAGCATGATCTCTTCATGGAGCAGAATGTTGGAGAGGATCAAGTCCCAATTCCTTCCATCAGACTATGAAGTGCAGATCTACAAGAGGATACAAAATCTCAAACAAAGAGATTTGGGTGTGGCTACTTACACCGAGGACTTTCACAAATACACTCTTCGTTGTGGGTACATGGAGGATGAAAAAGCCAAGGTGGCAAGGTATTTGAATGGTTTGAGGTTCAACATTCAAGATGAAATTAGTTTGTTGACCCCTGAAACTATGGAGAAGTGCTTTCAAGTGGCACTAAGGGCTGAACAGAAGTTGAGGAGGAAAGGTGAGCAGCAAAATAGAGGAAGAGGTGGCAGAAATTTTAAAGGTAGGGGCAGCTTTGGGGGCATAAATCAGTCCCAAAGAAGCCAAGGGGAATCTAGTTCCCAAGAGAAAAGTGGAGAATCTGGTTCTAGAGGAGGCTTTAGAGGAAGAAGGCCTAATGGGAGAGGTAGATTTGGTGGACCAGGAAGAGGTCATAATGTCTTCACGGGAAGGTGCTACAATTGCAACCAAGTGGGACATACAGCCTTCAAATGTCCTGAAAAGCAAGCCTCAAGCTCTCATGGAGGAGAGAGAAGGAACCAATTGATCCAAGAGGAAGATTGCCAAAGTGTCAACTCTCCAATTGGAAGTGCAGCCCCAGTCCATGAAGGAGAAATTTTGATGATGAGAAGAACCATGATGAAGGTGCCTCAAACTCAAGAACCCCCTCAAAGGAAGACTTTGTTCCGGACAACATGCATAGCCTATGGTAAGATTTGCAAGGTAATTGTTGATTCAGGCTCAACTAAAAATTTGGTTTCCATTGAAATGGTAGACAAATTGAAATTGAAAAGGCTTCCTCATGTTAGTCCTTATAAAGTATCATGGTTGAATAAAGGATAACAAATTTTGGTAGATGAACAATCATGAGTGGAATTTGAGATAGGAGAATATAAAGACAAAATTTTATGTGATGTGATTCCTATGGATGCTTGTCATTTGTTGTTAATTCGTCCATGACAATATGATGTTCAATCACAACATGATGGCAAAACTAATTCTTTCATCATAACTAAGAATGGTAAAAAGTATAGAATGGATCCATTACCTGATGAGCGTGTAGAAAAGAATGTTGGTTCAAGTGTCATGATTGTGAGTGGCAAAGAGTTTCTAGATGCCCTTAAGGAGGAAGGAACCCAAGGGTATGCTCTGATTTTGAAGCCTAAAAATAGTCCTAGTTTGCATGATCCTAGTAAGGAAGAAGTTCCCTATGAGGTGCAACAATTGCTAGAGACGTATAAGGGGATTATGGTAGAAGAAATGCTTAATGAGTTGCCACCTATTAGGGACATAAGCCATCAAATTGACTTCATGCCAGGATCTACTTTGCCAAACAAAGCAGCCTACAAGATGACACCTTCACAAAATGAAGAGATTGCAAAGCAAGTGCAAGAATTGTTGGATAAGGGATTGGTGAGAAAGAGTCTTAGCCCATGTGCTGTCCTAACAGTCCTAGCCCTTAAAAAGGATGGTAAATGAAGGTTGTGCACAGATTCTAGAGCCATTAACAAGATTACCATAAGATATAGGTTCCCTATGCCAAGGATTGAGGACCTAATGGACTGTTTGGGTGGGGCTAGATACTTTTCCAAGATAGACTTTAAGAGTGGGTATCATCAAATTAGAATCAAACAAGGGGATGAATGGAAGACAACATTCAAAACAAATGAGGGTCTTTATAAATGGTCCAAGTACTTTTATGCATCTCTTGAATGAAGTGTTGAAGGATTTCATTTGGTCTATCTAATGCTCCAAGTACTTTTATGCATCTCTTGAATGAAGTGTTGAAGGATTTCATTGGCAAATTTGTTGTGGTATATTTGGATGACATTCTTGTTTTCAGCAGGATAGAGGAGGAGTATTTGCAACATTTGGATCAGGTTTTGAGGAAGTTGCATGATGAACAATTGATGATCAACATGGAAAAGAGTGTCTTCATGTAGGAAGAACTCACCTATCTTGGTTTTGTGATTTCACAGGGTAGTTTGAAGATGGATCCAACAAAGGTAGAAGCCATTTTGTCATGGCCAACTCCAAAAACAACATGTGATGTGAAAAGTTTCCATGGTTTGGCAACATTTTATAGGAAAATTATAAGGGGTTTTAGTCATATTTGTGCACCAATTTTTGATACCATCAAAGGGGGGCAGAAATGTAAGTTTTTGTGGACAAAGGCAGCCAATGATTCTTTTGAAATTCTGAAACAAAAGGTAGCACAATAGCCCATACTTGTTTTTCCTGATTTTAATAAGTTGTTTGTGGTAGAATGTGATGCTAGCAGTCTTGCTATAGGGGCTGTCCTAAGTCAAGAGGGCAGGCCTGTTGCTTTCTTTAGTGAAAAATTGAATAATGCTAAGAGAAAGTACTCTACTTATGATTTGGAATTGTATGAAATGGTGCAAGCTTTGAAAAAATGGAGGCACTATCTTTTGTCAAAAGAATTTATTGTTTATACTGACAACCATGCACTTAGTCTTCTAAATTCTCAGGAGAAACTCAATCATAGGCATATCAAATGGGTTGAGCAACTCCAAGCCTATACTTTTTCAATCAAACATAAGAAGGGGCAGGCTAACAAAGTGGCAGATGCATTAAGTAGGAGGGTGTGTATGGTTCAAGAAATTCAGTTGCAAAGTGTAGGAGTTGATGCTCTCAAACATATGTATCAGGATGATGAAGATTTCAAGGAGGTATATGAAGTTTGTTCACAATTTTTAGACTCTTATCATTTTGATTTTTCTAAGTTTTTGTTCCAGCAGGGGTTGTTGTTCAAAGGCAGCCAACTATGTGTTCCTAAATGTTCCATGAGGGAGAACATTATAAAGGAGAAACATTGTGGTGGACTAGGAGGTCATTTTGGATTAGATAAAACATTGGATCAGGTGAAGAGGTTTTATTTTTGGCCTAAAATGCAATCAGATATCAGAAAATTTATTGAATGTTGTTGTATTTGTCAAAGGGCAAAGGGTACTCATCTAATGCTGGTCTATATCAGCCACTTCCTATTCCTAATAGGCCATGGGAAAGTATTAGCATGGAATTTGTGTTGGGTCTTCCTAGAACTCAAAGAGGCTTTGATAGTATATTTGTTGTGGTGGATAGATTCAGTAAGATGGCCCATTTCTTGCCATGTAAATACACTAATGATGTTTCTCACATTGCTGGTTTTTTCTTCAAAGAAATTGTTAGAATCCATGGTTTCCCTCTTAACATTGTGACTGACAGGGATCCAAAGTTTGTAGGCCATTTTTGGCACACTTTGTGGAAGAAGTTGGGCACTCAATTGTCCTTTACTTCAGCCTATCATCCTTAGACTGATGGCCAAACTGAGGTGGTGAATAGGTCCTTGGAAAACCTTCTCAGGTGTCTTACCAAGCAGCATGGAGAGGCATGGGATATGATCATCCCTCAAGTAGAGTTTGCCTATAATGATTCCACCAATAGAAGCATGGGAAGAAGCCCATTTGAGATTGTTTATGGTCTTCATCCAAGAGGTGTTCTTGAGTTGAGAGATCTCCATGGATTGGAAAGAAAAAGTGCTCAAGGTGAAGAATTTGCATTGGCCATGAAGGACATTCATGATAATGTCAAAGAAATTCTTGAAAAGAACAATGCCAAGTACAAGGAGAAAGCAAATGAAAGAAGGAGAGACGTGCAATACAAGGTTGGGGATTTGGTCATGGCTCATTTGAAGAAGGAAATACTTCCTAAGGGGAAACCAACTAAACTCCTCATGAAGAAGATAGGACTATGTCGAATTGTACACAAGTTTGGGCCCAATGCCTATGAGATTGAACTTCCTCAAGGCTTGGCCATATCTCCCATCTTCAATGTTTCAGATTTGTTCCCTTTCAAAGGTGATTCTCATGCTGATCTAGAGGCAGAAATGACAGCAATAGCAGATGAAGATTGGATCAAAGGTCTTCCACCCAATCAGCCCTTGAAGTTGGAATGCTTTCTTGACACCAAGGTCTTGAAAAAGACAAGGAAAAAGACCTACAAGCAATTTCTTGTCAAGTGGAGTGGATTGCCTATTGAAGATGCCACTTGGATGACTGAGGAGGACATCCTGAAACATGGTGTCACCATTGCTTATTTGCTCCCTCAAGAGACTAGAGTTCTCTTTCCACCCGGGGAGTATGGTGCAGGAGCACCAAGATATCTAGGTTTTGGTTGATCTTCCAGTTGTTTTGTTTTGGTTCAATAAAGTCCTTGAGACCATCTCCATGATGTAATAAGGCTTGGATGCCATGAATGTAAGGGACTATGTCCAAATATCTAAAAACTACTATCATGTTGTAATAGGCAACCTTGTGAAGGACAGTCATATAAGTTTTCTTCTTTGTGAGCATTGTCAAGGCATGACAAGAAGCTTCAAGGACTGTCCAAGAGTTTAGAAGGTTGTCAAGAGGTTTAGTGCCTTATTCAAGGCCTAATTACCTTGTAATATTGTTTGAAGACATTATTATGCAAACACATTCGCTACTGCTCAAGAGAAACAGTTGTCAAAGGTAGTTTGGTGGTTTCACACCTTCCATCGACCCCAACTGCCTTACAACCAATTCAACCTATTAAGAGGACTTATTAATGCCTCAAGCATGAGGAATGTATCACCGGTGAAGGAGTTTTTGAAACAATACAATAAAGTTCTCTGCTTTCCTGTGCATTTTCTAAATTTTCTGTGTAGTAAACCCGTACTTCTATGTGGTACAGTTCTGTCATGGAGCTTTGAATGTTTGGAAGTGAAGAGTGATGAGTTAACTATCCATTAAGATAATTTTAGACTCTTGATATTGAGGGGAAGACATGCTATGACTGTGGGATATCAAACTTCTCTTTAAAACTGCTATCTCCTACAAAATTTTGTTGTTTTTCAGCATGATCCGTACCTGTACGACCAAGTGATACCTGGTTCTTATGTTGAATGGTTAGGGTGGTGAGTTATCTTTCTTTTGCAAGTTGTTTGGAGTCTTGACACTCATCTGCACCACTGTATTTCCTCTTTTTCTGTAAGTGGTCTGCTAACCCTGAACTAGGGTTCTGACAGCAAATCCATGATGTTTCTCTCATTCCACTGAACTAACAAACCTTGTAATCAGTGGAATGAGTCCTGTAAGGTCTGTTTCAATGTCTTGTAAGGTTCTTTTGAGCAAGGGACTGACATTGTTAGTTTTTTATTGATTTCACTTAGCAAGCCCATGTGCTAAGTGGCTGTCAGAAGTTACCATAGTATGGTTTTTGGGGATAGTGGTTCAAGATCACAAAGGAAGGTTGGATCTTGTATTTTTGGAAGATCATAGACATGTTCAAATGGTTAGGAGGGTGTCAAGTTGTTATCTGAAGGCACTTGCTTCACAGAATAGGCCTATTTAGGGTTAAAAAACCATTAGGGGGGTTAATGGTTAGGGCAAACTTTTCAAAACAACCTAAACCCATTCTCGAGTATGTTGTGGGGAGGCATAATGGGTACCTTTTGCATGTCTAATATTTGTATTTGAGTGTCTGTGCAAGGAGTTATAGGGACTATTCTTTGTTTCTAGGGCTACTAACCTTTTGGAGGTTTATGAAGCAAGTACATGTTCCAGGAGCAATCTGCCTTAACCAATGGGTGGGATGAGTCCTTTGGTACGCCAATCCAACCTTTCCATGAACAAACAAAGATTCCCTTCTGTTGTTTCCACTTTTCCATGAAGGGATTAGTTTTTGGACTTATTGGTGTAGTTGAGTCTTGTTAAATTTATCCTTCTTCTTGCATTCCAATTGCCTCTACATCACTTATCGCATATCCATGATGCTTTTCATGTTTTAGTTTTACGGTTATACATATTTGATTTATGTCATGTATTGGATTGGAGTGCTCTTTAGGTAGAGGCAAACGGTCAGCTGGCATTGGAGCCAATTCGCATATTGGCTCATCAAATGCTGGGCCTTCAAGGTCGAGAGCTAGACCAAGTTAGGGTCTAGTGGGACATGTATGATGAGGTCACGGCAACATGGGAGGATGCAGCGAGATTGAGGGCCCTTTATCCTCACCTCTTTAACGACTTCCAGGAGGAAGTAGTCTTAGGGGAGGAGGATGTGAGGCCTACTTTTTCATTCCCTTATATTTGATTACTTATTTTACTATTGGTGATACATTTAGACTTATGGGACTATTGATCCCGAATTTTTGGACTATTAGACATTATGTTGTATGTGGATTTGTTATGCTTAGCATGTTTACAATGTGTTTAGACCTGGATATTGATTCACTAATGATGTTAGGAATATGGTTTATATTATGATGTTATTGGGAAACTATTCATGTGATGTTAGTTAGAAATTTGTTATGTGATTCAATCTTGGGAATGGATGTTTGAAATGCAGAATTTAGAATCTAATTGTAATGTGACTTCCTTGATGCTTATATGAACATGTGATGTTGTATGTGAGTGTATGTTTCAATTTGCTTTGGCTATTATATACATGTGGAATTAACATTTCATTCGAGTGCATAGGTGTTTCTGACGAAGCCACAGAAATTCAGAGATCATCCCACACACTGTGTTGTTTTCCCTTGTGAAGTCGATCTAGTTCCAAGAGGAACCAAGATCATTTGTGAATTGCATGATGAATTTTTTTAATGTTTATGTATGATGTCCTTTGGGCTAGGTCTACCCTTTTTTAGTTGATTGTATTATGGTGTTGTAAATGTGTAATATTTATTTGACTCAATTTTTGTTTTAATTCTTTTTTGGGACCCCTTTTCATGTGATTTTCTACAACCTAAGGTGCTAAATTTGGGTTAAACTTGACCCTGGGTTGTACCCCTAGGGTCTAGGGGTCATTTGGGCTTGTGTAACCTTAGGTAAACTTCCATTTGGTCACTTCAACTTCACCCTGAAGTAAAGTGACGAAAATGGAAGCTTGAGAGGGGGAGGATGAGTGGGTCAAACACTCAACCTCTTCCTTTCCTCTTCCCTAGGTTGGGGGAGTCTCCAAGACCCCTTAATTGTGGAGGACTTTACTCTAAGTCTCTCCCACAATTGGTGAGGGTACTTTGGAGTTGTGTGGTCCCTCTTAGGAGGAGAGGATTGGGGCACATGTGGCACCCACTTGATCTTAAGCTCCACTTTTCTCTCCCACATGTTTTAGAGAGGACAAGTGGAAGGGAGGGAGACTTGGTGGATGGGTGAGTGGCATGTGTCACCACCATTCCAAAAGTTTTGCTTGTAGTTGGGAGGAGGAGTGAGGACGTGACATGTATCACCTCCCCATTCCTCAAGGCTCTTGAGAAGAGCCTATTTTATTCCCTCTTGGAGAGAGGGATGGGGTTGTTGAATTTTTGGCAATTATATTGATTTTAATTACTTTGGAAAAAAAGTTGGAGAAAATTTGGTGGCTCAACTTGGAAAAGGAGTTACAGAAGCTCTACTCAACTACCATCTACCAATTTGGGCTTTTTATGGTAGGTTTCAATGCTAAGGCCTTCCCTTATGCATTTTATTTTCTTGTGTGATGCTATGTGTGAGTTTCCATTTTGAGTTTTTACTTGTTGTTGTGGGAAAAATTGTAAGGGAGTTGTAAGAGCCTCTCCTACTTGGGAGAAGATGCTCAACAAGTGTGGGGTGGGAGAGGAGTGAACCTCCTCGGGGTCATTTTCTTGATTTTATGGAGTTGTAGCCTTGAGGGCAATATGTGAATATGTGCAATATGTGAAATGGCTTGACAGACAAATGGAAGCTTTTTGAAACTATGTTTAAAGGTGCTGGCTTGAGGCCTTGAGAGGTATTTGTATTGGGAAGTTTTAGGAGTGGCACTCTTGAGTTGAGTGATGTCCACTCCCCTACCCCATTGAACTCATCTTGAGTGAGTTTTTGTGTTGTGATAAGCCATGGGAGTAAATTGTTTTTGGGTGTTGAATGCAAGGTTGTGTTGTGGTTTGAGTTTTCCTAGTGTGAGTGATGGGGAAGCTCAGTCGGTAAGACTTCCACTGTCGGCCATCTTGCAACCTATCACTCTGACTGTTGTAGTCACTCTGACGTGAAGTCCAATAACTCTGACTATTAGCAGGGACAATACCATCGGTGAACACTTATAAACCTTAGCCGATGTACCAATACACCAACTTAGTACATGCTTGGCGTGACTTGCTATTACCAGTGGCAATACCCTGATTCATCATTACGACTAGTCACCATTTGTATCCGACGAAAGATACATTCACAATATACATTCCCAACATGCTTTCTCAACATACATTCTCAATATACTTTTACAATATGCATTCGTAATATACAATTGAAACTTACACCGATGCTAGTGTCTTTCGCAGGACTCTTGTTATCGGTGAATGCTCATACACTTAAGCCAATGTGCTTCGTCACCCCAATGCCCGCGATCTAAATCTTAGGTCGTGAATTCTGTTCAACAACTTGAACCTTCCTTCATCCAGACTATCCTCATCACCCTAAGCAAGGAATACTTTTCTGACAGCCACTGTCTCATCGACAACAACTCCAACTCCTCCAATCCAAACCCTAGCACATGGAGATGTTAGGCCATCTACTATGCATCTCGCACTATCTGGATCCTCTATGCCGCAAAATGATGAAATAGAACAAGAGACAAATAAATATGGTACAATGAAGCCATTCCATTGATTTCGACAAAAATCTCACCAGTAGAATGCTTCACATCAACATTTTGCAACAATGGGAAAACACAGAAAAATGGAAATCTATAGCTAAATGATTTGTAATTATAGGAATGGAAAACAAATTGACAACACAAAAATAGTTTGATTTATCCTTAGCACCATCATAATTACATTCAATCACACTTCTCCTTTGATTAGATTACAACTTTAAATCTATATGCATTTGATTCATTTCTCTAGGGTTTATAAGCTTGCCCCAAGGAGTAGCAAACCTATTCCAAGCGGCTGGGAGAAAACTAACTGTTTCCAAGAAGCTGGGAGAAAACTAATTGATTCCCACCGTCTAAAACTAACAACTTGACAAAAGTGACCTAAGTCACAAGGGACTTACAACAAAAAGGAAAAATGCATTGGTCGTATAGACCTTATTACAACATAAAACTTGTTTTAAAATACAACATGAACTTAAATGCCTCACGGAGGCCACCTTGTCTTAGGTGCTCCTACACCATACACCCCACCTAGAAAAGAACTCATGTCCCATGAGTTGATTCTTTGGCTTGCTCCACCTTTATCCTTTGCTGCCTCATGCCTTCCCCATGATCTTTGGACTGCAACTTGCTTCCATGGAATCAAAAACTCATGCCTAGTATTGTAGGCTCTACTCACACCTTGCCATGAGTGAGTGCTTGCAATCAAACCCATACTTTGCTCACCATTCTTCCTTGCTATCATCTCTGCTTGAACACCTGCATTCAAAACCTTGTTTGATGCTTCTTGTATTGCTGCTATGGTAGAATATGTTTGCCTTGCAACTCTTTTTGGCTCTAGAGGACAAACAATGGTCCTTATGAGGATAGCATCCTCTTCTTTCCAATCAACTTGTGGCTGCCTGGAGACCTGCTCTTTGACCTTCTTCTGCTCTATCTCAAACATCACCATCTGATCTCCATCATTCAAAACTAAAATCACCTTCAAACTGTGATCTTTGGCAACCACACTCCTTGAGACATCCTCAACTATCCTGGTCTCTTTTTCATTGATCTTCACAAACTCTTTCTTTCCCATCAAAATAATCTTGGCTGCCTTCTTTGCTTCAGCATTCTCTTGCAATGGTGTCATCACAAAAGTTTTTCCATCCTTCTTCATGGTGTATGTGTTAGCATATCCATCATATAATGTGTGCCTATCAAATTGCCATGGCCTACCTCAAAGTAGGTAACAACACTCCATGGGCAAAATGTCACATAGAATTCTCTCCTTATATTCTCCAATCCGAAAATCAACATATGCGTGTTCATCTACCAAAATTGATTGACTATCACTTACCCAAGATGCTCTGTAAGGAGTTTGATGAGGAATCCTTGCTATGTTTAATTTATCCACCATTTCCCTAGACACCATATTATCTGTTGAACCAAAATCTATGACTACCTTGCATATTTTACCTTTGCTTTTGCAATTGATCCTGAAAAGAGCTCTCCTCTATGATGGTTCAGTCTTCACTGGTGCCTTGAGTAGTGTCCTCTTGATCATCAGATTTTCTCCCACTTCTGATGTCAAATTCACTTTAGGAGATGTCACACTCCCTGCATCCTCTTGAATCAATGTAGTTCTTCTCTCATTGCCATGAGAAGTTGAGGCCTTCTCTGGACACTTATATGCCGGGTGCCCTATCTGATTATAGTTATAACATCTCATATTGGAGAACTTGGATTCTCTACCTGATCCATTTGTCCCACCTCTTTCATTTGGCCTTTTTCCTCGGTAGCTTCCTCTTCTACTTGAGTCTCCAACTTGCTCTTCTTAGCTAGAGGCCTTCTGCCTCCAAAACTGCCTCTAAAATTTCTTTCACCTTGAAAGCATTTTTCCATAGTTTCAGGTGTAACTAAACTTATCTCATCTTGAATATTGATCCTCAGACCATTTAGATACCTTGCTACCTTATCTTTTTCATCCTCCATGTACCCACAATGAAGAGTGTATTTGTGAAACTCCTCAGTGTAAGCAGCCACATCCATATCTTTTTGCTTAACGTTCTACATCTTCCTATAAATCTACACCTTGTAGTCAGATGGAAGGAACTGGGACTTGATCTTCTCCAGCATTCTGTTCCATGAAGAGATCATACTTTTCCCATTCTTTACCCTTTCTCCTTGGGTGTAATTCCACCATGTAAGGGAAGCACCTTTGAGTTTAGTTTTTGCAAACTTAACTTTCTTACTTTCAGGAACTTCTTTGTATTCAAAGTAGTTGCTTAGAGTCTCAATCGACTCCATGACTTCATCAGCATTCATCTTTGCACTGAACATGGGGATATCTATCCGAGCCTCTGAAGAGTCTTTGCCAATAGCCTTGATGGCTTCCAGGAATTGCTTCTGTTCAGCCAGTATCTTTGCCTCTTCTTATTCTTTTGCTTCTTCCTCTTTCTCTTCTTCTTCATCTGAATCTTCCTCTATCCTTTTTCCTATCTTTATTGCCTTCAATTATGCTTGGAGTGCTTCCCTGACTCCAGTTTTGATCATCTCTTCCATCTCCTTGAATTTCTTGACCACTTCGGTGGTCATCCCCTTTGGAGGCATATCACTAGCCTCTCCTTCGCTTTCTCTGTCTAACATAAACATTCAAAGACAACACCAACACTTTTGCAAATCCTCAATTTGACTACAACACAATGCTCAATTAGATGTCCATCCTACACATTTCTATAGACTCATTCCTTCTTGTCCAATAGCAGATCCTGGAGATGCACTACCACTCTCTCTCGCAGTGGCCTCACTCTGCACCCTCTTCCAGCCAAATCTCTTTTGGTGAATGGTCACGATAGACCTCATCATTGTCTGCACACACACTACAGGAGTCCTATTCCTTCTCACAACTAGATGGCATAAGCAACTCTTCATCTGCCTTCTCAGTGACAAAAATCAAATACACAACACCTCTGCCCAGAGCTTTCACTAGCTCTGATACCAATATGATGGGGAACCTCATTCAATAAGACTTCCATCATCATCCACCTTGCAACCTATCACTCCGATCGTTGTAGTCACTCCGACGTGAGGTCCAATAACTCTGACTATCGGCAGGAACAATACCATCGGCGAACACTTATAAACCTTAGCCGATGTGCCGATACACCAACTTAGTACATGCTTGGCGTGACTTGCTATTACTAGTGGCAATACCTTGATTCACCGTTACAATCGGTCACCATTTGTATCTGACGAAAGATACATTCACAATATACATTCCCAACATGCTTTCTCAACATACATTCTCAATATACTTTTGTGATATGCATTCGCAATAGACAATCGAAACTTACGCCAATGCTAGTGTCTTCGGCAGGACTCTTGTTATCGGTGAACACTCATACACTTAGGCCGATGTGCTTCGTCACCCCAATGCTCGCAATCTGAATCTTAGGTCGTGACTTCTGTTAGCACTCATTTTAACCTAGGGTTGATTTTTCATGATCAGGGGGTTTCTCCATTTGAACCCTTTATCTTCTTGCCCATTTTTTCTAAGTGTTGGACTTCCTCAGCATTTTTTAGCTGCAGCATCATTTTTTCCTGAGGAAGAGGTCATCATCATCATCTTGTCTTCGATGATGGTCTGCATCATCATGTTCTTCGTCGACTGGTTTCTCATCGTCATCATCATATTTCAATATCGGGTGATGTTTGGATATCATCCTGATCCTGCTGATGAGCTACAGTGCGCCCTAAGTTGCTTGCGGGGGTGATTTTTCAAGTATCCGGTGATCTTCCGAATATCACCTTGCCCAAACATGATGATGATGTTGCCTCGATATCCTGAAGGGGTTATTCTCTAAGTTGTTCGACCTGACTTGTTTTTTCTTAAGGGTCGTCGTCATCATCATCATATTTCCAGTTATCACCGTGCTGCTTGCGAGGGTCATCATATTTTCTGCCTTCATGATATTTCGCCGGGGTGATATTTTTATCATCGGGTGATCTTGGTTATGATCATCCTGATGATGTTGCTGAAGAGTTCTAAGTGCGACCCGATATTCACTAGGGTCATCATATTTTGAACATCAGGATGATCTTAGTCAATATCATCCTGATGATGTTGTATCACTTCTTGTTCGTTGTTTTGTCATCCTGATGATGTTGACGTCATCCTTATATCAGGGTGATATCTTTTTCTCTGCCTATCTGCATCATGATATTTCCGAAGGAGGGGGTGATATTTTCATATCACCCGGATATATGTTTTTTCTAGCATCATGATGATGCTGATATTAAGGAGATATCCGCCTGCCGGCTTCGTGCGTTATCTACTGGGGGTGATCTTTTCAAGCATCATCATATTCAGTTATCGCCCCGATCTTATAGTGGAGCTACAGTGCAACCTGATATTTGTGCATCAGGATGATATTTCCAAATATCCGGTTGTCTTCCGAATATCATGATGATGTTAATATGATGATGACGTCATCAAGGTCCCGGGGGGGGTCATATTTCTAACACTGATCATCTTGAGGAGATCTCCCAATATTTGCAAACATGATGATGATGTCATCCGGATATGAGGAGGTGCGCAGTGGGCGGATATGATGATGACGTCAGCAGGATATGATGATGACGTCATCAGGATGTTCATCGGCCAGACTTTTGGTATAGGCTCAGCAGGAGGATGTTCCTCCGATGGATCAGGTTGTGCGGATGAAGGCAATTATCATGCAGGTTATATTTCAAATATCATGATGACGTCAGGGTGATATTTCGAACAACAGGATATCATGCTGCTGGAGGATGATGATGATGAGGTCTTATACTAGTGTCGTCAGGAGCAAAAGCACCGACATGATATATGCTCATGACCTAGTATATAAAGTGTTAATGAGGTTGCTGCGGGGTGCATGTGGGATAATTGATATCCTGCATTTTCAAATATCATGATGATGAATCTCGGCGGGAAATGCTTGCGATGCAAAATTGATGTTCTTCCCAAGGCTGCGGGTTGGTGCGCCATTAATGGCGATTGTTGCAGAGGTATGGGCGATGGCGTGGGCGGATCTTGTACCTGATTGAGGGTGTACATCAGCGGACAGTGGCGCAGGGCTCAAGAAATCTTCCTGTCTCCTCCCCTACCTGCTGCATTCAAGTTTGGGCACCAATTTGGTTGTGTTTGAGCGCCATTTTCCTGGTACTGTGTATTTGGCAGGATTTTTTGGTCAACCATGTAATTAATTGCTGAGCACCTACCTGGCTGTTATAAGCAGGTTGTGTTGCTCATTTGTGGGTTGTTGAAAGTTGAAGATTTTGGCTCTGTAATGCATAACAAGCTGATTTGGTTGCTCTGTACAGCTTACCTGTGAGTTTATGTATCTCTTGTTGTATGTTTTTGGCATGAACCCACTGATTTCATGATTAAACTTATATGAGAAATGCTATCTTAGCATGTGTTGTGTTAATTCTGTCTCCAGTATTGCATGTATTCTTCTTCTGAATCTGGATGTTTGGGTAATGTTTAGATTCTAGAGCATAGAATTCCTATGTTGAATGTCTGATCTTTTAACTTCTGCTCAAGGGGTAGATTAAACTGTTTTCAGGTTGAACATTGGGAAGGGTATACTGCAGTAGGGATACCATAAGTAGAGATAACCTAACACTTTGTATTGGGAGATATCTGTAAGGCAGGTATCACATATATCCCCTTGAAATCCAGTTTTAGCTGTTCATGCTGATCATTCACAGGTGTATGTCTACTGACTCCAGGCCCTGGATAGGCACCAATCATGCTTTGTTTTTGTGTTATAACCATGTCCAGCTTTGCATCCAAACTTGAAATCCAAATCAAAATCTAAAACAAACATTAGGACATTAGAATTAGTTTAGGATCCTCAGTCCTCTGTCTACAACTGCTAATAGGCCCAAAGCTAGCCCCTTTGCTCTTATCTTTCAGTTTTGGTCTACTTACAAGAGGACTATCTGCTTTCTGTCAGCATCCCAGCCTTGTATGCATATCCTCATGGATGTTGAGTAGGGAATACCCCCCTAGGTCTTGCAGAGCCTGAAGAAGAAGAGGAGATAAAATATAGAGTCTATCTCCTATACTGTTGACCCCCTGGCCCAGAGATCCTGTTGATCACTGATGGCTACCTTGTAGGGAAATCTGGGAATAAGCATCCAGTCTGGGAAAAAGTCAACAACTTCTATTCAACAGCTTGAACCTTCCTTTAGCCAGACTATCCCCATCACCCTAAGTAAGGAATACTTTTTTGACGGCCACTGTCTCACCGAAAACAACTCCAACTCCTCCAATCCAAACCCTAGCACATGGAGATGCTAGGCCGTCTACTGTGCATCTCACACTGTCTGGATCCTCTGTGCCACAAAATAATGAAACAAAACATGAGACAAACAAATATGGTACAATGAAGCCATTCTACTGATTTCGATAGAAATCTCACCAGTGGAATGCTTCACATCGACATTTTGCAACAACATGAAAACAGAGAAAAATGGAAATCTATAACTAAATGATTTGTAATTACAGGAACGGAAAACAAATTGACAACATAGAAATAGTTTGATTTCTCCTTAGCACCATCACAATTACATTTGATCACACTTCTCCTTCGATCGGATTACAATCTCAAATCTATATGCATTTGATTCATTTCTCTGGGGTTTATAAGCTTGCCCTGAGGAGTACCAAACCTATTCCAAGCAGCTAGGAGACTGATTCCAAGTGGCTGGGAGAAAACTAACTGTTTCCAAGTGGGTAGGAGAAAACTAACTGATTCCCACCATTTAAAACTAACAACTTGATAAAAGTGACCTAAGTCACAAGGGACTTACAATAGAAAGGAAAAATGCATTGGTCGTGTAGACCTTATTACAACATAAAACCTATTTTAAAATAGAACATGAACTTAAATGCCTCACAGAGACCACCTTGTGTTAGGTGCTCCTACACTAGTGATGATGACCTCCTAGCTCGGGGGTGACTCATGAGTGAGTCAATGGTAGGGAGGAGAGCAAGTTGTTGTGGCTTCTTTCCCCTTTTTGTGTTATTGTAGGATATTGGGAGCTTGTGAAGTTGAAGAAAACACCATTGTTCTTGGTGTTGTTATCTTATTGTTTTTAGCTCTTGAGAGCGCATGGCCATGTTAGGCCTTTGTATTATTTCTAGATTTCAAAAGAGGAGAACCTTGTTCTCTCTCTCATGTTGTAAAAGTATATTTTTACTTGTGTGTATGATATATTTACATTTGCAATAGAAATTTTAGTTTGTTGATTTCAATGCTATGATTTAACAAAAAAATAGAGTAATGAAGGAAAAAAAGAAATTGGTCTTAATGCTATTTCATTTGTATGTTTATTTTTAAAATAACAAATAGGAAAGTTGTTTTATTGTTGAGAGACAAACATGAAATTTGTATATTGTTCTTATGAAAAAAGAAAATTAGTTGATGTTATATATTAGAAGTATTTAATTAAATGCATTTGTTTCTTTTTTAAAAAAAAATTGCAATGAATAAATTTTTGAAGGAATGATCTTGTGGAATAATGAATATATTCTTTAAAAAAAATATGTTCATTTGCTCCATTCAAATCTGTTAGAGAAAAATGTTAAATTTGCTTTATTATATATAAAAAAAAAATATCTCTGAGTTTTAGGAATGACAACTATAGTTGAAAATTTCAATCATTTAAAACAGACACACACGCGCACGCACACACGCACACACACACACACACACATATATTTGTGTGCATATATTTAATATATTTGAATTCAGATTTTTTTCACATACTATTAAAATCAGAGGAAAAAAAAGGGACTATTGTATATATATATATATATATATATATATATATATATATATATATATATATATATATATATATATATATTTCCTTATGTCTGTTAATAAATAATAAACTGAGAGTTTGAAAAATATGTGTGTTTCTATGTGTGTGTGTATATATATAACCTTAAATTAAACGCTGTGTAAAAAAAAATAAAATAGACTGTAGATTTATTTTACTGTTCGCAGTGTTTAAGAATGAAAGAAAGGAGTGATGGGTGGGGGGGTTCAAACCCCCCACCGTCGCCTTTTGTTTAGTGGGAATGTGGGGAGGGGGCGGAGCCTCCACCCACATCCCACTGTGTGGGATGTGGGTGGGGGTTCTACCCCCTCCCCACACCCCCACTTCCCCATCTCCCTATGGATCCCCCTCTCCTCTGCCGTCGCCGCCTCCCCGCTCTGCGGCTCCCCTCCATAGATCCACCGCCAATCTCTCTGTCCTGCGGCCTCCACAGCCCATCCTCTCCACTGACGCTGCTGCTACCTCCACACAACGCCGGTTCTCCTACCTGGGGTTTTAGAAAACAATAAAAATATACATTCATTTATTTACACCCATAGTTTATAAATATTCACACACACACACACACACACACACACACACACACACATATATAGCATATTCACCTCGGTGTGGCCATGAATGGCCTCCATTAAACCTGCAAACACAACCCAAAGCAAAATGAGAGAAGAGGAGGGAAAAAAAAAGGACAAAAGAAAATGAGAGTTAAAAAAATAGGGTAAGGGCTTTTTGCCCTTAAGGAAATTATATTTTATTGTTGGAGAATTTTAGGGCAAGGTAAATTTAAAATTCATTTTAAATTTGACTTCCACTCTTTTAATTATTTTGTTCATTTGTTTTATGTTCTAAATTTTATAATGGGGTTTTGAGATAAATAATAAAATGGGTAATCCTTATTCCTTTTGAAATTTTTTTTATTTGTTAGTGGCATGATAATATATAGGTTAATTTATGTTTAGAGGGAGTTTATACTTTTATTGATTTTTTTATTTGGTTATTTCAAAAAGGGATTTTAGTGTTTTAATTAATTCTTTCACCTATCTAAGCATTGAGAAAGTATTTATTAAAAAAAAAATTGGGATTAAACCTTTGCATTCAAACCAAACTCGACAATGTTAGTATATAGCTAGGATGTTATTAATTTAATATTCCTTTTAATTATATTTAGATCGATTTTATTAATTTAATAAAGATGTCATTCAAACCAACTTGGAAACCTAGTAAACTAATTAAGTGAAGTAGTATAACATGTATTTATGATCGGATCTACCAAGAAATTAGGAATAATGTAAAGGATGTAGTGATAACTCTGATTGATAGAAAATATGAAGAAGAACAAATTGATCAAGATTTGTTGAAAAATGTTTTAAATTTTAGAAAATGTGAAGAAGAACAAATTGATCGAGTTTTGTTAAAAAATATACAATTAATCTATTTGACTAATCTACCAATTTAACTAATGTTATGTAGGTAATTTAACACCAACCTAGTAAACTTTTAATCAAAATTAGTTTTATTATAATAAACCCTAATCACACCCGTGAGGCGTTATGCTGCCGAAATTTTTCTAGAATTTATGGTTTAGTTAGGTTAGTGAAATTTAACCTTGTTTAGGACTATATTATTATTATTTTTTTCTGACTATCGACATTAGATTTTGTATTAAATTATATCTTTCTCATGCACTTGAATTTGGCTTTTGATTTTGAATTACATCAAAATCCCATCATTCACATAGGTTAACTTAGGGTTTCGATCGTTGATCCTAATCCTATTGGCGATGTTAATCGTGTCGCATCGACCCCCTAGTTGGCCTTCATTGCGAATAAAATGTACAAGTGAATGCATTACCCCGCATTCAACTATCTTGTTTACGCCTTATGTGTAATGCCATCGATCACGCTTATGCATATGAGGGGGTTTCTAGGGAAGCATGGAATTTATTTTGATATTTCATGTCATGACCACATGACAAATGTGGACATGACACGTGTGATACGTGTAATGACCGCATCAAAAATGTGGGCATGACAAGAAAGGATAGCTTCCAGACCACCAGATCATGATCCATTAGAGTTGAAGGCACATAACATCAAATTAGACTTAACTCTAGTACCGCAGACCAAAATACTTCAATGCGAAGGAATGCGGACCATAACATTTTCTCCCTATCACCACCAAATATATAGGAAAATTAGTTTACACTATGGTGAACATAACTCACTCAAATATTCATACTGAAGGGTCAAACTTGGAACATAACATCTTCAGACAAAATTCTAAATCACTTCCAATCCACAGACAAAGATATTCATTCTACTAGAAATGCAGAGCAATCTTCTAGACCATTCTTCTATATGCAATACACTATTTCCACTGCAACTCACTGTTTCTACTGGAGGAGGTAATTTTCTCAATATCCTCAACATCAAGATCACTTAAATAAGTAAATACAAAGCATCTCACTTATTACAAGCAAGAAAAAAATAGGAGCACAGTTGACACCAATGAAAACACATATATGTTGACATCAATGACGACACTAATTAGGCACATACTTGCAACACACACCATGTGAACTACCCAAATGACCCGAATCACTCTGCAGAAGAGAGATTTAGATGAAATCAGATGTAAGATGATTAAAAATGATTTAATGACAATCTAATTCATAATTTATCATAAAATTAAATTATCGTGTGAGGCTTCTCTGCATGCTCTGGTGCACCTGGACTTGTCTCTACATGCTCTAAATCAATCTACATGTACAAGAGAAAGAAATTTGAAATTAGATGTAAGATGATTTTAAAAATGGTTTAATTCAATTTAATTTATAATTTATCATATTTAAATTATTATATCATAAGAGATTGTTGTGCATCCTCTTTTCTAGGACCTGTCTCTACATGCTCAGCTACATGACATGTCTCATGCTATAAAAGAAAAATAAATTTTAACACATGTCAGCATATATATTATATTGAAATTTACTTTAAGTTCACAATGTATATTATAATTGAGTTTAAATATTATCTAATTTTTAAATTATACCATATCAAGCTACCCATATCCTATGTCCTCCTGCTCTACATGTGTTGTAGGTGGAATGGCATGAACAGGATGAAATGTGTCACTGACAAGCTCCTACAAGGTCATTTATAACTTAGCGTATGTGTACAAATTAGGTTAAAACATATATATTCACTTGTGTAGGTACCCAATTTTTATTTTAATCTATTTAAAAGACCTACATATTACACGTAGACATAGATAGTTTTTTCAACAACCTAAAATGTAGTCGACTCCTGATATGAACTTGGATCATCCAAGTGTGCTCCAATGCCCATCCTCATTGTTGTGTCAACCTACATAGACATATATTTTTAATATATATTAAATAGCACATGCACATTTGATACAGTGAATTCAAAATAGAAAAATCTAAGTATATATATAGTTTTTTAAAACATTATATATACAAAAGGGTCATGTGAGATGCCCAATGATGGAGGAGCGCTCGAGACACCCTCATATGGAGGATTCAATGTGGAAGAACCCTGAACCAGCATAAATATTTAATGTACATGTTGAAGACTAAATTACAAATTAAAATTAAGTTAATAAAATTATTTAAAATATCAATCAAAATACCCCAAATGGGTGCCCAAGATGAACAGGAGTCGATGAAAAATGAAATCAATCAATGGTCCATGTTGCCATCATCTACACCAAACAATTCGATTGTTAAAATATTAGAATTTAATTGATCTATATGTTCATTAAAAACATGTTATTAAAATTGTTATAAATTGAACACATGTGTAACCTATATATACCTGTGTTGAATGATCAGTGAGATGATCCTCAACAAATAGATAATCAACAAATGATTCACCCATATCATTAGGTGTTGCATGTGCAACTAAAGTGGGTGGAGCTACCTGATAAGGTCCATAACACAACTGATTGCAACTCGTACATGTTTGAGGCATCGACACATGTGAAGTGGTACTAGGACCACTTCCACCATCAGCTCCTCCATGGTCTCTAACCCAAGCTACCATCATAGAAGTCTGCTCATCCAAGCTACCTAAGAGTACACTCAATGTGCCTAGTGTGGATACCACCGCACGATATTGGAAGGGCATAGGAATGGCAGTAGTAGGAGGGTCAATAAGAGGTTGAGCAGGCATGGGTCATTGGGGATCAACCCATGCCCCCAACCTCTATTGTGGCATGCCGCCACCAATACCCTAGAATTATCTAAAATCAAAATAGTTGGGTTTCTGATTCATAATAAACTCTGCATATAATTTTCTCAAAAAATATAAAGAAACCTCACAATTAGCATGAGGTGGATAATCAAACTCCATCCACCACCTATCCCAAAAACTGGTAGACATTCCTTCATGTCTACACCACCTCATTGATATTCTTTTTTTATTTGTAGGAATTGGTTCATTAGTGATGGGGTGTCTAAAATATTGAGCTATATGACCTTTTGTGATTTTAAGATCCAAAATCTCCTTATAGGAGAGGCCATCAACATAAAATCGGTGCCTCTCCTCTCTCTATTTCTGGAAACTATTGAAGTTTGAGTCAATAGACCTCACAAAATCTACAATGTTTTGCATCAAAATTGTAAAATGTACCATGTGAGGTGGCATGAATTGTTCACTGTGAATGGAATTCAATTGTTCTTATATGGAATCCATAATTTCATTAATTATGGCTCGCAAGCGATCCTGGTTAGTTCCAGGTGGGGGTGTAGGTGGAGGTGGAGGTGAGGGTGGAGGTGGGGGTGGGAGTGGAGATGGAGACCATTCAGGTGGTGCATTGAGGAAGTCCTCAACATCAAAGTGAATATCATCCATGATATATATATATATATGTATATATATATATATATGTATATATATATATATATATATGTGTATATATGTATATATATATATATGTATATATATATGTATATATATATATATGTATATATGTGTATATATGTATATATATGTATATATATGTATATGTGTATATATATATGTATATATATGTATATGTATATATATATATGTATATATATATATATGTATATATATATATATGTATATGTATATGTATATATATATATATACTATGAACCTGCATATATACATATAAACATACAAACTTGAGTACAAAATTAACTTTCAAGAATATATATATATACATATAAATTATAAATAAACATATACATGTTGAGAAATTATAATTATAAATGAACTAGATAAATTATACCTGTTTCAAGAAATTAAAAGAAATATTTAAATTAAACGTATAGATACATGCATACAAATTTTAAAATGTAAGATCTATTATAGTGAACTATGTAATTTTAATACATGTACATGTACTAAAAAATAAATTGAATACATGTACATAAAATCTAACTAGATGGCCTAAATCTAAGGAATTGAGGAGAGCATTCTTATGAGTAGGAAAACTTTTGAGGATATTTAACATGTGAGAGAATTTTGAATCACTAGGAGTGGTGTCTAGTTGTTCCAATCCTTGTGTTGTACAAACTTTTTGGTCTCTAACTAATTCTACAAGACAACACATTTTGATCTTGAAAGTGTGTTGATGATTTTTCTAATATTTAATTGGCCTATGTTCTTCATCATGTGCTTGTAAGAACTTGTGTTCATGAATATTTGTTGTTGTTGTTTGGGTAGTTTTGAGATGGTTTGTTGTAATTATAACACAGCTTTGTACTATGCCTCCTTATGCTATGATATAAACAATATTTTTTAGGGTCATAAGGGCGATGATATGACTCAAGTTTCTATTTTTCAATGGGGGTATGAACTTGTGACCCTATTGGTAGATGCATTATAATTTTTTTTCAAAAAGTTTAGTGCCGAGAGGTTGTTTTTATTATTGTTATTTTGTGTCACCAATCTTTTATTGACATTTTACTCTTTCCTACTGCTACCGATGGTAGGAAAAACCTTGCAAGGATTATTGCACTAGGGTTTTGATTGAACCCCCTACCATGCAGTGGGAGGAAGAGTGTTTGATTGAATGGGGGTTGATTGAACACCATCTTCAATCAAACTCTATGAATATTTGTTTATCAAATTCTCTCTATATTTTTTCATGTGGCGCATTTAAGTTAGGACTATTTGTTGTATAATTTGAAAGCCCTAGTAATAATGTTGAGGTATTATTGTAATTTTGATTCTAGATAGATATTTCTATGATCTAATTCATTGTATGTGAAAATGGGCATTGTTCCCAATCTAGGCATGAAATTGAGAGAATTGGAAAGAATGAGTTCTAGTCAAAATTGACGCCCAAGTTAAGTGAAACTAGATTCTCCTAAAAATAGTTTGGTCCCATCTTGGAGAATCTAGAGTCCCAAATTGAAGTTGGGATTTTCATTTGAGACCTAAATTTTGATTCTTGGTGGAAAACTATTTAGATGAGGATTTAGATGAAGTTGTATGCATGTGTCATAGCTTCTGAGACATACAATGCAAATAAAAGGAAAGATATAGAACTAAAATAGTAAATGTAATTTTTTTAGTTGTTTGCTTTACATACTTGTAAGGCATGTACTCTTGAGAAAGGTGTATCACTACTATCTACCTATATGTTACCTATCTCAATTCAATTTTAATTAATTGACAAGCTATGTTATAAATATGTGTATATATAGATTATAAGTAGCTCTTCTATCATCTCATCACTATGATATATTTCTTACATATTTTAAAAATATTTTTCTACCAAACAATTATAGGGTAGAGGATCCATACCCAATTTTTTTTTTTATTTCTTTGTGTATGATTTAAGAGCTTAAAAGCTATTGTTTGGAGTTTTGGGTATCAACAATGTAACCTAATCAACTACATCTTTGCTAAGTTGTCCAACAGAAACATGTGCACTAAGGCACCTATTTACCCATCACCTTATGATTACCTTATGTGTTACCATATAATTGGTTGTTTCTTTAATATGACATGTAAAGTGTATTATTACACATCTATATATATTATTGATTTCGTATTAAATTTTTAGTAATATATTGTTTCTCAACAACTATTTTTTAATATAAGATGGGTGGATACTTGGGTTCTCTCCCCTACTTGTTTTTTTTTCTTGAGCCATTCTTCTTCTTCTATATAATTTATTTTATTTCTATTAAAGTCTGTACTTTTTGTTTTTTTCTCGCCACACCTAACCGTCTACTTGTTTTTTGCTTCGACCATTTTTCTTCTTCTATATCATTTATTTCTATTAAATCCTATAATTTTTGTTTTTCCCCTTCACACCAAACCCCCAATTGGGCTTGAAACGTGATAGCAGATGCTTGACACTTTTCTAGCAACATTGGGTAAATTTAATTGAAATCCTATAGGATCTTCTATATGGAAGAAATGATTTAAAATTTATAGTTTAGATTAGAGCATGATAACAATACATTGCCAGAGGAAAACTCGACAATACACGAGAGAAGAGTATATAGCACATGAAGCGATGCAGGCTAAACTTCAAGACTCCATGGGAGAGAAAGAGCTTATTCAGGACCGCTTTAAAGGATGTGTTATGTCTATCCTTTTGCACTTGAAATGTTTGATTTAGACCAGGATTGCTTGTTGCTTTGTATTAGGCTATTTCTGTTATGGGTTTATAAACTACATTTTTTTATTTCCTACATTATAAATCAGAATAATAGAACACTAAGATTTTTTTTTGTTTTGTTTTGCATCTTTTGGGCAAGAATTTAGATGCATGAAGGAATGAGCAACAAGGTTTCGAGGATTAAACCCCTTGAGGAAGATTTGAGGGTGATTGATGTAAAATAAACTCATTATAAGATGAGTTAGCTGTTACAACTGAAAAGAGAGAATGTTGCTGCAACATTTATGCTATGGTATGTTGTGTAAAAAATCTAGCTAAGGATTTTCACATTAATTGAGCAAATTGATCTTATCTTTTTTCATGTCATAATTTAACATTGGTTCTTTCAAGGGTGTTAGATTTAAGCATGACATTTCTTAGTGGTCTTAAGCACATTTTTTCTGGTGTTCCATGATGTCCCTGGGGTCTAGGCAATATCCTAGAAAAAGAAAATGCATTAATTGAACCTCATTGTTTCATAATACTATCAAATGCAAATTTACATTTATATAACCTTCGTAGGAGAGGAATCCTAGGAGGAATTGTAGTGAGATCTCCTTGGTTAGATTAACATAGAAGCATGCAACTTCAGTAGTTATCTATAGATCACATAGAAGATTAATTGATCTAAACTGCCCGTCATTAATAGAGAGAAAACTAATGCTAACACCCCCCCCCCCCTAAGTCTAACTAAGGAGACCAAATCCTAAGGAAAGGAAATAGGAAAGAGGAAAAACCCTGTGGGAAAAAAACCCCCCTCCCCCTCTTAAATCTGACTAAAAGGCCAATATAGCCAACAAAGATGGGTCCTAGCATCAAGGCCATTTTAGGTACCCATGTACATATAAAATTCCCCACAAATATAGAGAGAATATAAGAAAAGAAGATATGAATCCCCCCATAATCAAAGAGCTCCCATGCCAATGATGAATGCTTGAAGACATAATACATAATCCACTACCTATAAACTACATTTCTCTCCTTAGGAAGAAAAGGATCCACTAGTGATTGGAGAAGCCAATCCAAAAAGATGGGTGATACTAGAATCCAAATCCAAATGATGTGTGCATTTAAAAACTACTCACATGTCCACATGTCGGAAAGCGATGATGGCGATCCAAGATCCTATGAAGAATAATATAGAGCAAGCTGCAAAGGTGATGAAGATGGTGGACCAACAGCGTTGGTGTGGTTGTCAACAAAGAGGAGAGATAACTTCTCAAATGTGTCCTCAAAATATGAAATGTGAATCTCCATAAACAAGTTTGAAACTCCTGTCAAGAGATCATCCCAGAAAGTTAAATTAGGAAGACTATGTATGCCCTACTACAAGAAGCCATTGGAAGCTTTCGAAGAAGCAACACAGAACTTAGAATTAGCAACAGATGCAAGGACAAAAGAGTGGTCCTCAAAGAGAAGACATATGTCCTGAATAGTGTCATCTAGATCCGAAATGAGGGACTCTACAAACAAAAAAGAAATGTCTAGTAGAATGAGGTCCTAATGGACTAAATCCAAAAGACATAAATGATCCTGCTACATTGAATCACTGGAGGCTCTCAAAGAAGCATCTCTGGAATCTAGATTTGCAACAGGTGTTGTTGATGGGGTATCAAAGAACTGATCATCCATACTAGATGTGTCCACATTAGATGAGGCAACATAAGTCTCAATATCATCAATAGCTGGGTTTTCCAAGAAAACATCACTTTGAGATGGAGATTCAATGTATCCATACAACTGTTTAATGATGATCCAAGAAGTAAAAAGGTACTCAATGTGCTCTATGTGATGTAGAGTATCCTCAGAAATAGTAAGACATATTAGTCCATAGACTATGTCATTATTATTAAACCATGCATTCTTTTCATCATAGTCACTTGGCTCAGGAACTGAGTCTGAGGAGATAGGGTAGTAGATCCTACTCAAGGTAATGATTCTTTATCCCTTGTTTCCAAGACAAAAGTTCTCTGAAGCTAGCCTATCAACAGAATGATGAAAATGGTGTTTAAGAGACATGATTAACCCCCCTAAATGGAACTACCCCTTTTTTTTTTACTTTTTTTTACCTATCTTTGAAAAGCCTTCGCAAAAATAAAGAAATACAAAAAATTAATACGAAGGCCCAAAAATACAAAGCCCTAATTAGGGCACGAGTAAATTTAGGGCAAAATGCCCAACAAAATGTTATGAGAAATTATCAAAATAGGGAAACCAGAGGAAATGGTGGTCAAATTTGTAGGGCACATAGGGGATATGGCGGACAGAGGATGTCCCAAATTCCTGTGAGGGGCATTGTTGTAGGTTGAGCCTTCCAAAAGACATTGGCCATCTGACCAAGCCACTTCCAATAGGCATTGTTCTTCAACCCATAAAGTGAAACCCTTGGTCGATGTTCATAACACCTCTTTGTAAGAATGAGATCTGAAATCATGTTCAAATCATGCCCTTCTATGAGAAGATCTTCCTTTCTCACACTCAGACGTGTTGGGTTAGTTTAAAGATTCCTTGTAAAAAATGCCTTCACAAATATTTCAACTCTCTGTAAAAACTTTCCACAAAAATGTAGATGACACTTTGTCAAAATGTTTAAGGTCACAGACTTAAATATTCAAACACCACCAGTCATCTATCAACACAATCACTGCTTATGCACTAATATAGGGTCTTGTAGAGGCCAATTGATGATGCCGAGGGTACAGAGGCTTCACAGGCCGAACAGATCCAACGCGAGGGTGGGAAAGAACTAGCACCTTGGGTGCTTAGTTGCTGAGGCACGGTGGTGAAACAACCTGCAAAAACAAACTTACAGACTTGATTTCATCTCCTCCCACTCTGATACCATGTAGATTTTTTTAGATATATAGAGATGAAAATCAAGCACAGAAAAAAAGAAAATGCATTAACTGAACCTCATTGTTTCATAATACTATCAGATACAAATTTACATGTATATAACCTTCGTAGGAGAGGAATCCCAGGAGGAATTGTGATGAGATATCCTTGGTTAGCTTAACATAGAAGCATGCAACTTCAGTAGTTATCTGCAGATCATGCAGAAGATTAACTGATCTAAACTGTCATCATTAACAGAAAACTACCTGTCATTAACAAAGAGAAAACTAATGCTAACATAACAAAATGCCCCCTTTTTAGAACTTTCTTAATATCTTTTTATCTTTTCTAGACTTTCAAAATGCATAGTATTTTCATATTGTGCTGTGCTGACCATTGGTAAAAATTTGGCTTCTAAGGACATTGTAGGACTAGAGAAATTTTCTCAGAATGAGGTAGAAATTTAATTTCACAAATTCATGATTGAGATTAAATGACTTCCAACTATTTTTCACTTAGTACAAGTTGAATGATGCATCTACATGTTGACAAGTTTATGTCTCTCTGGAAGAGCAACTCAACATTTAGGGAATATTATATAGAGAAAAGTTCTCTCTTCTTTTATGATTGATAGTTAAGCAAAGATGGCAGGACACCAAACCCTAATGAAAAGTTTGTAGTTCTAGATGGAGGGGAGGGACTAGTGTCAGATTTTGATAGGGAGAATCAAAAGAAAGAAACTGTGATTGCAAAGGCACCAAAAAATTTAGCAGAACATGGCTTTCCTAACTAAAATGGAGATTTTAAGGAAAATAATCAAATACTTGTGTCTAGCAAGGGTAAAGTGTCTACAAAGCCAAGTAATACATATGAATCTAAAATTGTTGTAGTGATTCCTAAGGACAAACCAATGACTCATGATAAAGAGGTTGCAATTATTTTGAAAGAGAAGAAGAAATAGCTAAAGCAAAATTAGACAACAAACCTTGATTCCAAGAATAAGGATTGACAGAACAAGCTTTGCAATCTGGGTTAACACCAAATATTCATATTTTTAGCATCACTCCATATCCCAATGATGATCATCCCAGGCATCCCTAATTTTCAACATGGGTGTGAATTATCTTTTTAAATTGTACAAATGTAAGCACTTTGGGATTGAACCAGAGAAGCAAAGGCTTGGTGGGATGGTCATGAGTGGAATTAACTATTGAAAGGTGACATTAGATGGCTAGCCTGGGAGAGCCTTTATCCAGTCTTTTTCCCACAATAATCCCTCCTCGTGATCATAAGACAAGCACATGTTCAACAGTTGTCTACATTGTATCCACATCTTGTCTAGTATAGGAACAGTTGTCACTAAATCCAATCACACTTCGTCTGCTGTAGGGATAATTTGTCAAGAATCCTAGATCGTCGAGCCTTTTTTGGAGATTGTGTCCACTTTATTTTCTACCAGTATGAAGCTGACAAAAGTGTAGAATTAACAATTTAGCAACTTTTATTTATTAGACTTTACACAATGAATTGGCACAAAAAAATTTGAGATTTTGATTGCTAGGAACAACATAATTTAATCACTAGTTAAGATCACCCCTCCCATAGTTCCATGGTAGAAACTAAGGAACTAATAAGGAAAGATGATCCCCCAACTTCACCTGCACACCAAGATTGGAATTTAAATGTACAGTAGTTTAAGTTCTAGAGATATGTTTCACTCTCTACTTGTTTTAGATTATGCACTTTAGTTTCTTTGTTCTTGATAACTTTTCATCTAGGTAGTAATTCTAATTTTATTTTGTAGATTTTATTAGGTAATTCTTACTATATATATATATATAGTAGGTAGCATGACTGCTTATGGATTTCCATGGTTTAAACCTTATATTTCTATTTCTAATACATCAAGTATTTTACATTGAGTATTTTTCTTGTTCAATCTAACTATTTAGGAAATCCACTGAAGTGTTGCAAATATGTGCCTAAGTGATGTTGTCAATGATGTCAACATATTCTTCTTGCCATTAGTGTCAACTATATCCTATTTTATTGTCTGTGTAGAAGACTGGATTGTTGAGGATATTGAGAAAATTAATGACAATCGATGCATGCAGATCATGTGACTGTGTAGAGGATTGTGAGAGGTTGCTCCAGTCAAGATTTAAGAAGTCTGCATGAGGATTTGAAGGAGTTATGGCCATCTGAGTAGAACCAGTTCCTACAATAATTAGGAAAGACAGAGTGATAGGAAAGAGGTCTGGATTGATTCAGTAATATAAAATTATGATCTGCAGATCTGAAGGCATGTTTGAGAAGTCAGTGTGTATCATCAACTTTAGTGGTTTGTGGTTTAGAGGTCTGCAAGCTATCCTTCCAGTCTGGCAGTCATGGTAGAGTGTGTTCTTGAGGTTCCGAAGGAAGATTCAAATGTTTCTGATAATATGGTTTAGAGTGAATGTTATTGGTAATTCCAATGTGCTTGTGGAGGTATCTGGATCATGTAGCTACTATGTTGGAGGTCCGCATTAAAGTCTGAGCTTGTTGATTGAAAATTTCTTCTTGATGTTAATGTTCTTCTCAGTCTTGGCTGACGAGATGTTCCTAGCCTATTGCGGATACCTTAAACACATTTCTATGAAGTGTAGAGTGGTTGTAGAAGCAGATTCAAATCTTAGTTGTATTTGGCCGACAATGTGATGATCCACGACAAGTTTAGCCGACCTTGTTGATCATTCCAAGGTTGATGAAGTATATAAATACTTGTTGAAGAAGTACCGAAATCATCCTTGTGTAAAATAGATAAAATCTGAAGGAAGGATCAAGAGTAGATCAAAGAAGGAAAGGAGCAAGAGCAGTGTAGAGTGTGAAGAAGAGTTTGAGGCAATGTGAATGTTCTTGAGCATTCATTAAAAATGAATCAGGCATGAAATAGATGCTAATTCTCAGTTAATTCTTTCTAAATAAATTCTATAGGCAGTGAGCCTCTCCTTTTGAGTAGTGAGCTCTGGACAGTGTGCCTGAAGGCAAGTGCCTTCTATTTTTCTAAGTACATTTAATAGGGTATGCATTTTTTGGGTTAACCCCCATTGTGGTTTTTCCCTTAACTGAGTGTCCATGTCAAAATCTTGGTGTCAAATGTGTTGATTATGTTTCTGCTCTTATGTTGTTGATTCATGCTTAAGTGCTTGCATTACTAATATAATAGTAAGATAATAAAGAAGGTTAAAGGTAGAAAAAGTTTTTAAGAGACAACTGATTCACCCCCCCTCTCATTTGTCTAGTTCCAACAATTGGCATCAGGGCCAAATCCACTCATAAAAGCCTAACCGCTTGAGGAGATCCAGGATGTCAACCTACAACAAGGATAGTCCAAGATTTGATGGAACAAATTATTCTATTTGGAAAATTTGCATGGAGTGTCATTTGTAATGCATGGGTGATGCTTATTGGACAATAACCAGTATTGAGTATAAACCTCTAGAGAAAGGTCCTTCAACTCCTGATCAAATCAAAGATGTTGAAAATAATCTTCAATCTAAAGAAGCCTTGTTGAGTGCCCTGACTGATTCAGAGATGAAAAATGTCTTTGGTTTAAATACTGCTTATGAAATCTGGAAAAAGTTGGAGTATCTCTATGAAGGTGACAAATATGTCAAATGTGCAAAGCTACAAAGTCTGAGAGGAAAATTTGAAACTATGAGGATAAGTGAAGATGAAAATATCACAATCTAGATGCAAAAGATAAATGAACTTGTGTGTAGCATCAGGTGTGCTGGTGGAACTTTGGAAGAATAAAAAATTGTATCAAAAGTACTCAGATCTATACTGGATTCATACAAACATAAGGTTGCAGCTATAGAAGAGATCAGGACAGTCTCAGATGTTACAAGAGATCATCTCATTGGCAAGATTTCAGCTTTCAAATTAAGTGAGTTTGGTGATTCTCTTCCCAAGTCTGAATCTGCATTTAAGGCTAGTGTGTATGGAAAACAAAGATATGATCCAAGTGAAAGTTCCTCTACAAGATCAAACAAATTTATGAAGACAACAAAAGATCATGAAGATGTTGAAATAGAAATTGGAGATCTTGAAGCTCTTATTGCCAGAAGAATGCCAAGAGGATCCAGTAAGTATGAAGGAAAATTACCACTCAAATGTTTTGCTTGTAATAAGATTGGTCATTTTGCCTCAAGATGTTTGGAAAGGTTTTCAAAACCAAACCCTAATAGGTATAAAGGTTAGAAGAAATGTTACTATGTCTAAAAAAATGGAGAAGGGGTAACATATGATGAATTTGATCATGCAGGCTCATCTCAAAATGATTGGGTGTTTATTGCTATCAAAGAAGAAGATCCAGTGTCTACTGAATCTACTAGCTATGAAAATGTGGAAAGGGCCTTGGCTACTTAGGTTATTGAAAGGGATGAATGGGTGATTGATAATGGATTCTCTCATCACATGACTGGTGACAAGAGTAAGTTTTGTGAATTTTGAAAACTATGAAGGAGGCCTTGTAAAATTTGGAGACAACTCACTTGGTAGAATCTGTGGTAGAGGATCCATCTCTTTTGATGGTAAGAACAACACCAATGATGTTCTGTATGTGGAAGGACTGAAACATAATCTTCTTAGTGTCAGACAGTTGGTTGACAAGAGTTATGATCTTCAGTTCAAGGATGGAAAATGTAGAATCTTGGAAAGCTCTGGAACTGAAATTGCATCAGGTAATCAAACCAGAGGTAAAATCTTTCACTTAAGTAGTTCTGGGAAAAGTTGTTTGATTGCTCAGACATATCGAAGTTGGCTATGGCATAGGAGGATGTGTCATGTGAATTTTGACAACATTGTCAAAATAAGTTCCACTCATATTGTAAGAGATCTTCCAACACTTGTGAAACCTAATAACATATGTAGAGAATGTTAATTGGGCAAGAAGAACAAAATTTATTTTAAGAGTAAGGAACAAGGTTCAAGTGAAAGATTGGAACTGGTACATACTGATCTTTGTGGTCTTGCTAGAATTAGGAGTGTGCAAGGAGACATACATTTTATGTTGTTAATTGATGATTATTCCCAGATGATGTGGGTAACTTTTCTAAAAGAAAAATCAGAAGCCCTTGACAAGTTTAAGGTGTTCAAGATGATGGTTGGAAATGAGATTGGTTGGAAATTAAAATGTCTGAGATCAAGCATAGGCGGAGAATTTACCTCCAGCGAGTTTGATGCTTTCTATGAAAAGCATGGAATAAAAAGATAGTTATCTGCTCCTAGGACTCCTCAACAAAATGGAGTTGTGGAAAGAAAGAACCAAACCATTCAAGAAGCTGCTAGAACCATGATGATGGAAACAAATGTTCCTCAAGTTTATTGGAGAGAAGCCGTGAGTATTGTTGTCTACACTCTTAATCGAGTGCAGATCAAAGGAAATTTTGGTAAGACTCCTTATGAACTTTGGTTTGGTCATCCTCCTACCATGAGATACTTTAGAGTCTTTGGTAGTAAATGTTATATCAAAAGAGATGAGGGTTTAGGTAAGTTTGAGGCAAGAAGTGATGAAGGAATATTTCTGGGATACTCAACTCAAAGCAAGGCCTACCAGTGCTTCAACAAAAGATTGAAGAAGATTGTTGAAAGTGCGAATGTTAAAGTTGATGAAAGAAAATAAGGACATTCTAGGTACTCCGTATATGATTTAGATGATCAAGATGAAAGTCAAAATCAAGGAAGGCAAGTTTAATTTTAGACTCAAATTTAGGTTGAACCGGTAACTCCAGAAGTTAACACAAATGATGAGGAACAAGTTCAAGAAACAAAATCTCAAACCATCTCCAAAACTCCCAGGTATGTAAGGTTAAATCATCTTGAAGATTAGATCATAGGAGATAAGAGTAAAGGTGTTCGAACTAGGAGAAAAATGTTTGAAGATCAAGAAGAGATTTGTTTGATTTCAAGAATTGAACCTAAATCAATGAGTGAAGCTTACAATGATGAAAACTGGGTTAAAGCAATGGAAGGGGAATTGATGCAAATTGAAAAGAATCACACATGGGATCTAGTTCCTAGACCTAAGGACAAAAATGTGATTGGAACCAAATGGTCTTCTGGAATAAACTAAATGAAGATGGTGAGGTAGTAAGGAATAAGGCAAGATTGGTATGTAAAGGCTACTCTCAAGTTAAAGGAATTGATTTTGAAGAAACTTTTTCTCCGATGGCAAGGATAGAGGCAGTAAGATTATTTCTTGCATTTGTTGCCTTCAAAGATTTTAAAGTAGATCAAATGGATGTGAAATCAACATTTCTAAATGGAGATTTGGAGGAAGAAATCTACATTGAGCAACCAGAAGGATTTCAGTTATCTGATCAGAGAGATATGGTTTGTAGATTAAGAAAAGCCTTGTATGAACTCAAGCAATCTCCAAGAGCTTGGTATGCCAGACTAGATAAGCATTTGCTTAAGCTAGGATTTAGCAAAGGTACTGTTGATAGTAATCTCTACTTCAAAATTGATCATGAGAACATTCTAATTGTTGAAGTTTTTGTTGATGATATCATTTTTGGTGGAAATGAGTGCATATGTAAAGCATTTGTTGATCACATGAAAATTGAGTTTGAGATGTCAATGTTTGTTGATATGAATTTTTTCCTAGGCCTACAAATTGTTCAATCAAATAAAGGTATCTTCATATCTCAATCCAAGTATGTAAAAGAATTGCTAAAGAAATTTGGAATGGAAGACTCAAAGCTAGTAGGTACACCTATGGTAACCAGATGCAAGATAAGCAAAGATGATGACTCTCCTAAAGAAAAATAGAAAAGATATAGATCAATGATTGGAGGACAGCTTTATCTAACTCAGACCAGACCTGATATCATGAATGTAGTTGGACTTGTTGCCAGATTTCAAGCTGATCCAAAAGAATCCCATGTTATGGTAGTCAAAAGAACCTTCAGATATCTCAAGGGGACAATTGATTATGGACTATGATAGATAAAGGACAATAACTTCACTCTTCATGCATATATAGATGTTGATTTGGCAGGAGATGTGGATGACAGAAAAACTACTAGTGGTGGTACATTCTTCTTAGGGAGAAGATTGGTCTCTTGGATAAGCAAAAAACAAGAGGCAATATCTCTGTCTATTACAGAAGCTGAGTACATAGCAGTAACAAATAATTTCACTCAAGTTTTGTGGATGAAGAAAATGTTGAAGGACATCATAATTGTGTTTGAGGAGACACTCACAATTTTCTATGATAATTCTAGTGCAATAAGAATCTCAAAGAATCCAATATTGCATTCAAAGACAAAGCATATATCTATCAATTTTCATTTCTTGAGAGAGAAAGTAAATGAGAATGAAGTCAAGTTGGAGTTTGTGCCTTCCAAAGATCAGATTGTAGACATCTTCACCAAGCCTCTTCCCAAGGATACTTTTGAGTATCTCAGAGAGAAGTTAGGGGTTATCACCCCTCCTAATCAGAACTAAGATGCATTAAGGTGCATTAGTCCGGTGGGATTCACATCCATATCTTGTGATCTAGATTGATGTTAAATAGGTACTACTCAAAGGGGGAGTAGTCAATATGCAAATTTTGGGAATCAGTCTGAAGCAAAAACGGAGAAAAGATAGCAAATATGTGCCCTTTGCCATTGATGTCAAAGGGGGAGAGAAGTCATGTGAAAAACTAGTTGCTGATGTGAGGGGGAGAAATAAAGAAAGTAGTTGCAGAAGTGAGAAGAGAAAGGGAGAGAAGTTTTCGTCATGATGGTTAGATTTAGTTTTTCACATCACTTGTTGCCATCAATGACAAAGGGGGAGATTGTTGCAAATATGTGCCTAAGTGGTGTTGTCATTGATGTCAACATATTCTTGTTGCCATTAGTGTCAACTGTATCCTATTTTGTTGTCTATGTAGAAGACCAGATTGTTGAGGATATTGAGAAAATTAATGACAATTGATGCATACGGATCATGTGATTGTGTAGAGGATTGTTAGAGGTTGCTCCAGTCATAATTTGAGAAGTCTACATGAAGATTTGAAGGAGTTATGGCCATCTGAGTAGAACCAGTTCCTATAATAATCAGGAAAGACAAAGTGATAGGAAAGAGGTTTGGATTGATCTAGTAATATAAGATTATGATCTGTGGATCTAAAGGCATGTTTGAGAAGTCAGTGTGTATCATCAACTCTAGTGGTTTGTGGTTTAGAGGTGTGCAAGCAATCCTTCCAATTTGATAGTCATGGCAGAGTGTGTTCTTGAGGTTCCGAAGGAAGATTCAAATGTTTCTGATAATATGGTTTAGAGTGAATGTTATTGGTGATTCCAATGTGCTTGTGGAGGTCTTTGGATTGTGTAGCTACTATGTTGGAGGTCCACATTAAAGTTTGAGCTTGTCGATTGAAAATTTCTTCTTGAGGTTAATGTTCTTCTCAGTCTTGGCCGACCGGATGTTCCTAGCCTGTTGCGGATTCCTTAAACACATTTCTATGAAGTGTGGAGTGGTTGTAGAAGCAGATTCAAATCTAAGTTGTATTTGGTTGACAGTGTGATGATCTGCGTCAAGTTTATCTGACCTTGTTAATCATTCCAAGGTTGATGAAGTATATAAATACTTGTTGAAGAAGTATAGAAATCATCCTTGTGTAAAATAGATAAAATCTAAAGGAAGGATCAGGAGTAGAGTAAAGAAGGAAAGGAGCAAGAGCAGTGTAGAGTGTAAAGAAGAGTTTGAGGCAATGAGAAATTTCTTGAGCATTCATTAAAACTGAATCAGGCATGAAATAGATGCTAATTCTCAGTTAATTCTTTCTAAATAAATTCTATAGGTAGTGAGTCTCTCATTTTGAGCAGTGAACTCTGGGCAGTGCGCTCGAAGGTGTGTGCCTTCTATTTTTATAAGTACTTTTAACAAGGTATGTATTTTGTGGATTACCCCCACCATGGTTTTTCCCTTAACCAGGTTTCCACGTTAAAATCTTGGTGTCAAATGTGTTGATTATGTTTCTGCTCTTATGTTGTTGATTTATGCTTAAGTGCTTGCATTACTAATATAATAGTAAGATAATAAAGAAGGTTAAAGGTAGAAAATGCTTTCAAGGGACAATTGATTCACCCCCCCCCTCTCAGTTGTCTAGTTCCAACATGAGGACCAGTCACTTGTTGAAACTACCTGGGGCCAATGAGAGATTAACCCTTTGCAAAGTAGACTTGGATGATGAAGGAAGCTTTGACAATGACATTGATGGTTGCCAAGGTGTTTTCCATGTAGCAACTGCAATGGATTTTGAGTGCCAAGATCTAGAGGTTTGATGCTCTCCTCTCTTTTATATATTATTCAAAATAATAATTATTTCATTAAAATAATATTTTTTAAGTATTTATTAGTTTAAGAAGTAAGGGATAAAATTATATATCTTGTACTTTTATATCTTTATTTTATGCTAATTTACATATAGTTTGTAAGTATAGTCATAACATTTTATTTGACCTATTTAATGTGTAAAACAACTCCTACCTAACATCCACCAATTATTTACTTTGGCCCTTGTTAAAATTGGAGAGCTTGAATATATTTTCTCTATATACAATTTATGGATCCAAAGATCTTTGAAATATGCAAAACATATGAATAGACACATCCCTAAATGACAGTTGTGGCTTTATGTTAAGAGATTCTTAGGGAATGTGAGTAAATAGAGTTTATATTTTGACTCCCCCATAAACTTTATTTTATTACAAAACTTAACTAGATGATGGGGACCACCTCTAATAAATAGGTTTATTAGCTACCCATGTACAAATGAAGAACATTTAATAGCAATTCCTTCTTGAAAATATCCAAACTGATCCTTGCTTAAAGGTTTTGCAATCTACTCATTTGTTGGTGTATAGAGTAGTTTAATTTCCTTATTGAGAACATGCTCACAAATGAAGTGATGGTGTACTACAATATTCTTTGTGCGAGCATGAACACTGGATTCTTAGATATCTTCAACACACTTTGATTCTCACAAAACATAACTATTGGATCAAGTTGTGGGTGGCAAAGATTCTCAAGAAGTTGTCTAACCTGGTAGTGCTTCACATGTTGCTACAACAATTGCTTTTTAGGTTAATATGATCAAGCCTTTCATGCAACAATTGATTTCTCAAAGCAACACCTAAAACTAAGTCATTAGAGGAATTTTTCCTCAAGTAAAATAGTCCTCCTTTCGTATATCCACCACATACTAATTTTCCCTTGATTATTCTATGTTCATATCTTTCTTCCTTTTGAGGCATTGTCTCTCAAAATGACCAGAATAATTTCAATACTAGAAAACCTTTCTTTCCACTATTCATCATTATCCATAACAAGATGCCTTTTGTACTACAAAAAAATACTTTTCATCTAATAATGGCATTCTTCAAAGTCATCTGTACCACTTAACTTTATAGAATAACATTCAATATGTTATTTACTTTTTAAAATTATCTTTGCAATCAAAAACTTTTACAATGATCTTTGTGATAAAAAACTTTATGTAATGATCTTTGTTATCAAAACATTCTACAGTGATCTTTGTGATCAAAAACCTTATGCAATGCTCTTTGTGATAAAAAAACTTTTGCACTGATATTTGTGATATAAAATTTTTTGCTAGATGATATTTGTGATCAAAACCTTTTGCAAGGATCTTTGTGATAAAAAAACCTTTGCAATGATTTTTGTGATCAAAACCTTTTTGCAATGATCTTTGCAATCATAACCTTTTTGCAATCATCTATGTGATCAAAAAACCTTTTCCAATGATCTTTGCAATCAAAACCACAACTTTACTACATTGAATGAGCCCCAAATACATTTTATGGTTGACTTCCTCTTTCAGTTGTAATATTGGTGTACTTTATAAGTGCTCCAATTGTAAATCTCACTCCTCTACACATACAACGTGGATAGAATTCAAGTGAAAATACTTCGGCCCTTATTGCTGACAATGGTTTTTCAAATCTTAATGTAGCTCTTTGAGGTTGAGCTCAAGCTAATCATGAATGCTTATATTCTAAGCTCCATTGTACGAAAAAATCTAGATAATCAATTCAAATTCTTACAATTTTATAAGATTATCAAACGTGATCCTCTCCAGCAAGTTCAAGCCTCCAAACAATTCAATGTGTTTACCCTCTTTGTTTAATTATAGTGGCAATTATTTTATTGTCAATGGGAAAAATAAATAGTTTATTCCAACATTCCCCCTTAATTTCTACCACTAGTTAGTTCAACATCCCAAATTCTATCTTAGATGTTCAAATTTCTCCTTTGCTAAAGCCTTTGTGAATATGTTTCCTAACTAATTTTTGATCTATAAAACTCCAAGTAAATTTCTTCATTATTCACTAGTTCTCTAATGAAACCTTATTTGATTGTTATTTTGTTCAATATGTGAATATTTATGCTTGTACAACATTTTCAACATATTTGTGACCTTTTGCCAATTAGATACACCAATCCATCCATAATCCATATGTAGACAATCTTTTATAGATTCTTTCTTCCACTTTTTGTTCCAATATAATTTTTTAGAATGATTCTTTAATCCACAAATAGTACAAGGATGAAGATCCCAACATGTTTTTTTAAATTAACTTGCCTATTACAATGAGAACATTGCATTTCTTGAAATAAGTTGTCTGTAACTATATTACCTATAGTTCATCATTTGTGTTTTATTTACCTAACATATTCAAGGCCTTCATTTTTTACCCACATTTAGTTCAATAGGCTCTCTAGGTCCTTGCCCATACTTTCCCAAACATTTTCCATCATAAACCATTCTTTTCATAATATTAAAACCAACATTCTTTGCCAAACATCCCTTGTTATTATCATCATGACTAGCAAGATTTGTAGATTTAGAAACATTGTTATTTCTCCAATCTTACACTCTTTATCTATAGAAGCTTTATCTGTATCACATTTATCAAATGAATACCACAAATTATTTGTATCACATGAGACATTACATAATGTATCCTTAGACCTTAGACGCATGTTTTCCTTTAGGTATGCTGCAAGTAATTGATTTGACAGATTATATTGTTCTTTCAATTTTGATATTTCATCCTTTTGAGAACTATTTTCCTTTTCAAGGATTTTAGATTGTTTATCAAAGCACTTCAAGTTTTCTTCCAATTCTTTATTTTTCTTTTTAACTTTCACCGGTTCTTCTTCCAAAATATCATTTTCACACATTAAATTTTTATTTTCTTTCTACACTCTTTTACGAATCTTTCCCATTGAAACAAATGATTTTCTTATAGCATTAAAGTTTAACCATACAAAAGAACCACTTAAGTAATACCTAATTGTGATTGATTTTTGCAGCGTTGTGTACCTCTCTTTCCTTTGTATCAAATTATTTCTTCTATCTTCAAAAATTATCCCTTTGAATATTTATCTTTTCATTTATTATAAAAATAAACTCATACACACCAATAGGATGGATCCTGAATATGGGTCACAACTATTTTTTTTAAAAGCAAGTGATTGACTTCTATTTTTGAATAGCAGTGGCTTAACTTTGCGATCCTTTTTGTTTTCTTTGGAAATAGGTAAAACTTAAAAAAAAAAACTATAGGTGGCTTTTGTAATCACCTTTTCCTTTTTTTTCTTTTGACTAGGATTTCATTTTGGTAGCTTCGATCAGGCACTATAGTTCTTTACAATCTAAACCAAATGAACTTATTTGACTTTGGCAAAATCCAATCTTTCAACAATTAAAGGACTGGTAGTAATATGGATGTATGCATGATAAAAAAAATCAAATGAACTATCTACAACTTTCTTTTGGTTTGTTTATTCTTTCTCATAGTCTTTCTACTATGACCCTTGTCACTCTCATGAGTAGAAAACATTAATGGCACTCAAAATCACTATCAAATAGATCATAGATACCATATCTCTAAATATCTAATCTTCACATGAATAAAATTAATCAATTGTTCCTTTCTATGCTTACCTCTAATATTATTTCTAACTTGGGCAAATTGAAATGCACATGTGGTAATCATCTACTCAAACCTACATCTCCATGACTAGTATAATATACTTTATTCTTCAATTGGTCTTTAATCTTTCCAAAAAATATCTTTACAACTTTTTGAGGCAAAAAGATAGTTGATTCTTTGATACCAATTGTTAAAATTGGGGAGCTTGAATATATTTTCTCTATATGCAATTTATGGATCCAAAGATCCCTTAAATAGACAAAACATATGAATAGACACATCTCTACATGATTGTTGTGTCTTTATGTTATCAGATTCTTAGGGAGTGTGATTAACTAGAGTTTATTTTTTAACATCCCTCATCACTGTAGTGTCGTGACATTTTTCTATAGTAGACTAATGGATTTGGCATAGAATAGTCTAAGAATAATAATCAATATGATGCAACCTACTCCACTAAATTTGATTTCATATTTCCCACCCAAAAGCTAACCCTTCCAAGAAATAGTTGTTATCTTATCAACTCATATGTCAAAGAGTTCAAATTAACAAATATGTGTATATATTTGAAGATATCTCTTGAGTCCTTAGTAGCAAAAGGGATACCTAGATCACACTAAAAATCATTTGATGAAAAAGTATTTAAAAATATATTTTACATATAGGAATTAGACCCACAAGTTACAAATACATCAGATTTGCATCTATATATCATGCTTAACTTGTTTCCAAGATCTTATTCTTCTTGAGCCTATGTTGACTACCATTGGAATAAGCCCACAATTCCCTCTTTCTTTTTGATGTATGTCCCATTATGTTTATAAGGACAACCAAATTTAGAAATAGGTTTGAAGTGAAGGTGATTGATCATTGAGATCTACACTCGCAAAGGACCATGTCCCACCACTTAGATTAATTAAAAATTGCATGGAAAGATCTCTATTCTAGGACTAGTCTGCACAACACAACCTATTTTGTAGCATTAAAATTCTCTACAAAGATTTCACATAGTTCTCCAATTGTAGATCGGTATGTCTATATTTTATATCTAAATGTCTATCATATCATTTCAACTAATCAACATCCAAATCAAGCTTCTACAATGATAAATCAAACAAACCTATATACCCCATTCTAATTTTACTATAATTACACAATATTTTATGTAAAATCAATTTGTTAATACTTATATTTTATCATTGAATTAAATTTTAATTAATATATAAAATTTTATCTACTCAACAATTAAAAATCAAGCTATTAAATATTTTTCATATAAATATTTTTTATTTTATATATATATATATAGATATATATTGAATGATAAGTTTTCAGAAGCTATTTTTTACCTACTATTTTTTGTTCACTTGTATACTTGTTAATATATAAACTTTAGTATTTTTGAATAATATTATCACTTAATCAATATTTTAATATAAATGTTGTATTTAAGTTATATAAATATATTTTATTAGCTATAAAATATGAACATGTGTGTAGTCTCCTTCTCTACCCATTCTTCTTGAGGCTTCCCTAATTAAGAGATTTCTATTTGATCTTCTTGTTATTTCTACTCTTAACACATGTTGTAGTGGTGCCCTTACTTATCCCCCTCTATCCTTTGATTTTGCTTGGAAATTATTTAATGTCTCATCTATTAATTATTAGGCTAATCTTAGAGCATGTTACTTATAAAAAAAATTAAAATTATATCAAATTTATATTTATTTTAGAATTAAACTTATCAATACCAAATAATATGTAATATAGATTAAGAAATAAAAATGATAAATAACACAAACAGAGTAATTTTAATAAAATAGTATTTAAAATAATAGTTATTTATATAATTTTAATGACATAATATCAAAAATAATATAAATTTGAATTAACTATTCATTTTGCAAACTTTAACATGAATTTAAAAATATTAAGCTCATTGCTGGGCCATTAGGAATCAATATTTGAGATAGGGCTTGAAAGATATCAAGAAGAAGAAAGATTTTTAGTCTTGTTAGTATTTCAAGCTTGTGAGCTATTCATCTTATCAATTATGGGAAACTCTTCTAATGAAGGAGTCATCTAATCATTTTTTCTAATTTGAAAAATGAAAAATACACACATGTATGTACATATTAAGTATTAGTAAATATAAGTATTTTTTAAAATCCATTGGTCAAAATATGTAAATCATAGAAATATATGATGTGCATAAAACTAAAGAAAGAAACTTCTACAAATAGAAAGTCATGTGTGAAGATTTAATAGAGAGGTACATAGGAGTGCCTATATGGTACATGTTTCATCTCACTAATATGCATGGGTAACTAACCACTACATTTGCCTAGTATATAAGAACAAAGACTTAGTACATAGCTCACTCAAAAGGAAACCAAAGAAACATTAGCTATAGTACAACACCCTCCCTCATAATGCTAAATATGGAGAGTTATGGCAAAAAATATATGCAAGCAAGCCGAAGAAGACAATAAGATGATAGAAAAGAGGAATCCCCAAAAAGGAAGAAGAGAACATAATTGTGCCTTGCAAACCCCCCTTAAAATGAATTTGGCACCTTATGAGACATTCTCAAAAAAACACATTGATTAACACTTTCTTTAACTATAATTTTAAAAGTTTATGTCTAAGTTGCAAGACAAATATTCAAGGAAAAAATAGAGGCTTGATTCTATGACAATGAATTATTCAAATTTAAACTACACATATTTGAGAAAAATTAAATAAAATAACATTACCAATATGTAGAGCTCGAAAAGAGCTTTCCAATGACTTTAAAAAGTAAAAAATTGAATACTTGATACAAAAAGTATGATTGTTGTAAGAAAAGAACCTCAGAGAGTACACACATCCACTCTAAGTCTAAAGTGGAACTAAGGTGTCATTGAGATGAAATGGTGCAAAGAAAACCTTGAGTGCCTTATCAGACAATTAGGATGAGCAGCCAATACACAAATAAAACCACATAACAAAGAACTGACAGAACAACAATGAATATTTTATTTATTTGCAGTAGATAGAATAAACTAGGAGTACAATCTTCTTCTCATTTGTCTAAAATTACATTCAATTATTCTTCCTCTACCCACTAGAATGGCTGAACCACTAATAAATGACATTGATCCATTTTATATTCTAGATGAATAGTTACCAACATTTGTCATTGTGGATTTGAGTGATCAAAGTACTTTATGAACTTCAAAGAAAACACAATGCAAATTTTTGACATGAATTAGAATTTCTAAATTCTCTCTTAATGCTTTCCCTAACAAATTAAAAAATATGAACAAGTTTTAATCCTTAACAATAGTTATGTGTAAGAGCGCAACCTCAAAACCACAAGCTAAAATTGAAGTTGAGAAACTGTGCTAGGAGTCCTTATCAATGGTTAGCACATGAGTGCAACATTAAGATCCATGTGATTTGGCAAAGCTATTCTAATACGCCATAGCCTAGGTTAGCTTATGGGTGCAACCTTGAGATCCTTGCAATTTGGAATGTGCTATAGCCTAGTTTAGCGTAATGGTGCAACCTCAATGCTCTACAAGTTGAGAAAAGTTGCACTAGTACACAAAGGTATTTACTTAAGGAAATTAGCACATGGGTGCAACCTTTAACTCTCATCCCTTAAACGAAGTTACACCAATGCACAAGAAGACTCTATTAAAGGTAGTTAGCACTATAGCGCAACTTCTAACTTGCTCATTTTGAACAAAGTTATGCTAGCATGCAAAGAAGACTTTCTCATCAACAAACTAGTGAATTATGAGCCTTTCAACATTTCCTTTGAATTCAAAGACCAAATTCCTTCATCAAAATGCTCAAGATTGCAAACTTATCCAAATGGACTTAACTGAGTTTGCCTTGACAATTACTCCTAAAGAAAAAGACTATCACAACAACTAAAACACAACAAAAATATATTAGCACTAAAACAAAACTTGAAATTTTTTTGGGTGAAATAGGATCACACATCCATCTGGATGCTCCTACATTGAACATGTTGGGTAAGAGAAATGTTCCATGAGTGCACAACTCATAACATTTAGGCAAGTCTAGAATAGGAATTCCTTACTTAGCCATGTATGAAACTTGCATCCAAGAGGCTTCATCTACTAGTTTATCCTTCCAATGGACAAGATGCTCCATGTATTCTTTTCCCCTTCTTGTTTTAGCCATTTGGGAATCAATCGCTTTGTCTACCTATTCAAATTTGTTTTTAGGCAACTAATGTAACCATCCATGTGTATCCTACAAATCTAAATTTAAATTCCCTTGTGTACTTGACTCTCCTTCATAATATTTGTACAAATCATCAAAATTGAAATTGGGAGAAATATCTATACATGCTGGAAGTTTAATCTCATAAGCATTGTATGAACATTTTCTCAACACCTTACTGTAGAAAGTAGGAACATTGAGTAAATGCAAGCATCGAATCTAGCCACTTGAGACAAATAGGAGCATGGTCAACCTACAAGAAAACAAGTATTGCAAATAATGGACAATTGTAATGCAAAATATGGGATTATGAATTAGCTTACAAGATGTAATACATATAGGGCATAATCGACTAAGCATAGTCAAGCCAATAATAGGAAAATCTCACTAAGAATAGTGGTGCTCTAGAAAGAATAGGAAAAGCAACCACTCAAAATAGACAAAGCTAATCTAGGAACACTAAGTATAGCTCAAGGCAAAATAGAATCCTAAATATGCACTCCTAAGAAAACCTAATACACACCAACACTTACAAGGACCTATCTTCTTCCACTTCAATTTATTATATGTTCCCTGTGGGAACCTCTCCTTTCTCAAATGTGCCAATACCAAATCAAAAACCTAAAATTCCTACTCTCTCTTATGCATATCAACACACTCTTTGTATCTAGTGCCACTCTTCCTACTCAAATCAACATTATCTCTCAACTCATCAACAGCTCTCAGGCTATATCCATAGATAATGTGGAAAGGACTTTTTCCTACACTGCTATTGATTGAATTATTATAAGAGAACTCTACTTGAGCCAATATCAAGTCCCACTGGTTGGGCTTATTACCTACCAAACATCTCAACAAGTTACCAAGACTTCTAGTTACAACTTCCATTTGACCATTAGTTTGAGGATGGTATGTTGAACTAAAATCCAACTATGTACCCATTTTCTTCCACAAGGTATGCCAAAAATGACCAACAAACATTACATAATGATTTGAAACAATACTTCTAGGCAAACCATGAAGCCTAACTACCTTTTTGAAAAATAATGTAGCAATGTGGGAAGCATCATTACTCTTTTGACATGGAATGAAATGAACCATTTTTGAAAATCTGTCAACAACAAAAAAAATAAAATCATTACCTCTTTGTGTTCGAGGCAATCCCAAAACAAAGTCCATACTTATGCATTCCCGTGGTCTCTCTAGTATAGACAATGGTCGATACAAACTAGTATTCTACCTTACTCCTTTAGCATGTTGGCAAACTCTACAACCTTGTACTAATTTCTTCACATCTACAAACATACCAAGCCAAAAACAACCTTCATTCAATTGTGCCAACATTTTATCAACACCAAAGTGTCCACTCAATCCACCTCTATATTTTCTCTCATCAAATTATCCCTCATTGATACTTGAGGTATACATAATCTTTTTCCCTTGAACAATAAACCTTCCTGAATAAAATACTCTCACTATGGCATTCTGTCCTTATCTATTGGATTCATACAAGTAGCCCATGCTTCTTTGAAATCAGCATCCTCTTCATACAATTTCCTCATAGAATCAAAACCAACTATATTCACTCTCAATGCATTCAACAATAGACATCTTATACTCAATGCATCAGCTACCCAATTATACTTTCCACGTTTCTGTTTCAAAACAAAATAATAACTCTACACAAATTCAACCCTTTTCATGTGTTTATGATTTGACTTACCCTAGTTGTTAATGAACTACAAAGCATGATGATTAGTAGACAAGACAAACTCCTTCAGTAGAAAGTAGTGTCTCCATTTCTTCAGTGCCTGTAGAATTGCATAAAACTCTCGATCATATACAAAATATTTCCTTTTTACCTCATTCAAATTCTATCTAAAGTATGTAATTGGTCTTCCTTCTTGACTTAGGACGCCTCCAATCATTGTCCCAAGTCAACTTGATATACTTTTCCAAAATCTAGAACTGCCAATACTAGTTGTTCATTCACTTTTGTTTTCAAAAATTTATAACTTTTCTCTATTGTAGTTATCCACACAAGTTCTTTCCTATTACCTTTCATCATTTTAGTAATAGGTACACAACCACTAAAATTATGAATGAACTTCCTATAGAAGCTCACCAATCCATGAAAACTTCTGGCTTCAAACATACTACTAGGTGAAGGACAATCCACAATCACCTTAACCTTTTCCTAATCCATTCTCAGACCATTATTGGAAACAACAAACCACAAATACACTAATTCCATTTGCATAAAACTACATATTTTTCAAATTTACTAACATTTTTCTTCCTTAAACCTCTACAATATTGTCTTAACATGTAACAAATGTTCTTCCTTTGTCTTACTGAAAAACAAAATATCATCAAGATACGCAATGACAAATTTACCAAGAAAAGGCTTCAACACTTCATTCATCAATCTCATGAAGGTGCTGGGAGCGTTTTTCAATCCAAATGGCATCACCAACCATTGGTAGAATTATTCTTTGGTTATTAAGGCTATCTTCCACTCATACCCTTCTCTAATTCAGATTTGATGGTATCCACTCTTCAAGTCCATCTTCGTGAAGTACTTGGCTCCACTTAGACAATCCATCATATCATCCATTCATGGCAATAGAAATCTATACTTGATTGTTATCTTGTTTATGGCTCTTGAATCCATACACATACACCATTCTCTATCCTTCTTTAGTGTCAACACTACTAGTACAACACAAGGTTTGAGACTTTCCCTAATTACCCTTTTATTTAACTATAGAGTTAAAACTCTACATTTTGATATTACTTGGTCCCAGCTGTTAGTTTCATTTCCAGTCCATGTTTTGAATTTTACCTATGTGCAGAGAGCACCACATGTCAGCATGGTGGGGTTTTGAGAACCTGAAAGAAAAGATGCTTCTAAAACACGCGTGGAGCTGCAAAGTGGTAAGGTAGTTAGAAGCAATAAGAATAATGACCGGGAGTAGCGAGTAGTGCCATGCGTCTTCTTCTTGGTTTACAGTTCCCAGATGCCATAGAACTCTGCCATGTATCTTTGACTGTGTTTCTTTTTTGTAGAGTTTCTATCTGTTGCCGAACCGTGCCACGTGTCGACCTTGCAGGAATTTATGGAGAAACTTTTGAGGAAGTATCTAAAAGGAGCATAGGAGTGCCACGTGTTCTTTTGTTGCAATATGCGAAAGCAGCCGCATGTCTCTTTCTTTAATAATCTTTGAAGTGTCGAGGTACAGTATGGTGGTCCTGAGGTATTATACTAAAGTTTCTAAATGCTGGAGTTTCTAAGTGTAGCGGAGTATGCTAGGTTTCACTACCATGGGTGATTGAAGGGTAAAGAAACAAAAGAATCTTTTGAAGGCGGGCCAGTTTGCCATCCGTCCCATTTTTTAGGATCTCAGGGGTTGCCATGGATCAACAAGATAAAGAGGTAGAAAGCACCAAGTGTCATAGTGTCATGTGTTCTCTTTATATCAAAGGGAACTAAGCCCGATGAAGCGAAAGGCACCACATAGCATTTTTTGGAGCCATTAGAAGCTTGCAGAGGAAGCCACTTGTCTTAATAGAATTGGTAGTCATAGAGCCGTATTTCTAGTATCATTCAGCCAATGGGCATACAAGGATAATACGATTGTAGATTTAGATAGATCCTGTGAGCATTCAAGTTCCAGTTTAGTTCCAGGACGGTTACAAATAGTTGTGGATTCTTAATGGCTAGGAGTGTTCTTTGAGCCCCATTTTTCTTCTATAAATAGGAGGAATTTTTGTAACTAGAGATATATATACACATAGAGAAATATAGGAGATATTACTGTGACTGGATTGTATCATTTTACCTTCACAGCTGTTTCAAAGAAGAAAGCAGATAGATTTGTGCATGTTTCTGTGCCTCATGTATTTTGTTGAACCTATTAATGAAAGAAGCTCTATTCTGTGTTGTTGATTATATTTTCTATGTCTTTGTATAAATCTTCTGAGTTTAGTCTTTGGTTTTAAAATCTATCTATAATCTGTCTATGTTGATCATGCTTCATTTGCTCTTTGACAAATCTAAATCATAAGGATTTAATCATTGTGCTAATTACTGAAACACATATAAGTCTGGTGCATCGCCTTAAGAGTTTTATTTTATTGTATTTATAATCTTGTTTCTTCTTCCCTTTCCTCAAACCCCATTGAAAAAGGAAGAGCCAGCTTCCCTAAAATCTAGAGGTTATTACAAGTGTCAATCCCACATTCTTGAAACTTCCCATGTTGGTGCTGAAACCCATGCAATTTTATACATCAATAGTTTTTGGCACACATGGTGGGACCTTTCTTGATTTTTGATCAAGATCGTATGAACCAGAGAGCAGGAAGGAGTCAAAGCTACAGACCGACCACCAAAGCCCGATCGGCTACTAATCCAACAATCTTGTTGCCACATTTAGCAGCCACTCTGAGAAGAAGAGTAAATCAAGCACTTCAAATACCAAGAATAGCTATGGTAGTACTTGCCCCACCACAGAGCTTTGTAGATTGTAACAACAATGGCCCTCTTATTCTCCCAATGCCATCAGATACCTGGGATCCAATTCATGCCAATGCTTTGAAAGCATTACCCAAGTTTTCAAGAGAAGATTCCAAGACTTCAGAGGAACACCTCCAAGATGTGTCAGATGTATGTACTATACATGTCATCATAGAACAGAATGTTGCTATCAGATTGTTGGTTGCTTCTTTCAAAGGGAAGGCCTTGGATTGGTATAGGTCATTGTCCTCAAGTTCAATATCTACTTGGGATCAACTTAGAGATACTTTCTTTGCAAGATTTGGTGAATAGGGTGATAGATCCTCTCTACTAAAACAACTGATCACGATAAAGAGAGTACCTCAAGAAGCCATAACTGATTTCAACACTAGGTTTCAAAAGACCTGGGATAGAATCCCTGCCACAGCTAGACCATCACTAGGTATGGCAATTGTGTTTTATCTCAAGGCTTTCAATTTTGATATCTCTATGATGATCCAATCCTTAGGAGGACAGACCTTGCAAGTAGCATATGAATTAGCTATGAGGGCTAAGAATAGCTTAATATATGTTGGGAAACTATCCCCAAGGCCTCCTATGCCTATGTTTCAAGATATTTCTATGCGCCTGACACAAGAAACTACTAATACTCCATCAGTTCCGGTGTCTTTGTATACCTTCCCAACACCTCAACAACCCACTACACCAACATTTCCTGCTCCTCCACCTAAAATGGATGATGTCACTTGAACATTCTTAGAACCTTTTCAAATGAGATTATCAACCTCAAGAGACATCAGACTTCTTATTCAAAACCTCCTTACCAAGGATTCCAAGGTAATAGACCTTCGTACCAACCAAACCAGTACCAAGGGGCTCAAAGACCAAATAATCCTTAACCTTCAAATTAGTTGGTTATAGTTCCCACACCATTACAAGTTGTCCCATCTAACCTAGAAAGAGAAATGGTCCCTGGACAAAATAACCTAGCAGAAGATACCAATGCCTGGTGTTTCCCTTGCAATAATTCCCATATGCCCAGAGATTGTCCCATGGGCAATTTATAACAAAAGATAGCAGAGCAAAGAAAGATGGAAGGTCAAGTTGTTGTGCCTAATACTCCTCCATATCAGTCACCTGACATTCAAAATGTGGTAATGGTGGCTCAGATGCAAGGAATGTCCATTCAACAAGAAGAAGAGATTGCCCCAGAGCATACTTTGTTCTCATGGATTGAAGATGAAGAGTTAGTATTTCTAAATGAAGCTTCTACCTCCAAGAAGCCCTTGGTACAGTCTGATTATTTCACCAGATAAAAAGAAGGATGGTTGAACAACCTGAAGCCATATATAATGAAGTGGTTGGAGTCCCTTCTTTCCAAACTCATTATAATCCCACTTAGAGGCAAGGAATACCTCTGTCAACTCAGAATCAAATAAACACTAACCCAATGATAGAAAGAGCAAGGTATCCTTACTATCCTTAGGCAAAAACATTGGGACCCATGAATGTGGTGGAACAGTTGAAGAAAACCCCTACACATATGTCAATATGGGATATGTGGGCTATTCCCGAGCAAAAGATGTTATTGCAAGAAGCATTGTAGACTCAGGCATACCCCAAAGTTGTCAATACAAAAGGAGGTACCAACAAAGGGAGGACTCAAAATAAAGACACCCCACCCTTGGAGACAGCTGCTCTGTTAAATGCTGCACCAGAGGTAAGCAAGTCTAAGCTAAATCCATTTTACCTAACCTTAATAGTGGTCAAAAAACTATTGCATAACTCAATGATAGCCTCAAGGGCTAGTACTACAGTCATTTCGAAGCAAATAGCTAATGCTTTAAAAATAGAATATGAGCCACTAGCTAAAGGGTTCATGCAATTAGATGGAAAGTTTGTCCAAACCATATGAATGATCAAAGAACTCCCATTACAGCTATATACTTGCCTAAATATAATTGTCTTGCAAGATGTGGTGATTATTGATATTCCCCCTATCTTTGGTCTATGCCTATCTAGAGATTTCACAACTAAAATAGGAGGGTACATGTCACTTGATTGGTCCCATTTGATCTTAAGAACTAAGTATGGAACAAAGATGAAGTGATGTCCAAACCATTATCTAAAGATCATATGATTGAAGAAACAGCTCCAAGAATTGAAGTGTCTCATGCTATGATGAATAGGGAGGAGAGAGCTTTTACTGAAGAGATGGGAGAATAGACTAAATATGATCAGAATAAAGAAGAGAACAACCAACTAATGTCCATGATACAGAGTGACCCTTATGGTAATTATGATTCTACTAGTTTGGGGACTTATGTAATTTTTGAGGAGGACCAAGAAATACCAAATATAATGAGCCAAGAGACATCTAAAAAGGAGGATTCAAATAAAGACTATAAGATTTGGACCTTGAACTTTGATGGAGCCAGGAGTAAGAATGGTGTAGGGGCAAGTATATGTCTCACTTCTCCAAATGGCTAGAAATTTCTTAGAGCTATACACTTCCAATTTGCTTGTACAAATAATGATGTTGAATATGAGTCCTTGGTACATGGTCTGATGTTAGGTAAGAAGAAAGGAATAAAGAACCTAATAGTCAAAGGTGATTTAGAGATGGTTGTGAAACAAATTAGAGAAAAGGTTGTGGCAAAGAATGTGAGAATCAGATCTTATCACCATAGGATTTGGTATCTCATCAACGGTTTTGATGCTTTTAACATAAAAGTTGTACCTAGAGCCCTAAATACCGAAGCAGATAGGATGGCACAAATTGGCTCTCAATTTGACCCAACAAGTGACTTGCTCATTAATAATGAAGCAGTGAAAGTCATTATTAGACTAGCGATTCCTGATAATGTTTGAAACAGGCAAGTTTTTGACAATGATCTTCAGGTGCTTCTGTTTCTGCAGCAATCTAGAGAATTCTCTGACCAGTTGTAGCCTAAGATTGAGGAAGCATACAATGATCAAATTATTCAATTAAAGTCTAATAAACTTCGTAGGGGGTTAATAATGTTGGAGAACCTATTCAAACCAGATGATGTGAGCATAGATAAGAGGAAGTTCAAAGGAAGCAAAGAAGATTACTTTGAAATTCATGTCAATAAAGGAAGGAGGTTGAAAGTTGGTAATCCCACTACTAAGGAGGAAAGAGATAAACTGGTTTCTTTATGCAACAAGTATGATAGGGTGATTGCATGGACCTGTGATGACCTTCATGGTTATAATAGAGACATCATTCAACATACTATAGAGCTTGCCGAAGGATCAAAGCCTGTTTGCTAGAAATAGAGACCACTAAATCTTAGGATCGAACCTTTAATGGTGGATGAGTTACAAAAACTTCTGGAGTCTAAAATTATTTTCCCAATTAAGCATTCAACTTGGGTATCTAATCTAGTTCCAATCAGAAAGAAAAATGGGGACATTAGGCTCGATGTAGATTTCATAGATTTAAATAAAGCCTCATTAAAAGATCATTATCCTCTACCATCCATGGAACAGATTTTACAAATAGTGGCTGGGTCAGAAAGATTTTCCTTGCTTGACAGTTTTTCAGGATATAATCAGATCTAGCTAGCGGATGAAGACTAGCACAAGACAACATTCACAATGAAGTGGGGAACTTTTGCATACGCCAAAATGTCATTTGGTCTCTCAAACATCGAAGCCACTTTTTAGTGCACTATGGATATAGCATTTAAGGGACTCATAAATAAGATCATTCTGATCTATGTAGATACCCTCACTATATTCACAAAGAATGCTAAAGATCACTTTGAGCATTTAGAAGCCATTTTTTAGAGGTGTCAAGAGTTTGAGATTTGTTTAAATCCTAAGAAGTGTGTTTTTGCAGTACCTCAAGGAAAACTTTTGGGGCATATTGTTTCAAAGGATGGAATCTCTATTGATCCAAAAAGGGTCAGAGCTATACTAGAGTTGTCTTTACTAATCAATAAAAAGGCAGTCCAATCTTTCCTAGGTAAAATTAATTTCATCAGTAGATTCATATCTAATTTTGTAGGGCTAGTTAGGCCCATTACCCTGATGTTAAAGAAGGATTTAGTCTTTAAATGGACAATTGAAAGGAGGTAGGCTTTTGAAGAAATCAAGAAAGCTATCTCAACTTCTCTAGTACTGCAAAATCCAAATTTATCTAAACACTTCATAATGTATGTATATGGAGGGGAACACAATATTACAGTTGTGCTGACTCAGAAAGATGACAAAGAAGAGGGGGAGCATCCAATCGCATTCTTCTCTAGGAAACTGAGGGAATATGAATCCAAGTATAATTTTGTTGAAAAGAAATCTTATGCCATAGTTAAATCTCTTAAGAAATTCAGACATCTGGTAACAGGAAACAAAATCTTGATATTAGTAACTCACTTGAGTGTTAGAGAATACATTATGGAAGGTGAGATTATAGAGAAGAGGGCTAACTAGATAATCAACATTTTTGAATATGATGTAGAGGTGAGATCTACCAAATTGGTTAGAGGAAGGGGACTCTACCAATATATTGCCCAAGACACTGAAACGTGAATGTTAGAAGAAACAGAAGATGAAACAATGCTAAAACTCCAAGAAATAGATCAAGATTTTTGGGTGAGTGACAGAATATAGTTCATGAGAACTAGAATTTTCCCTAGCGAGCTCTCCATTGATAAAAGAAGATACTATAGATAGCAGGGAAGTCATTTTGTGCTAATCGATCATGTTTTATTTAAAAGGAATTTTGATGGGATACTACTAAGATGTGTTGAAAAGGATGAATCTCAAAGGGTATTACATGAATTCCGTCACAAAGCCTCAGGGAGACATTTATCAGTAAGAACTACTGCCATCAAGATTACACAGGATGGCTACTACTAGCCCACATTATTTGCAGATTATCATTAGATGGTCAAGGAGTGTCATCCTTATCAATTCTATGCTGAAAGGAGAAGGAATGTGGCTTTACCTCTGAGTCCCATAATAGCGGATGAACCCTTTGCGCAATGAGGTTTAGATTTTATAGGGATGATTAATCCAGTCTCAAGTAAGGGATATAAGTGGATCCTTACTGCAACTGATTATTTTACAAGATGGAATGAAGCAGTGCCACTTAAGGAAGCTACTGAGAAGATGATTCTAGAGTCCCTTAAAGGAATAACTACCTATTTTGGTCCTCCATGCACTGTTATATCTGACAATGCTAAAGCATTTTTAGGGACCAAACTGTAAGAGTTTGCCTTAAAAAATTGGATATATTTGAAGACTTCCTCAAATTATTATCTGCAAGGCAATGGCTTGGCAAAATCCACAAACAAGAACCTAATTAGACTCATCAAGAGAATGGGGGCCGATCATCAGAGAGATTGGCACAAGTCTCTCAATTTGGCACTATGGGTAGACAGAATTACACCAAAGAAAGTAACTAAAATGTCTCAGTATGAATTAGTCTATGGAAAGAATGTAGTTATGCCACTAAACATAGAGATCCCCAATTTGCAGTTGATAAAATAGTTGGAGATAGAGGAAAATGGCCCAATACATGTGAGGCTGATTGAGTTACTAGAAGTTCAAGGAAAAAGAGAAGTGGTGCATGAATCTTTGATGAAACATCAGCATACTATTAAGAGTTAGTTTGACAGAAAGACTTTTGAACCAAATTTTGAAGTTGGATCATTGGTTTTGAAATGGGATGAGAGCTGCTAAACCAGGTCGACACAACAAGTTTGACTCATTATGGACTAGCCCTTTTAAGATTCGTGCCTACAAGAAGTAGAATGCATTTGAGATGGAAAATATGGAAGGAGAGCCTGAAGAGATTCCCATTAATAGGATCTTTTTGAAATGCTTCACATAATTTTGAAACCTGACCTTGTATCATAGTTAGTTAGGTGTCATTAGTTTCCTTTCCTTCTTTTGTCTTGATTTTCCCACTTTCTTTGTGAATAAGTGTTCCAGGAACATGTGTCTACAGTGCATTAGCTCTTGCAATTAGCAGTTACACTTCCCAAGCTCATTAGGTGGTTATTGTACTTCAATAAAATTGCCAATCATTTCTAAAAGATCACTGTCTTTAATGCCAATTTGACACACAATCCTATGCAGATTTGGAATGATACACTAACACTCTTTTTGGCATGTTTATTAATAACATTAATTTGATGTGATTGGCCATTTAATATGTCACTTAATGCCTCTGTCGAGCCATGTTTTTAAGCTTCTCAAATAGTTTCAGTTGCTATTCGTTGCTTCAAATCCTTCGAATTCCCATCGCCTGTGTCACAAAGTTTCAACTGCTACCTTTAGTTCTAGCTATAGTTTGGGCTCATTTGTAGGTTTCATAACCTTTCGGAGGATACAGAGATGGCAGAAGAGCAGTCACCGCAAGAGGGGCTGTTTGATTTACCAGAAAAATGGAAGGGTAGTAAAGATTATGTGTCTACAAGGGCACAACTAAGGACAAGTTATCCAAGGACAAGAGCCTTGAGGATGGGAGTGAATGTCGACTCTACACAAGTAAAGGACTATGCAGAAAGTATTTTTGACCCTCAAATGTCAAAGAATTCAAAGAATCTTCGGGAAGGAACACACCAGAGATGTCTCTGATAGGCAGAAAAGGGATAGTCTAAAACATTTGGTATGAGGGTTTGGACTTCTCATTTAGTGCAATTTGTTGTTCCTACCATCCACTCCTACCCATAATTGATTGATATGTGTTTAGAGCTTTTTTACCCACAAACTACCATGATTCAACATGGTAGATTCATGCTCCAGATAACCCCTAAGGCAATTCGGGATATGTTGGGTTTTTATCATGACCAAACTGCTACATTTGCTACAATCTCCAAGCTACAACATACATGGAGTGGTGTCCACGGTAAGGTCCAGTTTCTAAATACTAAGATGCATTTGGATGAGGATAACACTCAATTGCCCCTACTGCCCACTGCTTGAAGCCAGTTCAATGCCGATGTTCAGGATGCTCTCTATATGTTCTTTTATTTTTGTTCAAAATGATGATGCAAGGGTGTATGATTGGCACTTGGCAGCAATTTTTAGACTCAAAATAGTGGACAAGTCTTTAGAATACTAGTTTAACTTTTCAAAACACATCTCCCAAGCTATCATTGAGCAACTGACAAATTTCTCCCAGGAGCAAATTTTTAGGTATTCTGCCTACCTTTTCCACTTGATTATGTACCAAAATTATAGTCTCTTCCAGTAGTATATGCATTTGAATATGTATGACCCTGAGGCGAGTAGTAAAAGAACAATCCTAGTGTCTACATGGACTCATGTCCTCTCAAATACTACAGATCCCTATGAGTTTGCTGAGTGTTTTGTAGCCCCGGTCTTTGAACAATTAGGGTTTGAGGATGTTGAGAATAGGATGACAGATAGTATGAGAGGCTTCTTGAAAAATTTAAAAATTCCTTATGATTATTTCTTTGGTGCTCAAACAACAATCATCAAACTTCATGGTTTTGCTGGAGAGCCTATTTTACTCTCGAAGGTCTTAACCCTTAGGGTCACATTTTTGGAGGTGGGTCATCAATTGTCCATCATTGATAATAATTTTGGCAATAAGAAGAGAAAGAAGAAAATGTATGATGCCAGATGAGAGTCCCAAACCATGGGAAATGTTTTACAAAAAGGAACAAGAATATGATCCTAAAAAGCTTATGAATCCTGGTCTGAGGCAGACTCTAAAGAAGAAAGATTGGAATGCTAAAAAGATAGCCGCCTATTAGAAGTATAGGAAGGAGATTTCTAAAATCACCCATACTTTCAAAGGAGTTCAAACAGATGAACAATGGGAACAAATCTAGGATGAATATCATATGACCGTTGTGTCAAGCCCAGATATAAACAATCTTCTAGGTAGCTCTCATTGGGTAGAAGAGACAGAACAGCTAAAGAAGGCTCGGGAGGTAGAGGAAGTAGAGAAAATAACTACACAAGCACCTAAGCCCCCATGGCCTGAACCTCTTAGTGCCCTTAAGAAACAAAAAGCTGCATTATCACTGTCTCGTGAGACCCATACAGCTTTGGCTTCAGGGGGTCTTGGAGTGGCACTTTCTCATCACATATTGATAGAATCACAGAAGGAAATCAAGGAAGAAGATTCTGAGGATATAGAAGACAGGCCTTTGAAAAGAAGGTGCAAATTAGTGTTGCAAAAGGAAGATACTAAAGGTGACATCTTGGTGTCCCCACAAAAACAAGTTCTCATAACAATAGCAATAGGACAGGTAAGTATCCCTTCTCCTTTTTCTCCTTGTTCAACTTCTTCTTCAATAGGGGTGGCAACCCAAATGACCCATTTTTCCACATCTCCTACCACCTTTGTTCTGCCATTACAATCTTTTGCCCCTGCTGCTAGTTCTACGGCCTTAGTATCATCGCAGGCCATTTCATTACTTTTGTTTTCCCCAACCATGCCAAGACAAGCTTTATCTCATATTGATCTTAGTGGACAAACCACTACTATACCATATGACCTACCACAAGGTTATCCTTTTTCCAGAGGTCTCATTGCTTCTCCACCCACCTTCCAAACACAAGTAGATGCTACTAGGAAGGCAAGGGAGGCTAGGATAGAGAAGAAGAAAAAGAAAGAAGGAAAAAATCTTGCTACTCCCCATATGAGGTCATTATTCAACCCAAACCAGTAGTCCCTAACAATCACCCACTTGACCCCTAATGTGGTTAAGCCTGCTAAACAAATGAAGCCTGAGAACTACACTATGAATGTAGTGGCTATGGACCTAGCCCACTTCAGACCTCAGGATAAAGTGGAGCTGATGAATGAAACTACCACAGCTGTGACATCTGATTACCTAAAGGTGACAATGAAGCTACAGAAATCAGAAGCAGACTTAGCAAAAGTAAAAGCCACAAATAATATCCTTACAACAGAGATCAAGGCTAATAATAAGAAGATTGATGCTTTGAATAAAGATTTGTAAAAAACCATGTCTTTGGAATTGTACCAGGCATCTCAAACTCAGGTTGCAACATTGTAGAATGAAATAGTATAGGCAAGAGCCACTACAGTTGCATTAAAACAAGAAAAGGCCATTGTTCAGAAAAAATATCAAGATAAGATGCAAGAGGTATCCTAGTTGCAACAAAACCTATTAAGGGAACAAAATTAGAACAATGTTGCTCAAGCCGAAATCATGGCAAAATAGGAAAAGACTAAGCAGCCTACTATTGAGCTGAGTTAAAGGCCACAAAATGCAAGAGTCTTGGCAATGGTTAAAGAGATTTATGTATCTACTTGGCAAAGAATCTCTAAGGAGATTTTACAGCTTAAGCATGTTCTCAATTTCTTATTAAAAGCTCAACAGCTGTGTGAGAGTGTAGATTCTTCAATGGAAGCAACCTTGTCTACTATTTCTTTGAGAGTCGTTGATTCTCAACTTTTGTTGCAGAAACTTTATGATACAACAGATGAAGCTTTGTCAGCTGTAGGGGTAGATGATAGAATGATTGCAGCAAAAAAGGTAAATGAAGTACTGAGCTATAATGAAGCCACTATGAATTGCAAGATGCTTCTTAATATTGTGAAGGAAGGCATCAAGGGCATGAAGGGCCACATTGAAGAGTTGGTACAGCTGGGACTTCCATCTCCCTTTCCAGTTAATAGCATAGTCTTAATGATTGATGAAATTAAGGCTCTCTTGCTAACAAAACAAAATGATCAGACTATTTTTCAAAGTCGAAGTGATTCATCGAGCGTGCAAGAAGTGGAAACAAGTCTCCTCCCCATGGCCCGGCTTGAGTTCTAGTTGCATGTAGTGGTGTAGTTTCTTTAGTCCTTTTCTCCCAAGGATCTTATTAATCTGGATTTTACTTTTCAAGATTTGCAGAAGAAACAAGGCTTGTCAGACTCAGAGTGGTTTGTGTATCAAGTTGCTTTACAAAAATTGTGATTCTCTAGGTGTTGGTAGTATAGTTTTGTTTTTTGAATTTTTTCATATGTTTCTAGGGTTCCTTTTCTATGCAAGCATAAAGTCCCATTTGGTCACCAAGAACTGTAGTTAAAACTCTACATTTTGATATTACTTGGTCATGGTAGTTAGTTTCATTTCTAGTCTATGTTCTAAATTTTTCCTGTGCACGGAGAGTGCCACATGTCAGCATGGTGAGGTTTTGAGAACTCAAAAGAAAAGATGCTTCTAAAAGACGTGCAGAGCTGCCACATGGTAAGGTGGTTAGAAGCAATAAGAATAATGACTAGGAGTAGTGGGTAGTGCCACGTGTCTTCTTCTTGGTTTGTAGTTCCCAGATGCCACAGAACTCCGCCACGTATCTTTGATTGTGTTTGTTTTTTGTATAGTTTCTATCTATTGTCAGAGTGTGCCACATGTCGCCCCCATGGGAATTTATGGAGAAACTTTTGAGAAAGTATCTAAAGGAGCACAAGAGTGCCATGTGTTCTTTTGTTGTAATATGCAGAAGTGGCCACATGTCTCTTTCTTTAATAAGCTTTGAAGTGTCGAGGTACAATATGGTGGGCCCGAGGTATTATGCTAAAGTTTCTAATTGTAGTGGAGTGTGCCAGGTGTCGCTACTATGGGTGATTGAAGGGTAAAGAAACAAAAGAAGATTTTGAAGGTGTGCCAATTTGCCATCTGTCCCATTTTTTAGGCTCTCAGGTGTTGACATGTATCAGCAGGATAAAGAGGCAGAAAGTGCCAAGTGTCACAGTGTCATGTGTTCTCTTTATATCAAAGGGAACTAAGCATGATGAAGTGGAAGGTGTCACTCAGCATTTTTTGGAGCCGTTAGAAGCTTGCAGAGGAAGCCACTTGTCATAACAAAATTGGTAGTCACAGAGCCGCATTTCTAGTATCATTTAGCTAATGTGTGCACAAGGATGATACAGTTGTAGATTAAGATAGATCTTGTGCACGTTCAAGTTCCATTTTAGTTCTAGTATAGTTGTAGATAGTTGCAGATTCTTAATGGTTTGGAGTGTTCTTTGAGCCCCATTTTGCTTCTATAAATAGAGGGAAGTTTTGTAACTAGAGATATATATACACATAGATAAATATAAGAGATATTACTACGACTGGATTGTATCATTTTTCTTTCACAGTTGTTTCAAAGAAGAAAGCATATAGATATGTGCATGTTTATGTGCCTCATGTATTTTGTTGAACCTATTAATAAAATAATCTCTATTATGTGCCATTAACGATATTTTCTGTGTCTTTGTATAAATCTTCTGAGTTTAGCCTTTGGTTTTAAAATCTATTTATAATTTGTCTATGTTGATCATGCTTCATTTGCTCTTTGACAAAGCTGAATTATAAGGATTTAATCATTGTGCTAATTACTGAAACACATATAAGTCTGGGGCATCGCCTTAAGAGTTTTATTTCATTGTATCTGTAATCTTGTTTCTTCTTTCCTTTTCTCAAACCCCATTGAAAAAGGAAGAGCCAACTTCCCTAAAATTTGGAGGTTGTTTCAAGTGTCAATCCCACATTCTTGAAACTTCCCATGTTGTTGTTGAAACCCGTGCAATTTTATACATCAACATTAACAACTCTTGCACTTGCCTATTTATCTCCTCATTATCCATAGATCTCATCATGTATAGTGATTTGTTTGAAAAATTCACACCAGGTATTAATTCCATGCATTGACTAATATCTCTCATAGGTGGCAATCCATCCAACAACTCTTTCATCATTATATCTACATACTGTCATCCCACAATAATGGGTTACACTTTTTGGCCAAACTTGACATTGAAATCAATATTTTAAACTAAATCCTTACGTTCTAACACCTATAGACACTAAACCATTAGGAATTTGAAGATGATGCAAACTAGTGATTTGTGAGATTTTGTTTGTATATTCTAAATATTTTTTTTTAAAAAAAATTGGAGTTAAATTGTAATTTTTTTTGCATCTCCTTTGATAACTAGTTTTTAATGATAAACATCTTTTTAAAGTGACATGTATTCCATAGCACATAACTTTTTTCTACAAAGGATAAAATTCTAATTCTTTTAATTTAGATTGGTAACACTGATATATAGTGTATGCATTTGGTTTCATAATGTTTTGTTGAATATATATATTTTTAATTAATTTTTGAAGTCAAATGAATTATAATTTAGGCATAGGCATATTCCATAAAACATAACTTTTTTTGTATGTATCAAAATTCAATTTTTTTTCTTTTGTTGAAACAAGGACATCAATACCTAGTGCACAGATATTTTTTAGATTTTTGTTTTAGTAATTTACTAATTTTCCATGTGTGTAGAATAGAGAACTTGATGTTCAGTGAAAACATACATTCACAATAAATAAAAAATAAATATAATAATCAAATTAAATATATTTAAAATTATATTTTTTGGGAAGCTTATAATAAGGAATACATATTTACAAAGCATAAATTTTAAATGAATTCATTTAATCCCTCAAAAGATAAATCAAAATTGGTTTTTTATCAGCATTTTGATAGGTGTAGAGGAGACTCCATTATAGGTATGGTTTAAAACTAGCGAGGTTCTATCTAAGGGGGTTTGAATCTAAGGGGGCTTGATCAAACCCTCTTCAATTAAAATCTTTTAAATGGAACCTTTCGAGGCTTAAATCATTATATTTTCTAAAAATATGTGATTTCAGCAAAAATCAGGATATGATAGATGAGCAAAATGATGATAGAATGTTCCATAATTTCTTGAATTTATATTGGTAGATTTTTCTTGTTTCTATGCTATCATAGTTGCTATAGGCTTGGGAATAAATACAAAACATGTCCCCTCTTTCTTCAACTCTTTCAAGAACTTCTTTCCAGGAACCAAACAAACTTTCCAAGGACTGTTCTCCACTTCATCTTCTTTATCCTTCAATGGATTCATGGTGAATTCTTGTCCATCCTTCATGATTTTATATGTATTAGTCCTTCCATCATGTACAACCTATCTATAAAATTTTCAAGATCTACCCAACAAAATATGGCATGCATCCATTAGCATTACATCACATAAAATCTCATCCTTATAACTACCAGTTTGAAAATTCACAAGGCATCGTTCTCTTACCACCAATTGATGTTCTATCTACAACAAAGAAACTTTATAAGGATTGGGATGCTTCAATATTTTCAATCTCAGTTTGTTTACCATCTCTTTAGACACAATATTGTCTGTACTGCCATTGTCCACTATCACTTTAGAAACATTTACCACTTGACTTGTATCTAGTTCAAAACAAGTTACTCCTCTGAATTGGTTCAAGTTTCTCCTTCTCTAGATTTAACAAAATCCTCCTCAACATTAAGGATTCTCCATCCTCAAGATCTTCTCCACACTTTGATGAAGCTACAATTTCATTATCATCTTGTGAAATATTAATTCTTGTTTCATTTTTTTTCCCACTACTTTGTTGTATCTGAGGACATCCAAATGCCCTATGCCTAGTTTTTCTACATTGAAAACAGGCACCATTGAATCCTCTTCCAAAAGACCCTCTTCCCCTAAAATATTTGATGGAAATATACAACCATATAGACAATTTCCTCATAACCCTGTGAGAGATTAATATGCAAACATAGTGATCAAAATCCATATGTAGAAGAATAAACAATATACCATCAAAGGTGACATAAGATATACCCTACAAAACCCTCCATGAGGGAAAAACCTAGCCTTGAAAAGCATCCATCTCTGATGTATTATTCAACATTAAAAATTACAATATATATACAAAGTCTCCATGTATACCCCTAAAGAATCAAGCTCTCTACATACACTCCATGTGAACAAGCATGTAACCACACATCCCATGCCATTCTTCAAGCCCTCACATGTGCAACTTGTAAGATATGCTCAATCAAGCCAAACCCAACCAACAACTCAAACAGCCAACCTCAAGAACTACTTGTGTGTTTTCTTTTATAAAGATAAGCTCACACAAAAACTACATGTAGTATGATAAAATTATCTTCCCCAAAACTATGAGCACACTAAAACCACTGACCCCCACATTTATTATTGGTATTAAGTTTTCCTTTTTCCCCAATAATTAAATAATTACAAATAAATAATTAATTAATCTATGTGTCCCACACACATAAAATAAATACAATGGTTACAAGTGACACCCAAATAAATAAATAATGTGGTTAAACACGTCACATGGATGCACCACAGATAAATACTTATTTTACATAAATAAAATAATACCAATGTTATGCAAGGCGTACAACACACCTATTCCAACATTCTCCCACTTGTTGTATACATTGCATAAGGGATCAACAAGTAAACTCAAAACATCAAGGGAACCAACCATATGCCCAACATGTACCATATAAACATCCATGTGTTGGACAAGATACCTGCAACAATAATTGAGATGTCCACCATCTCAAACAAGAATCCCCTTATCCTCTATCATGCCAAACCATGAAGGATAAGATCCTCCAAAGAGATGCCACACTAAATTGTCACATAGAAGAAAGAAACCTGCATAAACTAATATCCAAACACAAACACTGAATCCAGTGGTAACAAATAGGCTTGAGTAGCTGACAAGAATCATTCATCATAGCTGAAATAGCAACCACAACTAGTTTTAAACACATCAACTAACCATACCTCCAAAACCAAGGTATATAAATGATAACAAGTAGACCTTATGCCATCAACATATCCAACTCAAATCACAATAATAACAAGTCCCTGTATATACTCAATCCTACTTAAAGAAGTCCTCCAAGGTAACAACACAGATCATCTGATAACAAACCTCAAGACCCTCCATACTGTAGTATAATGAGAACATCCAACAAAGGAATCATACACATCCTAGAACTCCCATTGCATGAGTAAATGTCAAAACTAAAAATAGATAAGGCATCCAAAGATCCATTAATAGAACTCACATAGAAGATGTTGCTAAATCATCTATCACATAATGCCAAAGAACACATACATAGATATGCAAAACCTGCAAACTAAATATCTACAACATAACTCTCACCTCAAGTCCATATCTCTCTCAAAACCTCCACATCATAAGAGAACGAAGTCAAAAGAGTCTCAATAGCTCAATACAAATCTAAACTCTAATGTCATGTGAACACAAACATCTAGGAAGAAGCATAAGAACTACAAGAGAGAACCTACAAATCATAACCATGTACTTCTATCCACACTAATGTGCTATAGTTATGAAAAGTATGATCTCCTTTACAATACCAAAATAAGAATCCTCCTCAACATCCAACAAATCAATATGCAAGCCTCTCAAACGAAAAGTAGATCAAACTCATAACAATCCCAAAATAGGAATAAGCCCAAAGCCACTAACCATCTCCATTACACATAATGATCTCATAACAATGTAATATCAAACATAAGGAGATAAATAATCATAACCATGCATCTACTCCTCAAAGAAGTCCTAACAACCATAATCCATATCTCAAGACTTAAGTATGAGAAGACAAGATACAAAGAAAGAATACATTTGAAAATCAGGTGGTTTGTACCTATCAAATCATTCACCACTAAGTGGGCCAAGAGTGGGGATGTGATTTCTCCTCTAGGATGCACCAAGCCTCAAAGACTCTCTCCAAGAACAATCTCCTCAACATGTCTATGTTGAACTCACGTCCAACCAAGGTGTAGGATCCTCGGTCTTGCTGCTGAAATTATCATCAAAGAGTAACCATCTCAACACATGTCTCTAATCCCAAGAGAACTCAAGCCTAACCTAAGTCTCCAAGTATCCATGAGAACCTCCATGATCAATCCATGCTAAAATCCAAATGCAAATGACCAATGTACTCAATACCAAGAGAACCAACAAGATCATTGTCAAAGCTCCCACTATATGTCTACATAACCTAGGAACACATCATGATCTAATATCTCCTCAAAGGAAGAACAAGTGTCTCATAAGAACATATCATGCTCCAAAGAGCACCTGTATCATGCCAACACTCTAACATATGATCAAGAGTAAACCAAGACACAATACCAACCATCCTATAAGAAAGGATCACCTATCAAAACTGACAAACCATAACCAACACCTCAACCAATGAATCCAAGATTCATCCATGGTACCAAGATGTCAACATCTCCAAATCACATGAAGATAACCATATCCTGCCAAAGCTACCATTGAATCATGATACCGAGCTATACATGGCAAGACGATAAACATCAAACCATTATTGTCAAAAGTTCCCACTAAATCATGTAACCAAGCTATCCATGACATCGAGTGATAACCATCTCCTAAATGAAGATCATCCATGGTCCAACACAATCAAAGAATCCTATTGTAATGAAAATAGCTCTTAAAAGGTCAACTATATCATAATCTCCAAACCAAGAAGATGAACAACCACCTATAAACCAAGAACTAATCTAACACCACCAACAATGCACCTGCATAACAATCATGTCGTGCCAATGTCCTAAAAAAAAGGAACATCCATGACACCATGATCACCACCCAATGTACCTACACCAAAATCCCATCAAGTTTCACACAACTATACCATATAGTCAACAAACATAGGTCCCAAACATGACTATATCAGGTAATACCATCTCCCTCTATATGTCATAATGACAAGCATACCAATAAAACATGTGACTAAACCAAGCCACAAATCATGATATACATCAACACTGAAACATCTATGAGCATAAACAACTGACATCCAAGTCATAAATGCAACTTGTTAGCATAGACAACCTACACCACTACACAACTTGTAGATCGCACAATGCAACATACAAATTCATAAATATATTGGTGTAAATGTTAAATTAGGATAAAAAATAAATTATACATATAATTATATATTGACTCAAACACCAAATCACCTTAGATTTGATTTCCCATCAACTCACAAAAGCACCATAAGTCAAAGGGACCAAAGATAGCTCAAACTGAAACAAATTGAACAAACCTCATAATATCATCTCTAAACCTACTCCACTGTGTAGTTCATAGAAATACCTTTCCAACACCTATAAGAAGTCTAAAATTTGACTCCATATGCACAAGTTATGCCCTATCAAAGGTCAAAATACACATCTAGCTTCCAATTGGCAAAATATGGTCAAAACGGAAAAATCTGAAACCACTGTGTAGTACACAGAGGGAGGTTTTTGTCAACTATAAGAAGTTGGAAATCCAACATTGTGGGACCATGTTATGCCTCTCGAAAAAAATGCACAACTAAGCTTAAAAACCAGGCCTTGGTGACCCTCTAGTGGCTAGTAGGTGGTCTGTTAGGGGCTTGCCAGTGACAGCAATGGTTTTTCAACAGTATTTTCTGGTAGGCCATACAATCATGGTGGGTGTCGGCATTCAGCTAGTGGTTCACCAACAATGCAGCCTGTCCACCACCCGCAAGGGCTTAGCCCCTGCAAGTCAGGCATGACCACCCATTGGGTGGCCACCAGCCCAAGGGCTAGGTGCTAGGCCATAGCCTCCTGGGTCTAGCCATTGGTCACCTAGGTGACCAAGGGTTCAAGCCCCTGGATGCCTATCCAAAAATTGATTTTTTTTTATTTTTTGATTTTTAAAATCGCAGACTTTATATATATATATATATATATATATATATATAATTTTTTACTGTAGACTGTACCTACACTAATGCATGATTTATGGAATATTCTATGAATATTTTGACAACTGAGACGTGGTATGGATTCTGTATGGCTGTATAGAATATTCCCCTACAAGATTCCTCCCAGGGTACAAAAATGGCTGAAATTTTTCTATTTCTGAATATGGTCGAATTATATGTTTTTCTTTTCCCGTAGGGCCTTTTGAATCCAATGGAAGAGTTTGTTTTTGTCTAGGAGGATTCTTGCAAAAGCTAACCTCCAAAACCCCATACAAAGAGCCCAAAATAAAAACCAACTTGCCAAATCTCCATGAAACCCTAGATCTGCAACAACCCAAGTCTACAAACAACCTTCTAACCCTAAAAATGCCTTCAATCCTATCCTACAAAGCCATGGATTCCACTATACACAAAATCTACTCATAGAAAGGATTATCAAAACATGGATATCCTCCCAAATCATAGAAACTTGCTCTAATACCAAATGATGGAAATATACAGCCATATAGACAATTTCCTCATAACCCTATGAGATATTAATATGCATACATAGTGATCAAAATCTATATGCAAAATAATAGACAACATAGGCCATCAAAGGTGACACAAGATATACACTAGGAAAATCCTCCATGAGGGAAAATCCTAGCCTCCAATAATATCTATCTCTCATGTATTATTCAACAATAAAGATTACAATACATATGCAAAGTCTCCATGAATACCCATGAAGCATCAAGCTATCTACATACACTCCATGTGAACAAGCATGTAACCACACATCCCATGCCATGCTTTAGACCCTCACATGTGCAACCTACAAAAGATGTTCAATCAAGCCAAACCCAACGAACAGCTCAAATAGCCAACATCAACAACTACCTATGTGTTTGCTTTTATAAAGATAAATTCACACAAAAACTAGATGTAATATGGTAAAACCATCTTTCCCAAAACCATGAGCACACTAAAACCATTGACCTCCACATTTAATTATTGGTACTAAGTTTTCTTTTTTCCCTAATAATTAAATAATTATAAATAAATAATTAATTACTCTATGTGTCACACACGCATAAAATAACTAACCCAATGTTACATACAATGGTTACAAGTGGCACCCAAATAAATATCTAACGTAGTTAAATACATCACACGAATGCACCAAAAATAAATATTTATTTTACATAAATAAAATAATACAATGTTATGCAAGGTGTACAACACACCTATTCCAACAATATTCACCTCTTCCTCTAGAGTAATCTCATTTTCCTTTATTTTCCTAGGTATTTCCTTGCAATGTACTTGCCTCTCCTTGTTTAGTTGAATAACCATGACCACTGCTAGATTGTCCTCTTCCACATGAAAATCTGCCTCTACCCTTGAAGTTATTTTGTTTACTAGCAATTTTATCTTCTACCTTTAGGGCATATTGATATGATTCTTCTACAATTATTATATATGCACCATACTTTTTTTATCTTGAATGGAATAGTGTAAGCGATTGACATACCTAGAAACTTTTTCAACATCATCATCAACATGGCCAGCTTGAAAGTTTAGTTGATAGAATTCCTTTGTATATTCTTGTACATTCTTCTCTTTTTGTTTCAATTTTTGCAACTTATTAAAAAAACTAATTTGATAATCTACTAGTAAAAACTTAGCCTTCAATTTGGTTACCATTCTTTCCTAGGATTTAATTTTCTCTTTACCTTTTCTCTGTCTTTCTGTCTGAACATGTTCCCACCTGATGAAAGGGGGTAAATCACAAAACACATAACAACAAAAATTGAACACAAAAAATAGATCTTTCTTTTATTGATCTAGGCAACTCATTACATTACAGAAGCTCAAATACAATTAGTGGAATCAACCCTCCATAAGCTACAACACATTACAACTTCCTCTCACAAGACTCTAGAATCATCAGCCTTCTGTAACCGCAAATCAGCTAGGGTTTCTATTTTCCCACCTATTCTTGACTCTACGCTTCCCCCCTTAACTCTACTACTACCCAGAGTTCCCAAAATTGGTTATTAATAGCCTTTTTTGGCAACCAACAACCTAATTTCAAAATTTGTGTCTCCCTCCAAAAATAGGTCAACTTCCGGAAGACATAACTTTTGATCCGGGTGTTTGATTGATGAACTGTTTTATGCGTCGAAAAGCTTGCAGAGTTCTTTACACACAAAGAACCCACTTTGCTTGTTCCAACCATTTTTGGGCTGGTACGGGGCTGTTTAGTGCCTCAAACTTGAGTTTGAATATTTTTCAGGCATTTTTTGGGAAACAAAAACTTTAATATCTTTCAGTTCGCAAATGATATTTGTGTGATTCCTTTGCCAAAGGTCTTATATTTCTGTTATGTAACTTCCTATAAATTTTCACTTCAATCTGTGCCCAAATGCAAACTTTCTAAAAATAGCAGGTTACTATTTTTAGCAGTTTGGAAAAACTGAAAGTTCTACATCATTATTCAAGCGATTATGGAACCAGAACCACAGATTTTGAAAAGAAATGGAAATAACATCAACAATTTTGAAACACATCTTTTTTTGGGTGTTGCAAGATTGCCCTTACACCATTGGATGCTCCTGCATCAGACACCTAGGGTAATTTGAGAAGTGACCCTGTCACGTCTCAGGTGTTTGTGTGAGGAAAACCCTAACGGTCAACCTCTACCTTAGACAACCAAGAAGAATCTTCAACAGGTCTTCCTTTTCATTTCACCAGATATTCTTCATATTGTCTGTTCCAAGTACTTCCCACACAGCTATCCAAGATCTCTTCTATCTCCTCTGTTGAAGTAGATGCCGGAATACTCCACTATTCTTTTGTTGGTCCATCCTCTGTTCCACCTTCATGATATTTTGATAAATTAACAATGTTGAAAATAGGGGAAATGTTGATCCCACTCGGTAGCTCTACTTCATATGCATTTCCTGAATCATATTTCTTTAAAATTCTGCATGGTCTAAATTTCTTCATTTTCAGCTTATTGTATGTTCCAATTAGGAACCTCTCTTTTCTTAAGTGAGCCATGAGTTCATCTCCTACCTAGAAGTCCTTATATCTCCTCTTTTGATCTGCCTTAGCCTTGTACTGAATATTCATCTTATTAATGTGCTTTTTCACCTCTTCATGCAAATTTCTCATGTGTTCTACAAAGTCTTCAGCCTCGACACTTGTCTTTTCTCCTTTGTCTAGATTCCTTAACTCTGAAGCATTTCTTGGACTATTCCCATATACAATCCGAAATGGTGATTTACCAGTACTCCTATTGACAGAATTGTTGTAAGCAAATTCTACCTGTGGTAAAATCAAATCCCATCCCTTGGGCTTATCTCTTACTAAGCATCGTAGTAGGTTACCCAAACTCCTATTCACCACTTCTATCTATCCATCAGTCTGTGGATGGTGTGCAGAACTAAACTTCAAATCTATCTTCAACTTCTTCCACAATGTCCTCCAAAAATAGCCAACAAACTTGGCATCTCGATTTGAAACTATGCTCTTTGGTAGACCATGCAATCTCACCACCTCTCTAAAAAATAACTCTGCAATATGAACAGCATCATTAGTCTTCTTGCAATGAATAAAATGTGCCATCTTTGAGAATCTGTCCACCACCACAAAAATGGAATCATGTCCTCTCTGTATCCTTGGTAAACTAAGAACAAAATTCATACTGACATCATCCCATGGCTTCTCTAGTATAGGTAATGGCTGATATAGCCCTGTATTCTAACTTATTCCTTTTTCCATCTGACACACTCTGCAACTCTGCACAAATTTCCTCACATCCTGCTACAATTGTGGCCAATAATAATTTTCACCAACAATAGCAATGGTCTTATCTCAACCAAAGTGTCTAGCCAATCCTCCACTATGATTCTCCTTAATCATGTTCTCTCTCATGGAACTCCTTGGAATGCACAACTGGCTTTCTCTAAACAACATGCCATCTTGGATTATGAAATCCAACCATTTTGTCCTGTCTAAAGTAACAAGTTCCAAACAAGTTTTTCAGGCCTCTACAAAATCTGCATCTTCTGGGTACAAACTTTTGAGCTCATCGAACCCAACAACCTAGATATCTTCATTTCTGTCAACAAATTTTGCCTTCTTCTCAAGGCATCTGCAACTTTGTTGGACTTCCCACTCCTATGCTTCAAAACAAAGGTATAACTCTGCAAAAACTCAACCCATTCTATGTGCCTTTGATTTAACTTTCCTTGACTATTAAGATATTGCAAAGCTTGATAATCAGTATATAAAATAAACTCTTTTGGCAACAAATAATGTCTCCATTTCTTCAAAGCCTGAACTATTGCATAAAATTCCTGGTCATAAACAAAATATTTTTTCTTGGCATCATTAAGCTTCTCACTAAAATAGGCAATGGGCTTACCTTCTTGGCTCAAAATAGCTCCTATACCACTACCACTAGCATCATAATCTACCTGAAATACCTTATTAAAATCTGGAAGTGCCAAAATAGGTTGTTCTACGACTCTTCGCTTTAATGTATCAAAGCTGTTGTCTGCTCCTTTAGTCCATCTAAACTCTTTTGTATCCCCTCTCATTGTCTCAATTAGGGGTGCACAAATGCTACTAAAATTCCTGATAAACTTTCTATAAAAACTTGCCAAACCATGAAAAGATCGCACCTCTGTTGCACTCCTTGGCGTAAGCCATTCAATGATAGCCCTTACTTTTTATGGGTCCATCTTAAGACCTTCCTCTAAGACAACAAATCCTAGGTATACCAACTCCATCTTTGCAAAACTACATTTCATCAGATTAATCAGCAACTTCTCCTCCCTCAGCTTCTCTAAAACTCTTCTGATATGCATCAGATGCTCATCCCAATTCTTACTGAAAATCAAAATATCATCCCAATAAACAATAACAAAACTTCCCAAAAATTCTTTTAGTACCTCATTCATGAGCCACATGAATGTGCTTGGTGCATTGGTTAGCCCAAATGGCATGACTAACCACTCGTATAAACCTTCCTTTATCTTGAAGGTTGTCTTCCACTCATCTCCTTCTCTGATACAGATCTGGTGATACCCACTCTTTAGGTCAATCTTTGTGAAGTACTTGGCTCCACTCAAACAATCCATTATGTCATCCATTCTTGGCAATGGAAATCTATACTTGATTGTGATCTTATTGATGACTCGAGAGTCTGTACACATTCTCCATTCTCCATCTTTCTTTGGTGCTAGTATTGCAGGTACCGCACATGGACTTAGGCTCTCCCTTATCAGTCCCTTCCTTAACAGCTCTTGAACTTATTTGTTCAGCTCTTCACTCTCTACAGGAGTCATTCTGTGGGCTGCCTTATTCAGCAAACTAGCTCCTGGTATCAAATCCATTTGGTGACTTATCTTCCTCACCGGTGGTAAACCTTCTGGTACATTATTAGAGATAATATATTGAAATTCTTCCAACATATCTGAAACTTCTACTGGTACATCTTCACATTTCTCTTGACTAATCTTAGGAATCAATGCAAAGAAATGATGCTCATGCTTCATACCCTCCAAAAAATTTCTACCATCTACCAAGAAAATTCTGGCAGTACTACATACCTTTTCTTCCACCTCCTTCAAGGGCAAACATATGGAACACCATAATCTGGATACACAATGTTATGCACACGCAAATTTAATATTCTATTTCCAACTAGCAGGAAGCTTACAAAGTAGTTCATCTATTACAAGGCGCGCTATACAGCCTTCACAGGACTCATAGAAGCTTGGGACTCAAGCTTTTACAACACTTTAGAGCCGGACTTGGCTTATTATCAGACTACACTTATAGACTTGCTGAAAAACTTAGACTTCTAACTCTCTCAGAACGGCTTCAGATTGCTTGGAATCGCTTGTGAAATGCAGGTGGCCCGGGGTCCTTATATAGGGAAATGTGGGCAGATCTTTTAACCCCGATCACATGATTCTTTGGAATCCGACCATAGGAGAGTGACACGAACACACCTTATCCGAAGAGCATCCCAAGAAGGTGGGACCCAATTGCTCGTGAACGAGATAAGGTCGACGACCGACACTTCCTTTTACAAACGAGTGGAATAACTCGTACACGCACTAAGGCGACGTGCTGGCCCCTTTTGCACATGGTAGGGTCCATGTCTTTCGTTGGGTTCACGAGGTGAAAGATTCCCTCGATGAGTGACATGCCCACTCATTAGCCTTATCTTGAGCCCGTACTATTGGATGGAGTGCTGGACCCTTCATAGGGGCCCCAACCAATACAACCTTCACACAGCTATCCTTCGGGATGAGTACAATCAGGAGCACGATAGTAACCATGAGAATCATACTGTGGTACCCTCGGATCATCTTGAGAGTAATCATGACAGTTGGCACAGTCTTGATTCGAAGCATGTGGAATGCATCCAGGCAGGCTATCATCTTCTCGCCAAATAATGCTCATGACTTTAATCTTATGCGGATGAGCTAGGACAGCATTGCTGGAATAAGGAATTCCTCGGGCTACTCTGTAGGTCTTTGTATGCAACCATATGGGAGTCTGATGTTGTGCAAAATACTGAAGACGATTCCCAATGGTCCAATTGTTGAATCTGGAAGTTGGTCCACCAGGACCATACATTTGACACATGTGCCGACTGATGGCATTCTCAGCTGCAGAGTTAAACTGAAGTCTGAAGATACATCCAGTATAAGCCGTTGTTCCATTAAACTGCAACTGGTCTGCTTGAGGGTATGGACCAGAAAACATCTTCCGGATTGTGGTTACACCAAACTCATTATGAAGCCATTGGAAGGGATTTCCAATTTCTGGATTTAAAAACATAACTGGAAGGACGAAATCTCCACACCAGTTTTGAAGAGCATGACCCACATCTGGATCGATAGGTTCGGCTTCTGCTGTAAACTGAAAGAATGGGCTGTCTGTCCATAATCCAGGAGTGGTTAATTTAAGCTTTGAAACTAACATTTCAAATCTATCATTTAAAAAATCTGCTGCCATCTGATGATTATGAAGATCCCTATGGGGAAAGGGATTGCAGCTCCACTGCTCTGTGCTGGGTTCAGACCAGCGTTGTTCTCTGATTCTTATAACACGAACCTTTCCAGACAAATTTCTTACCTTCTGTGACTCCTCTTTCGAATTGGTTTCAAGTTTACTTTTCAACAAGAAACCTTCCCTTGATTCAAAATCTGCAAAAATATTATCAACACCAGGTAAGTGTATGAAATCAAACTCATAGGTGTTGAGCTGTTGTGCCCATCTGAGGAGTCGTCCTCGGGTAATCTTATTTCTAGATTCTTTTCTGAAGAATCCTCTTAAATGCTGCAGATCACTTTTTAGTAAAAATCTCTTATCAGCAATAAACATTTGAAAAGCCTGAAAAGTGTTTACTACTGCTAAGATTTCCTTATGAGTACTATGGTAATCTTTCTCAGCATTCTTAAATGCACCCGAGACAGTTCTAACAATTTCACCCTTATCCTTAGGCTCATACACAGGAGTTTTCTGTTCTCTCAAAATTCCTGACCATGCAAATTCACTTGCATCTGTTTCCACAATTTTGTAACCCGGACCAGGTAACTTCAAGGGTGGTAATTTGGCACATTTATTCTTAATGTTCTGAATCAACTGATCATGATAAGATGTCCATGGAGGAGGTTTCTTACTAAGCAACTTATTAAGATCAATTCTATCTTCTGCAAGCTTAAGATAGAAACCGGCAATATAATTAACCAATCCTAAGAAACGCTGCAACTCTTTCACATTGGTAACAGGTAAATGGGCAATTTTCTGCAAAATATGAGGTTGCGCCTCCATCATCCCCCCGGGAAGAAGCTTGATGCCAATGAAAACAATAGACGTTTGAGCAAAAACAGACTTGGAGGGATTGACAGCTAGACCATGGTGCTTACAAACATCAAGAAACTGGCGTAAATGCTGAAGATGGGTTTTCATTTCAGGACTGAAAATTAAGATATCATCAATATATGGCTGGATGAACTTAGCATAGGGTCGAAACAAAGCATCCATTCTCTGTTGAAAAATGGAGGGAGCCGTTTTAATTCTGAATGGAAGGACTTTCCATTCATACAGACCCTGAGGAACTGAAAAAGCAGTCTTATAATAATCCTGAGGCTTCAGACTTATTTGCCAGTAACCTTTAGTGAGGTCAAACTTAGAATAAACATGACTTCCCTGAATGGCTTGCCAAATATGATCTTTACTAGGTAAAGGATGACGATGGTCTACAAGACATTCATTTAAAGGTTTATAATTGACGACCAATCTTTTTTCAAGCAACTCATTACCTTCCTCATCTACTTTTGGGACATACATGGCATGACATGAAAACGGTGACTCAGACACCTGTATTAGATTCTGTTCTAACAGGGATGCTATTTCCTTTGCACATGTTTCTGTTTCTAGAGGTGACATGAGAAAGTAATTGGCCTTACCTTTTGGAAGCATTTCTTCACCATTTGAATCGCGCTTAAGTGTAAGATCACAAGTGATCCTGCGCTGGTGCTTTGTCAGATCTCTGGTGAAAATAGCATCTTCAAATTCTGCTTTCATCTCAGCAATGTCCTTCTGGTGCTCAGCATACTGTTGAATAAGATAAGCATGGCTTACCTGCTTGGTCTTTGGTTTTCCTGGCTTCTGTATCTTATGAGTGAAAGACAGGGGCTGATAAACTCTGGGAATTTGGTGGAAATTCTGAAAAGTTATGAAATCCTTATCAATTATGAATGGCTCCCATTCTCTAATAGCATTGCTTCCAAGGATGCCATCATAATCCTCTACTTCATATTGCACAAATAGAACTTGAGTGAGATTTTCTTCCGTTCCCAATCTCACAGGTGCAACACAATATGAATCACTGCCCTCTTTGTCTTGATTAGCAAATGTGATCTTAGTGTTTCCCCTTTTCCAAGCATCTGATGGGAAACAGTTCTTTCGGGCCAGATTAAGATCTGCACCAGTATCTACCAGAAATGATAGAGGATATGCCTGAATTCCTCTAAAATGAATAGTAAGTATGACAGCAGGACAAATAGAGGCTATCTTAGCACTTCTGACATACTTATGGTCTTTTAACATATTGGCATGGTGACTGGAAGATTCAACATCTATCACTTCCCTAGGAGGGGATCCTTCAAAAGCATCAGTATGCAACATGCTTAATGGATCTTCTTCAAGTTCAGTCTTGGGCACTTGAACTATTGGATTTGGACCTGGTCTCTGGTTAGGCCTAAGAGACAAAGGTTTCTCTATTGGACCATATGAAGAGAACTTTGATGATTGAATTTCTCCTATAGACTGTTGGAAAATAGGACTAAAAGAAGGTTCTCTACATTGTAGATCTTGAGTTCCTTCTGACTGAGTATTAATCCTATTTATATACTTTTCTAAATCAGGAGATTTCTGCAACTCTTCATGCAAGTTAAAATTTTCTTCTTCATCAAGTTCAGTAATTTCATCTTGAGCTTGAGTAATTACCTTGTGAAGAAATTCCTTTCTGTGACGGCGCCAAATACGCCGAGCCATACTACCAGGTGCAGGTGCTTCTAGCAATCCTCTTTGGCCAAGTGGCAGGGTTGAGGCTAAACTTGCTTGAGCAGGAGTCTGTGGAGGAGACTGCCGTCTTTGCCACGGAACTGGATGATATCCATGACTTTCATGGAGTGTCTGGCCACTGGGATTCCCTTGAAACGGTCTACTGGGAACTTTTGGCTGCAACAAATACAGCTTTCTTGCTTTTAATTGCTCCAGTTGAGACTTCAACTTCGTCCAAGTTTCGGGACCCATATCCATTTTATTGAGTCTCACCTCAATTGCCAAAATTTGCTCAACAATCTGATTGAGCTCTTGCTGAACAGGACCGCTCCTCATCATTCGGCAGTAAAAAGATATTTCAGAACCAGAGCTGGCTGAATTGGATTCCGCCATTTTTTCTTCTTCTGATTCTCGCTGAATTGAAAGATTATTCAATTTAGCAGAAACTTCTTCAGGAGCTGACTGATATTCTTCTTCTGATGAACTTTCAGATTCAGAACTCAAAACTATATCTTCAGAGTCTAAAGGGTAGTCATCTATATAGATGTAGTCTGGTTCGGTGATGCCGTGAGCTTGCATTGCACGCATCTTTCCACGTCCTTTCTTTTCCTTTCTTTCTGGACACTTGTTGGCAAAGTGATTCCCTTTACAGATGTAGCAAGTTGGCTTCCACTTGCCTTTCGGTTTCTTGTCCTTCTTTCTGAAGAAACCTTTATGCTTGCGTGCCTTCTTCACTTTGTGATCTTTGATGCCAAGACCTTTATATTTCTTACGAAACTTTCTATCATACTTGTCAGCTTTTTCTTTATGACAACCAGCACAAGCATCTTTATCATCATCAAGACGGTGGCAAATTGTGGATGACAGAATAGGCTGAACCCTTTTCACCTCTTTCTTCATCTTGGCTTCATCACAAACGTCAGAATTAATTTGTTCCAAAAACTGAACTAATTGTGGAAAAGTAATTTCTTTCATTTCAAGTCCATCAGCGACCATATTTTCTAATACTTTCTTGTGATAGAAGTCTTCTATGGGATGACTGAAACTATTTAAGAAAGTAGTAAACATTAAATCATGCTGTTGCTCATGGCCTGATAAATAAAAATGTCCATACTGTTTTTTGCAGTAAGACTTGAAATCTCTGAGATCTTTACATTTTCCTTTGATGAATTTATTATACTCAAGTTTCTCCATCACATCCCTTTTTCCTACAAACATTCTAAGAAGTTGCGCACATACCTGATCAGTTCCTTTGTCCAACAGATTTTCTTTGTAGTCATCTGGCAACCTTTCCCATACATGCTTTGCTGTTCCAGTCATAGCATTCAAAGCTTGCTTGATTACTTCCTTTTCTTCCACATCAGGATTAGTAGAAGTATAATTTGTTATCCACGACCTCATTGCATCAATAGCTCTAGTATTTTCTAGGATTTCTAGCTTATCAAAATTCACTAGAGGAGGTGTGTCAGCTTTGTATGACTGAATATTCTTGAATGGATCCTCCTTTGGAGACCCATTTCCTCCACGAGCCATTTGGACTCGTCCCTGAGATGGAGGTTGCTCATAGTTTCCTGTCAAAGGATTATAAACTCTATCCTTATTCAAAAGAGATGGACCTTCATATTGGGCTTCAAGGAAGCCTTTTGCATCCTTAGGAAAATGTTTTACTTTTGACTTAGAGCCTGAACTTTGTATAACAACAGACTCATTTCGAACAGTAGACTGGATATTTCCAGACTCTGTCGTAACCAAACTGCTTAATTCAGTAGTTTGCTGCTTAAGCAAACTGAAATCTTCTTGAACTTCTGTGAGCCTCTGCCCATTATGTTTAACATGCATATCTACAGAATTCGCCTGTGTACCTAGTACATCAGTTTCCAACTTAATTGCATTACGGGCCTGTGTAGTAGCTTGACGCTGTTCTTGTCTCCACACATCAACTTGTGCCCTAAAACGTTCATACTGTACTTTGAGGTCTGCAAGCTCTTGTTGAACTTTCTGTTTCCATTCTTCAGATAATCTTTGTTCAAGTTTTTCTAAGAGCTGAACTACAGTATGAAAATTCTCCTGATGACTAAGATGAGCCCTTTGACTCTTCACAGATTCTATTTCTGCCCATTTCTTCCTATCTTCAAGCAGAAGCATTGTTTTCCTCATACACAAATTTGTCCAGTTTATAAGATTACTCTGACTGGATGCATTGGCTCCTATAGGGAAAACATGGAGGGGCCAAAATTGAACTTTATAATGACCCTTAGGTTCAATGACCATAAAATCCCGAAAGGGAGGTAAACGACCAGGAACAGTACAAGACCCACCAGGGGTATCTAAAATCTTTACATCCTCGATTTCGATATTCTGTTCTGGGAAATCAAACATGGTTTGGGATATCATCATTCTAACATTTCCAGAACTCGGAGGGAAGACAAAAGAACAGTCTTCACACTTAAACAATCCATTCTCCAATTCTGAATACTTTTGGTGATTACATCTTACCATTTGCTGAGTTGAAGGTGGTTGAGTCTCTGCAAACCTCAAGGGTTTGGATTGCACAGGTGGTTTTGGAATTCTAAACAAACTTTCAAAGCCCTGTGTTGGCTGGATTTTGACAGACTGGGATTTAGGCAAAACAGAGGGTCCTATAAACTGCTGCGTATTAAAGGAAGTTTCTCTACTTAAAGCAGGTGAAAAACTATTACTGCTACGAGAAGAACCAGCAGACTGACTTCCTGGCACACTTCCAAACTTAATAACAACTTGATCATCTAATTCTTCAATGGAAATTCCTCTTAACCTATTTGAAGTTCCACAATCAGCTTCTTGTGCTTCTGAATCCCAAAGCTCTACTGCCCATTCCTCAGGCATTTTAATGTCTTTATGTCGGACAATCTTTGGGGCTGTCAACTGGGTACTATCACTACTAGAGGTCCAAATGGTAGACAATCCTTCTAATCCCTGACTTCTACGGGGATTGACCATCAAGGGTATGACTTTGTTATACAGTCGATAATGAACAAGAAAAACTAGGGAATGATCGACTGAGTCCTTTTTCATGAAAAGATTCATGGTTTTAAATTTATATTCTAAAACATCCCTGAGATTTTCATCTTTCAAGCTAACAGGGAAATCTAATAAGCAGTCAACAAAAATAGGACCTTTAGCCATGGAATCACATCCTGCGCCTAGCAGAGAATGAGACAGTTTCAGAAATCTAGCATCCTTAAGCATCATCAAAACCACTATTGGGAGACCTTTACGGTAATGACCACAAACACCGATACGGACATAAGAGAGATGCATAAACTGAGGATTCGACTTATTTTCATATGCTCTCTTTCTAAACTTCTTGATCAAGTCATCTGAGAAAATGTTTAAATGACCTTGATTTCCACCTTTAACTACATGAGACAATTCAGCAACATGACAGTTCTGAGAGGACTTATAACCAAACCAATCACGCAAACCAACATCTTTATTATTTATCATATCTATGATACCTTTAGGAATATCTTTGTAAATTTCATGACGGGGTATTCTAGGAACCTTAAAAGGTTTTTCAGGTTCAGACCCAACTTCAGAAATTTGATCTAAAGCATTACCACTAGACTCACCATTTGTAAACATAGACTCATTGTTTGCATAAAAGTTAGTAAACCTAACCTCTGAATTTCGATCAGCTGTGAGATCGACGCCACCAACAAACTGAGAATTGGTAGAAGATTGAGATGCCATCTGCGCTCGAATCTGCGCTCGGAACCTGCGCTCAAAAGGTCTGATAACCGCCCAAACCGCCCTTCAACGCCTTCACTAGGCTTCCAACGGGTCTTACTACTGGGTCTTACGACAACAAGTGGCAACCTGAGACAATACAGGGAGCATATACAGAGAGCAGTACAGATTTAGAAAAGAGATTATAATGGAGTTATCGTTTGGCGACAACGGTAACACTCAGCTATAATATCGTCACCAGAGGCTCTGATACCAAATATTAGCTGCCAAAGACAAACATATGTGTTTGCATGGCCATCATGGATAGCGCTCCTATCATATTGTCGCAACCTCCCCAATAGCATATGACATGCATCCATCGGTATGATATCACACAACACATCATCATGGTAGTCCCCAATCTTGAACTTCACTAAACACTGCTCATTGACCAAAGCTTTATGGTCCTTCTGCAACCATGAAATCTGATATGGATGTGGATGCTTTCTTCTTATCAACTTCAACTTGTCAACCATCTCCTCTGAAAGAAGATTATCAGTGCTTCCACTGTCAATAATAATATCACAACACTGACCTTCACATTTGCACCTTGTACGGAATAAACTCTTCCTCTGATTTGGTTCTTTATCCTCATTCAACAAGGTTCTTCTAACCACTAGGGTTTCTCCCCTTTTAGCATCTTCAAAACGCTCAAACTGTGTATCTTCATCTACATGTGCAACTTGTGCATTACCTTCAGGTCTTCTATTCATCCTTCCTTGATGTTGTGGACACTCGTATGCTCGATGCCCTTCATCTCCACATTGGAAATAGGTTCCTCTAAAACCTCCTCTTCCAGGTCCTTGGCCAGGTCGGCCTCTTCCTCTTCCTCTTTTCTCACCATTGTTCTGGTCACAAGGGCGGTAGGCATTATCCCCTCTCTAATTTTGACTGGTGCCAGCTTCTTCAATTTTCTTTTGATCTTCATTATGGCCTCCATAGGGTCTTCCACCAATCCTTCCACCTTGACCTCTTCCCCTTTGCTTGCTGTCAAATCTTTTATTCAGCTTCTCTTCCACCTTCAAGGAAAACTGGTATGCATCTTCTATGGTGGTCATTCTGACCAAGCTCAGCTCCTCCTGAATACTCAGCCTCAACCCATTAATGTAATGGGCTACCTTCTCCTTGTTGGGCCCTGCATGGCCTATCCTAATAGCAATTTTATAAAAATATTATGTATACTCCTTAACAGACTTGTTACCTTTCTTTAGTCCTTGTAGCTTCTTCAACAACTCCATCTCATAGTCCACAGGAATGAACTGCTTCTTCAGTTTCTCCACCATCTGATCCCATCTGGTGATCTTTCCTTTTCCTCTTCTATTCCTCTCTAACTAGACCTCCTTCCACCAAATACTGGTGTGGCCCTTCAACTTTGTTTTTGCAAACTTGACCCGATCTGGGTCCTCCACATCTTCATACTCGAAATACTCCTTCATTTCATTGATCCAATCAATAAGCTATTCTGGATTCAAATCTCCACAATATGTAGAAACTTTGATCCACGACCTCTTTCCAATCTTTGAAATGGCCCTCAACAACCTAACTTCTGCAGGATCTCCTGTAGGTTCTTGTTCTTCCTCGGATAGCTCTTCTTCAGCTTCATCCTCACTTTCTTCTCTTGTTCTTGAATCAAAACCTCTTCGCAGCTCCTCTTGTAATGCATCGATTTGCCTTTGCAGGGCTCTAAAACCCTCTTTTGTCAAAGCATTCCACCCAATACAATTTCTTTGTGGAGGCATCTTGATCTCCACAGGAAACCCACAACCTTAGGTCCTGGTGCAAACTACATCACGGTCGGTGATCTGTCTACACACTCAAGCACCCTTTCTCTAATACCACTTGATGAAGGGGGGTAAATCACAAAACACACAACAACAAAAATTGAACACAAAAAATAGAACTTTCTTTTATTGATCTAGGAAACTCATTACATTACAGAAGCTCAAATACAATCAAAGGAATCAACCCTTCATAGTTTGCAACAAATTACAGCTTCCTCTCACAAGACTCTAGAATCATCAGCCTTCTGTAACCCCAAATCAGCTAGGGTTTCTATTTTCCCACCTATTCTTGACTCTACGCTTCCCCCCTTAACTCTACTACTACCCAGGGTTCCCAAAATGGTTATTAATAGCCTTTTTTGGCAGCGAACAACCTAATTTCAAAATTTGCATCTCCCTCCAAAATAGGTCAACTTCCAGGAGCCATAACTTTTGATCTGGGTATCTGATTGATGAACCGTTTTATGTGTCAGAAAGCTCACAGAGTACCCTACGCTCTAAGAACTAGCTCTATTAGTTCCAGCCATTTTCAGGCCCATACGGGGCTGTTTAGTGCCTCAAACCTGAGTTTGAATATTTTTTAGGCATTTTTTATGAAACATAAACTTTAATATCTTTCAGCTTGCAAATGATCTTTGCATGATTCCTCTACCAAAGGTCTTATATTTTTGTTACGTAACTTCCTATAAATTTTCACTTCAATCCATGCCCAAATGCAAACTTTCTAAAAATAGCAGGTTACTATTTTTAGCAATTTGGAAAAACTGAAAGTTCTACATCATTATTCAAGCAATTATGGAACCAGAACCACAAATTTTGAAAATAAATGAAAAGAACATCAACAATTTTGAAACACATTTTTTTTTGGGTGATGCAAGATTGCCCTTACACCACTGGATACTCCTACATCACCACCATAGGGAGGCATGACCCTTCAACTTCGTGTAGGCAAACTTTACTTTCTTGGGGTCTTAAATTGATTAAAAATGAAAATACTTGTCCATTTCTGAAATCCAGTCGATCAATTCTTCTAGATTTAAACTACCATTATAACTTAGAGGATCCAAATGCTCAGTTTACTACTTAATATAGATATTTCTCTCAAAAGTCACCTTACTGGTTCATCATCTTCTGAACATTTGCATTATCTTCTCTTATCTCTATTTCTTCTTCTTCCTCACTCATGTCTTCAACATGTACTCCCCTACATTGTGCCATCTCCATAACATCTAACTATGTTGTTATTCCTCTCAACATCTCCATGATCACCATACTACTAGCTCATGGTGCTCTTCCTCTACCATGTCCTCTTTGTATCACGTCTTCACTGGATTCTCTACAATTGCAGGCATGTACTCACTCTTCTCTACCCACAAAAAAAACAAAACTTAGAATCCCTTATTTAACATGTCCACTGCCTCAACAGAACTTTCTCTAGTACAACTTGGTGTAGATCAAACACCGCGTGTCTTATAAGACAATCAGGATGAGCAACTAATACACAAAAAACACACAACAAAGAACTGACATAACAACAATGACTATTTTATTTATTTGTAGCAGATAGAATAAACCAAGAGTACAATCTTCTTCTTCATCAAAAATTACATTCAATTATTCTTCCTCTACCCACCAGAATGGTTGAACCCCTAACAAAGAACACTTATCTATTTTATATTCTCCTAGAGAAGATGAATAGTTACCAACATTTTGTCATTGTGGAACTGAACAACCACTTATGAACCTTAGAGAAAACACAATGTAAAGATTTGGCATGAATTAGAATTTCCAAATTCTCTCTTAATGTCTTCCTTGACAAATTAAAACATATGAGCAATTTTGAATCCTTAACAATAGTTTTGTGCAAGAGCACAACCTCAAAACCATGTGGTAAAATTGAAGTTGCAAAATTGTGCTAGGAGTCCTCAACAAAAGTTAGCACACGAGTGCAACCTAAAGATCCATGTGATTTGGCAAACCTATGCTAATGCGCTATAGCCTAGGTTAGTGTATGGGTGCAACCTTAAGAGCCCTACATTTGGCAAAGTTGTGTTGATGTGCTATAACTTGGGTTAGTGCACGAGCACAACCTTGAGATCCATGTGATTTGGCAAAGTTGTACTGATGCACTATATGCTAGGTTAACACATAGGCACAACCTTGAGATCCATGTGATTTGGAAAAGTTGCACTGTTGTGCTATAGCCTAGTTTAGCGCAATGGCGAAACCTTAATTCTTTGTGGGTTGAGCAAAGCTACGTTGGTGTGCAAAAGTCTTCCTTAACGAAATTAGCACATGGGCACAACCTTTGACTCTTATCCCTTAAATGAAGTTGTGCCAATGCACAAGGAGACAATGTCAAAGGCAGTTAGTGCTATAGCACAACTTCTAACTTGCTCATTTTGAACAAAGCTATGCCAATGCACAAAGAAGACTTTTTAGTCAACTAACTAGTGAATTGGGAGACTTTCAACATTTCCTTTGAATTGAAAGACCAAATGTCTTCACCAAAATAATCAAAACTACAAACTTATCCAAATGAATTTAACCCATTTTCCCCTAGCAATTACTCCTGAAGCAAAAGACTACCACAATAATTGAAACACAACAAAAAACACATAAGCACTGAAAACAAAACTTGAAATGTTTTTGGGTGATACAAGATCGCACATCCACCTGGTTCCTCCTACATCATAACATGAATGCAACATTAAATCAATATAAACATTGAGGTGGTGTTGAGCTTATGTGACATGTTCAATTTGTACTAGATTGCTTGCAAAGGATTAAAAATATAGTTTTACTCTCTATAAAATATTATCCATATTATCCCTTTATTAAGGTTTATTAAGAGGCATATTTAAAAAGTATTAAATCCTCCCTAAAAGAATAAATGTTACCCTTAGTGAAATGTCCTCCACATATTAAATAGAAGAAGAGATTAAAAAGAAGTTGTGTTGGAGCCAGTACATAATGAAAAAAGTTCCACGTATAAACACCTAATATGTTGATTCCAATACACAAGCTCTTTATAAAAGATATATTAAAACTCCAAAGAATTGTTAAAACCCTTAGTTAAAAGACAAAATTCTATTCCCCTAAAAAAAATTAAACCCCATTTTAAAAACAATATAGTCATATGATAGGTTCAATTTGTACTAGATTCCTTGCAAAGAGTTAAAAATATATTTTTAATTTCTATAAAATATTATCCCTTTATTAAAGTTTATTAAGAGGCATATTTTGAAAATATAAAAACTCCTTAAAAGAATAAATGTCACCCTTAGTGAAATGGACTCCACATATTAAATAGAAGAAAAGATTAAAGTTGTATTGGAGTCAATACACCAACTGTTCATAATAAAAAAGTTCCACATATAAACATCTAATATATTGAATCCAATACACCAACTCTTGATAAAAATATATTAAAACTCCAAAGAATTGTTAAAACCCTTAATTGAAAGACAAAAGTCTATTCCCTTAAAAAAAATTAAACCCTATTTTAAAAACAATATAGGCTTTTCCCTAGGATTACATATCCACCTTTCAAAGGACGTATGGAAATTTCTCGAAAACATTAAAAACATTGTTTTAAAAAACCATTCACATGACCTAATTTAAATGGCAACCTATTATTGGCCTATGAAACACATTGTGCCATACAAAATATTCTTATAGGGTGCTCATTTAAAACATAGTTGAAGATGATATAAAGCAATGATGTTGTGTTCTTTTCTTCAAAAATGTCTTTAATGGTTAATGGATGTTACAAATTTGAACTCAGTACCTAATTTTATATTTTATTTTATGGAGAAAAATATAATATTACTAGCAGTTGCACAGAATTTATGCGCAACAAGGTAGTCGATAGGGTGAAATGTTACATAAGTTTATTTTAAATAAGAATAAGAGTATGATCATGCTATAGTAATGGGGTTTTGGTTTTTATTTGTTCAACAGTCCACATGCATTAGAAACATAAAGCCAGACAGAAGCAGAAAAAGATAGAGTAGAGCATTGCATTAATTCATACAATTTTATAGGTAGGTATTGATTATGAGATGTTTTTAATATTCTTATACTGTATATCAATTTGATATATGTGTAATTTAATTTCAAATATTTTTTTCTTTTTTAAAACTACTTGCATCAAAAGACTATAAACACTATTGATAGAATGCTTTGATTTTAAAACTAATTGCATCAGTTCAAACACCCCATCTTGGTGGGCCTGGTGTGGGTAAGGGATTTCCTCGAGTGTGATGGTGTTGACACTGGCCATGGTGAAGGTGGTGAATCAGGAGATAAGGGAGTTTTTGTGTTTGGTTGTCGGTCATGGAATGGCTCTAGACCTAGGGGAGGTCTCTACTAAGGATGATATCGAAGGAATGGGCAGGGGAGTTAGCGATGGTTTGTGTTGGTGGTAGTGGAGCTATCTAAGGATTTAGTGGAGTGGAGTTGGACTAGGTGTTGGTCCTGCAATTATTTGGGTGATGGCACTGGATGTGGCATCGGTGTTAGCCTGGGAAGAGTTTTCTGGTGGAAGTGGCGAAGATGGTTTTGTTGTTGGTACTTCTTAGTGTCTGGTGGTGCTTGTTGGCAGTGTTTTGGGTGGAGGTGTCAGTTTTAGTTGTGGCCCTAGTGGAGGTGTTGGTGCTGGATGCAGACCTGGTGGGGGTGCTTGAGGTGGAGTGGACTGGGTGGTGACTTGGATGGGTTTGGTTGTGGTAGCCATTGCAGGCCTGTTAGAAGAGTTGATCAGTCAGCTAAATTCAAATTTTGGCATTTATTTCTCTGTCATATGCAAATTATGAATGGACAAATTCTTGTCCTTCTTTGTCCTTGCAATGGGTAGTTCTTCGATGTGCAAGACAAATGTCTTTATGTCTACCAGTTTTGTCTACGATAATCTTAGGTAGATTTCTTTGGGGAGTGAGTTTTGGATCCTCATGTTGATAGATAGCAACATTGGGAGCATTGATTGCTCTGGTGGCCTGTATTTGTATATCTCTTTTCAACTCATGTTAATTGCTATCCATATGGACTTATGGTCTTCGTTGCCACAGGAAACCAATTGATGGCCCTTGTGTCTGCCTCTGCCAGGTCTAGTCTTCTCTATGTGTCTTCTGCCTTTTATTAATAAATTTCATATGGGTGCTTTGCACCTTTTTCATTAAAAAAACACCAAATCTTTATTAAACTTCACAGGTGTTTCTCTTATCGGTCCCTTCCTACATCAGCATGACTATAGCAATCGATTTAAAAATAGTGAGGGCAAGATGAGCCAATTCTATTTTGAGTTTTAGTTAAGGTTGAGCATTGTGGATATGGATTTGACATGTCACTTTCATTGATTGCATTAGTTTTTAATTTGTTTAGTGTGCATGGTATGATGATTTTCACAAGCCTTATAAGACAAAATGAAGGTCAAGTAGTAGGAATTATTCTCATTGATCTAATTATTCTCTTAATTTTAGTACCATATTTAGGAATTGCATTGCAATGTACAACTTGAAGATTTTGGTGCATCTAAAATTGAATTTCAAGGATACATGAACAAATGGATGAAGTCTTCTACATTTTAAACAAGCTATTGGAAAGGGTATGGTGATTACTGACTTTATAATAGGATGTCTCAGGTTTGATTAGCATGGCTTCCAGTGCCCTTTTTAATGTGTTTCTTGCATTAAGCCGATACTAGCTTAAAAAAAGAAATGAAATTCTGAGTGGTAAACAGCGGCAGCTAGTTCTCAGTTGTCGCTACTCTTTAAAAAAATCCTCTTTGTTTTTACCTATGTCACAAGGTTTGAGTTCGTGATCTAGTGCATTAAGTTAGAAAAGAAATAAAAAATAAAAAATCATATAAATTTGTAAATTTTGTAAATATAAAGATAATTCTATACAATTATAATAATAAATAAACATTAGTAAATATATTAAATTTTATATATTAAATATATTAATACTTAAAGAGCTAAATTAAATATTTTAAAATATTAAATTTTAATGCATTAAATTTTATAAAATACTAATAGATTATTTTAGTATATTATGAGAAAAGAATCTAAATATAGTATTGGAAATGAGAAGATAATTAATATAAGTTGATGAATGTTATATATTAAACAATATTATAATAATCTATGATTAAACATAATAATATAGTTTTGATATTAAATTATAATTAATTATTAATCGTTAATTACAATAAATGCATTAAAGATCAATAAATTAAAATCAATATCATTAACACTAAAGTAAAACCCAAAAACCCCATTGCTCACCAATGCAAGCAAGCATACACAACAAAAACAAAAGAGAGATAAATTTGTTGAGAAATATAAAAGTCAAAATTAAGTTAGTTTTTTTTTAATTTACACTTTACTTGAGAGGGTAGATAATTCTCTCATTAAACTTAAAATTTTATTTTTATAGTAATGAGATTAAAATAGAAGAACATTTTATTTATAAATTTTAAGAATAAGTGAAAGAAATAAAAATAGTATATTAGATCAAGATGTTATGTTGTTGAAATTTGAGATTCTTGATGAATTATATTTTGTGGAAGATGGAAGAAGCAATGAATCGATTAGAGATTTTTACTAATTATGTTTAGGACTAAACAATCATACATTTACATATTTTTGTGTTTATAATTCTTTTTCAAACTTCTTACTAATTACATGTTTATAATTAGAACTAACTATACTATAACTGCTAACTACAACTTTTAATGAAGTCATGCCTATATTGAGTCATTTCACATTACATACTATGTCTTCCTACTCACCTTTGAAGCTTCTTACTAATCATATATAGGACTAAATCTCACTACACTCTAACCACTAACTATGACTCTTGAGGAAGTCAACTCCATATTGAGTTATTTTACTTATACTATCTTTGTATCTACCTTTAAATCTTCTAACTAATCATATCAATACTCTAAACACTAACTACAACTCTTAAGAAACTTAAGTCTAATCATCTAACTTTTCATATTTACCTTTGAAACTTCTTACTAATCATGTTTAAGACTAAACCTTTCTACACTTTAACCAATAACTATAACTTTAAAAAAACTAACCCTATGTTAATCGTCATAGTTTCTATATTCTATCTTTATACTAATCTCTAGAAAAGTATAAACCATTGTGCCATAAATATTGAAGTTACCTTTGTTAAGGAATCTAAATCTTTATTGAGTAACATTGTAACTATATGTATTAGGGTTTAAAAACAATTAATTAAAAATAATTTCTTTCTTACAAATATTAAAAATCTGACTAATATTAGCAATTTAAATTTATTAAAAAGGAAAAACAAATTCTTCTACTTGCCGAGCACCTGCAACTTGCATTATTTCACCATGACAGGCTTTAATTCCACCATTACAAGACAAATATTTAAAGAGCTACTTGGAGTAGCCAAATATGAAAGCTCTAAATTCAACCCAAATAGCTTCAAGTGTAATCCATAGAGCTCATAAAGGTTGTTCTTTGGTTGAATCGGCGTACTTTATCAGTATGAGTGAATGTTGTAGAGGAGCCATAGAAGAGAAGCTATTTTCATTGAATCCAATTACTTTACCAAAAAAACAAATGACGGCAAACTTTACCATGTAAGCAGGTGAAATAGGGCAAAAAAATGATAGAGTGAAGACACGGTAAGTAGAAAAGGAAAATGGTCGGTCTTCTCGGAAGGTAAAAAATAGTAGACAAATGACGAAAGAGAAGATAACAGAGGGTTTTTTCCGACGATAGCAGGCAGGAAGGATGACAATTTTCTAGGAACAAAAGATCCCACTAATAAGCCTATCTGCTAAAAATATTCATTTAATTTAAAAGTTGGCTATCTTGTTGATGCAGGAGCATCTGGGTGAATGGGCTATCTCGCATCAACCAAAAACATGATTGTTTTCTTTCATTTTTGGTGTGTTGTGGTATTTTCAAGCATCTCAAGTACCATTGGAGAACCTCTCATGTGAACAAATTTGCAAAATATAAGTTTTTGTCGATTTGTTGTTTCATAGGCTCTACAGGTAGCTTTCAAAAAAATTTCTAGAAAATTTGTAAGGGATAGAGTAAAACCCTTTTGTAGAGGTATTCTTGGAGGTACCATGTCAAATCTTTCATGGTTTGAGAGATTTTAATGTTGAAAGTTTGTAAAAATATGAGTTGACAATTTACGGAAAGTTTAAAATTTCAAAATCCATGAAGGCTGGAGTGAAATCCTTCTGTGGGGGACCTTGGGACATCATTCTAAGTGTACACACCAATTTTCATTCAAATTGGAGAACTTTGATTTTTCTCGCCTGTCGGCACCCGATTCCGCCAAATGATTTTTTCTCTGAACTATTTACACAGGTCAAGAAGGTATTATTTATTATATTATTTTAATTATTTGGAGCATTTAATATTTCAAAGAGGACGTGTATTTAAAAAGATTAAAATCTAGGAAAGTGGAAGAGTAAAATGCCTCATATGGAGGCTAAATTCACAAGAACAAAGGCATATATTTGTATTAATTAAAAGAAGATGTTATCTGGATATTGAAACACCTCTTTAGAGACATATTATTATTTTAAAAATAAAACATCAATAAAGCATGAAGTGGAAATAAATATTGAAGAATTATGGCTGCTAAAAGAGAAATGGAATGCCAAAAAGAGGAAGATGAAGTGCCAAAAAAACTAGGGGAAGCTGAGACGCCTCATGTTGAGGTATTTAACTGAAGTTTTTCTTGTAGATTGAGTAGATTTCTAGGAGAGAGATCACAGCCCATGGGAAGGGCGTAGAGGTGAGAAGGAGTGACTATTTGCAAAAGAAGCCATGAAGGCTATGTGTCGAGATTTGTGAGAGAGAGGCCATTGAAGGCCATGAAAGTGAATGTAATTTTGTTATTGCAGATTTATGTAATTTGTTGATGTATGAGATTTCAATAAAATAAAATAAAATAGAGATTTGTGTTTGCATTCTTTATTGTGAGTTTATGTGTTATAGCAGCATGTGGGAGTCCCACTTGCATCACTTATTCAATATTTTTGAAGGTTTATATCAAATTCAGAGAATCGTTTAGTTTGCTTGATATGAGAAAATGAACTTAAATATCAAATTTAGAGAATGGTTTAGTTTACCTAATATGAGAACATTGAGAGCATGCAAGAATGGTAGTGACTAGCCTCCTGTTGGAACCATGTCAAATTTTTCACAGGTTCTAATGTTTTTTTCTCAAGCTTATATCATTAGGTTAATGGATTGCCAGGTTTAGGGTTCTTTGCAAATTCTAGGAAACACTAAAACCCTAAACCCCCGTGCCAAAGTGAAATGTAAAGGTCAAAGTCGTTATATTTCTTTAGTGACTACCTGTCCTCGTTACCTATGGTTTAAGTTACCCTCTTATGTCCCCCTTAATACATTGTCTGACCGGCCCCTCTCTAAGTAATTACCTTTCCCAGCCCGCGCCTTGAAAATCTTTATTTTAGTCACCAAGGTCATATCCTACTAACCCTTTTTGATAGATGGCAATGTATGGTTTCATTTCCGCCTTTCCGCCAGTAATAAAATATTGACAAACCTGGCAGCTGCAGAATTGCAAAAGGAGTGACAGTTGGTTGATGACTCTCGACGATGGCAAGCGGTGGGCCTAGAACAGATGCAAAAGGGTTTTCTTTATATTTCTGTCATTCCACCATGCTTCACCAAGAGGACCTTTTGAATGACTACAGAATTGAGGAATAAAGCGCCAGCTCATGAAAAACTGTAACCAGTTACAGCAAAAGGCAATAATGGTGGGTCCTACCTAGAGTGAAGACAATTTTAGATTGTTCTGCCAAGTTTCATTTCACAGCCCCAGCTAATATTTGCGGAAAGGTGGAAGTCTGACACACAGCTACAATGGCTCAGAATAGTTTCCAGCTGGGAAAGGGCATGTTCTAATGCCATGGTTTTTCGTTCCCCCGCCATTCTGTCAAGTTATAAATTTGTGGGCCTCATCAGATTACAGAATGACGGAAGATTCCACGTAACTAAAGTGGCATAATATCTATGCTTTGTCTGTTCTAGCAATAAATCATAAAATAATCAAGGATAACTTCCTGATTGGTTTAACAAAAGGTTTGGACATGTCATGCATCATCAAGCTCTCAGGATTGATCGTGACCTTCAATTCTCTACCAATACTATGAAATCTGATGGTCAATATTCAAACTTCCCATAGAATGTGATCTTGCATATCTAGTTCACCTGACTTGAAATGAAGACAGACATGACTAATCCCTGTCCTGCGTATATGATATTAATGCAATTCACACCTCAAATCTCTTCCATATGCACCATTCCAAAAGACATTAAGGCATTGGAACATTGATGCTGAAAGTTACTACCATACCTCTGGTGCTAAGCTCAAGGTGATTGCAGGAAATTAATCTAGTGAGTTGTCTATTCCTCTTGCTATACTTTTCTTTTCCATTAGGGTTTTCTCTATTTCCCTCTATTCATAATAAAAACCTCTATGGTATGATTTGAGCTAACCCCTGAGAATTCAGAGAAAACTCCTCACCCTAATTCAACATTAAAAAGAATGGCCCCACCTAAAGCCCAGGTTTCCTCCGTTTACCAAAAATTAGCCTTGCATGAAGACATAGTGAAACAACTCCCTAGCTCTGGTGTACAAAGTGTAAGAGTAACAGGCCTCGAAGGAAAGGAGGGATTGGTAGATAATTTTTTTGATTGTAGAGATGCAGAGATCCATGTTCACGGCTGGTCACTATTTTGCCACTAGTGGGGCAAACGGAATGCTCATGTGCCGCTATCATATGTATGGGAAAGTGACCTGGGAAAGCTCGTAGTCACAAATGTGTTTGAGGACATTAAGTTACTCCAAGCCATGGTGGTTCATTATGATGAAACTTCTAAAACAATTAGGAGCATGAAAGGGGGAGTTCTGATAGAAATTAGTAAAGAAGCAATTGCCATGGTCTTTGGGCTGAACTTGGCTACCTCCACAGAGATTGATACAAATAGATTTAAAGCCCTATATATGAAGGACAAGAGCAGTTATAGAACTATATACTTGCCTAAGTTTAGGGAAAAGGGACTAACTGGTAGATCAATAAAAATTCCTTAAAGTGAGGAAGAGCCTTTCAAGTTAAGTACTTTTAAAGATTATTTTGCTAACACCTTCTATGCTCTTTGTCAAGTGATAGGGGAGGACAAGAAGGAATGCATCCCCATTGATTTTACCTATATGGCTACTAATATCCAACATCCATCTCAGATTGTTCAGTTTGACTTTGCTTCATATTTGGCAAATCATATACTTCAAGGTCTAGTAAACATTAAGGAAAATAAGGAGCTAGTTAAGTTCAGGAGGTTTTCATTGCTTTGCCATATGTTTCTATTTTATTGGAGAACAGATGGTTTGGCACCCTAAACTAGGGGTTAATCATGTTGATAATAGAGGGAATGTGTTGCCTGTCCAATGTTGGACTCATGTATGGGACAGACACGATCCCAATTTGAGTTATAGATTCTTCAAGGATTATTTTGTAGTCACTATATTGAGGCATTTCCAACTAGACATACCCAGGATTCTAGAACCATTGTTGAACTTCCTTAGACCTATAGTGAGGGTCCCTCCTTAAGATATCAAACACAATTGGGGTGACTTTAACCCCCATGAAGAAGGCACAATTTTTAGAGTTTATGGCACTCATGTTGGTCCCCATGTTTTACCTAAGTATGTGCCATTAAGAGTTGGTTTCTTAGAAATAATCTGGTAATTGACTGAAATAGACAGGGTTCACCTGGCAGGACACAAGAAGGGATCTTTCTTTCCTTTCTTAATGGTCTTCTCTAATTTGAAAATGAATAAAGATGGATTTTTCAAGTTAAATACAAATTTGTTTCCTTTCAAGATGAGACAGGAAAAGGCTAGATTCTCTAATCCCGAAGGATTCATCAATGCCATCAGGAAGAGTATTAATAGGTCTTACACCCCCCATCAGGTTTTGTTTCATGAGGATGTTATCAAGAATTCTCAAAAATGACAAGGAGGTGATTGTAAAAAGGAAGAAGTGGATAGTATATGTCAAATATGAAGATAGGATGAAATAGAGGAATCCCTCTTACATGGGACTATTCTCAGAGGTTAATGACCCCATCCATAGGATAAAGAAGATACTATCTCATATTGATGAAGTGATAGATATACAAGATAGTGAATCTTCTCAGGTTATAGTAGAAGAAAGGCCTTCATATTAGCCCCCTGCTAGAAATTTGATAAAATATACCTTTAAAAGAAGAGCCAAGAATGAAGATGTCAAGGGACAAACTTCACATGCCCTTCCAACAACCCAATTAACTCTAGCTTTGTCACTGCCTCCACAACCATCTTCCCCTTCTAGACCTGTAATTGAATGTGATCTTCCTCCTAAAGAGCCTTCTCCAAAAAGAAGGAAAGTTGAAGAAAGTCCTTTGGTAGATTATCTTGATGATGAAGAAGAAATGGAAATAACTAAGGAAGAGGTACAACATGAGATGACATCCCCCAGTCAAGATGTGCCTGAGGAATTACCTTTGAGTAGAATTTATGATATTTCCATGAAGGGAAATAATGTTTTAGATGATATCAAAGCTATAGTATGCAGGAATTTTATTAGTGATGATGATTTTGTCAATACTAAGGAATTTGTTGATTTCTTGTGGAGAAGCAGGAGTGAGTATGAAAAAATATTAAAGGAGGAAATGGATCATTCTCCTCAAGAAACACTAGATTAGATATCCATCAGGATAATTACACAAATGAAGGAGGTGGTCAATGACATTGCTCCAGATCAAGGCAAACAAATGATTAGAGACAGTGGAGTCTTATTACTTCCTGAATGGGATATAGCTTCTGCTATTGTTCTAGACACTGTAAGAAGGCAAGACAAATAGATTTTTTCTATAGAAGAAGAGGCTAAGGTTGCATTAACAAGTGCTAAATTTAACCCAAAGTGGGAAACCTTAGCCATATGGGCTTTGGATCCTAATAATAATAAGCCTCTAGTTGTTAAGCCTTATAGGGATTTTAAGGGTGGCTTGATAATAAAGAGAGTCTCTGAGACCCTCGCTAAAGAAGCATCTGATATGGTAGTAGAGGTTGTGAGGTTCAGTAAAGTAGCCACCATTACTCTCCAGAAAAAATATGATGATGTGTTAAAGGAGTATATGGGCATGTTGCCATAATACAACAAATTGAAGGAGATGGAAATACAATGGCAGAAACAGGCCTCAACATCCTCCTCATCACAAATAGCTTTGATGGTCAGGGATCCTAGTTAAATCATTTTTTCTGATCTTCCTTCTTCATCCAAGTTTGTTCTTGAAAAGGAAAATGTGGAGTTAAGGGAACAAATTGATTCATTTAAGGATATCCTTACAAATGCGTTTGATAGGCAACAAGATAATTGGTCTATTGTCTTAGGTATTTTAAGATTGTTAATGGACAAAATATCAAGCCAGGAAGTTTGGATCCACAAATATTATTGTGATTTATCACAAGTTACTAAGAAGATTCTAGAAGATAAGGAGCGAACGGTGCCTCTGTTTGATTAATGGATCCCTAGGATTGTTTCTTTAGTAGGTATCTATAAGGGAGCTAATCATGATCCCAATGCTCCCATAAACATTAAGCAAGTCTATATGGCAGCTAACGAAGCAAGAGAATCACAATCATTTATAAATCATCTTGAAGAAAAGGCACTAAAATTGGTTCAAGGTTTTGATAATGATAAGGTTGGAATAATTCCTACTATAAAAACTGAAAGTGGTGACATCGAACCTTCCCAATCATGGATTCGCCAATTTCACAATATTGTTTCTATCATATCTTTCTTCATTTGTTAGGATAACTAGATAGATATTTCCTTATTCAGAACTAGCATCAACAAACTATGGGATTCTTGTCGACTAGCTACTGATTTTACAAGGGAAGCTGAGTCAGTTTTGGCCAAATACAAAAATAAATATCTATCTTGTGTGGTAAATCTCATTAGTTTCCAATGGCCCACCAAGGAACAATATCAATCTTGGAATAAAAAATATAATGAGTTTCCTAATATTTTAGAATAGTAATGGTGGAATCTTCTTATTCCCAAAATGCAGGTAAAAAGCAAGAGGTCGGCATAGTTTGTTACACTTTCTTCCAAAGGCACAACTTCCAAGTATAACTTATCTTGTGGATATACTTGTAACAACTTTTGTTCCTATGAGGGTTATCTATGTACAATCAGTTACCTCTGTTTCCAGACTAAATGCATAATTTTATCTAATGGAAGGATGACATCTGTTTCTAGGTCTGAAGCATGTTTTGTTCCCTTGTTTTCTATAAAAGGGAATTCAGGATCTAGTTATGGGGATCTTGGAGAAATTTTCTATAAGCACAGTACATTATCATATTGGTTGGTTCTTTACTTTCTAAGTGTGTTTTCAAAGGGTAAAATCACCTGTATTTGCAATCATTGGTATAAAGTAGTGTTAAACTCAACATTTTTTAATATATTGTTGAGTTTTAGACCGTATTATCTCCTACAGTTGCATCTTTTGTTATATTTCTGAATAGATTGATAAACTATCAATATTATTCACCTTCATAGTTTTTCCTGTGTAAGAATGTCCATTCCAAAAAGGCTTTTACTCAAAGAGTAGATTTAAATGCTTCAAGGAAGATATTAAATATAGCAGATGTATGCAGGGATAAGTAAGAAGGAATGGTTTGATTTGATTTCAAGATCTAGTGATGTAATGCATCATTACATTATTCTAAATAGAGTTATATATGCATCCTTGATACTAAGTTCATTTGTATTCATTTTTTGACTCTGTGACCCTGGATTGGGGCACTGATCTTTTGATAGTTATTGTCTTCATTTAAACCTCCTTGATCATTTCACTTGAAGAATGGTTTTAATTTTTATTATTTATACTTGAGGTCATTTGTTTTACATGTTCCTCTACAAAGAAATAGAATCAAAGCTTAAGGAATTAGCCCATCTCTTTGTTTATCATATATTCTTTAAGAAATCTGAAAGGAACATAGCTGTCAATTAGAGCAGTGTTATCGAACAAATATTTCATAAACACCTATCAAAAATAAATAGAACACTATCTTCCCCAAAAGGGAAGGATATCCAAAAGAATAAGGAGCACCCTCCTTGGTTTGACAGAGCCTAAATTTTAGAGGAAAGAGGGATTGAACACCCCTGTTTCCTGTTCGTTGGCCAATCCCTCAAGGCAGGTCAGTTATTATAGAATGGCTATCCTATAGACCTGTGTGTTTTTCCTTGAGATGTGGTTGGGAATTTAAAACAACCAACAAATTGGAGACTCTACTCGAGACTTCTTTACAAGAGTTCCAAGTACTAGTGCAGTAAAATGTCATGGGTTTTTTAGAGTTTGCATAAAATTTGTTCTCATTATTTTTCCCCTAGAAAGGGGTGGCGACTCGGATAAAATTTTCCTTATCTACAAGACTGAGGAAAGTTTCTCTTGACAAGGGCTTGTGTCTATTTGTTATTTAGTGCTATTTGAGAAAGAAATATAAAATCATTTATTGGACTAACTTTCTATTTTGACATTTCTAACTTGATTAAAAGTTTGCTAAAGTTTTTGAGACCCACATAAGAAAGATGTATGGAATAAGATCACAACAACAGGGGCATCCTAGTAAGCCTATAATACATGAACCAGTTACTCAAAAGTGGAGAACTAAGGATCAAGGGGAGTACGTTTCTTCCCCTATTTGTGATCTCATGGTATTTAATGAACCCCTTTTGGGTGGAAGCATTGATAATTCACAAAACGTAGAAGAAAGGGGAGAGCATAGCACTATATATGCCACTAAGAATGTTCCAGAGGGCCTAGTAGACTCTGAGGGAGATGAGATTTATTATGTGGAATCGCATCTGGTTCCATAGAGTGATAAAGGTACCCCCATGAGAGAATCTCAAATCAATCTTACATTGAATCCCTTTGATCTTAAAATAACTATCCCTTGTATAAAGTTGCCCTCTCCCAAAGTAGGAAAGTTTAAATCCATCAATACCAACAGTGGTCTTGACATGAACCAAGCCTCTAGCTTAAACTAGACTGATGAGGACTTAGAAAATGAGGTTAAGGAGTTAACCCGAAGACTGGCCCAGATGGAAACACTAAAAAGAAAAGAGGACCTATTGATCAGATTGCAAAACATGAATAGGCTAGGTTTTTCTGATGACAATGGTTTATTTGATACATCTATAGTAAATAGGTTACCTCAAGGTGGCCCAAAGCCCAATACCCAACCTGAGCCTCTGATTCAACTCTAGGAGAGTGACAACCTGTTTTATATAGCTACTAATTGTTTTCAGGCTCCTCCTCAAAACTCTCAAGCCAAGATAATACGGCAAGACCTTTTCCAGAGACCCCCTGAAGCACCCAAAATAAATCCCTCGCCAAATCCTCAAAACGTATACATACCTCCACCACCAAATCTATTGACCCCTCCAAGTCCTCCAATGAACCTAGGAAATGATAGGGGTGGCCCATTTGTAAACCCTTTTTCCTGAAGACTGATGCAGTCAGCTTGGTATAGGCAAATTGATTTCTCTGGTATACCAGGATATCCAAATCTTATTGAAAACACAGTAAGGAATGCTATCCCAAAATTTGTTGGAAACAATACAATAACTAGTGAGGATCACTTGAAGGCGTTCACTAATGTGCTAGATGATTTTGAGGTAGCATGTGAAGATGTAGCCATTAAATTGTTTATACAGTCCTTGACAGAAGATGCAAGGGAACGGTATAAGAGCTTGTCAAAATTTAGTATTGACTCTTAGCTAAGGTTTAAGAGAGTTTTCAAGGAGCAATATGGGGATAACAATGATCCACAATTTATTGTGACTAAATTCACAAGCATTCAAAAGGGAATAAATGAAAATGTCCATGATTTCAATGCAAGGTTCTTCAAAGTAACAAGATCCGCCCTCATTTACGACCAAATGAGGCCATGTGCCTGGTAGTTTACCAAAATGCTTATGATACCAAAATAGGGTATGAATTGAGAAATAGAGAACCACAAACTCTCAAGGATGATTTCAGAGAAGCTTTACATATTGAAAATAATAGAAAAGCATCTGGAAAGACCTCTAAGAGAAGTGATGCAAGAATTATCCCACAAGAAAGAGGACAGAGCAATAGAGTTCCTATTACCGCTAAATATGATAAATTGTGGAAGGAAGTTAATGAATTGAAGAGTTCTTTGGTGAGAAATGATAAAAAAATTTCCAATGAAAGGCCTCCTTTCAATAGACAAGAGAAGGTGCCCAGGCTGGCAGACCAACCTTATAACACAATTTGATGAGATGGGAAACTAGTCCCCCCTAATGATAGAGGAGGTGGACCTAGGCATACCCCTAACCCTTTAAGGAAAGAAGTTCATGCCATAGATGAAGTTTTATGGTGTTTACAATGCCAAGCTCTACACTCCTCTACTTCATGTGTTGTGGTTATATCTATGAGTGATAGTATAGCCCCGTATGAGGAATATGAGGAAGGGGACAACTATGAGGACCACAATGAATTCCCAAGAAAACCAATTACACAGAGACCTTCACAAATGAGAGAAGAAAATCTATTTTACCAAAGATGAATGCTTGATATGAGATGATAATCTACATATGGTACATGATTTTTAAAGCCGTGAAAAATAGGTGATAGGTATGAAACTTCCCAATATGGGAAACACAACTACCCAAAACTATATGCACCTAACTAATAATATTTGCCTAAGTAAAACTTAAGTAGGTAAATGGTAAAAACTATTTACCCCAACACCCCCCTTAAGTGCAACTTAGGGAGAACTATTATGAAAAATGAATATGCAATATGGGTCCCAGCTACACAACCATGTTAGGTACCCATTTACAATGCAAAAAAGAAATCTCTCATAACCAAATAAAAGTAGAAAAACCCTATGGGAAAAAACCCCTCTCCAAAAGAGAGAAAAGAAAACAAACATGATGCATGGATGGAGGTCTCAATCACACCCCCCAAGGACTACATACATCATGTCTATACAATCAAAGAACCCCCCCATAAGAGGGACAGAGAGAGACTATATAGCCCCCCCACAATGTGTAATTGCCTGCAAAAATGATAAGTACCTGAAGACAAAACATAATCCAATGTCGACAAACAACTTGTCTCCCTTTTGGAAGAAACAAAACCATGTACAAATGTAGGTATGCTTCCCACTCTAGATAGGAATTGAAATAAAGAAGCATGAAAATGTATGATGATGTCTCTGAAGTATGCTCATGTGTCTCCACGACCTTGTAAAATGATGCCACGAACCAATCAGGAACATGCCCAATCACAATAGAAGGTGACAAACAAGGTACCACTGGAAATTGATCTTGAACATTCTCCAAAGACATAGATGGAGTGACAACAGTTGTACCACAACTATCATCAAATAGGAGGGATATACCCTCAAATATGTCTTCCAAGTCAGAAATATGAGATTCTATGAATAAGGAACTAATGTCTAACAAATATGAATCCTAATCAGGAAGACAATGAGATAATGGTTGTGATGAATCATTGGATGTGCTCAATGAATCAAGAACACAAAATGAATGGTCCTGCTAAATAGAAATGATAGGAGCCTCAATCAATGACTTTGCACAATGAATCACTGAAGGTGAAGGTACATCAACTATACCTGATGGAGAAGAAGGAGCATCTGAAGAACCCTCATCATCCTCATCTAAAGATTCAAAGTATTCCAAAACTTCAAACTCTTGCATAGTAGCATGATCATAGGGTATCCTGTTTGAAAAATGAAGAGGCACAAGACAATCTGAAATAGGATCATCTGGGAATAGCTGAGTAGTAGGATCTCCACGTATTTCCCAAATTTTGGTCGAAGGAATATGAGGACACTCGAAATAATCAATAGCATTCAAAGTGGCATCATCAATATGCATTGCAATCACTCCTACGACATGATCCATTTTGCAATTCCATGTAAATTTCTTACTATCAGTACTAGGAAAGGGAACTAGATTATACAAATGTGGCAACAAATGAATCCATCTAAGATGTTTTATGATACCATCTCCATTGTTTATAATTTCCCCTTTTTAACATAATCACAGCAGGATAAAATGAAAACCCCATAATCAACTATGACAAATCTCCAAAATTACAGAGACATTAACCTTCAACAACAAAATTAGAAACTCCCAAATACAACAAATGAAGCCTTCAAATCAGAAAAATTAGGCAGATTTACCTATACCACTATGAGCTTGGCGAAGTTAGCTTTGTGATGATATGCAGAATGCTAAAAACGGACTCCAGATGCCAAAGATATGCTCTATGGAAGAAAAATTGCCTATGGGGGTCCAATGCAACAATGAGGGAGCTAGATTAAGCTCTAGGTCATACATGTGACCACCTCTGCAAATGAGTGAAAAAATATGCAACGAATGTGTTGCAATAAAAGTGATGGCAACTATGCCAATCGATCAATCTCTCAAATCTGGATCACTATGCCAAGCATGCATACCATACTACCCATGAGCCTTGCATGAACACAAAGCACACCACGCATACTTCATATGCAGGTTGTGAGTACCAAGATATAGAAAGTGCAAAGAAGCCTGCTGCGGGATCAATGTGGGATAATTTATCCAAATGGCACTCCAGAGAACACTTCACGGGCCCACCTCCAGCTAGGGTGCACCAAACTCTAATAAAATATTTGATGTTAAACTTTAATGAATATAAAGACTATACCTTCATGAGAATTTGGATCCCATGAGCTCTCTAAAATGAAACTGTAGATGTCAACAAGAGGATTAGTAGGTGGGACAGAGTGCATACACTCCAAGCGCCCTGAAATGTTTCTGCACTCACACTTGGGGTCAGATCTGCACAATGATCTCTATGGATTGGCATGCCAAAGTATAGGGAAGGATGTACCTTTTAGATCTGGATGAGCTCCTTGAAATAAGTCTATGCCTGCAACAATGAGGATGTGCACGCGTGACTGGTGGATCTGCATGCCAGAGGATCTACACCTCAGACTTGAAGGACAGTCGTCACGGGGTGGGTAGAAGGGATGGCTCCTTTCACATTTGAATGCACATGGGATATGTAAATACACTCCAAGCTTTGTGAAATGAAGCTACGCCTTTACGCGTGGGAATATGGAAGGATGGAATGGATCCCGTCCCTAACCTCAGAGACCCTATTGCGCACTGGACAGTATCTACTCCTCACACTTTGGATAGCACCTCCAATAATAGATTTGTGGGCTTCTCTAAACTGAATCTATCCCTTGATGTGGACAGCGCCCTTCACTACTCAAATTTGAGCCTCAAAGACTGCCAACGCTCAAACACTAGCCACCTTCAAACAGAGAGATAAAGGCACAAAAAGACATCCTCCAAATACAAGAGATCGAGCCCTCCACTCTCTCACACAGCAAGGAAATTGATAAAGATGAACATTCTTCTGAACGTATTTAGAAAATAAGGATCTCACAGATCTCCAGCCATAACTCTAACAAAAACTCTTAGGGAAGATACTACAAACTGGGAGGCTCTAATACCATGATAGAGCAATGAATTCCTAGGAAAATCAATTGCACAGAGACCTTCACAAATGAGAGAAGTAAAGCTATTTTATTAAAGAGTAATGCTTGATATGAGATGCTAATGTACATATGGTACATGCTTTTTAAAGCTGCGAAAAATAGGTGACAGATATGAAACTTCCCGATACATGAAACACAGCTACCCAAAACTATATGCACGTAACTAATAATATTTGCCTAAGTAAAACTTAAGTAGATAAATGGTAAAAACCATTTACCCCAATAGAAAATAATAAAAAAGAATCTAGAAAGACCTCTAAGAGAAGTGATGTAAGAATTATCCCACAAGAAAGAGGACAGAGCAATAGAGTTCCTATTACCGCTAAATATGATAAATTGTGGAAGGAAGTTAATGAATTGAAGAGTTCTTTGATGAGAAATGATAAAAGAATTTCTAATGAAAGGCCTCCTTTCAATAGACAAGAGAAGATACCCAGGCTAGCGGACCAACCTTATAACACAAATTGGCAAGATGGGAAACCAGTCCCCCCTAATGATAGAGGAGGTGGGCCTAGGCATACCCCTAACCCTTTAAGGAAAGAAGTGCACGTCATAGATGAAGTGCTATGGTGTTTACAATGCCAAGCTCCGTACTCCTCTACTTCATGTGTTGTTGCTATATCTATGAGTGACAATACAGGCCTGTATGAGGAATATGAGGAAGGGGACAACTATGAAGACCACAATGTAAACATGGTTTTTGAACAGGGGTGCACCATAGAGGATTGGGATTCTTTTGACGATGATTACTCAGAGGATAAGGTTGAGATTGACAGGATGAGATCAGTCACACAATAGTCCATCCCGATTGTGAATGGAGGTAATGATGGTGTTCTTCAGCTGAACACCAAGGACGCAAATGTCAAGTTGAGAAAACCTTCTGCTAAAGAGATCAAGGCTTTGACTGCTGCCAAAATTGCCCAAGACAAAAGTGATTATAACTTGAGAAGTAAAAGGAACTAGGGAGAAAGTAGTACAAGGGGGAATATAGGAAGCATTTTCATAAAAGAAGTACAACATCCTCCTAACCCCAAGAAGGAGGCGGGATCTATGAAGGTACCTAAAGGAAATAGGGACAGGGCCAATCCACATCCTAATCCACCCCCTAAAGTTAAGGTGCCAGCAGAAGAGGAACTTACCAAGAAAATCCCTGTGGATCAAGAATCCGGTAAGAAAGACATCTCTCCTACCCTTGCAGCCAATAATAATAATAAATGAACTAGCAAAGTACCCAAATATGTTCCAATAGACATGGCCCACATATTTGGTCAAATAAGGGTGATTGTTCCTCTATTGGAAATGTTGAGGATCCTTGAACATAAGAGTAGAGTTGAGGCCGCAATAAATGATGTAGCTCCTAGTATTTTTGAGGTAGCACATGGACATGTCAAACCACCTAAGATAAAGAAGCCACTAATCAGATAAGTTAAGAAATATGGTGGCAAAATACCTGAAGTATATCTAGGCATTACCCTACAAAAATGCCCTTCTCAGGTTGATCCATTCTTTGTCACTCTCATGATAAAGGGGAGATTCGTGAAGAATTGCATGATTGACTCAGGGGCCTCCGCGAATATAATGCCTTTAGGGGTCATGGAAATTCTGGGCTTACAAGTGACCAAAGCATATGGCAAATGCTTTACCATGGATTCTAGGGAGGTCCCCATCATTGGAATCATCAAGGATATCAGCTTCAGACTCGTAAACTTCCCTCATAAAGAATATAACATAAACATTACTATGGTAGATATTCCTCCTATGTACGGGATGTTATTATCAAGAAAATGGGCCTCTACTGTGGGTGGTAGTATCTAGATGGATTCTTCATATGCTATGATTCCCATGGATGGTGAAGATGTAAGGCTTAACAGAGAAAAGAAATCTCCCCAAATAATTGATGGCATTAGTGAGGAGTGATCAAGTGTATTTCCTGGATGTAGATGTAGACAACTTCAAGATAGAGAATGATAGTGACACCCATTTGAATCATAAGCTAGAGCTAATTGATGATGAAGGATTATGGTCTATGTACTTTGATGGGGCATGTTCAAAAGAAGGTTCTGGTGCAGGGGTTGTGCTTATGGCTCCTTCTAACAAAGTATTCCAGTCTTCTTTTAGACTTGGCTTTGCGTGTACTAATAATGTTGCAGAATATGAAGATTTACTTATAGGTTTGAAAATGGCCCTTAAACACGGTGTTAAAAGGCTCAGGGTTCTGGGAGACTCTGAATTGGTTGTATCATAGATCAGATCCAGGCATGCTTCAAAAAGTAAAAGGCTCAGGCAATACAAGAATGTTGTATGGGACACTGTAGAAGAATTTGATGCCTTTGGTATTGACTGGATAGAACGAAGTAAGAATGTTATGGCTGATTCTTTGGAAAACATTATAGTCAAAACTGGAGACATCACCTTGGCAAGAATTTCCAAGGTCAAGATATTGATAAGACCCTCTATTTTGAATAATATTCATCACTGGTAAGTTTTCAATAATGATCAAGATCTTTACAAATTCATGAATTACATTGATGAATATCACGTGCATGAAATTGATTTCCAAGAATTTGTGGACATAGCAGATGGCAAACAAACAATAATTGGTAATGAGATCATCCAGTTGAAGACCAACAGAATTCCAAGACTGGTGGCTTTAGAAAGGGTCTTTGATGGAAACGACAAACAAACTGTGAGATCTACTCTAGTGCACCCAAATGATCTTGAAGAGGTCAACCTAGGGACTGAGGCTCATCCAAAGTTGGTTTTTATAGGTAAGTACCTGAACCCAAAGATTAAGCAAATGTTGATTTCTTTTCTTAGAAAACACAGAAAAGTTTTTGCATGGTCTTATGATGATTTAAAAGCATATAGAGAAGACCTATTTCCACATGAAATCCCTTTGAAACTAGATGCAAAACCTTTTAGGCAAAAACAAAGGCCTATTAATCCTACTCTAAGGCCAAAAATGCAACAGGAATGGGCCAAGTTAAGTGAGGGGGGATTATCAAACCCATTAGACACTCCACTTGGGTTTTGAACCTGGTTCCTATTAGGAAGAAAAATGGGGATATTAGATTATGTGTTGATTTTAGAAACCTGAATATAGCATCATTAAAGGATAATTATCCCTTACCCAATATGGAAGCAATGTTACAGAAGGTAACTAGTTGTGAGTTGTTATCTATGATGGATGGTTTTTCAGGATATAACCAGGTAATGGTGAAGGAGTCTAAGAAATACAAAACTACATTCACTACCCCGTGGAGCACTTATGTATATATTTGAATGCATTTTGGATTGACAAATGCAAGAGCTACTTTCAAATGGGTTATGGATGTAGCTTTTTCTGATCTCATAAATCTCATAATGGTGGTCTACCAGGATGATTTGACTGTATACTCAAAAAGGGAATAGGATCATTTCTCTCATTTGGAAAAAAAAATTGAGAGATGCATGAAGTTTGGTAATTCTCTAAACCCTAAGAAATGCGTGTTTGGAGTGACAGAAGGAAAACTCCTAGGTCACATAGTGTCTAAGGAAGGGATTAGGCTTGATCCAGAAAGGGTTGCTGCCATTGAGAAAATCCCTGTACCCAAAAGTATTAAGGGAATCTAGTCTTTCTTTGGGCAGGTAAACTTCTTAAGGAGGTTCGTTATAAATTTTGCTAAAACTACTCGACCAATATCCAAGATGCTAAAAGATGGAGAAGATATTTCTTGGGGTGATGAACCAATAAATGCTTTTAGGAGTATCAAAGGATCCATCAAAGAGGCCCTATGCTAAAATCCCCTAACTTCTCTAAGCCATTTCAACTATTTTCTTTTGCCTCCTTCCATACCATAGTTGCAGTTATGTTATAGAAAAATAATGAGGGTTATGAACAACATGTCTCATTCTTTAGTAAATATCTTCAAGAAGCTGAGCTAAAGTATGACATAACTAAAAAATATGCCTATGCTCTGGTGAAATTTGTTAAGAATTTTAGGCACTCCCTGGTTGGGGCAACTATTGTCACCTATGTGCCAACAGCCACTATCAAGGATGTTTTTACCCAAGAGGAGGTAACTAGGAAAAGATACAGATGGATCAATAGGATCCAGGAATTCAATATTGATATCTAGATTACTAAGTTGGTGAGAGGACAAGGGTTGACAAAGTTAATGGCTGAGTCAAATCTAGAGGCTAAACAAATCAACAATATTGAGATTAAGGATGAAATGGTTGACTGCAATATGAGAGATTCTAAATGGTATAAGAATATTGTTCATTATTTATTAAACATGTCTTGCCCAGATGGAATGACTAACAATCAAAAAAGAACATTAAGGTTACAGGCCATAAAGTATGTGATCATAGAGGGCAAACTCTGGTGGAGAAATTTTGAAGCTATTCTGCTCAAGTGCATAAACAGTGATCAAGCCTCAGAAGTTTTGAAGAAGATGCACCATGGTGTTTGTGGGGGGCATTATATGGCTACAACAATAGCCCACAAAATCTTGAGGGTCGGGTATTGGTGGCCCACACTATTCAAGGATGCTCATCAAATGGTCAAGAGTTGTGATACATGTCAAAGATTCTCAAGTAAATTAAAATTATCTAGAAATTTACCCCTAAGGCCTATAATAGTAGAAGCCCCCTTTCAATAGTGGGGATTGGATTTCATTGGAGAGATAACTGAGAAGTCAAGTAGTGGACATAGCTAGATTCTAGTGGCCACTGACTATTTTACTAAGTGGGTTGAGGCTATCCCCACTAAAAGGGCAACCAACAGGGTTGTGGTTGATTTCCTGATGAACAATATTATAACCAGGTTTGGTGTGCCCATAAAGATAATCTTAGATAATGCAATGTGCTTTAGGTCTGAGGATTTTACCAATTTTTGTGGCCAATATGGGATTTCAGTCTCTTATTCATTCCCATATCATCCTCAAGGAAATGGATAGGCTAAATCAAGAAATAAAAACTTGATGAAGATTGTTAAAAGGATCATAGAGAAAAACAAGAAGGCTTGGGATACCAAATTGAGACTTGCGATCTGGGATGATAGAGTGACAACAAAAAAGGCTATTGGTCAAGTCCCATTTGATCTAGTGTATGGCTTAGAAGTGAGAATGCCCATAAATAATTTGTTACCTATTTTCAAGTTTATTCATGAACATGATGATAACATTTCTGATGCTATGCAAAATAGGATGTATCGGGTGACTCAGTTGGATGAAACTAGAAGATTATCCCAACTAAGAAACATAAAATTGCAACAGCAGGTTAAAAACTTGCATGACAAAAAATCATCTGAGAGGAAGTTTTAGATAGGGGATAAGGTGCTATTGTGGAATGTTAAATCCCAAGACAAAGGGAAACATGGCAAATTTAATGCCCTTTGGCTTGGACCATATCTAATCAGCAATACCCATGGTGAAGACTCTTATTTCTGATAGAGTCTGGTCAGAGAATTACTTGAATTGCCAATGCATGGACAATTCTTGAAATCATACTTTTCATAAGGTATGATTCTTTCCCATGCATACTTTTAGTTTTAGTTTAGGTAGATTCATGTCTTAGTTTGTTTCTTTTAGGTTAGTTTCTTTTCTTGTTGTGATGTGGTCTGCTTCTCTAGAGTTCTTATGTGATCTCACCCTATTCAGGATGAACAGATGTCCCCAACTAGAGCCACTGTTGGAACCATGTCAAATTTTTCATAGGTTCTAATGTTTTTTCCTCAAGCTTATATCATTAGGTTGATGGATTTCTAGGTTTAGGGTTCTTTGCAAATTCTAGGAAACACTAAAACCCTAAACCCCCATGCCAAAGTGAAATGTAAAGGTCAAAATTGTTATATTTCTTTAGTGACCGCCTGTCCTCATTACCTATGGTTTAAGTTTCCCTCTTATGTCCCCCTTAATATGTTGTCTGACCGGTCCCTCACCAAGTAATTACCTTTTCCAGTCCACGCCTTGAAAATCTTTATTTTAGTCACCAAGGTCATATCCTACTAACCCTTTTTGACAGATGGCAATGTATGGTTTCATTTCCGCCTTTCCACTAGCAATAAAATATTGACAAACCTAGCACTTGCAGAATTGTGGAAGGAGTGATAGCTGGTTGATGACTCTTGACGGCAAGTGGTGGGCCCAGAACAAATGCAAAAGAGTTTTCTTTATATTTCCATTGTTCCACCATTCTTCACCAAGAGGACCTTTGGAATGACCACGGAATTGTACAATAAGACACTAGCTCATGAAAAACTGTTACCGGTTACCATAAAAGGCAATAATGGTGGGTCCTGCCCAGAGTGAAGACAATTTTAGATCATTTTGCCGTTCTGTCAAGTTTCATTTCACAGCCCTGAATAATATTTGCGGAAAGGCGGAAGTCCGACACGTAGCTACAATAACTTAGAATAGTTTCCAACTGGCAAAGGGCATGTTCTGATGCTACAATTTTCATTCCCCTGCCATTCTACTAGGTTATAAATTTGTACACCTCACCAAATTATAGAATGACGGAAGATTGCCATGTAACTAAAGTGGCATAATATCTATGGATTGTCTGTCCTAGCAATCAATCAGAAAATAATCAGGGATAACTTCCTAATTGGTTTAGCAAAAGGTTTGAAAGTGTCATGCATCGTCAAGCTCTCAGGATTGATCGTGACCTTCAATTCTTTGCCAACATTATGAAATCCGATGGTCAATATTCAAACTTCCCATAGAATGTGATCTTGCATATCTAGTTCACCTGACTTGAAATGAAGACAAACGTGACTAATCCCCACCCTGCGTATATGATATTAATGCAATTCACACCTCAAATCTCTTCCATATGCACTATTCCAAAAGACATCGAGGCATTGGAACATTGATGCTGAAAGCTGCTACCATACCTCTAGTACTAAGCTCAAGGTGATTGTGCGGGATTAATCTGGTGAGTTCTCTATTCCTCTTGCTATACTTTGCTTTTCCATTAGGGTTTTCTCTATTTCCCTCTATTCATAAGAAAAACCTCTGCGGTATGATTTGAGCTAACCCTTGAGAATTTAGAGAAAAACTCCTCACCCTAACTCACCTTTTAAAAGAATGGCCCCACCTAAAGCCTAGGTTTCCTCTATTTCCCAAAAACAAGCCTTGCATGAAGACATAGTGAAACAACTCCCTATCTCTTATGCACAAAGGGTAAGAGTAACAGGCCTCGAAGGAAAGGAGGGATTGGTTGATAAATTTGCTGATTGTAGAGATGCAGAGATCCCTATTCACGGTTGGTCACTGTTTTGCCACTGGTGGGGCAAAAGGAATACCCATGCGCCGCTATCATATGTATGGGAAAGTGACCTGGGAAAGCTAGTAGTCACTGAGGACATTGAGTTACTCCAAGCCATGGCGGCTCATTATGATGAAACTTCTAAAACAATTAGGAGCATGAAAGGGGGAGTTCTAATAGAAATTAGTAGAGAAGCAATTGCCATGGTCTTTGGGCTGAACTTGGCCGCCTCCACAGAGATTGATACAAACAGATTTAAAGCTCTATATATGAAGAACAATAGCAGTTATAGAACTATATACTTGCCTAGGTTCAGGGAAAAGGGACCAAATGGTAGATCAATAAAAATTCCTTAAAGTGAGGAAGAACCTTTCAAGTTAAGTATTTTTGAAGATTACTTTGCTAACACCTACTATGCTCTTTGTCAAGTGATAGGGGAGGACAAGAAGGAATTCATACCAATTGATTTTACCTATATGGCTACTGATATCAAGCATCCATCTCAGAATTTTCAATTTGACTTTGCTTCATATTTGGTAAAGCATATACATCAAGGGCTAGTAAACATTAAGGAAAACAAGGAGCTAGTTAAATTCAGGTGGTTTTCATTGCTTTGCCATATGTTTCTATTTTATGGGAGAACAGAGATGGTTTGGCACCCTAAACTAGGGGTTAATCATGTTGATAATAGAGGGAATGTGTTGCCTATCCAATGTTGGACTCATATATGGGACAGGCATGATCCCAATTCAAGTTATAGATTCTTCAGGGATTATTTTGTAGTCACTATATTGAGGCATTTCCAACTAGACATACCCAGGATTCCAGAACCATTGTTGAACTTCCTCAGACCTGTAGTGAGGGTCCCTCCTTTAGATATCAAACACAACTGGGGTGACTTCATCCCCCATGAAGAAGGCACAATTTTTAGAGTTTATGGTACTCCTGTTGGTCCCCATGTTTTACCTAAGTATGTGCCATTAAGAGTTGGTTTCTTAGAAACAATCTGGTAATTGACTGAAATAGACAAGGTTCACCTGGAAGGACAAAAGAAGGGATCTTTCTTTCCTTTCTTAATGGTCTTCTCTAATTTCAAAATGAATAAAGATGGATCTGTCAAGTTAAATACAAAGTTGTTGCCTTTCAAGATGAGACAGGAAAAGGCTAGATTCTCTGATCACGAAGGATTCATCAATGCCATCAAGAAGAGTATTAATAGGTCTTACACCCCCCATCAGGTTTTCCTTCTTCAGGATGTTATCAGAAATTCTCCAAATGACAAGGAGGTGATGATAAAAATGAAGAAGTGGATAGTATATGTCAAATATGAAGATAGGATTAAACAGAGGAATCCCTCTTACATGGGACTATTCTCAGAGGTTAATGACCCCATCTACAGGATAAAGAAGATTCTATCTCATATTGATGAAATGATAGATATACAAGACAGTGAATCTGCTCAGGTTCCAGTAGAAGAAACACCTTCATATCAGTCCCTGCTAGAAATTTGATAGAATATACCTTTAAAAGAAGAGACAAGAATGAAGATGTCAAGGGACAAACTTCACATGTCCTTCCAGCAGCCTAATTAATTCTATCTTTGTCACCGCCTCCGCAACCATCTTCCCCTTCTAGACTAGTAATTGAATGTGATCCTCCTCCTAAAGAGCCTTCTCCAAAAAGAAGGAAAGTTGAAGAAAGTCCTTTGGTAGATTATCCTGATGATGATGAAGAAATGGAAATAACTGAGGAAGAGGTACAGCATGAGATACCATCCCCCAGTCGAGATGTGCCTGAGGAGTTACCTCTGAGTAGAATTTATGATATTACCATGAAGGGCAATGATGTTTCAGATGATAACAAAGCTATAGCATATAGGAATTTTATTAGTGATGATGATTTTGTCAATACTAAGGAATTTTTTGATTTCTTGTGGAGAAGCAAAGGAGTGAGTATGAGAAAAGATTAAAGGAGGAAATGGCATGTTCTCCTCAAGAAACACCAGATCAAATATCCATCAAGATACTTACACAAATGAAGGAGGAGGTCAAGGATGTTTCTCTAGATCAAGGCAGACAAATGACTAGAGATAGTGGAATCTTATTACTTCATGAATGGGATATAGCTTCTGCTATTGTTCTAGACACTGTAAGAAGGCAAGACAAACAGATTTTTTCTACAGAAGAAGAGGCTGAGGTTGCACTAACAGGTGATAAATTTAACCCAAAGTGGGAAACCTTAGCCATGTGGGCTTTGGCTCCTAATACTAATAAGCCTCTAGTTGCTAAGCCTGATAGGGATTTTAAGGGTGACTTGATAATAAAGAGAGTCTCTGAGACCCCTACTGAAGAAGCATCTGATATGGTAGTAGAGGTTGCAAAGTTTAGTAAAGTAGCCACCATTACTCTCCAGAAAAAATATGATGATGTTTTAAAGGAGTATATGGGAATGTTGCCAGAATACAACAGATTGAAAGAGATGGAAATACAATGGCAACAACGGGCCTCAACATCCTCCTCATCATAGGCAGCTTTAATGGTTAAGGATCCTAGTTTCATTTTTTATGATCTTCCTTCTTCTTCATCCAAGTCTGTTCTTGAAAAGGAAAATAAGGAGTTAAGGTGATAAATTGATTCATTTGAGGATATCCTTACAAATGCTTTTGAAAGGCAACAAGATAATTGGTCTATTGTCTCATGTATTTTAAGATTGTTAATGGACAAAATATCAAGCTAGGCAATTGGGATCCACAAATGTTATTGTGATTTATCACAAGTTATTAAGAAGATTGTAGAAGATAAGAAGCAAACGGTGCCTCTATTTGATAAATGGATCTCTAAGATTGTTTCTTTGGTAAGTATCTGTAAGGGAGATAATCATGATCCCAATGCTCCCATGAACGTTAAGCAAGTTTATATGGAAGCCAGAGAAGTAGGAGAATCTCAATCATTTATAAATCATCTTGAAGAAAAGGCACTAAAATTTGTTCAAGGTTTTGATAATGATAAGGTTGGAATAATTCCTACTATAAAAACTAAAAGTGGTCACATCAAACCTTCCCAATCATGGATTCTCCAATTTCACAATATTGTTCCTATCATCTCTTTCTTCATTTGTCAGGATAACAAGATAGATATTTCCTTGTTCAGAACTAGCATCAACAAACTGTGGGATTCTTATCGACTAGCTATTGATTTTACAAGGGAAGTTGAGTCAGTTTTGGCCAAATACAAAAAAAAATATCTTTCTTGTGTGGATAATCTCATTAGTTTCTAGTGGCACAATGAGGAACAATATCAAGCTTGGAATAAAAAATATAATGAGTTGCCTGATATTTCAGAATAGTAACGGTGGAATCTTCTTATTCCCAAAATGTAGGTAAAAAGCAAGAGGTTGGCATAGTTTGTTACACTTTCTTCCAAAGGCACAACTTCCAAGTATAAATTATCTTGTGGATATACTTGTAACAACTTTTGTTCCTGTGAGGTTTATCTATGTACAATCAATTACCTCTGTTTCTAGACTAAATGTATAATTTTATCTAATGGAAGGATGACATATGTTTCTAGGTCTGAAGCTTGTTTTGCTCCCTTGTTTTCTATAAAAGGGAATTCAGGATCTAGTTATGGGGATCTTGGAGAAATTTTCTATAAGCACAGTACATTATCATACTGGTTAGGTCTTTACTTTCTAAGTGTGTTTTCAAAGGGTAAAATCACCTATATTTACAATCATTGGTATAAAGTGGTGTTAAACTCAACATTTTTTAATATATTGTTGAGGTTCAGACTGTATTGTCTCCTACAGTTGCATCTTTTGTTATATTTCTGAATAGATTGATAAACTATCAATATTATTCACCTTCACAGTTTTTCCTATGTAAGAATGTCCATTCCAAAAAGGATTTTACTCAAAGAGTAGATTTAAATGCTTCAAGGAAGATATTAAATATAGCAGATGTATGCATGGATAAGTAAGAATGAATGGTTTGATTTGATTTCAAGATGTGGTGATGTAATGCATCATTACATTATTCTAAATAGAGTTATTTATGCATCCTTGATACTGAGTTCATTTGTATTCATTTTTGACTCTGTGACCTTGGATTTGGGCACTGATCTTTTGATAGTTATTGTCTTCATTTAAACCTCCCTGATCATTTCACTTGAAGAATGGTTTTAATTTTCATTATTTATACTTGAGGTCATTTGTTTTACATGTTCCTCTGCAAAAAAATAGAATCAAAGCTTAAGGAATTAGCCCATCTCTTTGTTTATCATATATTCTTTAAGCGGTCTAAAAGGAATATATCTATCATTTGGAGCAGTGTTATCGAGCAAATATTTCATAAACCCCTATCAAAATTAAATAAAACACTATCTGCCCCAAAAGAGAAGGATATCCAAAAGAATAAGGAGCACCCTCCTTGGTTTGATAGAGCCTAAAGTGCAAAGGAAAGATGGATTGAACACCCCTATTTCCTGTTCGTTGGCCAATCCCTCAAGGTAGGTTAGTTATTAGAGAATGGCTATCCTATAGACCTGTGTGTTTTTCCTTGAGATGTGGTTGGGAATTTAAAACAACCAACACCTCCTTTGAATGTAGGAATCAAAGCCACCAAGATACTTTATCATGTCCTCATATAAAACCATAATATTTTTCATGGCTTTTTGATGGAATTTTGTAGTGTAATCATACACACTTTGATCAATTTGTTGTTTATAATACATCCATTTAAATTTTTGATCCACCTTATGCCCTATGGGATAGAAATTCCTATGAATTAATTCTCTAAACAATTTTCATTTATTAATAGTAGGATTATGTCTCTTTTCACAATTCATGACATAAGTTTCATACCACAAAGGAGCATGACCCACCATTTTAAGGAATTTAAAGACAATTGTATATGCTCCACTTATTATATGAACACTAGTATACACTTCAAGTTTCTTTATTTACACATTTTTTAAAAATGCATTTATTTGCCATCAAAAGATTTAAGTTTTAACTTTATCTCTACTTTAAATGGACTTATAAATTTTTCCTGTATCTTTATTTAATTCTATCAAGAAATATTTTTCATTAATTTCATTGTCCTCACCAATTTCACAATTTTTGGAAAATGCTCTTACTAAGTCGCCTTTAGAAGCATATTCTTGCACTATTTTACATTATTGTATAGCTAAATTCTCTTGTTGTTTCCTTAACCATTTCTAATTTTCCATGATACTCTTTTGAGATTTTGTAGTTCAACTATAAAATTTGTGGAAAAATGACAAATCAACAAGCATATCTATGAAATAGATGAATGCAACAAATCATAAACAAAGCAATCACCAAATTGAAAAACATATATATGCACAATGCATAAGATGCACTATTATAGTAATAAACAGGATCAAGTGTAAAAAAACATAAGGGATTCATAGAAAAACTCAAGCATAAGATGAACATGTATAGGAAATACTCAAGAAAAGCCCTAGCACATGACTACTACTAAGTCACCATGTGAGGAGACCAAGTAAATAAGAACTTGTTAAATATAGAAGATGCTCTCAATAAGATGACACATATATGTGATGCGACACCTAAGCAAGCTTATCTTATGTGCACAATAAACCTAGGATATGCATAAATATAATTTGTGCTCTAATGCTTGAGCCCATAAGCACAACTTAGGTAGATAGCGATCATGATGATGATGATGAGTCTTACAAACTAGGCCATGTTAGGTACCCATGTACAAAATATTCCCTCATAAACAAAGAAAATGAAAAAATGTATATAAAAAACTCATCTCTAAAAGAGATATAGGAGTAAGATGCTAAGAGACCATGTTAAATGAAACATGTTATCTCATAAAAAGAAGATGTAGAAGCATCTACCAAAGAACAACTACAATGTTGTAGAACCAAAGAACCTCTAGCAAAATTGTGATCAAAGAAGCCTCCAAATTTGATTAGGATCAAAGAGAGTTGTGATTCCAATCATGTTAAGGTCAAAGATTAGGATCAAGGAATGTAAAAATCTACATGAGAGAGAAAGCAACACTACTCGAACAGCCAAAATTTTGAAGCATGTGGAAGATGCAAATGGCACAATGATGATAGTCTCATAAATCTCAAGCAATTGATGAACATGTCTTCTATTACAATTTTCTATACAAAATCGGACCTATAATTGAAGAAAGAAACTTCTACAAGTAGAAAATCAAGTGTGATGCTTTAATAGAAAGGTATATAGGAGTGCCTATATGGTACATGTTTCATCTCACCAATATGAATGGGTAACCAACCACTACATTTGTCTAGTATATAAGAACAAAGACTAGGTAAATATCTCACTCAAAAAGAAGCCAAATAAAAATTAGAAATTAGCTATAATACAGCACCCTCCCTCATAATGCTAAATATGGAGAGTTATTAAAAAAAGAATATATGCAAGTAGGCCTAAGAAGACAATAAGATGATATAAAAGAGGAATTCCCAAAATGGAATAAGGGAACATAATTGTGCCTTGCAAACTCCCTTTAAAATGAATTTGGCACCATATGAGACATCCCTAAAAAGCACATTGATTAAAACTTTATTTTACTATAATTTTAAAATTTTATGTCTAAGTTGCAAGACAAATATTCAAGACAAAAATAGAGGCTTGATTCTATGACATTGAATTATTCAAATTTAAGCTACACATATATAAGAAAAAATAAATAAAATAACATTACCAATATGTAGAGCTCGAAAAGATCTTTCCAATGACTTAAAAAAGTAAAAAAATTGAATACTTAATGAAAAAGTTATGCTTGTTGTAAGAAAAAAACCTCATGGAGTGCACACATGCACTCTAGGTCTAGTGTGGTGCTAAGGTGCCATTGAACTAACATGAATACAACATTAAGCTAATATATCATTGACGTGATATTGAGCTATTATGACAGGTTCAATTTATACTAGATTGCTTGTAAAGGATTAAAAATATTTTTTTAATTTCTATAAAATATTATCCCTTTATTAAAGTTTATTATGAGACATATTTAAAAAGTATTAAAACCTCCCTAAAAAGAATAAACCTTACTCTTAGTGACGAAAATGTCTTCCACATATTAAATAGAGGAAGAGATTAAAGAAGTATTGGAGTCAATACACCAACTACTCATAATGGGAAAAACTTCACATATAAACACCTAATATGTTGATTCCAATACCCCAAACTCTTTATAAAAATATATTAAATAAATGGACAGATTTTTTTAAACCATTAGTTAAAAAACAAAAGTCTATTCCCTTAAGAAAGTCTAAGATTACATATCCACCTTTAAATGAACTTATGGAAATTTTTCGAAAACGTTAATAAAACATTTCTTGTAGAAAAAACACTCACATGACCTAATATTTTTTTAATGAATTTTCGTACTTAAAACCCATATTATTGGCCTGTGAAACATATTTTAAAACAGTCGAAGACAATATGAAGACAATATAAAGCAATGACGACGTGTTTTTTTTTTCAAAATTTTGTCTTTAGTGGTTAACGGTTGTTACAGATTCGAACTCAGTACCTAATTTTATATTATATTTTATGGAGATGAATATAACATAAAAATATTTAAATTCTCTGTGATTGACTGCCAAATTATTAATCACTTTATTTGGATATTAACCTTCCCCACTGAACAAAAGTCTTAACTGAATGTCACTGTAGGATGGGAGTGCAGACAGCCTGCTTTATATTTTCCATCAATACCAAATGAATAGCTTGTTCCATCACCCACCTTCCCACCTTCCTTGACAATTATCCAGCATAATAGATGCCCATTTGACTATATTTATTAATTTTAAATTTCTTTTAATTAATAAATATTTTAAATGGGTATTAAGTATGTTGGATAGACATTTGCTTTTCTTTTTTATAATTTTTATGTGTATGATGAATTATAGGAGATTAGAGGATTCAACATTTACAAAATATATTACATACATCAAGTTTACAAATAATTTTATTATATGTAATTTTTTAAGGTGTAGTCTGTTTGAAATTTTGATAATTTTAAGATAAATAATGTTTTAGTAAATATTATCTATAATTTGGTCTTTGATTTGGAAAGATTTTAGTATTACCATACTTTCTTCTATCAAGTCACAAATAAAGTAATGATATACTTTAATATGTCTAGATCTAGTATAATCCATAACGTTTCTCATCAACTTTAATATAGGAGTTCGCCAAGATCTTTTAGAGTGTCAATTACATGCTATTTACTGCAAGTTACATTAAAAACAGAGAAATACAAAGCAAGAAAATGAAGACACACGAATATTGGATTTAACCACACAATGCATTTACCTGCATTCATGATGTACATTTATAAAAGAGGGAAGAAACCGCCATGCAAAAGAAGTGGAGAAAACTAAGTAGTGGACTTCCATGTACTAACTGGTGGTGAGTTAACTTCCTCAAGACTGGCATGCAATGGCAAGTGAACTCACACTAACTAAAACACCTAAATAAGCTTAATGCCATGTGAAATTATCTCATGTGCATATAAATAATGCATGAGATAATATATACACTAACATTAAACTCTTCTTTTTAACATATGAAGTTTTATTATTGAATTAAGCTCTTCTATATGAAGTTTTATTATTGAATTAAGCTCTTCTAAGAAGATTAGATACTTTCCTATATAAAGTTATATTATAAAATTGAACTCCTCTTAACAGAGAACCACAAGCTATGGAAACTAATTATTGCTGTGGATGGTTGTTGGTGCCCCAATATTTCTCTTTGGCAACAGTCCCTTATCAAGACAACTTTGTATGGCTCCATCAAACATGTCCTCTATTGTGTACTTGAATTTGAAGCCCATATCAACGAGCTTTTTTGATGAATATGGTACTATTGGCAAAGAGTCGTCTGCATCCGTAAACCTTCAAGAGCAATCATATTTTATCAGCATTTTGCACTGATTTTTATACTTCACTATTTTATAAGGGCAATGTTAGCGAGCATTAGCAAGTTATTATATTCACTTACTCAGTTGGAATATTGTACTCTGGGTATTTTTGAGTCAGCATCTTTGCCAGCTGAACAATGGTGACATCATGGGAGGAAGAGATATATCTGCCTTTTGCTTCGGGATGTTCATACAGAAAAATGAGTGACATACAGAGATCATCCAAGTGAACCAGCTGCACTTGTCTCAATATCATGTAATGGGGTTCATTTCCTGCAATGCATGTATTACCCATCTCATATCAGTAAGAATAGGAACTATATCTCTTTAATTGTGTCACTTCACAGAAGTTTTAAAAATAATAATTATATTGATTTAATATTGAAACAAATAAACTTCAGATTTTGAATATGGTATTATAAAATATTTTATTTAAATATCATTCATTTTAATGATCAAATATTCAATGTCAAGCACTCTATTGTTGAAGTGGATGATATTTAAGAAAAGAAGGTTTATGAAAATCCACAGTTTACATACTAGTTTACATACTAATTTAGAAGCTTTACAAAGAACTCGTACATACTTGTTAACAGTGCCAATGCTGTAACCAAGCTGGGAGGCATAGTCTGCATTATAAAGGGCCCCACCACTAATGTTGGTATAACTGTAATGAGATCAATATTATTTTTCTCTGCAAACTCACATGCAGCCCTTTCTGCAAGTGTTTTGGACACAAAGTACATCTGTACATAAAAAAAGTAAATCTTTATCATCAAACAATTAAAAATTAGATCTGCCTTGGCCTATTTGGAGTACAATGAGGGTTAAAATTCCCATTGCTTCAGCAAAGGGCACAAAGTCCACGCTGCTTAACACACTACCACCCTAATATCAACACAGTATCCAATTAATTGCATATTACATAAGATAGAGACACAGAAGCTTCATTTTCTACTGTTGTGAATAGAGTAAAAACAATGAAATACACTAATGATCTTACCCAGCCAGTCATTTTTATACTCCTACAAAGCTCCACATTGGTCCAGCATGTTTCATCATAAATTTTGCCTGGTGTTCCACAATCATCCGTAAAATTCACTGCCCCAGCGGATGAGGTAAAAACAACTCTTCTCACAGACTTGGCCTTGGCACACGATCTCATAACATTCAATACCCCATTCACTGTTGGCTGGATTACCTCATTCTGCCACAACCAACCCAAACTCTCACAATTCAAATAGAGACAATAAGACTTAAAGAAGAATAATATATGGAAGAGAGAAAATCTAAACTTCTGAATCAGACCTCTGGATCTTGGGACTCAAAATCCATTGCAGTTGCTGCATGGAAAACACCTTCGCAACCATCAATGGCATTGTCAAAGCTTCCTTCATTATCCAAGTCTGCTTTCCAAAGGGTTAATCTCTCATTGGCCCCAGGTAGTTTCAACAAGTGACTGGTCTTCACTGGATTTCCTAAATAGTTACAGGAAACAAGAAAAACACTGGATGTGTTAGAATTATAAGGTTTAAACCATTGAAATCCATAAGCACTCATGATACCTACTATTTATTTCTTAAGTAAGAATCGCCTATAAAATCTACGAAATAAAATTAGAATTACTACCTAGATGAAAGATTATTAAGAACAAAGAATCTAAAATTGTGTAATTTAATACAAGTAGAGAGTGAAACATATCTTTACAACAACTGTTACATTTAAATTCCAATCTTGGTGTGCAGGTGAAGTTGGGGGATCATTTTTCCTTATTTAAACAGCTGACGCCAATTAACCCGAGGGCTTAAGCAGTCCACAGGTTAACCACTTTATATCAGCTGTTTAATTTCAACCTAAATTATCTCTTCAACAACCGAATTCGTAAGATGTAAAGAGCTAAGTATCAAAAATAAATTAACACTGTAGAAGCATGACAGTCCAATTACATACATGAACTTAAACTAAAAATCAACTTATCTAAGCTACACAATAAATTGTCTAAAACTATTAATGAGATTTTGGAGACTTTATTTTAAAATTAGAGACTCACTAAAAATAAACAATGTACTTCAAACCATCTGACTCAAAGCAGGTTCCCAATGCCCATATTAGGGTAGATTTTAAGATTAGAACTGTAGAATAAACTTTTTCTTGTTTTTGCCAAAAAAGGAAATTTCAGGTAATATAAGTTTTTTCTTGTTTTTGCCAAAAAAAAAAAAAGAAAGATTACAGTGTAGAAAGCAACCTGGGTCTCTGACAGTTGCTCGTACAACATAACCAAGCTCAAGTAATCGCATTGTAATCCATGAGCCAATGAAACCAGCAGCTCCTGTGACACAGACTGTGCCTTTGGCTTCCTTGAATGTCTCTTCTCCCATGATATGTTAAGTAACTTGTTAAAAGCCGGAAATTGCTGAAAATAGAGAGAATATAACACTTAAGTTCTGCCTGAAATGGAAAAGGCATGTCCTTTTATACTGATACGGATGGAGTAATTCCAGAGAAAATGGAAGGGTAGCTAGAAATGTGTTAGGCATCTGGTATCACGTGTCAAGCCCAATTGGTGGTTTGGTGTGGAGGGGGGAGAACATAAAGTACGGACTTCAATAGAAATGAATTATATAGAAGAAGAAGAATGGCTCAAGAAAAAAACAAGTATAATTTTTTGGAAGGAAAATGCTTCTGAAACATGTAATAAATATACTACAGCGATGAGAATGATAGAAGGGCTGCTTATGTAATTGGGAGTGTTATATCATTGGGATAAATTATTGTTTATTAAAAATATCAGAAAACTAGCAAGCTTATGTCATTAGGAGTGTAATTGGAGAAAACTAGCAAGTTTATAACATTGGGATTGTAACTCTAAATGATTGTAGGCATGAGTTTTCCACAGTCCATGAATCATGAGAAGAGTGCTTCTGGATTAAACTGTGTATGTTTTTGCTACAAGGTTTCAGATCATGCACAATATCCTCTACCTGACGATGGATCATTGAGCATAGCAAAAACATACACAGTTTAATCCACAAGCACTCTTCTCACTCTAAATGATTGTTTATTAAAAATACTAGAACTGTCTCACCAATAAATATGCTTGAAAAAGGATTAGGTATGTAGTAAGCAGGGCTTAAACTTGATGGCTGTATGGTCCTATTTAGTCATTTTAGTCCTAAAATACAATTAAAATTTTAGGAAGACTGTATCACTTGAAAGGGAAGATTTCAGGTAAACTATTAAAACTACATATATATAACCTAAAATATGTTGACTTTAATATTTGAAAGGCAACTTCAAATAGATATACTGATGAGAATGATAGAAGGGCTGCTTATGTAATTGGGAGTGTAATTGTTAAAAACTAGCAAGCTCATCTCATTGGGAGTGTAATTGTAAATAATTGTTTATTAAAAATATTAGAAAACTACGGATAAATATGCTTGAAAAAGGGTTAGGTATGTAGTAAGCAATGCTTAAACTTGATGGTTGTATGGTCGTATTTAGTCAGTTTAGTTGTAAAATACAATTAAAATTTTAGGAAGACAGTATCATTTGAAAGGGAAGATTTGAGATAGAGTATCAAAAATGTTATGTATATATATATTTTGTCTATATATATTTCCTAAAATAGGTAGGCTTTCATATTTGAAAGGCAACTTCAAATAGATGACCATCAGGACCTAAATTTGATGGTAGTGTGGCTATATTTAGGATCAAAATTTAAAAAAAACTGTATCAGGTAAAAGGATTATAATGATATATATTTGGTTTATATATAATTTTACTTATACTAAGATATGTCATAGTACTTTAAGGGCACTTTTGAATGAACAACTATCATAACAATTTTTCTTGAGAGGCAAGGTCGACCTCAAATTTAAGCCTTGATGACCATCACAAAAAAAATTGCTTGACATGGAGAGTGGACCATCAAATTTAAGCCCTAGTAAAGGTTAGATAGTACTGTTTTTTAAACAATTATTAGATGATTTTTCAAAAGTCTTGAAATTTTTTATTATGATTAATTATAATTTTAATAAATATTATTAATGTTATAGTGATGTTTTTTGATTATGTAATTGGAGAATCTATAAGGGTCTTTATCTACAAATTATAAAAGATAATATAATTAATAATATAGATATTTTAAATATATTATATGGTAGATGGCTCCATATGATTGAAGTAATGAATGAAGGGATGTTGTTTCCCACAATAGGCCAAGCAGGGGATCGTCCTACTCGCCCTTCTCCGCAGAAAGAAGATCAACTGTAACAGTGATTCAATGGTGGAAAATCCATATAAACTGCAAACAAGGCTATCCTTATTTCGTTTTGCTTTCCAGTATACACCACGTTATAGCCGGAATCCTATCGGTGGTTGCAGCGTAGCCATGGACTCTGTGGGGAAAAGACAACAAAGTTGGGAGTGGGCTCCATATGAATGGACAAAGTTATTTTCTGGCCAGCAAATATATGTATGGTCTTTATTTAAATATCACATTTGTTAATAGTTAGATATTTTACACCTTATCCCTATCAAAAAATGGTAAATATGTTTTCTTCAGTTGAGTCTTTGTAGTAGGTTCATTTAAGTTGTTGAGTTTCTGAAATGTCTTACCCACTGCTGTAGAGGCTATTGTTTAGGCAAACTTATGCTACTCTTATTTATATGTAATTCTTTTTACTACTTTGTTTCAATACCAAATAAAAAATAGTAATTGAACTTTCTCCAGCTGGGTCTTTGTAGTAGGTTCATGTAAGTTGCAAAGTTTCTGGAGTGTCTTGCCCACTGCTGTCTAGGCTACTGTTTAGGCAGCCTTATGCTGTTCTTATTTATATGTAATTCTTTTACTGCTTTGTTTCAATACAAAAAAATGGTGAATAGTTGTCTTTTTTTTATTGGCCTGGCCTTGAGTCGGCCCTTGACTATTGAACGTGTAATGTTTACAGTCATCATGTATGATAGGGTTTAAAAAAGCCAAAATATTGTTTACTTTTCCGATTGCCCTAAGTCACACGAAACCAACATAACAAAATTTCTAGATGAACTCATTTTACAATGCAATGAAATAAAAATAAATAAAATTAAAAGGCTTTACATACACATGTATTTCCAACCACCCTTTCTTTTTAATCCCCAACTCCTTTTATGTTGCCTTTGTGTTTGTAAAAATGATAAGTAATGTCTCCTTTTGTTTTATCTCAACAAACAATATAGCATGAAGTCAAATATAATGCCTAACTTTAGATATTCACACCCCTACCATTATCTAGTAGCATATATTCATTTTAATGCTCAAGGAGTAGCTTTCAACATAGTACTTTCAATGCCTCCAACAACTAGTCCTTAACACCAAAATAAAAGATACAAATATATTTCAAGGCTTTGTTTTACCAATAAATTCATAATAGTAGTTCATTTCAACATATTCAATGTTAAGATAAGCTCCAAAAATAAATATTCAAGTATATATTTCAATGCCTAACAATATATAACTATAGACACCTAAAATTGATCATGTCCTTTGGACCCCATCTAACCTCACTTTCAACAACTTGCAACACCTTGTCAACATCACCTTATGTCGTCTTGGGATGCCTTAATCCTTATGTCCACCTTTATCCCAAATTAATTAAATAAATTCCCCTTTATTTAGTCAATATTAACCTCCCAAGCCTTCATATCCCTGTGTTGATTAATTAAACTTCATTTATTTCATTAACATCCCTTCCACTAACTTTTCCAATAGATAGATTAATTAAATAAAACTTATTTAATTAATGTCTAACATCCATCTAATCCCATCCCCATAACTAATTAAGTAATTCTTATTATTTAATTAGTTGTCCTAGACACATGTCACTATCCTCACCACTCCACAAATAAAACCAAATTTAAAATCCCTCCACTAGAGGACAAAAATCAAAGTAAAACCTACAACTTAATCTCGACCCTCCATTCATCTTTTAATCTTGACCCTTCACACATGTATTAACTTATCTTATCAATAGATTTTAACATCCCTTCCACTAACTTTTCCAATAGCTAGATTAATTAAATAAACTTATTTAATTAATCCTAACATCCATCTAATCTCATCCCCATAACTAATTAAGTAATCGTTATTATTTAATTAGTTGTCCTAGACACATGTCACTATCCTCACCACTCCAAAAATAAAACCAAATTTAAAATTCCTCCACTAGAGGAGAAAAATCAAAGTCAAACCTACAACTTAATCTCCACCCTCCATTCATCTTTTAATCCTGACCCTTCACACATAAGGATGCCCTAGAAATCCTTATCAAACCCTAATCCAAGCCCTAATTCCTCTCATTCAACCGTCATGTGACACTTGTCACATGAATACAACTCCAATCCAAACCCTAATCCTCAATCAATCCTAGCCATTGATCTAAACTTTCAATCTGAACCCTTCATCCTTTTATCAACTAGATTTATAAATTGAACCCTCATCTAAGCCAAAAGGGAGCTCATCTCATGGTGGCCTTATGCTGTCCAAATATCCTCTCATCCCCTCCATTGCCATTGGCTTATGCTTATTGAGAGCAATCTACATCACATCTTGATCATTGAGTATAGCTAGAATGTATTGGGTGCATGCATTATCTACTTTATCAAGGGTAGTAGAATAGAGAGGATCTTAAAGGTATAACACTTTTTTTTGTTTTCTTTTATGTTTCCAACATCTTTTCTACTTCTATCATCTTCATTTAGCATGCCTGGTGGGACCCACATCCCTGAACTAATCTTTTTGTGGAAGAAATTGCATGCTTTCTATGTGCAGGTTATGGCTTAACACTTCCAGCTGTGAATTAATGCTTTTGCTTGCAAGTTAGCACCTTTGAGCCTTCTATCAGCGCATTTGAGCCTTTTGTCAATGCATTTGTAGCCTACATTAGCGCCTATGCTTCGTGCATTAGCACCCATGTTACCAGCATCAACGTCCTTGCTTCCTAGCTCAGCATTTGTGTGTTTGCTTGGATTTCTTTTAGGGTTTTTCCTCATGATTTTATGATTAACACTTAGATCTAGCCCTATTGATGTCCTAAGACTGAGTTTTTGATTGATTTTTGACCTAACACTGAGTTTTTGCAGGGTTTGGAGACTATTTTTGTGTTGTTTTTCACCAGTTTGTAGAGTAGTGCCTTTGTTGACCAGATTGGCACCTGTGCAACCCAGAATAGCATCTATGCTGCACAGAATAACACCTATGTTGTACATAATAGTGCCTATGCTCTTTGGATCAACTCCTTTGTCTCCAGCCTAAACATCTATGTTATGTTTGCATTTTCCAAGGTTTTTCTCTAGGGTTTGATGACATGTTGACCCCTATCATTTATATATAACCTTGTTGATGCTCCAAAACCTGATCTTTTGGTGGATTTATCACCTATACTAACTTTTTGCAAGGTCTGGGAATCATTTCTTTTGTTGATTTTGAGCTATTTGTAGTTTCAACACCTAAGAAGCATATATCAATGCTTAAGAAGCATATATCAATGCCTAATTAGCCTAGATCAGTGCCTATGCAGCCCAGATCAATGTCACTAATTAAGTAATCTCATCCCCATAACTAATTAAGTAATCGTTATTATTTAATTAGTTGTCCTAGACACATGTCACTATCCTCACCACTCCACAAATAAAACCAAATTTAAAATTCCTCCACTAGAGGACAAAAATCAAAGTCAAACCTACAACTTAATCTCCACCCTCCATTCATCTTTTAATCTTGACCCTTCACACATAAGGATGCCCTAGAAATCCTTATCAAACCCTAATCCAAGCCCTAATTCCTCTCATTCAACCCCCATGTGACACTTGTCACATGACTACAACTCCAATCGAAACCCTAATCCTCAATCAATCCTAGCCATTGATCTAAACTTTCAATCTGAACCCTTCATCCTTTTATCAACTAGATTTATAAATTCAACCCTCATCTAAGACAAAAGGGAGCTCATCTCATGGTGGCCTGATGCTATCCAAATATCCTCTCATCCCCTCCATTGTCATTGGCTTATGCTTATTGAGAGCAATCTACATCACATCTTGATCATGGAGTATAGCTAGAATGTATTGGGTGCCTACATTCTCTACTTTATCAAGGGGAGTAGAATGGAGAGGATCTTAAAGGTATAACACTTTTTTTTTGTTTGCTTTTATGTTTCCAACATCTTTTCTACTTCTGTCATCTTCATTTAGCATGCCCGGTGGGACCCACATCCCTGAACTAATCTTTTTGTGGAAGAAATTACATGCTTTCTATGTACAGGTTATGGCTTAACACTTCCAGCTGCGAATTAATGCTTTTGCTTGCAGGTTAGTGCCTTTGAGCCTTCTATTAGCACATTTGAGCCTTTTGTCAATGCATTTGTAGCCTACATTAGCGCCTATGCTCCATGCATTAGCACCCATGTTACCAGCATCAACGCCCTTGCTTCCTAGCTCAACATTTGTGTGTCTGCTTGGATTTCTTTCAGGGTTTTTCCTCATGATTTTATGATTAACACTTAGATCTAGCCCTATTGATGTCCTAAGACTGAGTTTTTGATTGATTTTTGGCCTAACACTAAGTTTTTGTAGGGTTTGGAGACTATTTTTGTGTTGTTTTTCACCGGTTTGTAGAGTAGTGCCTTTGTTGACCAGATTGGCACATGTGCAACCCATAATAGTGCCTATGCTGCATAAAATAACACCTATGTTGTACATAATAGTGCCTATGCTCTTTGGATCAACTCCTTTGTCTCCAACCTAAACATCTATGTTATGTTTTCATTTTCTAAGGTTTTTCTCTAGGGTTTGATGACATGTTGACCCCTATCATTTATATATAACCTTGTTGATGCTCCAAAACCTGATCTTTTGGTGGATTTATCACCTATACTAACTTTTTGCAAGGTCTGGGAATCATTTCTTTTGTTGATTTTGAGCTATTTGCAGTTTCAACACCTAAGCAGCATATATCAATGCCTAAGTAGCCCAGATCAATGCCTAAGTAGCCTAGATCAGTGCCTATACAGCCCAGATTAATGCCCATGCAGCCCAGATCAACACTTTTGCTTTTTGGTTCAAAAAAGGTATAATTATGGTTTTAGTGCCTCTGTTGTTTCTGTTAGTGCATGTGATGTCAATTGTAGCACCCGTGATAGCTTTGTCAATGCCTCTGAGGCTTATGTTAGTGCTTTTGATTGATTTGATTTTTTATCTATGGCACTAACCTGATCTATATAGATCTTATCTGATTATCCAAGGCATCTATCTAAAACTACTAACATTTGTTTGTAACCCCGCTATCAAAGAGAACATTTTTTCCATGTCTTTAGGATCTTGATTGGATGTATGCTCTCCCCTCGCACCCTTGGGTGATCTTGGAGATCAAAATTCCATCATTATCCTTTTTTTTATCATTGTTAATCCTAGGATTCACTTGAATACATATGTTCTCCCCTTGCACCTCATATGAGCTTGGGGATCAAAAGCACCAAGTGTAATCTTGTCCTTTAGGAGGCCTTCTAGGGGATTTCATCACCCCTAGGAATGACCTCAACCACGTGTTCTGGTGGGGTATATCAAAGGGGTGAGAGTGAAATTTGTACCTCTATTTACATAGTCATTAGGATAGCCTTGGGGCCTCGGGTGATTCTGGACACAAGGTGAAGTGGTTTTTGCTTAATCACTTAAATGCCACATCCCTTCAATGGCCTAGTGTTCACAGATTCATCCCCCGTAGTTAGTGTATATTTGGGCATCCCCTAGAAACTTGTAAAGCCTAGTTAAGACCTTCAGTCATTTTCTAGTGTGGTACAAGGGATGCAGACCTCCCCCTGAAGTTACTCACCATCATACCTCTTTGAAGATGAGAAATAAGTCTTCTTTGGGTAAGGCATAAAAGCCTCCAAGGAATGGAGTATTGGGTGCAACACCCTTATTCCTAGCTATCCATTTAGGGTGAAGTGTTCTTAGTTAGGTAAGAACACGGATAGGTATTCTATCATGTGGACCTACACTAGGAATAAAAACCACTTGAATAATCTAGGGTGTTGGTGTGCATTGTGTGTGTGTGTTCATTTGCATTATCCCAATCCAATCCATCCTTTGCAAACCCATGCATATGTGTGTAAAATCCTTTTTTTGCAAGTGGCCTAAAGTCAAGCTCTAAACCATCCAAATCACCTTAATCCTTCATCCTACTCATCCAATCCCATTTAACCTCATCCAAGCTCCATCCAATTCATTTTATCCTAATCACCTATCTTGTCCAAATCATACATTATCCCAGAGAGTCACATCCTGCAATGCTTATGAATTCAACAACCAACTTGACAAAAACTCATTATAACATGCATATTCAAGAAAAAATTGCAGTAATCATTGAAAGATTTCATCCAAAGAAAATAAGGACTAAAACATGCTTATCTAATCATTCAAAAGATAATTATAACTATAATAATATAATATAGGTATATATCATTCCAAAGTATTAAAGTTTTTTTGCATTGATTATATAGAAATTAAAATAGACACTGAGTTGACTCATCATCCCCTCCCTATTGATTCTAAGCCATGTTCTCATGGCGATAAATGAACAACAACATCGTCATAAGTCACATTTTTCTCTCGAGGATCCAATTGCAATCCTAGTCCTCTATATTGTAGGTGAATATCTACCTCCCCTTTACCACAAATCTATCATTCTCTATAACCCTGGCATACCATTTGTCTTCTTTGTTCTGCCTCATAGGACCTTGTGTGCTAAGAAGAGGAGAAAGAATTAGTAGGAGAGGCGGATGGAATCTCATTCCAATCTAGTCTTACCTACAATCTTGAATGAGAGTGATGAGTCTCTCTGTTCTTGTAGCCATCCATCTTAGATTAGTTGGGGAGATGGGCTCCCTCCATTTGAAACAATCAGGCAATTCTTCATAGTGCATAAGACAACACTAGACATCTGCAAACGGTAGATAGTTTACAATTTCTTGAAACTCAACAATGCAAGTATTCAAATTACTTACATATTGATCTCTAATGCCCTATTTGTAAGCATGCACTTTGAAAGATTTGGTGAACCATGTTGTTTTAGGGAATTCATGTTGCATTACAAGATGGATATTACCAGCAGTTGTGTTGTATTCTTCCATTCTATCCACCCATTCCAAATTATTTCTTAAAAGAGAAATATAACTCCTGAATTGGAGTTCTCTGACATATAAATCTAACATAGAAGTGTCAACATGGCCCATTAATTGCTCATGCTAAAACAATTCACATAACAAGTTTTGTTGCTCTTTAGGGTTTTGCAGATATGCTTCCATGTTGCAAACCCATGCATATGTGTGTAAAATCCTTTTTTTGCAAGTGGCCTAAAGTCAGGCTCTAAACCATCCAAATCACCTTCATCCTTCATCCTACTCATCCAATCCCATTTAACCTCATCCAAGCTCCATCCAATCCATTTTATCCTAATCACCTATCTTGTCCAAATCATGCATTATCCCAGAGAGTCACATCCTGCAATGCTTATGAATTCAACAACCAACTTGACAAAAACTCATTAGAACATGCATTTTCAAGCAAAAATTGTAGTAATCATTGAAAGATTTCATCCAAAGAAAATAAGGACTAAAACATGCTTATCTAATCATTCAAAAGATAATTATAACTATAATAATATAATATAGGTATATATCATTCCAAAGTATTAAAGTTTTTTTGCATTGATTATATAGAAATTAAAATAGACACTGAGTTGACTCATCATCCCCTCCCTACTGATTCTAAGCCATGTTCTCATGGCAATAAATGAACAACAACATCATCATAAGTCACATTTTTCTCTCGAGGATCCAATTGCAATCCTAGTCCTCTATATTGTAGGTGAATATCTACCTCCCCTTTACCACAAATCTATCATTCTCTATAACCCTGGCATACCATTTGTCTTCTTTGTTCTGCCTCATAGGACCTTGTGTGCTAAGAAGAGGAGAAAGAATTAGTAGGAGAGGTGGAGGGAATCTCATTCCAATCTAGTCTTACCTACAATCTTGAATGAGAGTGATGAGTCTCTCTGTTCTTGTAGCCATCCATCTTAGATTAGCTGGGGAGATGGGCTCCCTCCATTTGAAACAATCAGGCAATTCTTCATAGTGCATAAGACAACACTAGACATCTGCAAAGGGTAGATAGTTTACAATTTCTTGAAACTCAACAATGCAAGTATTCAAATTACTTACATATTGATCTCTAATGCCCTATTTGTAAGCATGCACTTTGAAAGATTTGGTGAACCATGTTGTTTTAGGGAATTCATGTTGCATTACAAGATGGATATTACCAGCAGTTGTGTTGTATTCTTCCATTCTATCCACCCATTCCAAATTATTTCTTAAAAGAGAAATATAACTCCTGAACTAGAGTTCTCCGACATATAAATCTAACATAGAAGTGTCAACATGGCACATTAAGTGCGCATGCTGAAACAACTCACATAACAAGTTTTGTTGCTCTTTAGGGTTTTGTAGATATGCTTCCATGAAATCCTTCTCATTATCAAAGTCATATGGCAAATTGTAGCTAATACACAAAAAATTCCATCTCAAGAATTATTCTCTTAAAAACAATGTGTACACACCTAATGGTTGTTGCGCCAAAATGTGCAAGAGTGACACATGCCTCAACCACTGCCTTTTCTACTTGAAGAGTCTCTAGATCTCTCTAGGGATTTGCATTATCTATCCTAAGCTTGGCATTGACTGCATCAAGCTAGATGTTGGACTCATAAACTTGTAATGTTGTAGGTGTAAGGGTAGGTGGAGCTTGCCTCTGAGTGAGAGAATCTAATTGGGCATCATTTTATGCAATGTGGGCCTTCTTCTGCTAGGTCTCATTGCAATTCAGAGATCATTTTTCTCCCTCTTCTTTCTCCTATGCAGCTTTCCTCAAGTTTTTCTCCAGTTCTACATTCCTTGTCTACAGTAGTTGGGTTAGGGTTTCAAGATGCTTCTGGCATTCCCTCAACTCATGCTCGTCCTTTGAGAGGGCTAGAGCATGGAGAGTTGTTCCTCCTCTTCCTCCTTAGTGGTAACATTAATTTGGGGCTCCTTTCCCTTTCTCTAGAGGGCTCTGAAGGCTCCTCCTTCCTCTTCCTCTTCTTGTCCTGTGGAGGTGGAGATGCTACCCAAAATGTTTGCTACTCCCTACCCTACTTCAACCTTCTCTTCATCATCCAAAGGAATGATGAAGGTTCTAGCATGTCATTTAGGTTATGTTATAGAGGCCATTGTCTCTTCTCCCTTCTTATGGGTGGATTTTTTTTATACTCTCCAAAGCCGTCTGGAGCGGTGTGTTACTAGTACAATAGAAACCAAGATGGTGGAGGCCTATGTTTTCTTGAATTTCATCTTCTGAGGCTTAAGTACAAGGAAATCTTCCCACTTTTCATGGTCACTCTCCTCTTGGGTGAAATGATGCTTGATAATCAAATAGATTAAGCCATGATGTCTTATCTATCCATCAGCTCGACGTGCATTATTTATCATCATCTACAAGTAAGTGTATAGGTAGGCAGAGAGATTGATTAGGCATGTGAGCCTATTGACACCATGTCTCAAATGAATTAACAGTCACATGTCGTGACCCAGGATCATCCCATATTGCCCCTCACAAGTGAAAATTTTGACAATCCACAAGACTACAGTCCTCCATGGTTCAGGGAGGCTAGTCCTCTCAATTCCCTTAGTCTCTCCCTTGTTGACTATATATCGTGGAAAAGGCTCGAGAGGTACGTGGAAGCTCTGTATCAACTCTTCACATATGAGTGTTTTGTCTAAAATAGATCCTCCCCAATTTCTATCTTCAAACCTCATATAATTGACTAATGATGGTAGAGGTGACAAGAATTATTACCTGCCCTTTACGATGGAGAAAGTGTGCTGAAAATTTACGACAAATTCCTCCACTAGCTCTTCTTCATATCACTCAAATTTTCTTAAGAACCCTAACCAGCCTGCTTGTTGAAAGACGTCAGCACTAGGTTGATCGAGGATTGCATTCTCAGGTTCTGCCTTTCTTTTATTTCCCATTGTTGTGCTCTCAAATTCAAAAGATACCCTTTACTAGATGCAAGACAAGAATGGAGAAGAAAGTGAGTGCATCTGTGAATGATTAGGTATGGAACTAGCAGGGTTCTCAATTGTTTTTCCCAATTTGAAATGTCATCTAAATTTGAAACATGGGAAAATATTGAAATTAAATACAGGTCACAATTTCTGGAATGATGGCATACGATTAGGAATGGTATGACATCTACTTAAAGTGCCCTGCATATTAGTTACTCCATGTGAGAAGTCTTCTTGAGCCACCATTTTAATGCGACGTCCATCTAAATCTAGAGCTAATGACAACTCTCTCACCTAAGATCTTTGGAATTATTAATTGTGATCAATGGGCTATAATTACATAATATCATCATGATAATGTCTTAAACATATTAATTTCCATTTATGGTGTACGGAGTGGGGTCTAACATTAGGGTATTGTGATGCATACTCCTGCCAGTTGTCCTTTGGGAGTCTTTATGTACCACATGTCCTCTTTCAAATAATCACTTTTAGTTCATCATGCCTTTTTGATCTATGTGCCTTATGGAATAAATTTTGTGCTAGGCTTGCAAAGGGGGAACATGGCATATACTTATATTAAAATGGTAATAATTACTTTAAGAAGGAAAATATATACATGCAATGTACTTACTTTCTCAATACAATATCATTTCAGATTTGTTGGCATTTCAATTTGCACCTCTAGAATGCAAGTTGGAAACGGACAGCTATGCACAGTTAAACTACTCTTCGAATTAGGAGGGGAAGCTCCCTCTTTACTAATGATCGCTTTAAAGATAAATAAACTAAATTGCCTATCTTTTTGATTCTCAGCTATAAGCACAAGGTTATTAAACTCTATCACTGCAACAGAGGTTTTTCTCTTAACTTCTAACTATAGCTAGGCCTAAACTAAATGACGCTTTTGACAACCTAAGTAAATTCAGAGCTCACGAATCAAAAGTAAATAGGGAATGATTTGTTAACACAAAAGCTCAACTAAACTTATTCCAGATTGCACCTGAAGACTCATTGTACCTTTAGGATGAAAAATGAAAGTAAGAATATGCAAGAAACACATATGATGATAAACTAAATGAACATGAGATAGAGAATCAGAGCAATGGAAGTAGAGAATCAGAGCAATGGAATGCGTGAGATTTTCTTTCTTAAATCAAGAAGCTATTACAACTCTAGGACAGTAGTATTGTAGCAAAGACAAGCATGCAATATGCAATCAAACACTAGATTACAAGTGACACAAGGTGAACAAGCACTTGAATAACAGTTTGTAGGTAAGAATAGGCTCAGTAAATTTTGCTATCACAATTATAGTTACTAAACAATGGGCAAGGCTGCCCTTATTTATACACAACTGAAGGAGTAGGGAACCTTAAAATCTACTTTATCCTAGCTAACTAACTTGCCAACTTGCAAGCTTTATTTCTATTCTAAACAAAATATTCTAACTAACACCTACTTTAAAACAATTTGATTTAAAGCAAAGAAAGCTCCAAGTATTACAAAGTGATTTTTCTATTTAAATGATGGATAAGCTTGAATGAAAATGATAGCTTTAATTTAGAAAAACATTGAGTTAACTTCCACTTTTTGAGTTCCATCCTTATCTACATCACTGCTCTGTTGGTGACATCACCCACTAATATTTTGGGAAATAATTTCCTCCAAACAGCTAGTAACCACTTTCTTGCCAGGAATACTGATACTTTCCAAGATGATATTCTAATTTTTAAAAAGCAGATTTTGAGAGAAAAAGCTGGCACATGGGTTTTGTAGACAATCTCGTTTTGAAGCAACTCAGATCGTCAGATTTTGAAAAAGCAGAGGGTTTCTCAAAAAAGTGGAAAAAAAGCAAATTTTGGAAAAACTAAAATTTTCTAATCTTCAAGAGGACGTGATTCCAGATGAACCCATTTCGATGAAAACTAAAAAAGCTCCGACTCTATTTCTAAAAAATGGTGTCCTAGAAAAATGGATCTTGAAAAAGCATGTCTCTGTGTTTCCCAATCACAAAAGCATGAAGAACACTAAAAAAGCACTCCGTTTGGGTTCTCAAATTTTCATGAGAAGAAAACAATGTTTTTCTTCCTCTGGATGCAACCTGCAAAAATAATGAAAAAAAGAGACCAAAGATTTATTTTTTTATAGGGCAAAAAGCAACTTTCTTTGTGAAGCTTCACAAATCTTGAAGCTTATTCACAAAGATAGCAACCCTTTGAGCAAGATTCCAAGTTGATATGCTTACATAGGATGAATTCCTATTTTATAGCTGCCTAAGGCTCAGGTGTGAGGATGATGAAAAAGTTGCTACTTTGATGATGTCGTCAAACATGCAAAGTTGCAAAAGTGTTAGCCAATTTTCCTTCATTTTGAAACTTTTGCACTCGTTCTGACTCTAGCATGGCTGACTTCAACAAGATGGCAAACTATCACCATTGATTGAAAAAGTTGACTAATCATGGCACCTTGAAGTTTTTATCAATTCTAATTTGATCCCCAGCCTCGAACTGATGATCTGATGACATTTGTCTGCAATTTTGATTTTTGGAAATCGTTGTCGGATGAAGATTGGGAAACAGCTAAAGGAGGCATTGTCGGGACAAGAAATTTTCTAACACTAGAAAACTCAAGTACCCTAACTGGACAAGGGCGCCTAGGATCCCATGCCTTAGCCAATTTTCTAAGATTTTCAATTTTGCTCAATTTTCATTTTTCGTGCGCGTTCCGGTGACTATGGGCCCCTGTTTGATTTTTGAATCTCGCTTCCTAGAGAAAAACTAAGACTAATGGTCTGGCAATCAAGCAAGCTTGATGAAAACTAAATTGATTGTACCTCCTGCATGCCTCAGAAACTAGATCAAACTAATTTTTTGTCAATCTAACCGGGCTAATGGCAAAAGATTTGCAATTTTCTAGGAAAATATGAAAAATAATCTAACTCTAGGAAGACTGGGCACCCCTAGCCTCCAAGGGCACCTGGGTTTTCATGTCTTAGAAAATTTTTGATAATTTTTAGCTTCTTCTATAGTTTCTTCATTTTGTGTGCCGACGACTACTTTCTGCCATCAATTCCTGTGATCTTTTAGAGAATTGGTGCTAGATGAAGGGTGGACTGGATAGCCTAATCATATCTGAGATGAATCCCCAACTTTCATAGACCTTTGACTGATTTTTACCACCCGGAAGTAGGCTGACAAGGTTCTTTTTAATGTTTCTGAGAAAATGCAAAAAAAACTATCTTTGGACAAACTCGGTGCCCCTAGCCTCCAGGGGTGCCTAGGAAACCTAGACTTAGCCAAATTTTGGCTTCTTTCAACTTTTCTTTGTTTTCCAGATTCATCATGCTTCGTTTTCCATTCTTCGTCGATCGTCCATTGCTCAACAGTTCTTTGCCCTCTGAACATCACTGAAATCTTGAATCTGACCCCTGGCAGATGAACTTCCCCCATTAATGGCCTCAAAGTTTGTGCTTCACCTTCTGAAAAAGCATAATTGACCCAGTAGAGAAAACTTGACCTTTTATAGATTCCTTCTAGACCACCTTGATTGTGAAGCAATATTAGCCAATCAGAATTAGGTAGGACTCCTAAATCAGAGATTCTATTTTTTAGAAACTTTCTATTTTTAGAAAATTTTGTCAGCGTCCATATCTCAAGAAACTTAGAAAATCTAAAATTGACGTCCATTTTTAGAAACTTTCTATTTTTAGAATTTTTTTTAGATTCTCATAAAATGCCTTAATGAAGCAGAAAATTAATTTGGCACAATAATTGGCTCTATCTGAGGACCATGTCGGATAGTTACGACATAGGAGAATCAAGAATCTCTAGACTTTCAAGCTTAGACCAATGCCTTATCCATTGGGCAATAGAGTCAAGACATTTCCTAATCACCTAGAACAAGACTTTTCCCTAAAACACGTAGGACCGAACTTCCTAAAATCAACTAAGAGTTGGAACTTCCCAGAAACACAACAACATGATTTCCTACAAAACACACAACTAACAAAACATGACACAACTAACAAAAAGATTAAGGAGACACAACATAAACACAAGACACACAAAAATGCTCTTTTGAGAAAGGACAAGATGAACAAAAATATATACACAAAATCATCAACTAGTTCAAAAAAATAAGAGCCTTTCCTTTTAAGTTGTGAGATTTGTCTTGGCAATGCATAGCTTCTCTTCCTCTGCAACACCTTCTCAAAGAGCCATGATTTAGGTGGGTAGTCACATTCAGGCCATGAGAAGTTCATGATGAACTGATCGATACGCCAGAGCTTAGGTGGATCATCTTCTTCTGAAGTGAATATCCTCTACAACAGGTGAAGGCACAAAACCTCTTTTTAAAGATATGAATCAAGGTCTTGTGGCCAAAGTATGCTTGTGGGAATGGTAACCACCACATATAGAACTTGACATTCTTCATTTATGTCTTCAACATACGCAACCTTGAACTTAGTCATTATATCATCCTCTGAAAAAGGCTAAAGCTACTCATACAAAATCTCCATCATTGGTTCTTATATTACCATATCCACAACTGTTATCATCAATTTATCTAGTGATTAAGGTACTTTTTCATCATTCTCATCAGTCATGTCTTTGCCCATCCAATCCTCAGAATCTGAATGTGATAAATCATCAAGATATGAATCTTTGAGCTTAAGATCATCATTAAAGTACACTTGATGGATAACATCTTCACCTAGTAGTTCACTTCACCATCCATCATTTTTAGTCTCATCAACCTCCATAGAGCAATCTTCTTCAATAAATGTATCCTTGAGATCATGAATACAGATATCTGGTAGCATCTCATTTTCAGTAATCGTGTACCTTTCTTCTTCTGATAGGCAAGCAGGATCAAAGACATTCTTCTAAGCTTTGTGTTTCTTCTTCATCTGCTTGATTGATTTCACATATGGCATATCTCACCACATACTTGTCGAGAATTTCTGACTTTTCCATATGATCCTCTTTAGTGACCAAGACTAAATATTCCATGAGCTTTTCTTCTCCACAAGCCTCTTCATATGTTGCATTTTGTGTTAACTTTATCATATCTATGATTTCTCTTTCTTGCACAGGTTCATGGATGACCTGTGAAAGTTTAGCATCATCTTCTTCACTAGTGTGTATGAAAACTTCTTGAGATAAAGATGAAGACAAGCTAAACTATAAAAGAAAATGTACAGTATCCTCTACTGAAGAATCACTCTCCAAGTGATGTAGAAAACTGTCAAGATCCAATGATGAATCTTCCATATGATCTCCGGTTTTGAGAATTTCCTCTAATGATGATCATCTTCAAAATGAAGGTCTTGTTCTTTCTCCAATTGTAATGCTTCTTTGGTCTCTTCTCCTTTGAATGTATCTACACAGGTTCTTCAAACCAACCTTCAAAAGATGAGAAGAACAAATTGGATTCACCATTGCTCTCTACAGCATATTTGATCTCTTGCTCATAATTTTTCTCTTGAGAAGACTATTGTACTTATTCTTCCTCAAAGAAAGTATGTAAGTTGTACATTTCTTCAGGTTCTTCCTTTGATTTACCAACCGCGTACAAAACCTCCTGATTCTCTTTAGTTATTTCTAACAGCATAACATAGGTACTAGGACCCTTTTCTTGATATAGCACTTGTGCTTGAGGATCTTGAGACTTCACCACATTGAACCAAGATTTGTTTTGTGGTTCCAACTTGAAACTGCCTTTCTTTAAAGGAATGGTTGTGGATGACCAATCCAATTGTATCTCTCCTCCGAGGTCTTTGCAGAATCTTCTACTTAGCAACATCCCGTAACTGGCTGGAATGTCGGCTATCAAGATAGTCATCATAATTTTCTTCTTGAGACAAGCCACCAACTGTACTTGAGCGTCCTTTAATTATCTGACCAACAACACTAATTTAGACTCAAGCAAATAACACTTATCATGTATCTTGGTGCACGAGATTCCTAATGCATTCATCACTTGCAAAGGCATGTCATTATTTGAGGCTCCTGAATCAATAATACAATTGCTCAATTTATAGCCTCCTATATACAGAGAGATATAGAAAGGCTTGGGCTTCTCTTCTGCTGGAACGGAGGGTTCAAGCAATGTAGGTTGTATGGCAATCTCCTTCTTGACATACTTAACAATTCTATCCAGCTGATCTAGATGATCCTGAATATATTCTAGATGGGAAATCTGCACCTTTGTCTTCATCATAGAATCCACTAACATTAGGAGTGGAAACTACTTCCTTCCCCTTTTCTTTTGATTTTAGTTTATCCTCTTCTTCTTTCTATGCCTTGAAATGTTGAGAATGTGTAAACACAGGTGCCGAGTCACCATCGAAGTTGTCCGTCTATGGTAAGACAACATTTGCACTTGGGGAAGGGACAATATTTGAAATGGGTGCAATGTCAACATATCCCATAATCTGATTCATTCTCAAATTTTCAAGACATGTACTAGTATGTGCATCAATTTCATGAAAGGAGCAAATCATTGTGTTTTGTGCAGCATCAACTGCTTGTCTTAGTGGAGGCGCTGGTAACCTAGGCCTGTAGTTATTAAAAGGCTAGAAATTGTTCCTCTTAGGTTGATATGGCTTTTGAGGTTGAGATTGTTTTTGTGGTTGAAATTGTGGTTGGGGTTGGTACTGTTGTTGTGGTGACTAATACGGCCACTGCGCAGGTTGCCCCTGACTAGGCAACTGCCTCAAGATCATAATAGTCACTTCATTTTCTACCTTCTATAGAAGTGGATCCATAGAACTCTGAACAAGAGGCCTGATCAAATCAGTCTTCATCTTTCCAGAGGTAATCATGTTATCCTCTATCTCGATGGTATTTTCTTGTGCATGGGTCAATTGTTTTTCATTAGCTGACCTCAAGAAGAAGGTTATCTTAGAAGGAAGAGCATTAATGAAACTACTCAATAGAATTTCTAGAGATGGATTGAGTGTATGAGAAAGGCATGTAACCAGGAGATTAAACCTTGCTACGAACTCCCTCATTGGTTCATTGTTTTCCATCTTTGAATTTGATAATTGGGCGAATAATCGATGACTGTCTTCAATAGGCTTGAACCTTGCCAAGAATTTCTCGCTCATAGTTGCCCAATCTGTAATGATGCTTGGCTCCAGATGATTGAACCAATCGGTAGCATTTCCCACAAGATTCTCTACAAAGAGATGCACATCAACGTCTTCATGTGCTACATGTAAAATGGCGCAAGCTATTATGAATGCAGAGATGTGTTCATCAAGATGTTGAGTCCCATCATCATGGAACCAGGGAAAGTGCTTCCTTGACCCCTTTGGTAGCTCATGTTGTGCTTGTAGGGCCAAAGGTCCAATGTTGTTACCCCAAGGTAATGGGGGTGGACTTCTCTGATTCTGATTATTGCGATTATTATTATTTGCATCACCCATTGCTCTAGGCTAGATTACAGGTTCCTCTTGAAGTACTTCCTACTTGACATTAGGAACTTGTTGGACTCTAGGAACTATGTTGGATTCTTTTCCAGCTTCTATAGGAATAAGATCTTGGAAGAATGGATCTATATTACTGTCTTTCCCTTTTCTTGTATAAACCCTGTGAGCCAGGATTATCTATTTCCACGCAGGAGATGGTAATACTGGTCTTCCAGATGCAAGATTTGTTTTGTGTTCTTCTTCGTCAAGAATAGCAAATGTGTTTCTCCACTAAGCAGGACTTTCCTTTTGCACAAATATGAAACTCCTCGAGCTACTAATGATGTCTATTTACTCTCCTTCCACACCTACAAGATTTGGTTGAATAGTAGGTGGTGTAAGATTTGGTTGTTGAACAGGAGTAGTAGGATTCGAGATGGTCATTCTTGTGACATAAGCTTAAGCTTTCTTGAAGTTTTATGCCTTGTGCCCCACGGTGGGTGCTAGAAAACTGTTGGCATTTCAATTCTCACTTCTAGAATGCGAGTTGGAAATGAACAGCTATGCACAGATAAATTGCTCTTCAAATTAGGAGGGGAAGCTCCCTCTTTGCTGATGATTGCTTTAAAGATAAATAAACTAAATTGCCTATCTTTTCAATTCTCAGCTACGAGCACAAGGTTATAAAACTCTATCGCTGCAGCAGAGGTTTTTCTCTTAACTTCTAACTACAACTAGGACTAAACTAAATGATGCTTTTGACAACCCAAGTAAATTCAAAGATTAGGAATCAAAAGTAAACAAGGAATGATTTGTTAACATAAAAGCTCAAAAAAACTTATTATAGATTACACTTGAAGACTCATTGTACTTTTAGGATGAAAAATGAAAGTAAGGATATGCAAGAAACACATATGACGATAAACTAAATAAACATGAGACAAAGAATCAGAGAAGAGATTTCCTTTCTTGATATTAAGAAGCTATTACAACTCTAGGACAACAATATTGTAGCAAAGACAGGCATGCAATATGCAATCAAACACTAGATTACAAATGACACAAGGTGAACAAACACGTGAATAACAATTTCCAGGCAAGAATAGGCTCAACAAATTTTGCTATCACAATTATAGTTACTAAACAATGGGCAAGGCTGCTCTTATATATACACAACTCAAGGAGTAGGGAACCCTAAAATCTCCTTCATCCTAGCTAACTAACTTGTCAACTTGCAAGATTTGTTTCTATTCTAGACAAAAGATTCTAACTAACACCTACTTTAAATAATTTGATTTAAAGTAGAGAAAGCTCCAACTATTACAAAGTGATTTTCTATTTAAAGGATGGATAAGCTTGAATCAAAATGACAGCTTTAACTCAGAAAAGCATTGAGTTAACTGTCATTTTTTTAGTTCCATCCATATCTACATTGTTGCTCTGTTGGTGACATCACCCACTAATATTTTGGGTTCAAACAATTTCCTCCAAAAAGCTAGTAATCGCTTTCCTACCAGGAATACTAATACTTTCCAATATGATATTTTAATTTTTAAAAAGTAGATTTTGAGAGAAAAAGTTGGCACATGGGTTTTGTAGACAGTCTCATTCTGAAGCAACCCAGATCGTTAGATTCTGAAAAAGCAGAGGGTTTTTTGAAAAAGTGGCAAAAAGTAGATTTTGGGAAAAATAAAATTTTCCAATCTTCAAGAGGACATGATACCAGATGAAAACTGAAAAAGCTCTGGCTCTGTTTCTGAAAAATGATGTCCTAGAAAAATGGATCTTGAAAAAGCGTGCCTCTATGCTTCCCAATCCTGAAACCACGAAGAACACTAAAAAACCACTTCATTTTGGTTCTCAAATCTTCATGAGAAGAAAATAATGTTTTTCTTCCTCTGGATGTAACTTGCAAAAATAATGAATAAAGGAGGCCAAAGATTTGTTTTTTATAGGGCAAAAAGCAACTTTCTTTGTGAAAACACGAATCTTGAAGCTTATTCGCAAAGATAGTAACCCTTTGAGCAAGATTCCAAGTTGATATGCTCACATAGGATGAATTCCTATTTTATAGCTGCCTAAGGCTCATGTGTGAGGATGATAAAAAAACTACTACTTTGATGATGTCACCAAACATGCAAAGTTACAAAAGTGTTAGCCAATTTTCCTTCATTTTGAAACTTTTGCACTTGTTCTAACTCCAGTGTGGCCTACCTTTGACTTCAAAAAGATAGCAAATTGTCACTGTTGGCTGAAAAAGTTGACTAATCATGGCATCTTGAAGTTTTATCAATTTAGATTTGATCGTCATGCTCAAATTGATGATCTGACAATGTTTGACTGTAATTTTGATTTCTGGAAACCGTCATTAGACGAAGATCAGGAAATAGATGGAGGCATTGTCGAGACAAGAAATTTTCTAAAACTAGAAAACTTAGGTGCCCTAACTAGATAGGGGCACCTAGGATCCCAAGCCTTAGCCAATTTTTTGAGATTTTCAATTTTGCTCACTTTTTTGTTTTTTATGTGCATTCCGATGACTGTGGGCCCCGATTTTACTGTTGAATCTCACTTCCTGGAGAAAAACTAAGACTGATGGTCTAGAAATCAAGAAATTTTGATGAAAACTAAATTGATTGTACCTCCTGCCTGCCTCTGAAACTCGATCAGACTAATTTTTTGTGAATCTAACTGAGCTGACGGAGGAAGATTTGCAATTTTCTGGGAAAAATGAAAAATAATCTAACTTTGGGAAGACTGGACATCCCTAGCCTCCAGGGGTGCCTAGGTTTTCATGCCTTAGAAAATTTTTGATAATTTTTAGCTTCTTCTGCAGTTTCCTTATTTTGCGTGTCAACAACTGCTTTCTATCATCAATTCCCATGATTTTTTAGACAACTATCACCGGACGAAGGGTCAACTAGATAGCCTAATCATATCTAAGATGAATCCCCTTCTTTCACGGACCTTTGACTAAATATGACTGATTTTTACCACCCGAAAGCATGTTGATGAGGTCCTTTTTAACATTTTATGAGAAAATGCAAAAAAAAACTATCTTTGGACAAATTAGGTGCCCCTAGCCTCTAGGGGCTCCTAAGAAACCTAGACTTAGCCAAATTTTGGCTCCTTTCAACTTTTCTTTGTTTATCGGAATCATCATGCTTCATTTTTAGTTCTTCATCGGTCGTTCATTGCTTAACAGTTCTTCGCCCTCTAGACAACACTTAAATCTTGAATCTGACCCCTGGCAGATGAAATTCCTCCATTAATGGCCTTTGAGTTCATGCTTCACCTTCTAAAAAAGAAGAACTGACCCAGTAGAGAAAACTTGACCTTTTGTAGATTTTGTTTGGACCACCTTAATTGTGAAGCAATATCAGCCAATCAGAATCAAGTATGACTCTTGAATCAGAGATTCTATTTTATAGAAACTTTCTATTTTTAGAAAAAATTTCCAACAGCCGTATCTCAAGAAACCTAGAAAACATAAAATTGATGTCTATTTTTAGAAACTTTCTAAAAATAAAAACTTTTTTTTAATTTTTAGAAAAAAAAATAAATTCTAACAAAATGCCTTAATGAAGTAAAAACATTAATTTGATACAACAAGATTTTACCAAATTTTCTTTTTGAGTAGAGGAAGGATTCAATGTGTCATGGTTCAGTCCCATTATTGTTGTGTTTGGAGCCATCCAGATCCATCTAGAGCTGTCTGGAGCTGTCTAGAGTTGTCTGGATCTTGTCAGTGTACAATTCAAGACTTGCAAAAAGCTTCAAGAGAAGTCTTATTTTGATTGATGAGGAATTTTCCTAAAGAAAGACCACCATTTTTTATTTTCAATCTTCCTTGCTAGGTAAGGCCACCATTTCTGGTTTTCAACCTTGCCCTTTTTTTTTTTGATAGGAGAGGCCATCATTTCTAGTTTTCAGCCTCCCTATTTTATTAGGCCAAGACTTTTTGAGGGATTAAAGAATAACCCCCATGGAAGAGAGATTTGCTATGGTGAAATTCTCAATCCAAGCTTGCAATTCAATGAAAAACTCTTCCTTAGATGTTGGTTTGTGATATAACTTCAATTTGTGCCCATTAACTAGAAGAACCCGTCAGTCTCCATCAATAGGTGATAGTTGCACAACACCGTTGTTAAAAGTCTTATTTATTTCATATGGTTTCAGACATCTAGTGTGTAGTTTTCCTTTGAAATCTTGGTATTTGGAATCATAAAGTAAGGCCCAATCCCCTTTCTTGAACTGCTTGTTGAGGATGTTCTTATCATGCCTCTCTTTTCTTTTTTGCTAAATCAACTCTGTATAATGCAGTGCTTCCTTTCTCATTTCCTTCATTCTATTTAGCTACATACTTCTTTGTTGTTGGGCTTCTGTCAAGTCAATCCCTACTTCAAGTGTCATTCTCAAAGTTTCCACTTCATATTCAATAGGAAGCACTGGTTGCTTCCCATAAACCAACTCATAGGGAGTGAAATTAATAGTGTTTCTCCATGTGGTATTGTAAGCCCAAACAACTTCTATCATTCTATCTGTCCAATCTATCCTTTCTCTAAAATTGTTTTTGTAAGGATATTTGCCAATTCCATGTTTGTTACTTCTACTTGACCATTGCTCTAAGGGTGGTATGGAGAAGATTTTATGTGATTGATTTGGTATCTATCCAGAAATGTTTTGATCATGGCAGACGTGAATTATGTTCCTTGATCAGAGACAAGGACCCTTGGGGCTCCGTAACTTTGCAGAATGTACTTATACAAGAAATCTGTGGCCTTTTCTTCTTTTTTGACTAGCAGAGCCTTGGCTTCAACCCGTTTGGTAGCATAGTCTATGCAGACCAATATATAATGGTTATCTATGGAAGGTGGATCAATGGGTCCCGCAAAATCAATTCCCTACTTTTCAAATGGTTTGAGGACCACTTAAGGATGGAGTGCCATTTCTCTGGTCAGTGTAGGATGTCCCATTCATTAGCATTGGTTGTATTTTTTGACGTACTGTTAGATGTCCTTTGTCATAGTAAGCTAGAAGTAGCCAACTCACAGGATCTTGTGCCAAGTTCAGAGAGTTGAAAAATGTCCTCCTAAAGGTTCATCATGGTAGGCTCGAATGATGTCATAGACTTCTATTTCATGCTCACATCTTCTCAATGTATGATCGTGGAAATTTTAAATAGAATACCATTTAACCATTTATACCTGGAACTATCTCTTATTAATCGCCTTGTCTCCTTATAGGTAAAATGTGGTGGACATTTTCATGTAGCCATATAATTAGCCAAATCAGGAAACCAGGGTGATTGTATGGAAATAGCAAAAAGATGTTCATCTAGAAGTGCATCATTGACTGATTCATCATTTCTATGCATAGTTAATCTAGACAAAAAATTAGCAACCACATTGTCCTTTCCTAGTTTATCAATGATAGTTATATCAAACTCTTGCAATAGTAATAACCATTTAATGATTCTTCCCCCAACCATAGCCTTATTCATAAGATATCTGATAGCAACATGGTCTATATGAACAAAGAGCTTATATCCTATAATGTAGTGGTGAAATTTGTTAATGGCTATACAACTGCTAGAAATTCTTTTTCTATGGTTGTGTAATTTTTTTTGCAGGATTCAGGTTTTTGCTAATGTAATATATAGCATACATACCTCCAGAATCACTTACTTTTCCCAAGATAGCTCTAATTTCTTGGTTAGAAGCATCAACATGGATCTGAAAAGGCTCACCCTAGTTAGGTCCTTTAATGACTGGCGCAGTGATCAGAAATTTCTTTATATAGTTTCAAGTGATTCTTGGCATTGTGTAGTCTAGTTAAATGAAGTCTTTCTTGATGAGGGTAATCAATGGGTAAGATATTCTTCTAAAGTTTTCAATAAATCTCCTATAGTAACTAGCAAATCCTAAGAATCTTCTTACCTTTGTCTGAGTCTAAGGTGTAGAAATCTACACTGTGATTTCAATCTTCTTAGGATCCACTTTTATGCCTTCCTGAGAAATGTGGTGACCCAAAACTATCCCTTCTGTCATCATGAGAAGACATTTCTCATTATTTAGGGATAGTTTATGTTCTTCACACTGCTCAAATACTTTGTTAAGACTCTTTAGGGCTTCTTCAAAGGTCTTCCCATGAACAGTGAAATTTTCCATGTATACCTCAACACATGTGTTGGCCAGATCAGAAAAAATTGCTAGGACAACACTTTGAAATATGGCTAGTACATTACACAACCCAAAAGGTACGACCCTATAAGCAAATTTTCCCCAAGGGCATGTAAATGTGGTTTTTTCTTTATCCTCTAGAGCCACCTAGATCTAATTATAGGCACTGAACCCATCCAAAAAGGAGAAGTATTGGCTACCAACCAAGTTATCCAATACTTAATCAATAAAAGGGAGAGGGAAGTAGTCCTTTTTGGTTTCTTTATTCAACTCCCTATATCCAATACAGACACGCCATTTCCCATTTTTCTTTGGTACAATCACTAGTGGTGAAACCCATTGACTATCGGAAATGGGATAAATGAAACCTACATGCAACAACTTCTTTATCTCTTTTTTTACTATTTCTCTTAGTGTAGGATTAATTCTTCTTTGGGGTTGTCTTATAGGACAAACATCTTCTATGTAAATATGATGTGTGCACACACTAGGATGGATTCCTTTCATTTCCTTGTACTCACATGTGAAGGCTTGTGTATGGCTTTGTAGTAGTTATGTTAATCTTCTTCGATATCTATCAACCAGCTGTTTATGGAGAGCTATTTTTTTGGCTGGATAATTATTTGCTTTGTACTAGAATGGATAGAATGGATTCCCCTATAAGGACTAATTAATGTGTTTAAAAGATATCAATGGGGCACAATTTGGTGTAATGTTTTTTCTTGTTGATAATTCAGATTAGAGGCAATTTATTTAGAATATGGCTAGTTAAACACTCTCAAGGAGTCCATTGGATCTCTTTGGAACCATTTCGATACCTCTTATTGTGTAACATAGTAGGAGGATGATTTAGTGTTTCCCTCCAATTTGTTGTATTCCTTGAAAAATGTTCTACAATTGTCACCATAGCCATCAAGGAAGCATCTTCTTCATCTGAGTCCATAAGATCATCCACTCATGGTTTTCTTTCATATTGCAAAAATGATTTAACAGGTGGGTAGATAGAGAGATATTTTAATCTCTTCCCATTAGAGATGGTCATGTTTCTAGATCAACAATCAATAAGGGCTATTGTAGTAGCCAGCCATGATCTTCCCAATATCATAGGATACCCTAATTGCTTCTTCCTATTTTGGAGGATAAATAATTCTACTGAGTAATCCCAATTATCTATTGTGACTATAAAATCTTCTAATACTCCCTCAAGTATAGTGATAGATCAGCTAGTTGCAACATTGTAGATGTAGGCTCCATGTTAGTTAATGTTAATGCTTCTATAGTATGTGTAGTCATTACGTTGATAACAACACCTAAATCAATCAACACATTTGAAAATGGTGTTCCTTTAATCATCACTAAAATAATCTAGGGCTTCCTGGATCTCCATACTTCTAAGGAATTAGTTTTCCTGCCAAGACATCAGAAAGTTTTCCCTCCACCTGAATAGTGTTTGGTAACTTCCTTTTTCTTCCAGGAAGCTTCAAGCATAAGCTTTTGATTGTCTATTTTATTTCAGGGATTTCTTTAATTACTTGCAATAGAGGGACTTCTATGTTTATTTTCCTATGTTCCCTAATCAGCTAAGAGTCATCCTAAGTAGTCTAGAGCTCTTTGGATCTCTCCAGAGCAAACCATTTCATTCGTTCTGGGAATAGAGTAGGAATGTCTTTAGGGATCTCTTTGGAATTTCTTATTTTGGTTGTCTCACCCTGAGATTGTTCCTCTTTTCAAGTGTTGAGCATAGTCTCATCCTCCTCGGGAATTACCACATAAGGGGATTTTATGGGGACATTTTGAGAACATAGTTGAATATCATTGATCTCTACTACATTCAAGGTTGTTGTATTAGGATCGATGTTATAGACTTGTTTTTGAGGCTAATTATTCTTGGGGTTTGGCGTAGGCTGAGAAGGTAATTGGGGTTGATTAACCTGATCATTTTCATTTTGGGTAACTAGTTGTGATGGTCTAGGGAGTAAGGCTTGTGGCTAGTTTCCATAGTGCCTTGGTCCTCAGTTCTATTGGGGTACCCAGGGCTATGGATATTGACTCTAGTTTTTCCATTGGGGGTAGTCCAAGACTGGTTCATCCACTCCAATAGAGGCCATGGTGGTCCCCACTGAGGTGGAATTTGTATTTGTGTAGGTGGGCCTCCCCAAGGCCCAATTCATTGACTTGGTCCCCAACTAGAAGGGCCTCTTAGACCATGATATTATCCAGCAAACTGATTGAACCCATAACTTGATTGCTTATGCCCTGTAAAATTCAACTCTTCTTCCATTGGTGATATCTTCTTTAGCTAATTTTTGATCTCAGGTAGTAGTCCACATTCATTTTGTTGGAAAGTTGGTGCTTTCATCTCCCGAAAGGTTGGTGTCATGTTCAATGCAGCCTCAGGATTTGTGACATGGACTAACCGCCTCCTGTGGATTCATTAACTCTAGGGCTTCTATCATAAATTGACAGGTTGACCATTTGGTTTAACGACAATCATGGGCCAACAATTGGTATCATAGAGAAAGGTCACGAGTTTGAATCCCCTCAGGCTGGCGTTGGGGGGGAGATTGTTGGAAAGTTGGTGCTTTCCTCTCCCAAAAGGATGGTGCCATGTTCAACGCAGCCTCGGGATTCATGACATGGACTAACCACCTACCATGGATTCATTAACTCTAGCGCGTGTATCAGAAATTGATAGGTCATCCTTTTAGTTTAATGACAATCATGGGCCAACACATTTGTGGGGTGACTTTTTTCATAGATTCCACATAACTCTATCTCATTTAATGGACATTCCCTAAGTGGATGATTTTCTCTACATCACGGGCAATAGATGGCTAAAGGTTTAGTAGTCTTCTTACTTGCTTGAATACCATCAAGAGTGGTTTTTAAATGGAGCAAGATGTCAATTTTTAGGTTTGCGAGTTCTTCCATTACTTTAGTAACATTGTTACTACCACTTTTCCCTTTCTTTTGTGTTTTATTACTAGTTCGTGTTTGGGAGTATTTTTTTTAAATTCTACAATTCATGCAAAAATCACTTTGTTGATATCTCCTTTCCCCATAATATTTAAGGCTTCTCTTATTTCATCATTGGTTCCTCTTAAAAATGTGGTTTTGCTAAGTTCTTCATCCAAATTGCTGCCACATCTTCTATGGATAAATAAAAATTGATCTACATAATCTTCCAAGTTCTCATCTTCCATCTACTTCATTCTGAATAGATCATCTTTTTTGTCTTAAACTCTACAATAGTCTGGGTACTTATTAAGGAAGGAAGACTCTATTTTAGCCCAAGAAGTTATAGAATCTATTGTTAAGCCCATGAACCATCGTAAGGAAAATTCTTTTAGAGTAGAGGGAAAAATTTTCAACTTTTGATTATCTATCCTATAATCGTAAGTCTGGCAAAGAACCTTAAATTCAAATAAAAATTGGTCTAGATCTTCTGAAGCTTTCCCTCTAAAAGTTGGAAAGAATGCAGGTGATATATTCTTCATTGGTGGTTCATTCATTTCAAGAGTGATGGCTATTGGATAGGAAAATGTTCTATTAACTAGTTCACCATCACCAAAAATGTGATCTGCATAGTGACAGTAGGTTTAGGAACAATGGGGAACTCTGGTGACAAGGGAGATCCTTGATTAGACAAATGGTTCAAATGTTCTTCCAAGTTGGACTCCAATGGTGTACTAACTAAAGTTTTCTTTATGAATCGACCTAAAGCATCCCTAGGCCTACTCATAAACTAGTGAATTTTGGATGCACTTGACTAAAAACCTTACCAACACCTTAACCTATAAAAATTTGTAGATTTCCCTGGCAATGGCACCAAAAATGATGAGATTGTCATAGTTCTTTTAATTTGTCATCATTTAGTTTTATCAATCTGGAGGTGTCTGGAGCGATCTGTGGAAAGGTTTTCTCATTTGGGGGTTTTGAGTATGGATCTGAATCTAAGTAAATTAAAAGGACAATGCTAGAATTTAAACTATTACAATTGTGGAATTAAAGACACATGCTGGAATTTGAAAGGAATTGAAAGCATTTACATTACTTTGCAAAAAGAAACTATTTTACTCAAATTAAATTGTTAAAGCATTGGAAACTATTCTATCACAACAAAAATGAATTTTTCAAATGAATAACTGAAAGGAAACCATTCAACTCATGCTTCCACAATCCAAGTTTAATTGAATTAAACTGGTGATGTGTTACAAGATGAATTTTTAAGAACAAAATTTCTTTTTATGATTTTATGTTTTAAAGGATGCCCTACATCCATCTAATATTGATTAACACATAGAATCTAATGTAACCATTAACTACTTCTAACATAAATAGAGAATGCAATAAATCAAAAAAGAATATCGAGCGATCTCCTCCCTTGGGTAAGTGGGACCTACTTCCCAATTAGAAGGATCCTCCTAAACTAATACAATTTCAATAGAAATTCCTCTTTATTTTCATATAATGGAAACCCAAATGTACAGGCAATTTCTAAATTTTCAAAGGACTTTAGGATTTCCTTGGCTTCCTCTATGGTGGTCCTATAAGACCAATGAGGAACAAAATTGGACTTAAGGATTTCAATGATATTTTTGGAGTCCCCTTCGACCATCAATTTTGTTAGGGTTAGCTGGTAGAAGATATCAATTAAATGCAAATAAAGATTAAACAGAGGAATGAAAAATACACAAAAATAATAATAGCGAGAGACAATTTTAACATGGTTCACCCAAACTCAGGCTACATCCACCAACAAAGAGTCTAATATTATTATCCAGTAAATCAAACCGATTACAACCAGCAATCCTTGCAACTCAATACCACTACAAAATGCTACAATACATCAACAGAAACCCTAACCCTTAGCCACTTTTATCAAGCCTTATGTTGGTTACAAAAATAGGGTTTTCTTATGTTGGCCAATAGAAAAATAACTCCCGACACCTTAATAAAATAATAAAAAAATTGTTGGAGGTTTCGGGGGCATTGTCCCTTAACCCCGCCCTGTATCGCGACAGTGAGTGCACCAAGGGTGCTGCCTCTAAACCCTGTAAGGGGCACTGCCCCTTGACCCTGTCTTGGGGGCACTACCCCTAAACCCCCACAAGGGGCGCTGCCCCTTGATCCTATTAATAATTTAGGGGGAAACCGTACCAATAAAAGTGGGGTAAATTTAACCTTCAAGTCTGATTAGGCTCCATATAACAATAATCTCCCACTTGGAGACTGATTAGACTCCACACCATATCATCTCCCACTTGGAGACTGATTATAACACCACTAACCCTATAGGTCCCACTAGAATTAAGTACCCAAGACTCTATTGTTCTAATTTTTTTTGTTTTCAATCTTGAAGACGAACCAAAGCTGAAGAGGAGATCAGCTTCCCCCTTGTCATTACCTTCGTAAACATATCTGCTAGATTTTCATCTATATGTATCTTTTCCAACTGTAATTGTCCATCATCCAACATCAATCGAATGAAGTGATACCTCAACTGTATGTGTTTGGTCTTTGAATGTAAGGCAGAATTCTTTGCAAGATGTATGGCACTCTGGCTATTTGTAAAAAAATAATTGTTAGCATGTTGTTTGCCCAATTCTTCCATGAAAGATTGTAGCCATATCATCTCCTTGCTTGCCTTTGTTGCAGCTACATACTCTGCCTCCATGGTGGATAAAGCAACCACCTTTGCAACCTGGAGATCCAACTCACCATTGTCCCACCTATAGTAAAGACATAACCTGTAGTACTCCACCTGGTATCAACATTCCCTACCGAATCTGAGTCTACATAACTGCTAAAACAATATTAGAGCCCCCAAAACATAAGTGTTTATTGGAATTACCTCTCAAATATCTAAGAATCCATTTTACCACATTCCAATGCTCCAATCAAGTATGACTCATATACCTACTTACGGCTCCTACAGCATGTGCAATATCTGGTCTTGTACATATCATGCCATACATTAAGTTTCCTACAGCTAAAGCATATGGTACCTTGGACATTTTGTCTTCCTCCTCTTGTGTCGTAGGACACATCTCCTTAGTCAATTTCAAATGACTAGGCAAAGGTGTGCTGACAGCTTTTGCATTCTCCATATGGAATCTCTGCAACACCTTTTCAACATAATCATCTTGAGATAGACTCAATTTTCTATTCTTCCTATCTCTACAAATTTTCATACCAAGGATTTGTTTTGCTGCCCCCAAATCCTTCATAGAAAATGATTGTGCTAACTGTTGTTTTAACTCTCTTATGTGATTCATGTTAGACCCTGCTACAAGCATGTCATCAACATATAAACATAAAATAATGTAGCTATCATTATCCAACCTCCTAAAATAAACACAATGATTAGAATTACACCGGATGTAGCCTTGCTCAGCCATAAAACTATCAAATTTCAAATACCATTGCCGAGGTGTTGGTGCCTACATGAGCAATCAGTTTTCAAGCATTTAAGCATGCAGGCACCTTCCCAAAAAATCCAAAAAAAAACTCTAAGTCCATGGACCTCCTCAGCATGTTTCAGCATCAGCATCATTTTTTCTTCTGAGGAGGAGGTCATCATCATCATGTTTCCAGACATCACCCTGATGTTTCTTGCAAGGATCATCATATTTTATGTCAGCATGATCTTTCACTAGGGTGATATTTTAACATCAGGTGATCTTAGTTAAGATCATCCTGATGATGTTGCTGCAAAGTCCTAAGTATGACCCGATCTTCCATGGGGTCATCATATTTGAACATCGGGTGATCTTTGTTAAGATCATCTTGATGTTCTTTTATCACTTCATGTTCGTTGTTTTATCACCCTGATGATGCTGATGTCATTCTTATGTTAGGGTGATATCCGCTTTTCTGCCTGTCTTCATCATGATATTTCTGAAGGAGGAGGTGATATTTTCATATCCGAATATCACCCTGATGTATGAATATGATGGTGACATCATCAGGATGTGGGGGGGTCATATTTCTAACTCTAGTCATCTTGTGGAGATCCCCTGATATTTGCAAATATGATGATGATGTCATCCGGATATGAGGAGGTGCGCAATAAGTAGATATGTTGATGATGTTAGCAGGATATGATGGTGACATCATCAGGATGTTCATCAGCGAGACATTTGGTATCGGCTAAGCAGGAGGATCTTCCTCCGATGCATCAGGTTGTGCTGATGAAGGCGATTATCATGCAGGTGATATTGCAATATGATGTTGACGTCAGGGTGATTTTTTATATCAGGTGATGTGGATGGCATGATACTTTCTCATAGGGTGATATTTTCTATGGGGTGATATTTCATATCAGGGTGATATGAATTATCGGGATAGCTCAGCAGGTGGTTTGCTGACGTCAGGATGATATTTTGTGCATCCGGATATCATGCAGGAGGATGATGATGGGGTTTTATGCTGATGTCGTCGGGAGCAAAAGCACCAACATCATATATGCTTACGACTCAGTATATAAAGATATGAGGAGGTCGCCGCGGGGTGCATGTGGGATAATTTGATCCTGCATAATTTGAAATATCAGGATGATACATTTTGGCACGAAAGGTTTGTGATGCACAATATTCTGCATTTCCCAAGGCCGCGAGTTGGTGCGCCATTAATGGCAGATCTTACATAGTATGGGCGATGGCGTGGACGTATCTAGTACCTTACTGAAGTTGAGAATCCCCAGGCGGCGGCGCAAAGCTCGAGATCTCTTCTTGTCCCCTCCTCCACCTGCTGCATTCAAGTTTGAGTGCCAATTTGATGATGCGTTGTATCTGGCAAATTTTGAGTTTGCCTGGTGGTTAAGGCTGAGCACCTCCTTGCTGTATAAGTAGGGCTGTGTTGCTCATTTTAAGGTTATTGAAGGCCTGGGGCATTTTGTGTAAATAACGAAGAACAGGGCATGATCCTGGTTGTTTTATCCCATTTTAGAGTTTATGTGTTGCAACATGAATGTATTTTGCACATATGTTCAGTTTCATGTTGATTTATATGAAAAATGCTTATTGCATGTGTCTATCTGCTTGTCTCCATTTGCTACATGTCATCCTTCTTTTGACTCTAGTTGCTAAGGGTTTCATAGATTCTAGGGTATAGATATCTATACTGCATGCTTGATTTGTAACTTCCATTCAAGGAGTGGATTAAACTATTTTAGGTCAATGCATGGAGAAGGTTGCATGTCAGCAGGGATATCTGTAAGTAGAGGTAGTTAGATACCCATTCTTGGGTGATGTTTGTAAGGTAAGCATCAGTCCAACCCCCTGAAACTTGAGTGAAAGTTGCAAACCATCTATTGTATACGTCTAGTTGACTCCTTGCCCAATGGATAGGCGCCAGTCTGCTCCTGATTCAGTAGTTATGAGCCAAAACCCCTTGTCTTGCATCTAGGACATTATGTCCACCCATTTCAACATTTCAACCTGTTAGTTGTAGGAGTAGGATTAGGACCCCTGCATACTCTCATACCCACCAGACAAATATGTCCAAGAATGTTGCCAACCTTGTGATCTGTCATGTAGATCTTGGTCCAGACATGAGAGTATTCTGCCTGTTGTTGTCAAGCTAAATCATTCAGTCATTGAGCTAGTCAAGGTTACATCTTTAGCTATAGGGATACCCCCCTTGGTGCGGCAGAACCAGAAGTGAAGGGGAGGAGCTCACACAACCTCCTGTATTAGTTGGCTGAATCTGCATGTGCATAGGAACTGGCAAACCTTGATGTTGATTCAGAAGAAAAACCAACACGAGGTACTTGTTTCAAGCCACATAAACTCTTCTTCAATCTGCACATCAGTTTCTCCTTACTTTTGACCTCAAATCCCTGTGGTTGTTCCATATAGATCTCCTCCTCCAAATCACCATAGAGAAAGGTAGTTTTCACATCAAGTTGTTCCAAATGCAAATCTTTAGTAGCCACAATACTTAAAATAGTACGAATAGAAGTCATCTTGACAACCGGAGAAAATATCTCATCAAAATCAATGCCCTTTTTCTATGCATATCCTTTTACAACTAACCTAGCTTTAAATCTTTTCTTACCTCCATCTTCCTCTTTTAGCCTATAAACCCATTTATTTGGTAAATCCTTTTTACCTGTAGGCAACTTACATAATTCCCAAGTCTGATTTTTTAGCAAGGAATCCATTTCTTCTTTCATTGCAAGCTCCCACTGAACCTTTGTATCCATCTGCATAGCTTCATCAAACCCTTCCGGTTCACCAGCATATGTTAACAAAATAGAATACAAAGAGGGAGAAAACCTTTCAGGAGGTCTATTTAGCCTTGTTGACCATCTAACATTCACTAGAGTTTGTGGTATTTCTTATTGCTATTGCAGAGCATGAGGGACCACTCGAACATCACTATCTGGAGTATCATCCAGCACCACATAATCATTTTCATTCTTCTCATGCTGCTACAACTAATCTTTGTACAACACCTTCTCATTGAATACAACATCCCTGCTTCTCACAATTTTTAGATTTTCAACATCTTAAAGCCTATAACCAAATTCATCAATACCATATCCAATGAAGATACACTTTTTTGATTTTGCATGCAGCTTGGTTCTATTTTTAGAATCTACATGTGCAGATGCTTCACATCTAAAGGTTTTTAGAAAAGAATAACTCACCTTCTTACCTATCCATGCTTCCTCTGGAATACCATAGCTCAAAGGAACTAAATGACCTCTATTAATTAAATATACAGCGGTATTGATAGCCTCTACCCACATGTTTAAAGGCAGCCCAGCATGCAATCTCATGCTCCTTGTATGCTCCATTATTGTCCTATTCATGCGCTCAGCCACTCTATTTTCTTGTGGAGTCCCTAGAACCATTTTCTACCTACGAATTCCATTAAAGAAAAAATAATCCTCAAATTCTTTGCTGCAATACTCACCACCATTATCAGATTTGAGACATTTTAATCTTTTACCCATCTCATTCTCAACCAAGCTTCTCCATTTTTTAAATGTTTCAAATACATCAGATTTCTGCCTAAGGAAATAAATCCAAACCTTCCTAGTTGCATCATCTATGAATGCAACATAATATCAAGAGCCACCGAGAGAAGATACTTGAGCTGGTCCCCATACATCTGTATGCACAAGCTCCAACTTTTCATCTTTCTTTTGCTTCCCATCCTTGAGAAAACTGACTCTCTTTTGTTTGCCATACACACAAATTTCACAGAAATCCATATTAATACATTTCAAACCTGGTAAAACTTCCTTAGAATGAAGTACCTTTATACCTTTTTCACTCATATGCCCAAGTCTTTTATGCCACAGTGTTGTCTCAGAACCTACAACAACTGTTTCAGTCTCTTCCTGCAAACCTACATCAATTGTTCCTGAACCTGTTTATTTTTCTCTACAACATCTAAAGTAGAAGGAACAGTATGAGCTGTACAAAGATATAAGGTACCTACTTTCACACCTTTTTCTATTATTAAGGCACCTCTTGAAACCTTCCAATTTTTATCAGTAAATGTAACAATGCAACCTTCATCAACTAGTTGCCCTGCTGAAATTAAATTCCTACTCAGCCTTGAAACATGCCTTACCTCTTGTAGTAGCCAATGATTCCCATTCTACAACTTAATCTTGATTCTTCCCTTTCCAACAATCTGACAGGGTTCATTATCTCCTAAATAAACCAGCCCAAAATCCTCTTAGACATAATCAAGAAAATAACTTCTATGGGGCGTAGCATGAAATGAGGCCCCTTAATCTAAAACCCATGAATCATCAGCATTATCTAGAGAAAGAATCAAAGCATCATCTTTAGATTTATTACTTACCACATTTGCCTCCTTATTGCCTTCTTGTTTGTCCCCTTCTTTATTCTTCCAAGACCAACAATCTTTCTTCAGATGACCTAGTTTCCCACAGTACCAACAATCCTTATGTCCTCTAGATTTGGACCTCTTGTCCTTTGATTTTCCTCGTGACTTCCCATGACCTCCAGAACCTTTTCCTCTCTCTGTAGATCTACACCTGCTTTCTATATTCAAAACACTACCTGATGTGGACCCTCCTGAGCTTTTCCATCGCATTTCCTTGCTAAGGATAACACCAACAACATCATCAAATTTTGAAGTATTTGAACCAAAAATAGAGTTACTTACAGCCATTACCAAGCTATTCCAACTTTCTGGCAAAGAACATAAAACCAAGAGAGACCTCACCTCTTCATCAAATTTCACTTTTACAAAAGTTAACTGGCTGGTAATCGTATTAAACTCATTTAAATGATCTGTCATAGATCCACCTTCAATCATTTTTAAATTAAATAAATGCTTCATGAGAAATACCTTATTTGAGGCTGAGGGTTTTTCATACAATTTAGTCAAAGCTTTCATCAGTTCATCTGTTGTCTTCACTTATGTTATATTGAACGCCACAGATGGTACCAGGCACAACTGAATGGTTCCCAATGCCTTTTTGTCTAGAAGATTCTAATCCTCATCAGTCATTGTTGCCAGTTTCTTGGCTATTCTTTCCAACGGCCTCCATAAATCCTTCTGATAGAGATAATCCTCCATATGCATCTTCCATAACTGATAGTTCTGACCATTAAATTTATCTACCTTCAATTTACCCTCATCTACTATTGCTCCCACTCAACCGTGAGACCTTCCCGCAGGTGATAATTGAACATAACCTGCTCTTATACCAATTGTTAGGGTTAGCTAGCATAAGATATTAATTAAATGCAAATAAAGACTAAATAGAGGAATGAAAAATATATAGAAATAATAACAGTGAGAGACAATTTTCATGTGGTTCACCCAAACTTGGGCTACATCCACCAACAGAGAGTCCAATATTATTATCTAGTAAATCAAACCAATTACAACCAGCAATCCTTGCAACTCAATACCGTAGCAAAATGCTACAATACATCAACAGAAACCCTAACCCTTAGCCACTTTTATCAAGTCTTATGTCGGTTACAAAAATAGGGTTTTTTTTATGTTAGCCAATAGAAAAATAACTTCTGATGCCTTAATAAAATAATAAAAAATCGTTGGAGGTTTCAAGGGCGCTGCCCCTCAACCCCACCCTATATCGCGACATGGAGTGTGCCAGGGGCGCTTCCCCTGGACCCCACAAGGGGCGCTACCCCTTGACCCCATTAATAATTTGGGGGGAAACCGTACCGATAAAAGTGGGGTAAATTTAACCTCTGAGTCTGATTAGGTTCCATATAACAACAAATTTGGTCATACCATTCTCCCTGACCAATACTATACCTTGAAGAGTAGCACTAGCTTCAACATAATTATTTGTCTGAATCCCAAGGTTCTTAGCAAAAGAAAATTGAGTCAGCTGACCATTGTTGTCCCTTATCAAATCACCACCACCTACCTAACCTAGGTTACCCTTGGATGAACCTGTTGATGATTGTTTTGATGCAATCATAACAATAAGTTAAAATTCACATATAATGAACTGAAACTATACTTGAAAGATAAGAAGGAATCATTTGAGATTCAACTAATCCCAAGTCTACAATGGTTCGATTGGTCAAGTTCAGTTGGTCAATGTGAAGCTGTAATGTTCAAGGGGCCTTACGTAATTTAGGTTTGTTTGGTGGCTTACTGGACTAAGAATATGCAAAAAGGTCATGAGATATGTCAATATTTTTCATTCCTTTGCATAAAAGTGTTACTGTGCTGCAAGTTTTAGATGGTTTTCTTGAATTATTGCAGCTTTCTTCTTTATCTATTTATGAAAACTGTCTACTTATAGCTCTGTTATGCCTACTTCTTCAAATTTGAGACAATTTCCTTTAGATTTCTACGTTTTCAGCTAAATATTTCAGATGGGTTGGGAAAAGTTAGAAAGATCTAATCTATACCTCATTTAATCTACCGAAGGATCTAATTGTTTCTGTTATGCACTATGTAAATACCACAGTAATTTGATCAAATCCACAGTAAAAACCTTAAATGCAAGTTCTGAGCATTTTCACAAACATACATTTAAAATTGCAAGCTCTCAAAGAAAATATTTCAAAACACAAAGAAGAGCAGGAGAACACTCAGAAGATAGATGCAGAACTCCAGATTCTATTGTATTAGAAACGAATAGTCATACATGATTTACAATGTAGGAATGACTCTTAGTTTCATTGATCATACTACAGAGAACTTACAAGCATTACAGATACAGTAAGGCAGCCAGACATTCCATGCGCACCTTACTGCAGACAAACAGGCGACCTCCTTCTTCTACCTCTAAACTATGCTAAGCTAACTCACTGTGTGCTTCTAAAAGAAAAAATCCCTGTTGTAGCCCCTGTTGTAAAATATTTACAGTGTAGAGAGGCACAATATATAGACTTTCTGGTTGTCCTCACTACAGCAAAAAAACCTAACTGAACCCCTGGTTCAAACCCCTGGTTACAGCAATAAATACAGGTGAACCAGCTCTTCAAAATATCTCTGAGCAGTGTCAAATCTGGGCGAAATATTGCCCCTTCTAAGAAGTTCCGGCAGCTTGGTAATAACTTTTGTTTGTCTGTTGTAGTAATACCCTCAGCTGCAACTTTGTCCTTTATTTGAATGGCCTTGACTTCTTCGCACTTCATCTTATCTTCCTGCTCCTGAGATTGGATTTCCTTCCTCCATGATGTTACTGTGATCAAGTTCTAGCTGCTTCCTCAACTGCAAGCCTGCAAGACAAGACAAGCAATAAGTATTACATTTATCACATAAACAGTAGGAAATTAAAATAATTGTTTAAATCTAGGTGACTGTGCAAAATCGTGGGAATCGGGTCCAAAATACTCTTAAAACGCGTTCAAAACGCATACAGACTGCTCAAAACCCATCGGGTCAACTATCGCTGACCGGAAAAATGCCACGGGTGCCAAAAAATGCTTTAAAACTCTATCGCATTCCATCTCCCGCCCATCGGCATGAGATTCGCCATCGGCGTGTCAAAAAAATCAGTCGGCCGATGTTCGCTGTTTGGCTGATGCCCTTTTCCTTTGTTTTCTGCCATCGGCGTGAGTTATGATGATATAGCCCTAGTGGCCTGTATTCTTCCTCATCCGTGAGAGATACCCCATCGGGGTGACAATTTCACATACTGCCGATAGCAAGACTTAAAACTCTCGTCTGCATGATATTTTGAAAAAAATGATGCTCTCCCTTCCGAAGGTCTAGATGACGTCATCAGGATATTTCGCTTCTGTATATGGGGAAAAGAATGACAATCATCATCATCATCATGTCGAAGGAAAAAGGAGGATATGAAATATGATCCTGCTGCTGAGGAAAGGAATATGATGGTGATGTCATTGTCATATTCAGGCTTCATTAAAATGCAAATGATGACGTAATCGTCATATTTAGTTAAGATCAGGGGATAAATGCAATATCAGGTCACCTAAGGAGCATGATCAGGTGGTGAATGTAGTATGACCCCTTTGCGGCCAAGGTAACCCTCTCGAAAGATCAGGATGATGATGATCATCAGGATATCCGGGGCTTTTGTTGAACTTAGAATATGACATCATCATCATATTCACGAACCAGATCATGTTTTGGAAAATATCCTGCTGAAGGGAAATGTGATGATGATGTCATCCTAATATTTACTTCTTCGTTTATCAGGTTAGGATGACGTCATCAGGATATTTGCAAAAGGTCATATTTCTCGGCAGGAGGACATTACGAAATATCGGGTAGACAAACAGGATCATGATGATCATGACAACATGACAGGATAAAAAAATATGATGACCTCCTTATCGAATATCATGATGACGTAATCATCATATTCGTCTTCGGAGCATGAGGATGAGTTGAGGTCATCATCAGGTTAGCGCTAGGGTGATATTTAAAATATGATCATGCTGTTGAAGAATGGAATATCACCCTCCCTTGAAAGATAGGGTGATCATCATGATCATGTAAAAGGAGATCAGGAGGATATGACAACGTCATCATCATATTGGCGAATATCAGTAAATATGACCCTCCCTTGAAAGATCAGGATGATGATGATCATCAGGATATTGACATACGCATGCAAATATGCAGATGGTGGATTTTCTAAGCAAGGTGATATTATAATATCAGCATGATATTATAATATCGGGTGATGTAAAAATATCATGATGCTCGTTGTTATGAAATATCGGGTTACACTCAAAACATGATGCTCACGATGCGCATAAGGTCATTTGACGGGTAAAGGGCACTATCACCTAAGATTGACGTCCGGATATTTCGACTGCATGATTTTATCAAGTGATAGATCAAGATCATGATGACCTTGACAACATGACTGAGGACATAAAAAATATGATGATCACTTGCGATTATCAGGTTTGACCAAAACTTTGACTGTGCATAACTTCCACATATGGATGAATTTTCAAGTGATGTAAAAGGGAAACCTGCATGGAATTTCAAGCTCTTTCAAAATATGAGGTCACAGAAACAAAATATGAACTTTGACAAACTGACCTCATGATGATGATCTACCTCATCCTGACCTTCATGATGATGATGCACCTGACTCATTTTTACCAAACCGCCAGAAAGCAGACAAACACAAGCAGAAGCAAAAAGCAAAGCGACAGCAGGGGTCCTCATTTTGCTAAGGGGCAAAATGGGGCGTGTTGTGAACATCACAACAGAACCATCAAAATTTAATTTACTCCAACCAATGTCAAGGAGATCTAATAATTGTGTATGTTATCTTCAAGTTATTTAATGGTTTAAATGATGTTTTTGTATGTGCTAGTATTGGATTGCATTTTGCCCATATAGCTGGTGAGGATCCTATTATTTATTTTAGCACATGTCAATGTTAGTGTTGAATGGACATAGAATTTTGTAATCTTTTATCATATTTTTTATGTGGATGTTGTTGGCTAAATGCCTTATTTCATAATTTGTAATTTGGCTAAGTACTTAGTGTAGCTGGTTAATGATGTTCAATCAACATGTCAAATCATGTTGAGTTGGTTATTGATAGTAAAATAGGGTAGAATATATCCCTAACCCATCTACCATATCCTCTGTGTGTGGGTATGTCTTGTTGATGATGATTGTTAGTCATAACAACATGCATAAAACATTTGCACAACAAACCTTTATTATCTTGAAAGTATGATCAATTTGAGATAAATTGATGACTTCAAGGCTTCGTTAATCAGGTCATGATCATCTGACATTACTCAGAGGTTGATGTGACATGTTGTTTTCCATTTTCAAGGGGTCTTACATTTGCTTAGGTGATTAGTATTGCACCGTATTCTGTAAATTCACTCCATAGAGAGGTTAATTCTACTCTATTTCCAAAGATTATTGTAATTTTCGTAAGTTTGATCAATTCTTTTGATCATTGATCATCATGAACTTACACATTTTTCTACACTGTATATTTATTTAAATGATGTGTCTACAAGTAGATATTTATGTGTTCCTCATGGATATTTATCTATATTTGCATGATATTTATCAATTTGACATGCTTCCATTCAAAATATGCTCTGTATTTTCAATTGTCTATGAGATATCTGCATATTTTATGTTTATTTGCTTTTGATTGTGTGTTCTTTGCAATTATGGAGATGATCTGTAATTAAATTCAAAGAAATTTAAAAGAATACTTCTAATTTTAGTGAACCTTTAGTTATTGAATCACATACACTCAGGATATAGTCATGAAGAGAAGAAATCAAACCATAGTTCACCAAGTTGTTCCACAGCTAGGTATGGTTGATGCTAACTTCAAAGGAATAAAGAATGAAAACAATACATGCAGGTTGAAAAACACTCCAAGGGACGCAACTGATCAATGCATATATCCAGATTTCACTCAAAGATTACTTAGGATTTACAATGATTTGTAATGAAAATAGCTTCTCTTTCATTTAGTATGCAAAACATGTACATTCACAATAACATTGAAATAAGTCTTGAATTCTTCAGCAATCAGATTTCAATTATGTTTCGAATGACTAAAAGATTGCACCCCTGCACCTTTTATAGAATAAGGTGAGGAGGTAGTTACAATTGACCAATGGTCAAGATTTATCAATTTAGATCAATGGATGACAATCCTCCTATGACTTAGTCAACCCTCTATCCATGGCACAGGTTGCCAGCTGGCAACCATCTGTATGACTTGCTATTTATAAGTATCCCATGCATATGTTCACTTAGTGATGTATCTATACTTATTCTTCATGCTCTTCCTCTTCACTTTCTTCTTACTTATCATTTTCTTCATCTTCATCACTTTCATTATCACTATCACTTTGATAAACATTCTCTTTCATGTGGACCTTCATTGCTGTCCTGATAGATTCATATGCTTGCACTATTTTATCAACCTCTCCCCCATCTTGGGTCTTGGATTTTACTATTGCATGTTTATGAGATTGGAACTTAGCCTTGAGAGCTTCCATTTTGCCTTTCCTAATATTCAATGTTTCATTGTATGTCTCCACTCTAACTTTTATTCTCATGATTCTTTTCATTACCTCTTCTATCAAGTGGTTGAGGGGGTCATCTGCTACTGGTTTGAAATTATCATGCAGAGCCTTAATAGCAAAATCTGCATCCTGATTTTCAATCTTACCTTCTATTTCCCTTCCAAATCTTCCAGGGTCTCTACCTCATACGCCATCATGCTGTGTATCTTGACAATGATATCCCTGAGCTTGCCGCTGCACTTCTTCAATACCTATTAGCAGGGCAGTATTATTGTTTAATACCTTATTACTTATTAGAATTTGTGAATCAATTCTCTTCATCTCACTCAGAGCACTCAGGTCCTTTTCCAATTGGAATGACCTTCCTATGTCATTCTACATTTTGTCCACCTTCCTCTTTAAATTGCTCAAAGAATTCCACCCTTGTAGGGAGGTCCTTAATACATCCTCAGCCTCATTGAGTGCTGAAAACATCCATTTTTCCATCACCATTGCTTCATGTTTCATCAGGTCCAATTTGGTAACCTCCTCTTGTGATATGATAGTCAATGGGACTACAGGATCAGCCGGTGTATGATCAGGGTTAATTAACCCTGTTATGAAATATTGCAATTGAGAAATGTGCTCCTTATGTACTTTATTTTTATCTTTTTCCTTCTTGACCCTTTGGGTTAAAGAATCAATAATATCCTTCCCTTCTTGACCTTCCTAGTCTTTATTGGCAAAACCTAGATCAACATTTGTGATCTAAAACTCTTCCAGGCTTATTTTGCCTTTCTCCTTTTCAACTATGGGAAGGGCTACCTGTGTGGTCCTTCTACCCATGGTAGGATCTTTTTTATAGCAGATGTCAATCTCACCTTCCTTCTTGGTTTCATCATGCTTTTGGCAAATAGGGTGAAGACATCAAAATCTTGGACCTCTAATATTTTTGGTTCTATATGTATTTCCCTTCTAAGCCAGTGAGGTATATCACCTCCTGATTCTTGGTGGCCTTTGCTTATATCATGGGTATCCTACTCCCCAGTATTATCTTCTCCCCTTGGCAGAGACGGCACCTTCTTGATTTCTTCCTTATATAATTCATCATGAGGGAGATCTTGTTGGAATTCTTCTTGTTGAGGGGTTGCCTGTCATAAAGGAGGATCCTATGGAATATCCACATTCTGATCTTGTTCTTCATTCTATGATCCCTCCTTTGGATTTTCATCTTCTTTGTTATCTTTCTCATCTTGTGGTACATTAACCTCTTGGGAGGCCTGTGTATTCTTCCCTTGAGGGTCACCCTGATCATGGGTCTTTTCTTGTTCTCCACCTACAGTGGCATTAATACTTTGTGCCTTGGGATCTTCCTGACCTGATTTATCCTCTATCCTTGGGACTTCTCTTGACTCTCCCTGATCAGTATGTAGTGGAGGCGTGCTCTATTCTTAATGAACATCTTCAAGTAACATCCCTTGATCTTCTTATCTTGAGGCAATGATGAACCTCCTTGGGCTTGAGCAACACCAATGTCTGATATGCCTTGATCACCCCCACTCTTCCGTTGGACCTCTGTCACTTTTGGTTCTATGGGTATCTCAAGTTGTTGCTGACATTAATCAAGAGCAGTACTATCCTTCTCTATATGCACTGCCACTTTAGTCCTTTTAGGCTCCTTGGGTGCATCATCATTCTTACTTGGGCTTATATCACCCCTATATGCTAAGTCTATGGTTGCAAGACTAGTAACCTAATCAACCAAATTGTCCAGCCCTATCTGTTGGGCTACTCTTTCTGGGCTACCTTGTTTCATTTCCTCCATCTATTTTACTTCTTCCAACACCCCCATCTGGGCTAATGGAGTTCCATGAGGAGTCATTCTGGTGTTGGCAACCAGAGTTTCCATATGCTGAGCAGTCACCTCTTGGACTACCTCATCATTTGACAAATCTACGGTATCATCTAAGGAGAAAGGAATCTCCTTACCTATCCTGAGCATTTCTCTTGTTTGCTCTTTAGCTTTCTCAGTTTTAAATTTAATTATTGTGGGAAGAGGAACATCATGCTGTAGCTCCTTCCGAAAAACTTCACTACCTGCTCCTCTTAGCATGATGGGGTCAGCATGGACACCTCCCCTCATGGCTGTCCTTTGTTCCTTAGGTGGTGACATCAGCGGCATCCCCTTCCTTTTCTTGCTTGCTATCAGCAAGTCCTCATCTTCAGGTGCTTTATTTAATTGTTCTTCTTCCAAGGGGTCCCCTTCCTCCAATTCATGTTGCAGGATCTTCCCTTCCACTTGCATCTCTGGAGTCTCAGCAATATGCCTCAAAATTCTCTTAGTCTTTGGTTTTTCTGGTGGAGGTTGTGTCGCTGATGTAGATGTCTGAGTTGATGTGGATGCACCTACATCCTCAGTGGTGACCCTTTCTATAATCACCCCCTTTGGTTCATTTTTACTTTCCTTACTTTTAGGGGGTATCCTCTTTTACTTTTCTATGGGCAGTCTCTCCCCATTAGATTTCCTCTTTTTATTGAGTAAATCATCGTATTCCTCATCAGACAATTCTTGTCTCTTCTTCTTGTTATCAACAGTAAGGGAAATGCCCCTTTTCTTTAGTTTAGCCATTTCTGCATCTACCCAAGCTTGAGCTAGCTAGATCACCTCATTCATCACCTGATCTAGGGATATATCCTCTTGTTGTGTAAGATCAGGGCCGATATGGTGTCATTATATACCTTTTTGTCCGCATATTCATTATATGTTATTCTCCCATCATCCTTACATAGTTGTGATGGCACCAAGATGCAGTTAAAGGTCTTGACTTGATTTAAGGTGAGTCTTTGATATTTCCTTCTCCTCACCTCGGCCTCATCATCACAATTGGTCTAGAAGTCCTCTAAATGCTTTTGATGTATTTGTTTTCCCAATATCTTCTGCATCCTGCCATAAGGATCATATGATATTGCAAGAGGAAATGGTTGTAGATACACTAGTTTCAACCCCCCGATAGCATGTTTTATACTCTTTGAATCTGGGCACATGTACCAGCCCATAGATACTGGAAATAAAACTGGAGGTATCTTCTTCTGTGCCTTATAGGCCTCAACTATAGTGGATACCTGTTTGACAAATTCCATCAAGACAACCCAATCAATAGGGTATCTTGGCAACATAAGAGGTTGTCCCTTAAATCCTTCAATCCTAATATATGAGAATGTAGCAAATTGGATAAACCATGCTCCATGTCAATAGATAATTTCTTGAGCTTCCATGCTCAACCTTTTAGTTCTATCCTCCTCCATAGTTCTAACCAGATGCATGGAGAATGCATCATTTACCAATTTATAGTCTTAGAGGTATACCTTTCTTTGCAATTGGGGATAATGATCCCATATGTGTTCATCATCAACATCACCACCAGCCTTGCCTACTATTTTCAGAGCATCAAATGTTCCTCTATATGCAAAAGAGTACACATATGAAGTCATGTAGAGTAAACATGTCTGTCCTCCCAGGCTTCTCATTCCCTCATCCAATGAGTCACTGATAATTTTGGCCCATAGGGGTTTGTTGTCTGCATATAAGACCATCTGGATGATCCCAAACATCCAATTCTTGAAATTTCTAGCATGAGGTCTACCAGTTACCCTGCTCAGCAAGGAGATCATATATTGGTACTCATCATCAAAGTCAAACTTGTACAAGTGCATTGGTAGTTTGGCTGAGGCAATATAAGTGCTACTCTTTGATCTCCATTGGTACATCTTCTTCCTTGCATTCTTCTTGTTATTGTTATACTCTGTCTCTAGTTTATGCAAGTCCACATTCACTATCTTATTCCCAACTAGAAAATTGAAATTGGAAATGATGCCCTTGACTGAAAAGTTGGGGTGAACCCTTCCATGCTTCTCTACCCGCCTGGTTTCTAGGTTGTAATTCTCCGCACATTCCACTACCAATTCTGAAGCATCCATAGCATAGGGAAAACCAGCTGCATGCCATAAGCCTGAGATAAACACCCTATCCAGAATAGGATTATCCTTATCATTATCCAATCTTGTCGACCATACAGCTAGGTCAGTGTCCCCCTGATGTGTATCACCAATGACTCCGTATTTGAATTGTACCCCCTCTGGCTGTACAAACATGGGCTTGAGGAACTCAGCCTCAGACCTATTTGTCCTGACATCGGCCATGGATTCCTGCAATAAACACGATATATTTTACCCTATGATATGCACATGTATTTTCCTAAACAATATCGTATACTTCTATCATATCATGTATGTTCTGTATATTATCTTTCATTTACCTTCCTATGCATTATCACAAGAGTTTACCTTAGTAAAAAAAATACTCTACCTGGAATTATAGAAAACAACAATGGGAAGGGTTTGCAGTTACTTACCTGATAATGCTTTCCTTTGGATTAGATAAGTGAGTATGGGGAAAGATCATAAACATACAAGACCAGTCGTTCCATTCTATTACATTGAAAGATTCGATCCATTGGCAGGTAGCTGTTGAGGGTTTGACTCTGAAGCTCTGTAATTTCTTGATTTATTGCAAGGTGAATAAAAATGATCTTTGAATTTTACCCTTAAGTAGATCAATAAGACAAATTAGGGTAAAATGCATTGTCTTGATTAAATCTGTCGATCATCTGCAAGGAATTTGTAGATGTCGCCAAGTGTTCAATTTGTATTTGTAATCAGCAGGAGTTCATCTACTACTTTAATTGCATTTAATGTTAAAGGGGGTGATCTTCATAAGATCAGGGAAATTCAAAATATGACCTCCCTCAGATAATATGACCCCCCCTATTTACGTGGGATAACTATGTGCAAAGAAGCGGTTTATACGGTCAACCATTTGACTGTGATGTGTATCGGGTCATGGAATTAAGATCTGGGATATCTAAAATATGACCCCCCTCTACTTTTGGAAAAAAATTGTGGTGACATCATCATGTCATCGATGTCATTTAGTTATGATGTTTTAATGATGTCATCGTCATATTAAGAAATGTGACAAACATTGGATATATACCCCCCGTGGTTCAGATGGAACGATGATGTCATCATCAGGATGATTTCTTTCATTTATTGGAATTGGATGACATCACCGTCATATTAGCATAGGGTTATATCTATGAAGAGGGTGATATTTGTAAGATGACTGATATTAGAAATATGACCCTCTGATGGATATGAGAAGTCCTTTGACAGGTAGGTGTCGACTCTTATTTAAATTTAACATCTATGCACCTCACACCTAGTGATTATCAGGTGATGACTCTAAATCTGGGTGATCTTATCAAATATGACTAATATTAGAAATATGACTCTCCCCGATGGATAATATCAGATTTGACCAAACTTTGACTAATCATAACTTTCTTTCCTTAGACAATTTTGGGGTGATCTAAAGACAAACCTGCTTAGAATTTTGCATATTTTCCAACCATGAGGTTAACAATGGAAACTACTAATATTTATCAACTGACCTCATCCAATGGCAAATCCACCCTCCTACAAGGTTCCCTGCATGACTGATTTTACCAAACCGCCCAAAGTAGAAAACAAGCAAGCCACAAGCAAAAAGAAAAGTTGGGTCCCTGTTTTATCAAGGCAAAATGGGGGCGTGTTGTGTAACCACACAATATGTCCATGTGAGATGAGTGTGTTTGGTTAGGTGTCTTCTAGCACTCTATCCTATCTTGGGAGTGTTCCACTTGGTGACCTTCTATCTTGTTGGAGAGTGTCAGTCTTGTGTTGTTTGGAGATCTATAATGCCCAAAAAAATTACCCATGCAAAGAGCATAAAAGAACTAACAATTTTTTTAATTTAATTCACTTATTTTTCTCACTTGCATGTGCAAGCAACAATTCTAGCGTGCAACATACGCACATGTGTCAACAAGCCTTGTGATGGAATATGATATATATACATGCAAAAAGAGGATAAGTCAACAACAAGCATAGAGAGGGGAGGAACAAGGGTAACATGGAAAGGTATTGTGGGACACAAATCCCCATATGATGTAACCTAATCATATAGATCCCTATGATAGGGGTGAAACCAATATAAATGGAGTTTGAGGGAGAAGGTGTTTCCAAAACATTACATTTTTCTAAGACGGTTGTAAGCCAACAAATGGAGTATGTCATCTAAGACTTTAGCCTACCCAAATTAGATAATAATTAAATGCCAACCAACTTGCATGCTACTCACATTAATGGATAGCTACCTAAGGAAAATCTCATCCTCCTACCCAACATCATGCAACCAAATAATAGTCTCACATGATAGACCTACTGCATGTCATTGACCACATCTTGAGGAGGCCTCTCCACAAAAAGGAAAAATAAAAATAAGAATAAATAAATGCTCTTTTAAAATAAATAAAGGTATATATAAGCTATGGGAAGAGAAATATTGATCTATTAAACAAATAAGCAATGTGAACCTAATTTCCTTCTTGAGAGTCACGATCTCTACAAGAGTGCTACCTCTATTTTTTCTTAATTTATTTGAGGGGTCTGTAGAAAGGTTTGGATGCCAGCAATGACTATAAACTAAATGCTTACAAAGTGGAGACTTCAAAAAATAGAATGCACTCTATATGAGGCACAACCTCTGCAAGACACACAACATCAGTAAGAGGCACATAGAGGATAGTCACCTTTGCAAGGGTATAACCCTCTCTGAGAGGAGCGTAATCCCATCTCTGATGTTCCCCATTGTTGCACTGTTTTTGACCCACCACTAGAACCGTGAACCTTACCGTGCCCGTGACCAAATTCCAATTTGTGGCCTTGCCCTACAATGATTTCTCCATCTTGGTCGTCGCCTTGCACACAGAGGCATTGAAAAAGTTATAAAAAAAAATGATGATAACATTGAGGGAGGTGTGGCCTATTTAGGGTTTGCGTTTGGAGGGAGCCAACTGTGTTGTTTAGGGATATGGTGTTCTTTATTGTGTTGGACATTTCCAAAAACTTAAATGCCTTTAAACCTTTCGAATGTCATTTTCCCACTACTCACTTCTTTATAAAACTATCCCATAAATGAGATTCGATTATCTCATCTTTTTATCCATTTAAACCATTATAAACTCTACTTTTTAATTTTTTTTATTATAATAAATATCTCTACTAAAGGGTCAACCCTTATATAGTATATGAAATGTATTTTTTTATATAAAATATTTGCATAAGAGTAAGCTTTATTTTTGTGTGAAATTATTATTATTATTATTATATAATTGATTTATATTTATATGTTTTTTAAATTTCTTGTTAATATGTAAGGATGTCACTTGGAGAGTTAGTTTGTAAGATATCTCATAAATCAAAAGTGATAATTTATAGGTTTAGTATGAATAAGCAACCTTAATTATAACAATTATGTGTTGGGCATCACATAATCATTTTTGGATATGGTTTTAGACCCCCTTTCTTATGTGATAATTTGTAGTTTGATGTAGGGTTTCATATCTACTATCATAACTAAATGGAGGTATTGTATTATAGCAATGTAAGTCATACCCTATGTAGGGCTCCTATAAGAACCTCCTTATTATCATATGAAATCCTAGATAGGTGTGAGTAAGTAGATGCAAAGTTAATAAGAGATTTAGCAAAATGCGCAATAGATTGATAGCGGTGCCAACTCAACAATGTGGTATGTAGCTATTGGTAGTAATAGTACATTTGTTCTGCAACCATTGATTACCCAAATAAGTGTTATATAGCTTCAGTATAGATGCGAGTATCACTTTATTTGTGAGAATTATAACCATGTCTTAAATTAATGTTACCGCCTTGTGCATATTAGATCACAACAAGTTTGGAGACCTCAAAATCATCTCCTAGAGATTGTTTTATCTTATGTCAACTTGTAGGAGGCCTAGGTATGAAATCCTTTTTAGTAAAGTCCTTATGGGACCCTTGGTCAAAGTCCTAAGTAGGTGTTCTAAGGAATTTTTTTGTTAGAACACTATGACAAGACTACATCACTAAACTTGGACATTAGTAGTAGAAAAGGGCATGAAAGGGACACTTTATAGTCCCTCTAGCATGATGGAGTCTTTCTGGAGTGTTCTAGTCCTCTTAACTACTCAGACATCCATGCAGTCTTGGACAACAAGCACTTCCGAACTTTTCCTGAAAAAACTTTGTATACAAAAGTTGTTCCCTTTGGTCTACTAAGTCTTCCCATGCCAGCACTTTTCTGATGGGTATCTTGGTTTGAAAATTATTCCTATTTTGTATTGGGGAGCATGCCTTTGCATGAAATTGACTAGTGATTGTTCCAATTGGTCAAGGGCTTGTACCCCCTAGTTGATCCATCTATTGTATGAGTTTTCCCTTGTATTAGTGATTGTAGTGACTTGTCACATGATGGTTGAAGTTTTCCACTTGTGCCACCTTGTCCAATGCAATGGTGATGTCATCTTAGGTGTTGTTTTTTTTATGACATCTTATGTGCATGCGAGTGTAATGCAAAATGTAAATATTGCACTTGCAAATGCAAAAAAAATTGTTCATCTAGTGTATGCTCGGTTAATGTCCAAGTGAAAGATTGGGGCATTACACTTGGTATCAGAGCTCATGTTGCAGCATTGGGAGCTATGGGTTATGTGTTTTATTCATTATGTGTGAGCATGTGTGGGGTCTTCATGTGGGTTGTGAGAAGCATGTGTTGTTTCCTTATATGTTTTCCTTGCATGTGTTTGGTTAAGGAATACACTATCATGGGATTAGCTAGAACCTTGTGGTTGCCAAGAAGTTTCTTTTGTCTGATTTGTCTTCTTGATGTCTTAAATGCCTGGCGGGTATCTTTGCAGTGTGTGTGAGTGCTTGAGTGACCTTTTTGGGTCTTGTTGGTGCTATAGTGACCACTTTTAATTGTGGAGTTATGTAAACCTCAATGTGAGAAGAAATGTCATGTTCTTGGGTGTTTGTTTGAACCTAGTGTACTCTTTTAAGAATTGTGCATTTGTTTGTGAAAGAGGTGATGTTTGTTCATGTACCTAGGATTTGAAAGGAAATGTTGAATTGATAGAATAGATCATTTGGGTAATTACTTATGTCCCCAAATTGTATTCTTTTGTAGGATTCGTGTGGGAACCTGGGTGTGTTATTGCATTGCACTAATTGAAAAGTTGAAGAGAAAGGGGTTGTAAATGGGTCTTATGGATAGAAAATTATGATGTATGTTGTGTAAGAATGATGAGTGCATTAGTAACCCTACATCTTGTGGCTCTAAACTATGTTCTCCACTGTTGCATAGTGTGCATTTTGACTTATGAAAGAATGGTGCATGAAAAGATTGATTGGGTTGGAGTGGACTAGAACCCTCGACTACTTGTCTTTTACTTGTGAATCATGTTAGTGTTAGTAATCTTGTTGCATTAATGCATTACCCATATGAATGGTGAATCCTTGCTTGGTGTGGAATGTTAATCACTCTTTATTGTGAGAGTGGATGTGTTGAGACACATTGGCTTGTGAGCCTGATTATGTCCTAGCTTTGTATTGGTTAGATGATTTCTAATGTGTGACTTTGAGCATCATTGCATTGTGATTGTGATTCCCTTGAGTGGGATGAAGCTCTAGCTATTATTCAACCTAGTTTATGTTTTGCATGGTTAAATAAAATGATCTTGAATGCTTTACAAATTGATTAGAGTCTTAGAAGACTTATTTTTTTGGTGTTTCTTGAGCATGTTCAGATCTTACTCACTTTGTATTTTGAAATCTAAGTTTAGTGTAGCATTGTACTCCCTTGCTAGTGATAGGAATTAGTCACGTAGTGCATGTAAAGTGTACCTTCAGAAATTTAATACTTTCTTGTAGTTTTGTTTAATTCTCTAAATGTTAGTAAGAGCCAACATTGATTTATTACTCTTGTTTATGAAAAATTCTAGCCACCAAACTTTGATGTCTATTTATCTTGTGAATTTTATGGTCATGCTTGATTTATTGTTGAAATTGAGCTCATTATATGTATTAATTATGAAACCTTATTCTCCTTCCTGCAATTACCTATGAAAATTAAAAATGTGTTAAATACATATTACTTATGAAACCTACAGATTGAATCTTTGGATAGAATAGTCATCCATGAAATGGATTAAATGAAAGAACATGTAGCATATTATGGACAACGTAACACAAAATAGTTTGTGGTTATTTCTCCTAGTCCATTATAATTTATCCCTCTTTATCATTAGGTGATTAAAATTCCCCCCAAAATAGAATACTATATTCTACTCTACGCACAAGCAATTATAGCATATTGGCGGGTGTATATTAATGGCATCAATTGTCGGTGTAGACACCTGAAAATGACATACCTTACACCACCATTTTTTGGCATCTCCCTAACATCTCCCTCTGCACTAACTTATCCCCTTCCTCATGATTAATTAAATAAACCGTTTTATTTAATTAATTTATTCGATCCCCATTATCACCTACCCATAATTAATTAAATAAATTTATTTAATTAATTACTCTCCTTAACAATTATCCAAAATTAATTAAATAAATATTAATATTTATTTAATTAATTATCCCTCTTTTCCATTAGCCCAAATTAATTAAATTAAATCCATTTATTTAATTATTTTAACCTTACCTATAGTTAAACCTTGGTTAATTAAAAAAATCTTATTTATTTAATTAACTAACTTATCCCATCAAATCCCTACATCCAAATTAATTAAGTAAACCTCTATTTAATTAATTTGGATCACTAATCAACCCATCCATTAACTTCCTACAACCAAATTAATTAAATTAATCCCCTATTTAATTAATCTAACCCTCATTAACCTATCTCCCCATAATTAATTAAATAATCTACATTATTTAATTAATTAAGCTTGCATGTGTCTCGACCCCACCCTTCCCAATCCATGCACTTGTCCCACCTCATCCCACTCACCTATAAAATAAATTTTTAATTCATTCACATGTCTCCATCCTCATTAATGCAAAGTCTTCCCAAGACCAAATTAAAAATTCAAAAATATTGTGAGCCCTACATCTTTGTCGATGAAACCACATCCATTGATTTCACTATGAAATCTCATCGATTGGATCTCATCTTTGAATTCCAACCATTGATCGAAAATCCTCCAAAAATCTATAAATAAAGAGCCCCTCCAAGCATTTTGACTCTAACTAACCATGAATCAAGAACAAGCTCATGCTCTCATAATTTCACCATATCATAACCAAATTATTCTCAAATCATAGCCAATTCATTACCCTCATTATGTTGGTTTATACTTGAGTAATCCACATTAGATTTGTATTGTGTAAAGCTAGCATTTGTAGTTGGGTACATGCATTTCCTCCAACTTATCAAGGAGACTAAAATGGAGTGAAGATTTGAAGGTAAATCCTTTGTTTTGTTTGTTTTGCATTTTAACATCTTCACCACATTTTATCATCTTTAGTCATGTATATATAATTTTTTCTATGGACTACATACCTAGTTACCACCTCCACCATACCTCTCCATTCCCCATGTTTTTTATGAAATATCCACTTGTCCAACCCTTGACTAGTTTTAAGGAAATGTTTCTCATAGAATACATGGTTCCATGTTTGGTGTACAACTATAGATGTGATTCACCATCATTACTATAACAAGTTGAGAGAGAAACATTTTTTAAATATGCAATGTTTAAACATTGTTTGAATTTATGTTCATTTGTTTCTTTTAAAAGTTTGTTTTTTCTAATTTGGATTTTGATTAATGTTCTCTACATTGTTTAAACTTGTTTTATAGTATCGTAACATTTGATTCTTGCAAACTATTTTAATTTGAGTTATATGTTGACCATTTCACTGTATGTCATTCTATCTATACTATGTTGATAATAAATTTGTCAAAATTTTTGATAAAACTGAATGTTAGCAAGAAAAGAGGAGTCACAGACTGAAGTTCTGGGTCAAAGAGTCTTGCATGTTGTATTTATACTCTGGTGATTATAATAAGAGAATTATCAAATGGTTTGTGGTTGGAAATATCATCATGCGATAACTTAATAGAGCTATGCATCCATAATATGAAACATAAACATTCATTTTAAGTATCAAAACCATAGATCATTCTTTATGTATATCCACTTCATGTATTACAATATCAGAGGTATAATCTTTTCACTATTCTTCTTCCTATCCTAATTATCTTACTTTCTTACTTCTATTCCTAGGTTACTATATACATATGACTACAATGGGGATGTATCCCTCACAAAAGATGTTTTTTCCTATTAGGCCTAGTCAGCCTTACGCTCTACATCCCTTTTGTGACCATGTGTGGTGGATTCTAGATGTTGTTGTTCATGTGCTCTTTTCTCTACCAACATCATCCCCCCTTTGAAACTATGTCTTGTCCTCAAGACATGAAAAAATTTGTCAATTTCCAGGTAGAATGTTTTTGTAGTTCTCTTCTAGTTGTTGAAATGTTATGTCCCATTGGCTCTTTGCTTGTTACAACACCTAAATTTGACTATTAACTTGATTAAGGATCTTCTCTGCCTCTGTTAGGCTGGATGATATCAAAATTTGTAAGATTATCTTCTTTGAATCTTAGATCAATCTAGTCACATGAGCAAGTCTGAGGCTCAACACTTCTTATAGTTGTTTGATTTTCACTTTGATCACCTCTCTTTGATCCTATAGTTGTTGGAGTTGAGTGTGTATTGTCTTTGTTTTTCCTCTTATTGCCCCATCCACATATTGTATTGCATCATATGTGCCAACTACTTGCAAAAATTGTAATTCCATCTGATCTATCTGGTTCTTCAATGCTTTTGTGAGAGTAGGCCATTATAAGAAAAAATGATATAGTGTGTTAATATCATTGACAGTGTTTTGAATAGTGTTTATTTGGGTTTCCAAATTTGTATGCGCTACCACACACTTCTTCCTCATTTCATCCATTCTATTCTTCTCAACCTCTTCTAGTATTTTATTTTTGATAGGTGACTCCTAATTTTCCATGTTTTAGATATCATACTATCTAGTAGCTATTTAAACTATTGTCCTAGTGCCATAGTTTATCTCTTTGGGCCTGTAGTATTTTGTTATGGATTTTACTGATAGCAATCTCTGGTTGGTCTATATTTTCTACATGTTATTTCAAAATGTACTTCTTATCTGTACTATGGAATATATCCCCTAGTTGGAACTTTTATAGGGGTGATCTACTAGATAGGTCCACCCATGTTCCAGTTCATGGTAGTTACATCAATTGTGGTGTTCCAATGGGTTGGATGTGCTTCTATTGGGCCAAGAAATCTTCGATGTGCTACATGGGGGATGTTGTGGTGGAAGATATGTTGAATACCCAAAGTACTGAGAGGGGGGTGAATTAGTACTGTGCATGCAATAACAAAGCAAATTAAACACAGAAGAAACAACCACAAACCATCACACATGAACACCAAGATTTTTATGTGGAAAACCCAAAACTAGGAAAAACCATGGTGAATGTTAGATCATGACAATATATTATGTAGGAACAATACCAAATTACAATAAAGGCTCGCTATCTTAGGGCTCACTACCCAAGGTTCACTGCCTTAGGGCTCACTACCAAGGGCTAACTACCCAAAAGAAGTGCTCACTGCAAAAAGGCTCACTACCTAGAGAAAGAAAGAAGACAATGAAATGGCTCACTACCAGGTTGAACTGCTCAGATTACATCTACACATGCATGGATGCAGCTCCAATGAATGCTCAAAAAATTGTCTCAAAACTCTTCATCTTTACTGCTCTATCTCACTATTCTACTTTTACATTTGACAAGATCTCACTTCAACTGCTCTTGTCACCTTCTCTGCACTACATATGTTTCACACATTCACATTCACCTTCCCTCTCCCAAACACCAAATTTGATCCCATATATATATATATGCAACAAACAAAAACTTCATATTAGGTCGACCTAATGAAGTGTACCGTGTAGTCATGCATTATGTACTCTATCAGCCAAATACATTCTCCACAATCTATAGTGGACCCAAATAATATTTAAAATACCTTCACACATGTTGGCCTCAACTATTTCACCACTTAGGATTAAGTTCCAAACACCAAAACATATCACACACACATCATACTGTCATGTCAGACTTATCCACAAACTGTTTACTGGTTCAGTTCAACTATCAGACAACATCTTCGACTGTAGACCACAAGACTTGCTCAAATCCATATCAGATACTCTTCACATGTCATAAATCACACCTCCAGAACCGCAGAGAAAAATATTCTTTTGTGGTAGAATGCAGACTACTGGAACACATACCCTATCATAGTCAATCATGCAGGAGCATCCTTGGTTCAAGAGCAATCTTGCATCAACCAAAAACATTTTGCATTCAGTTTGTTTCTCTTCATTTTCTAGTTTAGTCATTAGTAGTTTCTATATTTTGGTCTGTATTCTACTGCAATTACATTTCAGACCTTGCGAAGTTGAACTTAGCATCTAGACACATTCATGTACATCATATCCAAAATTCAGATCATTTGGAGTAGGTACCGGTTAGATATCACGATTAGAAGATCAACTATTTTCTCATAAGAGAGCATCCTGACAGTCTTAGACAATCAGCGAAAGGAGAAGACTTGCAGAGCATTTCATGACCTGCGGAGCTAAATTACATATCATTCAATGTTCTGTGGTTCGTGGTTGACCTTCCTTGGGATCCGCACACCATTCCATTCATTTGTAGAAGAGTTCTACATGATTAGGTCTAACCTATCCATGTACACACATTACAGCTCTTCATTGGAGTTTGTGATCTTCCTTGGCCAACGCGGAGGAATCTTATGTTCCAGAGATGATATAAATTGATGTAATAGATGCCTAGGAAAGTAGTTAGGATAATTTCCAAGTTCAATAGTTTGAATTTCTTGTGAAGGAGCTTCAAAGATATACCTTGTACATATTCTGTAACTATGGAATTAGGCCTATGAACCCTAATTGTAAGCCCGCATGTTGCTGGCCAATTTGTATTTGAATTCTATGATATACTAGATGACTAAGACTATATTTGCTTTATATCTTTGAGTTTTTTCCATTGTGTTTACTCTAGCTACACAGCTTGGATAGTTCACTTTGTGGACCCTCCTAACCGTGACTGCATCAAGTGGTATCAAAGTGAAAGTTCAAATCTTTGGGAGCAAATTGAGAAAAGTTGGCGAAGGAATTCCATAAGATCTTGTTGTGAACAGATCGTCAAATCCAAGGCAGGGTACTTGTTTTGCAACTGATCACCAATTGTGAGGCAGTTGTCACCTTGTAGCCCGATCGCTGAATTTGAGGTAGTTACACATGATCCAAGAAAGAATGTCATTGAGGAGAATCCCTGCTATTGGAATAATGGATAGAATAATGGATGACATGATGGAGATGATGAAAACTATGCTAGTTTTCTTGGATGTTGTTGAATAAAATAGGCGAAGAGGACTTACACCTAGACCTAATGTTTAAAGTGACGATGATGAGGAATTTCAATTTGCTGATCAAATTGGTGAAACCCTCTAGGAGATGAACAAGAAGAAGAATTAGATCAATTCAAGATGTTGTGAGTTATTTCAAAGATTGGGAGAAGACCTAGAGTTGATGTACCGAACTATACTGACAATTTGAACCCTGAATAGTTGATTGATTGGATAAATGACATGGAAGAATACTTTGAGTATGAAGAAATTAAAGATCTAGAGAAGGTGAAGTTTGCAAAGACAAAGTTGAAAGGACATGTTATATGGTGGAAAGAAGTTCAGTTGGATAGAAATAGAAGAGGAAGAGAAAAGATTACAAAGTGAGATAGAATGGTGACAAAATTGAAGAATCAGTTTATACCTGCTAACTATGAGTTGGAACTGTTGAAGAGATTGTAGAACCTAAGACAAAAGGAGAAATCTGTGAAGGAGTATACTGAATAATTTCATAAGATGATCTTAAGGATAGGACATAGTGAACAAAGCAAGGAGAAAGTGGCTAGGTATATCAATGGACTGAGATTGAACATTCAAGAAGAACTAAGTTTGGTGAGGATGACATCTTTGGAGGAAGCATATCAGTTTGCCTTGAAAATTGAAGAGAAGTTGAACAAGAGGCATGATCAAAAATAGAGAGGTAGAGGAGGTAAATTTCAGAGAGGTAGAACATTTTTTGGAGGAAATAGATCATATGTGGAGTAGAATAGACAAGAGAATGCATTCAAGGAGGACAAAGATAACAATGCATGTACCAGAGAGATGACAGAACTTTCTACCGTAGAGGAAACCCTAATTCACACTGAAGTGAAGGATATAGAAGAGAAGGAAGAGGATCTAATATGAGAAAATTTAGAGGAACTTGTTTTAAGTATGGAGGTGAAGGACATAGAGCATTTGATTGTAATCAAGGGAGTACAAGCAATAGAACAGAGAACAATGGAATAGCAGCATATGTGGAAGAAGAACCTATTGGATCACCTAGTTCAAATGGCAAACCTAAGAAAGGAGAATCACTTGTCATGAGGAGAACACTATTTCAAGTAGAGACAAATGAGGAACCACTACAGAGGAAGATCTTGTTCAGAACCAGATGCAAATCAGGAGGTAAATGTTGTAAAGTTGTTATTGATAGTGGTAGTTCTGATAATCTAGTTTCAAAGGAGATGGTGACTAAGTTGAAGTTGGAAAGATTGAGACACTCTAAGCCCTATCAGATAGCATGGATTCAAGATGATCATAAGGTAAGTACTGGTGAGTGAACAATGTTTGGTGAAATTTCATATTGGATCTCATCATGATGAAGTACTATGTGATATTATGCCTATGGATGTATGTCATATCTGCTGGCAAGAGACACTGTGTGGCTTCATGATTGTTGTCATTGATGGCAACAAAGTCTATCCCACATATCCACAGCACATAGTATGACTATACCGGAAGTCAGATTGAAGATTGTTTTGGTCTGGTGAACAAGAACAAAGCATGCAGCAAGGTCTGACAATCAGGTCCGGATCTCTCAAATGGTGTAACTCAACAAGTTGTAGACTTGGACAAGTCAAGAGGAGTATCATGACTACTATATTCTAGAGATTGAGCCTCTGGTGATAAAACATGGAAAAGACATGAGCATCTGAGTGTTGGGTTCTAGATAGGTAGAGCAGACTGAGGAAGAACTGACTGGTAGAGTATCAGACTTCAATCTGGATGAGTAATTTATGTTGATCAAGCTATTTTAGGGATCATACAATATTGGCCGACATGATTGATGACTTCAATGTCTATGATTTTGATACGCATCACATATCAAGCATGGATTCAGCCAACAAATCAGTAATTTGTAAATATCTTGAGTATTCCGGTTGCCAACTAGAAAGTTGTTGAAATCCTTGGTGCAGATATATATACTAGATGGATTTCAGTATGAAGGTGTGTGTATACATATATGATAATATAAAGTGTGAAGAAAGGCAAAGATAAGTGTGGAAGCAGCAATACAAGTCCGGAATGTGACAGAGCAGAAGCACTAGAGCAGAGGAAGAATGAAGTGCATCATATCAGTATTTTGTGCCTAACCAGAACTAAACTCTAGCATTTGTAGATGTCTCTCATCAGTTCAAACACCTGGTTACCTTCTATAAGTTTTGTAGACAGTGAGTCTCTTGTCGGTAGTGTGCCTCTTGTGAGTAGTGTGCTCGAGCAGTGAGCCCTAATTGGCAAGTGCCATTTTGTACTTCTTATTCTTTTAACAAAGAATACAATCTTGGGTTAGTCACCCTGTGGTTTTTCCCTTAACAAGGTTTTCCATGTAAAAATCCTTGTGTTATGTGTGATGATTTTATTTCTGTTCTTATGATCATGTATGCTTATATGTTTTGATGTTGCACTAATTATTAAAGGAGAAAAGAAAGTTAAGATATTTGAGATAACTGATTCACCCCCCTTTTAGTTATCTACCTTGTTTCCAACAATATCTTGCTGGGTAGACCTTGGCAATATGATAGGAAATCTATACATGATGGGAGAAAGAATACATACACTATAACATCAAATGGAAAGAGAATTACTTTGATCCCTTTGGAAGATGATCCTAAGAGTGAAGTATGTGGGAATTCTAGAATTTATTTGGTAGATGGAAGAAAAATTTTGGATGGTTTGAGACATGAGAATATGTCTTATGCTTTGATCTCTAAGAAACCTGAAACATTGAAGGAGACTAAAGAATCACCACCAAAGGAGATAACTAGGTTTCTGACAGAGTATGAAGACATCATATCAGATAATGTACCTGAAGGATTGCCACCAATCAGGAGTATCAGTCATCACATGGACCTTATACCTGGAGCAAGTTTGCCTAACAAAGCAACACACAAAATGACACTGGTAGAGAATGAAGAATTGAATAGATAGATACATGAGTTGTTGAGGAAATATTTGATCAGAGAAAGTTTGAGTCCTTGTGCAATACCTGTAGTGTTAGCACTGAAGAAGGATGGAGAAAGGAAAATGTATATAGACTCTAGAGCAATCAACAAGATCGCCATTAAGTATAGATTTTCTTTACCTAGGATGGATGATATCATGGATTGTTTGAGTGGAGAAAAATATTTCACAAAGATAGACTTGAAGAGTGGGTACCATCATATCAGAATTAGAGAAGGAGATGAATGGAAGACTACTTATAAGAGAAATGAAGGATTATATGAGTGGTTAGTAATGCCTTTTGGATTGACAAATGCACCGAGTACTTTCATGAGATTGATGAACGAAGTTTTGAAGAAATTCTTAGGTAAGTTTGTTATTCTATATATTTAGATGACATTCTAATTTTTAGTAAGACAAAAGAAGAACATCTGTGGCACCTGAGACAAGTATTGTAGAGACTGAGAGAAGAGAAATTACTAATAAACATCAAGAAGTGTAGTTTCATGAAGGAAGAGTTGGTGTATTTGGGATTTGTGATTTCTATAGAAGGATTGAAGATAGACCCTGATAAATTAAGAGTAATTGTTGAATGGCCTACACCGGAGAGAATTGGAGAAGTCAGATTTGTTGAATACAATGAATACTAAGAGGGGGGTGAATCAGTATTCCACAAAACTACTTCTTTACATGTCCATTAATCCAATTACCAAATTCAATAACATGAAAGTAGAATAAACATAAGAACAGCAACCATAAAGACATAACACATAGACACCAGGATTTTTACGTGGAAAACCCAAAAAAGGGAAAAACAACTGTGAGTGTTATCTCACAATATATTATTGTTTTGGATGGGAAATGAGGGTGAGGTTGATTTCAGGGGTTTATGTGTAATCCTCCTTTCCCAATAAATATTCTAAGGGCTTATCAACCAAGTTGAATCTCCACTAAACGAGAGCAATCACCTATTAGGTTGGGCAACCACTTGGGAAGCTGTGAACTCTTGGATATATCAAACAATGTCTCTACCTAATGCTCAATTGTGCTTAGAAACCCTAATTATGCAAATCAGTAAGCAAATTATCAAATTACAAAAAATCTTTTCAGACTAAGGTAAAGGACAAAGATATTTAACTTACTATTTTTTGAAGTTTGGAAGACGGAAAAGTCTGGGACACAGGGACTAGCACCCAAGTCCAAGGTACCTATTTCTTTGTGGGATCCTGATCTCCTTTTGACATTGATCTAAACTGCAACTTCAATATCTAAAAATTTTGTTGTGGAGGACATGGGGACTAGTGCCCTAGTCTAGGAAAAGCACCAGTGTCCTGCTTCTTTTCAGATCTTGAATCCTGGATGTCTTCCACTCCTTCTTGCAACTCAACTCCCTCTAGATACAACACCTGTAACCTGCAATCACAAGGAGTGTGGGAGGGGGTTGTGGTGTTTAGAGGCTTGCCTCGGTCAAGCCCCAGAGAAACATTCAAGTCTTCTGAACATCGTTGTCAGATGACAGTGCTTATCTTGGCGAGATAGAGGCAAAAATCCAAATGATAAATGATTGAAAACACAATATAGATATCATCTTGTATTGAAGATATCATGGAAGGAAGATGTTCTTCATGCCATGATGAGATGGATGCCAAATCTACAAACACAGACACAATAACAATGCTCTGCTCTACAACACAATGAATATTTTGAATGATCTATGATCACAAGTATGCATAAAGTTCGTCTAGTTTACAAATGAAACCTAATCATGCTTATATATGTAACTACAAATATTCCTACTAAGAATTTTGTAATTGAAACTTTAGATGTCGGCATAGGACCTAATTAATGATCATAAAACCAACATTTGAAATTAGGGTAGACCCAAAATAAGGCTGGACTAGGGTGCTAGCACCCAAGTCCACCCTACCATTTTTGCTCAAGATTCATTAAAGTGCAGCCCCCTAGGTCCTATTTGTCACAAGATCCAAGGGTTTTCTCATCAAGAGTCAGAAATAATATACAAGATGCTCTAAATGCAATTACAAGACCTGGGAGCTAAACCATCTCAAGCACATTATAGGCACACACTGACGATTGGGCTTCGCCACAACAATCGTTGAAGACACGCTTAGGGTTAGGTTAGTCACAGAACTACTCCCCGCCTGCTCAGAGGACTTTTGAAAATGACAGGATTGTGCACTCTCCTTGACAAATACATCATCCCCACCTTGCACAGAGGGCTTAAGATAAAAAGGATATGCACGATATCCCATCTCCATAGAGGGCTTAAGAGAAAAAGGATATGCATAGTATCCCGCCTCCGTAGAGGGCTTAAGTGATTGTAATAGATTCAAGATTCACAAACACACATTACTAGCATCTACAATAGACAACTTACCTTATATATGCCACCACCTTAAGGTGGTTGATGTCGTGTACCGATATCAAGCACGTTAAGGTAGGAAGAAAACACACAAGGGAACATGAACTCTCGCAAAGCCCATGCCCCCTAGAGGTGACATGTAATTTACGATCACCAAATGTTCCCACAAACATATTCTTGAAAGAAAAGTGTTAGTGTCCATATAATCATGATAAACAACAATGCATATGATCATTCATATAAAGAACTGAGTAATGCAAGATTCAAGATAGACAAAGTGCATGGAGCAGAAGTATTGTTATGTTTTGTAAGTGCGATAAGACACCATCAAGATCACCTGGAGTGATTCTACTAGCCAAGCATCAGATAATATATAACAACTCCATCGTCATGTATGGACTACATCCATTTTTTTATTACTTGCTAAAGGGACACTAGGTCCGCATCAGTATAAAATGTTTTTCATCATGCGCCTGATAGATAGAACCACTAGAGGAAGGGAAACAATAAATCAAGAGAGGATAAACAAGTGTCTTAGGGACAGTCACATAGGAAGGTACCCCTAAGTCACCAACCACAATGCTATGTCCGTAAGCACACAACAATGAAAATAGAGGAGAAGGAATATAGAAGAATGATGATACAAATAGAAAAAGGGTCACAATAGAGGCGGTCTCCTAGTATCCTTGACCTTATGAGAGTATTAAGGGTCATCCTAGGAGGCCTAAACAACACATAACACATCACGGGGGAAACACATAATAGAGGTAAAGGGTTAGAAATACTTACCTGCTAGTGCAATCATACTAAATTTTGGAACTTGTGAGCCTCTTAGAGAGATGCTCCTTCAAGTTTTGTGCAAAGCCTGAGTGGTTCTTATGAGAGTCTTGTTTGTTGTCAGGAAATACATGTGATGTTTGTTTCTCATATCCTTATGTATATGATATATTTTGTTTCTTATGAGGAGGAAAACCACTATTATTTCCAACTGATGATAATCATCTTTCTCTTTTCTGATTTTTAGCTAGCTTTCGTTGTTGAGTTCATCTATCATAGTGACAAGGACTATCTTGTACTATCTTGATCTTTTCATTTATCAGAGTCTCTTGTTCCATTTGTCTTTCTAATATATGTTGTGTATCTCCTGATCCTGAAGGGATAACAAAGGGGGAACTTTAGAATAAATACCATTCCTTCATGGACGAGGTGATACTTCAGTATTTTTCTTATCCACTTCTATTGTAGCAATAATCTCATCGTAGTTCAGGTAAGCATCTTCTACTTCAAGTGTATTTTGTTCCATCATGTTATTATCGGTATCCTTAGGAAATGGATTAGTGAAGATCTATAAGTTTTGATTCAGTGGAGAAACTGACTTATTCCCATTATCATTCACACCTGATACCTATATCATATTCGAGTCAATTAGGTCTTGTATTTCATGTTTAAGAAGTATACATCGTTTGGTATCATGTCCTTGTGTCCATTGGTAATGACAAAAAGCATTAGCATCTAAATAAGGTCCTTGTACTCTACTAGGATCTAAAGGTTTAATCGAGGGAAGTGTTGATGATGATTATTAGTCATAACAACATGTATAAAAATTTGCACAACAAACCTTTATTATCTTGTAGAGTACGATTAGTTTAAGGTAAGTTGATGACTCCAAGTCTCCATTGATCAGGTTATGATCATCTGACATTACTCAGAGGTTGATGTGACATGCTATTTTCCATTTCAAGGGGTCTTACGTTCACCTAGGTGGTCAGTATTGAACTGTATTCTGTAAATTCACTCCATAGAGAGGTTAATTCTATTCTATTTCCAAAGATTACTATGGTATTTGTAAGTTTGATCAATTCTTCTAATCATTGATCATTATGAACTTACACCTTCTTCTACACTGCATATTTATTCAAATGATGTGTCTATAAGTGGATATTTATGTATTCCTCATGGATATTTATATGTATTTGCATGTTGTTTATCGATTTGACATGCTTTCATTCAAAATATGCTCTGTATTTTCAATTGCCTATAGGATATCTACATATTTCATGTTTATTTGCTTTTGATTGTGTGTTCTTTGCAATTATGGAGATGATCTGTAATAAAATTCAAATAAATTTTAAAAGAATACTTCTAATTTTAGTGAACTTTTAGTTATTGAATCACATACACACAAGATACATTCATGGAGAGAAGAAATCAAACCATAGGTCACCAGGTTGTTCCACAGCTAGGTATGGTTGATGCTAACTTCAAAGGAACAAGGAATGAAAACAATATATGCAGACTAAAAAGCACTCCAAGGGATGCAACTGATCAATGCATATATCTAGATTCTAATCACAGATTACTCAAGAGTTACAATGATTTGTAATCAAAATAGCTTCTCTTTCATTAAGTATGCAAAACATGTATATTCACAATAACTTTGAAATAAGTCCTAAATTCTTCGGCAATCAAATTTCAATTAAGTTTTGAATGACTAAAAGATTGCACCCCTACACCTTTTATAGAATAAGGTGAGAAGGCAATTACAATTGACCAATGGTCAAGATTTATCAATTTAGATCAATGGTTGACAATCTCCTATGACTTAGTCAACTTTTCCCTCGTGGTACAGGTTGCCAGCTGGCAACCATCTATATGACTCACTATTTATAAGTATCCCATGCATATGTTCACTTAGTAATGCATCTACATTTACTCTTCATGTCCTTCATTTTCTTCTTTCTCATCATTCTCTTCATCTTCATCACTTTCATTATCACTATCACTTTGATAGACATTCTCTTTCATGTGGACCTTTACTGCTATCCTAATATGCTCATATGCCTACACTATTCTATCAACCTCTCCCCCGTCCTGGATTTTAGCTTTTGCTATTGCATGTTTATGAGATTGGAACTTAGCCTTGAGAGCTTCCATTTTGCCTTTCCTGCTATTTAATGTTTCATTGTATGTCCCCACTTTAACCTTTATTCTCATAATTATATTCATTACCTCTTCGGTCAAGTGGGTGAGAGGGTCATCTACTACTGGCTTAAAATTATCATGCAGAGCCTTAATAGCAAAATCTGCATCTTGATTCTCAATTTTACCTTCTATTTTCCCTTCCAGGGCCTCCAAGATTTCTGCCTCATATGTCATCATGTTGTGTAGCTTGACAATAATATCCCTGAGTTTTCCGTTGCACTTCTTCAAGACATCACACTCAAACCTAATATCCTCATACCATATACCTATTAGTAGGGTAGTATTATTATCTAATACCTTATTACTTATTAGAATCTGTGAATCAATTCTCTTCATCTCACTCAAAGCACTCAGGTCCTTTTCCAATTGAAATGACTGCCTTCCTGTGTCATTCTGCATTTTGTCCACCTTCCTCTTTAGGCTACTCAAAGAATTCTACCTCTGCAGAGAGGTTCTCAATACATCTTCAGCCCCAGTGAGTGCTGAAAACATCCATTTTTCCATCACCATTGCTTCATGTTTCATCAGGTCCAATTTGGTAACCTCCTCCTCTGATATAACAGTTAATGGGACTGCAGGATCAACTGGTATATGATCAAGGTTAATTAACCCTTTTATGAAAGAATGTAATTGATAAATGTGCTCCTTATGTACTTTATTTTTCTCCTTTTCCTTCTTCACCCTTTGGGTTAAAGAATCAATAATATCCTTCCCCTCTTGACCTTCTTGGTCTTCATTAGCAAAACCCAGATCAACATTGGTGATTTGGAATTCCTCTAGGCTTATTTTGCCTTTTTCCTTTTCAACTGTGGGAAGGGCTTCTATGTGGTTCTTCTACCTATGGTAGGATCTTTTTTTATAGAAGATGTTAATCTAGCCTTCCTCCTTGGTTTCATCATGTTCTCAGCAAATAGGGTAGAGACATCAAACTCTTGAACTTCTAACACTTGTTCTATATATATTTATTTTCCTAGCTAATGAGGTACATCACCTCCAGATTCTTGGTGGCCCTTGTTTATACCATGGGTGTTCGGTTCTCTAGTGTCCTCTTCTATCCTTGGTGGAGAAGGCACCTTCTTGATTTCATCCTCACGTTGTTCATCATGAGGGGGATCTTGTTGGAGTTCTTCTTGTCGAGGGGTTGCCTTCTGCAAAGGAGGATCCTGTGGAATTTCTACATTTTGATTTTGTGCTTCATTTTGTACTCCCTGCTTTGGGTTTTCATCTTCTTTGCCATCCTTCTCATCCTGTGGAATATTAACCTCTTGGGACCCCTGCGTGTTCTGTCCTTGAGGATCACCCTGATCATGGGTCATTTTCTGTTCTCCACCCAGTGCATTGATATCTTTCAGCTGGGGATCTTCCTGACCTGATTTGTCTTATGTTCTCATGACTTCTCCAAGTAGTACCTCCTGATCCTTTTTATCCTCAGGTAATGATGAACCTCCCTGAGCCTAAGCAACACCAGTGTTTGATATGCCCTGATCACCCCCACTCTTTTGTTGGACTTCTGATATTTTTGATTCTGTGGGTGTCTCATGTTGTTGCTGACCTTGATCAAGAGCAGTACTATCCTTCTCTATATGCTATGCCACTCTAGTCTTCTTTGGTTCCTCTAGTGCACCCTCATTCTTGCTTAGGCTTATAGCACCCCTATACGTTAAGTCTATGGTTGCAGGACTAGTAACCTACTCAACGAAATTGTCCAGCCCTATCTATTGGGCTACTCTTTCCGGGCTACCTTGTTTCATTTCCTCTGTTTGCTTTACATCTTCTAACACCCTCATCTGGACTAATGGAGTTCCATGAGGAGTCATTTGGGTGTTGGAAACTAGAGTTTCCATCTATTGAGTGGTCACCTCTTGGACCACCTCATCATCAGATAAATCTTCTATATCATCCAAAGAGAAAGGAACCCCCTTACTTGTCCTGGGCATTTCTCTTGTTTGCTTCTCTGCTTTCTCAGTTTTAAACTTAATTATGGTGGGAAGAGGAACATCATGTTGTAGCTCCTTCCTGAAAACTTCACCACTTGCTCCTCTCAACATGATGGGGTTAGCATGGACATCTCCCCTCATGGTTGTTCTTTGTTTCTTAGGTGGTGACATCAGTGGCATCCCCCTCCTCTTCTTGCTTGCTATCAGCAAGTCATCATCTTTAGGTTCTTTATTTAATTGTTCCTCTTCCATGGGGTTTCCCTCTTCCTCCTCATGTTGCAAGATTTGGCCTTCCACCTGCATCTCTATAATTTCAACATTAGGCTTTAAAATTCTCTTAGTTTTTGATTTTTCTGCTAGAGGCCGTGTCGAGGATGTAAATGCCTGAGCTGATGTAGATGCACCTACATTTGTAGTGGCAATCCTTTCTATTATCACCCCCTTTGGTTCATTTTCACCTTTCTTAGGCTTAGGGGGGATCCTCTTTTATTTTTCTATAGGCAATCTTTCCCCATTGGATTTTCTCTTTTCAGTGAGAAAATCATCGTATTCCTCATCAGACACCTCTTGTCTCTTCTTCTTAGTGTCAATTGTAAGGGCAATGCCCCTTTTCTTTAGTTTGGATATCTCTGCATCTACCCAATCCTGGGTTAGCTGGATCACCCCATTCGTCAGCTGATCTAAGGATATATCCTCTTGTTGTGTAATATTTGGGGCTGATATGGTGTCATTATACACCTTTTTGTCCTCATATTCATTGGACATATTTTTCCATCATCCCTACGCAGTTGTGCTGGCACCAAGATACAGTCAAAGGTTTTGATTTGATTCAAGGTGAGCCTTTGATATTTCCTTCTTCTCACCTCAGCCTCATCATCACAATCAGTCCAAAAGTCCTCTAGATGCTTTTGATGTATCTATTCTCCTAGTATCTTCTACATCCTGCCATAAGGATCATATGATCTGGTCAGAGGAAATAGTTGAAGATACATCAGTTTCAACCCCCCGATGACATGTTTTATGCTCTCTGAATCTGGGCACATGTACCAGCCCATGGATACTAGAAACAAAACTGGAGGTATCTTCTTCTGTGCCTTATAGGCTTCAACTATGGTAGATACCTGCCTAACAAATTCCATCAAGACGACCCAGTCAATGGGGTATCTTGGCAACATAAGAGACTGTCCTTCAAATCCCTCGATCCCAATATATGAGAAAGTAGCAAATTGGATAAACCATGCTCCATGTTGATAGATAATTTCTTGAGCTTCCATGCTCAGCCTTTTAGTCCTATCCTTTTCCATAGTTCTGACCAGATGCATGGAGAATGCATCATTTACCAGTTTACAGTCCTGGAAGTATACCTTCCTTTGCAATTGGGGATAATGATCCCATATGTGTGCATCATCAACATCACCACCAGCCTTACCCACTATTTTCAAAGCATCAAATGTTCCTTTATATACACAAGAGTACACCACATATGAAGTCATGTAGAATAAACATGTTTGTCCTCTCAGGCTCCTCATTCCCTCATCCAATGAGTCACTAATGATCTTAGCCCATAGGGGTTGGTTGTCTGCATATAAGACCATCTGGATGATCCCAAACATCTAATTCTCAAAATTTCCAGCATGAGGCCTGCCAGTCATCCTACTCAACAGAGCAATCATATATTGGTACTCATCATCAAAATCAAACTTGTACAAATGCACGAGTAGCTTGGCTGAGGTAGTATATGTACTACTCTTTGATCTACATTGGTACATCCTCTTCCTCACATTTTTCTTGTTATTGTTATACTCTATTTCTAGTTTGCGTAGGTCCACATTTACTATCTTTTTCCCAAATGGAAAATTGAAAGTGGCAGTAATCCCCTTGACTGATAAGTCTACGTATATTCTTCCATGCTTCTCTACCCGCCTAGTTTCTGGGTTGTAATTTCTTGCGCACTCCACTACTAATTTTAAAGCATCCATAGCATAGGGAAAACCAGCTGCATGCCACATACCTAAGACAAACACCCCATCCAGAATGGGATTATCCTTATCATTGTCCAATCTTGTCGACCATAATGCCAGGTCCATATCCCCCTAGTGTGTATCACCAATAACTCCGTATTTGAATTGTACCCCCGCAGGTTGCACAAACATGGGCTTGAGGAACTCTGCCTCAAACCTATTTCTTCTAAGATCTGCCATGGATTCCTACAATAAACATGATATATTTACCCTACGGCATCCATATGCATTCTTACAACATCATGTACCTTTATCATGTATATTATGTATATTACTCCTTATTTTACCTTTCTACGCATTATCACAAGACCATACCCTAGTAAAGACAAATACTATACCTAGAATTACAAAAAATGATAACGGGAGGGTTTACAGTTACTTACCTAATGGTGCTTTCTTTTGGATTAGGTGAGTGATTATGGGTAAAGACTACAAATACGTAAGATCACCCATTTTGTTACATTGAAGGATCTGATCTGTTGACAAGTAGCTGTTGAGAGTTTGACTTTGGAGCTCTGTAATTTTTTGATTTATTGCAAGGTGAATGAAAATGACTTTTGAATTTTACCTTTAAAATAGATCAATAGGACAAATTAGGATAAAAATGCGTTGTCTTGATTAAATCTATTGATCATCTCCAAGGAATCCGTGGATGTTACCAAGTGTTCAATTTGTATTTGTAATCGGCTGGAGTTCATCTACCGCATTAATTGCATTTAATGTTAAAAGGGGGTGATCTTAGAAAGATCAAGGGATATTTAGAAATATGACCCCCCTAGATAATATGACCCCCTTGCTTTGCGCAGGATAACTAGGTGTGAAGAATCGGGTGATATGGTCAATGTTTGACCATGGTGTATATCGAGTCATGGAACTAAGATCAAGGGTATCTAAAATATGACCCCCCCTTTCCTTGGAGAAGATTGGGGTGACATCATCATGCCATCAACGTCATTTATTTATCATGTTTTGGTGACATCATCATCATATTAAGAAATATGATAGATATCAGAATTATAACCCCCCGTGGTCTAGATGGAATGATGATGTCATCATCAGGGTGTTTTCCTTCATTTATGGGAATTGGATGACATCACCATCATATTTACATAGGGTGATATTTGCAAAGAGGGTGATATTTGTAAGATGACTAATGCTAGAAATATGACCCCCCATGGGATATGCGAAGTCCTTCGACAGGTAGATATCGTCTCTTATTTAAATTTGACATCTGTACATCGCACACCTGGCAATTATCATGTGACGATCCTATATCTAGGTGATCTTATCAAATATAATTGATGTTAGAAATATGACCCCCCATGGGATAATATCAGGTTTGACTAAACTTTGACTCAACATAACTTTCTTCCCTTAGATAATTTTGGGGTGATCTAAAAGACAAACCTGCTTGGAATTTTGCATACTTTCCAACCATGAAGTTAATAATGGGAACTCCTAAATTTGATAACTAACTTCACCATAGTGGAAAATCCACCCCCTTACAAGGTTACATGCATGACTAATTTTACCAACCACCCAAAGTAGAAAACAAACAAGCCACAAGCAAAAAGAAAAGTTGGGTCCCTGTTTTGTCAAGGCAAAATGGGGTGTGTTGTGTAACCACACAATAGGAAGCTTCATAAGATTATTACTCAGAGCTTGATTCATGATAGAATGATAGGATTCAGATATTGGAGTAAACTTTCTTTGTTGATACGATGCCTTCTTTGGATTAGTGATAGCAGACACTTGTGAAAAGTTGTTTGAATTCAGTCCACTAACCTTGATGAAACTCCTGTTATTCCATTTGAAGTTATTTTGTGATAGTCCACCCATAGATTGTCCAACTTGAGCCGATGAGTTCTAGTTTTCATACTAACTAGATGAAAGTTGATAGCCATGAAGGGTGGTGCATAAATGTTGAAAGGAGTTATACTTCATCAAGATAATCTTATCATGGATGTTAGGTTGTAGATTTGTAATAAACACCTTCTAAACAACCTCATCCTTCATTTGGTATTGAATTTGTGCATAGAGAGATTGATACCGACTAATAAACTTAGTTAATTTCTCTTTCGTACCTTGCTTGCAATGAACTAAATCAATCAAGGAAACTTGAGGTCCAATATTTTCTTGAAAATGTTGTAAAAATTGATCAACTAACTGTGAGAAGGAATGTGTTGAATTTGGAGGTAAGGAGCAAAACCATTCTAGAGTTGTTCTTTGAGAGATCGTGGGAAAATTTTTGCTAACAAATCCTCCTCAAAGTAGAAATCACTACACATAGCCATGAATGCCACCACATGAGTATTAAGATCACCTTTTCCACCATATTTTTTGAAGTGAGGAGTCTCAAACCTCTCAGACATAGGGGTTCTCAATATTTCATAAGATAAAGGGTTATGGGCATGATAAGTTGGTATACTAGGTTGTGAAGAATTTGTCAAGTTTGTCACCTTTTGTTGTAAATAAGTCATGCCTTGCAAAAGTTGGTTTAAGATGGCATCATTGGGAGATGCGGTTTGTTGTGAAGAGTTAGAAACAAAGTGAGGTGGTGATTGAGCCTGAGTAGTGATGGGTGGAGGCTGGGAATAGTTTAGTGGTGGTTGGACAAATTGATAGGTGGAAGATGGTTACGAATAGGTGGGATGGAGAGGTGGTTGAGAGTACTTATTCATAGAAGAAGTCCCTTTAGATACCAAGTTTTAATAGTTAAATCCCACAGCTTTGTAATTTTGTGAATTTGTCCCATTAGATACTCCAATACCAGTGGTAGCATTACTACAAGCATTTGCATTAGTGGTTAAAATTGTTGATGTAAATGTAGATATTCCCGTAGTTGGTATAGGTGCTGATACTTGTGTATGAGATGGTGACGACATGTTCTTAATACTATTCACACATTCAGTCATCGTCATGAAATTGTTGTGTACTATATGCGTTAAACCTCGAACCACATTAATACCATCTTGTCCTTCTTTTATCAATTCTCTTATGTGGTGGATCATAGGGACAACTTCTTCTGCTATACTTTCACTTCCAACAAATGCTTGAAATTCGGCTAAATCTTCATCAAGTTTGTATATTTGCTCATCATGTGTGACCAAATCAATAGTGTCATCGACATCATGAAATGTTTGATCTTCCATAGTGGTTGTAGAAGGTATAATTTCTTACACAATTTGTGTCTTGCCTTTTGTAAAGAAGGTATTCAATGGATTTTCAGAGGTAGGAATGTCAAATTATTTAAAGGCACTAGATCCCATGAGTCTTATGCTTCTTCTTAAAGGGATATTTCTATTAGGGTGGAGAGTTATAATACTCATACAAAAGCATGCACAAACTAATAGAACAAACCCTAGGAGCCAAATATGTTTAAGATAAAAAATGCTTGATTGTTCAACTTTTTTCAATGCAAATAACTAGGAGAAAAGGTGTTGTGAAAATTTTCAAAGAGGAAAAAAAATTATATGCCTAATAATAGTTCAATTATGCAAAAATATCTTTCACAACACACTTTTGAAGTAACTCTAGAGTGATGACAGGTCAAAACCTAGTGAAAATGTGCAAAAATATGCAATTTTTCAATGGAAAGACCCAATAAAAAAGGTGTTGTAAAGAATTTTAAGAGGTGAAGAAGGTTATAGCAGTAATATTAGTCACCTAAAGCCATAAAACCTGTCACAACATGCTTGGACTGTAAATCTAATCCAAACCCTATGGAAAATATAGTCAAAATATGCAATTTTTTGCAAATTTTCAATGTGAAGGCCTAATAAAAAGGGTGTTGTAAATAATTTAATGAGGAGAAGACAATAATAAACCTGATAAAATTCAATTGGTGGAGAAAAATCCCATACAACATGCCTATGGTGCAAATCTAGAGAGACGATAAGGCCAAAATCGAGTGAAAATGCAAGGTTTTCAAACCCTAGACATGAAATTTTGCAAGAAAACCACTAGGATGAAACACTACAGTTAGAAATAAATCCTAATGAGTGTTTGAAAATGGTAATAAAATCTGAAACAAGATTTTGACTACAAACCCTAGTTAATGCAAAACTAGGTTTTTATGAAAAATGCACAATTTGAAGCATTTTTTGTCAAATTAAGCACAAAAATGCAATGCAAATGTATTCTAAAGGATGATTTTATGAAATTTAAATCAGATATAATGGAAATGATAGATATTTAATGAAATTGAGTGCCAAATCATTCAAATTATGCTAAAATGCAAGCCTAAAAATGCCAATTTTTTTCATTTTTTTGTAATTTCTTGAATGCAATAAGATGAATGAATGCAAATATATCAAACAACACTCATAAAGGTGCCAAAATTTTTAAAAACATGGGTTCACCAAAATTTTTGGGATGGGAAAATAAGGGTGAGGTTGATTTAGGGGTTTATGTGTAATCCTCCTTTCCCAACAAACATTCTAAGGGCTTATCAACCGAGTTGAATCTCCACTAGGCAAGAGAAATCACCTATGAGGTTAGGCTTCCACTTGGGAAGTTGTGTACTCTTGGATATATCAAACAATGTCTCTACCTAATGCTCAATTATGCTTAGAAACCCTAATTATGCAAATCAGTAAGCAAATTATCAAATTACAGCAAATCCTTTTAGACCAAGGTAAAGGACAGAGATATTTAACTTTTTGTTTTTCAAAGTTCAGAAGACAGAAAAGTCCAGGACATGGGGACTAGCACCCAAGTCCAAGGTACTTGTTTCTTTGTGGGATCTTGATATCCTTCTGACACTGATCTGTACTGCAACTTCAATTTTTGGAAATTCCACTACGGAGGACACGAGGACTAGCACCCTAGTCCAGGAAAAGCACCAGTGTCCTACTTCTTTTCATATCCTGAATCCTAGATGTCTTCCACTCCTTCCTGTAACTCCACTCCCTCTAGATGCAACACTTGTAACCTTCAAGCACAAGGAGTGTGGGAGGGGATTGTGGTGTTTAGAGGCTTGCCTCAGTCAAGCCTCAGAGAGACATTCAAGTCTTCTTAACATCGTTGTCAGATGAGAGTGTGTATCCCAGCGAGATAGAGGGAAAAATCTAGATGATAAATGATTAAAAACACAATAGATATCACCTTGTAGTGAAGATCTCATTGAAGGAAGATGCTCTTCATGCCATGAGGAGATGGATGCCAAATTTACAAACACACACACAACAACAATGCTCTGCTCTACAACATAATGAATATTTTGAATGCTCTATGATCACAAGTATGCATAAAGTCCATCTAGTTTACAAATGAAACCTAATCATGCTTATAAATGCAACTACAAAGATTCCCACTAAGAATTTTGTAATTGAAACTTTAGATGTTGGCATAGGACCTAATTAACGGTCATAAAATTGACATTTGAAATTAGGGAAGACTTAAAATAGGGCTGGACTAGCGTGCTAGTGCCCAAATCCACCCTACCATTTTTTCTCAAGATTCATTAAGTCTATCCCCCTAGGTCCTATTTGTCACAATACCCAAGGGTTTTCTTATCAGGAGTTAGAAATAATATGCAAGATTCTCTAAATGCAATTACAAGACCCAGGAGCTAAACCTTAATAGGAAAAAGGCCCCAAGATTACTTTTTCTGACATAACAATTATGATAACAATACCAAATTGCATGAAGGCTCATGGCCTTAGGGATCACTGCCCAAGGACTCACTATCCAGAGAAGTGCTCACTTTAATAGGATCACTGCCAAAATAAAGAGAAGAGAAGATAGAGAAGGAATGGTTCACTGCCAGGAGAAAATTGTTACAAGTGCATCTACAAAATGTTGAGGTGCAGTTCCATTTATATCTCAGTATACAAACTCAAATGTCTTCATAATGTCTTCTTTGTGATTTCTGCTCTGCTTCACATATACTCTTCTCTTCTTCCCTTACTATCCTTTTCTAGGCACAAAACTACCTTAGGTCACACACACATTGAATTCACACTTTTTTCTCTCATCTCCATCCATCCAATGTCAAAATCTATTGAGTATTATATCCGCATCAAGAATTTTCTAAAACTAGGTTGGCATGAAAAAGATAAAGCTTGTATATTCAAGTTTGTCATGACAAAGTTAGAACTTTTCAACTTGTTATTGTGCCCTAACAACAATGTGAACCCAATCAATCATGCAAGACTCTTTATATGAGTCTAGACCTAATGTTGAATCACTTAGATTAATGATTCGAATCATATCCCTTCACCGCATACTGATTTACCTTCTGTGTCGGCGTTAATCTTAAGAACATACTTAATTGCTTTATCTATCGGCCCATAGCTTCAAATGTGATCATTATGAAACACTAAAATCCTTGTTAATGATTCATTATTGATCCCTTATCATACATTTAGAACTGCAGAAAAAATATTCAACTACAGACAAATGCGGATCTCAGAACTGTCACTCAATCACTGTGAAATACCATCAGACTATAAGATGATAAAGAACACCTTGTAGAATGTGATCAAAATAACTTCAGAAGCTATAACTATGGATTTAGGTATTCATAATAGATATCTTTACTATCTCAGAATCACAAGACAAAATATGCAACAACAGAGGAATGCGGACCCTTTTGCTCTAGTGTTGTACATTGTTCCTGACTTAGGTTTTCTCACCCGAACTAAGCTAAGTCATAGTATGTCTTCTGGAGATCTTCAGGACTTGTAAACTTGAATATAACACCTTCAAATAACTTCAAACCACATACATGAACTGCATGACAAGATTTTCAATTACGAAGGAGTACCAACTGAATTACTATCACTGTCTTAGTATCCTGTCAATACTTAGTCAATTTTGGCTAAGTTAGTCGTTTCAAACCAAAAGGCTATGCACAACTTTTTCACAAGAACTATTCTAAGTCATGTCTAATTGTTGCCATCAATGACAACATCAACTCTCCATCATACCAACAGTGTCTCTTGATTATGTTGCCAACAATTTCCCCCTTTGGCATTGATCGCAACACTTAGTGAAAAATTCTTATCTGCTCCCCCTTATTATATACACTCTATTTTTCTTCTTCCCTTGAGATGTTTGTCCATTTTTCACTAGATCTTCTTCCCCCCCTTTAATATCAATGGAAAATGTGTATGAACAAGTGGCCAAATTGTGCCAAAACTGTCATACTCTGCCGCATATGTACAAGTACAATTTTCCATCTTAGTTAGTTGTAGGAGGTAGAATATCATTATAAATGGTTTTTATCAGGGCTAACTCTCCGTCCCATCTAGTCTTTGCATTATACAAAATTTGAATGTGACCATTTATCAGAAACACTAATTTTTCTACCTTCTGCACATCTGAGGGTGTATCGATTATTGCTTTTACATTCAAGGCTTCTGCTACAAGATTAGCCATTGAATCTATTGTAGGACTTATCGGCCCTCTTAACTGGCACAACTTGTTTGTAACTTCTTCCCTCTTCATCATCAGATTGCTTAAGTCATTATGGATGTTTACAACTTGTATCTCTTTACTCCTTATTGATTCAGCTGTCAGATCATATGACTTAGAGATATTTAGCAATTGGAGTTCCAGATCCTTGATTTTTTCTTCTAACTCCTTTGTAGCTTCCAACCATGATAAACAAAATTTGTACAAATCACAAGCTTCTTTGATGGCACTTTGTATACCTTTGATTCCATTATCTAGTAGAGTTTTATCATTAACTAACATGGTCTTCAACTCAGTTAATCTCTTCTCATCAAACTCTTTTCTAACTTTTGTTTTTGCATACTTTTCAAAAGATTCAAAATGTATACTTACTGAGTTTATTAGTCCCTTGAGTTGATCTGTTGAAGGTAATGAAGTATCCTTTTGATATGTCGGCATCATCTTCTCCAAAATGCTTGATATATCACCAATCAACTCACTATCTTGAATATGTGACTTTAACATTTCTTCCTATGCCTTTGCATGAAAAATAATCCCAAGTTTCATGTTTTGTAGTGGTGACATAGAAGCTAGGCTTTAAGAACTTTGTAGCAACTCATTTGATTCCAACAATTGAGTTTCCTATCATTTCTTGATAAATTCCCTTATCAGTTCAACATGGCCTTTGGTGATGGTGTCAGCGGTGTCTCTTGTCCTTTCATCAGATGCTTCTTCTTCTTGGTTCTCCTCAGGTGGTTCTAGATCCATAGGATCTTGTTGAACAATGTTTTACACCAGTGAAGGGCTTCTCTCAACTTGTTCATGTTCTTGATCATCAACTTTATTATGCTCATCAGTCTTCTCCTTGGTTGCTTGATCATTAGCTTGATGCTCTGGAGGAGGACTTGTCTCAGTTTAATCCTTGTCAACAGTATCTAGACCATCAATAGCAGGGGCTTGATCTTCATTCTCCTTTATCTATTTATCACTTTTGTCTAGCCCTTTGTCCATGCTGACATCCAGTATAGAACTGTCATTACCAATATTTTGTTCTTCTTTGTCATATATAGTTGGGAGATGAAGTTCTTTTAGTACTTCCAAAGTGATATCTTTAGTTTCCTTGGATAGCTTCTCAGTGTCACCTAACATGAGAGGATTTGTCCTTTTCTTTGTTCTAAACCTCTTTCCAAGTGCTTTGGAGACCTTTGCCTTTTCTTCCGAAGAGATCTCAAGACATAGCTTTATCAATGTATATTCTCTAAGCTCAATGTCCTTGGCCATAGCTGCTTCCTTTCTGATAGTCATAATGCTGGCAAGAATATCAGGGAGATCAGTTATTATTTTAATAAGAGTTTTATTATATGTCTCCAAATATCTAATTACTGCATTCTCAATGATGCCTTTGTCTGTATCATTATATTCATCATATAGTTGAGCTATAGGTCTTAGATTTCCATTAGTTGTTATAGCCTTTAGGACATCCTCCAGATTAATTGTGGCTTCTTCTTTCTCAAGCTCTACTTTCTTCTCTGTCTTTCCTCCTTTCTTCTTTCCAAAGGGCTTGTCTTTCTTAGAACTGGAGGCTTTAGTTGATTTTGCTTTCATCTTTTTAATCTCTTCATCTAATTTTGTTTCTTTATCATCTTTATCCACACTAACATACACTCTGTGTCCTTTGGTCTTTTGCCTTTTACGACCCTTGTTAGTAGTTTTCTTGGAGGGTGCTTATGCAGATGGGGTAGGACCTGGAGATTTTGAGGTTGTTTCAGTAGATGTGGAACCTCTTGTCCTCTTCTTTAGAGCTACAGGTGCCTCTTTCTTTATCTCTTGCACTTCTAGACTCTTACCAGGATCACCTTCCTTCAATTTTTCAGTTGTTCTTGCCCTTGTTTTAGCAACTTCTTTTGTACTCCCTATGCTCTAGGCATATTCCTCCACCAATTTCCTCCATCATTTTTTGGGTTTCTAGTTTCCTTAGTTCAACATGAACTTTTACAGATAACTCTTTATAAGTGCCAAATCTTGGGTCAGAGTTATCACTAGGTTTACTTAACATGAGCTTGGCATATCCATCTAACACATCTGCATCTACTTCATACCCCATTGGAATAATCTAGACTGTTCTTGGCTCAATAGCCTCTATCATACATTGATCTTTGTTGACAATGAAACATATATTATTTTTATATCTCTCAACAATTGATTCAGGTATCCTTTATCTAGAATGAATAGCTTTTTGAAAATTCTTAAAATAGCCCCACAGAGCTGCATTATGTGCATCTTTGTTTCCTATGCCATTCAGGTGATTTCTAATTTGAATTACAACTAGTTGACTACTAGACTAGATTAGCTTCATTCCTGGTAATTCTTGCATGAAATAGAAAAATAGGCACATGATTAATGTACCAAATTTGAAGGGATACTTGCTTTCTTTTGTCTTCCTTAGATTCTCCATTAGTAATTCACACAGGTCATACTCTGCATTCTTCTTCACCATCTCATAGGCTATGTATATAGTAGTACCAGAAATAGAGTTTTCCTGCTTTGAGTAGTAGATTTGTTGTCGATCACCATGGATGCAAACTTAACTGCATGGTCTTCAATGTCATTGATTGTCAATGTCCTTTTATCGAATTTGGCTCTAGTGGCTTCTGTTATTGTGTTATTTTTTACTGCCTTCAATATAGGTACTATGCCAATATAATTCAAGCCTGTGACTTCCCTTATAGCATCCTTTGTGATCATGAATGGTGTATTGAGCCACATAAATTCATCATGTACTCTGATTAGTACGTATCGGACCCATGAGTCCTCTACAAATGATGGAAAGTCTATGTATTGCATGAATTTCTTCTTTTCTAGGGCTTTGTATTCCTCCTTCAATATGTAATCCCCACCACATAGATGATTCATATATAATTCTCTAAGTTTGCTATCATTGTGTTCATCTAGCACAATGTGGATGTAAGCCCTAATGTATTCTTCATGCATCACACCATAGGGTACTTCCGAAACAAGCACCATCAGGATCAACTTCCATGGATTTGTGTGGATGTTTCTTGAATTTAGGTCATGGTCTCTTAGTGATATCAACAACATGTGGTGTAGCCATTTCTGCAGGATTCAAATAAGTTCACAGTAGGGTTTCAAACCGAAAAATATCTCTTTTGCCAAATTAGGGTTTACTTGATTTGCTATGAGATGCTTTGGAAATCGTTGTAGTCATTTAGAATCTTGCTTCAACTCTCCTTGGACTCTTGATACCTTGAATGCAAAGTGAATTATTTGTCAAATGAGCTCCTTTTTAACCTTTGTTATGATAACCTAGTTGTCATAAATGCTTGTTCTCCAAAAGCTGTCAAACTCTTCACTATAGAATACAATCGATTAGGATTGCTCTGCAATGCTTTGCATTTGAACTTTTTCTACTAGAATTTCTTCCAAAGGATCTATCATATAAATCTTTTTATCATGTCTTCATGCCAAATCCTAGTACAGACTATCTGGCTAGGGGATTAGGATTTTCAATATAGTCCCCCCTGAGCCAGAGCTCCCAATTTACTTCCCTAAGGAAGTATCTACACCAGAAGTTGGTGTGGACCCATCCTTGACCTCAATTACATCTTTATTGATCCAGATCTTGCCCATCTCTTTCTTGGTTTCAACTAGATCAACTATATTCTTTCCTTTATCTCCCCTCTGCTCTATTTTCTTCTCTTTTGCATAGTGTTTTCTTTACAGATTCTTGCTTCTATAGAATTTTGCCACATGTCTAGGTTTGTTGCAATTGTAACACACAATATTCCTCTGTCCTTGATTCCTTCTATTGATTGGTTTTATCCTTGATCTACATTGGTTAGCCATATGCCCAAATCTATTTCATGCAAAGCATCTTCCATTGAAGGATTGTGTATTGTTAAAACCATTACTCATTATACTTCTACATTCACTTGCCATGTGACCAATTCTCTTGCAATTGAAATATTGACCAAAGAAAGATGGAATATTTTGATTTATTCTACTCCTACAATGGGTAGCCCTATGACCATACTTATTGCATTTAAGATAATAGCCATTGAAAGATGGGTACCTTTGAGAATTTGGCTGCCTGACCGAAGGTCTTCTAGGTCTTCTAGGTCTTCTTCTCTAATTCCTGAACTAGTTGCTGTTGTTTTTTCTTATCTCAATGTTTTCTTGACCTGAATTAGAACTTTCTCCTTTTTCAAATCCCAAACCTTTCTTGTCATCTAGATTTTTCTGACTATCAAGCAACTCATCAAGCTTTGCAAAGCTTATTTTGAACTTTTTTTGTAACTGTTTACTACCTCCAAATCAAACTTTAGAAGTATAATATCTTTTGCAAACTTTTCACATTCTTCAGATTTGTCTTTCAATAATTGATTCAAATGTTCCTCAACTTTTTTCTTTCTCTTCAACCAACCTTGATAAATTATTTAGGGTTTCATTTTCTTCAATCAAATGTTCACTTAGCTCTCTATTTCTATCCTTTGATCTATTAACTTACTCTCTTAGCTTTAGTATACATTCATCTACTTTGACATTTTCCTTCAAATCCTAGATATTTGCTTCATACTTATCAAGATCTTCAAGAGCTGTTTTTAATTCTTGATCAATTGTGACGTTGCATGGAGCAAGATACCTTCTAACTGCTATGAATACTCTTTCCCATATCTTCCTCAAGTTGGTAAACTTATTCCAAGGAACCTTTCTCTGATACCAATTGTTGAATATAATGAATACTGAGAGGGGGGTGAATCAATATTCCAGCACTTATTTACATGTCCATTAATACAATTACCAAATTCAATAACATGAAAGCAGAATAAACTTAAGAATAGCAACCATAAAGACATAACACATAGACACAAAGATTTTATGTAGAAACCCCAAAAAAGGGAAAAATCACGATGAGTGTTAGCTCACAATATATTATGATTACAATACCGAATTACATGAAGGCTCACTACCTTAGGGCCCACTGCCCAAGGACTCACTATCCAGACAAGTGCTCACTAAAATAGGCTCGCTGCCAAAAGAAAGAGAAGAGAAGATAGAGAAGGAATGGCTCACTTCCAGGAGAAAATTGCTACAAGTGCATTCTCAAAATATTGAGGTACGGTTCGATTTATAACTCAATATATAGAATCAAATGTCTTCATAATGTCTACTCTATTTTTTATACTCCACTTCACATATACTCTTCTCTTCTGCCCTTACTATCCTTTTTTGGTCACAAAACTACCTTAGGTCACACACACATTGAATTCACACTTTTTTCTCTCATCTCCATCCATCCAATGCTGAAATCTATTGAGTATATATATCCACATCAAGAATTTTCTCAAACTAAGTCAGCATGAAAAAGATAAAGCTTGTATATTCAAGTTATACCTTGTCGGCTTGTTATTGTGTCATAACAACAATGCGGACTCAATCAATCATGCAAGACTCTTTATATGAGTCTAGACCTAATGTAGAATCACTTCGATTAATGATTCCAATCATATACCTTCACTGTATACTAATTTACCTTCTATGTCAGCCTTAATCTTAAAAACATACTTAATTGCTTTATCTTTCAGCCCATAGCTTAAAATGCAATCATTATGAAACACTAAAATTCTTGTTAATTATTCAATATTGATCCCTTATCATACCTTTAGAACCGTAGATCATAATATTCAACTACAGACAAATGTGGATCTCAGAACTGTCACTCAGTCACTGTGAAATACTTTTAGACTATAAGTTGATAAAGAACACCTTGTAGAATGTGATCAAAAGAACTACAAAAGCTATAACTCTGTATTTAGGTAGTCATAATAGGTATCTTTACTATCTCAGAACCGCAAGACAAAATATACAACAACGGAGGAATGCGGACACTTTCTCTCTAGTGTTGTACACTATTCCTGACTTAGGTTTTCTCACTCGAACTATGCTAAGTCATAGTATGTCTTCCAGAGATCTTCAGGACTTGCAAACTTTAATATAACACCTTCAAACAATTGTAAACAACATACCTAAACTGCATGACAAGATATTCAATTGCGAAGGAGTACCAATTGAATTACTATCACTGTCTTAGTATCATGTCAATACTTAATCAATTTTGGCTAAGTTAGTCTTTTCAGACCAAAAGGCAATGCACAACTTTGTCAGAAGAGCTAGTTTAAGTCATGTTTGATTGTTGCCATCAATGAGAACATCAAGTCTTCATCATACCAGTATTGTCTCTTGACTATGTTTCCAACAAGATCATTTCATGGATTGGGTAGTTCTACCAGAAGTCCATCAAAAATTTTAGTTCAATATGTAACCGTATGATAGAGACAATGAGAGGTGGCAGAAATGATTTCAAGTGGACATCAAGAGTGGATAAAAGTTTTGAATTGTTGAAGCAAAAAGTGATAGAACAACCTGCTTTGACATTATTGGATTTCAATAAGGTATTTCAAGTAAATTGTGATGCAAGTGGAAATGCAGTAGGAGCAGTGTTGAGTCAAGAAGGCAGACCTGTAGCATATTTCAATGAGAAGTTGAATGATGCAAAGAGAAGATATTCATTTTATGATCATGAGTTCTATGCCATAATTCAAGCCTTGAAGAAGTGGAGACATTATTTGTTGCCTAAGGAGTTTGTGTTGTATACAGATCATCAAGCTTTTCAGTATTTGAACAGTCAAGGAAAGTTGAATCAGAGACACATGAGATGGGTAGAGTTCATGTAGAGTTATACTTTTGTGTTGAAGCATAGGAGTGGAAAGTCAAACAAAGTTGTAGATGCCCTGAGTAGGAGAAGGAACTTGCTGACAGAGATGAGAGTTGAAGTCTTGGGATTTGAAGAATTGAAGAACATGTATGAAGAAGATCTTGATTTTGCATAACCTTGGAAAGCATGTAAGGAACCTTTTGTGATAGATAGGAGTAAGTGGTTGGACTATTTCATTCAAGAAGATATGTTGTTTAGAGGAAATTAGTTATGCATACCTAAGAGTTCAATGAGAGACAACCTAATCAAGGAGAAGCATAGTGGTTGATTGGCAGGATATTTTGGCATTGATAAAACAGTGGCTTTGGTAAGTGAAAATTACTTTTGGCCTTAGATACATAAGGATGTTAGGAAATTTGTACAGAGTTGTAGAGTTTGTCAAGTTACAAAAGGAAGTAGTCATAATACTAGATTGTACATAAACCTTTGACATTACCAGAGAGACCTTGGGAAGATATAAGCATGGATTTCATAATGGGATTGTTGAAGACACAGAGAGGACATTGTGTTAGCAGGAAAAATTGGGTTAATAAGATCAAGCATTACAATCAAAACCCAATCCTAGCACCTTCAAATAATCCTTTTAAATGACACAAAATGAAAGCAAATCAAAGAACAATGTCACCTAGATTGTATTGATTCCTTGGTTGGAATGTGGATTGCTTCTCAATAGTGAACAACCATAGTTGTCAAAGCTGCCATGATGATAGATAATATGCTCAAAGTACTCAATGGATGCTCAATGGACTCAATATGCATAGGATGATAATCTGGATGCTATATGATTGTGTGGGATATGATGAAATGAGGTGAGAGGGTGTATATATATCTCCCCACTAAGATTGATCAATGGTGGAGATTAGGTGGCTATGTGAACGGTTGAGATTAATCAAGAAGCTGGGATGAATGTGTACAAGATATGTGTCCATAGGAAAAGCTTTTATTAAATGATTGTAGTTGGTTTGTTGGTAGTGGTAAGATTGATTTTCTTAAAATAGGATGCTTTTCTATTTAAGGATTGGATGATGTGGATGTTTGATTTTAGAACCAATTAAATCATTTTTTTATATTTGATTTAGGATAAGACCTATCTTCAACACATAGAAGAATGTGATAAGAGAGGGAAATGATAAGATAAAAAATAAATTAAACAAATAAATTCATTTAATTTATTTTTAAATGATAGAGGAAAGAGCTAATTTTAGAGAAATTGGAAGAAAAGACAAATTAAATAAATAAATTTATTTAATTTGTGTATGATGAGAAGATAAATAAATAAAATATTGATTTATTTATTTTAGAGGAATAATGGGATAGTTAAATAATTAAAGATTATTTAATTATAGATGAAAATAGAAGAAAATAGATGATTGAAATAGATGGAATTAATTAAATAAATATAATTTAATTAATTAATGATAGAAATGGATGATTTAGAAGAAAATAGATAATCTATACAAATGTGTTAGACAGTATCGACATATGTAGTGATGGTGATGCGACAAATTGACAAATGATGAGAAGGGTCAATTTTGGGTGTCTACGTTGTGCCCCTCTTTGAGACAATCTTGGTTAGGACATTGTTTCAAAGAAGATAAAATTGATACATGAAATGAACAAGTTATGCCCTAGTGAAACTGGCGAGTGATGCCCCCTCGAGAGAAAAACTAGGATACTAGGTAAAGGTTGGGTTTACTCATGATTAGATGACAAGACAAGGATAGACTAGGTTGACACAAAGAATTTGGGTTTGGGTGGGATAAATGAGGGATGGAAAAGAAGAATTAGGGTTTGGCTTAGAAGAAATTAGGGTTTTGACTTTATAAATAGGTTGCAAGGGCTCAATTCAACTCATTTGTGCTATTTACTTTGAGATTTCTAGAGATCTGGTGATTTAGAGTGCATCAGGACTTTCGAGAGCTTCAGGATGTGATTCCACGGGCAGATCATCAAGTGGAGAGGGTCAGGACATATGGACGATCAGCAGGAGTACCCACACTGGTGTGTATTGAAAACTTGTTTTAAATGTGTCATTAATAGGTCCATATGCATAATTAATTCACGTGAATGACTAAAGGCATATGAAGATAATGCATGCACTTTTGAGTGGTATAAAGTCGCATTTGGTATGTTGCATCACTTTTAAATACAGGTTCATCACGTTTGGTGAGTCAGGTCAAATTTGGCTAAAAAAATAGGTTAGGGATAATATCATATGCCTTTGGTGAAAAATGTCACCTTTGATCGGTTTAGGTAGATTTTGAATGACAAAAGGTTGCATATGGTAATTTGAATCGCCTATGGTTGACAAGAAGTCACCTATGGCGAAAAGGGTCTCTTTTGGTGAAACTTAGGCAAACTTAGGATTTTATGAAAAATAGGCTCACATTCCTAAATGACGCTTAATTGATTAATATTTGAAGTGTGTTACCAGCATTACTATCGAGAGAGGTGCATCCAGTAGATTTAGCATTGGTGAGACAATTAGACGTAGATGAGCACCTATTTTTAGAGATTGTTGTCTTAGAGCATGCGGTGCATATTACTCCTATACGAGCACACCTTGCATTGATGACAGCATTAGTAGAGTGGTGGTACAGTGAGCATAGTTCATTCTTGTTTCCAACTGGTGAGGCTACCATCACACTAGAGGATGTGTGGCATATACTGCCGAGATCGATTGATGGTGATTGAGTTGATTATAATCTAGAGCAGGGTCCTAATGCACTGTGTCGATTGTTTAGGACTCCTGATATAGGGGTTGAGGACCATGAGATACCCATACGGATGATGAGGGGTCATTGTGATAGACTACAACAGTTAGTGGTGGCTATCATCTAGTTCCTCGTGCCAGATAGATGTACTAGAGGATTCCATGTAGGATGGGGGATAGTTATGGAGGGCTTGTTTGAGTATGGCATTAGATATGCATGGGGTCCATGTGTATTTGGACAACCCTATCACTATCTTCATGACTGTGCTTTTTTATTTGGTTCAAGCATGTCAGTTGGGGTCACATTGTTACATGTTTGGGCTTATGAGCACATTGTTGTGACTAAGCCAGTAGGTTTATGATAGAGCGCATCAAGAGAGCCTTATGTTCATATTTATGGAGGAGTTACTACATACGGGTAGCTTAATGTGACTGTATACTAGCGGCGAACATTAGATGAGCTTGATCAGTTCACTTGGAGGCCATGGAGGGACTGTGAGAGTTGGGATGATGACATTGAGTAGCTGTTATATGTGCAGTAGACTAGATATCTCTTTGGGCGGAGCATTTATGTAATTGAGAGATATTTTCCAGAGAGAGTACTTTGATAGTTTGGTTTTCCCCAGTGTGAGCTGGTTGGAGATGTGATCTATGGAGGACACGGTGAAAGATTCCTATGTGGGGTCCTGAGATTATTGTGGAGACAACATTAGAATATTTTGAGAGCTTATGTCTAGTGGTATGGGATTGGATTATGGGGCCCATTGATCCTAGCACTACTCCAGAGTATGAATCATAATGGTTATTACACAAGTCTACTCAGTTGAGCATTCTGAGAGAGGTAGGGGAGGTGGCAGTTCATAGGCCAGTTAGGAGGAGAGTGAGGGGACAAAGATAACCTCTGAGGGTATAGATAGTTGCACAGGGAAAGGCTCCTCAGGTACAAGGATAAGTACCTAGACAAGTTCAAGTTTAGCCACCATAGCAGCAGGTTGTGGCAGTGGGAGGTGGTGGAGATGGAGGAGATTTGAGAGAGATAGTAGAGACCCATCTATGACAATAGTTGTAGATGGAGATAGGCCAGAGGGTGAGATTAGAGGCATGGTATAGATGGATAGGGATTGATAGGGACAGAGCCTTGGTTGCTATGAGGCAGGCTCGGGCTTAGGTACAGGCTTATCAGGCACAGGCATAGGTACAGGCACAACTAGTACCAAATGATGAGGTTGTGGCTAGACTTACGGTGTAGAGGAATGCGACAGTGCAGAGAGCATAGAGATTGATACGAGAGCAAGATGTTGTAATAGCTACGTTGGGTACTGACCAGGCTACATTGTATTTGGCTAGAGAGCTTATGTAGGTACAGAGTGAGTTGGGTACAGCTTAGGCAGAGACAAAGTATTATAGAGGATTATACTTCAAAGCAGTACCGACAGATCAGAGGCATCCTAGTTTCAGGACTAGATCTAGAGCTTCAGGTTCGCAGAGGACAGGGAGATCTGGGCCTTTAGTTATGGGCCCACCCCTATAGGTAGGTGTAGGAAGGTCTCAGGGAGCTGGTAGAGATCAAGGTGAGGCTTCCTCAGTGAGTGCCACCCACTCAATACATTAGAGATAGTAGGTGTTTTGTACATATTGTATCAGTTTTGTACCATGTATCATTATGAGGCCTGCGAGCTGATATATGTATTTTGATGGCTCTTTGATAGCTAGATTTGTATATATAGATTCATCTTGTACATGATGAGACACTTGTATATTGGCCCTTATGTATATATATATATGATGGATTTTGGTGATATATGGTGTATAATGATGGATGTGGTTTTATATTTTTTGTATGATTATGACATGCACATGGGTAGATGATAGAATGATACATAGATACGATTATGATTGGATAATGTAATGTTTCTAATGGATGCATGATTAGGGAAATGTGTATATGCTTATGATGATAATGATATATGTATATAATGATAATGATATATGTCTAACACACTTGTTTTACAGGATGAAGATGATGAAAAGACAAATAAACAAAAGAGTGTAGATGAAATTCAATTGATCAATCCTTGTGAGAGCTATGTATTTTCTTGTGGTAAATGAGTGGATGGTGGATGGTGGATGACAACTTTGATGGTTACACACCAATTTAGAGATTTACAATCCTTGTGTTTGATATAGCATATGGATATTATGCACCAAGGTATAAAAGACTAGGGTGTCGATGTATCTAATGCATTCAGCGTAATACAATCTTGTCTATCTTATGAGGTCAAGATGTTGATCCAACATACACAAGATATGAATATTAGCTAATCCAAGATGGACTTTGACTCTGCAAGGAACTGTTTGAACTTATTTCCACTAACCATAATGAAACCTTGTTGGTTATATGTATAGAAAATAGTCTTAGCATAGAATAGTCTTAGTGCATAAGAGACTGTTTAGCTCCTCAGATGCAATTGATATGCAAGATGCTAATCCTAACACATACAAGATACCATCAGGTGTAGTAAGAGAATAAGATCATCCCACAAACATAGCATACAAAAGCAAATGACCATGTCCTAGTCCATACTTTATCACAACATACCAAGATATGATTGATCAAGACAATCTAGATTAGGTATTAAAAAGGGACAAAAAATAAATCAAAAAGAAAACAAAATACATAGCCATCATGTTCTCTTGCTTAAAGAAGGTGCTCTTGGATGGATTGGATAGCACCTTATTATGAGGAAAGATATATCATGTTGAAGGTTAAGATGTTGGATTGATATATATTTAATCTACATATAATTGTTAGTGTTTTTTGCTCTGATCTACCTAAATCTAAACAACTGGTATCAGAGTGGCTTGTGTTTGATCATTGTCTGCAAGAAGGTCTCATGGTTGAGTGGGAGTCTCACAGTTAAGTGGGAGCAATGGTGGACGAGGGTAAATTGAAGGTAGATAAATTCAATGGGAAAAACTATCAGTTATGGAAGATGCAGATGGAGGATTATCTCTATTAGAAGGATTTATGGAGACTGGTAGAAGGAAAAGTCAAGAAACTGGAAGCAATGACTGATGAAGATTGGAAACTGCTAGACAGAAAGGCACTGGGAACCATTCGGTTGTGTCTGGCACCATCTGTGGCATTCAATATAATAGAAGTGAAGACAACAGATGAACTAATGAAAGCTTTGGCTAAATTGTATGAAAAACTCTCAGCCTTAAATATGGTATTTCTCATGAAGCATTTGTCTAATCTAAAAATGATTGTATGTGGATCTGTGCCAGATCATTTAAATGAGTTTAATATGAATACCAGTCAGTTAACTTCTGTAAAAGTTAAATTTGATGAAGAGGTGAGGGCTCCCTTGGTTTAATGTTCTTTGCCAGAAAGATGGAATAGCTTGGTAATGGTTGTAAATAACTCTGTCTCTGGTTCAAATACTTTGAAATCTGATGATGTTGTTGGTGTTATCCTTAGCGAGAAAATATGATGGAAAATCACAAGTGAGAGTTCAACATTGGGTAGTGCTTTGATTGTAGAGAACAGGGGAAGAACAAAGGAGAGAGGAAAAAGCCCAACAAATCATGGGAAGTCACAAGGGAAGTCGAAGAAAGGTACATCTAAATCCAAAGGAAGAATGGATTGCTGGCACTGTGGAAATCCAAGACACTTGAAGAAGGATTGTTGGTCTTGAAAGGGCAAACAAGGAGACAGACAACATGATGACAGTAAGGAAGCTAATGTTGCAAGTAATAAATTACAAGATGCTTTAATTCTATGTTTAGATAATGCTAATGATTCCTTGGTAATAGATTCAGGGGCTTCATTTCATGCCACACCCCATAGGAAATATTTTGTAGATTATGTTCAAGGTGATTTTGGACAAGTATATTTGGGTGATGATGAACCCTATCAGATTGTTGGAAAATGAAAGATAAAAATCAAGTTGCGGAATGGAAACGAATGGTTACTACAGGAGGTAAGGCATGTTCCAAATTTGAGAAAGAATTTAATCTCTGTAGGACAATTGGGTAGTGAAAGTTGCATAGTTACCTTTTCAGACAAAATCTGGAAGGTCACTAAAGGTGCATTAGTAGTAGCTAAAGGTGAAAAGGTAGGCACATTGTATTTGTGTATTGGTAATACTTATTCTACCTTAGCTGCTACAGAAATAATTTCTACTGAGACAGTTATAACACTTGCTACAGGAACAAAAATAGAATTGTGGCACCATAGACTTGGGCACATGGGTGAGAAAGGGATGAAGATCCTTCACTCCAGAAAGTTGCTACCAGGTCTGAAGCAGATTGACTTGGATTTTTGCAAAAATTATGTTTATGGAAAACAAAAACGATTCTAATTTCTCAAAGTTGGGAAAGAGAAGAGTGAGAAATTAGAGCTTGTGCATTCAAATGTATGGGGACCAGCTTAGGTATCTTGTTTTGGTGGAAAGCTTTGGTTGAGAATGAGATAGGAAAAATGTTGAAGTGCCTCAGATTTGGTAATGGAGGTGAGTATTGCAGCAGAGAATTTGAGAATTATTGTTCATATAATGGAATCTGTAGGAAGAAAATGGTTCTTGGAACCCCACAAGAAAATGGTATGTTTAGTGGACTACCCTTACACTTTTGGGCAGATGTTGTACATACCATTATTTATTTAATAAATAGGGGACCTTCAAATCCTTTGGATGGTGGCATCCTAGAGGAGGCATGGATGGGCAAAAAGGTAAACTATTCTTTTCTAAAAACCTTTGGTTTTGAATCTTTTGTCCATGTTGATATTGAAAATAGAACCAAGCTTGAGGCTAAGTCTAAAAAATGTACCTTCATTAGATATGGAGTAGATGAATTTGGTTATCAGTTATGGGATTATGAAAATCATAAAATCGTTAGGAGCAAAGATGTTATATTCAATGATAAGGTCATGTATAAGGATCAACTGAAGGAAAAGAAGAATGAATAGGCGAAGAAGGAATATGTGGTGCTGGATGAGATTCCAAAAAATAAAATGTCAGTGGTACCTGATGCTCAACAACAACAAGTTATACCACAGACTCCTACAAGTGTTAGATGTTCTACAAGGATAACTAGACCTCCAAAAACATATTCTCCATCATTATATTCTATATTATTAACTGATTCTAGTGAACCTGAAGGTTACAAAGAAGCAATGCAGGTATATACCAAAAAGCAATGGAAGCTAGGCATGAAAGAGGAAATGGATTCCTTGTCATAGAATCAGACTTGGAACTTAGTCCAATTGCCTGTAGGTAAAAGAGCATTGCCAAATAAATGAGTTTACAGGTTGAAGGAAGAAGATGGAGGCAAGAAAAGATATAAATCCAGACTTGTGGTAAAAGGTTTTGCACAAAAGGTATAGATTTTGATGAAATATTTTCTCCAGTTGTAAATATGACTTTTATTAGAACTATTCTAAGTCTTGTGACTACAGAAGACTTACATCTTGAATAGTTAGATGTGAAAACAACATTTCTCCATGGGGATTTGGAAGAGGAAATATATATGCAGTAACCACAGGGATATCAGGTCAAGGGTAAGGAGGAATTTGTGTGTAGGTTAAGGAAGAGTTTGTATGGCCTAAAGCAAGCACCTCGGAAATTATATTTGAAATTTGATATTTTTATGGTTGAATAAGGTTACAAAAGATGTCATTCTAATTATTGTATTTTTTTTAAGAAATTGGGTTATGGCAACTATATTATCCTACTGCTTTATGTTGATGACATGCTTATTACCAGGTCTAACATGTAGCATATTAATAAACTTAAGAAGAAATTAGCAAATTCATTTGCTATGAAGGATTTGGGTGTAGCAAAACAAATCCTTGGTATGAGGATCACATGGGACATGACAAACAGAAAATTATTTTTTTTCTCAAAGTGAGTATGTGGAGAAGGTGCTGAAAAGGTTTCAAATGCATAATGCAAAAGCATTTAATACACCTTTGCCTAGTCATTTTAAGTTGACTAAGGAGATGTGTCCAAAGACACAAGAGGAGGAAGACAAAATGTCTAAGATACCATATGCATCAGTAGTTGGCAGCTTGATGTATAATGGTATGCATAAGGCTAGATATTGCACATGCAGTGGGAGTTGTGAGCAGGTATATGAGCAATCCAGGAATGGAACATTAGAATGCGGTAAAATGGATTCTCCAATATTTAAGAGGTACTACTTCAAAGAAACTATGTTTTGGAGGAAAAAATTCTGCTCTAAAAGGATATGTTGACTCTGATCTGGCGAATGATATTGATAGCAGGAGTACTACAAGGTATGTTTTTACTATAGGAGGTACTGCAGTCAGTTAGATTTCAAGGCTACAAAAGGTTGTTGCGCTTCAACCACTAAAGATGAGTATGTTGCTACTATGGAAGCTAGCAAGGAGATGATTTGGCTACAGCATTTTCTAGAGGAATTGGGGCAACAACAAGAAGATAGCCCTTTGTACACTGTGTTGGTTTTTTCCCAGACTGGATGCTTATTCCCAGATTTCCCTACAAGGTAGCCATCAGTGATCAACAGGATCTCTGGGCCAGGGGCCAACAGTGTAGGAGATAGACTCTATATTTTATCTCCTCTTCTTCTTCAGGCTCTGCAAAACCTAGGGGGGTATTCCCTACTCAACATCCATGAGGATATGCATACAAAGGCTGGGATGCTGACAGAAAGCAGATAAGTCCTCCTGTAAGTAGACCAAAACTGAAAGATAAGAGCAAAGGGGCTAGCTTTGGGCCTATTTGCAGTTGTAGAAAGAGGACTTAGGATCCTAAAACTAATTCTAATGTCCTAATGGTTGTTTTAGATTTTGATTTGGATTTTAAGTTTGGATGCAAAGCTGGACATGGTTGTAACACAAACACAAAGCAAGATTGGTGCCTATCCAGGGCCTGGAGTCAGTAGACATACACCTGTGAATGATCAACATGAACAGCTAAAACTGGATTTCAGGGGGATATATGTGATACCTGCCTTACAGATATCTCCCAATATAGAGTGTTAAGTTATCTCTACTTATGGCATCCCTACTGCAGTATACCCTTCCCAATGTTTAACCTGAAAACAGTTTAATCTACCCCTTGAGCAGAAGTTAAAAGATCAGACATTCAACATAGGAATTCTATGCTCTAGAATCTAAACATTACCCAAATATCCAGATTCAGAAGAAGAATACATGCAATACTGGAGACAGAATTAACAAAACACATGCTAAGATAGCATTTCTCATATAAGATTAATCATGAAATCAGTGGGTTCATGCCAAAAACATACAACAAGAGATACATAGACTCACAGGTTAAGCTGTACAGAGCAACCAGATCAGCTTGTTTTGAATTACAGAGCCAAAAATCTTCAACTTTCAACAATCAAAAATGAGTAACACTTCCTGCTTATAATAGCCAGGTAGTGTACCACAACAATTAATTACATGGTTGACCAAAAATTCCGCCAGATACACAGTATCAGAAAAATGGCGCTCAACGCACTACCAGATTGGTGCCCAAACATGAATGCAGCAGGTAGGGGAGGAGACAGGAAGAAATCTCGAGCCCTGCGCCACTGTCCGCTGATGTACACCTTCAATCGGGTACCAGATCCGCCCATACCTCTGCAACCTTCGCCATTAATGGCGCACCAACCCGCGGCCTTGGGAAAAACATCTAACAGTCGATCGCAACCATTTCCCGCCAAGATTCATCGTCATGATATTTGAAAATATGCAGGATATCAATTATCCCACATGCGCCCCGCGGTGACCTTTTCAACACTTTATATACTAGGCCACGAGCATATATAATGTCAGTGCTTTTGCTCCTGACGACACTAGTATAAGACTTCATCATCATCCTCCAACAGCATGATATCCTGTCGCTTGAAATATCACCCTGACGTCAGCATCATATCGCAATATAACCTGCATGATAATTGCCTTCATCCGCACAACCTGATCCATCGGAGGAAGATCCTCCTGCCAAGCCTATACCAAAAGTCTGGCCGATGAACATCCTGATGACGTCATCATCATATCCTGCTGACGTCATCTGCATATCTGCCTACTGCGCACCTCCTCATATCTGGATGATGTCATCATCATGTTTGCAAATATCAGGGGATCTTCACAAGATGATCAGTGTTAGAAATATGACCCCCCCGGACCTTGATGACGTCATCATCATATCGACATCAGGATGATATTCGGAAGATAACCGAATATTTGGAAATATCATCCTGATGCACAAATATCATGCTGCACTGTAGCTCCACTATAAGATCGGGGTGATAGATGAATATGATGACGCTTGAAAAGATCACCCCCCACTAGATAATGCACGAAGCCGGCAGGCGGATATCTCCTTGATATCAGCATCATCATGACGCTGGAACAAACATACATCTGGGTGATATTCAAAAATGAAAATATCACCCCCTCCTTTGGAAATATCATGATGCAGATAGGCAGAGAAATAGATATCACCCCGACATAAGAATGACGTCAGCATCATTAGGATGATAAAACAAGGAACATGAAGTGATACAACAACATCAGGATGATATTGACTAAGATCATCCTGACGTTCAAAATATGATGACCCCAGTGAATATCGGGTCATACTTAGAACTCTTCAACAACATCATCAGGATGACCATAACCAAGATCACCCGATGATAAAAATATCACCCCGGCGAAATATCATGCAGGCAGAAAATATGATGACCTTCGCAAGCAACACGGCGATAACTGGAAACATGATCATGATGATGACGACCCTTAAGAAAAAACAAGTTAGGTCGAACAACTCAGAGAATGATCCCTTCAGAAGATCGGGGTGACATCATCATCATCATAAAAGGGCAAGGTGATAATTGGAAAATCACCAGATACTTGAAAAGTCACCCCCGCAAGCAAATCAGGGCACACTGTAGCTCATCAGCAGGATCAGGATGATATCCAAACATCACCCGATATTGAAATATGATGATCCTGATGAAAAACAAGTCGACAGAAAATATGATGATGCGGACCATCATCGAAGACAAGATGATGATGATGATCTCCTCCTCAAAGAAAATATGATGCTGCAGCTGAACAATGCCGAGGAGGTCCAACACTTAGGAAAATGGGCAAGAAGATATAGGGTTCAAATGAAGAAACCCCCTAAACATGAAAAATCAACCCCCAGGTCAAAAAGAGTGCTAACACACTGATAGCCAGAGTTCCATTCATCTTTCTAAGAATTCAGCTTGGCATTCAAAAACTAAGCACATATAGCTCAAATACCACTTCATCCAGTCAATTTTAGAAGATGGATAGTTGAAGCTGGAGAAAATTCACACAAGTGAGAATCTAGCAGATATGTTCACAAAGGCGGTTACACAGGAAAAACATATTTCCTCATCAGTTTATGTTGGCCTTCACGACTGATAATGGTGGATATAAGAAATTAGCCAGGCCTGTAATCCAATGGGAGCTGCAAGTGCAGTGGTGTTGTCCAAGATCAGTCTCCAAGTGGGAGATTATTGGTATGTGGTGACTGATCATGCAAATATTGTACACTCATAACGTATCCTTGCCGAGGTTCAGGGTCGGTTGTTAATTTTTTGTTAACCAACAAAAGAAAAATAACATTGTAAAACCCTAATTCTAGAAACTTCCAAAAAGCTTGTTATAAGCAGCTGGGATGTATGTTGCGGGTATGGAATTCACGAGATTGTAATCTGTTTTACACTGGATAATAAAATCATTGGATGGCTAAATTTTTGTGGATGTGGCCCATTTTGGGTGAACCACGTTAAAATTTTGTGTTGATCTATTTTTGTGTTATTCTTCATTGTTATATTTGAGTTATTTAATCTGAATATAATTATTAGTGTTTATTGCTCTGATCTGCCTGAATCCTAACATTCTAGTCATGGCTCTGCATGTTATACAAACCAAGACCTATATGCACCCATGCAAAATCATAATGACTTAGCATCTTAGCAATATGAAATAGAAAAAAACCAAACAACCGTTGGAGTCATTATTGCAGCAAGAAGAAGAAACAACAAATCAAATTAGGCTACTTGAATCTAGGCCACAGTCTAGTCCCTCTCCTTTTGTTCCTATTTTCTCTATTCCTCATCCTCCCCCTATTGCAAATAAAAATACTTATAGACAACTAGACCTCTCATGGGTCAGTTATGAGCAACAATCCATGCCCAAAAGGATTTATTATCAGATGCCTTTAATTGATGGGTGTGAGGTTTTTGATGGGAAGGCCCACATTGATGCATTTTCAAATTTCATGGACAAGTTCCAATTTGAAGATGAAAATATGTGAATGATATTTTGTGTTAGATCTTTATGTGGAGTAGCAAGGAATTGGTGGGGTAGTTTCCATTATCAGCATTTTGCTTTCTAGGATTAGTTGGTGATTTCATTTGAAGAGTTTACAAATAGTCTAGACCTTGTGTTTCTTGTCCAAGAACTAGAAGATATCAAAAGGCAGGAAGTGTTGATAACTGAGAGGGGGTGTGAATCAGTTATCCTAATTATTTCTTCTCTCTAACCTTTCTTATTAATCAATGCAACATTAATTCAAACAAGCAAACATTACCATGAAATGAAAAACACATGACATAGTATTTTTGATGTGGAAACCCTGTTAAGGGAGAAAACCACGGGGTGATTAACCCAAAGATTATTCTCTGTTAGAAGAATAAGGAATTACAAAATGGCACTTGCCAATTAGGGCTCACTGCCTGAGCACACTGCTCACAAAGGAGGCACACTGCCTACAAGGAGACACACTGTCTACAAAAGAATGTTATACAATACTTGAACTGATTGGAAGCATCCACATATGCTGGAGTTCAATTCCGGTTAGGCTCAGTACACTGATCTGCTACACTTCATCTTTCCTCTTCTCTTTATTCTGCTTTTCTTTCACATACCAGATCTTTCTTACTGCTTCTGTTCTACTCTGCTCTTATTCGCATGTCACATCACATGACTACCCTTCTCATAACTAAATCCATCCTATATATATCCACACAAGTGATTTCATTATCTTTCTAGTCGGCACCCGGAACAGTCTATCTTCTCACAAACTCTGTTCTGTCGGCTGAATCCTTGCACATCAAGTAATGCGGATCAAGCATATACTTGTAGATATCATTAATCATGTCGGCCAAACATGATTCATGCCTTCACAACCTTTACCATCATCAGTAACACATCCAAAAAATAGTCTGATGTTCTGTCAGTTAGTTCTTCCTCTATTCACACTATCACTCAGGAATCTGGTACTCAACTATTCATATCTTTTTCCTTGTCCATCACCGGAGGCTAAATCCTTGGAATATACCACTCAAGGTAGTCCTATTGACTTCCCCAGATCCACACTACACCAAGATACTTCCTGTGAGAGATCCGGACCTGTCTGTCAAACCTTGCCACATGCTCTGTTCTTGTTCACCGGACCACAATAATCTTCATTCTGACTTCCGGTAGAGACACACCATGACTTGCGGATATGTGGGATGACCTTTGTTGCCATCAATGACAACAGCCATGAATCCATATAGTGTCTCTTGCCAACAGGAAGGAGCGTCTAGCATGGAGCTCAGCCAGATATTTACAGTTGCCTTGTCTCACTTCCCAGAAAATTTTAGACCTGGTCTTCCTTTTTGTATTGACATGTATTTGAGAGCTTATGATGATTCTATAATCTCAAGTTCTATATGGGAGGAATTCAACCTAGTGGATATGCAACAAGCATACTTGTTCATTGATTATGTTGACAAAGTTAAGTAGGATATGATTGCAAAATATATACCCTCAAATGCAAAGGTAGTTGATAATGAATAGGTTGTTGTATATAATGGGAATGTGAACATTTCATGTGATCTAGACACAATACTAGATGTTGATTGTGTGGTTAGAAGGGTAGAAGTGGAGGTTGGTGCACCATATGACAATGGTGCAGATGATGAAAGCAGTATTTGCACCCACCTTCAGCTGGAGAGTTCATCAAGTGAAAGTGAAAATAATGAAAATAGTGGTGACTTCCAACTTAATGTTGAGGTATGTGGCCCAACACTAGTAGAATTTTGGAAAATAAATGACTACATGACTAAAACTTTTAGTCACAACAACTAAAATTGATTAAATTATAGTCATGTTTTACAACACAACTATAAATGACTAATTTGATCGTGGGTAAAAAACACGGTTATAAATGACTAGATAAATGACTAAATAATTAGTCACACAAGTAAAAATTAGAAAGAGAGGGAAATTAAAAAAATATTTCAAATTGGAAAGAGGGAAATTTTTTCCATGAAAAATAATTCAGACAAAAGAAACTTAACCGCCTCTATGCTCAAGATAGTGTTCATGCATTGGACATGTTGTACAGGGGTTGAATTCGTGCTCAAAAATAGGTAAGGCTCATTGATGTCCCTCTTTTTGCATTGATGAATTCGAACACAATCGCTTGAAGATGTTAATTTTATTGTATTTTGTTAAATTCTGTATTGGGAAGACCCATTTTAGGGGGATTTCCTGGAAGTGATAGAAGAGTTTATGTAGAAGGGCATCGTCAAATGCATTGCATTCAATCACTGAGGAACCTTACTAGCAGGTCTGGTATTCATGTGTTTTTTAAAATATAATTTTTTTGTGTTTGCTACTCTGTGTTGACTTTGGCATGATGTTTGTCATTGATGTTAAAAGGTCTCTCAAGTTCACATGGTGTTGGAGTTGACAGTTGAATTGTCATGTTGACATGGTGTTGATATGATCTCATAAGTTGATACAGAGGTTGATACATTGTTTTAGATCTTCTTCATGGTTTTGGATCTCATTCATGGTGTTGAAATAGTCATGTTGCTCATATATGTTGTTCATATCATCATGTTGCTTATATATGTTGGTGCTTCAAGTTTTAACAAGATCACGTGGATTTGTTGATGACATTCATGCAGAGAATACACTCATATTGGTTCACTTGGTTCCTATGCAATGGTCATTCATACAGAGAGCTCACTCACATTGGTTCACTTTGTTCATTATTAGGTGGTAAGGTTAGATTCAGTTGACTAGGGGACTTCATTGATCTACAGGGTTGTTGGAAAGAGACACTACTAGGCATGTCAGGTATTATCATTGATGGCAACTAAATCTATCTTACACATCCGCATTACATCAGTGGATCATACCGAAAGTCAGATTATAGATTTGTCTAAGTCTAGATAGACAGGAACAGAGCATATGACAGGGCTCGACATCTTGGTCTGCAATTCTCCAGATGTAATCATATTGTGTTGCAGATCTAAGGGAGTGTTAAGGGATGTCAGGACTACCTAAATCCAAGATTTTAGCCTCCAGTGATGAAGGGATTAAAAGTTACATGCATCTGAGTATCAAGTTCTGGTTAATCAGTTCAGTCCAATGAAGAATAGGTTGACTTGGTGTTTGATCATTGTGCGGATTAGGAAAAGTTGTTGGTTGAGTAATTTGTGAGATACAGTGGTATTGGCCAACATGTAAGATGACTTGGATATAGAGGTCTTGGTCTACATTGGTGTTTGTGCATGGATTCAGCTAATAGAATAGTGTTCTTAAAAAGTCTCTAAGTTTTTCTTAAAGCCGACTACAGTTGATGCAATTTCATGTAGTAGATATATATGATCAATGGATTCGAGCATTTTGGTGTGTGAGTGAGTGAATATGAAGGAATAAAGTGTGAAGTATAGCAGAATCAAGTGCGAAGTGAAGAGATCTAAGCTCTAGATCATGGCAGAGCAGTGAAGTAGGGCAGAGAGAGATGAAGTGTGTAAAGTCAGTGTACTGAGCTCAACCAGAACTGTAATCTTGCATTGTTAGATGCTATTCCTCAATTAAAACATTCCAGTGAACTTTTGTAATTGATTTTATAGGCAGTGAGCCTTCTTGAGCAGTGAGCTCTAGGCAGTGTGCCTGAAGGCATGTGCCTTCCCCATTTGTAATACTTTTAACAAAGTATAAATTCTTGTGGGTTAACCCCCACCATGGTTTTTCCCTTAACCAGGTTTCCACATAAAAATCCTAGTGTTCATGTGTTATTGTTTTTGTTCATATGTTCATGCTTCTTTCTTTTGAGTGTATGTGGTAAATCAATAAAGGAACAAAGTAATAAGTTTTGCATAAACACTGATTCATCCCCCCCTCTTAGTGTTCCCTTATTTCAACAATTGGTATCAGAGCAAGGTTCCTTGGAAGAAGTTTAACAGCTTGAGGAAGATTTGGGAAGGTGTTTTCAATGGGTTCATTCAATCATTCTGATGGTATCAATCAACAACTTCAAGTAGCCTTAGATGATCTTGACTTGTCCAGAGCAAAAAATTAGAGATCTATAAGAGAACCTTAAAGATGTTGAAGATTTCATTGAGACCTTAAAAGGACAACTAAGCAAATATAATGAAAAAAGGAAGGAGCTACTTCTTCAATTAGCAAATCAGAATGAAGACAATGACATGGATGAGGCCCTGAAGGAGAAGCAAAGGAATGTGAGAAGCTAGCAAAAGAAGTTGTTGTCCTAAAACATGAGATAGAATCTGGGGTGATGAGACTAACCAAGGAAATTGAGGAAAGGAAGAAGACTGGGGAAAAATTGAATCAATCTCTGAAAGAAAGAATAGAAGAGTGTTACAGATTGGATGGAATAATTGGTCATCTAGAATATGATCTACAAGAAACTAGAGCTAATGAGGATCAACTTGAAAGACAAATTGTTATTCTCAAACATGACCTAGAAGTTGCAAATGAATATAAAGAGAAATTCAAGATAAGCTTAGCTAAACTTGAGGTGTTGCTTGATAGTCAGAAGAAGGTAGATGATAAGCATTGTCTGTGATTTGAGAAAGGTGAAAGCTCTAGATTCGGTCAAAGAAATCCTGAAGGAAGAAATCAAGGAAGGAATCCTAGAAGGCCTCTGATAAGACAACCTAATGCTCAAAGGTATCCATCTTTCAATAGTAATTATTTCAAATGCAATAAGTATGGTCATAGAGCTAATCAATGCAGAAGTAAAGAGAATCAAAATGCATCATCTTTCTCTGGTCAATGCTTTAATTGCAAAAAGATAGGTCATAAGGCTGAGGATTGCATAAGTGGATCAAGGAATCCTCCTAAGGACAAACAAGTGTTCAATGTAAGATGTTTTACTTGCAACAAGTTTGGCCATATTGCAATGCAATGCAGATCTAAACCTGCTCCAACTTGTAATTGTCAGAAGAATAAGATTGTGTGCTTCAACTACAACAAAACCAGACACATTACCAAATTTTACAGAAGTAAAAAGGAGAACTCACAAGAAGGTAAAGGAAGAACAAAGTAGAAGATGGACAAAAGTAAGGGCAAAGTGAATGTGAATGAGATCCAGAATGAAATGAACAAAACATGGGTAAAGAAAGGTGAAATGAATAATGGTGATGGGTCTGCACCAGAATTCGGTGCTGATAATTCCTTTGAGAATTAAAATAGGAGATCTAGCTCAGGGGGAGCTACATCAAAAATCTAATACCCCCTGCCAGTAAGTGGGTGCCTGAATCTAGTATGATGAATGAAGTTAAGGAAGCCTGTTATAGATGTATTCAAGCAAATTCTGGAAGAAAAGAAGCTAAAGTAATTGATTGTGGAGCAATTAAAGATTGACTGCATTTAGAAATAGAGTAACCAAATGTATTAGGGCAAAGCATGTATTACAATGATGAATTAGGTTTTGCGGACCTTAAAAGATCATTTACTCAACATTTGAATCACTTTGCATTTGAAGAGAACAAAGAAAAGAGTGTCTGAGCTGAGACTTCAAGGAGTTGGAGTGCGAAAAGTGAATTCAATAGCTAACCCTAATCGGTGAAACAAGGTATTCTTCGTAAAGCTCTTTAAATTTGCAATCTTTGGATATGGCTACTCCATTGGTTATTGACATCACAAAAAGGCCCCATCCTAAATTCAAAAAGCATCCACACAAATCTATAGAGGTTGATCCGTTAGGTGCCTTTTCAAATGTTCTACATGGTGTGTTGCACGTTGAAGATATTAGGGCATATATTCATGCTAGCATAGATGAGTTTGGGGATTTGAAGTTAGTAGATTTGTTCAAGAATCATCTGAGGCATGAGATTCATGGTCTTAAACCTGAGTATAAGGTGCTTCAAGTAAAACATTTCATTCAGGTTATTGAGTTCCCATCCTTCAGTGAAGATGAGTGGGTCTAGTATGTTCTGAGTCAGATGCATGTTGAATTCATATGGTTGATGAAACCCTTCAAGATCACCAAGGATGACATCAAGGTCATGACTGGATTGAACTCATTTGATGGACTGCCAATGCTGAAAATAGTGAAGAATCAGATGGTAACTGAAGCTACTGGATCAAAATTTGATAAGAGGGCAATGAGAATCAATGACATAACTGATCCGGATGTCAAATTTACATCTATGGTGATTAGGTATAAAATATACCACTTCAGCAGGGAGAATTCTATATCCGATACAGCTATCTATGTAGCTTATCAGATGTTGAGAGAGAATGTTAATTATGACTTGTGTGAGTTGTTAAAAAACCAGCTGATGGAAAATTTGAATAAGATTAAGAAGGATAAGAACACTTTCAAATATGGTACATTGGTACTGTGTTTGTTCTTCTATTTTATGAATGAGTTACCTAGCAAGAAAAGCATGTGTTGGACCAGTGATAAGCCTATTGCCATACAAATAAGAGAGCACTTACATAGTATTGGTGACTCTAATGCCAAAGGACTGCTCTTTGGGGATACTTCAAGAAGTTTTAGAAAATGATGCAAATAAGGGAGAGAATCCCAAATTATGTGGTAGAAAAGTACAAGGATACAATTTGTTTTATGGTGGATATAGATTAGTGTTTAATGGAAGCAGTTGAACCAAGAACTATGTGAATCATGCCCATGGGATATGAAGTTGATGAATAAATACTAGAAATGTATGCTCAACACCTTCTGAGCAAACCACAAGACACCACAGTTGAAAGATTTGGGACATATGGTGAACTCAGTGTGAAACTATTTGTTGAGCTTCGGAAACCAAAAATCAAGAGAAATGTTTAGAGGCAAGTTGAAAGGTATGTAGAAAGTATTGGAATAACAAAGGAAGTTGTGAAACAAAATAGGGAGAGGATAGAGAAAGCTGAGAAGGAGAAGCAAAACAGGGAACAAAAAAGTATTTCGGCCAAACCCCCTCTAAGTCAAGGACTACAAGGAGTTCTAGTTCAGCCTCTGGTGTATCACCTTCTCCTGCTACAAAAAAACCTATCGATAATGAAGGAAAAAGGACAAAGGTAAAGGGAAAAAGAACATATGTTAGTGTGGAGAAAGTGGATGAAGAATAGACTAACTCAGATCATGATGTTAAGGAGTTGAAGGCTTCAGGCACCAATGCTGCTAAGTGTATAAGGAGAAGCCCTTCGGAAGAAAAAAGTCAAGTAAAAGGCATAACACATAAGCTTATGTTGAGAAGCATACTCTTTCTGCAGATGACATCATTAAGTCAATCACTGTAGATGGAAACCTAAAGCCAATGACTAAATTTTATGATCATTACAGTGATGCTGATAAGAGAGTTTTGGAGGAAGTGACAATCAAATACTTGAATATATCTAATAAGACTTTATTTGAAATAACTTCTAAAATTCTAGAAAGTCTTGCAAAAATTCTAGAAATAAGAAAAAAAATTCAAAAGTTAAAGATATTGAGCTTCGGGAGCATGTGCTAATAAAATTATGTCCTCAAATTACTTCGGAACAAATGAACATAATATTCAAAGAAGTGAAATAGGACTTCAGGACTAAGTTTAGAATGAATAATCTCATGCTAGGTGAAATTGATAAGGTAGTTGAAGATACTCAAGAGATTCTTCTAAAGGCATTAAAAAGGCTTATCTTCCCACTGTTGAATAAGAAACTGATAATGTAATTGATTCCTCCATTCCAAATATTGAGGAGTTGAAAGAAAGTGAACAACATGCTGACATCTATGTTCCAGAAGATGAAATGATAAATAAAGGAGATGAAGAGATGGTGGAGGAAGTTAATTTTGATGATGCAGAGGACACACAAATTTTTCTGGACCAATCTGCTGGAGAAAATATAGAGATGTATACAAAAGTAGATACTCCTGCTGAAGAAGATTCTGTGAAGAATAAAGAGCAAGAAGCAAAAGAGGTTAAGGACAAGGATGAACAAGAAAGAGAAACAATAGAGAATATTGAAGAGCAAAAGCAAGATGACAGTACCGGCAAGGATCTAAAAGATGGAGCTGCATTTTTGGCAGGAGACACTATAGATACAGTGAAGAAATTATTTGAGAAAGACAAGCTTGAGTTTGATGAACTAGAGCTGATTCAAGGACCTATCAATTTTTACACTCTTTCCCCTCTACAAAAGATGAAGTTAGCATCTGTGGCACAAGCAAAAGCAAGAGAGGAGATTCTGAAAACTCACAATGAGGATAGTAAGTTTTTTAGTCTTGCCTCCAGAATTCTAGAAAATATTATGCCCACCTTTCAAAAGGATTCATCTGACTCTCCCTCCGGTCAGTTGAAGAGTCTGATAAACTCTGTAAGTACTCATTTTGAAACCTTAGAGAAATCAATAGAAGTTAAAGTCAGAAATGAATATAATGAGAAAAGGTTTACTGAAATAAAGAAAATAATTAGTTATGATAGATAAGGGCTTGATACTAGTGTAAAAATTATTCAAAATGCCATATCTGAAGGAGCAAAGATTTATAAGTTTTACTTAAACTGGTATAAAGTTGTTCAAGATATTGAGAAGAAGATTAAGGACTTAGAGCTCAAACTGTCTAACATTTCTTAGTCATATAGTCCTTTAACTGAATCTATTTCTACCAAAGAATTCCAAGTAGTGATTTTATGAATTGAGTGACTTGGAGAAAGAAAAGGTTAAAATTTTGGGTAGATTGGATGAGCTCCAGGGACATATTTCCCCCAAATTAGAAACTATGTATGATCTATTGGCAGAATCCCAAGTTGTTGTTGCTACTGGTGATCCTGCTAACCTTCAAAAGGTAGAATCACAAGCATTTTTGTTCAATGGGCATATATCCATTTTGGGCAGCATAAAGAAGAATTGGGATAGTGAATTGTCACAATTGAAAAATATTTTTGGAGATATCTTTTTGTTGATGAACAAGGCTTAAGGATTGTATGTTCATATGCGGAAGTATATACTTAGAGTTTTGGCCCATGTACATAAAATTTTTGCATGAATTTTGATATGTGGATTCCAACCTTTGTCATTGATATCAAAGGGGGAGAGGAAAAGAAGTGAAAATTGAAGAATTAATCTAAGGAGGAGCATTGGAAATCACAAGTGTATATAGTAAGGGGGAGCTATTCTAACACTTAGTCATTTTTCACTAACTGTTGCCATCAATGCCAAAGGGGGAGATTGTTGGCAAGAGACACTACTAGGCATGTCAAGTGTTGTCATTTATGGCAACTAAATCTATCTTACACATCCGCATTACGTCAGTGGATCATACCGGAAGTTAGATTGCATATTTGTCTAAGTCCAGATAGACGGGAACAGAGCATATGACATCTTGGTCTGTAATTCTCCACAGGAAATCATATTGTGCTATAGATCTAAGGGAGTGTTAAGGGATGTCAGCACTACCCAAATCCAAGATTTTAGCCTCCGGTGATGAAGGGATTAAAAGTTACATGCATCTGAGTATCAGGTTCTGGTTAATTAGTTTACTCCAGTGAAGAATAGGTCGACTTGGTATTTGATCATCGTGTGGATTAGGAAAAGTTGTTGGTTGAGTAATTTGTGAGATCCAGTGGTATTATCCGACATGTAAGATGACTTGGATATAGAGGTTTTGGTCTGCATTGGTGTTTGTGCATGGATTCAACAGACAAAATAGTGTTCTTAAAAAGTCTCTAAGTTTTTCTTAAAGCTAACTGCAGTTGATGCAATTTCATGTAGCGGATATATATGATCGATGGATTCGAGCATTTCGGTGTGTGAGTGAGAGAATATGAAGGAATAAAGTATGAAGTATAGTAGAATCAAGTGCAAAGTGAAGAGATCTAAGCTCCAGATCATGGTAGAGCAATGAAGTAGGGAAGAGAGAGATGAAGTGTGTAAAGTTAGTGTACTAAGCTCAACTGGAACTATAATCTTGCATTGTTAGATGCTATTCCTTAGCTCAAACATTCCAGTGAACTTTTGTAATTGATTTTGTAGGAAGTGAGCCTCCTTGAGCAATGAGATCTGGGTAGTGTGCCCGATGGCATGTGCCTTGCCCTTTTGTAATACTTTTAACAGAGTATAAATTCTTGTGGGTTAACCCCACCATGGTTTTTCCCTTAACTGGGTTTCCACGTAAAAATCCTGGTGTTCATGTGTTATTATTTCTATTCATATGTACATGCTTCTTTCTTTTGAGTGTATGTGGGAAATCAATAAAGGAACAAAGTAATATGTTTTGCAGAACATTGATTCACCCCCCTCTCAGTGTTCCCTTATTTCAACAAGGGTTAGGGTTTTTTATTAGACTTCATTGATTCTATGATTGAATAAATAGAACCCTAAGTTTCTATGTCAAAACCCTAAGGAACTCTAGGTATTTACTATGTCCTAAAACTTATGTCAAAAGACTTATTTATTGTTCAATGTCATGAAAGACTTCTTAGTGGTTCAATGGTGAAAATATTTGATCAGATCTTTATATGTTTAGACTAGGGTTTAATAGTTTTGAGATCCAAACCCTAAAACTAGTCCTTAAAATCATTCTAAGTCTTAACTAAAGCCTAGGTCCCAACCGTCATGCACTTTATTTATTTTTTTGAAGGTGACCTTTCATTGTAGGTCATGTCACTTACAGTGACTCCCTAAAGGGTCTTTAAGTCATAAAAACCACCAGTGCCAACTTCTTGATAACTGGCTCACCAAGTCATCAATCGCTCAAATTTAATATCTAAGGTTATGTTTTAAAGATGCCAAGGTGCGAACACAAGATCCAACGGTTGAAATTTAAAGTCTTTTCAAATACCAACGGTCCATCTTCAGTGATCAAATTTGATGGTCAAGAATTTTAACTACTTGCAAATGGTTGTGCAACCGACCATGGGCCAGTATAATTCATTGTTCATTCTGTTTGATAGAAGGATCGATGAAACATGGTGATTCATGTTCAACAAAGACATACCTATAAACCTATGTGTAGATTGTTAATAATAGAGGTGTAAAGTGTGGTTTTGAATGGATCAAAGTTGAAATGTGATTTCCATTGTATGAGAGGGGTTGTTCATATATTTTTTTAAGAATGAATTTTGAAAAGATAGATGAACATTTGTTTTGAAAATGAAGAGACTCATGGACAGGGGATGTATGCTATGTAATGATGTTTGCAGGACATGGTCACAGCTTGGTTTTTGGTTTGAAGTCTTGGTGGCATAATTGTATGAAGGATTTTCTTTGTGAATGCTTGTAGGGATTCTGAGATAGAATGGACCTCAAGGTGATAGGGCTCAAACTTGAAGTACTATTTTAATATGTAAAAGTATAGGTCTGATTATAATTTTGAAGAAGTAATGTTGAACTATTGATATGTGAATGGTTCTGATTGTAAGTTTACACAAGAGGTGGTTGAGTTAAAATATGTGATAGAGTTTTCTTGTAGAGAAATTATCAAACTTGTACACAAGGAGAGATAAGGGTTTGTATGAGCATTGGGGAGGGTATAAATGTTGTTGCATTGTAGACAATTAGGGTAACCCCCTGAATTAACTTTTCTTTATTATGTTCAATTTTTGCCAATGAAGCACCTGTTTACTAGTGAGGCACATTTTGCCAATGAGGCACATCTTGCCAGTGAGGCACAATAAAGTGGAAGAATTCAAGAGTGGTTTTTCATCCCTTTTAAGGGTTTTCCACTCATCAAAACATGTGTTATGGTTCATCTTTGTCTCTATGTGTTTGTGTGCCCTAATGCTTTATGGTTGATTAAGGTCTTGTACATTATACTCATCATTATACTTCTATGATTCTTTGGTGTCTATCTCATTTTCTACTCAATGTGTTAAAAGGAGAAAAATGTTTTTAAGGTTTCTAGATCACTGATTCACCCCCCCTCTCAGTGATCCTGTACTCCAACAAGTGGTGTCAGAGCATAGGTTCCCTATAGAAGTCTAATAGGCTTGGGTAGGTCTTGATAGTGGAGTACCATGGAAAAGTGTAAAAGAAATAGAGAAAAGAAATATGCCAAGAAAAAGGTTGTAAAACAAGCCCCAGTTAGGTCAAGTAATGAGTTGTTGCATGAGTCTCCCCTGAATGTTGACACAAAGTGTGATAAAGAGAATGGTCTTGCAGTTGAGAGTTTTGATAAAAAGATGGTGCAGTCATGGTAGGAGGGTTCACAGAATGAACTGTCCGAACCGTACAACAAGAGTAAACCCAATGGAAACAACTCAAGGAAATGGAACAAATGCAAATTTAGTCATTTAGTATATCATAGAATTCAAATACAATCTGGTCGGCAACATGCGGGCTTACAATTAGGGCTCATAGGCCTGATTACATGCATGTGCAAGACAAAGCTTTAAAGCTCCTTCGCACAAAATCAAACTAAGGATTATGAATAAATTGCTAACTACCTTCCTAAGGATCTATTACATCAATATATTTCATTTTCAGACCAATAGATTCCTCCGCGTCAGCTAAGGAAGGTCACAAACTCCAATGAAGAGTTGCAACGTGTTCATAGATAGGTCAGACCTAAATGCATAAAACACTTCCTCAAATGAATGGAATAACATACAGACCTCTGGGAAGGGTCAGCCATAAACCAAGGATCATTGAATGATGTGTCATTAGGATCCACAAGTCAAGGAATGATCCGCAAGCCTTTTCCTTTCGCTGATTGTCTGAGATTGTCAAGATGCTCTACTCTGAGAAAAAAGTCGATCTTCTTTCCAGTAACTAATCCAAATGCTCTGAATTCTTGATATGATGTAGATGAATGAATGTAGATGCTAAGTCCAGATTCGCAAGGTGTGAAATGCTAATACCAGACCATAAGCTAAAACTACTTCTAACTGAACTGCCTAAACTGAACTAGAAAATGAAAAGAAACAAACTGAACTACAAACAAACTAAAATGCAAATGTTTTTGGTTGATGCAAGATTGCTCTTGAACTAGGGATGCTCCTACATTAGACATCTGGGGTTATTAAAAAATTGAGTCCCTCACTTTGCTTGGGTTAGGGGAGAACCAAGATGGTCCACCTCAGCCTGAGAAATCCATGATGAATCCTCTTCTGGTCTGCCTTTCCACTTCACAAGATATTCTTTGTATTGTCTTCCTCTAGTACTGCATCCAACTCTATTGTCCAAGATGTCCTTAATCTATTTTGGTGCTTGTTGTGGTAACTACTTCTTCCAGTCTTCTTCCATGTTGTCACTAAACTCTACTTCATGATATTGATAAAAGTTTGCAATGTTGAAAATAGGTGATATACTCAATGTCTCTGGTAACTCCACTTCATATGCATTTCCTAAATCAAATTTTCTGAGTTTCTTACAAGGTCCAAACTTCTTCATCCTCAACTTGTTATAAGTCCCAACTGGAAATCTTCCTTTTCTCAGATATACCATCACTTCATCTCTAACTTCAAATTCCTTATGTCTTCTCTTCTCATCAGCCTTTTCCTTATACTTACTATTCATATTCTCCAAATGCTTCTTCACCTAATTATGCACTATCTTCATATGATCTGCAAATTCTTCTACTTCTGCACTTCTTTTTTCCTCTATATTGATATCTCTCAATTCTGCAACTCCTCTAGGGTTTACTCCGGTGACAATCTTAAACGGTGTTCTTCTAGTACTCATATTTACTAAATTATTATATGCAAACTCTACTTGTGAAAATCAAATCCCAACTCCCTATCTTCTCTCCAACCAAACATCACAACAAGTTTCCCAAACTCCTATTCAAGACCTCTATCTGTCCATTTGTCTATGGATGAAAAGTTGAACTGAACTTCAAATCTATCTTCCTCTTCTTCTAAAGTGTCTTCCAAAAATATCCAAGAAACTTTGTATCTTTATCTAAAACTATACTCTTAGGTAATCCATGCAATCTCACAATCTCCTTGAAAAATAGGTTAGCTACATGCACTGCATCAGTTGTCTTCTTACAAGGTATGAAATGAGCCATCTTTGAAAATATGTCAACCACTACAAATATTGAATCATGTTCTCTCTGTGTCTTAGGCAATCCCATTACAAAATCCATGCTTATGTCATCCCAAGGTCTCTCCGGTACTGTCAAAGGTTTATACAATCTAGTATTCTGACTATTCCCTTTTACAACTTGACAAACTCTACAACTCTACACAAATCTCCTAACATCCTTATGTATCTGGGGCCAAAAGCAGTGTTCATTGACTAAAGCCACTATTTTATCAATGCTAACATGTCCTGCCAATCTGCCACTATGTGGTGCAGTCAAGGTAGGAGGGTCCAGTTAGGGATTGTCCAACCTTGTAACCTTAAACAATTAACTCCATGGTCATATAGATATGCAACAGAAGCTTATAGTTTAACAATAGAAAGATAAAATAGATTCATGAACACATAACAGCAGATTTATCCTAGGAAAACCCTAACAGGGAAAAACCCAGCCTTGAAAGCTCATTCTTCATATATTATACTTCAAATTGAATTACACATGCCTCAAGGGCTTTACAGATGCTAGGCCATAGCCCAGGGATTACAAAAGATTCATACAACAATATTATTTCATGATTTCCTTCTTCTACATCTCAATTCTTTGATCTACAACTAATTCTTCTTCTTGCTCTACCTTCAACTCCTCTGGATCAAAACAACTTCAGATCTTGATTCATGTCTTCATTTTATCAATCCCTACTTAGAAACAATCCTTTATCTCTTATTTATATCATCCACAAGCTCTCAAATCATCACCAGGTCAGCCTAATTGCAACGGCTAGCTTATGTAATGTGTACACAAAATAGGTCAGGCCTAAACATAAGGCACTGCTCCACAAATGCATAGAACATTGCGTGGACCTCACTGAAGGTTAGCTAGGTCCTTAAATTTCATTAACCAATTCTTCTTTTCACTCCGCAATTCATGGAAATGATCCGCAAGCTGATTCCACTTCACTAAACATAGTCAGCTATGTTCTATTAGAACAGTAAATCTTCAAACAGCAATAACTTTCCAGAATCAAAACAAAACAATTTGAATTCTTGATATGTTGTAATTTCCTATGTCTAGATGCTAAGTCTACATCCGCAGCCTCTCATACTCAAAATCTGGAATTCTCCAAGGTCACTCTCTCTGCACACTCAAGCTTCTGTCAACTATCTCAATATTCTGAATTCTTCCAGATGCTTCTGCATCAGACTTCTGGATGCTCCTACATCAAACTGTCAGGGTTATTTGAGAAGTGAGCCACTTCACTTAGGTCTGTTTTAAGTTAGATTCAAGGTTCAGTGATTTATTTTCAGGTACTTACAGCTACCTCAAGGTTGGCGGTTTGTTCAAGTCCACCTTGGAAAACTGCCTTCGATTCTTATAGATTCGGCATCTACCTACAAGCCTTGCACTGCCTCAATGGTTGGCAGTCTGAGAAAGTCTTCTCCACATGTTTCCTATACATCAAAGTCTTTTTCAATCAAATTCATTCATGCATCCTCTGGAACAAGGAAGTTACTTTCTGATCCAACAAATACACTTTCTGAACTTCTTTGCAATACTTTCCAATCCTGATCTCAAATACAATTTCTCTCACACACCTCAGAATCTTACGTTTTCTGCTCTGCATATACTACTTCAATACTTTTCTCTATTTCTTTACCTATATTTTCTTTACTCTGGTACACAAACTTCCTCCTCCGGTAGAATATCTTGTCATTCCCTCTTTCTCTGCACATGATCTTCTCTACTATGCTTCACATTTGTTCACACAACTTTATCTTGTACTGCTTTATCAGATGATTTTACACAAACTCTCTCTTGCTTTGCTTTCACAATTCTATTACTTTCTTCTCTTTAACTTATTCCAACACAACTTTTCAGAATGGTTCCTCAATCCACATAACTTAAAAGGGTGTATATCCCAACAAGAATCCTCTTCATGTCCATGCCTATTACAATGTGAACAAAACATACCTTTTCTACTTTGATTTGATTTAAAGTTTTCCATAATCTCCTTAGCTCTGTCATATCTAATCCCTTCACTCCTTGATCTGATCACTGGTTCAATAGGTTCTATAATTCTTTGTTGCTGCTTTCCCAATCCTTGTCCTTCATATCCCATTCTTTGCATGATTTTGAAACCAATACCATCACCAACCACTCTAGGTTTAGTCACACTATCATCTTCATCATCACTTCCTAAAGAAACTTCTGCTATATCACACAAGTCATTAGTATCACAAGAACCATCACACAATACAGGATTAGATCTCAAATTTTCATTCTCTTTTCTACATGCTACAAGTGACTGTTCTAACTGATTAACTTGTTCTTTCAAATATGATATTTTATTCTTCTACAAACTATTTTCTTTCTTCAATTCTTCCAAACTTTCTTTTAGATCTCTACTCCTTTCTTCCACCTTTCCAAAAAAATTAAATCTCTCTTCCAATTCTACAAATTTCTTTTCAACATCTTCAAACAATTTCAGCTCTGCCTCTAGGTCTTCATTTCTGCTCTTTGCATCTTTTAGTTCTTCTTCAAGGGCATCAAACTTGTCTACTCTAAGATCTTTCATCTTCTCCAACAATTCTAAGTTGCACTTTTGGATTTCGCACAGTTCCCTTTCCAAAATATCCCTTTCGCACATTAGGGTTTCATTTTCTTTCATCATCTTTCTAATCTTCCCCATCTAAAACAAATTAAATAAAAAAACTTAATTTGAAAATCTTACCAAATATTCCTTGCATTGATCTTTCTTCTATGATGATTTCTATATGCTTTAGGGTTTCACACTTCCTTACAATAGATTTGCAACCTTCTAAAAGATTCACAATTAGCCCAGCAGATTTGAAACTAGCTCTGATACCACTTGGTGCAGTCAAGGTAGGAGGGTCTGGTTAGGAACTATCCAACCTTGCACCCTTAAACAATTAACTCCATGGTCATACAGATACGCAATGGAAGCTTATAGTTTAACAACAGGAAGATAAAATAGATTTATGAACACATAACAACAGATTTATCCTGGGAAAACCCTAACAAGGAAAAACCTAGCCTTCAAAGCTCATTCTTCATATATTATACTTCAAATTAAATTACACATGCCTCAAGGGCTTTACAGATGCTAGGCCATAGCCCAGGGATTACAAATGATTCATACAACAATATTATTTCAAGATTTTCATCTTCTACAACTCAATTCTCTACTCTGCAACTCATTCTTCTTCCTGCTCTAGCTTCTACTTAGTTCTGCTACTTTTCAATATCAAAACAACTTCAGATCTCGATTCATGTCTTTGTGCTATCAATCCCTGCTTAGAAACTATCCTTTATCTCTTATTTATATCATCTGCAAGCTCTCAAATCATCACCAGCTCGGCCTAATTACAACGGCTAGCTTATGTAACGTGTACACAAGATAGGTCAGGCCTAAACATAAGGCACTACTCCACAAATGCATAGAAATTCAGGCAGACCTCACTGAAGGTCAGCCAGGTCCTTAACTTTATCAACCAATTTTTCTTTTCACTCTGCAAGTCATGTAAATGATCTGCAAGCTGATTCCACTTCACTAAACATAGTCAGCTTTGTTTTGTTAGAACAGTCAATCTTCAAACAGCGATAACTTTTCAGAATCAAAACAAAACAATCTAAATTCTTGATATGTTGTAATTTCCTATGTCTAGATGCTAAGTCCAGATCTGCAGCCTCTCATACTCAAAATCCAAAATTCTCCAAGGTCACTCTCTCTGCACACTCAAGATTCTGTCAACTATCTCAATATTCTGAATTCTTCCAGAAGCTTATGCATTAGACTTATAGATACTCCTGCATTAGACCCTCAAGTTTATTTGATAAGTGAGCCCCTTCACTTAGGTTTATATTAAGTTAGATTCAAGGTTCAACAATTTGTTTTTAGGTACTTGCAACTGCCTCAAGGTCGGCAATCTGTTCAAGTCCACCTTGCAAAACTACCTCTAGTTCTTCTAGATTTAGCACCTACCTGCAAGCCTTGCACTGCCTCAATGGTTGGCGATCTGAGCAAGTCTTCTCCACAAGTTTCCTCCAAATCAAAGTCTATTTTAATCAAATTCATTCATGCATCCTCCGAAACAAGCAAGTTACTTTTTGATCCAACAAATACACTTCCTGAACTTCTTTGAAATACTTTCCAATCCTGATCTTAGATACAATTTCTCTCACACACCTCATAATCTTACATTTTATGATCTGCATATACTGCTTCAATACTTTTCTCTATTTCTTTACCCACATTTTCTTTACTCCAGTACACAAACTTCCTCCTCCGGTAGAATATCTTATCATTCCCTCTTTCTCTACCACATGATCTTCTCTGCTATGCTTCACATTTGTTCACACAACTTTATCTTGCACTACTTTATCAGATGATTTTACACAAACTCTCTCTTACTTTTCTTTCCCAATTCTATAACACAAATCTTCTTAAGACCAAATCTTCTAGTTTCTCTATTAAACTCAAAGATTTAAAAGGTTCTTCCTCTTCTGCATAAACTATCTCTGCATCACTTTCTTTTGGTTTCTCTATCAAAATTAGTGATTCAATTATCTCTTCTTCTTCTACACAAATAATTTTGGTATCAACAGGCTTTTCAACCTCTGCACAAACTATCTCTGAACTACTTATTGCTTCTCCTTTATTATCTTCTTTGATAACAGGTTCTTGATGACTTTCCTTGCTTGATTCTTTTGTCCTCCAAACTTGAAAACAGGTTCTTCTTCTTGCTCTGATACTACTTGGTGCAGTCAAGGTAGGAGGGTCTAGTTAGGGACTATGCAACCTTGTAGCCTTAAACAATTAACTCCATGGTCATACAGATATGCAATGAAAGCTTATAGTTTAACAACAAAAAGATAAAACAGATTCATGAACACATAATAGCAGATTTATCCTAGGAAAATGCTAACAAGGAAAAACCTAGCCTTCAAAGCTCATTCTTCATTTATTATACTTAAAATTGAATTACACATGCCTCAAGGGCTTTATAGATGCTAAGCTATATCCCATGGATTACAAAAGATTCATACAACAATATTATTTCATGATTTCCTTCTACAACTCAATTCTCTACTCTGTAACTCATTGTTCTTCTTGCTCTACCTTCTACTCAGTTCTTCTACTCCTCTAGATTAAAACAACTTCAAATCTTGCTTCATGTCTTTGTGCTATCAATCCCTGCTTAGAAATAATCCTTTATCTCTTATTTATATCATCCACAAGCTCTCAAATCATCACCAAGTTGGCCTAATTGCAACGGCTAGCTTATGTAGTGTGTACACAAAATAGGTTGGGCCTAAACAAAAGGCACTGCTCCACAAATGCATAGAACTTTGTGCGGACCTCACTGAAGGTTGGCCAGGTCGTTAAACTTTATCAACCAATTCTTATTTTTGCTCTGTAAGTTACAGAAATGATCCGTAAGACGATTCCACTTCACTAAACACAGTCGGCTCTATTTTGTCAAAACAATCAATGTTCAAATAGTGATAACTTTCTAGAATCAAAACAAAACAATATGAATTCTTGATATGTTGTAATTTCCTATGTCTAGATGCTAAGTCTAGATCCATAGCCTCTCATACTCAAAATATGGAATTCTCCAAGGTCACTCTCTCTGCACACTCAAGCTTCTGTCAACTGTCTCAATATTCTAAATTCTTCCAGATGCTTCTGCATCAGACTTCTAGATGCTCCTGTATCACTATGCTTCTCCTTGATCAAATTATCTCTTAGTGAACTTCTAGGTATGCACAACTGACTTCCTTTGAACAACATATCCTCTTGAATGAAATAGTCTAACCACTTACTCCTATTTGCCACAACAGGTTCCTTACATGCTTTCCAAGGTTCTACAAAATCAATGTCTCTCTCATACATGTTCTTTAATTCATCAAAACCCAACACTTCAACTTTTATCTCTGTCAACAAGTTTCTTCTTCTAATCAATGCATCAAAAAATTTGTTTGATTTTCCACTCTTATGCTTCAACACAAAAGTATAACTCTACATGAACTCTACCCATCTCATATATCTCTGATTCAACTTACCTTGACTATTCAAATATTGCAAAGTTTGATGATCTGCATACAACACAAACTCCCTAGGCAACAACTAATGTCTCCACTTCTTCAAGGCTTGAATTATGGCATAGAATTCTTGATCATAAACTAAATATCTTTTCCTTGTATCATTCAACTTCTCACTAAAATATGCTACTGGTCTACCTTCTTGACTTAACACTACTCCAATTGAATTTCCACTAGCATCACAATCAACTTGAAATACCTTATTGAAATCTCGTAACACCAAAATAGGTTCCTCTGTCACTTTCTTCATCAACAACTCAAAACTTTTGTCAGCTCCTGATGTCCACTTAAAGTCTTTTCTGTCACCTCTCATTGTCTCTGTCATAGGGTTACAAACTGAACTAAAATTTCTAATGAACTTCTGGTAGAAACTAGCCAATCCATGAAATGATCTAACCTCTCCGGTGTAGGCCATTCAACAATTACTTTTACTTTCTTAGGGTCCATCTTCAATCCTTCTGCAAAAATCACAAATCTGAAATATGCCAACTCTTCTTTCATGAAACTACACTTCTTGATGTTTATCAGTAATTTCTCTTCTCTTAGTCTCTACAAAACTTGTCTAATATGCCACAAATGTTCCTCTTTTGTCTTATTGAAAATTAGAATATCATCCAAGTTTAAAATCACAAACTTACCTATGAATTTCTTCAAAACTTCATTCATCAACCTCATGAAAGTACTCAGTGCATTTGTCAATCCAAAGGGCATCACTAACCACTCATACAATCCTTCATTTGTCTTAAAAGCAGTCTTCAATTCATCACCTTCTCTGATTCTGATCTGATGGTATCCACTCTTCAAATCTATCTTTGTGAAGTATCTTTCTCCACTCAAACAATCCATGATATCATCCATCCTAGGTAAAGGAAATCTATACTTAACTGTGACCTTGTTTATTGCTCTAAAGTTAGTACACATTCTCCATTCTCCATCCTTCTTTGGTGCTAGCACTACAGGTACAACACAAGGACTCAAGCTTTATCTAATCAATCCTTTTCTCAACAACTCTTGTATATGTCTATTCAATTCTTCATTCTCTATTGGTGTCATTCTATGTGCTTCTTTGTTAGGCAAACTTGCTCCCAGTATAAGATCCATGTAATGACTGATACTCCTTATAGGTGGTAATCCTTCAGGTACATTATCTGATATGATGTCTTCATATTCTATCAACAACTCTCCTATCTCCTCCGATTGTTCTCCTTCATCTTCTTTCTTCAATAATTTAGGCTTCTTAGGAATCAAGGCATAACACATATTCTCATGTCTCAAACCATCCAGAAATTTCCTTCCATCTACCAAACAGATTCTAGCATTCCCACATACTTCACTCTTAAGATCATCTTCCAAAGGAATCAAAGTAATTCTCTTTCCATTTGTTGTTATATTATATGTTTTCTTTCTCCCATCATGTATAGCTTTTCTATCATACTTCCAAGGTCTACTAAACAAGATATGACAAACATCCATAGGCATAATATCACAAAAGACTTCATCATGATAAGATCCAATATGAAATTTCACCAAACATTGTTCACTCACCAGTACCTTATGATCATCCTGAATCCATGCTATCTGATAGGGCTTAGGGTGTTTCAATCTTTCCAACTTTAGCTTAGTCACCATCTCCTCTGAAACTAGGTTATCTAAACTACCATTATCAATCACAATTTTACAACACTTACCTCTGGATTTGCATCTAGTTCTGAACAGACTCTTCCTCTATGGTAGTTCCTCATTTGTCTCTACTTTAAATAGTGCTTTCCTTATCACCAATGATTCTCCTCTCTTAGGTTTTCCAACTAAACTGGGTGATTCAATAGGTTCTTCTTCCACATAGGCTACTCTTCCACTGTTTTCAGTCTTTTTACTTGTACTACCCTGATTATATTCAAATACTCTATGTCCTTCACCTCCACACTTGAAATAAGTACCTCTAAATGTTCTCTGATCCAATCCTCTTGGTTCTCTTCTGTATCCTTCATTCTGGTATGCACTAGGGTTTCCTCTTTGGTAAAAATTTATGTCATCTCTCCATTAAGCATTGTTATCTCTGTCATCCTTCTTAAAGGGAATGTCAAACTTGTTCTACTTCAGATATGATCTATCTCCTCTGGAAAATGTTCTACCTCTCTAAAATTTACCTCCTCTTCCTCTCTATCTCTGATCTTGTCTCTTATTCATCTTCTCTTCAACCTTCAGGGCAAACTAATATGATTCTTCCAAAGATGTCATCCTTACCAAGCTTAGTTCTTCTTGAATGTTCAATCTCAGTCTATTGATGTATCTAGCCACTTTCTCCTTGTTTGCTTCACTATGTCCTATTCTTATGATCATTTTATGAAATTCTTCAGTGTACTCCTTCACAGATTTCTCCTTTTGTCTCAGGTTTTGCAATTTTTTCAACAGCTCCAACTCATAGTCAGTAGGTATAAACTGATTCTTCAACTTTGTCACCATCCTGTCCCACTTTGTAATCTTTTCTTTTCCTCTTTTGTTTCTTTCCAACTAAACTCCTTTCCACCATATAGCAACATGTCCTTTCAACTTTTTCTTTGCAAATTTCACCATCTCAGGATCTTCAATTTCCTCATATTCAAAGTATTCTTCCATGTCATTTATCTAGTCAATCAATTCTTTAGGGTTTAGATTACTAGTGTAATTCGGCACATCAACTCTAGGTATCTTTCTAATCTTTGAAATAGCTCACAACATCTTTACCTGGTTTGATTCTTCTTCTTCATTACCTTCTAGGGTTTCTCCAGTTTGTTCAACAGATTGAAATTCTTCTTCATCATCACTTTCAACATCAGGTCTAGGTGTCTATCCTCTTCGCCTATCTTACTCGATAGCATCCAAATGGATTCACATTGTTCTCATCAATTCTATCATCTTATCCATTCTATTAGCTATCATACCAACAACAGCAACTCTCCTCAGTGGCATTCTTCCTCGGATCAAGTACAAACTACCTCAAATTTGGCGATCGGGCTATAACAGACAACTGCCTCTCAATCGGCGATCAGTTGCGCACAAGTAACCTACCTCAGATTGGAGATCTTACAACAAGATCTTACAGAATCCCCTTGGCAATTGTGCTCCAAAGAATTAAACTTGGCTTTGATACCACTTGGTGTAGTCACGGTAGGAGGGCTCAAAGAATGAACTATCCAGACCATGCAACAAGAGTAAACACAATGGAAATAACTCAAGGAAATGGAATAAATGTAGATTATGTCATTCAGTATATCATAGACTTCAAATACAATCTGGCCAGCATCATGCAGGCTTATAATTAGGGCTCACAGACCTGATTACATGCATTTGCAAGATAAAGCTTTGAATCTCCTTCACACAAAATCAAACTAAGGATTATGAATCAATTTCTAACTACCTTCCTAAGGATCTATTGCATTAATATATATCATTTCTGGACCAATAGATTCCTCCCCGTCGGCTAAGGAAGGTCACAAACTCCAATGAAGAGTTGCAACATGTTCACAGATAAGTCAGACCTAAATGCATAGAACACTTCTTCAAATGAATGGAATAATGTGCGGACCTCCAGGAAGGGTCAGCCACAAACCAAGGATCATTTAATGGTGTGTCATTAGGATCCACAAGTCAAGGAATGATCCATAAGCCTTCTCCTTTAGCTGATTGTTTGAGACTGTCAGGATGCTCTTCTCTAAGAAAATAGTCAATCTTCTTTCCAGTAACTGATCCAAATGCTCTGAATTCTTGATATGATGCAGATGAATGAATGTAGATGCTAAGTCTAGATCCACAAGGTGTGAAATGCCAATACCAGACCACAAGATGAAACTGCTTCTGACTGAACTGCCTAAACTGAACTGGAAAATGAAAAGAAACAAACTGAACTGTAAACAAACTGAAATGCAAATGTTTTTGGCTGATGAAAGATTATTCTTGAACCATGGATGCTCCTACATCAAAAGGAAGACTTCATTGTGATTGTAAGTGGACAAGAACTTGATGAAAGAGAAGACGATTTTGTTGTTGAGATTGATGACAAAGAAGGAGACCTTGTTGTGGGTGAACATGACTATGAATAGGAGTATGATGAATAGGAGTGTGAGGTTGATTTAGAAGGTGAACTTTTGTGTGCTCTAGATACAATCAAGCAACTCAGAAAAGAGAATAAGAGACTAGAAGACCAACTTCAACAAGAAAATGATTCCAAAGATAAGGTATGTTCAGATTTTGCAAAAGTTTCTTTAGAACTTGAAGAGGCAAGAAATCTGATTGTAGACTTAAAGATTCAAGTTGATGAATCTGACAAATTGATTATCAGCCTAAAGACTGAAGTTGAAGAAGCCAAAAGAGTAGTTGATTTTACAAAATCCGATCTAGAAGTTAAAACTAATGAATGCCTAAAACTAGAGTTAGAAATAGTTTCTTTGAGAAAGGAATTGGAAAAGGCATCTTCTAAGTTGCACAAGAATCTACAATTTGAAAAGAGTATTGAATGCTTGAATTAAATGTTGAGAAAACAAAAGCATTACAAGGACACTATTGGTCTAGGTTATGAAGAAGAACAATGCTCTTAAGTCAGAAATGGTCCTAGGAAAAAGATAGACCTGAATTTTTATTCTGCTGCTCCTGATGAAGACAAGAAGAAAGAAAAAGACAAAGTTGCTGATGTTGGAAGAGGAAGAACAAACAAGTCCTCAAGACCTCCACCTATCAGGTAATGCCATTCAATAAGGTACAACTATTCTTAGTTTCATGGTTATTGCTATTCATGTCATGTTTATGGTCATAGAGCTATAGACTGTAGAACTCATTCAAGAAATGGCTTTAGATGGAATAAGCATAAGAATTCTTATAGTTTGTCAAATCAAGACTATAACAATGTTTGCTATAACTGTAATAAAATTGATCATATAGAAAGAAATTGTTGGGTGCATGGAAGTACTCTTGGAATATCAAGAAATTATCATCTCTTTGGTGTAGATAGCAATATCCTATGCTATAGATGTGAAAATCTTGGACATACCACACATTATTGCAGAAGAAACCCTGTGAAGCCACCTAATCATAATAAGAGGGCAAACATGTATGAAAAATCTTGGAAAAGGAAAGAGCCTGAGAAAGTTTGGAGGAGGAAACATGAACAAAAATAGAAAGAAGAACCTAATCTTGTGCATGTTGTACAAGAGACTCTCATAATTGTTTAAAGGATAGCATAAATTGAAGGGGAGTAGATCTTATGTTATACTACACAAACCCCTTAGTCAATAGCAAAAAGATCTCATCAAGAAGAGAATAAAGGAGAGCTTCATTACAAGTTTAGTGTTGTCTCTTATCAAAGTGATTGGGCATGATAATGACTGTGTTATGCTACCTTGAGAGAAACTTGCTAATAAAAGTCTCAATGAAGTAGCAATATACATTTTCTTTTGGATTGTACTCCTTTTATACAATGATATTTCTATACAGTCTCACATTTGTGTCCTTACTGCTTGGAACAATAGAAGGGAACATGGTTATTAATTCTTCCAGGGGAACAATAGTGAACAGTTTTTGGAATGCTTATAAATCTTAGTTTGTAAAAGACAGTTATCTTAGTTGTGCATGTATGGTATTCTTACAAGGTGACAGTGTAAGTTCTCTATGTACTTTTCTTGGAAGTTCTCTGTGTGTTTTTCTTGGTGACAATGTTGATGTATTTGCATGTGATAGCTATGATGGTAGTGGTTCTTTAATGAAACTGACTGATGAATATATTGGTGTTTTCAAGGGACAATGAGTTTTGATGTTAACAATGTTTGGCATTCATCAATAGTTGTTTTTGCTTTGGTAAGCTATCAAGAGGACTTGAGTTCATGCTTCTCATTATGTTTCAAAGTTGAGATGTTAAGTGATCATTCTTTGACAAAGTGTCTTGATTAGTATTCTTTATGATGATAGTAACAACAATGATTATTTGTTACTATTGTTGTAATAAAAGTCTTGTATGGCATGTAATAGTTTCACTGCTCCACATACTCTCCAAGAGATCCAACATAGTCCTAGGGGGAGATAATACAGTTTGAACTTTGTGAATTTTTGATAGTCCATTTGAAGTTGTAGACCTTGTCTAATAGTGTGCTGATGATAGTAATGGTATTGTACGTTGCAGTCTTTTTGATAGTGATATTGTGTTTGCATTGACAGCCCATTATGATATTGTATTGTGATGTGTTGCATCAGCTTGACAGTTTTGATGAAAAAGTATCAAGAGTATTCAAAAGATGCAATTGACAAGACTCTGCATTCTTTGATTGGCATCTATAGAACAAAGTATAGCATCCATCAAGTGGCAGACATTGCAATGACTATCTATTGTGACAGTCTAATGAGCGATACAACTCACTGTATCAGATATCAGTACAGTAGCATTGGTTTGAAACTTTGAAAGTAGATGACATACATCAGAGCATTATTGAAAGTGGTTTTTGTTGATTGTTAACAGGACAATGGTGTTTCAGTGTAGAATGGTGTGGAATAATGTTTTGCATCCTTCAAGTATTAAGAAGTTCTTGTTTTGTTGTTATAGTTGCAAATGTTCTGATAGACATAGATGCAATGTAGAAACAAGAGACAAGTTCATGGTGGCTTTGATTACTTCATAGAGTTGTCTTGAATTTGAAAAGTTTGAGTTGATGGAGTTGATATCATCATGCTTCACTTGATAAGGTTGTTCATTTCTTGGTTTATCATACTTCAAGAGGTTGGCAGAGTTGTATTCATGATAAGAAGGATAGTGAAAACTAGAGATCAAAGGAATAGGACAGTTCACTTAAAGTTTTATCTAGATATTAAATTTGGTATAAATATCTCTACCATGTATCTCTCTGCATATGACAGTCTTGCTCCAAGAAAATCATATATTTATACAGTGACAATGGTGAATATAGTGAAGTATGGTCTTATTCCTATCTCTGATAGTACAGTGAAGTGGGTTTTATTTCTAACAATGTGTGATGTCTTTCTATCAGCAGCATATGATAGTAGTTTGTGAAGTGGCATCTCTATCAGTGGTATGTGGTCTTTTGAAAGTGACAGTCATAGTAATATAGTTGTTTGGAATGTTTTCTATATGATGAAAAGACATTAGGTTGATAGAATGATAGTGTTTCATTCATAGCAAAAGGGTATTAGTATGATAGTGTTTTAAGTGCTTTCATTCACATTGTTAATAGGGGGAGTTGTGTGATTTCTTGTTGCAGTCCTGAAGCTCATACCTATGTTGTCAAACTCCTACATTAGATATCTTATGGTTCTTGAGAGTGACTTGAACAATGATGGCTTTATGTTTTGTCTTGATATGCAAGAGATAGTACTTCATCAATAAACTTGTTGCTAGTGCTCGTGCATGGTGCATGTTCTTGAGAGAGATGCTCTGGTGAAAATTATTGATGGACTGGAATTAGTGAAATTACTGTTGCCTTGTGTACATGCAGGAGTAGTGCTTGGATGTTAATGGTTGATAGAGGATAATGATTGCCTTTACAGTTGACAGAGATTAAATGTTTAAATCATAATTTTACCTAGTCTAATCCATTTTGAGATGACTATATGCTTTGACAGTATCAGTGATATGCATTTTGTGTTTTCCTATGTCTCAAGGGGAGATTTTCATTTATTTGTCATTGTTGTCAAAAGGGGGAGAAGATGAAAAGTGGAAGTGCAATGATAGTTTGTCATCAATGCCAAAAGGGAAGTTGTTGACTTTAGCATGATGTTTGTCATTGATGTCAAAAGGTCTCTCAAGTTCACATGGTGTTGGAGTTGACAATTGAATTGTCATGTTGACATGGTGTTAATATGATCTCAAAGGTTGATACATTGTTTTGGATCTTCTTCATGGTTTTGGATCTCCTTCATGGTGTTGAAATAGTCATGTTGATATCATCAGTTTCTTATACATGTTGGATCTTCTTCATGATCTCCTTCATGGTGTTGAAATAGTCATGTTGCTCATATATGTTGTTCATATCATCATGTTGTTTATATATGTTGGTGCTTCAAGTGTTCACAGGATCATAGGAATTTGTTAATGTCATTCATATAGAGAATACACTCACATTGGTTCACTTGGTTCCTATGTAGTGGTCATTCATACAGAGAGCTCACTCACATTGGTTCACTTTGTTCATTATTAGGTGGTAAGGTTAGATTAGGTTGAGCAGGGGACTTCATTGATCTGCAAGGTTAGGGTTTTTTATTAGACTTCATTGATTCTATGACCTAATAACTAAAACCCTAAGTCTATGTCAAAACTGTAAGGAACTCTAGGTATTTACTATGTCCTAAAACTTATGTCAAAATACTTATGTACTATTCAATGTCATGAAAGACTTCTTGGTGGTTCAATGGTGAAAAGATTTGATCAAATCTTTATATGTTTAGACTGTGGTTTAATAGTTTTGAGATCCAAACCCTAAAGCTAGTCCTTAAAATCATTCTAAGTCTAAACTAATTCCTAGGTCCCAACCGTCATGCACTTTATTTTTTTTTTTGAAGGTGACCTTTCATTGTAGGTCATGTCTCTTACGGTGACTCCCTAAAGGGTCTTTAAGTCATAAAAACCATCAGCCCCAACTTCTTGATAACTAGCTCACCAAGTCATTAGGCACTCAAATTTAATATCTAAGGTTATGTTTTAAAGATACCAAGGTGCGAACAAGAGATCCAATGGTCAAAATTTAAAGTCTTTTCAAATTCCAACGGTCCATCTTCAATGATCAAATTTGACGGTCAGGATTTGTAAATGCTTGCAAATGGTTGTGCAACTGACTAGATGGGCTAGTATAATTCATTGCTTGTTATGTTTGATAGAAGGATCGATGAAACATGGTGATTTGTATTCCACAGAGACATACCTATACACCTGTGTGCATATTGTTAACAATAGAAGTGTAAAATGTGGTTTTGAATGGCTCAAAGTTGAAATGTGACGTCTGGTGTATGAGAGGGGTTGTTCATATCTTTTTTTAAAGAATGAATTTTGAAAACATAGTGTTGGCATTTCTTCTGAATCAGCATTAGGGTTTGCCAATTCTAATGCACAGGCAGATTCAGGCCAACTGAATACAGGAGGTTGCGTGAGCTCCTCCCCTTCACTTCTGGTTCTGCCGCACCAAGGGGGGTATCCCTATAACTCAAGATGTAACCTTGACTAGCTCAAAGATAGAAAGATCTAACTTGACAACAACAGGCAGAATACTCTCATGTATGGACCAAGATCTGCATGATAGATCACAAGGCTGGCAACATTCTTGGACATGATGTCTGGTTGGGTATGAGAGCATGCAGGGGGTTCCTAATCCTACTCCTACAACTAACAGGTGGAGGTATGAAATGTTTTGATATGAATTTGGATGCAAAGCTGGACATGGTGTATAACACAAGAACACAGCATGATTGGTGCCTATCCAGGGCTTGGAGTCGGTAGACATACACCTGTGAATGATCAGCATAAATAGCTAAAACTGGATTTCAGGGGGATACACATGATATCTGCCTTACAGATATCTTCCAATATAGAGTGTTGAGCTATCTCTACTTATGGCATCCCTACTGCAGTATACCCTTCCCAATGTTTAACCTGAAAACAGTTTAATCTGCCCCTTGAGCAGAGGTTAAAAGATCAGACATTCAACATAGGAATTCTATGCTCTAGAATCTAAACATCACACAAATATCCAGATCCAGAAGAAGAATACATGCAATACTGGAGACAGAATTAACACAACACATGCTAAGATAGCATTACTCATATAAGATCAACCATGAAACCAGTGGATTCATGCCAAGTCCTACAACAGGAGATACATAAACTCACAAGATCAAGCTGTACAGAGCAACCAGATCATCTGGTTTTGCATTACAGAGCCAAAAACCCACAACTTTCAACAACCCTGAATGAATAACACCATCTGCATTATATAGCAGGAGGGTGTATTCAGCATTAACTACCAGGTTGACCAAAAATCCCGCCAGATATACAGTATCATAGAAATGGCGCTCAAACATTAATGCAGCAGGTAGGGGAGGAGACAGGAAGATTTTTCGAGCCCTGCGCCACTGCCTCGGGATCCAGATCTTCAATCAGGTACTACATCCGTCCACGCCATCGCCCATACCTCTGCAACAATCGCCATTGATGGCGCACCAACCCGCGGCCTTGGGAAGATCATCAAACAGTTAATCGCAACCACTTCCCGCCGAGATTCATCATCATGATATTTTGAATATGCAGGATAACATTATCCCACATGCACCCCGCAGCAACCTCCTTAACACTTTATATACTAGGTCATGAGCATATATCATGTCGGTGCTTTTGCTCCTGACGACACTAGTATAAGACTTCATCATCATCATCCTCCAGCAGCATGATATCCTGTCGCCCGAAATATCACCCTGACGTCAGCATCATATTCGCAATACAAACTGCATGATATTCGCCTTCATCGGCACAACCGGATCCATCGGAGAAACATCCTCCTGCTGAGCCTATACCAAAAGTCTGGCCGATGAACATCCTGATGACATCATCATCATATCCTGCTGACGTCATCATCATATCTGCCTACTGCGCACCTCCTCATATCCGGATGACGTCATCATCATGTTTACAAATATCAGGAGATCTCTTCAAGATGATCAGTGTTAGAAATATGACCCCCCCGGGACCTCGATGACGTCATCATCATATTAACATCATCATGATATTCGGAAGACAACCGGATATTTGGAAATATCCTCCTGATGTTCAAATATCAGGTTGCACTGTAGCTCCACTATAAGATCGGGGCGATAACTAAATATGATGACACTGCTTGAAAAGATCACCCCCAGTAGATAATGCGCGAAGCCGGCAGGCGGATATCTCCTTGATATCAGCATCATCATGCTGCTCGAACAAACATATATCCGGGTGATATGAAAATATCACCCCCTCCTTCGGAAAAATCATGATGCAGATAGGCAGAAAGAAAGATATCACCCTGATATACGGATGACGTCAGCATCATCAGGATGAGAAACAAAGAACAAGAGGTGATACAACATCATCAGGATGATATTGACTAAGATCATCCTGACGTTCAAAATATGATGACCCCAGTGAATATCGGGTCGCACTTAGAACTCTTCAACAACATCATCAGGATGATCATAACCAAGATCACCCGATGATAAAAATATCACCCCGGCGAAATATCATGAAGGCAGAAAATATGATGACCTCCGCAAGCAGCAGGATGATAACTGGAAATATGATGATGATGACGACGACCCTTAGGAAAAAACAAGTTAGGTCGAGCAACTCAAAGAATAAGCAACATCATCATCATGCCTGCGCAAGGTGATAAATGGAAGATCACCGGAGACTTTGAAGAATCACCCTCGCAAGCAGATCAGGGCGCACTGTAGCTTGTCAGCATCATCAGGATAAAAACCAAACATCACCCGATAACTGAATATGATGATGACGATGAAAAACCCAGTCGACGAAGAACATGAAGATGCTGACCTTCATCGAAACAAACATGATGATGATGACCTCCTCCTCAAGAAAATATGATGATGCAGCTGAAAAACACTGAGGAGGTCCAACACTTGGAGCATTTTTTGGATACTTAGGGAGAGTGCCTGAATGAAAATTGCTCAGAAAACTACCAGTCAATTCAGGCACTAACACATAGATAAACATTTATTTTGCAGATGAAGAGACTCATGGACAGGGGATGTATGCTATGTAATGATGTTTGTAGGACATGGTCACAGCTTGGTTTTTGTTTTGAAGTCTTGGTGGCATAATTGTATGAAGGATTTTCTTTGTGAATGCTTGCAAGGACTCTGAGACAGAATGGACCTCAAGGTGATAGGGCTCAAACTTGAAGTGCTATTTCAATATGTAAAAGTATAGGTCTGATTATAATGTTGAAGAAGTAATGTTAAACTGTTGATATGTGAATGGTTCTGATTGTAAGTTTACACAAGAGGTGATTGAATTAAGATATATGATAGAGTTTACTTGTAGAGAAATTATCAGACTTGTACACAAAGAGAGATAAGGGTTTGTATGAGCAATGGGGAGGTTATAAATGTTGTTGCATTGTAGAGAAATAGGGTAACCCCCTGAATTAACTTTTCTTTCTTATGTTCAATTTTTTCTAGTGAGGTTGTGTCAGTGAGACACTAATTGTACCCAATGAAGGTTATAGGTTTTGCTAGTGAGGCACAATAAAGTGGAAGAATTCAAGAGTGGTTTTTCATCGCTTTTAAGGGTTTTCCACTCATCAAAACATGTGTTATGGTTCATGTTTGTCTCTATGTGTTTGTGTTCCCTAATGCTTTATGGTTGATTAAGGTCTTATACATTCTACTCATCATTATACTTTTATGATTCTTTGGTGTCTATCTCATTTTCTACTTAGTGTGTTAAAAGGTGTAAAAAGTTTTTAAGTTTTGTGGATCACTAATTCACCCCCCCCCTCTCAGTGATCTTGTACTCCAACACTCTTTTTTAGTTATGCCCATTTGCCAGATGCTATAAATACAGGCATCAAAATCTAATTCAATCTTAAGATTGTTAATACTCAAAAAACACCTCACTCTTATTAGGGATCAGGGTTTCAAAGATCAATTGTGAAGGATCAGGGTTTCACCTAATTTTAGAAGAACTACCTCAACCTTGCAAACTTTTTTAAAAGAAAACAGCAAATAATCTTATATTACTTAATACCCATTTCAATTTCTGCCAGCCCTATCACATTTTAGTCCCCTAAATAGTCATTATTGTGTTGAAGTATCTATTATTAATACTAGTGTTGGTGTGTTCTGAAGAGTATTCAATATGCTCCATTGTCAAAATGGGGTTTGATTTTTCTTAATTGGGATCATCTTAGGTGGTTCAGCTTGGCTTAAAAAGACCAAGTGACGAGCCTGTAGATCAATCTCGGGTTTCTAGCTTTTTTGCTATGATATGGAAGTCACCCTTTCGGATGTTTCTCTCCCTGATGATTGTCTAACTAAAATGTCCTTTTAGCATGATGATTATTACTTTTTTTAAAATAGAAAGTTCATAGTTTATAATACTAAGAAATCATCAATATTTTTTCTATTTATATGATCTGAAAGCAAATAACAAGCACTCAAAAAAGAATAAAAAATAACAAAGTCAATTAATATGGAAGCCTAAAATAAGCCTCAAAGAATACAAGTTTGAAGTCTTTCCCAAAATTTTGAATCAAGAGTAAACCACTAATGATAAGAAACAATAATAGGAAGCATGGTTTTCAACCTAGTCCCCATAAATTGTTGACACAAAGCAACCTAAACAAAAAAGAAACTAAAAGATGACATTTTTAAATAATCAGAGCTCTATAATTGTTTAATTATGGTTAAGTACATGTACATGCTAATCCTTCTTTGTACGATGCACAGTACTAGCATGCTCAATGTGTTGATGATTACCACCACCATGAGGATGCTCAATAGGATTCATTGCCACACCATGAACCTTGGGCCAATAGTTTCTTTTGACCCTATATTTGCAATTGGCATTGCCATCTTTGAGCATTGGATTTTTTGTCCTTCCACCACTAGTAATCTGACCAATCATGGATCTGCAGCTACTTGGCACAATCTTCTTAGCTCTAGATGGAAGCTTTACCCTGTAAATTGAATCTAATTTCTAAGACTCGTCAAACAAGGCTATTAAAAATCTACAAAATTAAAAATTACACAAATTTGAACATTAAGAGAGAACTTAGATAATTGTTCCAAAATTATTTCCACTACCTCTGGAATAATTGCATTTACCAACTCATTGTAACCTTGGAAAAAAAATTAAGCATAGAAATATGCCATAAGTCTCCACAAGGTGTACACCTAGAACTTAAAATAGTTTGAAAATAATTTGGAAAAATCCACCATCCATAGGACATCACAATAGATGCATCGCATGTTTGTTGCTAGCCAAAAAGCATGATGATAAACAAAAATGATAATGAGTCAAGGGGAACATCAAGAAGCAGTACATTCAAATTAAATTTCAACCAGCTGCTAAATGAGCACAACCCACTTTGACTTGTCATAAGTTCAAAATATTAGAACAGGTACATTTTTTGTCTGTAAAGGTGATAATAATCCAACAATGTATTGCAAATGACAGTAATCAAATTTGAAATTACTCAGCTCATAAAAGAATAGTGGAGAAAAGGCAGAAAAAGTGTTCTTTGATTTAATTGGGCCAATGAGAAATATTGTCTCAAAAATTCAACTATATCACCATGTCTTTGGCAACTTCGTTATCAATACCTTGGCCAAAATTATTACACAAATGAAGAGCATTATGGAAAAAAATAAAAACTGATTGAGGCTTCACTAAAATATCTTGACAAAGAGAAATGATATATCTTACTAAGATAGGCATATGACCCCGGAGATGGGATAATACCAAAAGCTAAAATAGATCATACATCTAGACATAATCCACATAATGCTCTTAATGGTGATATCATCTAGGATACCAATAGGCATTGAAAAAATGAGATTAGCAGTGATTGTCTGTTGTTTTGACTTATTTTAACAAATGAGTTTCCAATGTGAAGTGTCAACCAAGGATTTTATTACCATTCTATTGACTATCATTTTCTAAGTCGTGACTATCAATTTTGAACCAAATGAGGCCTTCCAATGCTTTGTCTTTGAGGGCTCATGATTTTATTGATTTCCTGTGATGGAGTTTCCTGTTGTGTCTCCTTTTATGACTCTGAGGAACACATAGAATCAACAATAGAAACAAGATAGGATGGCAACTATTGGAGCCAATGGGCCATAGATGCAAAATTAAAGTGAATGTCTAAGCATGGTTAATGATCTTTTATTTTGTTGCTTCTAATTATATTTGTTTAGATGTCAAGGGGATGTAAGTCATGGCATAGATCTGTATCTCTTTATTGCCTTAAGGTAGATCCTCACATGATTCTTATCTTGGTAGCAGGGGTATCTCAACACCAAAAATTATTTAGAATCCCACTCCTTCATGAAATGTAATGACTGCAAACTACTATCCCTTGACTTATCTCTACCATAAAGACAACTCTATGGAAGATGTAGAGGGTGTAAGTCATGGCTTGGATGTGTCTAAGAAAGTTCATAGTTTGTTCTATCTCCATTTCATAAATATTGTCTCAAAAATTCAACTATATCACCATGACTTGTTCCCTGCTGCAGTACCGCAAACTATTTCTTTGACCATCACAGGACCACGGCATACTAAACATCACTCGAAGCCTTTCATCGCACTACCGCACTCCTTCATTGAAACTATTGTGGGGCAGTGGTATTCAACACTTACATAACTTTAACTCCTTATACCATTATACCACAAGCCTCACTTGAGGTTGCCGCGGGGGTGCGGTCTACTGTTTTCCTCTGCTCCTTCTTACCAAAATACCGCAAGCCTCACTTGAGGCCGCCGTGGGGGTACAGTGTACTATTTTCCTCTACTCCTTATTGCATTACCATCGGTTATTCTCTTGACTACTGTGAAATTATGGTGAAGTATCATATGCCACTTAAATTTATACTGCCAGCCCACCACTTCATTTTGAAACCACTGCGGGGATGCGGTAATCGATCTCTACATCCTGCAATGCTGCAAGTGAAATCTCTTCATGCTCTGGGATAGTGATAACTTCTCCCTTGTTATCCTTGGTTCCTACACACCCGCCAAGACCTTTTGAGTGACCTGCGAGACTGTGGTGAGAGACAAAAACACATCAATGGTTAAAAATACAAATATCTTTCACATGGACTTGGTATGGGGTGCTTATGAATTACTCCTAGAATAATTCTAAAAGAAATATGGATCCCTAAGATGGATTTATGGAAGGAAATTTGCATGGATTTATCAATTTATCAAATGTTCTTTTATCAAATGTATGAAGGTATCTTTATTGTAGGTTATTTTCCCTATATTATTTTTTCTTGGTTTGAACTCCTTGAATTTGTGGTTTTTTGTTAGGACCCAGAGCTTTCATATGCAGGACCACCTACAAGGTGCCAAAGGAGTCATTTGGATCATGACTTAGGAGCTGGTTAGTATTCATTGAGTGGTATAATGGTGGTTGAACTATCCTAGTCTATACTGTAGGAGTTAAGGACAACACTGAGAGGGGGGGTGAATCAGTGTTGTGTAAATTCTTTAATCTTTTTCAAACTTTAACTTTCTAAGCACAAGGAATGAATGATACCTTTGATTTGTCAAATACATATGCACATGACTATGAATGCAGAAAGAGAATAAAACTTCATAAGTAAATTGAACACACACAAGGAAGATCAATATGAATCATAACACAAGATATGCACGAGTGGAAAACCCATCAGGGTAGAAAAACCACTCCAGAATTGCCTCACTGGCTTAACTGAAAAACATGCCTCACTGGCAATACAAATTGTCTCACTGACAAATATTAAGGTCACACTGACCTATAAGCCTCACTGGCTAATACAATTGCCTCACTGGCAAACCAAATCACCAATAGAAGTTATAAACCAAATCAAAGGGATACTCTGTTTCCATTCAATACAAATATATGTCTGTCAAATATTCATTCTATTCAATCTGACATCTCAACAATCCTTTATTCTGATCCAATCAACACTGCGTTCTAACAACACTGCATATCAAATGTGTATTCTAATCCAACACTTCACAACACTGTATGTTTCATCTCTATCCTTCTTAATTCAATTATCAATGCACCTGGAAACAAAATTTATACAAGTTGAATGTCTTTTCACTGCCTTGGAACCTTTCACATTCCTTCATAAATTTCTCCTTCAGATCACATAAATTTCGCAACAAGACTTTTGAAATTTCACTTCTCTGCAAAAACACATTTGCTTTTCTCCTGCAAATAAACTCTTCAATTTTTTATTCACATTCCTTAAAAAAATTCATGATTTTATATTCAAATCCATTGTCTTCATGTAATTTTGTCAATCTGCCTTTAAGATAAAATAAAATCTCTCTTATTCGTATCCTGTAACAAATCATCTTCAAGACAAACCCTTCATCTTCCCTGCAAAAAAAATTTCCTTTGTCTTCAAAAAATTTAATCAATCTGCTCCTAAGAGAAATAATATCTTCTTCACAAATTTCATCTGCCCCTATTTATTTTTCTCCTCAGATCCAAAAGAAAAAATTTGTCAATTTTCCTCATAAAAATCCATCATAAATCTTCTCAGAAAAATATATTCTTCACACAAAAAAAACTCTTCAAAACATCTTCTACAAAAAAATTAGTCTTCAAATTTTTCATCCAATCTACCTTGTAAAAAAAATCTCCTCTAATGTCATTTCTTTAAATTAGAAAAAATAATTTCTAATATAAGATCCACTAATCACCAATTAAAAACTCACAATTTAGAATCCATTAAATTGGTATAGGCCGATCACTTAATGTTTAAGTTAAGTTTCTAAAAAGAAACTAAAGCCTTAAAAGGCTTAGGGAACGACATCCTAAATACATATTATGCTCCCCTAGCTTTTTGCCTTACCTATAGGAGTCAATGCAATTTTTAAATAAATCCATTTTAAGTATGAATCGGGGGCTCCAAAAGAAAACTCCAAGGCATCGAGCCTTTTCAACCACTTGATTTTCCCGCCCATCATTCATTTAAACATAGCATTTGATATGCTTTGGCGCTCACACAGTTTTAAAAACAAACTTGTGTCATCGGTAAAGGACTTTAGAAGCCTGGTCATACACATGACCCCGAACCCCTCTAGCAGGTCATCACTTAAGTGATGACCTGTAAATACAGGTCACTTTCAAAATATAACAAAAGGTTAAAACAAACTTATGACAGTTTTAGCCTTTGAAACTTACAATGCTATTGTCATATCTTGCTAGAGATTCTGTAGTATAACTTTCTTAAAACAAGATCCAACTTGGAGGCTCCACTAAAAAAAATAGATCTGAGCAAGAACTTGTCTAATCCAACACCTGCCAAGAAGAAAAAAATAGAATGATGAACCTCAAGACAACATCATTATATGATCATCTACCAATCTGAAGATGATGATCAAGGTGACCTCACTTTCTGCAAGATTTGTCAACATATCTCATGATCAATTTTTAAGCCACAATGTACCTTATAAAGAACAAGTGCATCAACATAAAAAAAAACTGAGGACACCATCACTAAATATGAACATTGTCATGTCATGTAGTAACCTCCTAACTGATTCAACTTAACTCCCAAGTAACTCATCATCATGAAGTAACATCTCAACTCCTCAAATCAACTCCAAGCAACATGAACTAATGAAAGTCATCAATTCACACTGTATAACTATGGATGATATAAATCACCTTGAAACTTCACTTACCAAAGGTCTTCTTTGAGGTCTTTTTGAACAACAAGCAACTATCTTCTCCTAATGTCCTGCAATAACTATTTGTAACTTTGCAACATCAACTTTTGGCATCAATGACAACCTGTTACCATCATATACAACTAAGAGATGTACTTGTGTGCTTTGTAGTTTGTTTGTTTAATTTTTTATGCTTAGAAAAACATCATAAATAGATAGGATGATATTTTTTGTAATTTATTCCTTCAATCACTTGTCATAGGTCCAGTTGGAGGTAGCAGAGCTGGTGGAATGGAGGGTGTACCTTATCCGCCTATTTATTCAAGCAGAAATGTTGCAAGTTCCACTTCAGATCACCAAAGCCTTCATAGAAACATTTACACAAAATTCAATAATGAAGAATTTATGAACAAATTCTCTTTCAAATGATGCACAAAGCCTCCACTGCAACACTACACTATTGTTGGGCCTTGTGGTCCCAACAAAAAACTATGTGGTGTTATGGTGGAGGCTTTATGCATCATTCAAAAGAGAATTTGTGCATAAATTCTTCATTATTGAATTTTGTGAAATTTTTGTGAAGGCTTTGGTGATCCAAAGTGGAACTTGCAACTACAATATCTGATAAAAATCTACTTCCAAATATGCTTTTAATGGATGTTCATATCCTCATCCAAAGCTCCAATTCACACACAGGTAGGAAGGACATTTTCAAAGGTTGAGGAGTTGGGCTTTACACCCACTGGTTGCATTTTCTTAAAATTTTCTAAGGACTCTTCAGAAAAAACCCATTTTAAACATATCCTTTAATCACAGCATATCACATTTCTTTGAGGCATTTTTTGAAACAATTTGCTTGCCTTGTCTATGCTTCCACATTTTCATGTATGTCTAGAAAGGCACTTGTAACTACAACATATGACAAAAAAATCCATGTTGTTATTCTTTGATGGATGTCCCTTCATTATTAATGGATATCTAATGTAGTGCACATTATTATAGTACAAGCCTATTTTTTAGATTGTTTCATTTAGCATCACCAATATTCTCCACAAGAACATTGTCCCTATTTAAAATGATGGAAATGGTTCACATCTCTTAGAACAATTTCTCTTGCAACAATCTTGGAGATGAATTTAGATGCAGTGTGAAAATCAAAACATACTCGAAGGTTCTTAACAACTCTAATGGTTGTACCAGGGGCCATGTTTAACAAACCAAATGCAATTGCTAACTTTTCACTATGGTGGCAGATAAATGATTATTTTTTCTTGTATTCCACAGCATTAAGGAAAAGTCTTGAATCTAGAAGTACCCTATTGCCTTCATTTGCCAAACCAATTTCTCCAATTTTGCATAGTTCTCCCATGTTTGTGGATGTGACCTGTCTCCTACACAAAAAAGCATGTACCATTTTATGCCCTTCAATCCAACTACATGCAGGTATCTTTTTAATTCCTCTATCTTTCATCAATCTCCTTGCTATTTGAACCTCACCACACCTACCTTCTTCTGCACAGATGTTTTAGAGAAGAACGTAAGTTGCGGCATTTTTAGGATCCAACTAAAAAAGTAGTGTTGCTAAAATACTCAGCGTACATTCAAATTCTGAATTCTGGGAAATTATATACATTAGCTTTCTTAGAAATTAACTGAAATATCTTGTCTTGAAATATCTAGAAGGATTATTTTAATTAAAGAGAGTTTTGTGGTTATTTTTGTAACAATGATTTTACAGTGCAGCTAGCTTGCTATTTTCATTCAAGATACAAGTCATCAAAGTCAAGCACATACCAAGAAGATGGTACTCTACTTCAAACCCTCAACCTCACTTAGTTTAGTATGCTTACATGGGGATATTAAGGAAGTTGCTAAACAATTAATATATATCATTTGTTGTTTGTGAAGGAGAGTCCTGTGAGATCCAATATGGCAGTGGATCAATATCTGGTTTCTTAAGTAAGGATGATGGCACAGTTGGGAAACTTGTGAAACATCAGGTTAGTAATTTTTGGATGTTAAGGCTTCCCAGTTGGATATCAAAGAACTTTTCTCATCAACTTAATTTAGAATTTATGTATAATTAATGGATTCGTTCATAGTGTAGGTCTTTACTGAGACAACACATGAACCAGGGTTGACATTTTTTTTGAATCGGCAAGGATGCTTAGAGCATCATAATATATTAATATTAATAATTGAACATTTTTACATATTACAAAAAAGGCCCTTCCTGGCCAAAAAGATAACATAAAAAAGCATTTTAACTAAGATCCTTAAATAGAGCTACAAATCTAAAAGGCCCTTTCTAGCCAAAAGGGAAACCAAAGTTATAGCGAAGCCAGAAACTTAAAACAAAAAGAGCGGTTCACATGTCCATTTTAAATCTGCAACCCTAAAGCCATGAACCCCCAGTTGGATTCTCTTGAGAAAGGAATGTGTCATCATTGGTGAAGGGAACTACCAGTGGTTGGAAATTTGACAAGAAGCTCCATGCATTGAATACTTCCTCTATCCTTTCCCTCTTGGACCTTCCAAATGCAGAATTGTGAACCCGCAGTGAATTATCAAAGAGATCTTTATTACCTGATGGTAAACTTAAAATCATTGTTTGATAAACAAAGTTAAAACTGGGTTTATTAATGATATCTTTATGGAGGAAGAGTCCCCCTACCAAGGCTGGGCCACCATGGATATTATAAGTAGAAAAAGATTCAAATAGCTTAACATCTGGGACTAGATAGTCATGAACAAACATTGATGCTATCCTTTTAACCTTATCAACCTAATGAAATAAGTCCATCACATTTGAGAGAAAATGAGATACCAGATGCGAAGCATAACATACCCTAGATTGCAACAGAAAATATCTATTGCATACATCTATCAAAGCATCCTCCATCAGCTCTTCATCGAGTAGTTTGAAGGCCCTAGCCATGAAATATGAGTTGATTCTTTCGTGCATTGGTTGTTCCCATGATTGAATAGGAAAATGAAGTCAACAATTGTGGGGATAGATAGACATTGCAAATACATAGAAAGAGCAAAATGAAGAGGCAAGAATGAAATAATGACACATATACCATCATATCTTGCATAAAAAGAGGATCGCACGAGCCAACATAATGGTTTAGTCATCAATTTGGTCGTGTTATAAATGACTGGCAATAAACTACTAATGGTCATGTGACCATGTTTGGTCATTTACAAGTAGTTTTTAGTAGTTTTTTTAGTAACATATTGCTCTTTTTGTACTAGTGCAGTGAACAATGAGGATGTTGTGTGTATAAGTGAGCAACAAGTTGAATCAACTTCTAAAGTCGATTATGTTGATTGTGTACAAGTAAATGAATGGACGGTGAGCAAGGAACTTGTTTCTTGTTTGATGTATTGCCCTCCTTTGTTCATGTGTGTGATGAGGCAATCAATATTTGTTTGCTTAAGGTAGATGTGGAGGTGGTGGTACATGATGATAACTAATCAAAGACAATTGTGTTGGAATTAGGGCCGACAACTGAGAGGGGGGTGAATCAGTTGTCTTAAAACTTTTAAAGCTTGCTGCAGATAATTCTTCTTTACCACTTCTTAACATATTAATGACACAATCATGAAAAGTAAGAATTAACAATACATGAGCAGAAACATAAATAACACACTTGACACTAGGATTTTGACGTGGAAATCTAGTTAAGGGAAAAACCACGGTGGGGGTTAACCCACAAAGATTATACTCTGTTAAAAGTATTACAAAAGAGGAAGGCACATACCTTCAGGCTCACTCCCCAGATCTCACTGCTCAAGAGAGGCTCATTGCCTACAAGAATGATTAAAAAAGGATTATAGATTGTTTGAACTAATAAGTAGCATCTACCAATGCAAGAATTCAGTTTTGGTTAAGCACAAAATACTAATTTTACACACTTCATCTTTATTCTACCTTGTTTACTACTCTGCCATAATCTGGACCTCAGATCTCTTCTCTTTCGCATGTTTATCTGCCTTTTCGCACTTACACCATATTTGCATTGCTAACACACTCCACAATACTTGAATCTATCAACTATATATATCCACATCAATAATTAAATCTCCTTTCTATCGGCCTTGTGAAGAACTTAACACACAATACAAATACTCTATTCAGTTGGCTAAATCCATACACAAATTAAGATGCGTACCATAAATAGCAATTGCATGTCACAATACATGTTGGCCACTAAAATTATATCCCATACGCAACTCACCAAAGCACTTCTATTGGATCCGTACAGGGATCAAACATAAGTTGGCATGTTCTTCACTGAACCATTTTATCATATTAGGACCCGGTACTCAGATGCTCATATCTTTTAATCCCTTTGTCACCAGAGGCTAAAATCTTGGATTTGGATTGTCCTAACATCCCTCTACACTTCCTTAGATCTACAACACACAATAGTTGACTAGAGAGATCCGCTGGTTAAACTACTAAACTCTACCATATGCTCTGTTTCTGGCTCCCCGGACTTAGATAAATTCTCATTCTGACTTTTGGTAAGAACAAATTATGTTATGTGGATGAGTGGAATAATCTTAGTTGTCATCAATGACAACACCTGTCATGTGTAGCAGTGTCTCTTGCCAACAATCTTCCCCTTTGGCATTGATGGCAACACTTAGTGAAAAATGACCAAGTGTCGGAGCTACTCCCCCTTACTATGTACTTGTGCTCTCCACTATTTCCAAAGCTCCCCTTTTGTTGGATTTCTCATTTTTCACTGCTCTTAACTCCCCCTTTGACATCAATGGCAAAGGATGGAATTCACAAACCAAAATTCACCCAAAAAATTGTATACAATGTCGCATATGTACAAGCATTCCTTAAGTTATTATTTACATATACTTAAGTATATCTCCAAAAATATTCTTCAACAAGGCCAACTCTGTATCCCAACTCTTCTTCATACTATTCAAATTTAAAATGTGGCCATTGAACAAAAATGCATGTGCTTCAGCGTTCTGGAGGTCAATGGGATCACCTGTTTGTGCAGCAGTTTGGGCTTCTGTCATAGCATTGAATATTGCTTCTATCTTAGGGGAAATTAGTCCCTGGAGGTCACCCATTCTTGCTTCAATGTTCTTCTTTTCTCTTGTCAACTTATTTGTTTCTTCCAACAGACTGATTGCTTAACACTCCTTACTTGCCACTGATACTGTCAATGGATCAAAAGCTTGGGATATACTTGACAATTTCTGTTTGGAGTCCTTTACTTTATCTTCTATATCCTCTATGACTTTGGGAGTAGATAAACAAAACTTATATATACTACCTCCTTCCAAAAGAGCATTTTGAGTACTCTTTATGCTATTATCTAGAACTAATCTGTCTATCCCAATCATGCCCTTAAGTGCATCAAATCTTTTGCTATTAAATTCAATCTGAACTTTAACTTCTGCAGATTTTTCAAAGGACTCAAAATGAGTACTTACAGAATTTACAAGACTTTTTAGATTTCCAGAGGGAGAATCATATGGATTCTTCTAGAACGTTGGCATTATTTTCTCCAATATATCAGATGTAAGGCTTAGCAGCTCATTGTCCTCTATGTGAGATTTCAATACCTTTTCTCTTGCCTTGGTTGTGTGAAAGATGTTATCTTCATCAATTGGACTGGAGAGACAATATCTAGGTTGAGTGGTCCTTGAATCAATTCAGGTTCATCAAATTCTAGCATCTCTTTACTCAAAAAACTCTTCACTGCATCTACAGTGTCTCTTGCCACAATTTCTGGACCACTTTCCTTTCCTTGAGTTTTCACAGTGTCAGTATTAGGACTATTTTGTTTGGGTGCATCAACATTTGCACCATCTTCTTCTATTTTATCTTCCTCACCCTTGACTTCTTCTTCTTTCTTTTTCTATGGGTTAACTTTAGTGGGAATTTTTGTTTCCATGTTTACTTCTGTGTTAACTTTATCTATTTGATCCTAAGTATCCCTTTTGTCTTCAGCCTCTTCTGATTTCTGATCCTCTTTCTTCTATGAGTCACCTTGAGTAGGACTTAGTGTCTCTTCATTGGTTTGCTCCAAAGGATTTAGATTATCATTTTGTTCATCATTTCCTTTTCCAATCTTACCTTCTAAAGTCTCTTGTTCTAAAACTGAAGGATTGTCTTCCTCAACTTCTTTTTCTCAAAAAATATAATATTTATCTTTATCTAGGGCTTTCTTCAAAATTTCCTCTGTTTCCTTTACAACTTCCTCAATTTCACCAAGCATTAGCTTGTTCATCCAGATCTTTCTTCTGAATTTCTCCTTAACTTCCTTGAGGATTTTATGTGCTTCCCTTCTAGTCATTACTAGACACAGGGTGGAGAGGACATATTCTCTAAGTTCTATGTCTTTATCCTTGGCGGCTTCCTTCCTCATCTCTAGTGTTTTCCTTAAACTTATAGGAATTTCTTGCAAAATTTCCAGTAGAGCTCTATTGAATTTATTCAAGTATAGGATGGTGGCATCCTCCAAGATTTTCTTATTTGCTTCATCAAAAATATCATAATATTTTCTGATAGGCCTTAGATTTCCATGAACAGTAATTTTTTTTACAATTTCATCAACAGTCATAGTAACCTTACCAATCTCTTGTTTTTTACTTGCCTTTTTGCTTCTGGAAGGTTGGTCCTCAAGAGCCCTTGAAGTCTTGGCTCTCTTAGATCTTATCTCTTTAACTTCTTCATCTATCTATGACTCTTCATCATCTTTTGTGCTCACATACATTCTTTTGGCCTTTGTTTTCTTTCTCTTACTTCCTTCACCGGATGGTTTGTCTTCTAGTTTTGTAGGTTTATGGGGAACAGAAGCAGCAGCAGAGCTCCTAGTAGTCCTTGGAGTGGAGGATGGTTCCACTAGAGCATCTTCTTGTTTCTTGTCCTACTTTTCCTTTTCAGCCTTTTCAATTCTTTCTCTGTTTTGCTTCACTGCCTCCTTGGTTAGGCTACTGCTTTCAGCATACCTTTCAACTTGCCTCTGAACTTTTCTCTTGATCTCTGGTTGCTTGAGATTAGCATGCAATTTTAGACTTAGCTCCTTATACGTTCCAAACCTTTCAACAAAGGTGTCTTTTGATTTGCTTAGGAGATGTTGAGCATACATGTCCAGACCTTTTCATCAACTTCATAGCCCATAGGCATAATCCATATAGTTATGGGTTCCATAGCTTCCATTAGGCACTAATCAATGTCTATCATAAAGTAGATTTCATCCTTATATTTCTCAACTATTGAATTGGGAATTCTTTCCCTATAATGCATCATATTCTAAAAATTCTTAAAGTAACCCCAGATTGCAGTCTTCTATGCATTTGAGTCTCCAATGTTGAGTAGGTGATCTCTTATTTGCCAAGCAACTGCTCTGTTATTTGTCTAATGCACACCTTGTACTCCAGGCACCTCATTCATAAAATAGAAGAACAAACATATAACTAGGGAACCATATTTGAAAGTGTTTTTCTTATCCTTTTTTATTTTTCTCAAATTTTCAATCAATTGGTTCTGTAACAGCTCACATAGGTCATAATCGGCATTCTCCTTCAACATTTGATATGCTACATATATGGTAGTTCTGGAGACAAAATTCTCCTGACTAGAGTGGTAAATCTTGTATCCAATCACCATAGAGGCAAATTTAACATCTGGTTCTATAATATCATTGATGGTCATTGCCCTTTTGTCAAACTTGGCACTGGTAGCATCGATCACTATCTGATTTTTCACGGCTTCAGCATGGGTAATCCACCAGTTGAATTTAACCCAGTTACAATCTTGATAACATCCTTTGTAATCTTGAATGGTTTCAATAACCATATGAACTCATCATCCATTTGGCTCAAGATATATCGAACCCACTCATTCTCATCAAATGTCAGAAATTTAATGACTTGCAAAAAATGTTTGCTCTCTAGGACTTTGTATTCCAGTTTCAATTTATAGCTATCATCCCTTAGTTCATTGTTAAACAAATCCAAGAGTTTTAGGTTTCCAAATTCTTCTATGCTACAGTGGATGTAAGCCCTAATATCTTCAACATGTAGTACTCTGTATGGGACACCGGAGAATGCACCTAATGATTGGATTTTGACTGACTTGTAAGGATGCTTCTTAAATTTTCGATGGGGCCTTTCAGTAATGTCAACAACAAGAGGAGTAGACATCTCAATAGATTTCATATTCAAAGCTTTACATAGAAGTACCTTTTTCTTCTGCGGGGTTAGGGTTGATCAATTGCTGGTTGAATTCACTCTTTGTGCTTCAATATTTGGATTTGCAGCTTAGATGCTCTTCTTCTTTGAATGCAAAGTGATTCCAATGCATGACTAAGTGACCTTTTATCCTCTGCAAAACCTTATTTGACATTGTAATAAATGTGTTGCCCTAACTTCATCCAGTTACTCCATTTCTCGAACAATTCTTCATGAATCACTCCACAAATTTCCATATCAACATCTTTTCTTCTGAAAATCCTTCCAAAAGTTCTGAAACAATTCATAATATCTTCTCTCATTGTGCCAGATCCAGGAACCCACTTACTAGTTGGGGGAATTGATTTTTAATGTAGCTCGCCCTAAGCTAAAGCTCCAAATTCAATTCCTTGTGAAATTATTAGCACCAGATTCCAGTGTGGAACCATTACTATTATTCACAACACTTTTCTTGACCCATGTCTTTCTCATTTCATTCTAGATTTCATTCAAATCAATTTTTCCCTTGCCTTTGTCTTGTCTTTGCTCATCCAGTTTTCTGTTTACCGGACCTCTTCTTTCATTATTCATGCTTCTGCAGAATCTTGCAATATGACCAAATCTATTGTAATTAAAGCACACAACATGTCTTTGCTTATATACTTGATTTCCTCTTGATCTGCACTAATTAGCCATGTGTCCAAATCCATTGCAAGTAAAGCAGTAACCATTGAAAGAGTTATCATTTCCTCTATTGTTAGTGTTATTCATTAACATACTTCTGCATTCATTTGATCTATGACCATGCCTCTTACACTTGAAGCATTGACTAGAGAAGGATGGACCATTTTGATTTACTCTGCTTCTACATTGAGTAGCTCTATGACCAAATTTATTGCAATTAAAACAATTTCCATTGAATGATGGATATCTTTGAGCATTGGGTTGTCTTACCGAAGGTCTTCTGGGTCTGTTTCTCCCATTCCTTGGTTGAAAATTTCTTTGTCCGGATCTGGAGCTTTCACCTTTCTCATATCCAAGACCATGCTTGTCATCAGTCTTTTTCTGACTTTCAAGCAGTGCTTCAAGTTTAGCTGAGCTTATCTTGAACTTCTCCTTGTATTCATTTGCAACTTCTAGGTCATGTTTGAGAATGACAATTTTCCTCTCAAGTTCTCTCTCATTGTCTCTTCTTTCTTGTAGATCAGACTCTAGATGGCTAGCTATTCTATCCAGTCTACAGCATTCTTCAATTCTTTCTTTTAGAGTTTGATTTAGGTCTTCTTAAGTCTTCTTTCTTTGCTCAATTTATTTGGTTAGCCTCATTACCCCAGATTCCATCTCATGTTTTAGAACAGAAACCTCTTTTATCAACTTCTCACATTCCTTTATCTTTTCTTCTAAAGCCTCATCCATGCCATTTTCTTCAGTAATATTAGCTAGTTGATGAAGTAGTTCCTTCCTTTTTCCATTGATTTCTTTAGTTTATCTTTTAGTAAGTCAATGCAATCATCGGCATCCTTAAGGTTTGCTTTCAGATCATCTATTTCTGCTTTGGACTGATCAAGATCTTCTAAAGCCAATTTAAGTTGTTCTCTAAGTGAGCCCATTGAAACTCCTTCCTAGATCCTCCTCAAGCTATTAGGCTTCTTTCAAGGAACCTTGCTCTAATACCAATTGTTGGAATTAGGGCTGACAACTGAGAGGGGGGTGAATGAGTTCTCTTAAAATGTTTAAAGCTTGCTGCAGATAATTCTTCTTTACCACTTCTTAACAAATTAATGACATAATCATGAAAAGCAAGAATTAACAATACATGAGTAGAAACATAAATAACACACTTGACACCAGGATTTTGACGTGGAAACTTGGTTAAGGGAAAAACCATGGTGGGGGTTAACCCACAAAAATTATACTTTGTTAAAAGTATTACAAAAGGGGAAGGCACATGCCTTCGGGCTCACTGCCCAGAGCTCACTACTCAAGAGAGGCTCACTGCCTACAAGAATGATTACAAAAGGATTACAGATTGTTTGAAATGATAAGTAGCATCTACCAATGGAAGAATTTAGTTCTGGTTAAGCATAGAATATTGATTTTACACACTTCATCTTTATTATGCCATGTTTACTGATTTGCCATAATCCGGACCTCAGATCTCTTCTCTTTCGCACTTTTGTCTGCCTTTTTGCACTTACACCATATTCGCATTGCTAACACACTCCACAATACTCAAATCTATCATCTATATATATCTGCATCAATAATTCAATCTCCTTTTTGTTGGCCTTGTGAAGAACTTAACACACAATACAAATACTATGTTCAGTCGGTTGAATCCATACATAAATAAAGATGTGTACCAAAAATATCACTTGTATGTCACAATACATGTCAGCCACTAACATTATATCCCATACACAACTCACCAAAACACTTCTATTGGATCCGTACAGGGATCAAACATAAGTTGATCTGTTCTTCGCTAAATTGTTCTATCATATTAGGACCTGGTACTCAGATGCTCATATATTTTAATCCTTTTGTCATCAGAGGCTAAAATATTGGATTTGGATTGTCTTGACATCCCTCTACACTTTCTTAGATCCGCAACACACAATGATTGACTAGAGAGATCCGCTGGTCAAAATACTGAACTCTGCCATATGCTCTGTTTCTGGCTCCCCAAACTTAGATAAATTCTCATTCTGACTTCCGGTAAGAACAAATTATGTTATGTGGATGAGTCCAATAGTCTTAGTTACCATCAATGACAACACCTGTCATGCGTAGCAATGTCTCTTTCCAACAAGTTGTTGGTGCGGCCATAGAGTTTTAGTGTGAAGAGCTTGCCCTATATTTTGAGGATGGTGATCATGTTGACGCATATAAGAACCTATTTATTTGGTGCAAGGCATTTTCTCTTCCTCAAGTAGAATGTGCTTCATCTCAACCACAAGGAAATAAAACAAAAATGAATGTAGAAGAAGTGTGTCATCAGTCTGTTTGTAGTAGTGACTATGACACAACAAGTTACCTGAGTGAAAATAAAACAAAGAGACAATTGGAAGAACATGGTTCTTCATTTGAAGTGTCTCATGATATTGATTTATATGTTGATGTTTTGAGTTATAGCCTGAGTCATGCTCATGCCTATGACTCAGAATGTGAAATCTATAGCAGCACATATGAAAACTTTGTTCAAGAGCTTGATGGAGTTACAAATGATTATGAGTGCTTTCATTTTGATGTGAAAGGTGTGTTATCTCTTGAATGTGTTGGTTCTGCAATAGAGATTGAGTCCTTTGTGTGGGACATTGATGTGAATGAGTAGTGAGCCATGTTTATGCCTGAGTTCTAACATGTTGTAGCCCAACTTGAAGAAATATAACTAAGCTGGAATCTTTCTAGTTTTCTCTACAAGATGAAGTGCCTTCTCTTGTGGATCAACAGTGCATTCAGGCATAGTTTGTTTTGCCATGTGAATTGGGGATATTTTCTTTTTCCCTCAATTTTCATGAAGAGGTCAATAGGTGTGATAGCCTAGCACATGGTAATGGAGGTTTGCCTTCATTTGTCTCTTTTTATTGCTGAACTAAGTTTTTGTTTTGCACCCCTTGTTGCCTGGAACAACCATGATATAAATATGAATAGGTCTAGTACCTATCTTTTATAGTTGTCATGCAGTAATAATTTCATTGATACCGCTGATCTTGGATCCACAAGCATATGTTGCAAAATTGTTGATGTTAGGAATAGTGTATGATGTCAATGCGCAAGTACAAAATCTAGTGGCGGGATGCAGTGTTTCAATGATCATGATCTCTGCAAGTACCTCAAGGGTAGGAAATCAATTTATAGGGCATGGATAGGCTTCTAATGTACATTTTCTCTAACAAATATTTGGGCCTAAAATTTATTCCAGCATGGTGTGTACTCATTGAATGAATGCAATGCTAGGAATTGGTGCAGTCAGTTTGAATTGTAATGCTATATATGCATCATTTTGAGATGTTTTGGGGTTTGGTCTTTGAGCCAATTGTCTGATCTACAGCTCCTTATGATAGTTTTAGGGCTTCAAATCAAGCCATCCTAGGTGTTAAATGGAGGAATGTGTTTTGATGCAGCGTAGGAATGAATTGTAAAACATATTTCATACATCTGTATGTCTCAATGGCCATTTGTAATGATTCAAGGGAATGTATAATCATAGTTGTATGTTTTCTCTCACCACATTTGCTAGTGCAATTATAATAGAGATTTGATCATGTGTGATAACATTTAAATCCATGCATGATTTGTGTTGGGTCGTTTCTTTATTGCAAATGGGTCATTATAGTTTGGTTCTGGATAGTTAAGTATGTCCAATGTATGAAGTATAATCTAAGAAATGTATGTGAATACATTTTGGTATTTTGTTGATGCTAGTTCAATCCTTTCTTCCCTCTTTACTGCTTATGACTTAGTTGCCAAGTGGAGTAGGCATCAGTCCATATTGGAGAGGGATCAAACACTTTTTTAAGATCAACAAATCTTTCACATGTGGTTCAGGGTAAAAAACCATCTTTCCTGTGCATGTACATTCAGACAGTTGAATCAACTTAATGAGAGGCATGTGCAGCTAGTTTGTCTTGATCTAGCAATATCTTTGGGGTCAAGTGTACATTGGGTATGGTTGTGTATGTTTATTTTTCATTTCATGTCTCTAGGAATATCCCTCCTAGGTCTAGTTGAGCTTGAAGAGCAAAGGAGTCTATCCACTCCTATAGTTGGCAAAAATCCCCCTTAAATTGTTGATAAACCTCTTTCTATCACCTTGACGACAATCCCTAGCCTAGGTGTTTTAGGAATCTTTTAGATTTTTGGGTTGCAGTTATTTTGGGAACCAACGTAAGGTTCCAGGAAGTTGAAATTCGTCGATAACTAATGGTTTCCAACGACTAGAAATTTGTTTGAGAAATCGTCACTTTGCTGATAACAAAGAAAATATGTTTAAGTTCATGAAAGTGGATTCTTGCTGATAACACATTCAAAGAGATGGTTTGGAAATCAACTAATTCACTGATTGAAGTGACAAAGTCCAAGTTTCACAAAGTTATTTTTTTGCCGACTGAATAGACATTGGTTCAGAAAATGTAACATTCATTGATAGGCATTTATAACTGAGGTTCAAAAAACCAAACATTTTCTGATAACATCTAAAATTTTGAAAAGTTTTTTTTTGTCAATAGAGGCAACAAAAGACGATACAAGGCTCCATGGTTCGCGAAAAGGGCATTTTACCGATAATTGCCTAGAGCCCAAATATGTATAAACTAATGAATATACATAATGGCGATTGTGATATGCTCACAAGGAGGTTTAATGGTAGTGGTTTAGTTTTGTAAATGTTAAACTTCTTGGTGGTTCGTTTAGTTGTATAACGATTTGTGGTGGTTGAACTATTTTTATCCAAGTGCCATAAATATAATTTCTTGATCCAGATTGGGGGTTCATTCAATTAGATTGGTCTTGGTTCAATCTCTTGGAGAATAAAAAGGTTGGAGAAGTGTTTGTAAACAAATATTGATGTACCTTGAGACTGGGTAATGGATTTTTGTACTCATGTAATCATTTTGTTGCTACTAATAAATAGATTCATTTTGTGGTGGCATGGTTGTTTTTGTTACTATTTGTATTTTTCTGCTTAATTCGGTAGTCTAATAAGACCCCTGAATTTAGACCTACACCAACTTTACAACAAGATAATAGTGGAATGGAAATTTATTTAATAGATGAGTCAAAGGTGTATCTCTATGAAGATTGTTAGGGTTAGCCAACAGAAGATATCAATTAAATGCAAATAAAGATTAAACAGAGGAATGAAAAGTACACAGAAATAATAATAGCAAGAGACAATTTTAACATGGTTCACCCAAACTTGGGCTACATCCACCAACAGAGAGTCTAATATTATTATCCAATAAATCAAACTGATTACAACCAGCAATCCCTACAACTTAATACCACTACAAAATGCTACAATACATCAATGGAAACCCTAACCCTTAGCCTCTTTTATCAAGACTTATGTCGGTTACAAAAAAAGGGTTTTTTATGTCAGCTAATAGAAAAATTAACTCCCGACACCTTTATCAAATAATAAAAAATTGTGTGAGGTTTTAGGGGCGCTGCCCCCGAGCCCCACGAGGGCGCTGCCCCTCGACCCTACCCTGTATTGCGATAGGGAACGCGCCAGGGGCGCTGCCCCCAAATCCCCGCAAAGGGCGCTACCCCTTGACCTCGTTAAATGATTTCAGGGGAAACCACACTGATAAAAGTGGGGTAAATTTAACCTTTGAGTCTGATTAGGCTCCATATAACAACAAAGATGACCTCTCCATTCCAAAAAATCAATTCTCTTTCACACTTATCAATCAAATTGTGAGTACGAGCAATATTTCCATTGTTGATGTTATTGGAATTGTCATCTGCGTAGATCCTAGCTCTACAATATGAAGAAGGGATGGGATAGAGGTTCTTAGAAGTAGCATCAAGTTATTAGATATGTCTCTATCGACTCTAAATGTTACTTTATGGGGACCCACAACTCAGAAGAAAGGTGCACAATTTCAATAGATGTACCACTTGCAACATTTCATTATTATTACTTTTAAAAATGGATGTGTTAGTGAGTATAATGGAAAGGTGATAAGCACATTCGTTACTATCCACCTACCTATAGACCCTAATATAAAAGAAACACAACTAAAAACTTGGTTTGAATAGAATAGGACTAATATTCTATCATCTTCAACAAAGATTGTGGATGTGCCTTTGCTTATTACAAGAATGACAATTAGCAACATCCAGGAAGAGCTTGCACACATAAAGTAGCCCCTCCACTACATTATAAAGGCAACAATACAATTCATCAAATCTAATTCATTTTTTTATCCATCTTGTCCTATTCAAATAGATGGAAAACAATGTAAGAAAAGGGTTATGTAGAATGAAGATGGAAAATGGTACTATTCAAACTATGAGACCAAATTTCATATTAGGATTATAGGTACATACTTCAAGTGAAACTAGAGGATCATACAAACATAATGTGGGTGGTTGCATTTCATGAGGTATCAACTAACCTCATGAGTATGTCTATAAAAGAATTATATACCATATAATTCAATCATGAGGCAAAATGAAGAAGTGAGGAGATAATTAAAATGTGTTTCTTAGGCAATTCCTCTTAACCTTGTCATGCATAAATGATACATACAATAAGGGTAAGTGCAAGAAGATGGGGGGCCAAAAAGGGGTCTTAAGTGGCCACTTTTTTTCTGAAATCAGGAAATACTGGCCTTGGATGAGAAATTGAGCATAGTTACACTCAAAATTTGGAGATGCAACCAAAATAATGTTTGTAGTGCTCCGAGTCTACTTTCTAAACTACTATTTTGTTTTGAAAATGGCATAGATTAAGGGGTTCAAAAGAGGGAGCCACAGAAATTGGTGTTGTTTCTGTCAAAAATCCATAACATAGCATGTTTTGTGGCTCCCTCAAAAGGTCAACTTTTTTTTGGTATTTTTAAAATTGCTTCAGTGAGAAATTAGCCAATAGCATGTAGTTTATGCCTGATTTTTCTGATAATTTTTTGATGAATATTTGATTTTTTACTAATTTTTAAAGTGGACACATCCTAAAAAATAGAATTTTGGCCGTGCTACCCCTATAAATTTTGAAAACTAATTGAAAATCATTTTTTTATTTTTTTAATATTTGTAGAATGGAGTCTAGTTTCTAAATATGTAATTTTTTTGAAATTTGAATGAATAGTTATTTTACAATGAAAAAAAGACCAAACAGTGGTTTTTGCATAAAAACGGACACACAAACAAAAGAAATTAAAGATGAAAGGCTTAACATTGTTAAAATGTGAAAAAAACAACATCGTCAAATAGCTAAGAGAAAGCCTAACATTACCCATGTGTTTGATTTGTTCAACCTTGAAACACGTGCAAATCTGAGGGTTAGCACGGACGAAATTATGTGAAATTTTGAAGAATATAGAAAAACACGTCTATGACTGTTCATAAGGCACTCCAAGCCTTTGGGTTGGAAATCCAAAGCAAATCCCAAGCCCAAGGCTTGGGATTCCCAAAGCAAGAAATAACGCGAGTGCGTTAGCGCGTTATAACGTGCTCGCGTTATGTTTTGCCTTACATTGTTTCCCGCAAGTCTATCTTTTGCCATGTTTGACATAACGCGAGCGCGTTATAACGCGCTCGCGTTATGTCCCACTCAAATTTTTTTACATTCAAGGCTATTCATCATGAGGGTTAAGGCATAAGGGATAGAGTTGGAAGGTTTACGGATAAGGGATTAGCGTTTAAGGTATAGTATCGAGCCCGTTGAGGGTCTAGGAATAGGGATAGCGTTTAAGGTTTAGGGATGAGGGATGACAGATTACGGTTGAGGGTCAAGGGATCAAAGTTAAGGGTTGAGGGATTAGGGTTTGACATTAAGGGTTGAGGGTTGAGGTTCAAGGGTCAAGGGTTTAGGGATAGGGTTTAGGGTCGAGGGATTAGGGTTAAAGTAGAGTGTGGAGGGTGTAAGGATTAGGGATAGGGTTGGAGGGTTTAGGGATAAGGGATTAGGGTTTAAGGTATAGTATCAAGTCTGTTGAGAGTTTAGGAATAGGGATAGCATTTAGGGATTAGGGATGAGGGATTATAGTTGAGGGATGATGGATTAGGGTTGAGGGTTGAGGGATTAGGGTTTAGGGATCAGGTTTAGGGTTAAGGGTTGAGGGATTAGGGTTTAAGGTATAGTGTTGAGGGTTGAGGGTTGAGGGTTTAGGATTAGGGTTTAGGGTTGACGGATTAGCATTTAATGTCGAGGTTAGGATTAGAGTGTTGAGGGTAGAGGGATTAGGGATAGGGTTTAGGGTTTAAGGTTTAAGGATTGAGGGTTGAGGCTTTAGGGATGAGGGTTTAAGGCTTAAGATATAGTGTCAAGTGTTGAGGGTGTAGGGATAGGGTTTAAGTTTTAAGGGTTAAGGGTTGAGGGATATGGATTAGGGTTTAAGGTATAGTGTTGAGGGTTGAGGGATCAGAGTTAAGGGTTGAGGGATTAGGGTTTGACGTTGAGGGTTGAGGGTTGAGGTTCGAGGGTCAAGGGTTTAAGGATAGGGTTGAGGGTCGAGGAATTAGGGTTAAAGTAGAGTGTGGAGGGTATAAGGATTAGGGATAGGGTTGGAGGGTTTAGGGATAAGGGATTAGGGTTTAAGGTATAGTATCGATTCTATTGAGGGTGTAGGAATAGGGATAGCATTTAGGGTTTAGGGATGAAGGATTAGAGTTGGGGGATGACAGATTAGGGTTGAGGGTTGAGGGATTAGGGTTTAGGGATAAGGTTTAGGGTTGAGGGCCGAGGGATTAGGGTTTAAGGTATAGTGTTGAGGGTTTAGGGATAGGGTTTAGGGTTGAGGGATTAGGATTTGACGTTGAGGGTTGAGGGTTTAGGGTTTAGGGTTAGGGTTGAGAGATGAGGGATCAGAGTTAAGGGTTGAGGGAATAGGGTTTGACGTCGAGGGTTGAGGGTTGAGGTTCGAGGGTCAAGGGTTTAGGGATAGGGTTGAGGTTGAAGGGATTAGGGTTAAAGTAGAGTGTGGAGGGTGTAAGGATTAGGGATAGGGTTGGAGGGTTTAAGGATAAGGGATTAGAGTTTAAGGTATAGTATCGAGTCTGTTGAGGGTTTAGGAATAGGGATAGCATTTAGGGTTTAGGGATGAGGGATTAGAGTTGAGGGATGAGGGATTAGAGTTGAGGGATGAGGGATTAGGGTTGAGGGTTGATGGATTAGGGTTTAGGGATAAGGTTTAGGGTTGAGGGTTGAGGGATTAGGGTTTAAGGTATAGTGTTGAGGGTTGATGGTTTAGGGATAGGGTTTAGGTTTGAGGGATTAGGGTTTAGGGTTGATGAATTAGGGTTTAATGTTGAGAGTTGAGGGTTGAGGGTTGAGGGTTGAGGTTGAGGGATAGGGTTAATGGTCAAGGGATTAGGGTTAAATAAGAGTGTCAATGGTAGAGGGAATAGGGTTTAAGGTATAGTATCGAGCCTATTGAGGGTCTAGGAATAGGGATAGCGTTTAGGGTTTAGGAATGAGGGATTCGAGTTGAGGGATGACGGATGACAGATTAGGGTTGAGGGTTGAGGGATTAGGGTTTAGGGACAAGGTTTAGGGTTAGGGTTTAGGGATAGGGTTTAGGGTTGAGGGATTAGAGTGAAGGGTTGAGGGATTAGAATTTGGCGTTGAGGGTTTAGGGTTTAGGATCAGGGTTGAAGGTCGAGGGATCAGAGTTAAGGGTTGAGAGATTAGGGTTTGATGTTGAGGGTTGAGGGTTGAGGTTCGAGGGTCAAGGGTTTAGGGATAGGGTTGAGGGTCGAGGAATTAGGGTTACAGTAGAGTGTGGAGGGTATAAGGATTAGGGATAGGGTTGGAGGGTTTAGGGATAAGGGATTAGAGTTTAAGGTATAGTATCGAGTCTGTTGAGGGTTTAGGAATAGGGATAGCATTTAGGGTTTAGGGATGAGGGATTAGAGTTGAGGGATGAGGGATTAGGGTTGAGGGTTGAGGGATTAGGGTTTAGGGATAAGGTTTAGGGTTGAGGGTTGAGGGATTAGGGTTTAAGGTATAGTGTTGAGGGTTGATGGTTTAGGGATAGGGTTTAGGTTTGAGGGATTAGGGTTTAGGGTTGATGAATTAGGGTTTAATGTTGAGAGTTGAGGGTTGAGGGTTGAGGGTTGAGGTTGAGGGATAGGGTTAATGGTCAAGGGATTAGGGTTAAATAAGAGTGTCGATGGTAGAGGGATTAGGGTTTAAGGTATAGTATCGAGCCTGTTGAGGGTTTAGGAATAGGGATAGCGTTTAGGGTTTAGGAATGAGAGATTAGAGTTGAGGGATGACGGATGACATATTAGGGTTGAGGGTTGAGGGTTGAGGGATTAGGGTTTAGGGACAAGGTTTAGGGTTAGGGTTTAAGGTATAGTGTTGAGGGTTTAGGGATAGGGTTTAGGGTTGAGGGATTAGAGTGAAGGGTTGAGGGATTAGAATTTGGCATTGAGGGTTTAGGGTTTAGGATCAGGGTTGAAGGTCGAGGAATTAGAGTTAAGGGTTGAGGGATTAGGGTTTGATGTTGAGGGTTGAGGGTTGAGGTTCGAGGGTCAAGGGTTTAGGGATAGGGTTGAGGGTCGAGGAATTAGGGTTACAGTAGAGTGTGGAGGGTATAAGGATTAGGGGTAGGGTTGGAGGGTTTAGGGATAAGGGATTAGAGTTTAAGGTATAGTATCGAGTCTGTTGAGGGTTTAGGAATAGGGATAGCATTTAGGGTTTAGGGATGAGGGATTAGAGTTGAGGGATGAGGGATTAGGGTTGAGGGTTGAGGGATTAGGGTTTAGGGATAAGGTTTAGGGTTGAGGGTTGAGGGATTAGGGTTTAAGGTATAGTGTTGAGGGTTGATGGTTTAGGGATAGGGTTTAGGTTTGAGGGATTAGGGTTTAGGGTTGATGAATTAGGGTTTAATGTTGAGAGTTGAGGGTTGAGGGTTGAGGGTTGAGGTTGAGGGATAGGGTTAATGGTCAAGGGATTAGGGTTAAATAAGAGTGTCGATGGTAGAGGGATTAGGGTTTAAGGTATAGTATCGATCCTGTTGAGGGTCTAGGAATAGGGATAGCATTTAGGGTTTAGGAATGAGGGATTAGAGTTGAGGGATGACGGATGACAGATTAGGGTTGAGGGTTGAGGGATTAGGGTTTAGGGACAAGGTTTAGGGTTAGGGTTTAAGGTATAGTGTTGAAGGTTTAGGGATAGGGTTTAGGGTTGAGGGATTAGAATTTAGCGTTGAGGGTTTAGGGTTTAGGATCAGGGTTGAAGGTCGAGGGATTAGAGTTAAGGGTTGAGGGATTAGGGTTTGATGTTGAGGGTTGAGGGTTGAGGTTCGAGGGTCAAGGGTTTAGGGATAGGGTTGAGGGTCGAGGAATTAGGGTTAAAGTAGAGTGTGGAGGGATGACGGATGATAGATTAGGGTTGAGGGTTGAGGGATTAGGGTTGAGGGTTTAGGGTTAGGGTTGAGAGATGAGGGATCAGAGTTAAGGGTTGAGGGATTAGGGTTTAATGTCAAGAGCTGAGGTTCGAGGGTTAAGGGTTTAGGGATAGGATTGAGGTTGAAGGGATTAGGGTTTAGGGACAAGGTTTACGGTTAGGGTTGAGGGATTAGGGTTTAAGGTATAGTGTTGAGGGTTTAGGGATATGGTTTAGGGTTGAGGGATTAGAGTGAAGGGTTAAGGGATTAGAGTTTGGCATTGAGGGTTTAGGGTTTAGGTTCAGGGTTGAAGGTCGAGGGATTAGAGTTAAGGGTTGAGGGATTAGGGTTTGATGTTGAGGGTTGAGGGTTCAGGTTCGAGGGTCAAGGGTTTAGGGATAGGGTTGAGGGTCAAGGAATTAGGGTTAAAGTAGAGTGTGGAGGGATGACGGATGATAGATTAGGGTTGAGGGTTGAGGGATTAGGGTTTGATGTTGAGGGTTGAGGGTTTAGGGTTAGGGTTAAGAGATGAGGGATCAGAGTTAAGGGTTGAGGGATTAGGGTTTGACGTCGAGGGCTGAGGTTCAAGGGTCAAGGGTTTAGGGATAGGGTTGAGGTTGAAGGGATTAGGGTTTAGGGACAAGGTTTAGGGTTAGGGTTGAGGGATTAGGGTTTAAGGTATAGTGTTGAGGGTTTAGGGATAGGGTTTAGGGTTGAGGGATTAGAGTGAAGGGTTGAGGGATTAGAATTTAGCGTTGAGGGTTTAGGGTTTAGGATCAGGGTTGAAGGTCGAGGGATTAGAGTTAAGGGTTGAGGGATTAGGGTTTGATGTTGAGGGTTGAGGGTTGAGGTTCGAGGGTCAAGGGTTTAGGGATAGGGTTGAGGGTCGAGGAATTAGGGTTAAAGTAGAGTGTGGAGGGATGACGGATGATAGATTAGGGTTGAGGGTTGAGGGATTAGGGTTTGATGTTGAGGGTTGAGGGTTTAGGGTTAGGGTTGAGAGATGAGGGATCAGAGTTAAGGGTTGAGGGATTAGGGTTTGACGTCGAGAGCTGAGGTTCAAGGGTCAAGGGTTTAGGGATAGGGTTGAGGTTGAAGGGATTAGGGTTTAGGGACAAGGTTTACAGCTAGGGTTGAGGGACTAGGGTTTAAGGTATAGTGTTGAGGGTTTAGGGATAGGGTTTAGGGTTGAGGGATTAGAGTGAAGGGTTGAGGGATTAGAGTTTGGCGTTGAGGGTTTAGGGTTTAGGATCAGGGTTGAAGGTCGAGGGATTAGAGTTAAGGGTTGAGGGATTAGGGTTTGATGTTGAGGGTTGAGGGTTGAGGTTCGAGGGTCAAGGGTTTAGGGATAGGGTTGAGGGTCAAGGAATTAGGGTTAAAGTAGAGTGTGGAGGGATGACGGATGATAGATTAGGGTTGAGGGTTGAGGGATTAGGGTTTGATGTTGAGGGTTGAGGGTTTAGGGTTAGGGTTGAGAGATGAGGGATCAGAGTTAAGGGTTGAGGGATTAGGGTTTGACTTCGAGGGCTGAGGTTCGAGGGTCAAGGGTTTAGGGATAGGGTTGAGGTTGAAGGGATTAGGGTTTAAGGTATAGTGTTGAGGGTTGATGGATCAGAGTTAAGGGTTGAGGGTTGTAAGGATTAGGGATAGGGTTGGAGGGTTGACGGATTAGGATTTGACATTGAGGGATTAGGATTTGACGTTGAGGGTTGAGGGATTAGGATTTGACATTGAGGGTTGAGGGTTTAGGGATAGGGTTGAGGGATTAGGATTTGACATTGAGGGTTGAGGGTCAAGGGATCAGAGTTGAGGGTTTAGGGATTACGGATCTATAGCAAGACAAAACGCGAGCGCGTTATAGCGCGAGCGTGTTATAGCGCGAGCGCGTTATAACGCGCTCGCGTTTTGTATTTCTACTGAAATGGTAAAAAAGTGGTTACCCCCGTGATCCAGGCCCACATGCTCTGTTTTCTTACTGATTCTGTGCGTGCTCTGACAAAAAAGAAGTGCTTTCATGCTATTGGGAAGTTCACATGCACATTTGACACATTGTACCACCTTTGCATGATCTTTCCACCACCTTTTCTGCTTTGCCAACTTGAGAAGGAGGAAATAACATAGTTTTCAAACCAAATTTGATATATATCTATACAAGTTTCAATTTTTGTAGTATTGCAATGTTAATTTTGATTCAATTTTAAGAATTTAACATTGAAAAGGAAGCAAGTGGTGAAAAACTCAAATTGTTGAGGAGTTTGATGCAAGAAGATAAAAACACTACATAATTGGGTACTCTCTCCATTCAAATCTTCATTTTTTAGGTATGTCAAGTCTTTACATGCATGTTCTTTACATTTTCTTTATTTCGGATTGAATTACTTTATCATGCTTTATCATACATGTTTAAAATAGACACATTCCCAATCAAGAAAGCAACCTACAATCTCACATGATGCCATGTATATTTTCTACACTTGGGCTCTTTAATAATTATGTGTAATAAACAAACCTTAGTTCATACCATGATGTCAAACTATACAAGAATAAATCCTTACAACATAAAAAAAATACAATCCCACTATTATCATGTATTCATTTCTTAGGAACTAATATTGGTCTCTTTATCATGCTACAGACAAATTCTCCGTCATGCCAAGGAAACGATCAAGAATTAAACCAACACAGGAAGAGATAGAAGCTAAGAATGCAAAGAAAGCAATGGCTATGAGGGAACTTCGTGAGAAGAGGAAATTGGACATGATAAATGAAGACATACCAATTGAAGAGGAACCACAACCATCACAAAGAGATATGGTATTGGCGGCACAAAGAGAACGAATGCAAAAACTTCATGGCACGAGAGATTTGAATACCATAGTTGGAGACACATCCTTTACCGCAAGACAACATGTAGGGACACCATCTACCACATCTCAAGTTGAGAGTACATCATCACTCACATGTGATGAAGGAGGTACGCCATCGTTCCCACCTCAACCTCAAGGTATGTCATCTATTCCATCTTCGATCGAAGGTATGCCATCTAACCCATCTCATTTAAATATTGATGAAATTCCTAATGTTGAGATGAATTTACCTAACTTGACACCACCTAGAATTTTGCATAGAAAGCCAAAGTATTTGATTGATATTGATGAGAATATTTTGCAACCAATGGAAGGTAAGATTCCAAAACGCACTTGTAGAAGATATGCTAATAAGATTTGGAGATTGTTCTTTGAAAAGTTAAATGAGACTGCAAGATGTCAACTATTCGTTGAAATGATGCGAAGTATAAAGTATAGGTCTATCATGAAGATTCTTGGGTTGAGAACATCAGAGGCTTCAAGTGAAAAATCTATTGTCAAGAATCTAATGAGTGCATATGAGAGTGTGGGTAACACCTCACGCACAAAAGATAGTAATGCAACATGGCGTGTGATTACATCGACTATAGTAAGTAGTCAAATGAGGAAAGCTCGTCTCATTAGAAAGACAAGTCAAAAATTGAGAATTAATAGGAAAACTTTATCAAGAGCCGTTGGAAGACGCCAAAGAATTGAGGACACTAATGCCAATGAATTATGGGCATTCTCAGGGAGACTACCACGAAAAGATAAACCAATTGTTGAAGCATTGAGATCACTAATTGAAGACTTTTGGAAGAATTACACAAGGGTATCTCTGAATCAAAGGGATGTGGTAAGAAGGAGAATTGGTAGTCAAAACCGCGAGCCACATCCAAAGCATTTTTTGGATGAGACTCAAACACAGTTTTATGGTAAATTTCTAGAGAAGTATCCTCAAATTAAAATTTGTCAAAGATATTTTGAAATGCTAAAACCTTTCTATGTTAAGATAAATCACACACACACTACTTGTTGTTGTAGATTACATATTGAATTTTCTAACCATTTTGATGCTTATAGGTCTATATGTTTAGATATGCATACTAACAATGATTTGCAGGGTTGTGCAATATGTGCCCCACCAACATCTTCAAGAGACTTCATATCAAGAATTTTATGTGAAAGAGAGGAAGGTTAAATATTCTACAAGAAATTATGCTTGGATGGCACATGTCATCGTTGTGGTGGCTTGCAACATTTGCCAATATGTGAACATATGGAAATAACACATGCGGTTGGAAATGAACTAGTAGAGTTTGGCAAGTATAAAACAGTGGCATACAATACAAAAGATGGTAAAGAAGCAAAGAGTTGTGAATTAGTTATTGAAAAGATTCCAGTGAATCAATTTATGCCTATATTTCGTGACAGCATAGTGTATGAGTATGCAAGACATGCCCATAGAGCTCGATGGTTGGACTTGCAATTCAAGTTATGCAAGGACACATTTCTGGTTGGTAGCATTGTTTCAGTCGTCGACTTTGTAGAGAACTACAGTCTACAGCCACAGCGTGAGGTGCAATCACAATATTACAACTCCACACAGGTTTCTATATTTGTGCACATCGCATTCATTCATGCGAATGATAGTACAGAGGATGACAGAAAGATCATAAGGGAGTATCATTTCTATATTAGTGATGATCGCACACATTCTACGGTTGCTTTCAGGTGTTCTACAATGATTTGGCTAGAAGGGGCATATCGTTCAGTCAGCATATCATATGGTCGGATAATTGTGCATCACAATTCAAGAACTCGCGGAATTTCTATTGGCTGAGTAGGAGGCATAATTTTACAGGTATTCAACATATGTGGAACTTTTGTGAGGCTGGGCATGGAAAGGGGGAGCATGATGGTGCAGGAGCATGTATCAAAAGAGCCATAGCACGAGAAGAGTTAAAGTATAAAGACAATGCAAAGTTGACAGATGCAAAATCGATTGTCGAGTGGTGTAATGCTTCCATGGGTCCAGGTAATGAAGGTAAGTCTTTAGTTCGTAGATTTTTTTGGTTGATAGATGATACTAACATTGCACCATATGAGGATTGTTGTACACTGACAGGATCAAATGAGATGCACTCTTTCAGAAGCTCAATTGCAGGTTCATGGAGTATCCATACACGAAAGATGTCATGCTTTTGTTCTTCCTGTACAATTCAAGTCTGGGATGAGTGCGAGTCAAAGGAGTGGGTTGACAAATGGCAGTTAAGTTATCTTAGCCCACTTGACACGTATCGACCCCCGATGGCACTGGAACTAACACAGATGGAATCGTCAGTTGACTTTGACCACATATCATATTTAGTTCAACCAGGTAATATAGGGCACATATATGCATCTAATTTCATCTAGTTCAACCAGGTAATGTCATCTTACTTTGTAGTGTTTTTGTAATGTTGACTAATTTCATCTAATTTGCTACACATATCAATGTAGGACACGTATATGCAGTTATTGCAGATGAAGATAATGAAGAGGGAACAGATTATTACTTATGTCGTTGTGTTGAGGCTAAAAAGAAATTGGAGGCCCCTGTTACAAATGGAGAAAACATCGAATACCCTACAGGATCAGTGGTTATTACTGGAACATGGCTTAGAAGGTACCCACATAAGAGTGTTAATATTTGGCTATTTCAGGACTTTGACATGCATCGAAAGATTCTTCATTACTCGAACCTTGTCGTGGCATCCAATGTTCATTTGATAAAGTATCGGGGTAGACCTTTGAACAAAATATTGTGGAAGGTGCGTGAGTCTGACCATGAAGCAATACATGACACAATAAAGAGTAGAGCAGATCTAGATGGTTCATTGGATTAATTTGTAAGTATTCACATTGATTTTGTAAAGTTATGTTACATTGAGTTGTAAGTATGCACATTAATTTGTAAGGTTTGTCTTTTTTTATTTCCTCCTACATTTTTACACATATGTACACATTTTTACATCATCATGTTATGCATTTTTGGTGTCCTGCTCCTGATGCGACCAAACTCATAACTCACCCTACTAGACACCATTTGATGATCTCTCCAACACTCTGGATCTAGGGCGCCCAATCATGATGATGACCTATATACCATTCTCCCAAGGTGCTCATAATGAATGAATGATAAGGAGCACCTCGACCTCTATAATCAAGGTGATTTTAAGTCACTTTGAGTCATTTGGGGTCAGTTTGAGTCTTTGAGTCATGTTGCAAAAAAGTGTTAATGTTGTCAAGTTGTACAAAGCAACTTTTGCATTTTTGGTGTCCTGCTCATGATGTGACCAAACTGACTGTTCCAACACATTCAGATGGGTACATTTATGCTAGGCATGGTCCTATTTTTCACCCAAACATGTCGAAACAGTCTGAGCTACATTGTACCAACGATATCCCTGAAGAGTCCAAAGTGCAAAAAGGCTGCAATCTTTGACGAGATGTTACTCGAAAAATGTGTCACTTAGAAACATTCTGTCTAAGGCAACGCTATCATGTAGAGTGCCTCTACAATAACCTCTCTCAGTTTTTTATAGCTTTGAGGCATTTACCCGTGGTGAAAGGTTTTCTGCTGCCCCAAAAATCGTCAGGAGGCAGTGTAAAGTTGCAAAGGGGTGTAACTTTTGTCCTGCTCCTGATGCGACCAAACTGACTATTCCAACGCATCTGAATGGGTACATTTATACTAGGCATGGTCCTATTTCTCACCCAAACATGTCGAAACAGTCGGAGCTACATTGTACCGACGATATCCATGAAGAGTCCAAAGTGCAAAAAGGCAGCAATCTTTGACGAGATGTTACTCAAAAATTGTGTCACTTAGAAACATTCCATCTGAGGCAACGGGATCACGTAGAGTGCCTTTACAATAACCTCTCTCGGTTTTTTATAGCTCTAAGGCATTTGCCCGTGGTGAAAGGTTTTCTGTTGCCCCAAAAATCGTCAGAAGGAGGCAGTGTAAAGTTGCAAAGGGGTGTAACTTTCGTCCTGCTCCTGATGCAACCAAACTGACTGTTCCAACGCGTCCGAATGGGTACATTTATGCTAGGCATGGTCCTATTTTTCACCCAAACATGTCGAAACAGTCGGAGCTACATTGTACCGACGATATCCCTGAAGAGTCCAAAGTGCAAAAAGGTAGCAATCTTTGACGAGATGTTACTCAAAAACTGTGTCACTTAGATACATTCCATCTAAGGCAACGGGATCACATAGAGTGCCTCTACAATAACCTCTCTTAGTTTTTTATAGCTCTTAGGCATTTGCCCGTGGTGAAAGGTTTTCTGTTGCCCCAAAAATTGTCAGAAGGAGTCAGTGTAAAGTTGCAAAGGGGTGTAACTTTCGTCCTGCTCCTGATGCGACCAAACTGACTGTTCCAACGTGTCTGAATGGGTACATTTATGTTAGGCATGGTCCTATTTCTCACCCAAACATGTTGAAACAGTCGGAGCTACATTGTACCGACGATATCCCTGAAGAGTCCAAAGTGCAAAAAGGCAGCAATCTTTGACGAGATGTTACTCAAAAATTGTGTCACTTAGAAACATTCTGTCTGAGGCAACAGGATCACGTAGAGCCTCTACAATAACCTCTCTCAGTTTTTTATAGCTCTGAGGCATTTGCCCATGGTGAAAAGTTTTCTGTTGCCCCAAAAATCGTCAGAAGGAGGCAGTGTAAAGTTGCAAAGGGGTGTAACTTTTGTCCTGCTCCCGATGTGACCAAACTGACTATTCCAACGCGTCCGAATGGGTACATTTATGCTAGGCATGGTCCTATTTCTCACCCAAACATGTCGAAACAGTCGGAGCTACATTGTACCGACGATATCCCTGAAGAGTCCAAAGTGCAAAAAGGCAGCAATCTTTGACGAGATGTTACTCAAAAATTGTGTCACTTAGAAACATTCTGTCTGAGGCAACAGGATCACGTAGAGTGCCTCTACAATAACCTCTCTCAGTTTTTTATAGCTCTGAGGCATTTGCCCGTGGTGTCAGGATTTCTGTTGCCCCAAAAATCATCAGAAGGAGGCAGTGTAAAGTTGCAAAGGGGTGTAACTTTCGTCCTGCTCCTAATGCGACCAAACTGACTGTTCCAACGCGTCCGAATGGGTACATTTATGCTAGGCATGGTCCTATTTCTCACCCAAACATGTTGAAACAGTCGGAGCTACATTGTACCGACGATATCCCTGAAGAGTCCAAAGTGCAAAAAGGCAGCAATCTTTGACAAGATGTTACTCAAAAATCGTGTCACTTAGAAACATTCTGTCTAAGGCAACGGGATCACATAGAGTACCTCTACAATAACCTCTCTCAGTTTTTTATAGCTCTGAGGCATTTGCCCGTGGTGAAAGGTTTTCTGTTGCCCCAAAAATCGTCAGAAGGAGGCAGTGTAAAGTTGCAAAGGGGTGTAACTTTCGTCCTGCTCCTGATGCGACCAAACTGACTATTCCAACACGTCTAAATGGGTACATTTATGCTAGGCATGGTCCTATTTCTCACCCAAACATGTCGAAACAGTCGGAGCTACATTGTACCGACGATATCCCTAAAGAGTCCAAAGTGCAAAAAGGTAGCAATCTTTGACGAGATGTTACTCAAAAATTGTGTCACTTAGAAACATTCCATCTAAGGCAACGGGATCACGTAGAGTGCCTCTACAATAACCTCTCTCAGTTTTTTATAGCTTTGAGGCATTTGCCCGTGGTGTCAGGTTTTCTGTTGCCCCAAAAATCGTCAGAAGGAGGCAGTGTAAAGTTGCAAAGGGGTGTAACTTTCGTCCTGCTCCTGATGCGACCAAACTGACTATTCCAACGTGTCTGAATGGGTACATTTATGCTAGGCATGGTCCTATTTTTCACCCAAACATGTCGAAACAGTCGGAGCTACATTGTACTGACGATATCCCTGAAGAGTCCAAAGTGCAAAAAGGCAGCAATCTTTGACGAGATGTTACTCGAAAACTGTGTCACTTAAAAATATTCCGTCTAAGGCAACGGGATCACGTAGAGTGCCTCTACAATAACCTCTCTCATTTTTTTATAGCTCTGAGGCATTTGCCCGTGGTGAAAGGTTTTCTGCTGCCCCAAAAATCGTCAGAAGGAGGCAGTGTATTAAGTCAGGATGAAAGCATATTCACTCTAGGTGTCTGTTTTTGACCAAATCACACATGCGCCTTGAACAACTCTGTCTTCAAGGTGCTTTTCTCTAATCTCTGTAACTCTCCAAATCCACTAAGGCACAAATTTTACCTCTTGGGCTCAAGATATAGGTTCTTCATCCAAGGCGCCAGAATGGTCCAAAGGCGCATTTCACCTCTAACCTCACCTCTGACCTTACTTGGAGGTGCTAAACCTTTTGACATTTCAAGTAACTTCAAGAGAACTATTTTTCCTTAAGGTGGTTCACTCCTTGCAATTGGATGTATGGTACTTGTAACTCATTTGATTGACTTTGTAATGTTTCTTCTTCTTGCAAAGTAGATAAGGATGATATAAGCTTACTTCATGAATCGGAGTAGAAATCTCTCTTGGACTTGCTAGGTGAAAGGACTTGAACTTGAAGGACTTGAAGTTGATGAAGTGATCCTTCATGATGGCCTTTGACATTACCTTCTCGGAGTGTAGATGATAACACCTTCCTTGGATAAAGTGGATAACCTCTGACCTAAACTTTGAAGCTTGATGAATCTTGAAGATTGGGTTTCCTCCTACTCCCCTTCTGGGCTCCACTCCATCAAAGGGGTATTTAGTTGTCCAAGGCACCAACATTCACTCAGGGGCACCCAAAGAGAAAGTTTACAACTCTAGGGCACTAAACTCTTATGCAAAAATGGTCATCATCAAAGGCGCAAAAATGGGTCTCTGGGCGCCAATCTCTACAAGACATTCCATCTCATTGCTCTCCTCCATTACAAGCGCTCACTTACCTCAATCTTGGGCGCATACCAACATCCCAACATCCAAATCACCTAGGCGCTCAAAACCTTCAAGACTCAAGGCGCATTTTATGATCAAACAAGGTATCTCCTGAACAAGGCGCTCATAGTCTCATCAGGGCGTTAATCATCATCATGAGTGCTCATATTGTTCTAGGCGCACAGTTATCTCTGGAATACTCAAGGCGCTCAAGGCGCACATACCCTTCTCTAGGCTAGTTTACACTTATTCAAGGTGCTCATTCCAAACTTACATGAACTCCTCATTACAAGACGCACAAACTAGATGATCCTAGGGCATAAGGGCACTCATAGGAGTTGTTATGTGTCATTTTGGCCAAGGTTTTCCAGAGCAGTGAAGACATTAGGAAGGGGATGATCGTTTGGATAGTTTTGAATGCTTTATTTCTCCTTGTTTAAACTAGGCACTCACTGAGGATTGGAGTAGCCTTTGCACCCTCACATCACGTTAATCAGCGTTTCAGAGGCAATCATAGTGTAGGAAGATTTGTGCCTTGAAGAAGAGAGTTATCTGGTGAGCGCTTAGGAGTTCTGGAGCCTAGGGGAAAGGTCTAGGTAGAGCGCCTTCAAACTTTGACAGTGAAGTGCCCTAAGAAGTTGGATGATGTTTTTGCCTAGAGTGGAGATGATGTTTTTAGCGCCTTAAGGATGATGATGGAGCACCTTGGAGTCAGGTTAGTCTGGAGCACCTTAAGAAGGTAAAGCACTTCAAATGTAAACACAAGTGTTTTGAGCACCCTAATGAGAAGTTGTCTTGGCACCATAAGTTGTTCAAACGAAGATATGCGCCTTGGATAGTTGCAAAGACCTAATTTAGGACCCAAGGTTGGAAGACTCTTTGTGAGCGCCCAGTGTTTGAAAGCTCTTTGTGTTTGGTGCATTAAAATGAATTTGGCACCTAAGTAGTATTGAAACACTCAACTGAGTGCCTAAAGCCCATGAGAGAAGTGATATGCGCCTTGATAGGAATATCATGGAAGATGAGTTTACTGAATGGCGCCTTGAATGACTTGGTTGATTAAGTGTTTTAGCGCCTAGATATGGGATGAATCATTGAGCGCCTTTGGTTGAGATGATGTCAGCACCTTTGAGATTATAACACCTTGGAGTCAAGTTCGAAGGAGCACCTTGAGAAGGTAAAACACTTCAAATGTTTTTAAGGAATTGGAGAAGTCACTTAGTGCCTAGAAGGAATTCCAGAGCAAGAGGGTTGGAGCGCCTTGAGCTTCAAGTCAGATATGTGCCTAGACCTCTACCCTTTAGCAAGTTGAAGCCCTCTGAGCCTTGACAACGTGAGAATGCCTTATAGTGAATATGCGCCTTGGGCAAGGTTGAATACAAAGTTGAGGAGTATATCATAATGAGTAAGTGCACTGTAGGGTTAGATGATAAAGACTAGTGCCTTGAGTGTCTTGGTCAAAATTTTGACGTGAGAAGACTTGCAAGATCAAACCCTGGAGTGCGCCTTAGAGAGAACCTATTGATCCTTTGCTTTGACAAGATTTGGGTGCCAGAATGATCCTTAATAAATGGAATGTATCTACACCAATTTTGTGCCTTTAGGGAAGTGATGGTGGCCAAAATGATCCTTAATCTCATGTTTGTGCGCCTAGGTCTAGAAGCAAGATTTGAGCGCCTTAGGATAGGGTTTTTTGCACCTTGTCTTGGAGAGTGAATTTGCGCCTTGGATGATGTTGAAGCGCCTTGGGATGAAATGCGCCCAAACTTACAGAGGGCCTTCAGTGAGGGAGTTGAAGAGAGTGCTTAGAGGAAGGATAGCCTTAAGATCAAACTAAGTACTTAGAAACCTAAGATTAGCACCTTATTTGAAGTTATACACCTATTCTAGCGCCAGAGAGTGAGTTTGAGTGTGAAGAAGTGAATGTCTGCGCCTTGAAGGGGATACAAAGGGAAGATGATGCACCTTGATGGGTTGATGATGGAAATTTGCATTTTGGAGCTAAATGTGCACCTTGAATCTAAATGATATTTGAGTGCTTAGAGGTAAATAGGGGCGCCTTTGAGAATTCTTTGTGCTTTAAGGAATGGATTGTGGCACTTTGGACTAACGTAAGTCCTGAGCACTTCCAATGATTTTAAGGAGCGCCTTGAAGGAGATAGTGCATAGAGGTACAATGAATCTTCCGGAGAACATGGATAGACAACTAAGTCTCCAACTTGAGTCTTCTAAGTGAATTGGATGATGAAGAGAGTCTAGTCATTTTGGGCGCTAGTATCAGGATGAATCATCCAAAATGGGTGCCTAGAACTAGAAGACGCCAATGCATGAGTTCAAGGATCCTCCATTGGAGCGCCTAGCCCAGATGGCTATAGATTGAAAGTTTTAAAGCTAAGTGATGTCTCTTAGGTGAATTCCTAGCCCAGGTGCATGTGTTGGGAAAAACTCTTTGGCTCTGGCGCCTAGAATTGGGAGCTTTGTAAGATGCACCAATTGATGAAACATTTCCATTTTGCGCCTAGAATAGAACTCTCACATAGTTGAAATTGACTTGATAGAAGGAGATAAGTCTTACGGACTAGTTTGGCACCTCACTTACCTATCTCACCTTTGAAATGCGCTTTGATTGATGATCATCATTGATGGCGCCTAGTGAAATGTAAAGCTATTTGCATCTCCAGATGATCAAAATTGGATTAGGAGATCATCCTTGCAGTTGAGATTGACAGAGAAGTGTTAAAGGAATCACTTCAAATGGGCGCGTAAGCTAGTTGAGGCGCATATCAATTCCACTGTAACTCCAGACTGACGCTTAGGATCCAGTCATCTCCTAAGGCGCAGTTCCATTCACCCATGACCTTGCTTAGCGTCTAAAACTTGGAAACTCCTTTGGAAAGCTCCTGTTGCACCTAGAAGATGAGTTTGGGATATCAACTTGCAAAAGGCTTAGAAACTCTTCAAAGATGTTAGGCACAATCCCATGGCACTGGAGCTCAGTTTTGGCACCTTCAAGGAATAGCACATGAAGGAACTTGGGAGGTCAGGTGCTTGTAAAAGGGAACACCTTGGAACATCTTCCAGGGGTTGAAGTAGTAAGAAAACATCAAGTGAGTCTAGGCGCACTCCCTTGTGTGAATAGTTTAGCTCTGGCGCCTAGCCATAGAGTGAGCCAGAAGAAGTAGTTTGGACATTAGAAGATGGGCGCTCATTCTACAATGAAGCATTCCACCTTCCTAATCAACAAAGACTTGCAAGAATTGACAAAGGAAGCTAAGGCGCACCTTCTACTTGTTTCCACCTCTAAAATGCGCCTAACCTTGAATGGGGGTTCAAAGATGTTTGTTAGACCTTTTCACTCAAGGCGCTCACCTTAGGCGCACTTTCTAAGTCCTTGTCACCTCAAGGAAACACCTAGTTTGGAAGGCGCTTGCCCTGTTCTCCACTCCTTTCAATTGGCACCTAGAACACAGAATGCATGAAAGGAGCGCCTAGACTCCAGAGGGCTCATTTGGGTGCCTAGCATTTAAAACACTTTCATAATGATGATGTTTTGGTGCCTACTCTTGGAAACAATCCAGAGCATCCATAAACTCTAATTGGCACCTAATGTTGACAAGGTGCAACTTCAGGAGGAGGTCACCTCAACTTGGCGCCCAAGTCAGAAAAACCTGTAAATCCTTCAAATATGCACCTACCTTGTGAGGTGATGAGTTGAACATTCCAAATCTTCAAATGTTGCTCAAGTAAGGAAGACATTGTAACATCAAGGCTTCAAGGCCTGTCCTTGTATTTCCATTGAATGAGTTGTACTTCATGCTATTGAAAGCATTTTCCATGTAATAAGACATTGCAAGTTGATTGAATCAAGTAACAAGACAAGTACCCAACTCTAATGTTGTTTCATTCAAATAGTTATCTTGATGTATATCTTTATGTTATTGAAGTAGTTGATGAATTGTTAGCAAGTAAAAGTGTTTAAGTAAGGAAAATTTTTCGTAGAACTAGTTGGGTATCTTACACTTACACCATGCCTATCCATCAGACATCACAATGCAATCAAAATCCTAACAACATGCCCATGATCCAAGATCAAGTGCAATCATGCAAAGATATTATCAATCACAAGCCTATTAAGAATGAACTAGAGTCTTCTAGTACCATACTTTTCCATCAAACACCATCATGTAATCCATGGCCTATCAAGCCTATCAAAGAAAATGCAAACATCCTATGTAATACAATCAGACTTTAAATATTTGAAGTAGCTATCTACAAATATCCATTCAAAAGTGGATTTATAATGCAAGTATGGACGCCATCAATAAAAAAGATTTATATTAACCAAATATCCATATACGCATACATCAATATCTGTCGATATAAGTATAACATATATACAAAATAGCCATATAGGCTTACAAGAATGCCATATAGGCATACAATGTCAACTATGTACAATACAAAATATATGTCCACAAATGCCATATAGGCATACAACAGAGGAACACAATAAAAAGTCATTCCCCTCTAGCTGGTGAAGAGAATAAATCATGAGCAGCCTTTGATCTTCTAGGGGATGGAGACATGCATGTGGGTGGTCTACTACGAACCCGAGGGCTACTCCTCCTATTTAGTTCTTCCTGCACCTTTACCTGTTACAAAAAAAAGTATAGATATTAATATATAGAAATTACATGTTATAAAAAAATGAAACATTTAACAAAATAATCACTTACCGCTAACATATAATCTGTCTCCTCACTTGCCTCAGTAGCAGGAATAGGCCCTGGTGATGTCATGTCCTATAGAAACCATCCAGATAGAAATTAAACTTCAAATCAATAATCTTTTGATTTTTCAAAAATAGACAACTATAACAATGAATGTAAATTGAAATTTACTAATCTGCCTCATACCCCTGTCAATGCCATAGAGCTATGAATCGCAGAGGCCACACCCTGCTCCATTGCCCTATGAACATGGGGAGGTGTATCCGCAGCCTGCATCATCTGGAAATAAAACAACATTATTCAATTACGAAAACTATAATAGTGATGCAAATCATGGCTCCTAACATACACACACGCTCATCTAAACATGGAAGTACACACAATAAAACACACAAATCACATACAAAAATTTAGTAAGTACAATTCATTCATTAAACTATTTATTTTATTACCTCCGTAAAGCTTTGAAGTCCACCACCGCTGGCAGGTGTTACCATGAAATCTACAGTGTTAACCTATTCAACATCCAAAATCAGAAATTAGAATACCATTCATATAATGATGCTATTCACATGTAATATTTATAATTGTTTACTAATTACATACCTCGACAGTAGATGATCTAGTGAAAAATGTAGGTGGAGAACCACTGAAAACTGCATTGACGCTATGACCCTGAAATTTCATTAAAATCATCAATTTAAATTAGTTAATCTTGTATTTCAAAAATAAAATTTAATAAATTAAATTCAATAAACTTGCTAATATTTACCTGAGTATCAAGGCCGAAAGTCTCACTCAGGAGGGTATCTATCATCACCATCTGCTCAGCTGCAGATGTAGCCTGTGCACCTGCGTCCTGACTGTCCATGGGGTCATAACCACAGGCTGACCCGCAAGCCTGGCAAGTATGTGGTGGGACCCTACTCCTCGTACTATCTCCCAACCCACTCTGTGTTGCAGGATCGGCATGCTCTATGATGCTCTAGGTCAAGGCACTAATCGACCTCAGTGTATCGACCTCAACACTCTCCTTCACAATGGAAGGGATAGAAACATGCTCGTGGGCTGGTCTGCTGATTACTCGTCTCACTACCCGCTGTGGGTCAAGACGTGCCCCTGGTCTATCCTATGCTGAGCCCCTACCTCTACCCTGGAAGTCCCGCATATCAAAATAGTTTGGCACTTTATTGAGAACAAACTCGGAGTAGAGTTTCCTCAAAAAGTATTGCGGGACCTCATTGTTATTGCATGGAGGATGGTCAAAAACCATCCACCACCTCTGCCCGAAATTGTCCCTTATCACTTGGTTGTTGCACCAATGGATAGGGAACCTCTTGCATGTAATGGGTGGAGGTTGATTTGTTTGTGGGTTTGTGAAAATTGAACACAAGTCTACTTTTGTAATTTGTAATTTTTTGACATCTTGGTATGACAATTTATCTGCATAGTAATCTCTAAACTCTCTCTTTTTATCGGTCCAACTAGTTATTTGCTTGCTAATTGAATTTACATTTGATAACATAGACTCAAGAGATTTGGCAAGCGTGGACCTATGCAAGGTTGAAGTGGAAGGATCTTTCAACCTTGCAATTATATCTTCAATTTGTTTTTTGTTGTTTTCAATTTCCCCCATTATATTATCTTGTGTTCCAGGGGCATGTTGAGGAATGAATGGAGGAGGTTGTTGTTTTGCATGTATTTCTTCCTTAGGATTTTGTGGATTTTGAGGAGGAGGTGCATTAACATTTCCTACAATTAATAAAATATACATCAAAAATCAACAAAAACCTACCTATTTAGGAAGAAATTCAAACAAAAAAATAAAGATAACTCACCCCTTTGGCGTGCTCGACGTCGCAGTGGCATTTCGGCGATGAATCGACAAATCTTTTGTGTTAAACGGCGTTTTGTAAAACACGAGTGCGTTTTCGGAAGGGTTTTATGCCGCGGGCGGAGGAAAAGCTCATAGAAATGAAATGAAATGAAATCGCAGCAGGGTTTTTTTTTAATAAGTAGCAGTTTAAAATGCGAGCGCGTTATAACGCGCTCGCGTTATGGCTCGGCAATGACGAGCCTAAGGCTTGTCATTGCCAAGCCATAACGCGCTCGCGTTTTGCCTTAAATTTTTTTGAAAATTTTTTGGCCACTTTTTGGCCCTCCATCTTTTTGCACTTACCCATAATGAAGCATGATTGAAAAGAGCAATCACTAAGGTTGTAAAGATAGATTTCACTACAGAGAGCATTCCCTTTCTTAGTAAAATCAATGAGTTGTGTAATGATAAGAACATTAGACCTTGTTAGTAAACAGATTTTGTTACTACTTGTTTAATATAAGACTTGCACAATTGGCAATAACAAACCACACTAATAGTTGGGCAATTTTGTAAATTACTCTCTAAATATTTTAGAAAGTACAACTCCCTTCATACGATGAATTTAAAAAAAAATTGATACACCTTTGACCTAAAAGCGGGAAAGGCAATTTTCCACAACATTGAAATAACAACAATATGCATTGTATCACACACAAGACTTTTGCTTATAATAAAAAATCACTAGGCTCTTTTTGAGACAAACGAATGGAAGAAAGTTAATGGATGAATCACAATAACTAAATCACCACCTTTGCATTAGATCCTAACATAAGAAAGAAGACACTCCAATGGCAATACAATTATAAGCGAAGTAGGTTATCAATATTACATACAGGAAATGCAAATACAATATCTAATACACCATACATTCAACATACAAAGAATAATGGCAATACACATGAAGATAAATAGACCAACTATCAATTTTCTACTGTATTAATGAATAAAGTAGAACAAAATACTTGAGTTCTCTTCAAAAATGACACCACATATACTACATAAATATCCCCCTTACTCCTTCAAATTAAAAGTGTAATGTCCAATGATCTAGTCATAAAAAAAGAAATTTCACCAAAAGACCCCCACTCCTCTTTTACTCATTCATTATATAGTAAAAGAGTGGGAACCAACTTTTCCCATATAACTCTCTTATACAACTAACAGAATAAAGTAAAATAAAGTTCTTGAAATATCAAATGAGACATAGTATCGATTAATAAAAAGAGTCTCAACATAACAAAGTATGAATATTAGAAGAACAGTTATGAAGACACTTCTTTGTCTTCTTCGTCCAACGCTTCAGATCCAATGGGTTCATCTGCACCAGTTTTCCCTGCTTCATCCCCTATTTTCTAAGAACCATCTAGCTTGGCTTGAAGGACTTTGAACATGTTTAGAATCAAGGTGATACTCTTAGAATTAGGAATGGTAGTGATCATCAATCTCATTCTCCACATCTGCAGCATGCCACTGGCTTCTTCACACTTTCTTTGTATTTCTAGAACAACTTTCTTGAAACCCATCAAATAAGCAACTACATCTTTTATTCTTTCCATAGAATTCCTAGTTGAATCTTCTTTAAACTTTTAATTCTTCAATCAACAGGTCTTTAAAAGCTTGCTTAATAACAGCTACATCTAATAAATTGGAGTCAGTTTCATCATAAAGATCAACAGCCAAAGAAACACAAGTACTCCTGAGATCAAGTAGATAAGATATTTTCTTTTAGCTAGATTCTATAAATCACCTCAGTTTCCAATCCACAGTAGTTAGCCACTTGACGGATTCATTTTCTTTAGGTTTTTCAATTCTCTGCAACTAAAACGCTAGAATCCAACTTGACCATTGTTGTAAGCCATTTTTGGAAATGTTTAGCATTGCTTCTTCTTTCTTGATTATTTTTAAATCATTCAAAATTGCATTTAATTTATTAGAAATATTGGTATACAACAAAAAGGCATCATGAATAAAAAGTAGTCCATCTTGACTATTAATTTTTGAACCCATTCCTCTACTGCTTTGCCCAAAAATTTGTACTTATTTATTTGATTAAAAACCTTAGTACTCACACCCTTAGGGATGCCTATGGTAGTTTCTATAGGCTGGGACATGGTATGAACAATAGATTTGATATATGAAGTCAGAATACTCACCTAATCTTCAAACACTTCATTCTCGCTTTCTTTCTCTTCTGGCTGGGTGGCCAAAACATCCACAGAGAGCTTAGAATTATGAATATCCCCTTGTATAGAGGGTGGCCCCAAATCCACTGTACTGACATGGAAGTCATCTACAGTTACATCCTTCATCTCTTTGTCCACCATAGGATCAACAATTTCTACATATTGATGCTTAGAAATAGGATCTACCATGGACCAGACATTCTTTTGGCCTTTTTGGGAGTGGATTCTAACTTCAACAGTCTGGCCACTACATCAAATTCTGTATCAATTATTTGGGAATACCTTATTTTATTCCAAACCTCTATTCTTAGCCAAGCATGGGTAGAAGTGACTGAGGAATCTCCTATAATAGTGTGAGAAACTGCATTTGTTCTAGGAGTATTATCTACTCCATGTTGCTGTTGAGGAGAGGGAGGGGTTTGAAATACTCTATCCTAAGAAATGAGAGGAGGAGTTGCACTCTATTTTGAAGGGGGTTTTGTCCCTCCATCCTCTTCATCCTATAATCCCTGCCTTTTCTCTGGTGTCATGTTAGCCTGGGGTTTCAGGCACTTTTTAGTTCTTTGTTTCATCTTGGGGGTTTGGGTATTATCTTCACTAGGATCTTTTGATTTTTTTTTCTATTGAGGCTCTTCTGCCCCACTTTGATCTGTAACTAGAGGTTGTAAAATTATGGCCTAAATAGTGGCAGGGGTCCTAGGGCTAGAAGTACCTGTAGATAATTGTTGTTGTTCCATGACCTACTACTTGTGAGAAGGAGAACCTGGACCACCACTATCTATCTTAGAATTCAACAAAAGTCAATTTCTATGAAATACAAAATAAGACCTAGTCTTTATATTTGTCATTTCATCAATACTCCAATCAACATCAGACAAGGGTTTAGCATTTTCAACAGCAAAAGTAGGGTCAACCAAATCATTGTAATTATCTACTACATTAGGGAGTTTCCAACTGAGCTGATAAATTCTCATCTAGTCTAAGTTTAACCTTGACCAATCTCTCCTTCTCACCTCAAATTCATCAACATAATCAGCCCAGAAATCTTCCAAGTGAGGCTTGTGTTCTCTTAACATGGGAAAGTAGAGGTTTTTCTTCACAAAATCCTTGTTTTCAAAGAAGCTTCTAGAGTTAAAAGATGAAACGTGAAACTGAGCCAAGATTTTGTCTACGTTCTTAGCATTATCTGGCTTTGTGCATGTGTGATGAGTCAATCTCAGTGGGAATGGATACCCTTTGTTTTTGGAAACACAGTATCTCTTATGAGCTAAGTATGCATGTCTGCATACTTCCAAAAATATCAAATAATCAGAAGCATATCTTGGTAATTTCAAGGGAGGGAATTCAAAACCACCTATCCTAATGTAGGTCAACTTATCAAATTGAATGAAATAGCTACCAAACCTCATTATCCAATTAGCTACTTTAGTTGAGATTCTGACTTCAAGGTTTTCTAAAATTTTCATTACCATTAATATTAGGAAGGCATCATTTACCCTTCTATATACTTTATTGCCATTCTCCTCTTACAGCTGAGGGAAATAATCATAAACTTGTGTATCTTGAGTCATAGGGCTAGCAATGTCTAACCCTGGCCATACCTGTTGGGTTGTGGCTAACAAATAAACCAAATAAGAGCACATGTGGAATTTCTTGCTTTTGTGAAAGTTGACTAATTGGTCATGCAAATGATCACTTATTATTTGGGACTAGTTAGTGTATTGTTTCCCAATCCAAATAACAAGGATGAACTAAAACATTGAGTTGGAAAAATCATTTCAATCTTCATTGCCCATCACTCTGTGTAGCAAGGTGATGATATCTGAAATATCATCCTTAAAATGGGCCCTGACTAGATTTTTGGGCAGCTGAGAACCACCCTTCTTCTCCTTCTTTAACCAGGTAGTGGCTATGGAGTCCTTGCACATTTTCTTCCCATCTATGTAGAACTTCCACTTGATTTCCTATGAAACCTTAGCATATTCCTCATGCACTGGCAAGCCTAACCTATCATTAATAGTGTTGTCATTAATTTGTAAAATCATTTTTCCACTTACTGTTCTGATTTCTTTGGTCTCAGTGTGATGTTTCTGAATGCATGCCATGACTAGGTCAGTGCATTTGATTACTAGGGGAAAACCACCCACGTGTCCTAGACCACTATCCAAGGTTTTTTGGGCAATCAACATTCTTGGGTTGGCATTCATTCTAGTCTAGAATTCCTTAAGGTCAACATGCCCTAAGTCCGTGTCTCTTACTCTACCAATTCATTTTCAATGATGAAAGAAATATCTAGTCCTTGGTATTTATACTTCATTTTGACAAAGCTGACTAACCAATGAGTAACACCATTGACTATGGTAATGACCTGAGAGTTTAGGTTAAGTAAATGGGAGCTATGGTTAATAGTTGGGAAAGTTGATGTTTCAAAATTCATGAAAGGTAGCAACAACCATGCTATACACCCCCCACAGCTAGCTAGCAACAAATTTAACTTCAAAGAGGAAATGGGAAAGGCACTTACCTCAAATGCAACATTTACAAGAAGGAGATGACTGTAGAGGAAGTAGTTTATCTCCTAAAATTGTGTTCTCAATAGCATTGTGAAAAATGTGTAAGAGAAGCTTACTTTATAAGGTAAACAATGTGAGGTAGGGTTAAGACATGAAATGTCCCTTTAAATAAATGTTGCAATGACTTGTCATACCAAACACTTTAGTAATAGTTCATCTCCTTTTATCGATGAATTTGGTTGTCATAAAACTTCACTGTCAGTGAACTTTCTATTTGGCTTGGCAAAAGGTGGACTTCACAAACCTCATATATTCCTAATTCTATGTGTTTATCGCTTTATCAATGATTTTAGGATTTCACGAACTATGTGATTACTTGATAACTTCCCCAAATCTTAGAAATAGCAAGGATCGGCAAAAAATGCTTCCCATGAACCTTTGAGAAAAGTTGTGACTAGATAACCCTTCTTTTATCAACCAACAAGACTTGACATGAAATAGATACCACCATCAAACTATCAAGAAATCAGGAAATTAGGGAAATCCACAACTTGAGAACTAAGAATTGATAAAGACTCGTGGCTTTAATGTGTGCTAAAAGTAAAGAAATTCAACTAATAGAATAAGAAACAAATAAGTAGCAAGATGCTTCCTATAATGAAGAGGTTATCAGGAAAGTTGGGAGTTTGCAAACTTGAAGTTTTGCCGATATGGTTCACGGACTTACGATTTTCCTGACAAAGTTCGCCAATAGAGAATTTTTTCAAAAAAATAGAAAATGAGTCAAGTTTGGGGAAACTCAAAATTGTTGACAATAAAGAAATTTTAGGAAAGACAGACCAAAAATTTTAAGTTCACAGAAAGAGGATTTTACTGATAGAAGAAGGGGGAGAAGACTTAGACTTGAGACACAATACAAAGACAAGGTGCAAGACTAAGACAAACACAAAATACATTGTATAAGACAAAGTCAAAAATTTAGGGAAACAACTGGCTCTATCTGGGGACAAAGACCGAAAGGATGCAGAGAACCTAGAAACTCTGGCTAGCTAGTGCCTTATTCATTGGGCCATAGATTCATACCCAAAACACATTTAAAATGAAGGAAAAGACAAAATAACACAAGAACAACTAACAAAACTATGGTACAAAGAAAGATGGGATCACCAGTTATAAAGTTTCGAATCTTGCCCATTGTAGGCAAGAGGCAGTTCTGTACCATCCAGGTATGCCAAGAAAAAAGCATTATCTCCAACAATTTCTCTGATCCTGAAATGTCCTCTCCAAAGTGAGTCAAATTTTCAATGTGCCCCTTTAGGTTCTTTCCTTTTATCCCAAAGTAATACTAGGTCTCCAACCACAAATTCCCTATGTTTGGATTACCTATCAAAAATTCTTTTCACTTTATTCTCATGTTCTACTATCCTATCCACCATTTCTTCCCTTTGTTCTTCAATTTTAGAGAGATACATTATTCTCTTTTCCAAAGCATCTCTAAAATCTTGACCTTCAATGGCTCTCTGTAAATTCAAGGCTGAGAGTTCCAATGGGATGGGTAAAGCACTACCAACACCATATACAAGTTCAAAAGGAGGCATACTAGTTGCTCTTTTAGATGTAGTACTATCCACCCATAACGCATCATAAATATTTGTATGTCAATTCTTTTAATTATCATCTACCAATTTACGAACAATGCTAATCAAATTTTGTTGTTGGATTCTGCTTATCCATTGACTTGGGGATAATAATCAGAACATGTGAAAGACTAATCCCATGATTATAACAGAAAGTGACATCTTTGAGGAAGAAAAGTTTGAAGTATTGTCTGTCACAACCTTCTTGGGTACACCAAATCTGACTATAATATTTCTTTCAGGAAATTACATACTACCTCAAAGGTGGTATGTTTGACAGGGATAATCTCCACCCATTTGGTGAAATAGTCTGTGTCAGTCAAAATATGTGTATGTCCTACACTAGAATTTGGGTGAATTGGTCCTATGAAATCCAAGCCCCACTGCTAGAAAGGTTCCTTAATAACCACAGGTCTCAGAGGAAGAGCAACTAACTGAGGTCTACTAGCAAACCTTATGCACTTCTCACATTTGAAAACCCAATTGTAGGCATCTTTAAACATACGAGGCTAATAAAAATATTGCCTTAGGATCTTGAAAGTTGTCACTAATGTGAAAATGTGCCCTCCACATGCCTCATTATGGAAAAAGTCTAGGAGTTTCTTTTGATGCTCTTTTCCTACACATCTTTAAAATGTGCCATCAATTCCTCTCTTGTACAAGATATTTTCCCATATCACATATTTCGCAGCTTTAAGCTTCAAATTTCTCTTCTTTTTGGATAAGAGATGAGATGGAGATTCTCAATAAGTCATAAAGAAAGTGATATCAGAGAACCATTCATCCGTGGTGTCCACGAACAAAGTGAAAGGAATATCATCAGTTTCTTCAGGTAGATTTTCTGCTATTAGATTACAAATTCCTTTACCTCTAACCAGCTTCGTTGGTTTAATAGTGACATCATATTCTTGGACCTTAGCCACCCAAGCCCCCCTCTTATTACAACTTATTTCTTGTTGTGTTAATATAGATTTGACTCTAGAATCTAGGACAAAAATAATAGTATGAGAGTGAAGGATATAGAACTCGAATTGTTTGATTGCTTTTACCACTGCATAGGCATGTTTTTCCATAGGGGAGTAGTTTAGCTCATGTTTCTTTAGCGATATGCTCATGAAATCAATAGGAGATTCTATACCTTGTTCATTTTTCTGGAGAAGTATAGTTGACAAGGTATGTTTTGATGCATAATAGTAAATGATAAAATCTTTATCAAAAACAGGATGTATCAAAGTTGGGGCATTAGCTTTATAGCTTCTTTAATTGCCCTAAATGCTTCTTTACCTTCATTGTTCCATTTAAAAATAGGCTTATCTTTCATCATCTCTATTGTGTGCCTGGTTAGCTCTACAAAATCAGGGACAAACCTCCTCATGAAATTTACTTGCCCAAAGAAGATCTAATGTGACTTTTGCTAGTAGGTAGGCTTAACTATTGAATAGCCCTAACCCTTTCAGGATCTATCTTAATCCCTTTCTTTGAGACAATATTTCTCAAGATTTACCTTTAGTGATAGCGAAGATAGGCTTTTTGGGATTGAGAGATATATCATGATCTCTGCATCTTTGCAAAACAACTTCTAGATGATTGATATGGTCAGATCTCTTTCTAGAGAAAATAGTCAAATCATCGAGATAAACAATAATGGTTTTATCCTTTAAGTCTCCAAAGGATAGATCCATAGCCCTCTAAAATGTTGCACCAGCATTTATAAGACCAAAAGGCATTCTATTATAGGTAAAATTCCCTTTGCGAGTAGTGAAGGCAGTTTTAGGCTAATCCTCTAGAGCCACACTTATTTGAATATACCCAGAGAAGCCATCCAACATAGACATCATCTCTAAGCCTAAAATGGTTTGCAAAATTTGATCCGTTACTGGCAAGGGATAATTGTCTTTTAGTGAAGCCTAGTTCAAGTTCATGAAGTCTACACAAATCCTTATTTCCCTATTCTTCTTTCTGAAAGGAACTATGTTGACTACCCAAGTGGGATAATGTATAGGGTTATAATTTTTGCCTTTAACATTTTATTGATCTCAGTAAAAATAGCATCTACAATTTTACGATTATAAGATCATTGCTTCTACCTAAAAGGATTAGTACCTGGCTTCAGGGGAATGTGGTGTTGCAGTCTCCCATCCATGAACTTCTTAAGATCTACATAACACTAGGCCAAAACATCTCTGTACCTGATCAATAATGAGATCAGACGTTCCCTTTCTTGAGTTGTACAACATTTACCAATACATATGAACTTGGGTTCTTCAGCTGTACCAATATTTACATGATCATATTTAGTAGAAGAGTTAACAACTAATTGGATCTTCTTCTTGATATACCTAGAGTGCTTATCAAAGAGGTCTTCTAATCTTACTAGACCTTTGGAAGTTTATTCCCCTTCAGCTGAATCACTTCTTTATTTACTCCATCAAACTGATTAGTAGTACCTTTAGTTACCTCGTTGCTTTCTAAATTACTTCCTTCAAAGAACAAATTCACAAAGGCATCAACCTTTGCCAAAAAATAAATAATTTGTTTGTCATTATCAAATACCTATCAATGATTCACATTGTCGGTACACTGGGTCTATAGAGAACTTCCACCCTATAAGAATTATCCTTGAAATCAGGGTGTGGAAGAAGTAAAGATGTTGAAACTGCCAGGGAATCTACCCTTGCATTTTTCTCTCTAGGGACAAATTTGATAGAGAATGCATCAAAAATAATCTAAACTGTCACAAATTCTATTTCTATAGTGTTTTAACCTTCCATTCTTCACAGATAAAATATTCCTTACTTTTTTAATAATAATCTATGCATCACTTAGAGCTCTCAACTACTTAATCCATTTCTCCTTTTCTATTTCTATCCCCAAAAGTAATGCTTCATATTCAACAATATTATTAGTATTTTCAAATTCTAGTTTAAAGGCAAAGGGGAATTTATAATCATCATGAGATATCAATATTATGCCTGCACCTGACCCAGATGACAAGCATCTTCCATCAAACTCTAAGGTCCATAATTAGTTTGACAAGTTTGGTCCAATCAGTTCAAGATCCTCTCCTTCTAAAGTACAGGAGATCATATAAGTTCTTGGGCCAGTTTCTACATATAATATCTCCAACCTAGGATTACTAGACTTCAAGATAGGGAATTTGGCTTTGGGTTCAGGATGTAAGCAAACTTTCTTCCCCTCTATGGGTATTAAGGCATGAGACTAGTCCATTTGAATTTCACCCCAAAGGTCTCTATAGCAGCTCATGCTTAGCAACATATTATAACTGGCAGGGATGTCATCTACTAGGATAGTCAACTTCATTCTCTTTTTGGGGTAAGTTGCTAGGGCTACTTGGGCATCTTTGATCTACCCGATGATAGGAACTTGTGTGGAATCCATTGAGTAACATTTTCCATGGGACAAAGTGAGAGATAAATCGAGGGCTTTGGCTACCTCAGTGGGCCTGACATCGTCAAAGGCTCTAGAATCTATGATATAATTTCTCAATTTATAGCCTGCAATAAAAAGGGAAATATAGAAAGGATTTGGTTTCTCAAAAGGGTTATGTGGCTCAGTCTTTCTAGGACCAGTGGTCTTTTCGATAGGAACTATTTTTTCTTTATTTGTATTCTTTGATAATTGAGCATTTACATGGGTCAAGGAAGAAGAAGGTTCTTGTTTTACATACCTTACTAACCTATCTAGCTTAGCAGGATTCAGCCTAATATATTCTTCTTGTGAGATTTGAATATTGGTATTTTTATCAAACATAGGTGATACAGACTCTTTTAAAGATGGACAAAAGGGTAACTTAGAGGTGACCATCTTGGGATTTCCCCCATCTGTTTCTTCGGCCCTCCTGCATCATTCGTGGATAATATGACCCTTGGCGAAGAATTATCATTGTTGGACTGGTTCTTATCCTTGTCATCCTTTTTTTGACTTTTTTCTCCTCTGGTAAAGACAGTACAATTTGGGTTTTCCAATTCAACATATAAGTCCTCACTTCCATCTAAATTAGACTCATACTCTTGGAAATTTACACTAGCATCACTAAGTTGAATGATGTCATCTTCCTCCACTACAGGTTCATCAACATGCTCATTCATAGACAACATTTGCATAAACCTTATCATTTCAGGACAAGAGCTCCCATCATGACCAATAGTAAGATGGAAATTGCATACCATATGGTTGGCTTTACTACTAGTTGAAGGACCCTCTAGGGCTAGCCTCTACATTGGACTAGTCAACATTGGAGTTCTATTGTTATTGTTTGGCATCCCATAATGCCTCTTGGGAACATCATGATAAAAAGGTTGTTAATGGCCTCTAGGTATCTGTCTCTTTAAAGAAAGTATATCATTTCCTAGGTATTATACCACCGGATCAGTAGAAGTACTTGCTTGGCCTTGCAGCTTGTCTGTAACTCCTATTTTTTGGCTATCAGGAGGTCATCTTCAATTGAAATAGCTCTTTCTTGAGCTCCCTGTAAATATGTTGCACCTTCCGTTTTCAAACTATAACTGACATCTAGAGGCAACGTATTAATGAAGAAGCACTTCAAGATGTCGCCACTAGGTCTCATGTTGAAAGATATTTTGTTCTTGATTCTGTTGAACTTAGCCACAAAATCTCTCATGGGCTCATTCATCTCTTTCTTTAAAGAGGTTAGTTGAGCCAATAAGGTGTGTTCGTTCTCAACAGTTTTAAATCTATTTTCAAATTTTGTTCTCATAGTAGCCCAATTAGCAATGGACCCAGGGGTCACGTGATAAAACCACTCTGCAAAAGCATCAGACATTTTTTTAGCAAAAAGCTTGATAAATGCAACTTCATGCTAGACACCCAAGATGGAGCACGCAAAAAATAAGGCATCAATGTGTTCATCTGGTGTGACTTTTCCATCCCCTCTAAATTTTGGCAAAATCTTTCTAGAACCTTGAGGCAAGTCATGCAATCGAACGCCAAGTGCTAACGAACCAATAGCAGCACCCTAAGGAATGGGTGGTTGTTGTTGTTGTTGTTGTTGTTGTTGTTGTTGTTGAGCCATGTTAGGTTGTAGATTGATTACCACAGGCAAGGTAGTACCATTCAAGACCAGTTCTTGGCACATAGAAGATGAAGTAGGGTGAACAAGAGATGAAGCTCTACTAGAAGATCTAACTTTACGATTTAATGGAAAGGTGGCAAAATTAGTAGATTCCAATAAATCAAATTTGGAGTCAACAATACCTTTATTCTTGTCTCCTCTTGTGTACCTTTTAGAAGCTAGTTTTAATAATACAATCATACTTTACAAATAAATAGATCTGCCACCTCTTGACAATCACTGATTATTTTGAGGGTTATTTTGTTGATTGTTTTGACAGATGTTATGATGGTTGTTTATCTTGTTATCTAGGACTTTGTGGATCTGGAAAGGTCTTTCTCTCCTTGGAACTGTAATAATTCTTTACATGAGATAGTTTTTGTGTACCACGCCAAACTCCTTGGCTTGCCTCCTTAGTTCTTCGCCAAGTTCTTCTTCAATGTTGAGAGTTTGGTTGACCTGATGGCACTATTCATTTGTCCTTCTATTTTGCCAAGCCAAATTTCGTAAATCCATGATAATGTCTTCTTGTTCAATGTTAATCCAATCTATGTTGGGTTGGAGTAATGGTCCAAACCCTCTTTGAAGCACCATAGGTATTATTTGTTTTGCTTTCCAACAAGAAGTTTTCACAAAAAAAGGAAGGGTTTTCTCATGCATGTTGCGACTCGAGAAATTTAAATACTCTTTTTAAACCTTCCTTATAATTTTGCAATATATATGTTTTGAATCTCTCTTCATGGTTGCAACAATAATATTATAACTTTGGACTCCGATAATATATATTGATATGATGAGGGGAAAACCAATAACTTTTAACTGCAAAGATATTACTATCTTCTTCCCTAGTAGAGTCGCTAAAAATCTATTAAAGAACAAATTTTTTTATTGCTTGTTTAATATAAGACTCGCCCCGTTGGAAATAACAAACCACACTAACAGTTGGACAATTTAGTAAATTGCCCCCTAAATTTTTTAGAAGGTACAACTCCGTTCGTATGATGAATTTAACAATTTTCTGATACGCTTTTAATATGAAAGCGAGAAAGGCAATTTTCCTCAACTATGAAATAACCACAATATGGATTGTATCACAGGGAAGAGTTTTTCTTATAATAACTATATACACCTAATAATGGCTCGTGTGGAATTAAATAAATATTTTAATATTTATTTTATTCTTGTTCATCTATCAATTGAATAAATATTCTAATTTATTTAATTGGTTCATTATTCTAAATAATTAAATAAAAGTCAATTTATTTAATGAAGTATCCTAATTCCTCTAATTTCATATCTAATTAAATAATCCTAAATTATTTAATTGCATCCTCTTAGGCAAAGTCCTATGTTTAAATTCCATGTCATTAATCCACATCATTTCCACCTCACTTTACACCTCACCATGTTGCACACATAATTGAATATTTTTAATATTTAATTATATAATTATCCTCACCCACATGTCCTATTTATCCTCTAACCATCCCTATTTCTTCTCCACATGTGTCCTATTATTTCTTAATCATCTCCATGGTCAAAGACACTTGTCTTTAAAAATCCTAGTTTATCTCTCACATTCCAACAAACAAGAGTCCTTCCACAATCTTCTTAAAGTCTTCCACTTTTAACTCATAGGTCTTTGTGAGAAACATGACATGTGGCTTATGGTTCCACATATTCCTCTACCTTGTAAACGTAGTAGGAACATCTTCCATGTTTATCTCTCTCATCCCAACCAACTTCATCTCCACTATACACATCACATGACTTGTTCTCCACCATGGATCTTATAACACTTGGAATTGGTCCATCCTTAGCCTATAAAAGCAAGGTTCTCACACACATTTTCATACCACTCAAGCTTTAGCAAACTTATGCTGCAAAAATTCCACCATCGTTATCAAGCGTGCCTTTGGCTCCCCTCATTTGCATTGTAATCTCATTATCCTCATTGCATAATCATTATCCATGGCTCCATATCATAATCTCCATCATTCATCTTAGTGTTGCATTGTAGTTTATCCCTCATTGCATAATCCTCCACAAAGCCATTCTGTCTTTGTCATCTTAAAACAACAAGGAAGTCATACTTCTAAGAGCTCAATCATAATCAACAAAGATCATTGAAGAGATAGGCAACAATGGAAGACACAAGATAAACCTATTTGCAAGGTATAACTTTGTTTATTGCATTTATCTTATTTTCATTAGAGTATTGAATATTTAAGTAGATTCTACTGTAGTTCAAATTATCAATCACAATAACAACTCACTGGACTTTTTTCCAAACACACAAATGGAAGAAAATTAATGGATGAATCACAATAACTGAATCACCACCTTTGCATCAGATCCTAACATACGAAAGAAGAGACTTTAATGGAAACACAATTATAAGAGAAGAAGGTTATCAATATTTCATACAAGAAATGTAGATACCATATCAATTACACCATACATTCAACATACAAAGAATAATGGCAATACACATGAAGATAAATAGACCAACTATCAATTTTCTCTTGTATTAATTAAGAAAGTAGAACAAAATATTAAGTTCTCTTCAAAAACAACACCACATATACTGCATAAATATCCCCCTTACTCCTTCAAATTATAAGTGTAATGTCCAATGATCTAGTCATGAAAAAGAAATTTCACCAAAAGATCCCCCACTCCTCTTTTACTCATTCATTATATAGGAAAATAGTGGGAACCAACTTTTCCCATATAACTATCTTATACAACTAACAGAATAAAGTAAAATAAAGTTCTTGAAATATCAAATGAGACATAGTATCAAATAATAAAACAAGTCTCAACATAACAAAGTATGAATATTAGAAGAACAGTTATGAAGACACTTCTTTGTCTTCCTTGTCCAATGCTTCACATCTAATGGGTTCATCTGCACCAGTTTTCCCTACTTCATCCCTTATTTTCAGAGAAGCATCCAACTTGGCTTGAAGGAATTTAAACATGTTTACAATCAAGGTGATACCCTTAGCATTAGTAATTCTAGTGATCATCAGTCTCATTCTCCACATCTGCAGTATGCCACTGGCTTCTTCAAACTTCCTCTGTATTTCTAGAACATCTTTCTTGAAACCCATCAGATAAGTAGCTACATTTAGTCTTTCCATAGAATTCCTAGTTGAATCTTCATTAACCTTTAATTCTTTAGTCAAAAGGTCTTTAAAGGCTTGCTTGATAACAGCTACATCTATGAATTGGAGTCAGATTCATTATAAAGATCAATACCCAAAGAAACACAAGCACTCCTAAGATCAAGCAGATAAGATATGTTGCTTTTAGCTAGATTCTTTAAATCACCTAAGCATTATTTTATCATGCTCAGTTTCCAATCCATAGCGGTTAGCCACTTGATAGATTCATTTTCTTTGGGTTTTTCAATGACTTTCTCTGCAACCAAAATGCTAGAATCCAACTTGACCATTGTTGTAAGCCCATTTTTGGAAATGTTTAGCATTACTTCCTCTTTCTTGATTATTTTTAAATCATTCAAAATTGCAATTTTCTTATTAGAAATTTTGGTATACAATAGAAAGGCATCATGAATAAAAGTAGTTCATAAACTATTAACTTTTCAACCCATTCCTCTATTACTTTGCCCAAATTTTGTATTTATTTATTTGATCAAAAACCTTAGTGCTCACACCTTTAAGGATGCTAGTGGTAGCTACTATAGGTTGGGAGGTGGTATCAATAATAGATTTGATATATAAAGTCAAAATACTCACCTAATCTTCCAACACTTCATTCTCCCTTTCTTTCTCTTTTAGTCAAGTAGCCAAAATATCCACAGAGAGATTGGCATTATGAGTATCCCCTTGTATAAAGGATGACCCTAAATCCACTATACTGACATGGAATTCATCTATAGTTATATCCTTCATCTCTTTGTCAACCATAGGCTCAACAATTTCTACATATTGATGCTTAGAAACAGGATCTACCATGAGTCAGACATTCTTTTGACCTTTTGGGGGGTGGATTCTAACTTCAACATCATGGCCACTACATCAAATTCTATCTCAATTATTTTGGAATACCTTCTTTTATTTCGAAGCTCTGTTCTTAGCCAAGCAAAGGTAGTAGTGACTAAGAAATCTCATGTGACAGTGTGAGAAACTCCATCTATTCTAGGAGTATTATCTACTCCATGTTGTTGTTGAGGAGAGAGAGGGTTTAACATACTCCATCCTAAGAAATAGGAGGAGGAGTTGCACTCTATTTTGAAGGGGGTGTTGTCCTTCCCTCCTCTTCATCCTATAATCCTTGCCTTTTCTCTAGTGTCCTGTTAGCCTGGAGATTCAAGCACTTTTTAGTACTTCATTTCTTCTTCAGGATCTAGGTATTATCTTCACCAAAATCTTTTGAATTTGTTTTTTGTTGAGGCTCTTCTACCCCAATCTGATCTATAACTAGAGGTTGTAAAATGGTGGCCTAAATAATGGTAGGGGTACTAGGGCTAGAAGTACCTGTAGATACTTGTTGTTGTTCCATGACCTGCTCCTTGTGAGAAGGAGAACCTGCACCACCACTATCCATCTTAGAATTCAACCAAAGTTGGCTTCTATGCAATACAAAATTAGATCTAGTCTTTATATATGTTATTTCATTAATATTCCAATCAATATCAGACAGGGGTTTACCATTTTCAACAGCAAAAGCAAGGTCAACCAAATCAGTGTAATCATCTACTACATTGGGGAGTTTCTAGTCAAGTTGATAAATTCTCATCTGGTCCAAGGTCAACCTTGACAAATTTCTCCTTCTCACCTTAAACCCATAAACACAATCAGCCCAAGAATCTTCCAAGTGAGGCTTGTGTTCTCTTAACATGGTAAAGTAGAGGTTTTTCTTCACAAAATCCTTGTCAAAGAAGCTTCTAGAGTTATAAGATGAAAAGTGAAACTAATCCAAGAGTCTATCTACATTCTTAGCATTCTCTATCTTTGTTCATGTGTAATGAGTCAATCTCAGTGGGAAAGGACCCCCTTTCTTCTTGGAATCATAGTATCTCTTGCCAGCCAAGTATGCATGTATGCATACTTCTAAAAATATCAAATAATTAGAAGCATATATTGGTAATTTCAAGGGAGAGAATTCAAAACTACCTATCCTAATGTAGGTGAACTTATCAAATTGAATGAAATAGCTACCAAACCCCATTATCCAATTAGTTGCTTCAATTGAGATTTTGACTTCAGGGTTTTCTAAAATTTTCTTTACCATTAACATTAGAAAGGCATCATTTACTCTTCTATATATGTTATTTACATTCTCCTTTTGCAGCCAAGGGAAATACTCATAAACTTGTGTATCTTGGGTCATAGGGCCAGTAATGTCTAACCCTGGCCACACCTGCTGGGTTGTGGCTAACAAATAAACCAAATAAGAGCACATGTGGAATTTATTGCTCTTGTGAAAGTTGAACGATTGGTCATGCAAATGATCCCTTATTATTTGGGACTAGTCAATGTATTGTTTCCCAGTGCAAATAACAAGGATGAACTCAAACATCCAGTTGGCAGAATCATTACAATCTTCACTACCCATTGCTCTGTGTAGCAAGGTGATGATATATGAAATATCATCCTTAAAAAGGGCTCTGACTAGATTTTTGGGCAGCTGAGAACCACCCTTCTCCTTCTTTAACCAGGTAGTGGCTATGGAGTGCTCACAGATTTTCTTCCCATCTATGTAGAAATTACACCTGGTTTCCTATGAAACCTTACATATTTCTCATGCACTGGAAAACCTAACCTGTCACTAACAATTTTGGGATTAATCTATACAATCATTTTGATGCTTACTATTTTGATTTATTTGGTCTTAGTGTGAGTTTTGAATGCACACCATGACTAGGTAAGTGCATTTGACTACTAAGGGAAAACCACCCACGTGTGCTAGACCACTATACAAGGTTTTCTAGGCAATCAACATTCTTGAGTTGGCATTCATTCTAGTCCAAGATTCCTTAAGGTCGACATGCCCTAAGTCTGTGTCTTTTACTCTTGCCAATTCATTTTCAATGATGAAAGAAATATCCATCCCTTAGTATTTATACTTCATTTTGACAAAGTTGGGTAACCAATAAGTGACACCGTTGACTACGGTAATGACCTGAGATTTTACATTAAGCAAATGAGAGCTATGGTTAACAATTGGGAAAATCAGAGTTTCACAATTCATGAAATGTAGGAACAACCATGATATACACCCCCCCATAGCTAGCTAGCAGCAAATTTTTAAATTGAAAGAGGAAACAGGTAGGGCTTTTACCTCGAATGTGATGTTTACGAGAAGAAGATGAGTGTAGATGAAGTAGTTTAGCTCCCAAAATTGCATTCTCAATAGCTTAATGAAAATTAGTAAGAGAATCTTACTTTATAAGGTAAACAAGGCGAGGTAGGGTTAAGACATTAAATGTCCCTTTACAATAAATATTGCAATGACTTGTCATACCAAACACTTTATTAATAGTTCATCTCCTTTTATCGATGAATTTTGTTGTCACAGAACTTTATTGTCAATGAACTTTCTATTTGGTGAACCGAGCTTCTAACTATTGTGTTACTTAGTTAGCAAAAGGTGGACTTCACGAACCTCATATATTCCTGATTTTGTGTGTTTATCTCTTTATCAGAGATTTCAGGATTTTGTGAACTATGCGATTACCTGATAACTTGTTGAAGGCACAAGACAACTAAGAGGGGGGGTGAATTAGTTGTATCAAAAACCTTAACTTCTTTAAACACAATAACATTCACATCCATGAATCACCTCCGCAACAAGTGTAAATAACCAAGTCGGCTAGAACTAGTGCAAACATCAAGAATACTTAAATACACAATTCCAAGAACTTCATTATAGCTTGCGGATTAAACACATGCCTTCAATACAATCTTGAGACATTTAAAAACAACATAGAATCACCTGGGAGCTGACAAATCCAACCGCAACAGATCTTACTTGAGAACAACAAATATCACCTGAAAATATATCATAGACTGTTCTCAACAAACACTGTCAAACTCTGCTAAACAATAACTTGCTTTCTAGAGCACCAAATCACAAATCCTTTGGAATGAAAATATCTAAGGACTTTATAAACTTAAGTCTAGAACCACAAGACCAAAACCCAAACTATGGAGAAATGCGGAGCAAAATACTTTCTCCCTATCACACTGTAAATGTTGTAAGACACAGTCTTCAAACTGATGAATAAACTTTTGTGGCACAGCGATCTGGACCACCAAATTTTAGATTTAGCATCTTCAAACACTTCCCTAAATCATATCCAAAATGCATACTCCAGTCTTCAACATAGAGGAAATGCAAAGCAAAATACTCAGATAGTGTTCTTAATATGACAACTCAATCAATCAACAAACAACAATATCAGAAGATATAGTTGGCACAAATGACAACATAAACATGTTGACATCAAAGACAACCCCAGTTAGCACATATTTGCAACAATCTCCTATTGCAATTATGGGCCTAACTGGTGTTGTCATTGATGTCAACATACTCCTGTTGCATTAATGATAAGGATTGGATGAACTATTTGCTGAGGATATTGAGAAAATTGGTCATATAAGGAATAGTGAAGACAGTAAGGCAAAATTCCAAGATAGGATGAGGATCAGAGGATGCAGTTTAAAGGGTTTGTAGATATGTGTCTTAAGGTGATCCAATAGAGATTTCAAAGGTTCGCATGAAGACCTGAAGAAGTTGTGGCTACTTAAGTAAAACTGGTTCCGACAGGTGTTCAGAGGTGACAAATTGACACAGACAAGTCCGGTGAGATCCAGAAATGCATTATCATGTTCTGTGGATCTGAGGGAGTGTTGAGGAAGTCTTTGTGAAGTGTCAACTTGATTGGTTTGTGGTATGGAGGTCCGCAAGCATCTATTCCTTTATGACAGTGATGACAGACTGTGTTCTTAAGGTTTCGGATGAAGGAGAGAAGGATTTCAGTAAGCAGATGAAGTATGGATGTTCTTGGTGATTCAAGAAATCTTGTGGAGATATTTGGATCTTGTCTAGTTTGTGTTGGTGGTCCGCATTGGAGTTGGAGTTCTCAATTGAAGAATAACTTCTGGATGATGGTGTTCTTCCTAAGACTAGCCGACCAGATGAGTTACACATTCTACGGATGTTCTTGTAGTTGTTTGCTGACTTAGATGATTATTCCTAAGTTGATGTCTTGTATAAATAAGGGATTGTAAAGTCATTTCAAAGGGTGAAGTGTGGAGATGAGAGTGTGGTAGCGAGGAGAAGAACGAAAGGCAGAGCAGAAGTATTGGGCTTAAATGGAACTGATTCAATCATGGTGAAGATGCTATTTTCCAGTAGGTGATACTTATTATTTGTAGACAGTGTGTCTCTTGTAGGCAGTGAGCCTCTTGTGAGCAGTGTGCTCAAGCAATGAGCTCTAATTGGCATGTGCCATTTTGTTCTTTCTATTCTTCTAACAGAGAATACAATCTTGGGTTAATCACCCCATGGTTTTTCCCTTAACCAGGTTTTCCACGTCAAAATCTTGGTGTCTCTTGTGTTAATATGTTTCTACTCTTAATTCATTGCATTGTGTTTCCATGATTGATTTGTTATTATGCTGCTAAATTACAAATTGGACTTAAGTTTTTAATTGGAAGAAAATTTTTGTACAACTGATTCACCCCCCCTCTCAGTTGTCTACCCTAAATCTAACATCTCCCCCTTCATCATTGATGGCAACATATGATGTGAAAAAATGAATAACATGTTCCTTCATCAAGACATAACTTTGCATTAGGACTCCCCCTTTCTTTTTATACATCTGAACTCTTTCTCCCCTGAGTTTTTCACATGATCTCTCTCCCCCTTTGACATAAATGGCAAAGGGCATCACATGTCTTCTACTACACATACTTGCACACTACTATTTGATCAATTTTAAATCATTCTTTACTCCCCCTGCCTACAACAATCATCTCAAACCACTACCTGCTCCCCCTGAGAGGTAGCCTCCAACACTAGTCCAAAAAAGGAGAAATATACTTTGAGGCTCACTAAACTGATGCATCTCCTTATGCATCTAGTTCAAGGAAGGAGGGGCAATAACTCCTAAATTCTCTTAGAGATACTCAAATGTATCCTTTGGAAGAGCCTTAGTGAATATATCATCAACTTGATCTTTTATAGGCACATACTCAAGCTTCACTTCATTCTCTGCAACTTTCTCCCTCAAAAAGTGATACTTAATTGAAATGTACTTTGTCTTTGAATGCATCACTGGATTTTTTGAAATATTTATGGCACTTGTGCTATCACAAAGAATAGGGATTGTGATGTAGTCATGGTAGGAGGGTTTACAAAATGAACTGTCTGAACTATGCAGGAAGAGTACACACAACGGAAACAACTCAAGGAAATGGAACAAATGCAAATTAAGTCATTCAGTATATCATAGAATTCAAATACAATCTAGCCGGCAACATGCGGGCTTACAATTAGGGCTCATAGGTCTGCTTACATACATGCACAAGATAAAGCTTTGAAGCTCCTTCGCACAAAATATAAACTATCAATCTTCCAAATCATGAGAACTACTTTCCTAAGGATCTATTACATCAATATATATCATCTCCAGACCAACAGATTCCTTTGCGTCGTCCAAGGAAGGCCACAAACTCCAATGAAGAGATGTAACATGTACATAGATAGGTTGGACCTAAATGCATAAAACACTTCCTCAAATGAATTGAATAATGTGCAGACCTCTAGGAAGGGTCGGCCAAAAACCAAGGATCATAGAATGATGTGTCATTAGGATCCACAAGTCAAGGAATGATCCACAAGCCTTCTCTTTCAGTCGATTTGTCTAAGACTATCAGGAAGCTCTATTCTGAGAAAATAGTTGATCTTCTGATAGCGATATCTTTCCGGTAACTAATCCAAATGCTTTGAATTCTTGATATGATGTAGATGAATGAATATATATGCTAATTCTAGATCCGCAAGGTGTGAAATGAAATTGCGGCCAACTACTAGACCAAAAGCTGAAACCACTTCTGACAAAACTGCCTAAACTGAACTAGAAAATAAAAAGAAACAAACTGAAATGCAAATGTTTTTTTTGGTTGATGCAAGATTTCTCTTGAACTAGGGGTACTCCTACATCAGACATCTGGGGTTATTGAAAAAGTGAGTCCCTCACTTTGCTGGGGCTAAGGGAGAACCAAGACGGCCCACCTCAGCCTGAGAAATCCATGATGAATCTTCTTCCGGTCTGCCTTTCCACTTCACAAGATATTCTTTGTATTGTCTTCCTCTGGTGCTATGTCCAACTCTGCTATCCAAAATGTCTTTTATCTACTCTTGTGCTTGTTGTGGTAATTATTTCTTCAAGTCTTCTTCCATGTTGTCACTGAACTCTGCTTCACAATACTGATTAAGATCTGCAATGTTGAAAATAGGTGATATACCCAAGGTCTCCGATAGTTCCACTACATATGTATTTCCTGAATCAAATTTCCTAAGTATCCTACAAGGTCTAAACTTCTTCGTCTTCAACTTGTTATATGTCCCAAATTGAAATCTTTCTTTTCTCAAGTACACCATTACTTCATCTCCAACTTCAAATTCCTTATGTCTTCTCTTCTCATCAGCCTTCTCTTTGTACTTGCTATTCATATTCTCCAAATGCTTCTTCACCTGATTATGCATTATTTTCATATGATCTGCAAATTCTTCTTCTTTTGCACTTCTCTTTTCCTCTGTACTAATATCTCTCAATTCTACAATTCCTCTAGGGTTTACTCCAGTCACAATCTCAAAGGGTGTTCTTCCAGTACTCTTGTTTACTGAATTGTTATATGCAAACTCTACTTGTAAAAGAATCAAATCCCAAATTCCAACTTTCTCTCCAACCAAACATCTCAACAAGTTTCCCAAACTCCTATTCACTACCTCTATCTTTCCATTAGTCTGTGGGTAAAAAGTTGAACTAAACTTCAAATTTGTCTTCATCTTCTTCCAAAGTGTCTTCCAAAAGTATCCAACAAACTTTGTATCTTTGTCTAAAACTATACTCTTAGGTAATCCATGCAATCTCACAATCTCTTTGAAAAATGGGTCTGCTACATGTACAGCATCAGTTGTCTTCTTACAAGGTATGAAATGAGCCATCTTTGAAAATCTGTCCACCACTACAAATATTGAATCATGTCCTCTCTACGTCTTAGGCAATCCCATCAAAAAATCCATGCTTATGTCTTCCCAAGGTCTCTCTAGTACTGTCAAGGGTTTATACAATCCAGTGTTCTAACTACTCCCTTTTGCAACTTGATAAACTCTACAACTCTACACAAATCTATGAACATTCTTATGTATTTAAGACTAAAAGTAATTTTCACTCACCAAAGCCACTGTCTTATCAATGCCAAAATGTCCTACCAATCCACCACTATGCTTCTCATTGATCAAATTATCTCTCATTGAACTTTTAGGTATGCACAACCGATTTCCTTTGAACAACATATCTTTTTGAATGAAATAGTCCAACCACTTACTCCTATCTATCACAACAGGTTCCTTACATGCTCTCCAAGGTTCTACAAAATCTGTGTCTCCCTCATACATGTTCTTCAATTCATCAAAACCCAATACCTCAACTCTCATCTCTATCAACAAGTTTCTTCTTCTACTCAATGCATTAGCAACTTTGTTTAATTTTCCACTCCTATGCTTCATCACAAAAGTATAACTCTGCATGAACTCTACCCATCTCATATGTCTCTAATTCAACTTACCTTGACTATTCAAATACTACAAAGCTTGATGATCTATATACAACACAAACTCCTTAGGCAACAAGTAATGTCTCCACTTCTTCAAGGCTTGAATTATGGCATAGAACTCTTGATCATAAATTGAATATCTTCTCCTTGCATCATTTAACTTCTCACTGAAATATGCTACAGATCTACCTTCTTGACTTAATACTTCTCCAATTGAACTTCCACTTGCATCACAATCAACTTGAAATGCCTTATTGAAATCTGGTAATGCCAAAACAAGTTGCTTTGTCACTTTCTGCTTCAACAACTCAAAACTTTTGTCTACTCCTGATATCCACTTAAAGTCTTTTCTGTCACCTCTCATTGTCTCTATCATAGGGTTACAAACTGAACTAAAATTTCTGATGAACTTCCGGTAGAAACTAGCCAATCCATGAAATGATCTAACCTCTCCAATGCTCTCCGGTGTAGGCCATTCAACAATTGCTCTCACTTTCTCAGGGTCCATCTTCAATCCTTTCACAAAAATCACAAATCCCAAATATACCAACTCTTCTTTCATGAAGCTACACTTCTTGATATTTATCAGCAATTTCTCTTCTCTCAGTCTCTACAAAACTTGTCTAATATGCGACAAATGTTCTTCTTTTGTCTTACTAAAAATTAGAATATCATCCAAATACACAATAACAAACTTACCCAAGAATTTCTTCAGAACTTCATTCATCAATCTCATGAAAGTACTCGGTGCATTTGTCAATCCAAAAGACATCACTAACCACTCATACAATCCTTGATTTGTCTTAAAAGAAGTCTCCCATTCATCACCTTCTCTGATTTTGATTTGATGGTATCCACTCTTCAAGCCTATCTTTATGAAATATCTTGCTCCACTCAAACAATCCATGATATCATCCATCCTAGGTAAAGGAAATCTATACTTAACTGTGATCTTGTTTATTGCTCTAGAGTTAGTACACATTCTCCATTCTCCATCTTTCTTTGGTGCTAACACTACAAGTACTGCACAAGGACTTAAGCTTTCTCTGATCAAACCTTTCCTCAACAACTCTTGTATCTGTCTATTCAATTCTTCATTCTCTGCCGGTGTCATTCTATGTGCTGCTTTGTTAGGCAAACTTGCTCTCGGTATAAGATCCATATGATGACTGATACTCCTTATAGGTGGTAATCCTTCAGGGACATTATCTGATATGATGTCCTCATACTCTGTCAACAACTCCTTTATCTCCTCCAATTTTGATTCTTCGGTCCCTTTCTTCAATGCTTTGGGCTTCTTAGGAATCAAGGCATAACACATATTCTCATGTCTCAAACCATCCAGAAATTTTCTTCCATCTACCAAACAGATTCTAGCATTCCCACATACTTCACTCTTAGGATTATCTTCTAAAGGAATCAAATAATTCTCAATCCATTTGTTGTAATAGTGTATGTATTCTTTCCCCCATCATGTATAGCTTTTCTATCATACTGTCAAGGTCTACCCAACAAGATATGGCAAACATCCATATTCATAATATCACACAAGACTTCATCATGATATGATCCAATATGAAATTTTACCAAACATTGTTCACTCACTAGTACCTTATGATCATCCTAAATCCATACTATCTGATAGGGCTTAGGGTGTTTTAATCTTTCCAATTTTAGCTTAATCACCCTCTCCTCTGAAACTAGGTTATCTGAACTACCACTATCAATTACGACTTTATAACACTTACCTCCTGATTTGCATCTAGTTATGAACATCCTTTTCTTCTGTGGTGGTTCCTCATTTGTCTCTACTTGAAATAGTGCTCTCCTCATCACCAATGATTCTCCTTTCTTAGATTTGCCAACTAAACTGGGTGATTCAACATGTTCTTCTTCCACATAGGCTGCTCTTCCACTGTTCTCTGTCTTTTTACTTGTACTACCCTGATTACACTCAAATGCTCTATGTCCTTCACCTCCACACTTGAAACAAGTACCTCTGAATGTTCTCTTATCCAATCCTCTTCCTTCTCTTCTATATCCTTCATTCCGGTATGCATTAGGGTTTCCTCTCTGGTAAAAAATTATGTAATCTCTCCAGTAAGAATTGTTATCTTTGTCATCCTTCTTCAACGGGTTGTCAAACTTGTTATGCTCTGGATATGATCTGCCTCCTCCAAAAAATGTTCTACCTCTTTGAAATTTACCTCCTCTACCTCTCTATCTCTGATCATGCCTCTTATTCAGCTTCTCTTCAACTTTCAGGGCAAACTGATATGCTTCTTCCAAAGATGTCATCCTTACCAAGCTTAGTTCTTCTTGAATGTTCAATCTTAGTCCATTGATGTATCTAGCCACTTTCTCCTTGTTAGCTTCACTATGTCCTGTTCTTATAATTATTTTATGAAATTCTTCTGTGTACTCCTTCATAGATTTCTCCTTTTGTCTCAGGTTTTGTAATCTTTTCAACAACTCCAACTCATAGTCAGTAGGTATAAACTAATTGTTCATCTTTGTCACCATCCTATCCTATCTTGTAATCTTTTCTTTCCCTCTTCTGTTTCTTTCCAACTAAACTTCTTTCTAGCATATAGCAGCATGTCCCTTCAACTTTGTCTTTACAAATTTCACCTTCTCTGGATCTTCAATTTCTTCATATTTAAAGTATTCTTCCATGTCATTTATCCAGTCAATCAATTAATCAAGGTTCAAATTACCAGTATAATTTGGCACATCAACTAGGTCTCTTTCCAATCTTTGAAATAGATCGCAACATCTTTACCTAATCTGATTCTTCTTCTTCATTACCTTCTAAGGTTTCGCCAGTTTGTTCAGGAGATTGAAATTCTTCTTCATCATTACTTTCAACATTAGGTCTCGGTGTCAATCCTCTTCGCCTATCTTCTTCAACAACCTCCAATTGAATTCACATTGTTTTCATCATCTCATCCATTCTACCATCCATTGTTCCAACAGCAGCAACTCTCATCGATGGCATTCTTCCTAGTATCAAGTGTAAATTGCCTCAAGTTTGGCGATCGGGCTACAAGGTGACAACTGCCTCACAATTGGTGATCATTTGAAACACAAGTAACCTACCTCAATTCTGTGATCTATCCACAGTAAGATCTTATGGAATTCCCTCACCAACTTCACTCAATTCTATCAATTCACTCCCAAAGATTCAAACTTTCACTCTGATACCACTTGGTGCAGTCACGGTAGGAGGGTTCATAGAATGAACTGTCCAGACTGTGCAGCAAGAGTAAACACAATGGAAACAACTCAAGGAAATGGAACAAATGTAGATTCAGTCATTCAGTATATCATAGAATTCAAATACAATCTGGCCAGCAACATGCAGGCTTGCAATTAGGGCTCACAGGCCTGATTACATACATGCGCAAGATAAAGCCTTGAAGCTCCTTCACACAAAATATAAACTATCGATCTTCCAAATCATGAGAACTACTTTCCTAAGGATCTATTACATCAATATATATCATCTCCAAACCAATAGATTCCTTTGTGTCGGCCAAGGAAGGCCACAAACTCCAATGAAGAGTTGTAACATGTACACAGATAGGTCGGACCTAAATGCATAGAACACTTCATCAAATGAATGGAATAATGTACGGACCTCCGAGAAGGGTTAGCCATGAACCAAGGATCATAGAATGATGTGTCATTATGATCCACAAGTCAAGGAATGATCTGCAAGCCTTCTCTTTCAGCTGATTTGTCTGAAACTGTCAGGAAGCTCTATTCTGAGAAAATAGTTGATCTTCTGATAGTGATATCTTTCCGGTAACTAATCCAAATGCTCTGAGTTCTTGATGTGATGTATATGAATAAATGTATATGCTAAGTCTAGATCCACAAGGTGTGAAATGAAACTACGGCCAAATACTAGACCAAAAGTTGAAACCGCTTCTGACTGAACTGTCTGAACTGAATTGGAAAATGAAAAGAAACAAACTGAACTACAAACAAATTGAAATACAAATATTTTTTTTGGTTGATGCAAGATTGCTCTTGAACTAGGGATGTTCCTGCATCAGATTGGATTTTCATACTCAACTTTGATATCCTTCAAGGTCTATTTCATCCATAGCACCTAAGTATAGCATGATGTTGCAACAATATATTCTACCTCTGCAATAGACAAGGAAACTAATTCTTGTTTCTTTTTGTGCCAGGACACCGCCCTATCTCCAAGGAAGAATGCACCTCCACTTGTGCTTTTTCTGTCATCAACACATCTAGTCCAATCTACATCTGTATAGGTACTTAAGGAAAAATCATTGTTCTTAGGATACCACAAGCCATGATCGTGAGTGCCCTTCAAATACTTGAATATCCTTTCTATTGTCATAACATGTGATTCTCTAGGATCTTATTGAAATCTAGCCACAAGACAGACTGCATGCATGATATCCAGTCTTGTAGCAGTCAAATAAAGTAGTCCTCTAATCATTGATCTATATTTTCTCTGATCAACCTTAGGAGATTCATCATGCTTGCTTAACTTGCAACTAGTAATCATAGGAGTACATACTAATTTAGAGTCCTTCATTCCAAACTTCTTCAACAATTCCTTAACATACTTGGATTGACAAATGAAGATACCTTTATCAGTCTAATTGATTTTTAGTCCAAAGAAGAAGTTCATCTCACCACACATAGACATCTCAAACTCTTTTTGCATCTCATCTGCAAACTGTTAGGAACTCGTGTTTAACCCTTCTCATTAATTTATTAGTATATTACATTTGGACGCATATGCTTTGTAAGTCATCCCATGAGCATATTGTATTATCCCACATTCATGGGAAGTAATAATTGTTTAGATTAGACTTAGTATATAAGTACGTGTTGAGGCCAATGAAGGCATCCTTGAATTTATTGTATTGAGCTTGCTCAAAGGAGGTTGCCCCCTTGAAGTGGCATGCGATCAATAAATTCCTTCTGTGTTTCTGCTATTTATATATTTCTATTATTTTCTACATTTTTCATTATATTGTTGCAGGAGGTTCCTCTCATCTAGTATCAGAGCGCTTTCTTGGGCTCGCTGGGTGGAAATTATGCCAATTTTTTTTCCGCAGTGGCCTCTAGGCACTGTAATTATTGCAATAGTTCTTTCTTTTTCACATATGTATTGTTCATTTCAATTGCAGGTTCAGATCAGGGAATATCCCTATCCGCTTAACTGTGGGAATGTGAGGCCTACCTTTTCATTCCCTTATATTTGGCTACTTCTTTTTACTGTTGGAGATACATACTAGACTTGTGGGACTGTTGATCTTGAATTTTGGGACTATTAGACTTTATGTTGTATGTGGATTTATTATGTTTAGCATGATTACGATGTGATTAGAACTTGATATTGATTTACTGATGATGTTGGACATATGATTTATATTATGATGTTATTAGGATATCATTCATGTGATTTTAGTTAGAAATTTATTATGTGATTCTATCTTGGGATGGATTTTCTTTGAAATGTAAATTTAGAATTTGATTATGATGTGATTCGTTGATGTTTATATGATCATGTGATGATGTGAGTGTATGTTTCACTTTGCTTCGGCTATTATATACATGTGGGATTAACATTTCATTTGAGTGTGTAGGTGTTTCTAACGAAGCCACGGATACTTGGAGATCATTCCACACACTGTATTGTTTTCCCTTGTGAAGCCGATCTAGTTCCAAGAGGAACCAAGATCAACTATGTTTGTATGATGAATTTTTGTAATGTTGTTGCATGGTGTTAGTTGGGTTAGGTCTACCCTTCTTTTATTTGAGTTCTAATTGGTGTTGTAAGTTGCAATGTCATTTGAATTTCATTTTTTTTTTTAGTTTTAATTTTTTGAGACCCCTTTTATGTGTTTCTACTCAACCTTTGGTGCTCAAAATGGGTTAAACTTGACCCTGGGTTGTACCCCTAGGGTCTAGGGGTCATTTGGGCTTGTGTAACCTTAGGTAAACTCTCATTTGGTCACTTTAACTTCACCCTGAAGTAAAGTGACGAAAATGGAAGCTTGGGAGGGAGAGGATGAGTGGGTCAAACACTCAACCTCTTCCTTTCCTCTTCCCTACGTTGGGGGAGTCTTCAAGACCCCTTAATTGTGGAGGACTCAACTCCAAGCCTCTCCCACAATTGGTGAGGGTACCTTGGGGTTGATTAATCCTTCTTAGGAGGAGAGGATTGGGGCACATGTGGCACCCACTCCTTCTTTAGCTCCACCTTTCTCTCCCACCTATTTAAAAGAGAGCAAGTGGATTGGAGAAAGACTTGGTGGAATGGGTGAATGACATGTGTCACCACCCCATTCCAAGAGTCTTGCAAGTAGTTGGGTGGAGGAGTGAGGAGGTGACATGTGTCACCTCCCCATTCCTCAAGGCTCATGAGAAGAGCCTATTTTAATCCGTCTTGAAGGGAGGGAGGGGGTTGCTAAATTTTTGGCAATTTTTGAATTTTAATTATTTTGGGGAAAACGTTAGAAGGAAATTGGTGACTCAACTTGGAGGAGTTAGAGGAGCTCTTCTCAACTATCTGCCATTTGGGCTTTATAAGGTAGGATTCAAGGCAAATGCCTTTCCTTATGCATTTTCTTTACTTGCATGTTGTGAGTGTTGGAGTTCTTTTTGTTGTTTTTTACTTTGTTGCTGTGGGAAAATTGGGAATGGGAGTTGTGAGAGCCTCTCCTACTTGGGATAAAATACTTAACATGTGTGGGGTGGGGGAGGAGTGAACCTCCTCGGGGTCACATCCTTGGTTTCATGGAGTTTTAGCCTTGAGGGCAAATTGTGAAATTGAATAATATGTGTATATGAGAAATTTGGGATATGGCTTGAGAGCCAAGAGAAAGTTGTGAAATCATGTTGTAAGTGTGGGCTTGAGGGCTTGAGGGATTTATGTTTTGGTAAGTTTTTGGAGTGGCACTCTTGAGTTGAGTGATGTCTACTCCCCTACCCTATTAAACTCATCTTGAGTGAGTTGTTGTTATGTGAAAACCATGGGAGCTTTCTTGTTGTTGTGTTGAGTGAATTTGTTGTAAAGTGGTGTGTGCTTACCTTGTGTGAGGATGACCTCCTAGCTCAAGGTGACTCATGAGTGAGTTAATGGTATGGAGGAGAGCAGTTTGAGTGGCTTCTTTTCCCTTCTTTGTGTTTTATGCAGGTTTTCTTTTGGAGCTAGGTGGTGATGAAGAAATTTTTATTATCCATATAAGTTGTTATTTTTGTGCTCTTGAGAGAGCATGGCCATGAGAGGCCTTGTGTATCATCTTTTAAATTTCAAAAGAGGAGAACCTTGTTCTCTCTCTCAAGTTGTAAGAGTATGTTTTTACTTGTGTTGTATGAAACTATTTACATTTGAAATAGAAAATTTAAGTTGCTGATTTTAAAAGCCATGTGAATTCAAGAAAAAAAAAATATAGAGTATTGAAAAGAAAGCATGTTCTAGTTGATGTTAATACTTGTAAGATTAAATCAAAAAAAAAAAAAATTGGATAGTTGTTGTTTTATCCTTGTGAGATAAAGTGACAATCTTAACATTTTATTTTCTTAAGAGAAGAAAATATAGATGTTATTATGAAAGAAAAAACTAATTGCATTTGCTAAAAAAAAAAAAGATAATGAATAAATCTTTTGAAGGGTTGTTTATGTGGAAATATGTTTTGACCAAAAAAAAAAATCATTTGCTCAATATAAATATGTTATAGAAAAATGTTTCTTTTGCCTTATTGTTTTATTAAAAAAAAAAAAAATTAGTGAGATTTAGAAGGACAAATATATTTGAAAATATAGTTATATATAAACATATATATATATATATATATATATATATATATATATATATATATATATATATATATATATATATATATATATATATATATATATTTGAATGTATATATTTATATATAATTAAATATAGATTTTTTTTAATATACTGTCAAACGAAAAAAGAAGGGGGCTACATTTGTGTATACAATAGTATATATATATATATATATATATATATATATATTTCCTTATTACTACTGTCATATTTTATTAAACAATAAACTGTGAAAATGGAATACACTAAACCTGAGTTGTTTTGTAATATTATTGAAAATGCCAAAAAAAATAGTAATGAAGGGGGTGGACTGAGTTTTTTAAAAAAAAATTAGATGAGGTTTGGGGGGGGGGGGTTCGAACCCCCCCCACCAACGGCTATTTCCTTTGGAGTGTGGGGAGGGGCCGAGCCCCACCTACACTCCACTACTCCACTATAGTGGAGTGTGGGTGGGGCTCGGCCCCTCCCCACACTCCCCCCTTACCCCCGCGAGCCCACAGCACCCTCTCCGCCAACGGCAGCCGTAGCTCCCTCCGTCCTCCCGCAGACCTCCAACACTCCCCTTACCCCACGGACAGTCCCCTCCACTGCCACAGTCTAACCTCCACTCTCCACAGATCCACCGCCGCTGCCCCAATAGCGCTACCTCCTCCGCCGTCCGTCACTCTTCCTTCGGCCCCTCTGTGGGTAGTAAACTCCACACTACAGCCACCTGCAAGCTCTCTCTCTCTCTCACTTCGCCTCAATATACACATTTAAAATGTATGTATGTATATATATATATATATATATATATATATATATATATATATAGCATATGCACTTCTTGGTGTGGCGGCCATGAATGGCTTCTCCAAGACTTGCAAAACAAAATCATAGAAGAGAAATTAAGAGAGAAATGGAAGGAGCAAAATGAACAATCTAGATGGAGGCTAGGGTTTTGTCCTCTCTTCCTTAAGGAAATTCTTTTTTTATTGTGAGCCTTTTAGGGCAAGAGAATTTTTAAAACTTAATTTATTTATTCCCACTCTTTTATTTATTTTGTTCATTTGTTTTATGTTCTAATTTTAAAATGGGGTTTTGAGATAAATATTGAATGGGTAATTTTTATTTCTTTTGGAAATGTTCTATTTAATTGTAGTGGTATGGTAATATATAGAATAGTTTATGACTAGAGGGAATTTATAGTTTATTAATTTTAATTTGATTATTGAAGAGGGATTTTTATTATTGTTTTATTTAATGATTACACCAATTTAACTATTGAGATATATTTATTTTAAACAATTGGGTTAAACATTTGCTTTCAAACTAAATCCGACGGGGTTAATATAAAACTAGTTTGTTATTAATTTTATTATTTCTTTTTAATTATTTTAGAGCAAATTTAATTAGCAAATTAAATTAGCTATTTTTTTATCCCACTTGGAAACATAGTAAGCTATCTAAATGAAGTTAGTATAACATGCTTCCGTGATCTAGTCTACCAAGAAATTAGGAATAACGTAAAGGATACGGTGATAGCTCTGATTGATAGAGAACGTGAAGAAGAACAATTGATCGAGCTTTGTTGAAAAATGTTTTGGGCATCTTTGTAGAGATTTCATTAATGAGTTTTGGGATTTTTTTATTTATCTAATTAACTGTTTAACTAGTGTAACATAGGTAATTTAAAACCAACCCAGTAAACTTTTGATCAAATTTAGTTCTATTATAATAAACCCTAATCACGCATGTGAGGCGTTATGGTGCCAGATTTTTCTAGAATTTAGAGTATAGCTAGGTTAGTAAAATTTAACCTTGATGAGGATTAAATTATTATTTTTGCCGCTTATCGACATTAGGTTTTAGTATTAAATTATATTTTCTCATGTACTAGAATTTGGTCTTTAATTTTGACTTATGTCAAAATCCCATCATTCACTTAGGTTAGCCTAGGGTTTCGATTGTTGATCCTAACCCTATTGGCGACATAAACCACATCGCATCAACCCACTAGTTGTCCTTCATTACAAAATGGTATGCGCAAGAGAATGCATTACCCTGCCTTCAACTGTCATGTTTATGCCTTATGTGTAACACCACCGAGCACGCTTACGCCTGTGAGGGGGTTTCTAGGGAAGCATATTAAAATTTTTTATATTTCATGTCATGACAAATGTGGACATGACATATGTGATGCATGTCATGACCGCATGGGAAATGTGGGCATGACAAGGAAGTACCTGGGCATATAGCCCTAAAACTCATTGTGAGGAGTACCACAGGAACCCCAAAGTAGCTGGCCCATTGAGAGGACCTACCAGCAAAAAGGGCAATGGCCCTACCTGATTGACTAGTTCCCATCTGTGAGGTAAATGAAGAGCTATCATTTGTGGAAAGTGTTTATCAGTTTTATCTGAGCCATAGAGTGAGGGGTACTGCCCCAATACGCAAGCTGTTAGTCAACATTGGTGACCTAGTGACTCCCCTGAACCTTTAGGAAGTTGAACATACTTGGGGCCCATATCTATTGACAGCTGGCAAATCATAGATTGAATCTGTCCAGAGCAGTTTGCATATTGATCTTCCTTGATTTAGCTCTGTTTCCTCTCAAAATTTACTGGAACCCTTGAAATTTCATTCTGTATATTTCCTTCCTTGAGGACCCTATCCCAAATTCCACTTATCAAAGCCATAAATCCCACATTTGTCCATTTTTAGGGTTTGCCATAACTTCTTTGATTCTCACCCAATAGCCTTCAAATTTTGCCACAATGTTCATTTCATATTTTTGCTCCTTTGTCCATCTTGGATAGATTTTCCCATTCTTTCACCCCACTTCTAAAATCCCCATTTTCTTCTCCCCTTTCCCTCAGAAAGTGTCCAAAAGCTAGTCAAACCCCAATTACCCATCAAAGTTTTTCCCAAATCCAAATTTTCCTTTACTAAAAAAGTTTCCATTTTTGTTTTTCTACCCATTCCAAAAAAAAAATCTTCTGGTTATGGTTGTCACCTGCACAAGAGCAAAAAATATGGAGGATGAACTTGTAGCCCTCAAGACCAAACTCCAAGATCTGGATGAAAAAATTCTTGGCCTCAATCTTCAGCATTCAGCCATAAATAATAAACGGCAGCCAGAGTCTTCTGCAGACACTAGGTTTTCTTCTTCTAGCAATTTTTGTGGGCCAAAGCTTGATTTTCCTCACTTCAATGGTGATGATCTGACTGGAAGGATATACCGAGCAGAACAATATTTCAGTCTGCATAATACTTTTGATGTCAACAAAATTCCACTTGCATCCTTTCATTTGGAACATGACGCCCTTCAATGGTTCCATTGGTACATCAAGGCTCATGACAAGCCAAAATGGACAAATTTTTGTGAACTCATTTTGCAACGATTTAGCCCTAGTGCTTTTGATGACTTCATAGGAGCACTCACTAAACTGTACCAAACAGGCACTGTGGGAGAATATCAAACAAAATTTGAAAAACTAGCCAATCACACAGAGGGATTGACTGATGAATTCTTCAGGAGTTGTTTTGTCAGTGGTCTGAAGGATGCAATTCACTCTAAGGTTAAAATATTTCTTCCCAGCACAATGATGGAAGCCCCAGGGTTGGTTAAGTTGGCGGAGGACAAGATCATAGCTCAAGAGCGACCTGAATCCAATTTTGTTCCTTTCAAAAATACAGCTTCCCAACAACCTCAAATAATGTCAGCTCCTAGAACAACTTCTAGCATTTGACTGAAGCATAGATGCGAGCACGTTGAGAAAAAGGGATTTGTTATAATTATGATGAGAAATTCACTCGAGGACATAGATGTGTAGAGCAAAAGCTCTATCTCTTGGATGTGGATTCTCTGCGTGAAACTAAAGTTTATGCGGATGTTCAGTATACAGTGGATGATCAGGTCAACACTCAGCAGTCACTTGTTGACCCTACTTCTCAGGAAGACCACCCAGAGATCTCTCTCCATGCTTTATCAAGAGTCACCATCCCACAAACCATGTGGGTCAAGGGTTTCTTTAAGAAGCTCCCTCTTACAATACTCATTGATTCTGGTAGCACTAATAACTTCATTAACCCTCAGATCGCCAAATAGGCTGATTGTTTTGTCCATCCTTGCTCTAGCTTTGAAGTCGTGATTGCCAATGGGGGCACATTACCTTGCAAAGGGAAGTGTCACAATGTGTGTGTATATGATATGGTTTTGGGCACCTAATGGTTACGCAAACTTGGACCCATCTTACGGGATTTTGTTGAACTTTGGATGCAGTTTTCAAACAATGGGCAAAAACACACATTGAAGGGCTTAAAACTGGGGTCTCTCAACATCATAAGTTCACATCGCATGGAAAAGCTTCTTAAGAAGAATTCACATGGTCTCATCGCTCAGCTCCATTCCATTCAGATGTAACCATCAACGGTCTCCACTACTCCTTTGGATCTACAACAAATTTTGGATAGGTATGCATGTGTCTTTGCCAAACCAGTAGGATTGCCACATTCACGACCAAAGGACCACCGTATTCAACTCCTTCCTGGAAGCGTTCCTCCCAACATCAGGCCCTACTACTACCTATTTCACTAAAAGATAGAGATTGAGATGCTCGTTCAAGACTTACTGAAGCAAGGTATTATTCGCCCTAGTACCAGTTCCTTTTCTTCACCAATCCTTCATGTCAGGAAAAAAGATGGGTCATGGCACCTCTGCATTGACTTCTGAGCACTTAATCACATCACAATCAAGGATAAGTTTCTGATTCCTGTTGTGGATGAGCTTCTTGATGAGCTTCATGGCACTCATTTTTTCTCCAAGTTGGATCTTCGTTCTGGGTATCACCAAATTCAGGTTCATGAGGATGATACCCCTAAAACGGCTTTCCGCACACATGATGGCCACTATGAGTTTTTGGTCATGCCCTTTGGCCTCACCAATGCTCCTTCAACATTCCAGGCATTGATGAATAAAATATTCTGACCCTACCTGCAGAAATTCATTCTAGTCTTCTTTGATGATATCCTCATCTATAGTAAAACATGGGCTGAGCATCTCCAACATCTGGATCTCATACTGCAACTTCTCTTTGATCATCATCTCTGTGCAAAACAATCTAAACGTGTTTTTGTCCAGGAGCAAGTGGAGTATCTCGGGCATATTGTTTTAGCCCAAGGGGTTCGAGTGGATCCTGCAAAAATAGATGCCATGAAAAATTGACCACATCCTCAGACACTCAAGAGCCTCCATGGTTTTTTGGAGCTGACTAGCTATTATCGCAAGTTTGTCAAGGATTATGGGAAGATTGCAGCTCCATTAATAGCTATGTTAAAAAAGGATGCTTTTATCTGGACACATGGTGCTGAGTGTGCATTTGAAAAATTGAAACAAGCTATGTGTACTACACCTATTCTAGCTATGCCAGATTTTTCCAAGACCTTCACCATTGAAAGTGATGCTTACAGAAATGGAATTGGTGTTGTTCTCCTTCAAGAGGAACATCTCATTGCGTTCACCAGCAAAGCCCTTTTTTGGCAAGAATTTAGTACTCTCTACATATGAGAAGGAAATGATGGCTATTTTGCATGCAATACAGAAGTGGCGGCCATACCTGCTAGGGAATCATTTTTCATCAAGACTAATCACCAAAGTCTGAAATATTTCCTAGAACAATGGGTCTCCTCCCCAGCACAACAGAAATGGGTCAACAAACTCATGGGTTATGACTATGAGATCACTTACAAGAAGGGTAAGAACAATATTGTGGCGGATACTCTTTCTCACACATTTGATGACCAAGCTTCCCTTTCAGCTATTTCTATGCCTGTTCCAAATTGGTTGGAATCTGTCCAGCAAGGCTATGTCAATGACTCTTCATTATCTCAAATCATTCAACAGTTAGCCACTAACCCCTCTGTTGTAACATATTACTCTTGGGATGGTGCTTCTCTGCGATACAAGGGTTGTATGGTGCTTCCCCAGAGCATAGATCTTTAGCAGGCTGTTTTCTATGAACTCCATGCTTCTCCATCGGTAGGGCACTCTGGGTTCCTCAAAACTTATGAGCAAACACGGTATAACTTCTTTTGGAAGGGAATGAAAAAGGAAATTCAACAGATGGTGGTTGAATGTGATACCTTCCAATGCAACAAGGGTGAAATGACACTCCTTCCTGGATTGCTTGAACCCTTGCCCATCCCTACACGCATTTGGATAGATATTTCTATGGATTTCATTGAGGGGCTCACTAAATCTGGAGGAAAGATAGTGATCTTGGTTGTGGTTGATCACCTCTCTAAATATAGTCATTTCCCTATACAACCTCCTCAATCGCACAAATTTTCTTGGACCAGATCTTTCATCTTCATGGCATCCCTTCTTCCATTGTCTTAGATTGTGATGCAACTTTCACCAATCATTTTTGGATAGAAATATTTTCGACACACTGGCACCAAACTGAAGGTGAGTTCTGGGTATCACCCACAAATAGATGGTCATATTGAAATTATCAACAAATGTTTGGAAACTTATCTTCATTGCTTCACCTCAAAACAACAGCATCAGTGGGCAAAGTGGCTTCCTCTTACTGAATGGTGGTACAATACCTCCTACCACACTGCATCTAAAATGACTCCATATGAAGTAGTCTATGATCAGGCACTGCTAGTGCTCCTTCCATACACCCCCAGTAGTTCACCAGTTCAAGCAGTCGACACGGTTCTCTGAACCTGGGATTAGATTCTTCACATCCTACAAGACAATCTTCACATGGCAAGAAATCAAATGAAACAACAAACTGATTAGTACCGTTCTGAGTGCACTTTTCAAGTAGGTGATATGGTTTTTCTTTGTCTACAACCATACAAGAAATCATCCCTAAAACTCAAAGGGCATCATAAGCTAGCTCCAAAGTTCTATGGGCCATATAAGGTTCTTCAGAAGATTGGCTCGGTTGCTTATAAATTGGAGCTTCCTCCTTCATGCGTTCATCCATTATTTCATGTCTCTTGTCTAAAGAAAGTTCTTGGCACCAACGTCAGGGCACAAACTATTTTACCAGAACTGGATAATGAAGGATCCATCATTTTGGAGCTGGAGGCAATCCTCGACAGATGCACCAGTCAGCTTTGATCTTGATCCATCACAGAGGTCTTAATTCAGTGATAAAAAATGAAACTAGAGGATGCTACATGGGAACCACTCCTTCAGATTCAGCAATAATTTTCACATCTTAAACTTTGAGGACAAAGCTTTTTTTAAGAGGGAGGGGATGTTAGGAACCCATGTTTAACCCTTCTCTTTACTTTGTTAGTATATTTGGACACATATGCTTTGTAAGTCATCCCGTGAGCATATTGTATTATCCCACATTCATGGGAAGTAATAGTTGTTTAAATTAGACTTAGTATATAAGTACGTGTTGAGGCCAATAAAGGCATCCATGAATTTATTGGATTGAGCTTGCTCAAAGGAGGTTGCCCCCTTGAATTGGCCTACAATCAATAAATTCCTTTTGTGTTTCTGCTATTCATATATTTGTGTTATTTCATGCATTTTTCATTATATTGTTGCAGGAGGTTCCTCTCACAAACTTTTTCAACATACCTTCATTTCCACCAAATATAATGTCATCAACAAAGACTTCAACAATTATGATTTGATCTCAACTTATCTTGGTGTATAAATTACTATCTGTGGACCCTTTACTGAATCCTTGCTGCAATAGGTACTTATCTAGTCTTGCATACCAAGCTTTGGGAGCTTGCTTCAATCCATACAAAGCCTTCTTCAACTTGTATACCATGTCTGGTTTGTCTGATAGATGGAACCCATCCAATTGCTCTATGTAGACTTCTTCTAACTCACCATTCAGGAAAATAGACTTCACATCCATCTGGTATACCTTGAAATTTTTATGTGCTTCAAATGCCAAAAATAGTTTGATAGCTTCCAATCTTGCCACCGGAGCAAAGGTATCTTCATAGTCTATTCCTTCCACTTGTGAGTAGCCTTTACACACAAGTCTTGCCTTGTTTCTCACAACTTCTTTAACTTCATTCAGTTTGTTCTGGAATACCCACTTTGTTCCAATCATATTTTTGTCTGCAGGCCTAGGAACAAGTTCCCAAGTCTTGTTCTTCTCAATCTGCATTAGTTCTACTTCCATTGCTTTGACCCAATGTTCATCATTGCATGCTTCTTTTACTGTTTTTAGGTTCCACCTTTTAGATTAAACAGAGGTTTACTTTTTCTTCTGCAACTTTGCTTCTTGTCAACACACCTTTCCTTTTGTCACCAATAATCTGATCTTCAGAGTAATCTCTTTGCACATACCTGGGGTTTTAGGAATTCTTTCTGGGGCTTCAACTTGAACTTCGTCTTCCAGAGCAGCTTGGACTTCCCTCTAAACTTCCTTATCTTTGTCTTCTTCAACTTTCTTTGTATCATCTGATCCATCAGACTCATATCCAATTATCTCTAAGGTTTTCTAAAAATCTTCATCTACCTTCACATTTGTGCTTTCAATGATCTTTCTCAATCTTTTTTTATAGCACCGATAAGCCTCTCTCTTAGTAGAATACCCAAGGAATATGCCTTCATCACATATAGCATCAAACTTTCCTAATTCTTCATCTCTTCTGATGTAATATTTGCTTCCAAAAACTTTGAAATATTTGATAGTAGGATTTTTTTCATACCACAGCTCATAAGGTGTGTTTGTTCCTTTTGCTCTAACTTGCACTCTATTCTGAATGTAGACAGCAGTGTGTATTGCTTCTTTCCAATATACTTCCTGTAGGTTTGCTTCCTTGATCATTGTCCTAGCATCTTCTTGAGTAGTTCTATTCTTTCTTTCAACCACTCCATTTTGTTGAGGAGTTTGGGGGGTAGGTAAATGTCTCTTTATTCCTTGTTCTTCATAAAAAGCATTAAACTCATTTGAAGTAAACTCACCACCTCTGTCAGATCTCAAATCCAACTCATTTTCAACAAAAGCTTTGAATGCCTTGAACTTAACTAGAGCCTCTTATTTATCTCTAAGAAAGGTGACCCAAGTCATTCTTGAATAATCATCAATAAGAAGCATGAAGTACATGTCACCTTGTAGACTTCTTGTTCTTGTGGGGCCACATAAGTCTGTATGCACCAATTCCAACAAACCAGTAGAGAATTGTTCTTTGCTTTTGAAAGTAGTCTTTGTCAACTTTTTAAACTGACAATCTTTGCACATAACATTAGTAGGCTTCACAATCTTAGGCGGGTCTCTTACTACTTGTACTGAGCTTATTCTCACCAAACTGTCAAAGTTAATGTGACACATTCTCCTATGCCATAAATAACTTTCATTTGTCTGAACCAATAAACAACAATTATTAGTACCCTTCAAATGATAAACATTACCATGAGTCTTCTTACCAGTAGCAATCAAGGTTTGGGAGCTTTTCTTTAGCTTACACCCATTATCCTTAAACACCAAATTATACCCTTTATCACACATTTGTCCAATGCTTAGAAGATTATGCTTTAAGCCTTTGACATAAAGAACATCATCTGTATTATACTTTCCATCAAATGTAATTGATCTTTTTCCACAAATCTTACCATATGCATCATCACCAAACTTAACTAGTCCTCCATCATATTTTTCAAACTTAAGAAACTTACTCTTATCTCCTATCATATGATTTGAACATCCACTGTCAATGATCCATTCATCTTCCTTTTCAGCAAGAAATGTAGACAACTCTCCTAGACTTTCTTCACACAGCTTGCAAGATTAGCAGAAATAGGTTCTTCTCTAAGTGAAATAAACAAGAATTCACTACTATTACCAACATCAGAATTAGGTTCATCATCAAGTACACCATCATCATCTCTAACATAATAACTCTTTCTTACCATCTTTCCTTTATTTTCATTATTTTTGATCCTCAAGGTTCTCTCAGGGCATCTTGAAGCATAGTGACCAATTTTACCACAATTGAAGCATTTGAAAGGTAGCTTACCTTTGAACTTTCCTCCACTACCTCTTTTCATTCTGCTTGCAAATTTTGCCTATAGCTCTTCAAAATCTTCTTCATCTGATTCCATAGCATATATATCTGATCTAGTAGTCTTTTCTTCTTTGGCCTTAAAGGTAGTCTCAGTTTTCACAGGGCTATTAGTAGTACCAAATTCTCTCATCTCAAAAGTTGTCAATTTACCAAGCAATTGATATTTTGTAAGCTTGCCCATATCAAACAATTCTTCAATGGCAGATACCTTGTGACTATAAGATTTGGGAAGAGTTCTGAGTATCTTATCTACATCAACCACATCCTCTAGATTTCCACCAAGACCCTTGATGTTGCTGACAACTTCATCAATCTTCTGTATGTAACTTGTTATGTTCTCATTCTCAGCCATTCGCATAGTTTCATTTGTGGTCTTCAAGTTCTTCAACTTAGCCTTCTTGACATATGCATCACCTTCATAGATGTTTTTCAATTTGTCCCAGATCTCATGAGAAGTTTCCAGGTCCACAACTTTCACCATTTCAGTGTTAGACAAAACATTTAATAGAACATTTTTCTCTTTGTGATTAGTCTCATAATCCTTAATCTCTTCATCAGTCTTCAGACCATTTTTTGGCACTATGTATTTATCTCTAACCATTTTCCAAACATTATAACTAATAGAAAATAGATAACTTTGCATTCGTACCGTCCAGTAGGCATAGTTAGATCCATCAAACTGAGGAATGTCTTTTTTGTGTGTCATCACGGATCTACCTTAAGCTGTTAGGATTTATTTCAGGGAACCTTGCTCTGATACCAATTGTTGGAGGCATAAGACAACTAAGAGGGGGGGTGAATCAATTGCATCAAAAACCTTAACTTCTTTAAACACAATCACATTCACATCCACTTACTTTACCTTTTTTTTTTATGAACATTAAACATGAATAGTAAAATCAAAACATAAACACATCAACACCATACACACATCAACACCATATTTTTATGTGGAAAACCCTAAAAGAAAAAAACCACGGTGAGTGTTAGCTCACATTATAATGTAGTAACAATACCGAATAACAAAGAGGCCCACTACCTTAGGGCTCACTACCCGAAATGCTCACTGCCAAAGGCTGGCTCACTGCCAAGGGGTGGCTCACTGCCAAAGGGGTGAATCATTAGAAAAGGGTGGTTCACTACCAAGTTGGGTGGCTCACTGCCATGAACTGATATAGTAGCATCTACAACATGCCTGAATTTAGTTCCATTGAAGCGCAACTGATCTTTTTTGCTCTGCCTTTACAACACACACCTTATCTTCACATCTTTGCACACTCTCACATCACTCATAGCTTCATTACATATACTTCTACCAATCATCAACCTTGGAACATTCATCAAGGTTAGCAATACAACTTACAGCCATTGGAACTATCTCTAAGGTCACCATACATACATAAATCAAATTAGGTCTAGACCTAAACAAAATTACAGAGTAAATGAATGAAAGAAGAACACTTTATGGCTTATCTTGGACCCAAATACATCTTCACATGCTTGAACACGTTTCTACAATCCATGAATCACCTCTGTAACAAGTGTAAATAACCAAGTCAGCCAGAACTAGTGCAAACATCAAGAATACTTAAATACAAGCTTCCAAGAAATTCATTATAGATTGTGGATCAGGCACATGCCTTCAATATATTCTTAAGACCAAAAACAACATAGAATCACCTGGGAGCCAAAAAATCCAACCATAACAGATCTTACTTGAGAACAACAAATATCACTGAAAACAGATCACAGACTATTCTCAACAAACACTATCAAACTCTGCTAAACAATAACTTTCTTTTCGGAGAACCAAATCACAAATCCTTTGGAATGAAGATAGCTAAGGACTTTATAAACTTAATTCCAAAACCACAAGACCAAAATCCAAACTGTAGAGAAATGCGGAGCAAAATACTTTCTCCCTGTCACACTGTAAATGTTGTCAGACAGTCTTCAAACTGGTGAATATAAATTTTGCTGCACAGTGATCCAGACCACCAAATTCTAGATTTAGCATCTTCAAACACTTCCCTAAATCATATCCAAAACTCATACTCTATCTTCAATACAGAGGAAATGTGGAGCAAAATACTCAGATGGTGTTCTTAATATGACAACTCAATCAATCAATAAACAGCAATATCAGAAGATATAGTTGCAACAAATGATAACACAAACATGTTGACATCAATGACAACACCAATTAGCACATACTTGCAACATAACTTCCCCAAAGCTTGGAAATAGCAAGGTTCAGTGAAAAATGCTTCTCGCGAACCTTTGAACAAAGATGTGAGTAGATAACCCTTCTTTTATTAGCTGATGAGACTTGACATGAAATAGATACCACCATCAGGCTATCAGGAAATTGAGAAATCAGAGAAATAGACGCAACTTAAGAACTAAGAATTGATAAAGACTCATGGATTTAAACTTCACTAAAAGTAAAGAAAGTCAATTGACAAAATAAGCGACAAACAAGTAGCAAGACGCTTCCTATAATGAAGAGGTTATCGAGAAAGTTGGAAGCTCACAAACTTGAAATTTTATAGATATGGTTCATGGACTTAGGATTTTCCCAACAAAGTTTGCCGATAGAGAATTTTTCTAACAACATAGAAAATGAGTCAAGTTTGGGGAAACTCAAAATTGCTAACAACAAAGGAATTTTAGAAAATAAAAACCCAAAACTTTGAGTTCGCGAAAAGATGATTCTGCCAATAGAAGAAGGGGGAGAAAATTTAGGCTTGAGACACAATACAAAGACAAGGTGAAAGACTAAGACAAACCCAAAATACATTGTATAAGACAAAGTCAAAAAATTGGGGAAACAGATCTACATTCATTGTTTGCCATGGTAGAATATATATATATATATATATATATATATATATATATATATATATATATATATATATATATATATATATATATATATAGTAATTTTCTAAGTATAGTTTTCTAGACACAAGTTATATTTATCTATGTCACAAAATGTAAAACTTTAACGCTTATAGTATTACATGTTTCATATTAGATGTATTCATCCTCAAATACATTTCTTAATTATAGACAATTGTAATTGTATTTTTTTTTCTCATGTTATATTTTAATGTAGAAAAAAGAAAAAAATTAAATCTTTTGTAGTAGTGCATGTCTTTTGGTTATCATTATTAGTAATCTAGCCTACCATTTTGTGTTACAGATGATGGACGCTACCCCAAAAAAATCTCAAACCAAACCCCATCAAATAGAACTCCAAAGGTTACAAAGTTGTAAAAGAATTTGATCTTATTAAACTCACCATGTAAAGAGGAAATAAGTGTCAGTCATCATATGCAAAACATAGACAAACAACTACCAAAACTAGTAGATCCATCAACACACCAAAACAACAATTGACTCTACTATGTAACTCATAAGTAAAAAAAATGCAACATGACTCACAAAATGCAACATCATCAAACAACAATAGAAAGTTCATAATAGCATCCAAAAAAATTTGACATAGAATAGATGCACTATCAAACTTACAGACATGCACTATATGCGAGGAATGATACCTTGACATGTTTTTCCATTCATCAAACAATAATTCTATTTGTAGAATATGTTTTAGTGAGAAAGGAATATATCAATTTCAGCATTTAACAATATGGACCCAGGCGAACAACCTAGCGTGTTGAAAATCTCACTCAAGTAGAAGAGATGCTCATAGCAAGACTAAATCCAATATTACAAGTAACCCATCCTTGCAGAGTGCAATACAAATACAATGGTCACACAATTGGCTTTGCACAAGACATAAAAAATATTGCAAAAGTTCTTCCACATAGAATTACAAACTTAGATGTCTTAATAGTTCAAAGATTATATACACAAGGAAATTATTATGACTGCTATGTAAGTAGAAGTCATGTTAGAGACAAATTACAATACAAGTTCAAATATGAATCATATTATAATGGTGTTGAAATAAATGTTGACTACCTAGCACAACTCTCTAAACAAGTACAAACATTTTAAACATGCTTCACACTATTGAAACTAAAGAAGAAGTAGTGGTCCCAAACAATGAATCTAACACTAACTAAGAGCAAACTAGAAATAAATCAACATACTCATCATCATGTATGGTTAATTTACAAAATAAATGTTGTGATATAGAAATAACTAAATAAATTATAGAATTTGAAGATAAAACTAATAACATTGTTGGCTGGCCCCAAATAAGCTCACCGAGCCCACAATTGAATATAATACTGAGGGCCTCTTTGATATGGCATTTCCCACACTCTTTCCAAATGGCAATGTGCTACAAAGGCAATCCTGAATTAAGAAAGTACAAATACATGAATATACATTACACTTAATGTGATTTCATGACCAAAGATTCGTCCACCTGATAAGGGGCCAAACAATTGGCGATCATGAGAAGTAAAATGGGGAAGGTGAATTAATGCAACAAAGTCATTGACGGGACTGGAATGAAAAAGGTATTATTATGAGGTAGGCTTGAAGTGGTGGTAGCATATGTGATGTGAATGTTGGTTGCATGGGCTATGGTCTATCTTGATGTCTTCTTTCCTTCACATCATTCTCTATGTGTTGGTTGTCTATGCTATGGTGATAAGCAGAGAGAGGGTTGTGGTTGGTGGTGTTCTAGGGGACAGAATGGTGCATCAGAGGAGGAGAGCCCTTCTGAGTGGCCCTCAAATATAATTGATGAGGCATTCTATGAGTGGGCTGAGGGGGGTAAGATGGTGGTGGAGGAGAAATAGTAGAATGGCGGTGTAGGGAAGCGAGGTAGGAAGCGACGAATCTTTGGAGAAGTAGTTGCTTACAGTTTTGTTAACTGTGTGGATAGCCCGAGTTTAGGAATCCCTCCCTTAGGAGCTAGTTGACTTAGATTATGGAGGTGTCTAAGAAAATATATGGGGATCCTGAGGTTAATCTTTGTTCTTCCATGGCTAAGTTGATTTTAGATTCTGGACATACGCATGGTAGATGGAACCTTGTTGGGGCTACGCAGTCCATCTCTACGACATCGATGTTATCAGTTGCGGCTAGTTCTCTCCTTATTCATGATGACTTTTTGGACAATTTAAATCAAGTGGAAGGTTTCATGGAGGTTGTCTTGAGTCATCTACATGACATTAAATCTTGAAAATTTGACATCTTGGCATCACTAGACAAGGTATCTGAGAAGTCAGGTGTGACATTGTCAGAGCATCTGAAGGCTATGTTGTCTTGTGGATTTGATTCAAAGGAGAATGTTATTTGGGAGGTCATCATGGATCAAAATGATAAGGTAGGAGGTTGTTATTATAGTAATAGTCCTCTTAATGGTGGACCTGTGTAATTTTCCCACCTCTGGTTTGCTCTAATATGTCTGATACTCTCTTGGTTTAGTTGGATTTGGATGGGGTAAAGGTGACTATTTATTTTTGGGGATAGATTATGGGTGGGTGGTTGTTATTTTTTCCTCATACAAACATATGTTAGTTACTAGTTCTATGTGACAAAGCATTAAGACTTAGGGTGTATACTTTTTTTGCAGCGTTCCTGGACTTACAACTAGGTTTTATATCAAAAAAGATGACCAAAGATTCGAAGCCATCCAAGATCTTGATATTTATCTTAAATCTTATGACACTTCATCGTAGCCAAGGACTTGTAACAGTGTTCATTAAAAAAATGTAGAATAAATCATACCAACCACTATCAAAAATCTTCATGCACACTTAAAAAACTCTTCTTGACACACAGTTGGCTGAGAAACTTATGCATTTTGGATCTTCCAAAGAGGGACAAGAACATATTGGAACAAGTGTCATGTTGAGCTATCAAATATGATCAACCAAATAGGATCACCCACTCTATTCTTCACATTAATTGTTGCAAATACAAAATGGCCAAATTTACAACTATTCTCAAATGGCATAACATTTACAATGCAAACCAACAAAAAGTTTACAGAAAACATAACTAATAGCCCCCATATCACATCCCTATATCTACATCAATGATTCACAATATTTTGTGAGGAGGTAATTAAGAAATTCCTCTGTATGAAATATTATTACTATAAGTATGAATGGAAACATCAAGGGATTGCATGTGTACATGGATTCCTTTAGCTTGAGAATGCACCAAACATGGACAAACTTGATTGGAAAATAAGTTTAGAAGTAGATAGAGCAAGAACATTCTTTGGTAGATACGTCACTGCTTGGAACCCTCGTACTACATCTAACAAAAACAACACAATAGATTGGTCTCCACTTGATGATCCATGCTTACTAAACACAACTAAGATTTTTGCTACAAACCCCTCTAATGACTATGAAGAGATAATTAATCATGTGCAAAGGCACACAAAATGCAATGAGGGAACATGCCAATGTAAGAAGGGAAAAAATGTAGAATGTTGATACAAAGCTCCTTGGAAAGAATAAATTAACTCTACATTATCATCCGATGATGTTGGTAAGAAAAAATATGAACCTGAAAAAAAATGATGATAAGTTAAACATACACAACCCAAAAATGATTATAATATGGAGAGCTAATATAGACTTCCAACCTGTCATTTCATACATGCTTGTTCTCAAATACATTGCCAAGTATGCATCAAAGGCAGAGAGAAAATCTAAGAGTTGTGTTAATATTCTAACAAGAATATCTACAAATCAAAGACTAGAAGACTAAGCTTTGACAGTGTATTAAAAGTTCATGATAGAGATTACATTGCAGACTGTGATATAGGAGAACAAAAAACATGTCATATGCTCCAAAAATTTCCCCTTGTTATTTCCAACTGATCTTTTATATCATTGAATGTTGGTCAAAAAGTATTCCATTGACCAACAAGAACTACAAATGAAAAAAAATTACAATCTAACTACCTACATTCCTATATGCAGCACCCTCCAAAACTAGAAACAATAACATTATAGGTATGTGCATGGAAATGGGGGACCAAAAGGGGATCATAAGTGGCCACGTTTTTTTGAAATCAGAAAAAATTGATCTTGCATGAGAAATTGAAGATAGCCACGCTTAAAATTAGAAGATGTGATAAGAAAAAGTTTTGTAGTGCTCTGAGTCTAGTTTCAAAACTACTATTTATTTCTAAAAATGGTGGATATTAAGAGGTTCAATTAGGGGGAGCACACAAAGTTCTCCTATTTTTGTCAAAAAATTATAACATAGTATCTGGTGTGTTCCCCCTAAAATGTCAATTTTTTTAAGTATTAGACAAATCGCTTCTGTGGAAAATTAGCTAACACCATGTAGTCTATGCCTACTTTTTCTATTAATTTTTTTATGAATATATGAATTTTCAAAGTGGACACATCTTGAAAAATGAAAATTTGAGTGTGCTCCCCCTTAATTTTTTGAAAACTAATCAAAAAAAAAAAAAAACAATGTGTATAGAATTGAGTCTAGAATCTAAAAATGTAATTTGTTTCAAATTTTGATAAACGTGTAAAAAATTATACCAGAAATACTACAAATTTTTTGGAAAAAAAAACAAAAGAACACATTAGCAAAAGAACTTGAACATGGAAACCTTAATTTTATCAGATTTTTGAAAAAATACATGGTTAGAAAGCTAATAAAAAACTTGAAGTCGTCCTGGCATTTTTTTCGTATTGATATTGAAAAACATGTAAACCATAGGGGACCATGCATGGTATTTGGTCAAACATGTCCTTGGCATCCAAAAGGTAAGGGATGGATGCCCAAGGAAAATCCAACCCTTAGGATTGGAATTTCCCAAATTAGGCAAAAACACACTCACGTTATAACACAAGCACATTTCAAAGTAGTAAAAAAGCAAATCCTTGAACTTCCTTCACTCTAGAGTAGGGTCATGTCTAGGAAGAGACCAGGGGTATATATATAAAATAAGCATTCAAGTATAAGTTGGTATTTACCTTTTATCATTTACCTTTATTATACTTTAAGTTATATTTTATGTATATACTGGCAAGATGTTTGAAAGTGGTTTCAGATCCATAGGAATTAAGTTGTAGATTCTAGAATTTGAAGGATCCCTCATATTTCAGACTTAGTTAAATTTTTAGAGTTTCAAGGTTTTATACTTAGTTAATCTTAGGGGTTCAGCAACATGCATCAGGGTAAAGGCACAGGGACCCCTTAGTTCTCTCTCTATGTCTCCCTCTATCTCTAACTCTATCTCTCCATCTCTCCTGAGCTATCTCTCCCCCTCTCTCCCTCTCTCTCTCCCTCTCCCTCTCCCTCTCCCTCTCTCTATCTCCATCTCTCTATCTCTTTCTATCTCTCCCCCATCTCCCACTCCCTCTCCCTCTCTCTATATCTTCCTCTTTCTATCTCTGTATGTACCCCTCTCTCTATCTCTCTATGTCTCCCTCTCTCTATCTCTCTCTATTTATTCATCTCCCCTACCTCTTTCTATGTCTCCCTCTCTCTAACTCTATCTCTATCTCTCTATATCTTTCCCTCTCTCTAATGTTATCTCTTTCTATCTCTAGCCCATTGTCTCTATATCTCTCCCTTTCCCTCTCTATCTCTCTATCTCTCCCCTCTCTATCTCTCTATTTCTCCCTCTCTCCATCTCTATCTCTCTATCCTCTCTCCATCTCTATCTCTCTATCCTCTCTCTATCTCTATCTCTACCCCCTCTCTCTTTCTATCTCTATCTCTCTCTTGCCCCCTCTCTATCTCTTTATCTCTCCCTATTTTTTCCCTAGATCTATATCTATATCTCTATCTATTTCTCTCTCTCCCTTTCTCTCCATCAATATATATTTCTCCTTGCCTCCCTATCTCTCTCTTTATCAGACTATATATCTCCCTCCCTCCCTCTCGTTCTCTCTAACTCTATCTTTATATCTCTCCCTCCCTCTCTATCTCTCTCCCCCTCTTTCTATCTCTATCTCTATCTTTATCTCTCTTATTCTCTATCTCTTTATATTTCTCTCACCATCTCTATATGTCTCTCTCCCCCCGCCATCTCTTTCTTTCTCTCTCGCTATCTCTTTATATATATCTCTCTTCCTCTCTATATCTCTCCCCTCCCTTTCTCTCTTTCTCTATGTCTCTCTATCTCCCTCCCCTCTCTCTCTTTATCTCTCTTGTGTTGAAGGCACAAGACAACTGAGAGGGGGGGTGAATCAGTTGTATCAAAAACCTTAACTTTTTTAAATAAAATCACATTCACATTCACTTACTTTAGCTCCTTAATCTATTATGAAGATTAAACATGAATTGCAGAATCAAAACATAAATACATCAACATCATACACACATGAACACCTAATTTTTACATGGAAAACCCTAAAAGGGGAAAAACATGGTGAGTGTTAGCTCACAATATAATGTAATAACAATACAAAATAACAAAGAGGCTCACTGCCTTAGGGCTCACTACCCAAATGAATGCTCACTAAAAAAAGGCTCACTACCAAAGGGTAGCTCACTGCCAGGGGGGTGGCTCACTGCCATGAACTAATATAATAGCATCTACAACATGTCTGAGTTCAATCCCATTGAAGCACAGTATATCTCTTCTTCTCTACCTTTACAACACACACACTTTATCTTTGCATCTTCGCTCCCCTCACATCACTCATGGATTCATTACATATATTTATACCAATCATCAACCTTGGAACATTCATCAAGGTCGACAATACAACTTAAAACCATTGGAACTATCTCCAAGGTTGGCATACATACATAAATCAAATTAGGTCTGGATCTAAACAAACTTATAGAGCAAATGAATGAAGTAAGAACATTTCATGGCTTAGCTTGGACCCATATAAATCCTTACATGCTTCCTTACACTTCTACATTCCAAGAAACACATCCACAAAGAATATTGACACCCAAGTCTGCCAAACTGGTGCAATCATTAAGAATACTTAGGCACATGCTTCCAAGAGCTTCATTATAGCTTGCAGATCAAGCCATGTCGTCAATACATTCTAGAGACATCCACAAACAACATAGAATCACTTGGGAGCTTACAAATCGAACTGTAGCAGATCTCACTTGAAGACAACAAATATCACTTGAAGATAGATCACAGACTGCTCACAACAAACACTGTCGAACTCTGCTAATCAATAGCTTGCTTTCTGGAGCACCAAATCACAAATCCTTTGGAATGAAGATAGCTAAGGACCTTATAAGCATATGTCCAAAACTACAAGACCCAACACCAAACTGCAGAGAAATGTGGAGCAAAATAGTTTCTCCCTGTCACACTGCAAACACTGCCAGGCACAGTCTTCAAACTGGTTAATAGAACTTTTGTTGCACAGTGATCCGGACCACCAAATTCTAGATTTAGCATCTTCAAATACTTCTCTTAAACATATCCAAATTTCATACTCCGGTCTTCAACATAGAAGAAATGCGGAGCAAAAACTCAGACAGTGTCCTTAACATGAAACTCAATCAATCAACAAACAGCAATATTAGAAGACACAGTTCATACCAATAACAACAAAAACATGTTGACATCAATGACAACACCAATTAGCACATACTTGCAACAATCTCCTCCTTTTTCATTGATGGCAACATATGATGTGAAAAATTGAACAACATGATCCTCCATTAAGACATAACTATGCATCAGAACTCCCCCTTTCTTTTTACACATCTGAACTCTTTCTCCCCCTGAGTTTTTCACATGATCTCTCTCCCCTTTTGACATCAATGGAAAAGTACATCACATCTCTTCCACTACACATACTTGCACTCTACTTCTCTGATCAATCTGGAATCATTCTTTACTCCCCCTGACTGCAACAATAAACCACTACTTTCTCCCCCTGAGAGGTAGCTTCCAACATCAATCCAAAAGGAGAAATACACTTTGAGGCACACTGGACTAATGCATCTCCTTAATCATCTTTCAAGGAAGGAGGGGTAACAATCCCTAACTTTTCCCGGAGATACTCAAATGTATCCTTTGGAAGAGCCATAGTGAATATATCAACAACTTGATCTTTTGTAGGCACATATTCAAGCTTCACTTCATTCTCTGCAACTTTCTCCCTCAAAAAGTGATAATTGAAATGTGCTTTGTCTTTGAATGCATCAGTAGATTCTTTGAAATATTTATGGCACTTGTGGTATCACAAAGAATAGGGATTGGCTCATCATACTCAATTTTGATATCCTTCAAGGTCTATTTAATCCACAACACCTGAGTACAGCATGATGTTGCAGCAATATATTCTACCTCTACAGTAGACAAAGAAACTGATTCTTGTTTCTTGCTATGCCAGGACACTACCCTATCTTCAAGGAAGAATGCATGTCCACTTGTGTTTTTCATGTCATCAACACATCTGGCCCAATCTGCATCTATATAGGCACTTAAGGAAAAGTCATTGTTCTTAAGATACCACAAACCATGATTCGAAGTGTCCTTCAAATATCTGAATATCCTCTTTACTACCACAACATGTGATTCTCTAGGATCTGATTGAAATCTAACCACAAGACAGACTGCATGCATGATATCTGGTCCAGTAGAGGTTAGATAAAGTAGTCCTCCAATTATTGATCTATACTTGCTTTGATCATCCTTAGGAGATTCATCATCCTTGCTCAACTTGCAACTAGTAACCAAAGGGGTACATATCAGTTTAGAGTTCTCCATTACAAACTTCTTCAACAACTCTTTAACATACTTGGATTGATAAATGAAAATACCTTTACTAGTTTGAATGATTTGCAGTCCAAGTAAGTATTTCATTTCACCGGACATAGACATCTCAAACTCTTTCTGCATCTCATCTGCAAACTTCTTACACATACCTTCATTTCCACTGAATATAATGTCATCAACATAGACCTCAACAATTAGAATTTGATCTCTACTTATCTTGGTGTACAAATTACTATCTGCAGACCCTTTACTAAATCCTTGCTGCAAAAGGTATTTATCCAGTCTTGCATACCAAGATCTGGGAGCTTGCTTCAATCCATACAAATCCTTCTTCAACTTGCATACCATATCTAGTTTGTCTGATAGTTGGAATCCATCCAGTTTCTCTATGTAGACTTCTTCTTCTAACTCACCATTCAGGAAAGCAAACTTCACATCCATCTGGTATACCTTGAAATTTTTATGTGTTGCAAATGCCAAAAATAGTTTGATAGCTTCCATTCTTGCCACCAAAGCAAATGTATCTTCATAATCCATTCCTTCTACTTGTGAGTAGTCTTTACACACAAGTCTTTCCTTATTTCTCACAACTTCTCCAACTTCATTCAGTTTGTTCCAGAATACCCACTTTGTTCCAATCACATTCTTGTCTGCAGGTCTAGGGACAAGTTCCCAAGTCTTGTTCTCCTCAATTTGCATTAGTTATTCTTTCATTTCTTTGACCCAATATTCATCTTTGCATGCTTCATTTACTATTTTAGGTTCCACCTTTGAGAATAAATAGAGATTTACTTGATCTTTTGTAGCTTTGCTTCGTGTCAACACACCTTGAATCCTTTTGTCACCAATAATCTAATCTTTAGAGTGATCTATTTACACATACCTAGAGGTTTTAGGAATTCTTTCTGAAGCTTCAACTTCAACTTCTTCTTTCGGAGCAGCTTGCACTTCAGTCTGAACTTCCTTTCCTTTGTCTTTTTCAACCTTTTCTATATCAGCAGATCCATCTTACTCATGTCCATCTAGCTGAATATCTTCATCTACATTCACATTTGCACTTTTAATGATCTTTCTCAATCTTTTGTTATATCATCGGTAAGCCTTGCTCTTAGTAGAGTATCCAAGGAATATGCCTTCATCACATCTAGTATCAAACTTTCCTAATTCGTCATCTCTTCTAATGTAACATTTTCTTCCAAAAACTTTGAAGTATTTGATAGTAGGAGTTCTACCATACCACACATCATAAGGTGTCTTTGTTTCTTTTGCTTTGACTTGCACTCTGTTCTGAATTTAGATAGTAGTGTGTATTGCTTCTTTCCAATATACTTCCGGTAGGTCTGCTTCCTTAATCATTATTCTAACAACTTCTTGAACAGTTCTATTCTTCCTTTCAACCACTCCATTTTGTTGAGGAGTCTGGGGGGCAGACAAATGTCGCTTTATTCCATGTTCTTCACAAAAATCATTAAATTTATTTGAAGTAAACTCACCACCTCTGTCTGATCCCAAACACTTGATTCTCAAATCCAACTCATTTTCAATCATAGCTTTGAATGCCTTAAACTTGTCTAGGGCTTCTAATTTTTCTTTAAGAAAGGTAACCCAAGTCATTCTTGAATAACCATCAATAAGAAGCATGAAATACATGTAACCTTGTAGACTTCTTGTTCTTGTAGGGCCACATAAGTATGTATTCACCAACTCCAGAAAACCAGTAGAGAATTGTTCTTTGCTTTTAAAAGTAGTCTTTGTCATCTTCCCAAACTGACATTCTTTGCACATAACATTGGTAGGCTTCACAATCTTAGGCAGGTCTCTTACTACTTATATTGTGCTTATTCTCACCAAATTGTCAAAGTTAATGTAACACATTCTCCTATGTCATAACCAGCTTTCACTTGTCTAAGCTAACAAACAACAATTATCAGTACCCTTTAAATGATAAACATTACCATGAGTCTTCTTACCAGAAGTAATTAAAGTTCCAGAGCTTTTCCTTATCTCACACCCATTGTCCTTAAACACTAGATTATACCCTTTGTCACACATTTGTCCAACACTTAGAATATTATGCTTTAAGCCTTTGACATAAAGAACATCATCTGTATTTTACTTGCCATCAAAAGTAATTGATCCTTTTCCACAAATCTTACCAGTTGCATCATCACCAAACCTAACTAGTGCTCCATCATATTTTTCAAACGTAACAAACTTAATCTTATCTCCTGTCATGTGATTTGAACATCCACTATCAATGATCCATTCATCTTCCTTTTTAGCATGAAATACAGACAATTCTCCTAGACTTCCTTCCTTCACATAGCTTGCAAGATTAGCAAAAATAGGTTCTTCTCTTAGTACAATAAACAAGCATTCACTACCATTACCATCACCATAATTAGGTTTAGCATCGATTATACCATCATCATCTCTAACATAGTAACTCTTTCTTACCATCTTTCTTTTACTTTCATTGTTTTTGATCTTCAAAGCTCTGTCAGGACATCTTGAAGCATAGTGACCAATTTTACCACAATTGAAACATTTGAAAGGTAACTTACTTTTCAACTTTCCCCTACTACCTCTTTTCAATTTTCTTGCAAATTTTGCCTCAAGCTCTTCAAGATCTTCTTCATCTGATTCCATAGCATATTTATCTGATCTAGTAGTCTTTTCTTCCTTGGCCTTAAAGGTAGTCCTAGTTTTTATAGGGCCATGAGTAGTACCAAATTCTCTCATCTCAAAAGAAGTTAGTTTACCAAGAAATTGATCTTTTGTAAGCTTGCCCATATCAAACGATTCTTCAATGGTAGATACCTTGTGACTATAAGATTTGGGATGAGTTCTGAGTGTCTTATCTACAACATCCTCATCCTCTATATTTCCACCAAGACCCTTGATGTTGCTGACAACTTCATCAATCTTTTGTATGTAACTAGTTATGTTCTCATCCTTAGACATTCACATGGTTTCATATGTGGTCTTCAAGTTCTGTAACTTAGCCTTCTTGACAGATTCATCACCTTCATAAATATTTCTCAATTTGTCCCAGATCTCATGAGCAGTTTCCAAATCCACAACTTTCACCATTTTAGTGTTAGACAAAGCATTTAATAGACCATTTTTAGCTTTGTGATTAGTCTCATAATTCTTAATCTCTTCATTAGACTACAAACCACCTTTAGGTATTGTGTATTTATCTTTAAACCTATTCCAGACATTATAACTAATAGAAATAAGTTAACTTTGCATTCGTACCTTCCAGTAGGCATAGTCAAATCCATCAAACTGAGGACTATCTTTCTTGTGTGTCATCTTGGATCTACCTTAAGTTGTTAGGATTTCTTCCAAGGAATCTCACTCTGATACCAATTGTTGAAGGCACAAGACAACTAAGAGCGGGGGTGAATCAGTTGTATCAAAAACCTTAATTTCTTTAAACAAAATCATATTCACATTCACTTACTTTAGCTCCTTAATTTGTTATGAAGATTAAACATGAATTGTAGAATCAAAACATAAACACATCAACATCATACACACATGAACACCAGATTTTTACGTGGAAAATCCTAAAAAGGGAAAAACCACAGTGAGTATTAGCTCATAATATAATGTAATAACAATACCAAATAACAAAGAGGCTCACTATCTTAGGTCTCACTACCCAAATGAATGCTCACTACAAAAAGGCTCACTGCCAAGGGGTGGCTCACTGCTAAAGGGTGGCTCATTGCCAAAGGGTGGCTCACTTCCAAAGGGTGGCTTACTACCAAGGGGGCTGGCTCACTACCAGGATGGGTGGCTCATTGCCATGAATTGATATAATGGCATCTACAACATGCCTGAGTTCAGTCCCATTAAAGCGCAGTATATCTCTTCTTTTCTGCCTTTACAACACACACACTTTATCTTCACATATTTTCTCCCCTCACATCACTCACGGATTCATTACATATATTTATACCAATCATCAACCTTGGAACATTCATCAAGGTCGGCAATACAACATACAACCATTAGAACTATCTCCAAGGTCGACATACATACATAAATCAAATTAGGTATGTACCTAAACAAACTTGTGGAGAAAATGAATGAAGTAAGAACATTTCATGGCTTAGCTTGGACCAAATACATCCTTACACACTTCATTGCACTTCTACAATCCAAGAAACACATCCGCAAAGAATGTTAACACCCAAGTCTGCCAAACTGGTGCAATCATCAAGAATACTTAGACACATGCTTCCAAGTGCTTCATTACAGCTTGCAGATCAAGAACATACCTTCAATACATTCTAGAGACATCCATGAACAACATAGAATCACTTGGGAGATAACAAATCCAACCGCAACAGATCTCACTTGAAGACAACAAATATCACTTGAAGATAGATCACATACTACTCACAACAAACATTGTCGAACTCTGCTAATCAATAACTTGCTTTTCGGAGCACCAAATCACAAATCCTTTGGAATGAAGATATCTAAGGACCTTATTCGCATATGTCCAAAACCACAAGACCAAAGACCAAACTGCAGAGAAATTCAGAGCAAAATACTTTCTCCCTGTCACACTGTAAACACTGTCAAGCACAGTCTTCAAACTGGTTAATAGAAATTTTACTGTACATCGATTCAGACCACCAAATTTTGGATTTAGTATCTTCAAATACTTCTCTAAAACATATCCAAATCTCATACTCTGGTCTTCAACATAGAGGAAATACGGAGCAAAAACTCAGACATTGTCCTTAACATGACAACTCAATCAATCAACAAACAACTTGATATTAGAAGACACAGTTGGCACCAATGACAACACAAACATGTTGACATCAATGACAAAACCAATTAGCACATACTTGCAACATCTCTCTCTCTCTCTCTCTCTCTCTCTCTCTCTCTCTCTCTCTCTCTCTCTCTCTCTCTCTCTCTCTCTCTCTCTCTCTCTCTCTCTCAACCCCCTCTCTCTCTCCATCTCTATCAATATCTCTATCTCTCCCCCTCTCTATCTCTCCCTCTCTCTCTGTAACTCTATATTTATATTTATCCCTCCCTATCTATCTCTCCCCCCTCTTTCTCCCTCCCTCTCTAAATCTTTGAGATAGAGATAGAGATAGAAAGAGGGGGAGAGAGATAAAGAGGGAGGAAGAAATATAAAGATAGAGTTAGAGAGAGAGGGAGAGGGAGAGATAGAGATAGAGAGAGGGAGGTAGAGATAGAGATAGAGATAGAGATAGAGATGGGGAGAGGGAGAGACGGAAAGATAAAGATAGAGAGGGAGAGATAGAGAGATAGAAATAGGGAGAGATGGATAGATAGAGATAGAGAGGGAGAGAGAGAGGGAGAGGGAGAGGGAGAGGGAGAGATATAGAGACAATGGGATAAAGATGGAAAGAGATGGAGAGTGGGAGACATAGAGATAGAGAGATAGAAATAGAGAGGGGGAAAGATAAAGAGAGATATAGAGTTAGAGAGAGGGATCTACATAGAAATAGGTAGGGGGGAGAGGGAGAGATAGATAGAGAGAGGATAGAGAGATAGAGAGGGAGAAATGGAGAGATAGAGAGAGAGAGGGGGGGGATAGAGATAGAAAGAGATAGAGGGAGAGATAGAGAGATAGAATTAGAGAGAGGGAAATATATAGAGAGAAAGAGATATAGAGTTAGAGAGAGGGAGGCATAGAAAGAGGTAGGGTGAGAGGGAGACATAGAGAGAAAGAGAGATGGAAAATATAGAAAGTGGGGCATAGAGAGGGAGGGAGGGAGAGAGAGAGAGATAAATAGAGAGAGACCTAAGAGGTCCCTATGCCTTTACCCTAATGTATGTTGTTGAACCCCTGAATTGGGCTAAGTCTGAAACCATGAAACCCTGAAAATTTGACTAAGTCTAAAATTTGAGGGATCCTTCAAATTCTATAATCTACAATTTAATTCGTATGGATCTGAAACCACTCTCAAACATCTTTCCAATATATACATAAAATATAACTTAAAGTATAAGAAAGGTAAATGATAAAAGTTAAATACCAACTTATACTTAAATGTTTATTTTATGCATATAGCCCTGGTCTCTTCCTAGACATGACCCTACTCTAGAGTGAAGGAAGTTCAAGGATTTGTATTTTAACTACTTTAAAATGTGAGCATGTTATAGCATTCTCACATTATGGTTTTGTAGTTACCAAGCCTAGGCTCAGTAACTACCGAGCCATAATGTTAGTGCATTATAATGCACTCATGTTATGGCTTGTCTGGACCAAAAAGTGGTTTTGGCCACTTTTTAGTCCCCCCATCTTTCTGCACACGCTCTTACTTGAATCTGCAAAATCCTTCTCATATGTTGCATGTTACAAATGATGTAAATGGAAAGAGAGGAAATAAAAAGAAATTGTGATTTTTTCCCAAAGTTTTATACTAATCCAAAATAAGACTCAAAGCATTTCAAAACATTATATTGGAGTTAGTTACTCTTATACAAGCATTTTCATGACATACACATAGACATATAGGTCTCACTAGAGATGAAATAATCACAAATTGGAGCCACATGAATACAAAAAAGTATGATGTATGAAATACCAATCGTACAATTGAAATGGAAGCTAACCATGAAGAGGAAGAAGACATTGATAATGAGATAGACACAACAAATGCAACAGAAACCAATGAATGGGAAATTGTTGTCACAAATGGGACTTACTAACAATGTCAATCTAAATGAACTACAAATACTTGGTAGGCATGATTTTGATAACAACAAATGGGATGAACCTAGTGTGCCCCTACATTTTTATGACACTACAATTCAATTCATAAACATGAACAAATTGTGCAAATAAGATGAACACTTTCCGGTTAGGTTCAATGTCCCAAACTATACATTATTGCCAAAACAAAAACTAGCACTTACAATAATTATAGACTACTACAAAGATCATTCCTTAAAGAAACCCTTGAATATGATCATTCAAGGAATTGTAGGAACTAGAAAATCCTACCTTATCCCTTGCATAAGGAATATACTTCAAAGTACACCACCACAACACTAGAACCAACTCTTTTCTCTCGCTCCTATAGGAATTTCCATATTTAACATGCATGCCTCAACTATACATTCAACACTCAAGATTCCAAGCAAAGAGATGCAACCATTTCAAAGACATTCACTAACAACATTTCAAGAAGACATGAAACACATAAAATACATCCTCATTGATGAGATGAGCTTCATAGGGCCAAAGCTACTACTAAAGATAGATAGTAGACTGAGGGATTTCCCCACCAACAACTCTACTTTGGTGGAGTATCTATAATTCTAATAGGTGATCTAGAACAACTACCACTTATCACATGGACAAACCTATTTATGCATCACACTCAAATGCCAAAATGCTATGGCAACAATTTATTACAATTATTACATTGCAAACAATGTTTCCTCGACAAGGTGACACTCCAACTCAAACCCACATTACAAAACATATTTAATGCAAAACCAACACGACAAGATTGGGAACTGTTAATGACCCACACAAATAAACTACTTAGAACAACTAAAAAGGAATAATTTGATAGCTCAATGCACCTTTTGCTACAAATGATCTAGTGAGACTACACAACCAAAAATTTATAAAACTACTAAATATTCCAAAATCAATAAGCACAAAAACAAAATCAAACATTGATGCTAATGAAAACCAACTTCCACAAGAACTCCTGCTATGCAAAGGCCAATGAATCATGCTAACAACAAACTTATGGACTCAAGCAAGACTTGTAAATGGATCTCTTGGGGAGGTCATAGATATTATTTACAATCTTGGCTCTAAACCACTAGATGTACCAATGTACATCATAGTAAGGATTGATAATTATAATAGGCCAACATGGAACCAAAATGACCCAAAAAGTATGCCTATAATACTTGTATCACTAGATATTCATAGGCAGATACCACTATCCATGGCATGGGTAATTGCTATGCATAAATCCCAAGCGCCTAACACTATAGAAGGTAACAATTGATATCGGTGAAATAGAAAGTGGTGCAGGGGCACCTACCTGACAGCTGGCCTCCATGAGGCAGTTAGTTTGTTTTAGGTCTTGTTAATGTTTCCAAGAAGGTCTTATAAGACCAATGCATGTAATAAGGTCATGTTGACCATACTTTACTATTTTTAGGTAGGTTGTTAGGACAGCTGTTATGCTGTATGTTCGGTTGGATCCTCCCAGCCGCTTGGAAGCTCCCAACCGCTGGGAATCGAGTGGTAGTACTCGCAGGAGATCCTATTTATGCATGAGGATCGGTTGGTTTTAGACATTGAGCAGAGGAGTTAGATTGCAGAGAGAGACTGAATATTGTATTTGCATCTTTTGAAATCAATAAAGAGATCCTGTTGTGTCAATTCTCTGTTTTGGATTCCATTGTGTGATCGATTTGCTGTTTTGGTGGTTGCATGGATTCGCTGATCCATTCCACCGGTTGATTCGTCGAATCGGTGGAATGGCTATGTACAGTAGTTTAGGATTTAGTTTGCATTTTGTGTTTGTTCATGTGCATGTTTGCAGGATCGCAGTCGAGAGGTGTTGAGAACCCTAGCATGGGTATGTGCTAGGTCGTGCTGGTTGTTAGAGTCTGGAAAGTTGTCCAGGAAGCGGATCGGGTCACCTCAGGAGGTTCGGAGGATTGAAAATTTGCTAAGGGTGGAAAATCCATCGCAACGGCATCATCAGGATATTTCTATGTATATCCTGCAGTTACTTCAGGCGTCATCCGAGTAGATGGAGGTGAGCATGATGCAATCGTTTGCATAAGGTGAATGTGCATTGGGGTGATCATCATCAGGTGTTGCCGAGGAGGAGCGTATCGGCATAAGGTAGAAGATCGGGTTGATAAAACCATCGCGGGCCGATAATGTTAAGTTTGGCCGACAGCAGGATATTGAAGGAGCTGCATGTGACGTCATCGTCATCAGGATAATCGTCATCAGGATATCGGGGTGACATAAGCATCGAAGGAAGGGTGCATGAGGTTGTCGTCATCAGGATATATGGGAGGAACCGGATGTTTTATATCCTACTGATGAACATGATGTTGAACATCATGATGCTGAAGATAGAGGTTGGCGGTAAGGTGAACAGTGAACATCAGGAGGATGTTTGCGCTTGCCGAATGTGATGATGCTGCCAATAGTCAGATATGATGATGCTGCTGACAGGTGAAAGGTCGAAGGTTTGTCTGCAGGAGGATATCGGTCGGCAGAGAAAATATGATGATGCTGACAGCGTTAAGGAAAATATGATGATGATGATGGATTATGGACATACATGCTGTATGTCAAGGTTTTAGTGTGGATGCCTCTACATCATAGTGGTATCAGAGCTCAGCAAAAGGTCTGGGCTGTTGTGTGTTGATTCTGTCACCGAAAGGGCAGAGGTAGAGTTGATTCTGTCACTGAAAGGACAGAGGTAGAGAAGTGAGAGGTTGACAAAATGCCTCCGAAAGGTAGTGGTACTGCAAGGGAATTGCAGGAGATGAAGGAAAAACATGCCAGAGAGATGAGGAAGATGAAGGAGCTTGCTGAAGCACTTCAAGCCAGGCTTGTAGCCCTGGAAAAGAACAAAAAGAGGGAAGTGGACAACAGTGAGTCTGAAGAAGATGAATATACTGTTGAAGAGTATGAAGAGGTAGCTGAAGATCTGGATGCTGAAGACCAGAGATTTGCAAAACTGTTAAAGGCAGTGCAGAGTGATAAACCTAAGGTAAAGGTTGATGTTTCCAAGTATAATGGAAGTTTGAATGAAGATGAGTTACTGGATTGGATTGCTGCACTTGATAATCACTTTGAATGTGAAGATGTTGCTGAGGATCAGAAGGTAAAGATTGCAAAGACCAAGTTAGGAGGTCATGCTTTGGTATGGTGGGATTATGTACAATCCGAGAGAAGGAAACAAGGAAAGTCAAAGATCACTTCATGGGATAAGATGGTAGCAAGGATAAAAGGTAAATTCTTGCCCAGGGATTATGAAATTCAGATGTTTAAGAAGCTGCAATTTTTAAGGCAGAAGGAAATGGATGTGAAGGCATATACTGAGGAGTTTTATAAGTTGAGTATGAGATCTGGTCATCATGAGAATGAGGTAGAAAAGGTGGCTAGGTACTTGGCTGGTTTGAGATTGAACATACAGGATGAGTTAATTTTAGCTAACCCTAAGAGTGTGGAGGATTGTTACCAAATGGCAATCAGGATTGAAGAAAAGATGAATAGGAGACAAGATAAGTCCATGAGAGGAAGAGGTAGCAATATGAGGGGAAGAGGATTAGCCCCTACAACAAGGCAAACCAATGAGGGTCAAGAAGACACTGGTAAAGGACAGGGACAGTCTGATTTCAGAGGTGGATGGAAAGGTAATAAAGGCAGATTTGGAGGTGGTAGAGGTTCTACTACATTTACAGGAAAGTGTTACACCTGTGGTGAGTTTGGTCATCCATTTTTCAAATGTCCAGAAAGCAAAGGGTCATCATCCAGAAATGATAGAACGAATGACAAGAGAGTACAACTTGTGCAAGAAGAGAAAGTAGAGCAAAGTGTGCAGAGTTCAAACACTTATCAAGGAGATAGAGTTCCTGATGGTTATGGATATCCTGAGGAGGGAGAAGCATTGATGCTAAGGAGAATTAGTTTGCAGACATCAAAGGATATGATGCAAAGAAGAGCTCTTTTCAAGACCACATGCAAGAGCAAAGGTAAAGTATGTAAGGTTGTCATTGATACTGGTTCAACAGACAACATGGTATCTTAGGAGATGGTGGATAAACTGCATTTGGAAAGGATTCCACACCATCACCCTTACAAGGCATCTTGGGTGAGTGATAGTCAATCACTTTTTGTCTATGAACAGGCATATGTGGATTTTCAGATTGGAGCATATCATGATAGAGTTTTGTGTGACATTTTGCCCATGGAATGTTGTCACCTACTGTTGGGTAGACCATGGCAATTTGATAGGAGGGTATTGTATGATGGGTATGCTAATACCTACACCATCAAGAAAGATGGGAAGACTATTATGTTGATGCCATTGCAGGAAGATGCTGCAGCATAGGGGGCAGCCAAAATTATTTTAGTGGGAAAGAAGGAATTTGTGCAGATGCCTATAGGAGCAGGCATAAAGGCAGTTGAGGACACTACAGGGAAAGGAGTTGTTAAGGACAACAGGTTGAAGAAAGTTTCAGTTTTGACTGACAGAGGTCAGCAGCAGGTGCAGAAACAGGTTTGCAAACAGCAATCAGTTGAGAGGAATGACAAGGATGTTGTCATAGTTGGGACTATTGTTTGTCCTATAAAGGTTGAAAGAAAGACAGAGTTGAACATTACAGAAGTTCAAGAGGCAGTTCAGACAGAGGTTCTGGTCAGACAACCTAACAAACACAAGGTATGTGAGAAAAGGGCCTACATTGACAGGCATGAGGATTTACTTGCAAGAAAGCAAGTTACAGTTCAGAAGTCTTGGAGCAGCCAAGAGCCAGCAGAGGATAAAGCTAGAACAGGTCAAGACACTGTAAAGGCAAGGTGTAAAGGTGGAGGACTTCCACAACCTAACTCATGGGACATGAGTTCTTTTCTGTTGGGGAGTATGGTGCAGGGGCACCTACCTGACAGCTGGCCTCCATGAGGCAGTTAGTTTGTTTTAGGTCTTGTTAATGTTTCCAAGAAGGTCTTATAAGACCAATGCATGTAATAAGGTCATGTTGACCATACTTTACTATTTTTAGGTAGGTTGTTAGGACAGCTGTTATGCTGTATGTTCGGTTGGATCCTCCCAGCCGCTTGGAAGCTCCCAGCCGCTGGGAATCGAGTGGTAGTACTCGCAGGAGATCCTATTTATGCATGAGGATCGGCTGGTTTTAGACATTGAGCAGAGGAGTTAGATTGCAGAGAGAGACTGAATATTGTATTTGCATCTTTTGAAATCAATAAAGAGATCCTGTTGTGTCAATTCTCTGTTTTGGATTCCATTGTGTGATCGATTTGCTGTTTTGGTGGTTGCATGGATTCGCTGATCCATTCCACCGGTTGATTCGTCGAATCGGTGGAATGGCTATGTACAGTAGTTTAGGATTTAGTTTGCATTTTGTGTTTATTCATGTGCATGTTTGCAGGATCGTAGTCGAGAGGTGTTGAGAACCCTAGCATGGGTATGTGCTAGGTCGTACTGGTTGTTAGAGTCTGGAAAGTTGTCCAGGAAGCGGATCGGGTCACCTCAGGAGGTTCAACGGATTGAAAATTTGCTAAGGGTGGAAAATCCATCGCAACGGCATCATCAGGATATTTCTGTGTATATCCTGCAGTTACTTCGGGCATCATCCGAGTAGATGGAGGTGAGCATGATGCAATCGTTTGCATAAGGTGAATGTGCATTGGGGTGATCATCATCAGGTGTTGCCGAGGAGGAGCGTATCAGCATAAGGTAGAAGATCGGGTTGATAAAACCATCGCAGGCCGATAATGTTAAGTTTGGCCGACAGCAGGATATTGAAGGAGCTGCATGTGACGTCATCGTCATCAGGATAATCGTCATCAGGATATCGGGGTGACGTAAGCATCGAAGGAAGGGTGCATGAGGTTGTCGTCATCAGGATATATGGGAGGAACCGGATGTTTTATATCCTGCTGATGAACATGATGTTGAACATCATGATGCTGAAGATAGAGGTTGGCGGTAAGGTGAACAGTGAACATCAGGAGGATGTTTGCACTTGCCGAATGTGATGATGCTGCCGATAGTCGGATATGATGATGCTGCTGATAGGCGAAAGGTCGAAGGTTTGTCTGCAGGAGGATATCAGTCGGCAGAGAAAATATGATGATGCTGACAGCGTTAAGGAAAATATGATGATGATGATGGATTACGGACATACATGCTGTATGTCAAGGTTTTAGTGTGGATGCCTCTGCATCAGAAAGACAAGGACTAACATTTAGAGCTATATCAAGAGTGAAATCAATAAATGGTCTTCCTATTGAACCAACATTCTCCTTGGAAAATACTCTAGAATGCAAAAAAATCCATACACAACTATCAAAAAAAAAAGGAGGCTTGGCTACAATAATCTCACTATAAAAATGAGATATGCAAATGTCAATCCAATCTCTTCCACATAACCTTTCAATTTAATTTTTCATTCCCCACTTCATAATATATGTCTTAAAAAATATCCATTCTCAACTAACTCATTTGAACCTTTTTGGTGTACAAGTGGATACTTGCCAGAGACAACCCAATACAAAAAGATATTTGTCCTCCTCATCCTTGAATTATATTTTCTTTAGTTGATTTACATTACTTAGAATAAAATAACTTCTCATTGTTCACACTATATAGATTTCTACTCAAATGAGCTACAAATTTTCTTCTTGTAAATAACATCGTACTCCAATGCATAGGAATGAAATGAAATACAAAGAAGTGTTGCATGGAAAACTTCTACCAAAGGTCAAGATTGAATAAAAGTAATAAATGTTAATTTTGCTTGAATTCAAACAAAATTGAAGGTATTACAAAATATTTCTTCTCAACATTACAAATAGATATATAATACAAATATTTTGTAAATTTAATTTATCTATTTCAAGACTATGTTTATGATCAACAACAAAATTATATAATTTTACAATGCTAATGTTTTTAGATGTTTTTGATTAAGGGGTCAAATAGGTTTTCAAGGGACCCGAAACCCTTTACATCCAAACACTATCTACCAAAGATAGCAAAATAAACACCAACAGTGAAACAACAGCCCACATCCAAACAACAGCAACACAAAAGCTGACCACAGAGAAACAGCAGCGAAGCTGCACCCAGAAACACAAGTTAATGAGAAAACTCACTAACCCCACCTACAAAAAAAACCCTATCCACAAAAATACATTTTTATGGTCTTGACAAGAGACCCCCGATCTCGCACTTTCCAAGGTTTGAAACCACAGGCACGTAAGCCCTTTTCCAAGGATCTAAATCATCCATATCCAAAAAATAGAAAATAACCTAGCAGAAAGGAGGCTCCTCTGAAGGAGACCTAGAGAGTTTAGCAGTATTTACAAGGGATAGAAAAAACATGTTCATCAAACCCTCGACAGGGTTGGACAAAAAACCCTCATTCCCTCTTTTAGAAGCAACCTTGCTCCAAACGAAGAAAAAAATAACAGGGCCCCCATTTTCTTCTGGCCCATTACCTAAAAACATCGCAATAGGATTTGCACTAGAATACAGCAAACCCCCACTTGAGGATAAACTATTTTGGAATTTTTGACGAGGATCAGACCCCAGCCCCAAAACTCCATCATAATCGCTAATCTGTACATTAGCACTGGTGAGAGAAGGGGCAAACACTCCCTCAATATGCAACACCTTCACCATAGGAGTCCCAAACAAAACTAACTTATACGTTGGGACATGATCCATAAAGCACACCCAGCCACTACTTCTCCAGTCACGAGAATGAACAAACACAAAAGGCATCTCTATCTCAAAAGATCTGTTCAACCAGCACTCGTTAGGGTTGGATAGAAAAAGCCCAAACCCATCCCCTCTCTGCTTCTCAGTACATAGAGTAATGCATAACAAAAACTTTTAAGATATTATTTTATGCATAACAAAAACATTTGCACATAACATGTATCAAATGAATTGTCAATTACATAAATTCATAACACAAATAAATATATGCATTCCACTTCCTTCTCTACTCTAATTCTATATTACTTGTTGCTACAAAACCATCTTGATGATGTTCAATGTCCTCAATTTCAATATATAAATCACTAAAGTGTAAGGGATCAAGAGGTATACTCAACAAAAATCAATGATCAAAATGTCAATGGTCATGACATCTAGGATTGCAATAATGAGTCATGTCAAAGACTCACTATCTAATGTTGTATCAAGAACTGTAAATGATCAACGTATCATCCATGTCCACCAGTTTTTCAAATATATTTATTTATTTATGAGACTTTATCTTACATTAACAAGTCAATAAACTTTTATTTAACACTGATTAGCGAACACTTTTGATGTTGAATCAATTTTTTAATATTGTTACTCTCTCAACTCTAAAACCTAAGTTAATTAATTTTCATTACACATGATTATTGCATTGTAATATTTTTCCTATACAATATTACTTGAAGTCACCGTTATCATTATTTCATAAATTTTATAATTTATTTTATATTATTATATTATTAAAGTGTAAAGGATCAAGAGGTATACTCAACAAAAATCAATGATCAAAATGTCAATGGTCATGACATCTAGGATTGCTATAATGAGTCATGTCAAGGCTCGCGAGCTAATGTTGTATCAAGAACCTAAATGATCAAGTATTGTCCATTTCCACCAATTTTTCAAATATATTAATTTATTTATTTATGAGACTTTATCTTACATTAACAAGTCAATAAACTTTTATTTTAACACTAATTAGCAAACACTTATGATGTTGAATCATTTTTTTAATAGATTACTTATAATTCAACTTTAAGCCTCTTATAAATTGCTATGTTGCTCTTTTCCCCTAATACAAATTTTTAAGATATTCAATATAAATTACAATCAAGGTAACCATTGCACCTCCTTTTAGTACAAGTGCTAGTCACAAAAAACATTTTACAACAAAACACCTCATCATCACTGTTTTGGAAACCAAGTCCTTAATCCCTCTCTTATCATTTTAAAATTATAACTAATATTGTTACTCTCTAACTCTAAAACCCAAGTTAATTACTTGTCATTACACATGATTTTTGCATTATCCTAAATTATGTATATAAGGTGTAATATTTTTCATTACAATATTACTTGAAGTCACCGTTATCATTATTTTATAAATTTTATAAATTATTTTATATTTCTATTATATTATAAAGGTTGAATTTAATTTGGAAGTCTCAATCTTCTTCATATATAAATGTTCTCAACAGGCACAAGATCCTATATTGAATACTGTTGATGCTAGTTTGTGTCATCAATCCCCTCTTCGAAAAACTCTGTGGAAGCATGGTAGAACAAAGAATAAGCACTTGGGTAGAAAAGGAGGGCAAGAGGGCGAAAAGACAAGCTGGCTTCAGAGCAAAGCACTCCACGATTGATCATGGTGTTACTCTTAGGCATTTGATTGAAAAAATCTGGGACAAGCAGGGGGAAGAAGCTTTTTTCTGCTTTGTTGACTTTAAAAAGGCCTTCGACACAGTACCTAGAAGTAAGCTTTGGGGCAAAATGGAGGAGTTGGGTATACCGGAGGAGTATAGAGCAGTAGTGCATAGACTATATGAACAGGTGCAAGCCAAGATAAAAACTAAAGATGGCATGTCAGAGTGCTTTGGGAGCAACATTGGTGTCAAAAAAAGGGTGTCCTTTGTCCCCAACTTTGTTTGGGCTTTACATAGACAAACTAGAGGAGTGACTTGACAAGTGGGGAGGAGAAGGGGTGCACTTGGCCACTTATGTGGTCAAGCTATTGTTATATGCAGATGATCTTACTCTAATGGCCAAAACAGCACATAGCCTACAGGAACACCTGAGGGCTCTTGAGTCTTTCTATCAGGAGGTGGGAATGCAAGTGAACATCAGCAAAACAAAAATCATGATCTTCACCTTGAGAAGGACTAAGAAACAAATAAACTTTGAGTTCAAAGGCAGCCCACTTCAGGTAGTAAAGGAATACAAATACCTGGGTCTTGATTTTTGTAGCAATCTCAGTTGGGAGACATGCAGGACAAAAAGAATACAAGGAGGATGGAAAGCATTATACATGCTTCAAAATAGATGCAGATCTGTGGAGCTCTGGGACTGGAAAACAAAGCAGAAGCTCTTTGGACTGTTGGTTGTACCGGTGATATTGTATGGCTACGAAGTCTGGGGCAGCAGCACATCGACTTCGAAATGGAGTCAAATAGAAAGATTACAAAAACATCTAATCACAAGCAGCTTTAAAATAAAAAGCTCAGTCCCATATGAAATTATCCTGGCTAAAGTGGGTGCCTATCCTATTGAGGCGATGGTGATAACCAGGCTTTTGGGGTATCTGAAGAGAATTGAGAACATGGGGGATCACCGCTGGCCCAAAATTGCAGCAGAGGAAAAGATCACCAAAAGGAAGAATACGTGGATGCATCAAAATGTCAAGTGGCTGCACAAGTGGGGCATCAACATTCAAGAGTGCCCAAGAACAAACGTGGAAATCAAAAAGTTTCTGAGGGGGAAAGTCAAAGCTGCCATGTGGTCTCAACAACTTGGGCGAAAAAGAGAATACTATGCCATTCATTTTAACCCCACATGTGATCACGATCAAAAGTGTTATGTCATGGTGGATATCAAGTGGAAATATAAAATGCTATTGGCCTAGCTCAGAACTAGCTCACACCATCTTAGGTGTGAAACAGGCAGATGGAAGACACCTAGAGAAGAGTGGACGGATAGGATTTGCCATCTTTGTACGTCGGGCTCAGTGGAAACGGAATGGTATTACATCATGGAGTGCAAAGCATATGAGGACATTCATTTCAAATTCAAAGATATCTTGAATGTCGTGTCTTTAACGGCCTTGTTTGTGGAAACAAAGATTGTGAGAGTGGTTGTTTTTTTGGACAGAATCCATAGACGAAGATTGACTATCATCAAGGAGATTAAGAGCAGCAGTCAGGTTTAATGGGCGGTCTGCTTGTGTGGTCTGCTACTCTTGCGGGTCCCATAGACTATTTCGGTCTCGTGAACGTCATTAAAAACTTTCATTTCATTTCAATCATATAGAAAAAGAGCTCCTCATGGTCAAAAGATTCTTTCCTGGGTATCATTGTTTTACATCCGGTCATGGAAAATTGGTATCATTGGCCCAGACAAACTGACAAACAGATCTCCACAGACGTATACATCAGTAGTTGGAGCATCTCTTCACAGAATACTCTCTTCATTTCGGATTCATGCCTCCTTTCTTTTTAACTTTCCAGGTTATTGGTGACCAAATTCTTATAATAACTTTGTATGGATGTGAACCTTCCCTACCTGACAAAAGTCTTTTTCTGAATGTTTTTTTTTTTTCAACTGAAGAATGCAATAATATAGAAGAATAGACAGAATGTCTTTTTCTGATTGTTAATGTAGGATGGGATCATGGGAGTGCAGAAAGTTTATAATTTTATATTTTACATGCAGTGAAACAAACTTAAAATAAATATTTCAGACTTGCAGTTGAATTCGTCATGAACATTTTCATAAATACTTTAAGGATCTGAACTCAGAAATTAACACAGGTAAAAATTCAACAAATTCAACACAAAATGACCCAACTCTTTTCTACACTACAGTAAGGATTGATATTTATAATGGGCCAACATGGAACCAAAATGACCCAAAACGTATACCTATAATACTTGTATCACTAGGTATTCATAGGAAAATACCACTATTCATGGCATGGGAAATTACTATACATAAATCCCAAGACCTAACACTATAGAAGGCAACAATTGATATTGGTGAAATAGAAATACAAGGACTAACATTTACAACTATGTCGAGAGTGAAATCAATAAATGGCCTTCATATTGAACCAACATTCTCCTTTGAAGAATACTCTAGAATGCAAACAAATCCATACACATTTATCAGAAGAAAAAAAAAAGAGGAGGCTCGGCTACAATTAATCTCACTATAAAAAATGAGCTATGCAAATGTCAATCCAATCTCTTCCACATAACCTTTCAATTTAATTTTTCATTCCCTACTTCATAATATATTTCTTAAAAAATATCCATTCTCAACTAATTTATTCAAACCTTTTTGGTGTACAGGTGGATACTTACCAATGACAACCCCATACAAAAAGAGATTTTTCCTCCTCGTCCTTGAATTATATTTTGTTTAGTTGATTTACATTACTTAGAATAAAATAACTTCTCATTGTTCACACTATATGGATTTCTACTAAAATGAGCTACAAATTTTCCACTTCTTTTAAATAACATCGTACGCTAATGCATAGGAATGAAATGAAATGCAAAAAAGCGTTGCATGGAAAACTCATCCACCAAAGGTCAAGATCAACTACAAGTAATAAATGTTAATAGTGCTTGATTCAAACAAATTGAAGGTATTACAAATTATTTCTTCTCAACATTACAAATAGATATATAATACAAATATTTTGTAAATTTAATTTATCTAGATTTCAAGACTATGTTTATGATTGACAACAAAAATATATAATTTTACAATGCTAATGGTTTTAGATGTTATTTTATGTATAACAAAAACATTTGCACATAACATGTATCAAAAAAATTGTCAATTACATGAATTTGTAACACAAACAAATATATGCATTCCACTTCCTTTTCTACTCTAATTCTATTTTACTTGTTTCTGCAACACCATCTTGATGATGATGTTCAATGTCCCCAATTCCAATATATAAATCATTAAAGTGTAAAGGATCAAGAGATATACTCAACAAAAATCAATGATCAAAATGTCAATGGTCATGACATCTAGGATTGCAATAATGGGTCATGTCAAGACTCACTAACTAATGTTGTATCAAGAACTATTAATGATCAACATATCGTCCATGTCCATCAATTTTTCAAATATATTTACTCATTTATGAGACTTCATCTTACATTAACAAGTCAATAAACTTTATTTATACCTAATTAGCAAATACTTTTGATGTTGAATAATTTTTTTAATATTGTTACTCTCTCAACTCTAGAACCTAGTTAATAATTTTTCAAATATATTTATTTATTTATGAGACTTCATCTTACATTAACACAGTCAATAAAATTTACTTAACACTAATTAGCAAACACTTTTGATGTTGAATAATTTTTTTAATAGTGTTACTCTCTCAACTCTAGAACCTGAGTTAATTACTTGTCATTACACATGATTATTGCATTATCCTAAATTATGTAATAAGGTGTAATATTTTTCCTATACAATATTACTTGAAGTCGCCGTTATTATTATTTTATAAATTTTATAATTTATTTTATATTTTTATATTATTAAAGTGTAAAGGATCAAGAGGTATACTCAACAAAAATCAACAATCAAAATATCAATAGTAATGACATCTAGGATTGCTGTAATGACATCTATAGATTGCTGTAATTCTATCTATAAACTTTACTCACCCTATATCTAGAGCAAATATCAATGGTAATGACATCTAGGATTGCTGTAATGAGTCATGCCAAGACTCACTAGCTAATGTTGTATCAAGAATTGTAAATGATCAATGTATCGTCCATGTCCACCAATTTTTCAAATATATTTATTTATTTATGAGATTTTATCTTGCATTAACAAGTCAAAAAACTTTTGTTTAACATTGATTAGCAAACACTTTTGATGTTGAATCAATATTTTAATAGATTACTTATCAATTCAACTATAAGCCTGTTATAAAATGCTATGTTGCTCTTTTCCCCTAATACAAATTTGTAAGATATTTGATATAAATTACAATCAAGGTAACCATTGCACCTCCTTTTAATACAAGTGCTAGTCACAAAAAAACATTTTACAACAAAACACCTCATCATCAGTGTTTTCGAAACCAAGTCCTTAATCCCTCTCTTATCATTTTAAAAGTATAACTAATATTGTTACTCTCTAACTCTACAACCCAAGCTAATTACTTGTCATTACACATAATTATTGCATTATCCTAAATTATGTATATAAGGTGTAATATTTTTCCTATACAATATTACTTGAAGTCACCGTTATCATTATTTTATAAATTTTATAAATTATTTTATATTTTTATTATATTATAAAGGTTCAATTTAATCTGGAAGTCTCAAGCTTCTTCATATATAAATGTTCTCAACAGGCAAAGGATCCTATAAGAGCTCCTTATGGTCAAAAGAATCTTTCCTGGGTATCATTGTTTTACATCCGGTCATGGAAAATCGGTATCATTGGCCCAGACAAACCGACAAACAGATCTCCACAGACGTATACATTAGCAGTTGGAGTATCTCTTCACAGAATACTCTCTTCATTTCGGATTCATGCCTCCTTTCTTTTCAACTTTCCAGGTTATTGGTGACCAAATTCTTATAATAACTTTGTATGGATGTGAACCTTCACTACCTGACAAAAGTCTTTTTCTGAATGCTTTTTTTTTTCAACTGAAGAATGCAATAATATAGAAGAATAGACAGAATGTCTTTTTCTGATTGTTAATGTAGGATGGGATCATGGGAGTACAGAAAGTTTATAGTTTTATATTTTACATGCAGTGAAACAAACTTAAAATAAATATTTCAGACTTGCAGTTGAATTCGTCATGAACATTTTCATAAATACTTTAAGGATTTGAACTCAGAAATTAACATAGGTAAAAATTCAACAAATTCAACACAAAATGTTGTAGATATTAACATGTATTTCATTAGATATATTTGATTCTTGTTTATTTTAAAGTATGATATAGTCAACTAAATTTATAATATTGTTAATGATGAAATAGGTGAAATTAGGAAGGAGCGAATTTCAATACTTTGGAGAGATTTTGAGTTCTTGGCTCTGTTAGGGTTTTGTTTTCACTTTGGTCCCCCTAATGTCATACTGCTTCATTTTGAAGTGGGATTTGGCCTTTTTTTTTGCATTTATTGTGGTACCTCTTAGGTTGTCACCCATGCAGCCATTTTCTGCCCCTTCAAATGGCCTCAACCTTTCATAACTATGTAATTGCTGCTAGAGTTGAAGGTTCGATGGTGCATAATAATGACACCCCCACTCAAGCGACCCAAGAAGTTTGTTCCCAAGGTGGTCCACGAGTTATTTCTCATGAAATACCCTCGGATGTTGATCTTCCCATTCTAAAATTTGATAGTGCATGCCATTCGTTCGAAAACTTTACCTTAATAAGATATTTTGTGGGAAGGTGATGCAGTCACAATAGGAGGTTCCAACAAAGGACTATGTGAACATGTAGCTAATAACAATAACACATCCACAAATCATCGCAAAACATAGAAATTCACATAAAAACACTACAATTGTTGATTAGACAACTTGTACAATTATCATTGAATTACAACCACAAGATTTGTCACAATGGGCCCTCTTACATGTCAGGCCACAGCCGTTTGATTATAATAGATAACACAAATGGATAGTCGCCCCATAGGCTTCCTACATACATACTATGGAAACACCATTTCTAGGTGATGCATAATGATATCAAGTACAATATAACTTCATAAATTTACCACTACCCTACTGCAATGATTGTTGCATCAACCACATAATGATTTTCAATATAAAGACTATAGCACTTCCTTGCTACACAAGCTACAGCCTCTAAAACACAATACTATTCTATAAAAATGACATCCATAATGCTCCACTATCAACTCCAATGGTTGCACTCAACATCATACTCTTTGTTACCTCACTTTGTCTCTCAGATCTCACTCCCTTACTACTAAAACTTACCTTCTATGCCTCTACTCTATCTTTGTCTTCTTTGTTTTCTTCCAATTGAATTAAAACCCTATATATATATATATATATATATATATATATATATATATATATATATATATATATATATATATATATATATATATCCTCAAGCTTCTCACATGATCTACATTAGCCTCAAAGTGGCATAAAGCTGGAAACCACATGAAACATGTTGCTAACTAAAAATAACAAACTTACAAACTCCAACACTCAAATGGTGGAGAATCTCCACAATGGTTATTAGAACTTTCCCAAATATTCACCTTTGAAACAAACCCAAAATAAACCTTCCACAATTAGAAATAGTTCCAACTGAACACACTGTCAACCTATAAACACTTAACAAACCAAATTACCAATCTTTACTTATCCAATCCACCTCAGATTTTAATAGAAGATAAAAAACCATAAATAGAACTACAACTAGAAAAAAGTAGAAGTTAACTCCTCAACACGATGAAATGCGCTAACTTCCTTTACCATAGACTATTAGTTACAAACTTGTAGAGACACAAACTACCAAACAAAACCACAAATTTCACTTTCTTAGACATGATAACACATTTTCACAATTCCTAGGGATCCACCTATATCAGAAGGGTCCCCCTTGAAAGCATGCTCAAAACTGGGTCAACAAGGCTCGGGTCCCATAGGGGATTTTCCTTGAAGTTGTGCAGAACCTTAACAAAGTTTTTTTTATTTTCCATTTCATTAAAGCCAACCATGCTGAGGTTATTCTCACTCATGGCCCCTAGATCATTTGTTCTTCATTGCTTATTTTCAAACCATGGACTCAAGATTTCATCATCTCCAACGAGAAAGCTCTTCGGCTCCCATCTTGGGTTGAGTTCCCTAGATTACCCTTGCCATGCTAGAATTTTTTGAGCTAAATAGCATTCTCTTTAGGTATTATGATATGTATCAAACCAAAATGGTTCTAGACTTGGATCCCCCCAAAAGCAAGTCTTTACAAAAGTGGATCTTTCCAAAGATCTAAAGGAGACTGTGGATATTCAGATTGGACAAATGAGATATAATCAATGTGTTCTTTATTCGAATCTTCCTAACACTTTTGTCTATGTCAATCTTTTGAACATAAGATCTGGGACTACCCTTTGGATTCTCCTCATCCTAGTCCTAACACATGACCTGCTTTTGGGTCACTACCTCCTACAAAAAAAGAGGAAGGTTGGTCTATAGTGGCTAGCCACAAAGCCAAGAACTCTAGAAATAATGGCCCTCCCCCTAAGCAGGTCATGTGTTAGGACTAGGATGAGGAGAATCCAAAGGGTAGTCCCAGATCTTATGCTCTAGGGGTTAGGATTTGTAAACTATTTTAAAACTTCCAGATAAAGGGAAATTTGTTATCTCTCCTAGAGAGATGTTTGGTGAGGCAAAATTTGTTTGAGCACCATTAGCAGTGTCATTGTTATCTCTGCCGCCATCTAAAACTACCTAACATGCTTCCCCTCCCCCAGCTATGCAGTGGAGATCTCACAACCCTATAAGGTAGTTAGAAGAGAGAGAATATGTTCCAAAGAAATGATATCCTCTCTAGATTTCCTTTTAGATAGGTAGCTTCAATTCAAATGAAGCATTTCTACAGGATAGTTATTCATCTCTTGATGAGTTGGATGACAAAGAGATGAATTTCAATACTCATCTATGAATTGTGTCTCCTAGAACATGTTTGAGGTCTAATAGACCTCCCATGGAAGTATTCCATTCAATACACTTGAGATTAGTTTACAAGTCTAGACATTCTCTATTTACAAAAGGTTAAAAAAAAAATTTGTTTTCTACATCTTGTTGTGTCATTTGGCCTTCTAGTCATTTTTTGTGTAGTAACCATGAAGTAGGTCAAGGTGGTGTTGTTACATTTCTTTCTTCTATGTGGCATCAACACTTAGTTGACCAACGGTGTGACCCCACTAACCAAGTGTTGTGGGCTTTTTTCAACATTAATAATTATTCATTTGGAGTTATTAGTGTTTATGCCTTGAATGATGTTAAGAGATCTACTCTTTGGAGATGGATTGTAAATTCAATGCCTTCTACCACTTGGTTTTTATGTAGGGATCTTAATAAGATTGAAATGGCCTATGATAAATGTGGGGCATTATCTATGCACTAGAAAACTAGCAAAAGAGAGGCTTAGTTTTCTATGCATAATAAATTGGGGCTTTTTTATCCCAATATTGGCTACTACAAGATCATATGGCATGGTACACATGGAGTAATCTCTAAGCAATATCTGATAGGGTACTCAAGTGTCTAGATCAATTTATGATGTTAGTTCAATCTTTCTTCTCCTTTTCCATTAGCTAATCCTTTCCAATGGAGACTCTGACAAATGTTGTCCTTTCAAATCACTTTCTAATATGGTTTTGTATTGAGTGGCAACTTGGAGAGTCCAAGGTCGTGAAGACTTGGTTTTTCTAAACACATCAGTACTAAGTTACAAGTCCATATTAGCCCATATTCAACATGTTTAGAATTTGGAACCACATCCCATGCATGAGACATAATGGATAGCCTAGTGGAATGATATCATCACCATACCTATTGTTTCCTCTACATTTATGGGTACCAACTAGCCCATTTCCATTGTCGCTCATACAAGGCCACCACCTTGGAGCTCTGCCAAGCCACCATCACCTTGGAGGTGCAAGCTTTTGACTTGAACGATCAGCTCCACATAGCTCAACTCCACCATCAAAAGAACGTTGTAGATGCTCATTTTATGTGAGGAACCCAAACCAAAGCTTAGCTTCATTGGCTCAAGATTAGAGACAAAGTATCTTAAGAATTTTTTGGGCCCTATGTGCTCATCATAAATCTCAAACCATCAAGCAAATAAAGGAAGGCAAAAAACTTTTAAATGAGTTTTTCAATATTTATAGGCCTTTGTCCAACACTATGAGAAATTCTTTGCTACTTAGGAGTATACTCCAGCTTGAAACACTACTTTGTAGCAATGCCCTAATATGGTTCCTTAGCAAGTTTCTAATTCCTAGTGTATTCTTTGTGATCTTCTCACTAAATAAAACTTATGGGAGGCTACTTTTTCAATGTCTAATGACAAAGCCCCTCATTTGGATGGACTCCCTAGTGAATTCTACAAAACCTTTTGGGACACTATGGCTGGAGACCTCCACAAAGTCTATCTAGAGGCCTTTCATAAGAAGTATTTAGGAAATATAATTAATAAAGGGAATATATCAAATTTATATCTAAAGTTGGTGATCCTAAAGAAATATATAATTGGTGACCTATCACTTTGTTGAATGTCTCATACAAGATCGTTGCTAAGGCTCTTGCTCTTAAGCTTAGGCCTCTTCTCCCCAATTTGGTCCATCTTGAAACTAGTTTTATCAAGTCACAATACATCCTTGACAATATTATTTCTATCTAGGAAAGGATGGAATGTGCTCGACATTCTTAATAGCCTACAATGTTTATCAAAATTGACTTTGCCAAAGCTTATATGACTACATTAAATGGCCTTTCATTCTTGCCATGCTTCAAGCGCTTGGTTTTGGGCCTCATTTCCTCCTTTATGTGTAGATGTTACTTAATGATGCCTCAACTAGCATCAACATTAATGATCATCAACCTTTAAGTCATTTGGACTTTTTTTATCCATTTGACAAGGTTTTCCTTTAGCCCTGGAACTTTATGTGCATGCAATTGAAGTCTTTAGCTATATACTGGCCAACATAGTCTCTCAAAATCTTATCAAGGGTATTGCTTTACCCAATTCTTCCAATCAACTGGTTAATGGTCATTATTTTTATGATTCTTTCCTCACCCTTATTAAGGAGGAAAATAATGTCAAATAGGATCTTCATTATCTTGATATGTTTTTCCATGCTTCTAGTTTGAATATTCAATGGAAAAAGATGAACTAGATGACATTATTGAAGATAAATGAATATTGTTCTTATGAAGAAGATACTTCAACTCATCAATCTATTTTTTATAATAATTATGTTCATCATGCCTGGTTTTCTTACAGTAAGCACAAGTGAGTTTCTCCTTCTTAGATTTGTCCTCTTTAGAAGAGGTGGGAGGCTCATTAACTAAATTTGACTCTATCTTATCTTTTGGTTTCTTCTTTCCTTTATCTTTTGGTGATTGAGCTACCAATGCATGACTCTTGGGAAGTGCATCTAACTAATAAGTTTAGCATGCTCTCTAGTCAAACGGTCATAAAACAACTCAAGAGAAGGCATAGTGAATGCATCAACTAGGGCATCCATAGTGGAATAAAATTTATAAGAAAATACTACATGTGGCCCTTTTAACTTAGACAAAATTAAGAATATACATTCCTTATTTGATTTCTCTTTCCCACAACCTGCCAATTGAGATCTTATAGATTTGAACTTAACCAAATAATCCTCAATGGAAGGAAATGTATCAAGAGAATGAGAAGTCAATTTTGCCTCTATTTGCAAAGCATGGAATTCACTAACTTTACCAAATATGTATGTTTACTAATCCCATACTTTCTTAAGTGTTGTGCAATCCTCAATATGAAACAACAAGCTATTAGAAATGTGTAAATCAATCAAACCCATAGCCTCATCAATTTTGCTCCTATGAGAAAATCTCTCATATTCCTTAGTAAACTCAAGTTAATTTTCATCTAATACAAATCATAACCCCTTAGACCAAAGTAATCGTTGCATCTTACCTTTCCATGAGTGATAGTTATGAGGAGTGAGGAATTCAAATGAATTTAAATCAGCCAGTAGAGAGAAAAACACCAATAGATAAAAATAGACAATGTACAATAATAATCTATCTTAGAACCTCTTAGATATGAATCAATACTAAAATTGAAGCCCCCCAAGCAAAAACAACCACCAATTTCAATGTTTTTTCCAATCAATGAGTGAAAAATACCTAAAATGGCTTCAAACTAAAAATTTGATGTCTAAGGAATAATCTATAAAAATAACATGTGTGGATCTATATTGCTCAAAAATATCTTTCCAATGCCTATAATAAGTGAATATTTCAACATTGTGGGTGTAAAATATGGCTTGGTGAAGATCACAAGTAAATATAGACTTCAAATAGCAAAATTAGAAAAAAAAGACCTATACCATTGTGAATTGCTCAGAACCATCTTTCCAACACCTATTCATTTGTAGAAATCTAATATCATGGTGAAAAGTTATGGCTCCTTAAAAAATTTCCCTATTAGGGCATGAAAATGGTCTTAAGGGCCCTACTGGGTGGCCAGCTAGCAATCCAACAATGGCACTGCTCATTGAGCAGTGGCAAGGTGGTGGGATTTGGTAGAATTTTGTCATGAATGGCATGGTGGTGGACTATGGGTTGTGACATACGATGGTGACACCTAGAGATTTTCCCGTTGAGTAAGCACCCTTGGCAAAGTGTTGCCCACCTGCGGTGATATGACCAAGGCTAAACTCCTAAGAACTTTGCAACACATCCCTTGGGTGTTGATATGACTAGAGGTCAAAAAAATTCAAACACTATGCACCTACTGGAAAAGATGACGTTATTTATTGACACTAACCTGTACACACCTATGACCGACTAATGCAACCAAAACAAAAATTACGGCCTCTTGTACCTTGCAGTGAATCAAAAACTGTCGCGACTGGAAATATTCTTGGAATGATGCTTATTTTGGCTCTATTGATGTTGACTATGTAGACCTATGACCCATGTGGCTATCAAATCCGTATAGTAGTGATATGTACAATCCTACGGATTCCCTATAAATTAATACACATTTTTTACAGTGAAAATTATGTAGACCCTTGAAAAATGTTAAAAATTTTGTTGACCCCAAAACATGGAGTATTTTATGTCAAAATTCATTTCTCAGGGCTTCCAAAGTCAATGGTGAGGTTCATTTTGCACTAGGATGTACTGTATGATAATTATTGGAAAAATCTCTCCAAACAAGGGCAGGCGGTTATAGATCTAAAGCTTTGATACCATGTAAGAGTCACACAATAGACTCAAGAGATGCCCAGGATCACCTACAACCAAAATAATCTTCCACAACAAGACAGAAGAAACATAGATGCTATATTACTAAAGAATGATAATGATGTATACAAGATACACAAGATCTACAATGTATCATACCTAGACATAATTTTCTTATATAGGCAAGGTTGAGACCTAGGACAACATGTGATCATGGAAATTGTCTTAATCCTATGACATAAAACACAAATATTAAGTTCCCTAAGTAAACTAAACTATAAAAGTGTGAATAGGGCCTAATTTGGAACCAATTAGGTAATATGCCATGTTCACACCAACAAGAACACCTTGATTAACTTAGGGGCATCCATAAATGTTATGACAAAAAAAACTATGCAAACCTTACAACTCATAAATCTCTACCCTACTCCCAAAATGTTTCAATCAGCAAACAAATCCACTATTAAACTTCAAGGATTAATTTAAGACTTAGTTATTACCCTTAATTCATGGGAGTATCCTATAGATGTCATGGTCCTACAACCAAATACCAATCTTGGAGGGTATCCTCTTATTCTTGGAAGACCCTAGTTGGCTATAGTTGATGCATTTATTGGTTGTAGGTTAGGGAATATGCTCATCTATAATAGGAATGTTACAAATAAGTTGGTGTTGCACCCACCATCCTAGCCATCCTTAGATATAGAACAACCCTTGTAGCTAGAATTTGAAGATAATGACCAATATTTGATATAGACATTGATGACCATAAAATGCAGCCCAATACTAAACACTCAGGTTGAAGATACAATTCTTTCCAACATTATACAAAACACATATAGCATCAACCCCCCAAACTGATAACCATTTGAGATATATGTCCTATCTATGCAACAATCTCTTTCTTGTAGTAGAGGCTTCAAATTTTATAGTAAGAATCCATACATTTCATCAATTAATACCTCATAGTTGTATCCTCAATACACTATGTCAGAAGTACATTGATTCAATGGTAGCATCGTCTAATAAAATTAAGATATTCCCCAATAAGCCACTCAATATTAATAGTAATTTGAAACCATAGCAACAAAGTCAACTAATCACCATGCTCCAATGCCATAAAATAGCCTTCGCATGGGATTATCATGATATGAAGGGGATCAACCAAAACCTCTGAACTCACCACATTTACATCAATTATGATTGTAAACATGTTAGGCAACCTCAAAGAAGGATGAACCCTATAGTTTGAGACATTGTAAGAGAGGAATTACAAAAACTTTTAGATACAAGTTTCATCTATCCTATATCAGACAACCAATGGGTTTCAACTCTTGTGATTGTGCCCAAGAAAGGAGGAAAGTGGCATACCTATATAGATTACAAGGAACTTAATGCTACCACAAGGATCATTTTCCTCTTCCTTTTATTGATTAAGTTCTAGATACATTAGTTGGCAAACAATACTTTTGCTTCTTAGATGGATTTAGTGGATATAATCAATTCAGAATTGCACCCGAGGACCAAGATAAAACTACATTCACAAGACCCTGAGGTACGTACACATATGCAAACCTTCCATTTAAGTTGTGCAATGCCCCTACTACTTTCTAGTGGGTTGTTTTAAGTATTTTTTCTTATCTAACACCTAATTGTTTGAAAATTTATATGGATGACTTCACGGTCTATGGGAATTCATATGAGGATGCCCTTGCCAATTTGGAGAATTTTTTTCAACACTCCAAAGACCACAACCTATCTTTAAGCAATGAGAAATGTTACATGATGATGATGGAAGGAATTGTGTCAGGACATTGCATTTCCCGTACTGGAATCCAAGTAGATCCTGCTAAATTTGTAGTTATCACAAACCTTTCAACACCGGAAAAACCAAAAGATGTTAGGAGCTTTCTTGGACATGCTAGATATCACCTTAGATTTATCAAGGATTTTAGTGAAATAGAAACACCTTTATTTGTACTACTTGTTAAAGATGTTGACTTTGTTTGGACAAATGCATGCCAAGAAGCATTCCAAGCTCTTAAAGATTTGTTGAACATAACTCTGGTGTTGTGTGGACTGGATTGGAAACTTCCTTTTCACACCCATACTGATGCATCCAACATGGCTATATGAGTTGTACTAGGATAGAAAGACAGCCCATTAGAATATGCAATTTATTTTATCAGCAAAAATTTGCATGAGCTTAACTATACAATGATGAAAAAAAGAATTTATTACAATTGTTTATGCAATAAATAAATTCCATCACACTATCACTGGTTATCCTACTTTTGTTCATACTAACCATGCAACAATAAGATATTTGATGAAAAACTAGTGGTAAGTGGTAAAATAGTGTGTTGGTTTTTGTTGCTACAGGAATTCAATATTACAATTTTGGATAAGTCTAGTAAAGCTAATATAGTTGCAATTTTTATTTCTCACATCACTTCTAATGAAGACAACCCCTTTTTTGATGATTCCTTTCCTAACAAACATTTGTTTGCATTAATGATTAACACTCCATGGAATGCAAATATTGTTAATTATTTGGTTGCAGGAAAAGATCCTCCATAGTTCTCACCAAAGGAAAAGTGAAGTTTAGTGGAGAAAAGTCTCTTATTCATGGATATTAGGATATCTCTTCTATACTAGACCTAATAATGTCATGTGTCAATGTATTAGGGAGGATGAGGTCTTTGACATCCTCCAAGATTGTAATGATGAACCTGTTAGGATAAGTTGACATTAACTTGCAATCCTAACCAATTCATGTGTCACCAAAGTTCTTGGAATGTGTTCCCCAACACATAAGGACTTTGAGAGATTAATTATTTATTAATTATATCACTTTGACTTTTGCATTTGAGAGATTAATTATTTATTAATTATATCACTTTGACTTTTACAATTAATTTCTAATTGGATAAAAGTAAACTTGGGTGCCCACTTTGAGATGGGAGCCATGAAGACTTTGTTGACTTCTCCTAAGTCTAAATATAGAGTTTGATAACTCCTAGTGAGTGGGAGTTAGATTTGGGCATCCCCTTTTCATGGGGACTTATATTTAGACTTGGAGTTGTGCTTTTTTATGTACATGAGTGAATAATATTGAGACACCTTGCATGGATATAATGTTAGAGTTAACCATAGTGTTAGAGATGCATGAATTGGATATTACTTGCATGTACTTGCATGTTGTTGCATATTGTTGCATGTTACTTGCATGTACTTTCATGTTGTTGCATGTTGTTGCATTTTGTTGCATGTTGCTCCTATGGACTTGCATGTTGTTGCATGTCACTCCTATGGACTTGTATGACCTTGCATGTTGTTGCATGTTGCTCCTATGGACTTGCATGTTGTTGCATGTCACTTGCATGTGCTTGCATGTCACTTACATGTGCTTGCATGTTGTTACATGTCACTCCTATGGACTTGTATGACCTTGCATGTTGTTGCATGTCAGTTATATGACCTTGCATAAAGTTGCATGTAAGTTTTGTGAGATTGCTTGCAGAACACTTCAACTCCAGAAACTTGCAGGATGGTACATCTCTGTGTTTCAAGTAATGGGTATCAGTTGCATGTTGTTGCAAATACTTGCATGTCAGTTTTAAGATATTACTTGTAGAACACTCCAACTCCAGAAAGTTGCAGGATGGTACTTCTCAGTGTTTCAAGTAATGGGTATCAGTTGCATGTTGAATCTGGTGTTTGCATGTCACTTGCATGTACAGAACAAAGTAATTCAAAATAACATTGGGGACATCAATCTTGCATGTTGTTTGTATGAAATTGATGTGTATTGATCACTTCAGTCAATAGAAAGTCAATGGGCAAATATAGATGCCTAATTGGAAGACTTTTTGTTGTTGCTTTTATTTGGAGATATGTTCGATGTTGGCACGTCTATTTTTAGCCATCTTGGGCACCCATATCATGAAGAGGTAGTTAACTCAAAGCTTGGACATTGTTTGAGTTTAGTCTTTTCAATTTAAAGTGCTTGGTTTTTGCAAGAGCTTTGGAAGCTATCTTATCAACTACAATTTATTGTATTTTGAGTTTCAAGCTTTTGAATTAAGAAGCTCTTGAATTTAATGAAGCTTCTTGAATTAATTAAGAGCCCCATATATTTTCCAGAGAGTTGAAAGGTAAAAAAGACTTAGAAGAAAAAAGAAATAAGTTTTTTGTAAAGACTTAGAGAAAAAAAATAAGAAGTTTTTTGTGAAGTGCATCAAGGACTCAGAGGAATTTCAGTATTGAATGTAATCTTTTCCAAAGAGATTTAATACAAGCACGAAACATCTTTGAATGTGGATTTTTTTCCTGAAAGGGTTTATCCACGTAAATACTATGCAAGCTTCTTCTCTTCTATTCTCTTCTCTTCTACATTGGATTGAAAGTGCAAAATCACTTGTTCATTAATTGTTACAGATTAATCTTATTTTTAGCTTTGCATACACAAAATTTTAGTTTATAGCAGTAGTTTTGCCTTCATTTTCAACAGAACCCTGTGGGGGCATTTTGCAACCAAGAGGATAGCTTCCAAGGTGTTGACCACCAGATAGTATAGCACAAGGATGCAATTTTATATACATGTCATTTTGATAGCTACGAGAGGATGGGGAAGCCCACTCGATTAGATGAGATGCCCCTATAGCCATAGCTAGTATTGGATCTATTTGATAAATGGGGACTAGATTTTATAGGACTCATTGATCCACCATCTAACCGGAAGGAGTATATATTGCTATCCACAAACTACTTAACCAAATGGGAAGAATTGAAAGCTTTAATGCATCCAAGAGATTAGAAAGTAGCAAATTTTTTGTATGATGAGATCTTCACACACTATGGAGTCCCAAGAGAGATAATCACTGATCAGGGACCATAGTTCACCTCTAATTTGATAGCAACCCTTATTCATGAGTATCAACCATGCCATAAGAAGTACATTGTGTATCATATGTAGTCCAATGGCCAAGTGAAGGTTACAAATAGAGAATTCGAGAGCATTCTTACTAAAACAATAGCTCTACATCACTATGATTGAGTAGTACACCTTACAGAGGTTGTATTGGCATATAAAACTACATGGAAAACTACAACAGGGTTCACACCCTATGAGTTAGTCTATGATAAGAAAGTTATCCTTCTAATTGAGTTTGAACATAAAACTTTCAGGATTGCACTTGAACTTGGCATGAACTTGTTTGAAGAACAAAAGGAAAGAATTATGTAGTTGAATACATTAGATGAATTAAGAAAAGAACCAACCCATACAAAAGTCATACAAAATAGTGGATACAATGCCATGATAGGTTCATCAAAACTAATAAATTCCAACTTGGAGATTAGGCATTTTTATATGATTCCAAGTACAAAGATCATAAAGGAAAATTATAGACACAATGGCTTGGTCCATACGAGATAGAAGCCATCTTTCCAAAAGGAGCAGTCAAGTTGACAACTATAGAGGAAAACTAATGCGTTGTAGACTTAAACAAAATTCAGGGGTAAACATATCTGAATAGTCTACTCTATCATTGCATTCCTACATTGAATTATCGACCAAGGAGTGTAAGCTTATGATGATGCCTGCACTATATATGCCTTCAAGACTCATTTATATCCTAAACTAACCCATACAGACTTATTTTGATTAGCCTAGTCTGTTGAAGTTCATAGAAATGTAAGAACAGCAAAAACAATTTAAAATCCAGTTGCTACGAGTACCTTCAGCATAAGCTGAAGATAACTATATTCAACAGGGAATTACATAATTAACTCAAAATATTCAGAATGATAAAAGAACTAACACTAACCTCCGGAGGACTTAAAATGTGCACTTGTTCATGAATCACAACTACTGGAAATAGCAATCAAGATATTTCACTTGCCTCACAATGCAATTGATGAAATAACAGAAAAACAATTTTAACTAGGAATGCATAAATAAATAAGGAAATATACGAAGTGAGGGTTAGTACCTTGAGTGGCCACCTCAGGGAACTATCTCACTTAATCTGTAAACCAAATCTACTTTAGATTCTCATGCATTCTCATAACACCGAATTGTATTCAATTCATATCAGAAACAGAATCTTCTCAGATTTTATTCAAATCAAAACATGTCTGGATAATTGATATTGAAAAACAGAGTAACGACTAAGTAACTGGAAAGTGAAAAACAACTAACTTAGCAACGAACTCATCCCTCTGACTTATACAAAATCCAAAGAGTTTAATGCAACCACTAACTAATCCTCAATCAATCCAACCCTAGATACTAGGATACAGGTTGCATGATTGATTTATTAATCTAACTGATCAAAAGAAGAAAAGTCATGTTCAAACAAGAACTCTCATGAAATGGTTTGTATGAAAAAACACTAATAGACTACGTTTAGAACAAGTCTTCCTTTCTACATTTATTCCAATCTATGATGGTACAGATTCATCCTCCATTTGTCTTCACTCTTGTTGTTCAAACTACACTTCACTTAATTCCCCTGTCCTACAACTCATTGCAATTTCTCTTTCCTTGATGCCACATCCTTGTTGCACAGGGTTAATTCTCCAAACATATGCACACAAAACAACTCTCATATTTAAACCATAGGATTCTATTTATATTACATGCATACTTATAATTTAAATCATTCACTTGATAATATAACCACCATATTCCATGTTATCAACATAGGTTTAAAGTCTTTGAAAAGTATATGAGAAATAGCATATAGTAATGGTGATGTTTGTTAAGTATCTGCAAGATCATATGAAAAGGTCTTAAAAACATATAAAAAATAGCATAAAAAGAAGTTAATAATTCAACCCATCATCTCCCCCCAACTACTCTTTTGCTTGCCCTCAAGAAAAATCAAGGAACTAAACATCTAGGGGAGAAGATTATAATGCAGAGTGTTTCATCTAAGGTCTGTGACTTCTCTGACTCCTTGTCCCTATTTGAGATAGAAACCATTGTAGCAGGCAAGCCTATTCATCCTGACCAATTATGCATTCTTACATTTATCACTCTTTTTTCTCGTCCAGTATGGTACTGGGTAAAGGAGAATAGGAGGGTGAAATGTGAGTGGCAGCCATGCTACTCCTATTCGCTTTGAAATCCTGATATACCTGTGTAGCCTCTCAAACATGTTCATGAAATTGTATCCAGAGTCAGACTATCCCACCTGTTATGCACATACCTCTTGCAGTTTTGAATGATAGACACTCCTAACTATTGTATCCTTCTATAATCCCTGAGTCTTAAATCCATAATTACCTTACCTGGACCCTTATGAGAGAGGAGTGTTAACCATTGGGTCAGGATCACATTGGGATTTAAGGCTTCTTGCCTAATCTGCAGTGGCACCTTCTTTTCTTGTTTCTCATACTTATCCATTAGCTCCCCTCTAAGCTGCTCATTTCTGAGGTAAGACATCAGTGTTCTAACATAGACCAAGGGGTTCCACCCTATATCTTCTTCCATCAAATAATTGTGCAAATAGTATTCACACAACTTATCTTGTTCTTCCAAACTGACTTCTTAAAATAACTAGAAAAAATCATGCCTTGAATAGATAGAAATAGACTAATCATTGATGAATCTATTAAATTGAAAACTAAGAAACTTTTCCTTGAGAAATAATGCATAAACTCTTGGTGGAGGTCTGCATTCAATGATTTGAATTGCTCTATTAATTACCTCTGCCAGCTTCCCTTCCAACCTTTTGATTACCAAATCCTTTTCCTCAACTGATACATTAAGACTTTGTTTCTCTTTTTCCTAGTTCTCCTTTCCTCCTTGGTTTTATGAGTCAACTTCATTAATTCAAAGCCTAGAGATAGAGTGGTATGGTACCTAGGGGTTTTTGTCATAGGGGGTTGGAGAGTGAGTACTTCATCCTCTTCAATTTTTGTTTTACTTTCAGCCAGTTGTGCTAATAAATCCAAATTGGAACCATGGCCATAATTCTAAATTTTCTCTTCCAACTCTTGAATCCTTTTCTCTTTTTCTTTATCTTTCTCCTCATACCCCTTTGCATGTTCTTCTAGTTGTCTTATTCTATCCAAAGCCTCTTGAAGTTCTTTTCTAATATTTCTATCCTCCAATAATTCTTTTTCTTTTTCAAAATTTAGATTTTCATCATCACCTTTTTTAGGAATATCAAAAACTTCTTGAGCAGAATTATCAGGTATAGACTTCCCCATTTTCTTTGTAGTAAATAAATCCTCTGACTTAGAACTAGAAGAAGAAACATACCTTCTTTTCCTGGCAGACATGTGTTGATAACTAAGAGGGGGGGTGAATCAGTTATCTTAATTATTTTAGCTTTCTGAACTTCCTTATTAATTAATGCAGCATCAAATCAAATAAGAAAACATAACCATGAAATGGAAATAATGTCAATACACATGACACAATGATTTTGACATGGAAAACCCTGTTAGGGGAAAAACCACGGGGTGTTTAACCCAAGATTGTATTCTCTGTTAGAAGAATAAGATAGTACAAAATGGCACTTGCCAATTAGGGCTCACTGCCCAAGCACACTGCTCACAAGAGGCACACTGCCTACAATAGTTTATACAAGGAAACTAGATACTTGAACTGATGAGAAGCATCCACATATGCTGAGGTTCAGTTCCAGTTAAGCCAAATATACTGATCTGCTGCACTTCATTCTTTCTCTCCTCAGGTATTGTTGTCCTATTACATTCCAGACCTGTCTTACTGCCTTCACACTGCTCTTCTACTATATTTCGCACAACACCACACACAACACTACAATTCATATCTAAATCCATCTGGTATATATATCCGCACCAAAGATTTCATCCACTTTCTAGTCGGCATCCGGAATACTCAATATTTTCCCAAATTATGATCTGTCGGATGAATCTTTGCATACCAAGTAATGCGTATCAAGGAGATGCTTATAGAAGTCATCATTTATGTCAGCCAATCATGGATGATACCTTAGGAAGCTTGATTGCCATCAATGTATTATCCGGATTAAGGTCTGATGCTCTGTCGGTCAGTTCTTCCTCTGTCAACTCTGCCAAACAGGAACCCAACACTTAAGTGCTCATGTCTCTTCACTCTTCCATCAATAGAGGCTCACTCCCTGGAATCTATCAGTCAAGGTACTCCCCTTGACTTCCCCAAATCTATACTTTACTGTGATACTTCCTCTGAGAAATCCAGACCTGACTGTCGAACCTTGCTGCCTGCTCTATTCTTGCTTACCAGACCACAACATTTCTTCAATCTGACTTCCGGTAAAGATACATCATGTCCTACGGATGTGTGGGATGGACTTTCTTGCCATCAATGACAACACTCATAAAGCCACACAGTGTCTCTTGCCAACAATCTCCCCATTTGGCATTGATGGCAACACTTAGTGAAAAATGACTAAGTATCATACTGCACTCCCCCTTTGCTGATGCTCTGTTCTAATGTACACTTTACCGGAGCTCCCCCTTAGCTAGATTCCTCATTTTTCACTGCTCCTCACTCCCCCTTTGACATCAATGGCAAAGGGTGGGGTCCACACACCAAAATTTGCAAAAGTCAATCTATATTTAGCCGCATAAGTATATAACAGGTTATACTCACATATACTTAAGTATGTCTGCAAAGGTATTCTTTAACTGCACAACTTCTGTCACCCAACTCTGCTTCATCCTATCCAAAATTGAGATGTGGCCACTCAACAAGAATGCAAAAGCTTCTGCTTTCTTAAGATCTGTCGGGTCATTTGTCCAGGCTGTGGCCTATGCATCAGTTAGGGCCTCATGCATGGCCTCTAACTTAAGGATAATGATCCCTCTGAGTTCAACCATCTGGCTTATTATGTTCTTCCTTTCCTTCTCAAGTTTCTTTATTTCGTTTATCACTGCAATGGTTTGACACTATTGATTTACTATGGAAGAGGAGAGAGGATCAAAACTTTGAGATAAACTTAGCAGTTTGTCCTCTTGCTCTTTTACTTTCTTCTCAATATCCTTGGTTACTGTAGACCAAGATAAACAAAATTTATATATATCTCCGCCATCTTTGAGAGCATTTTCTAGGCTCTTTATTTTAATATCCATAACTCTCCTATCATTGGTTATTAGCCCTTGTACCTCTAATAATCTTTTTACCAAAAACTCCTTCCAAACCTTATCTTCTGCTGACTTTTCTAAGGAATCAAAATGTGTACTAACACTATTAACTAGAGATTTGAGATTACTGGATGAAGAGGCTGAGGGATCCTTCTGAAAAGATGGCAAGATCTTCTCCAATACACCGGATCCAATTTCTATAAGCTTGCAGTCTTCCATGTGAGACTTCATAAGCTTTTCTTTTGCCTTTGCTGAAGTAAAGGATGCTAGCTTCATGGTTTGAACTGGGGAGAGGGAGTCAAGATTGAACGGTCCTTGAAGAAGTTCTGGTTCATCAAATTCCATCATCTCTTTGGTTAAGAACTCTTCGATTGCCTCTGTTGTTTCTCTTGCCGGAGATAGAGTTTTCTCCCCTTCTGCACCCTTACCACTATCATCTGTGGCCTTCTTTGTTGGAGTTTTCTCTCCTTCTGTAGCCTTACTACTGTCATCTTCTTTCTCCTTATCCTCTACTTCTTGACTGATCTTCTCTTGTACTCTTTCTTTTTCTTTGGATCTGAAGTTTGCAAGGGAAACCGGAGGAGAGATGTTTGCTTGGTCATGGACCTCCTCTTCCGGAGCAGAGGAATCTAAGTCCTTACCTTTTTCTTCACCTAACTCCTTTACCTCTTTTGCCACTATCTCAGTAGATTCTACTTCAACATCTGTAGCCGAGGGATCATCACCTAAGTCCTCTATAATAGGAATGTTGAATCTTTTGTATGCATTCCGGAGGATCTCTTTTGTCTCTTTGGCTACTTTGTCAATTTCTCCAAGCATAAGTTGATTCATTCTAGCTTTGCTCCGAAACTCATCCTTACAATCTTTGAAGATCATATTCTTCTGCTTAGGAGTGATTGAAGGATATAGCTGAATAGCTATCTGTTCTCAGATCTCAAGATCCTTTGCCATAGCATTATTCTTTCTTATTTCTAATTCCTTTTCTAAGCTTTTGGGGATAAGAGATATGATTTCAATAAAAGCCTTATTGTAGATATTCAAATACCTAACTGTGGCTTCTTGCAAGATCTTTTGGTCAGCTTCATTGTAATCATCATAGAATTCAGCCATTGGTTGAAGGTTCCCATCCACAGTAATTGATTTTATGATGTCATCAATGCATAGAGTAGGCTTCTCAACAAATTCTTCTGTTACTTCTTCAATAGAGGGTTCACTAGATATTTTCCTTTTCTTCTTCATTTTCTTTACTTCCTCATCTGATTCTGTCTCTTCTTCATCCTTTTGGCTTGTGTAAGACCTTGTTGCCTTTTTCTTGGTTCTCTTCTCTCCTTTTCCGGATGTCTGAGCTTCCGGTTTTGAAGCCTTTTGACCCTTGGAAGTGGCAAGTGCAAAGATTTTGGTTGATCTGGTCTAGGAGGGGGCTTGTACTGGAGCACTTTCTTTTCCAGTTTCTTGCTTTTCTTTCTCCGCCCTTTCCATTTTCTCTCTATTGGCATCAAGTGCCTCTTTTGAGATTCCATGCCTCTTGGCAAATTCTTCTACCTCTTTTCTCACTTTTCTCTTCATCTCTGGTTGTCTGAGCTCCACATGGATTTTTACACTTAATTCTTCAAAGGTTCCAAACCTTTCTGCCTTAGGATCCTTGGGCAGACTTAGCATGTGTTGAACATGCAGCTCTACAATTTTCTCGTCAACTTCATACCCCATTGGCATGATCCACACTGTTCTTGTTTCCACTGCCTCCATTAGGCATTGATCAGTTTCTACCATAAAGCATATTGTATTCTTATATTTTTCAACTAATGATTGAGGAATTCTTTCTCTGGTTTGCATCATGTTCTAAAAGTTCTTGAAATAGCCCCAGAGTGTTGTGTTTTATGCCTTGGCATCACCAAGTCCATGCAAGTAATCCCTAATTTGTATGGCAAACGATCTATCATTTTGCCATATCTAGCCACTAGATCCAGGTAGCTCATTCATATAGTAGAAGATCAAACAAAGTATCAAGCCACCATATTTGAAGGAGTTCTTCTTGTCCTTCTTTATCTTCTGCAGATTTTCCAAAAGTTGGTTCAAAAGGAGCTCACAGAGATCATAGTCAGCATTCTTCCTTAACATTTCATAGGCAGTATATATAGCAGTTCCGGATACTGAATTCTCCCTGCTAGAATGATATATCTTATATCCAATTATCATTGATGCAAACTTGATATCCGGATCTATGATATCCTCAATTGTCATTGCTCTTTTATCAAATTTTGATCTGGTAGCCTCACTTACAATTTGGTTTTTGACAGATTTGAGAGTAGGTATCCCACCGGTTGAGTGTAATCCGGTTACTACCCTAATGGCATCCTTAGTGATCTTAAACGGCCTATTCAACCATATAAAGTTATCATGTATTCTACTTAGAACATACCAGACCCATTCATCTTCCAGAAAATAGGGGAAATGAATGCACTGTGCAAAATATTTGTCTCAGATAGCTTTATATTGAGGTTTGAGATCAAAAGAGTCGTCTATTAACTGATTGTGATAGATATCTGACAGCTTGGATTCCCCAAAATTTTCAATGTTCGCATGAATATATGCCCTAACATCTTCAACATGCAAAACCCCATGCGGAATGCTGGAAAAAGCCCCTAAGGGATCCACTTCTAGAGATTTGTAAGGATGTTTCTTAAATTTGGGTCGAGGCCTATCAGAAATCTTTACAACATTTGGAGTATCCATCTTCAAAAGGTTTACAGAGAGATATTCAACAATGGAAAATACCTTTTACGCTTCTAGGGTTCACTAAATGAGTCAAATTAATTTGCTAGAAGAATCGACTTCAACGGTTGATCTTTTGAGAATTTGAAACAATTTGTTGCAGAGCTCCTTTTCTCTTCTTCTTGAATGCAAATGTGCAAACCCTTTTTATTTCTGGGAAAACCCTAATTTCATATTGCAATAAATGTGCAACTCAAGTCATTCCAGTTGCCTGGTTCTTCTTATTTTGAGAAAGATCTTTTTTCTGGATCACTGAGATATACTTAGAGTTATCCTTGGTGATTAATAACAAGCTATCTTACTTTCCCCAAACATTTGATCTATCCACAGATCAAGATGCCTCAAATTTGAATCATACCGGATCTAACTGTGATAATCATGTTTTACCGGATGACTGTTAAACCGGATCAATCTTGAAAGATTAGACTCTTCAAATCTTCCTGTGGATCTTCCATATCTTTACCAAGCTTTCTTTAGATGTTTCTCTAAGAATCCTTTAATCTGCAACTTCCCATGTGCCAATTTCAGGCACCAATTGACTGGTTGGGGGATTTGTTTTTCTTAGTGACTCCCCCTGAGCCAAAGCTCATCTACTCAATTTTCAAAAGGATTATCAGCACCAAATTCTAGTGCGGATCCATCCCCAACATTCTCTGTGCTTCTCTTCACCCAGATCATATTCATCTTCCTTTGAATTTCATCTGCGTTCACTTTTCCCTTTCATTTGTCTTGGCTATGATTATACTGTTCCAAACCCCTTTTGTCTTGATTCTTACTTCTACAGAATTTGGCAATATGACCGGATCTATTGCAATTGTAGCAAACAGCATTCCTTTGCATATTGGACTGATATCCTCTTGATCTACACTGATTAGCCATATGTCCCATTCTATTGCATGCAAAGCATCTACCATTGAATGAATTGTTTATTTGTATGTTTCTACACTCATGGGATTTGTGACCATACCTTTTGCAATTGAAGCATTGTCCGGAGAAGGATGTATTAGTTTGATTCATTCTTTTTCTACATTGATTTGCTTTATGACCAAAGTTGTTGCAGTTGTGGCAGTATCCATTGAAAGATGGATATCTTTGAGCAAATTGGTTGTCTTACTAGAGGTCTTCTAGGCCTATTTCTTGGATGTTCTAATCTTGAGTTCTTTTGACCGGATCCAGAGCTTTCACCTTTTTCATACCCCAAGCCTTGCTTGTCATCCACCCTCTTTTGGCTTTGAAGAAGAACTTCAAGTTGAGTAGAGCTTATCTTGAATTTCTCTTTGTATTCATTTGCTGTTTGAAGATCCCTTTTAAGAGTGTCAATCTGATTCTCAAGTTGTTCTTTATTATCTCTAGCTTCTTCAAGATCAGATTCTAGATCCCTGATTATTCTATCCATTTTGTGGCAGTCTTCTGACTTCTCCTTGAGAGATTGTCTTAGATCATCTTCAGTTTTTCTTTTCTCTTCAATTTCTTGGGTGAATTTCATAACTCCTAATTCCATTTCATGTCTTACCATAATGACCTATTTTGATAACTTTTCACATAACTTGGTTTTCTCCTTCAGATCTTCATTTGTACCATTGTCTTCACTTTGACTTGCCAATTGTTGAAGTAGATCTTTTCTCTTTTTCATAGAGATACTCAGTTTCCCTTTAGTTCATTTATGAAATCATCAGCATGTTTGAGTCTTTCCTTTAATTCATTGACTTCAGAGTTGGATTGCTCAAGATCATCTAGGGCAAACTGAAGTTGTTCCCTCATATCATACACATCCATTTGAGTTCCTAGATCTTCCTCAAGCTGTTAGGCTCTATTTGGAGGAACTTGGCTCTGATACCAATTGTTGATAACTAAGAGGGGGGGTGAATCAGTTATCTTAATTATTTCAGCTTTCTGAACTTCCTTATTAATTAATGCAGCATCAAATCAAATAAGAAAACATAACCATGAAATGGAAATAACATCAATACACATGACACAATGATTTTGATGTGGAAAACCCTGTTAGGGGAAAAACCACAGGGTGATTAACCCAAGATTGTATTCTCTGTTAGAAGAATAAGATAGTACAAAATGGCACTTGCCAATTAGGGCTCACTGCCCGAACACACTGCTCACAAGAGGCTCACTGCCTACAATAGTTTATACAAGGAAACTAGATACTTGAACTGATGAGAAGCATCCACATATGCTGAGGTTCAGTTCCGATTAAGCCCAATATACTGATCTGTTGCACTTCATTCTTACTCTCCTTAGGTGTTGCTGTCCTGTTACGTTCCGGACCTGTCTTACTGCCTTCACACTGCTCTTCTACTATATTTCACACAACAACACACACAACACTACAATTCATATCTAAATCCATCTAGTATATATATCTGCACCAAAGATTTCATCCACTTTCTAGTCGGCATCTGGAATACTCAATATTTTCCCAAATTCTGATCTGTCGGCTGAATCTTTGCATACCAAGTAATGCGTATCAAGGAGATGCTTATAGAAGTCATCAGTTATGTCGGCCAATCATGGATGATACCTTAGGAAGCTTGATCACCATCAATGTCTTATCCGGATTAAGGTCTGATGCTCTGCTGGTCAGTTCTTCCTCTGTCAACTCTACCAAACGGGAACCCAACACTCAAGTGCTCATGTCTCTTCACTCTTCCATCACCGGAGGCTCACTCCCTGGAATTTGTCAGTCAAGGTACTCCCCTTGACTTCCCCAAATCCGTAATTTACTGTGATACTTCCTCTAAGAAATATGGACCTGACTGTCAGACCTTGCTGCCTGCTCTGTTCTTGCTTACCAGACCACAACATTTCTTCAATCTGACTTCTGGTAAAGATACATCATGTCCTACGGATGTGTGGGATGGACTTTCTTGCCATCAATGACAACACTCATAAATCCACACAGTGTCTCTTGCCAACAACATGTTGACATTATCACAAGCGTCAGCAGAGACATCATCTGGAGGAAGTTCTCCCCTGTCTGAATCTACATTCAGTGGAATTGGATCACTGTTCTGCTGGCCTTTATCGTTTTCCTCTAATTTATGTTTCTCAACAACTTTTTCCTTGGCACTTTGCCTCTTTAGCCTACTTGAGCATCTAGGAGTGACAATCTCCTGCTTATCTTCCTTTTTCCTCCTCTTCTTGTCCCTCTTCTTCCTTCTTTCCTCTGTATTTTCTTCTTTCATTGTGCTCTTCTGCTTCTTCACACCCTTCCTATTCTTCTTTTCTTTACCAAATGATGGAGTGCTTCTCTTAGCTTTAGGGGTGGATGATGAGGGTTCTTTTGCTGCTACAGGCCTAAATTCTGGAGCATTTTCATCTTGTGTCTCTTCATGCTCAATTTCATATGGAGGCTCAGGTTCATATGGAGGCTCATCTTCTAGTTCAGGTGCCTCTAATAGTGTTGAAATATCCACACATTACTTAAAAGCTTCCCACTCAACCTGTGGGTACTGAATTCTCAAACTTCTCTTTATTAACAGGGCTATTAAACAATGATGGGATAGAGCGGTGTCTGACTGTTGTTTCTAGTATTTTGAAGAAATTCTTTTCAACATACCATACAGAAAATTTGGGACATTGACTAGTTTTTCATGTCGTAGATGATTGAGCAATTTGAAATGTACAGTATATAACATGTTATATCGACCATCACAGGTAATATATTTGATAATGTATGAAGCACATTTCCCCCAAAAGAAGGGAAGAGATGATTGCTTCGTACCTTGTGTGGTGAAGTCTAGGTGTTCACCCCTCTCACAAAATTCCTCCCTCATCGTGGCTGCATTAGCTCTAGCTGGGTATTCAGACCCTATTCATGGCAACCCTGTGACCTAAGCAATAGTTGTTTCGGAAGCATCTATAGTCAATCCTTTCACCATTGCTTCATCATACTATAATGTAAATGCAAATTCCTTTGCCATCTCATCATCATATTCTGTCAGTTTCAGAAAGTAATCTAACCAACCCACTCTTGTAAAGAGTGGAAGAACCATTACATCTTCCAGTATTTCTTTATGCACAGAGGATTCTCTTCTGATTGCATCCCCTCCCATGATTTCTATAAATTGTAATTGCAATCTCTACAATGTCAATTTCTACTAAACAGTGTCAATATTTGCTGCTTCAACTCACCACCCCAAAAAGACAATTTCTACTACTTCAATTCACCACCCAAAAAGAACCAACTTACAATTTCTTCCTTTCCTTTCTTCTCCACTGTAACTTCCTTCAGGTAATAGGTTCACTTATTGGCAAAACAGGGTAAGTTCATGGCATAGGAGGTTTTATCTGGTTTTTCTTGAAAGCCAAAAGATGGTGAATGGCGAATATTGAAAAATAAACCCTTCCCCCCAACTTAATTTTGAAGTGACCTCACTTCACATGTCAACTAATATGGAATGAGGAGTATTGATTAAATGGAATGGTGGATAATATTCTCACATGCAAGAAATAAACTACAAGTAATCATGAATATAAAAAGAAAGCTAGTTTTAATGATTGAAAGTTACGTAATGCACATATGGAATGGAAAGAAACAATCAACACACCTTGGAATTTGTGAACATATACTGATGAGTCAAGTTGATATGCATGCGGTGAACGGTAAGATGGCTGGTACGGCAATAGAATTATGATGCAATGGCACATAAAGGTGGAGAAAAATGAACAACTCATAAATGTGAGTTGACACTTGTAGAAATAGAGCGAAGTGATTTTGAAATAAATGTGGCATGTGGAATGGGCGAGAAAAATTGGGTATTGTTCACCAAACTGTGGAAGAAGGTTGCATACAGAAGTGGCTACGGGTGTCGCCAGCATAGGTCCCGAGGCGACTGTAATTACAGATGCAATATATCAGGTCCCAACTGAGTCAAGTCCCTACTATGTGAGTGGTAAACAGGTCCCGGTTGAAGTAACTATAGTAACCATGGATATTGTGCCATGTGTGCTTGTGATTTTAAAGCAAAGAAAATTATGTTTCAGCGACAGGGGTTGAGTATTGCAACTCAACCTCCACATCATTGGACAGTGTTGATGGATCAGCATCAGAAGGTGTATCAGTTGGTGTCACAGCATCTTCATCAGGAGTGTCAGGAGTACCATACTGAGCAGCTAAAGAAGTAAGAAAGTCATCCTTCTGAAGTGGCTTTTTATACCATTTTAGCATGTGCCCATTTACTAATAGTGAAAACCAGACTTCATCAATGGTCTGCAATTGAACTGCACCATTAGGAAAGACTTGTTTAATCTCATATGGGCCTAAACAACGGGACTGAAGCTTACCCTTGAAGTCCTTGTATCTTGAATCATAGAGGAGTGCCCAATCACCAGTAGTGAATTATTTAGTCTTGATGTACTTATCATGCCATTTGGCTCTTTGTTTCTATATGATCTCTATGTGATGGATGGCCTCCAACCGAATTTCATCCAAGGCATTCAAATGTTGTAGCCTGTCTTGTTGAGTTGTTGTCAGATCCATCCCTAGTTCGACTATTGTCCTCAGGGTTTTGTCTTCAAATTCTATAAGCAGGACTGTTGTCTTTCCATAGACCAATTCATAAGGTGTAAACCCTATAGTTGTCTTCTAGGTAGTCCTGTATGCCCAAACAGCTTCTGGGAGCCTAGAAACCCAATCTCTTCTGTGAAACTACATTGTCTTTGTCAAGATGTTCTCAAGTTCTCTGTTTGTGACTTCCACCTGACCATTAGCCTGAGGATGGTAGGGAATAGATTTCTTATGTCTGATATGATATTCTTCTACCAGTTTGGTGATTAAATCAGATGTAAATTGTGGTCCTTGATCAGTTACTATCTCCCTTGGCACACCATATCTAGTGAAGATGTCCTCATACAAGAATTTGGCCACATTGCCATCTCTAGCAAACTGTAAGGCTTTAACTTCAACCCATTTAGTTAAGTAATCAATACATACTAGGATATATTCCTTGTTGGATGTAGGAGATATAGGTCCCACAAAATCCAGTCCCCACTTATCAAAAGGGGCCAATGAGAGTTGTAGCTGCAAAGGCATCTCATCACTTCTTGTAGGCCTCCCCATTCTCTGACATCTATCACAACTCCTAGTGTATTTGACAGCATCTTTATGAAGTTTTGGCCAGTAATATCATATTGTCAGTATTTTGAAGGTTGTCCTCTTGGCTGCAAAATGTCCCCCACAAGGTTCATCATGGCAAGCCTTCATTATATCAAACACTTCATCCTCTCTGATACATCTTCTCATAATATTGTTTGGGCCAATGTAAAATAGGAATCCAAAAATCCAAGAGTAAGAGAAACATTTGTGAACTAGCTGCCTCTTCTCCCTTAGAGAGAAGTATTCTGGAATCTGCCCTGTAATCAAATAATTGGCTATATTTGCATACCATGGAGTGTGTATAGTTAGAGTAAATAGATGCTCATCAGGAAAAGAATCATCAACCACTCCTTCTGAGGACTGTGTAGGTAGTCTAGACAGAAAATCAGCAACTACATTAGCCTTGCCTAGTTTATCAACAATTGTAATATCAAATTCCTATAACAACAATAACCATCTTAGAAGTCTTCCACCCACTTTTGACTTATTCATCAAATATTTGATGGTTGCATGATCTATATGTATGAATACCCTGTAACCAGTTATGTAGTGCCTGAATTTGTTAATTGCAAAAACAACTGCCAATATCTATTTCTTTGTCACAGTGTAGTTTAACTCAGCTCCCTGCAGATTTTTACTTACATAGTATATGGCATACTCTTTGTTTCCTTCTTGTTGGCCTAGGACTTCCCCAATGGCAAAATCTAATGCATCTGTATGGATGTGAAAAGGTAGTGTCCAATTTGGACCTCTGAGAACAGGGGCTTGTGTCAATGATGTTTTTAGATTTTCAAAAGAAGTTTGACAATCTGGTGTTCAGTCAAATTCACTGTCCTTGGTCAGCAAAGTAAACAGAGGTGCAGCAATCTTGCTAAAATCGTGAATGAACCTCCTGTAATATCCTGCATGTCCCAGGAAGCTCCTTACATCCTTCTATCTTTGTGGAATAGGCAGGGTAGATATGATCTCAATCTTCTTTGGGTCAACTTAGATTCCTACACTTGAGATGAAATGTCCCAAGACTATTCCCTGTGTCATCATCAGAAAACACTTTTCATTACTCAAAGAGAGGTTGTACTCTGTGCATATTTTCAACACTTTCTCCAAATTGTGTAAGGCTTCATCATATGTGTCACCATATGTGGTGAAGTCATCCATATAAATCTCCATACTGTCATGGGCAAAATCAGAGAAAATACTAAGGACTGCTCTTTGAAATGTAGCTAGAGCATTGCACAAACCAAAGGGTAAGACAGAATATGCATATGTACCCCAAGGGCAAGTAAACATTGTCTTATCCTAATCCTCTGGAGCAATCTTAATCTGGTTATAGCCACTAAAGCCATCAAGAAAGGAAAAATATTTCTTGCCTGCCAAAGAGTCAAGAACTTGGTCAATAAATGACAATGGAAAGTGATCCTTCTTGGTAGCAGTATTGAGTTCTCTGCAATCAACACAAACTCTCCATTTTCCAACTTTCTCGGGCACTATGACCAATGGTGAAACCCATTCACTGTCTGAAATGGGGTATATAAAGCCTGCATCCAGAAGCTTTTGAAGCTCAGCTTTCACAATCTCTCTGAGGGCGGGGTTCATGTGCCTCTGTTGCTGCCTGATGGGTCTATAGCCATCATCAATATATATTGTGTGCATGCATAAGGTAGGATCAATGCCTTGCATGTCACTGTAATCCCAAGCGAATGTTGCTAAGTGTGTATGCAACATTTCATGGAAGGATTGTTGTTGTTCATCAGTCAATGTATTGTTAATATTCAACATATTACCTGGCTTGATTTCTAATTGTTTGGACAGTTCTTGCACAGAAGACAAATCAAGGCTAGGTAATACGAGTAAGCATTGTTGGGGTAATAAAGCATGAAATATTTGGGATACCTCCTCCAAGGAACTGCTAGGTATTATGTTGCTCAAAGGGTCTTGTAAGCACGATAGGCAGTGTTGTTGCTATAGGTGCCTCCCACAGTCATTTTGTATAACGTGAGCAACTAATTCATCTTCATCTGGAATATCCAATAAGGGGTTGCGTTCAATAGTCATCAGGGTTTGCAAGGAATAGGTGTCCTCATCTTCCAGGCTAGGCCAAATGGTCTGCTCAAGCTCATGGTATGGCTGGGCTAGTGGATATAAAACCAATTTCTTGGTCACAATCCCATTGGATATGATCATGTTACAAGACCTGCAACCTATAAATGCATCAGCAGTGGCAAGCCATAGTCTACCTAGTATAAGAGGATAACCAGCAAGATTAACCTTTGGCTACAACACTATAAAATCAGTAAGGTATTCCCAAGAATCTAATGTAATGACCAAATCTTCTATGACTCCTTCAGGTTTAACTGTAGACTTATCAACTAATTGCAAGACTGTCTAAGTAGGTCTAAGGTTGTTTAATTGGAGTGTCTGCATTGTCTCCTTGGTCATGACATTAATTGCAGCACCTAAATCTATCAAAGTATTCTTAATCAAAGTCCCATTGATCTTGACATCCAACACTAGACTACCTAGATCTATATATTTGGGAACAGTTATATTACCCAACATGATATCAGAAAGATTGCCTAAGACATGTACTGCCTGAGGGTCTATTCTCTTCCTTCCTAGGTTCTTTATGCAAAGATCCCTAATAGTCTTAGTGTAGATAAGAATATCGTTGATGGCTTGGATTAAGGGAATCTTGATACTTATATCTTTTAGCTGGCTGAGAAGGACAATATCAGTTTGGGTTGTTTGCTTTTGCATGGCCAAGTGCTCAAGGAAAGGAGGAGGCTTCTGATGTAAGGTAGTTTGGGCATCTTGGGTTGATTTAGGTTCCAAAGGTGGTTTATCTGAGGCTCCTTCGGTGGGTTCTTCATCTTCAAGCTCTGTGATTTGGGGAGATGAAGGCCCTGCAAGTTGCTTCTCTGATCTAAGATGAACTTTACTCACTTCCACCCCATAGGTGGAATATTGCATTACCTCGTTAGTATAAGCTTGCTGGACAGGCTTGTTATTAGGGTTAGGTGCAGGTTGGGCAGGGATCTGGGTAGGTCTAGGAGATGGATTTTGAGGTGTTGAGGGTGGCATGATGGCTGTCTGTTGTGGCTGAGATGGAATCATTGGTTACTGAAAAGGTGCATTTTGCTACCATTGTTGGCCCTTGTTCCATTGAGGCTGTCATTGTTGCTACTGAGTAAGCCACTGGGGGTTATAGCTGGGACCTTGAAAATTTTGTTGAGGCCATGGTTTTGGTTGTTGTTGGTTCCAACCAGCTTGTGGAGTAGGTCATTGTGGGTTTTGCCATGCATTTGGATTACCAAGCCACTGTTGAGTATTCCAAGCAGAGAAATTCTGGTTTGCAGCAGAAAAGGGGGAATTAAAATTAAGTGGATCAGTGGGCATACCTTGTCTTTGCTATGAAGGTCTCCTTTGAGCTATGAAGAATAGTTGCCCATCTTCTCCTTCAAATGGATGTAATTCTAGCCTTTCAATCTTCTCTTGTTGGATACTGGCCACCCTCTTGCATTTACAATTGGCCTTCCTCTATCTACAGCTGGGGCAATATTCAGTAGGCATTGCATCTATCTCTTCCTGTTTCTTCTTGATGTGAAGAGTATCCAGCTGTGTAGCCATATGGCTAATAATGTCTTCTTTCATGTTGGTCAACAGGTTACTAATTTCCACTCTTGAAACCCTATTGGTTGCCTTCCCTGTGATGGCTGCTCTTTCTCCTCTTGGTTTTTTGGAAAAGGTTCTAGAATAATTTTTGCCAGCTCTGCAGACATCCTCAAAGGGAAGTTGAGATATATCCCCTGTTCCAGTGAGATTGAGGGCATCCATGCAGTCATCATTAACTCCCCTCAAAAAGACCAGCTTCAGTGATTCTTTAGACAATCTATTTTGAGGGTTTTCTTCAAGGCAAACTGGAATCTTTCAACATAGTCTTCCAATGGCTCATCCTCTTTCTGTAGCATCCTGAAGATGTCATCTCTCCTCCTATCATGTCCTCTACAGTAGTCTTTATATTTCACCAGGAACTTTGTCTTCATGGTATCCCAGTCTGGAATGCATCTTTCCCCAACCCCATAAACCATCTTAAAGCAGCATCTTTTAGTGTGGCAGAGAACAACTTGAGTCTGTAAGGATCGGTGGTGTAGTCATAACTCCTACACAAGACATCAAACTCGAACAAGAAAGTGTCAGGATCTTCAGTCACCAAGCCATAGAAAATAGGTAATGCAGAAGGTGGTATATTTTTTAGAGTAGCAGCCCGTGCTTGGTCTGGGATAGGGAATTCAAATGTTTCTTGTCCTAAAGGATCCTCTATTGTAGCATCTTCCATGGTTCTAAAAGTCCCTTCCGTAGCTGTGGAGGAAGCTAATGGAGATGTAGGTGTTGATGAAGATGTAAGAAGAAACTCTTCTTCAGCACTTTCTACTATATAATTGACAAAGTCAATTGTGTCCTCGTTATCCTAAGAAGTTGAAGGGAGGAATCTACCTCGGTGATCTCTCTACCTCCGCATACAGTGGTTTTAGCTTGATATTTCAGTGGTCCTGCACAATGTTAGTATAATGTTTAGTGTTTCCTGAAAAATGAATTTATTAATTCTAATGCTGGAATCTAAATTTAAACTATGAAAGCATATAAAACTAATGAGACTATTAAGGTAGCACCATCCCCAGCAACGGCGCCAAAAATGTAGAGGAAGATTATTGCGTTGTAGACTTAACAAAATTCAGGGATAAACCTATCTGAACAGTCCACTCTATCATTGCATTCCTACATTGAATTATTGACCAAGGAGCGTAAGCTTATGATGATGCATGCACCATATATGCCTTCAAGACTCATTTCTATCCTAAACTAACTCATACAGACTTATTCTGATTAGCCTAGTCTGCTGAAATTCATAGAAATTTAAGAATAGCAAAAACAATTTAAAATCCAGTTGCTACGAGTACCTTCAGCATAAGCTGAAGATAACTATATTCAACATGGAATTACAGAATTAACTCAAAATATTCAGAATGATAAAAGAACTAACACTAACCTCTGGAGGACTTAAAATGTGCACTTATTCATGAATCACAACTACTGGAAATAGCAATCAAGATATTTCACTTGCCTCACAATGCAATTGATGAAATAACAAAAAAATAATTTTAACTAGGAATGCATAAATAAATAAGGAAATATACGAAGTGAAGGTTAGTACCTTGAGTGGCCAGCTCGGGGAACTATCTCACTTAATCTGGAAACCAAATCTACTTTAGATTCTCATGCATTCTCATAACACCAAATTGTATTCAATTCATATCAAAAACAGAATCTTCTCATATTTTATTCAAATCAAAACATGTCTGGATAATTGATATTGAAAAACAGAGTAACAACTAAGTAACTGGAAAGTGAAAAACAAATAACTTAGCAATGAACTCATCCCTCTAACTTATACAAAATCAGGAGAGTTCTATGCAACCACTAACTAATCCTTGATCAATCCAACCCTAGATACTAGGATACAGGTTGCATGATTGATTTATTAATCTAACTTATCAAAAGAAGAAAAGTCTTGTTCAAACAAGAACTCTCATGAAATGGTTTGTATGAAAAACCACTCATAGACTATGTTTAGAACAAGTCTTCCTTTCTGCATTTATTCCAATCCATGATGGTATAGATTCATCCTCCATCTGTCTTCACTCTTGTCGTTCAAACTGTACTTCACTTAATTCCCCTGCCCTGTAACTCGCTACAATTGCTCTTTCCTTGATGCCACGTCCTTGCTGCACAGGGTTAATTCTCCAAACATATGCACACAAAATAAATCTCATATTTAAACCATAGGATTCTATTTATATTACATGCATACTTATAATTTAAATCATTCACTTGATAATATAACCACCATATTCCATATTATCAACATAGGTTTAAAGTCTTTGAAAAGTATATGAGAAACAACATATAGTAATGGTGATGTTTGTAAAGTATCTAGAGGATCATATGAAAAGGTCTTAAAAACATATAAAAACAACATAAAAAGAAGTCAATAATTCAACCCATCAACAACCATTGATCTAGTCCAATTTTTTCTTATGGTTAATGGCCACCACATCAAACTCTACAAGAGACCTTTTGATAAGGCAGCCTTCATCCAAAAGACTTTTGACAAGGACTAGCCTTGTATGGATAAAGAAATCCCGTGGTTAATAGAAACACGTGGTGGCACAATAGTTGTAGCAATGGATGAGCCTACAAGCTCAAACGCTACATCTCCTAAGGTATGATTATGTTCCTCTTTCAAAAATAAAAATTAAAAATTAAAAATATAATTAAAAAATACTAATAAAAATGAAAAACTAATTTTTTGGCCAAACTTTGCTTTGCTACAGGTGGTCCAAAGTTGCTAGATGGTCCTTGGAGTCAAATCTGAGTGGCTAAAGGAAGAATAACATTTACTGCAAGATATATGTGTGTTACTCCAAGTCCTTTTTTTAACAAGATGCTACAAGTGAACCTGTAGCCACTATAAAGGTCAGAAATCATGGATGCAGGACATATCACTAGAACTTGCACACTAATTTTTCTATCATCACTGCTACTTGATTTATAAATCCTCATTATTTGCATGAGGATTCCCCTTCAATGCCACTCTAGTAGCCTTCATCCATTATATCCTGACTGTACTTCAATAAATAAGGAATCCAAGATACATTGGTTTGTGCCATGATTGTTCTACCACATCAACAACACAACCTTCCTTCAGTTCATTTCCAATTACTTCTTTTGGTAGGCTTGATGGCCCCCTACTCTAGGATTCCATCGACCTCCCCTAGTAATTGGACCCAGTGCTACAAAAGGTTGGTTTATGTCCATACCTCTCATTCATGTTCTCACTAATATAGTTCAACTCCATTACAACATTCATCCTTCAACTCCAGTATGACATTCATTCTTCAGCTTCAATATGCCATCAGTCATTTTGCATCATTCAAATTCACACTTCCATGTAGCCACATGAGCTCCTCACCACTTCACCATGCCATAATTGGTAATCAAGTACATATCACTAGGATAAGATTTTTTGTTAATAATTATTTTTTTATATCAATCATTTAATTTCATATACATTTAAATGGTGTTTTATTTATACTATTCCCTCATTATTCCCATCCAATCCCATGCCACCATTTGATGTACTCAACATCACTACACCTCCCATGTCACTTGAGGACGAGTGATATTTCATCAGAGGGGGGTGGCACACATTTCAGCATGTTATTACTAACCTTTCCATAAATGTGGCTATACATTTGGAAGTACAGATAATTATGGCAACTCACCCTACAAGAATTGTCAGCTTAACTTTTCCCTTTCCATATGCATATATATTTGGCCTAATTTTTTGTGCCTTTGTCAAAACTCCACCATTTCTATCAAAATTTCACCGTTTTGAAGATTCTTTGCTATAGGTTTACCCACCATTTTAAAGACTTCTCGCTATAGGTTTACCCAATGCCATGGGAGATGACATTATTTGACATGAGCCTATAGATCATATAGCCTTGTTGAGTGATAATGCAATATTGCCTATTTTCCATCAAGTAGCTAGATAGGTTATTTTGAAAGGCTTAAAGATTATAACGATGAGCTTGCCCATGAATTTTCCAGAACTTTAAATAATGATGTAGAAATGGTCAAGGGGCTTAGGGCGACAATTTCTGAGGAAATAATAGTTGAGGTTTCAGGACTTCTTGTTGTTGGTGAGTAGTGGCCAACAAGGGCTAATGTAGCTACTGCTAGGAACAAATTTTCCCTGCATGGTAAGCAATTTGAACACTCCTTAAAAGGGACAAGAAGGTTGTCACTACCTACATTATGGGTCAAATTAGCAACCTACGTTATCAGATATATCACGTAAATGGAGGCAGTCTCTACTCTATACGGTACATTTCAAACTTCTTAGCCATCTCTCTCATAATAGGTTGGTCAATGTCCCTAACTTTCTCCTTATTCTCCTTAGAAGACTGGCTAAGGAATATCAAAAAGGAAGACCTAATGCCCTTTCCCATCACTGTTCAATTTAATTGACTACTAAGAAAAACTCGAATGATCAATTTCCAGAGGTTCATGGGAAAATTTTCTTGAAATAGACAACATTGGGACATTAAACACCATTGGGCAAGGCCCTCAGGAAGGAGGTTAAGAGAAATATAACCACAAGAAGAACCCAGGTAGCGGAGAAGGTTGAGATTGCAGTTACACTCTGATAAGGAAGAAGAAAGAAGCATAAAGCATAGGGGAGCAAAGCAGGTAGAACCACAAGTTGAGCCTGCAACAACACAAGAAGAGCATGTAGCGCCATAAGTAGTGCCTATAGAAACACAAGTTGTGGAGCATGTATCCAAAGAAGCTGACATTCATGATGCCATTGATATTCCTTCTTCTTCAAGGCCTACAAAGAAGAAGTAAAAAATGGCTCTGAAGCCTAAAATTTTACGACCTAGACGTTCTCACCATCTACAAGAAAATGGATTGAAACATAAAGTTGTCACATCAACTTCAACGTGTTTTTGATAGAAAGTGAGTCAGATTTTGAAAAATTAATATCCCGCTGACAACACAGGTGAAGACACAGCAACATCAAGCATCTTTGAGTTCCACCTAGATGAAGAGCCAAGTCCTTCATCAGAACCTACAGTAGAAGAATTTGAAGAAGAGCAAGTCCATGTAGCCATAGAGGACAATACAGAGTTGTAGGCCACCCTAAGAAAATTTGAATATCTGAAAGCCAAGCTAAGGGAACATAAGTGCAAAGAAGGAAGACTTGATACATTGGCAAAATTGGAAGAGGAAGATTTTTAGTGAGCAGAGGTGGAGCCTTCACAACCTGCATCTAAAGAGATGCCTACTTAGGACCTGCCTACAACAAAAGACACAGGTACTACAAAAAAAAGACATTGCACCTTCTTGTGAAAGTTTTGCTTGTAAACAATACGATACAAGGGACACATAAACAAATATACCTAGTCTTGAAGAACTGCTCTAGAAAAGAGACAAGGCCATAAAGGCCATGAAAAACAACTAGGCTCAAGAGAAAAAGGAGATGGTAGATAAAGTAAAAGAAGAATTGAAAGACAAAGATGAGGAAATAAAGAGGCTAAAATAAAAAGTAGAAAAAATGGCATAGCTTACCATTCAACTAGTTGATCATAGGCCTACTGCCAAAATTTATGCCCTCTATTTAAAAGAAAAATGGTTAAGTTTTTAGTTCATGAGAATTTATTGTGATTTGTCTCTAAAGGTTGATACATCAAGGTCATTTTCAAATCTTACCAAGGAAGCACAATTGAGATACAAATCTAGCTATGTGAATTTTATCTCTATAATTTTGTTGTTATTTACAATTTTGAGTGGAACCCCAACTTGTACATGTTGGGGATGTAGAGTTAAAGGCATTAAGTTTTTTCATGAGGAATGAAAAAAAGAGAGGTGAACAAATGAGAAAGTATTCTGAATATGAAAAATCTATTCAAATCAGGATTATAGGTGAGGCTAGAGATGCAGATGCAATTGCGGAAGAATGGGTTCAATTACTGAACAAACCTAAGGTAGCTAACAAGATTGTCCATGAACAAGTCACAGCACAAAACTAGGATTTGGAATTGGTGCATCAAATAGGAAGAGACTCATTCAATTACAGAAAGCAGATATGGCAGGAACTTACACCAGAACTACAAAAAAAGAGCCCTACTCCATGTATAACTACAGGGTAGCTATCACAAGGGTGCGATGACACATTGATTCAGATAGATAGTTTCAGCTTGCCTGGTTACCACTGGCCTTTCATACACCCCTGTTTTGGTTTCCAATCCCTAGCTAGAAAGGTGACCAAGAGATTGACAAGGTAGTAGAGGATTTGAGGTGGAAAAGGATTGTAGACAGGAAAGGATTCTATCTTAAGCAAGCTGAAGGCTCCACTAACACAATCAACTTCAGAGAACTTTTTCCTGATGTATATGCAGAGACCATAATTGCTTCAGGATAGGCAACTAATTAAGTTGGGGGGTGTGATGAGTCCCAAAATTGTCCTTATTAGATATTCTTTATCCCCTATTTTGACTTGCATTTTGTATATATATCTACAACCTTTGAACACCCTTTTTGCTAAATACTCTGATAAAACACAAGTTTAATATGTATTTTATTTATTGAATGATTATATCTTAAGAGTAGTTGTTTTCAGGATAATATAGAATTTATTATCTTAGTTGTGATAATTGGCATGCTCATGAGTTGTTTAAGTACAATAAAGTGATTTCAGTAGAGTCAGCCACTTGCCCACAGCAACCAAGATTCACTACCCACAACCAAGGTTGTAGCTTGTCTGTAGTCAAGATTGTAGCATGCCTACAACAAAGTGATTAATGAGTAGTTTTGGATAGATGATGAGCTTTGCCTTTTCTCATGGATAGATGGAGCTTGCATAAAAACATGAATGAGTTAGCCGACTCATCCTTGTTCTTCTTAATAGATCCTCCATCACTTTTCTTTTTCAGCATATGTAATTATTATTGTATAGTTCTGACAAGAATGTGACTCTTACCCATCTATGAACCAGTTTCCTAGTTTAACTATTATTTCTAAATAAAGAATCCACCTCCTACATGTTTGGGAGTAGTGGGATGAATGTAGTGGTAGTAGTATTATATATAGCAAGAATAGAGGTTGCAAATAAGATCTAGTGAAAGATATTGAGCATAGTTGAATGTAATAGCTTTTGTTGAGATTAATATAAGATTAAGTCTATGTCTCTTTCATTTCTAGTTTGTTGTGAGTCAGAATCACTTTGATTTAGTTACCAATTTACTCAAAGGAAGAGAGGAAAGCATGATTTTATCCAAGCAAGGACCCACTTGAGGTAGATTGCAGTTGGGTCTTTGTTCTGAATAGTTTAGGTTTATTTACAATTCAACATACTCTTGATTAGGATTTCAGTAACCTGTAGCCATTAACATGTGTGTATAAGGTTTAATCTTTGATTTGTTTGAGAAGATTTCCAATTCTAGAATAGATTTCCTTTATGGAGTAAGCATTTACCTTACTATATTATGCATTTTTGTTTCTTCCCCTATACACAGCATTAGAACCACAATTTCTTAAGAATCTAACACCATACATACAGTATCGATACCATGCCAATAGATACATCCCTACATTGACATGTAAATGAAGCATAAACATTAACCAAGTGGCTTCTTGATCAATGTATAGCCTATTTGTTGAGTTGTGTATGAGTTTTTGTTGTACTAGGTTTAATTGGGGATTATCTGAACTCATTAGTGATTGGTACCCATATAGTGCCACAAATAGACACATATTGGAAGAAGTATGGAAGTGTTATACCACCATTCTAGTATGGTATCCATTACACCCATATCTCTTATTTATCTAAAGTAAAACATCAAATATTACCTTTCAAGCATTTGTTGACCACCTCAGTCTATCCATCTGATTGGGGATGATATGATGAGATACGAGAAATCTAAGTACCCAAGCATGAAAATAATCTAGTCCAAAAGATTACTTGTAAATATAGGATCACAATCACTTACTATAACTTTTGTAGTCCCATGTAGTTTTTGAATAGTATTTATAAAGGTTGATGCTACAGTGTTTGCTACAAATGGGTGTGCCAAAGCACAAGAATGTGCATATTTGGTGAGACGATCCATAACAACCATGATGACATTTTTCCTTTCAAATCTAGACAAACTTGTTATGAAATCCACAGATACCTCCTCCCACCTTTGACTTGAAATAGATAAGGGCTTCAAAAGACCTAGAGTCTTAATTGTCTCTCATTTATTTCATTGGCATACCATGCATTCTGCTACAAATTTTTGAACATCTCCTTTTAGCCCCTCCCAAAAGAAATGTTGCTTGATTCTATGATAAGTTTTCAAGAATCTAGAGTTCCCACCTACTGGAGAAGCATATAGTTCTTCCAACACCTTAAACTTAAGGGTTGAATTTCTACATAGGTACAACATGTCCTTGTACCATAAACATTTCTTTTCCATGCAAATTTGTCTAACACACTTGAATCATGTTGGAGTTTCTCAATAAGAGTTTGAGAATCCTTGTCCTTCTCCCACTCTTATCTTGCCTCATTAACCCAATATGCTTGTAATATGGAAATGGCATACAATAATGACTTTGTGGATTCATTACTCCTTGATAGAGCATCAACCACAACATTATCCTTCTCTTTCTTATATATGATCTCAAAGTCATATCCCAACATCTTTGTGACCCTTTTTTGTTGTTCTTAAGATGACAACCTCTATTCCAATAAATATTTGAGACTATTATGATCTACCTTTACTTTAAAGTGTTTGTCCATTAGATAAGGTCGCCATTGTTTAACTGCATCTACAGTATATCCAACATTTCTTTCTCATAAACTAGCTTCAATAAATTCTTAACTTTGAGTTGGTGGCTCTCAAATGTTATGGGTATTCCTTCTTACATGAGTACTACTCCTATGTCATGTCCCGAAGCATCACATTCCACAATTAATGTTTTAGAAAAATCTAGGGTAGCTAGGACTAGAGTTGTGCACATGACTTCCTTGAACTTCTCAAATGCCCTCGTAGCTACCTCATTCCAATGAAAAGAATCCTTCTTCAAGAAAGTTGTAAGAGGTCATGTTGTGCTACCATAATTCTCTATAAATAGGTGATAATAACCTATAAACCCTAAGAATTCCCCTAAGTTCTTGAGAGTCCTAGGAATTTTCCATTTGACAATGGCCTTGATCTTATGAGGGTCCACCTTAACTCCCTCATGTGACACTATATGACCTAGGTACTCAACGTCTTTAACTCCAAACACAGACTTGGATGGATTAGCATAAAGATGATGTTGCTCAAGAATGTTGAAAACTTGATTCACATGTTGAAAGTACTCCTAAGTTTTTCTTTATATTAAGATGTCATTAAGAAATACGAAGACAAGTTTCAAAATAAATGGCCTAAAGATAAAGTTCATCAAACTATAAATTTTGATGGTGCATTTTTGAGACCAAAAGACATTACCCAAAATTCATAGTGGCCCTCATGCATTCGAAAAGTTGTCTTATGCACATCCTTATCTCTAATTTTGATTTGATAATAACTAGAATGAAGATCAAGTTTTATAAAATAAACAACACCATTAATCTCATCTAACAAATCATCAATTACTAGAATAGGAAACTTATCTTTTATGGTGTATTTATTGAGCTCTCTATAATAAGGACACATCCTCCAAGTGTTATCTTTCTTGTGCACCATTACCATAGGAAAGGAGTAAGAACTCTAACTATGCCTAATGATACCTTCCACTAGCATCTCCTAAACCATCTTCTCAATCTCATCTTTTTGTACATATGGATACCTATAGGGCCTAATGTTGGGTGGTTGGATCCCTCATACTAGTTGAATGGCATGAGCGTGATCTTTCTAGGAGGCAATACTTTTGGTATCTCTCCAAAACCTATTGAATGCTTATATACAACTGCTTGTGGATCTAGTGGTGTAGAAGCATGTGAGTGATATGCTTGTAATGAAAATAATTGGGCCACAAACCCATATGCCACCTTATTAAGTATCTTTTGCATTTGATAAGTGATGCAGGAGCATCCCTAGTTCAAGAGCAATCTTGCATCAACCAAAAACATTTACATTTTAGTTTGTTTGCAGTTCAGTTTGTTTCTTTTCATTTTCCAGTTCAGTTCAGGCAATTTAGTCAGAAGCAGTTTCTATATTTTTTTGGTTCAACTGCATTTCAGACCTTGCGAAGCTGGACTTAGTATCTACATTCACTCATCTATATCATATCCAAAATTTAGAGGTCCGCACATCATTACTGGAAAGATATAGCTATCAGAAGATCAACTATTTTCTCAGAATAGAGCATTCTAACAGTCCCTGATAATCAATTAAAGGAGAAGGCTTGCAGAGCATTCCTTGACTTACTGAGCTTAATGACACATCATTCAATGATCTTTGGTTTGTGGCTGACCTTCCCCGAAGATCCACACATCATTCCATTCATTTTCTGGAGGAGTTCTATGCAATTTAGGTCCGACCTATCTGTGTACACTCGTTACAGCTTTTCATTGGAGTTTGTGACCTTCTTTGGCCGACGCGGAGGAATCTTATGATCCAGAATTCATATATATTGATGTAATAGATCCTTAGGAAAGTAGTTATCATGTGATTCACATAGTAGTATCTGATAGTTTAGATTTCTGCGAGGAGCCTCAAAGCTTTATCTTGCGCATGTATGTAATCAGGCCTGTGAGCCCTAATTGTAAGCCTGCATGTTGCTGGCTAATCTCTATTTGAATTCTATGATATACTAAATGACTAAATCTGCATGTGTTTCATTTCTCTGAGTTGTTTCCTTTGTGTTTACTCTTGTTGCACGGTCTGGATAGTTCATTCTATGAACCCTCCTACCATGACTGCACCAAGTGGTATCAGAGTGAAAGTTTAAATCTTTGGGAGTGAATTGAGCGAAATTGGTGAAGGAATTCTGTAAGATCTTGTTGCGGATAGATCGCCGAATTGAGGCAGATTAATTGTGTTGCAACCGATCGTCGATTGTGAGGCAGTTGTCACCCTGTAGCCCAATCGCCAAACCTGAGGCAGTTTACACTTGATCCCAGGAAGAATGTTGCTGAGGAGAGTTGCTGCTGTTGGAATAATGGCTGGAAGAATGGATCAGATGATGGAGATGATGAGAACAATGCAAATTCGATTGGATGTTGTTGAAGAAGATAGGCGAAGAGGGTTGACACTGAGACCTAATGCTGAAAGTGATGACGAAGAGGAATTTCAATCCGTTGAACAAGTAGGCGAAACCCTAGAAGGTAATGAAGAAGAAGAATTAGATCAAGTCAAGATGTTGTGAGCGATTTTAAAGATTGGAAAGAGACCTAGAGTTGATGTGCTGAACTATACTGGTAATTTGAACCCTGAAGAATTGATTGACTGGATAAATGATATGGAAGAATACTTTGAATATGAAGAAGTTGAAAATCTGGAGAAGGTGAAATTTGCAAAGACAAAGTTGAAAGGACATGCTGCTATATGGTGGAAAGAAGTTCAGTTGGAAAGAAATAGAAGAGGAAAAGAAAAGATTACAAAATGGGATAGGGTGGTGACAAAACTGAACAATCAATTTATACCTGCTGACTATGAGCTGGAACTATTGAAAAGATTGCAAAACCTAAGACAAAAGGAGAAATTAGTGAAAGAGTATACTGAAGAATTTCACAAGATGATCATAAGAACAGGACATAGTGAAGCAAGCAAGGAGAAAGTGGCTAGATATATCAATGGACTAAGATTGAACATTCAAGAGGAACTAAGCTTGGTGAGGATGACATCTTTAGAGGAAGCATATCAGTTTGCCCTAAAAGTTGAAGAGAAGCTGAATAAGAGGCATGATCAAAGACAGAGAGGAAGATGAGGTAAATTTCAGAGAGGTAGGACTTATTCCGGAGGAGACAAATCATTTCCAAAGTAGAACAAGTTTGACAGCCCATTTAGGAAGGATGACAGAGATACTAATGCATACCAAAGAAATGATAGAAATTTTCATCCCAGAGGTAACTATAATTCATACCGGAATGAAGGATACAGAAGAGAAGGAAGAGGATTTGATAAGAGAACATTCAGAGGTACTTGTTTCAAGTGTGGAGGTGAAGGACATAAAGCATTTGAATGTAATCAAGGTAGTACAAGTACGAGGACAGAAAATAGTGGAAGAACAGCCTATGTGGATGAAGAACCTGTTGAACTAAGTGACCCCTATTCTGTTGGTAAACCTGAGAAAGGAGAATCATTGGTGATGAGGAGAGCACTATTTCAAATAGAGATAAATGAGGATCCACCGTAGAGGAAGAATTTGTTCAAAACCAAATGCAAATCAGGAAGTAAGTGTTGTAAAGTTGTGATTGATAGTGGTAGTTCTGATAACTTGGTTTTAGAAGAGATGGTGACTAAGCTGAAGTTGGAAAGATTGAAACACCCTAAGCCATATCAGATAGCATGGATTCAAGATGATCATAAGGTACTGGTGAGTGAACAATGTTTGGTGACATTTCATATTGGATCTTACCATGATGAAGTCTTGTGTGATGTTATGCCTATGGATGTTTGTCATATTTTGTAGGGTAGACCTTGGCAGTATGATAGAAAAGCTATTCATGATGGAAGAAAGAATACATATACTATAACATCAAATGGAAATAGAATTACATTGATTCCTTTGGAGGATGATCCTAAGAGTGAAGTATGCGGGAATGCTAGAATCTATTTGGTAGATGGAAGAAAATTTCTGGATGGTTTGAGACATGAGAATATGTGTTATGCCTTGATTCCTAAGAAGCCTGAAGCATTAAAGAAGGAGACTGAAGAATCACAACTGGAGGAGATAAGAGAGTTGTTGATAGAGTATGAAGACATCATATCAAATAATGTACCTGAAGGATTGCCACCTATAAGGAGTATCAGTTATCACATGGATCTTATACCAGGAGCAAGTTTGCCTAACAAAGCAACACATAGAATGACACCGACAGAGAATGAAGAATTGAATAGACATATACAGGATTTGCTGAGGAAAGGTTTGATCAGAGAAAGTTTGAGTCCTTGTGTAATACCTGCAGTATTAGCACCTAAGAAGGATGGAGAATGGAGAATGTGTACTGACTCGAGAGCAATAAACAAGATCACAGTTAAGTATAGATTTCCTTTACCTATGATGGATGATATCATGGATTGTTTGAGTGGAGCAAGATATTTCACAAAGATAGACTTGAAGAGTGGATACCATCAGATCATAATTAGATAAGGAGATGAATGGAAGACTCTTTTTAAGACAAATGAAGGATTGTATGAGTGGTTAGTGATGCCCTTTGGATTAACAAATGCACTGAGTACTTTCATGAGATTGATGAATGAAGTCTTGAAGAAATTCTTGAGTAAGTTTGTGATTGTATATTTGGATGATATTCTAATTTTCAATAAGATAAAGGAGGAACATTTGTGGCATATTAGACAAGTTTTACAGAGACTGAGAGAAGAGAAATTGCTGATAAACATCAAGAAGTGTAGTTTCATGAAAGAAGAGTTGGTATACTTGGGATTTGTGATTTCTACAGAAGGATTGAAGATGGACCCTAAGAAAGTAAGAGCAATTATTGAATGGCCTACACCGAAGAGCATTGGAGAGGTTAGATCATTTCATGGCTTGGCTAGTTTCTACCAGAAGTTCATCAGAAATTTTAGTTCAGTATGTAACCCTATGACAAAGACAATGAGAGGTGACAGGAAGACTTTAAGTGGACATCTGGAGCAGATAAAAGTTTTGAATTATTGAAGCAGAAGGTGACAGAGCAACCTATTTTGGCATTACCAGATTTCAAAAAGGTATTTCAAGTTGATTGTGATGCAAGTGGAAATGCAATTGGAGCAGTATTAAGTCAAGAAGGTAGACCTGTAGCTTATTTCAGTGAGAAGTTGAATGATGCAAGGAGAAGATATTTAGTTTATGATCAAGAGTTCTATACCATAATTCAAGCCTTGAAGAAGTGGAGACATTACTTGTTTCCTAAGGAGTTTGTGTTGTATACAGATCATCAAGCTTTGCAATATTTGAATAGTCAAGGTAAGTTGAATCAAAGACATATGAGATGGGTAGAGTTCATGCAGAGTTACACTTTTGTGTTGAAGCATAGGAGTGGAAAATCAAACAAAGTTGTTGATGCATTGAGTAGGAGAAGAAACTTGTTGACATAAATGAGAGTTGAAGTGTTGGGTTTTGATGAATTGAAGAACATGTATGAAGGAGGCACTAATTTTGCAGAACCTTGGAAACCATGTAGAGATCCTGTTGTGACAGATAGGAGTAAGTGGTTGGACTATTTCACTCAAAAAGATATGTTGTTCAAAGGAAATCAGTTGTGCATACCTAGAAGTTCAATGAGAGATAATTTAATTGTTAGAAATTAATCTTTACTTAGTGAAGATTATATTTTATTTGTAATTTATTATTTGGTGTATTATCCCCACACATGTTGGATAATTCACCTCTTTTATTCCTTCTATAGGAATAATCTATATTTAAGAGGAAACATGTGGCACACACCTTATGCAAGGTGGCATATGGGAGTTACGCATAACTCCATTCTTCACCTCTATTTAAGAGGTGTCTCCTCCTCTCTTTCTACACATAATCTTTTCACAGATATCTTCTTATTCTTCTTCTTCATCTTCTCATTTCTCTCAATGAGAAGCTTCTCGATATCTTTGTAATCTCTCCTTTTTGGCTTCTTGCCACTTGCATATACACAGGGGGTTTTTCTTTGTTTTTCCCTCTTCACAATCTTGGTCTTGGTCTCCTTGGTGCAATCTGCAATCTGGTATTTCTCTTGTGTTTTGTATTATTTACTTTGCATGTTTGATTAGTGCTATTTGATCCTACAATTTCCCTTTTCATTGATCAAGGAGAAACATAGTGGTGGATTGGCAAGACATTTTGGTATTGATAAGGCAGTGGCTTTGGTAAGTGAAAATTATTTTTGGCCTCAGATAGATAAGGATGTTTGGAGATTTGTGCAAAGTTGTAGAGTTTGTCAAGTTGCAAAAGGGAGTAGTTAGAATACTAGATTGTATAAACCATTGACAGTACCAGAGAGACCTTGGGAAGACATAAGCATGGATTTTGTGATGGGGTTGCCCAAGACACAGAGAGGACATGATTCAATATTTGTGGTGGTGGATAGATTTTCAAAGATGGCTCATTTCATACCTTGCAAGAAGACAACTGATGTAGTGCATGTAGCAGACCTATTTTTCAAGGAGATTGTGAGATTACATGGATTACCTAAGAGTATAGTTTCAGACAGAGATACAAAGTTTGTTGGATACTTTTGGAGGACACTTTGGAAGAAGATGAAGACAGATTTGAAGTTCAGTTCAGAATTTCATCCACAGACTGATGGACAGACAGAGGTAGTGAATAGGAGTTTGGGAAACTTGTTGAGATGTTTGGTTGGAGAGAAGGCTGGAAGTTGGGATTTGATTCTTTCACAAGCAGAGTTTGCATACAATAATTCAGTAAATAGGAGTAGCGGAAGAACACCTCTTGAGATTGTTACCAGAGTAAAACCTAGAGGAGTTGCAGAATTGAGAGATAACAGTTTGGAAGAAAAGAGAAGTGCAAAAGCAGAGGAATTTGCAGATCATATGAAGACAGTGCATAATCAAGTGAAGAAGCATTTGGAGAATATGAACAATAAGTACAAAGAGAAGGCTGATGAGAAAAGAAGACATAAGGAATTTGAAGTTGGAGATGAAGTGATGGTGTACTTGAGAAAAGAAAGATTTCCAGTTGGGACATATAACAAGTTGAAGATGAAAAAGTTTGGACCTTGTAAGTTACTCAAGAAATTTGATTCAGGAAATGCATATGAAGTGGAATTACCAGAGACATTGGGTATGTCACCTATTTTCAACATTGCAGACCTATATCAATATCAGGAAGCAGAGTTCAGTGACAACATGGAGGAAGACTTGAATAAGCAGTTACCACAACAAGCACTAGAGTAGATTGAAGACATTTTGGACAGCAGAGTTGGATGCAACACTAGAGGAAGACAATACAAAGAATATCTTGTGAAGTGGAAAGGCAGACTGGAAGAAGATTCATCATGGATTTCTTAGGCTGAGGTGGACCATCTTGGTTCTCCCCTAGCCCCAGCAAAGTGAGGGACTCACTTTTTCAATAACCCCGGATGTCTGATGCAGGAGCATCCCTAGTTCAAGAGCAATCTTGCATTAACCAAAAACATTTGCATTTCAGTTTGTTTGCAGTTCAGTTTGTTTCTTTTCATTTTCCAGTTCAGTTCAGGTAGTTCAACCAGAAGCAGTTTCTGTATTTTTTTTGGTTCAGTTGCATTTCAGACCTTGCAGAGCTGGACTTAGCATCTACATTCACTCATCTATATCATATCTAGAATTCAGAGGTCCGTACATCATTACCAGAAAGATATCGCTATCAGAAGATCAACTATTTTCTCATAACAGAGCATTCTAACAGTCTCTGATAATCAGCTAAAGGAGAAGGCTTGCAGAGCATTCCTTAACTTACGGAGCTTAATGACACATCATTCAATTATCTTTGGTTTGTGGCCGACCTTCCCCGAAGATCCGCACATCATTCTATTCATTTTTTGAAGGAGTTCTATGCAATTTAGGTCCAACCTATCCGTGTACACACGTTACAGCTCTTCATTGGAGTTTGTGACCTTCTTTGGCCAACGCGGAGGAATCTTATGATCCAGACTTGATATATATTGATGTAATAGATTCTTCGGAAAGAAATTATCAAGTGATTCACATAGTAGTATCTGATAGTTTAGATTTCTGCAAGGAGCCTCAAAGCTTTATCTTGCGCATGTATGTAATCAGGCCTGTGAGCCCTAATTGTAAGCCTGCATGTTGTTGGCCGATCTCTATTTAAATTCTATGATATACTAAATGACTAAATCTGCATTTGTTTCATTTCTCTGAGTTGTTTCCATTGTGTTTACTCTTGATGCACGGTCAGGACAGTTCATTCTATGAACCTCCTACTATGACTGCACCAATGAGAGGTTACCATCTATGGTGATTTTACACGCAACTCTCTCAGTTCTATTGTCCTTCCTCCTAAGTGAAAATGCATGAATAGCTCCTAGAAGTTCATCTCAATTACCGCCAATCTAGTAAGCCATTATACACCCAAAACAATATTTGTTGCACCCATAGAGATAGAAAACATTAAGCAATCAAGACAGTAATCTCTCATGGATAATTTAATGCTATGACATTTTTCTGAACAACTGACAATACCCTCATCTACAATCAAGACCTAAAATTTTGGAGCTAGATATATAAAACAATTCAAATGAGTAGCTAACTTTTTGTTGATAAAGTTATGAATGTTTCTCAAATATATCAACAATATTACTCTCTTTATTCAAGAAACCCCCTATGGTGCTAATGCCAAAGAGTGTGTGACAAGAAATCGTCAGTTGGGGATCTCCTGATTCCTCATCTGGCTTATTGTCAAACTGTAATATTTCTTCATCATCCTCTTCCTCACTCAACCCTTCAATGTAGAATAATTTTTTTCTACAAATTTATGTCCTCTATTGTATTTTCTATCACAGTTAAAACATAACCTTTTTGCTTAATACTAGACCAATATGGGTACGACTACCAAATCTTCCTCTCCAATTTTGAGAGGATTCTTCCTATGAAGCCATCGACAACACGTTAGGGCAATTTTTTAAGGTTGACACTACAACCTCAGAAATAGGGCATTCTACGATTGCTCGCATATTAGTGGATATTGACATCTCCAAACCCCTCCATGGAGATGGTGTTTTGATGGTGGAGGACAAGCCATGGATGCAACGGTTGGACTATGAGGGTCTCCCTTTTCGATGCAAGCGTTGTTTCTCTATTAGTCACTTAGCCTCTGGATGCCCTCATTCTCGTCGCAAGGGTGTGGCAACTTGGTGGAAGGATGCTCTACCGGATCATTTGATTGTTTATGCTTCCCTGACGGATGATTCTTCTCAAGAGGGCAAGCCTTCCCAAGAGCGAGACTCTTCTTAGGAGCATGTTCTCCCCTAGTCCGCTGAGTAGACCATGGCAACCACGTCTGTTGTTTCTACTACTATTGTTGTCAGACCTATTATGGCTACCTCTACTTCTATTGCTACTGTTATTCCTGTCGGACTTGTTCTAGCTACCTCTGTTGGGCCATCGGCTCCCTTATTGGACCCTTTTGCCGTGAGTCAGACTACTTCTTTGTCGGTACCTGATTCTTCATATGCGCTACCGAACTCTCTTTTAGCGCATGAATGCCCTTTGGCTACGGTGTCTGTTGAGGGGCCCCTCCTCTCTCCTCGCTCTGAGGATTTTGACTTAAAGTTTTCTTGGACTATTGTTCAAAGAAAGCAGAAAGGACTCCCCATGTCTATCGTTGCTTCGCGACAAAGGGTCTAGGGAGTTAGATTTTTGCCTTTGGGATCTGGTGTTGTTTAAATCCCTTGGTTTAGTTCGCCACTTGGTTGTTGTTCCTCTATTGTTTCTGTTCTTTTTTGTTGTTTCTGGCCTTTTCGTGGTCTGTTGTACTGTTATTGTGATGTTCCTAGCTTTTGTGAGGCCTTGCTTTGCCCTTGGGGTCATTTTGTATAGGGTTTTGGACCCTCTTTTCTAGTTGTCTTAAACAAAAACATAACCTTTTTTACTTTTTTATCTTCAATTTGTTGAGGAGTTAATCTAGTGGGTTGAGGGAATGGTTGTGTTGAAAATCTCTTCTCACTTATGCCATTGAACCCTTGTCTTCTAGGAATTAAAAACTTCTCTTCTACCTTCCATGCTAGGACAAAAGACTTAGATATAGAATTAGTACTAAACATGTGTACCTCATGTTGGATGTGATCCTTAAGACCACCCATAAATAACTCATTCAAGTTCCCTTCTGGAATTGTATCAACTCTGAAGGATAGGTTCTAAAATCATTGAATATAGTCCTTGACTAATCATGTTTGTCATAGTTTAGCTAGTTGGTTGAAGTAGTTGTCTACCATACTATTGTTATACTATAATTGTAACTCCTCTATAAAAATTGGCCATGTGATAGTGAGAGTCTTTTTCTTCTGTTGTGCACATAGCCATCGATACCAAATGAATTGCTTTGGTTCTAGATATAAGGAAGACATTGTCACTTTTTGCCCACTTAGAATTTGATGCACATCAAAAAAATCTCCATTTGATTTATCCAAGCCAATGGATCCTTTCCATCAAACTTGGCAATATCCACCTTTGATATCAAGTTCCTAGATCCCATATGAGTGTTAGCATTTGGATCGCGATCAGTTTGTCCCAATAATCCACCTTCAATGAGTGGGTTTTGGGGTTGTTCCTTTGGTTGTGAGAATGATGTCTTCTGGAATAATTTTAAGATACATTCCATTGCCTTTTTCCATTATTCATTCATTATAGAGTTGTTGCTAGCCATTTCTCCTTGCATATCACGCATATCTTCTTCCAACTAGCTCATCTTGGCATACAACAGAGATGGAGTTACAACTAAGGCCCCGCCTAATCCAAGCTCCAATTTTGTACCCTCTTTATAAGGCTCTTTCCTAGTGTGTAGGAATTATTTCCCCTACCCCTAGTTTGTGGTCCTACCATGATGATGCTTGACCATGCAATTTTTTCTTTTTTTGGACCAAAACTTGATCGAATGATTTTAGAATTTTTTTTCATGCCCAAAATTAAAATTATAAAGAGTAGACCCCTAATGATTTTTTCCAATCTTTCAAAAAAAGTAAACAAATCTAAAAAAATTCCACACTATGCAACATATAAAATGAATTTATGAAAAAACCCTAAAATTGCAATAACTCTACTAAAAACGATTCAAAATGCCTTCAAATTAGGACTATAGGTGGATCAATGCACCCTTGTTCAACCCTCTATAATTCAAAAAAAATCATTGATTTGCAGCCTTGGGTGCAAATTTTCTGAAAATCCTAATTCTATAATAACTATGATTCTGCTCCAGTTGACCTCAAATTAGGACTTAAGTAGCTTCAATATGCTCTTGATCAACCCTCTAAAAATCAACAAAAAGAATTACCAAAATGAGATAGATGTGCACTTCCCAATATGACTTCCAAAATTGAAAAAAAAATTGTCTTGTTTCTTGCCTTCACAATGCCAAGATCATGCTCTGATACCACTTGTAATGAAATAACTTGTACAAGAGAATATAATAAGAAATATGTTGCAAATACTTGATAATACTTGAAAATAATAAGCCACTTTGAGGGACCAAACATCCAAAAGTCTCCAACCATAACTCAATTCGCAATATGATGATCTTAAACTAACCACTAGCTCCTATATATACCCTGTGGATGCCATCCAAGCTAACTTGGATACTTAAATATAACACCTAAGATAACTTAATTATATAAATAAGACTATAAAAATAATCATATAACTTGATTAAGAGTTGAGGTAGCCACAAGCCGACTACGCATAACCCTATGTACACTATAGGATTAAGGGTGTAGCATCAAAGGTAAAACACAATGAGAATCAAACAGACTACAAGCATTGTCCAAAGAAAGAATATGAAACATATGAGAATCATGGATGAGTGTAGCAAGGATATCTAATAGAGAAAGTAAGTTGATAATCAAATCCCTCAAGGAAGAAAAGAAACATATGTGGTGATACAAAGCTTCCATAGATAATGCAATCTCATTAGTATGATAGAATGACATAAGTGAACCAAGAACCTATGGATCACATGTCACAAGTTATACGAATATATTGAAATTAGTGATGGAAGCATGGATAGAGGCCAAAGATAAAGGGTCATGGGAATCCATGATGTAATACTAGGGATCTATTCAATGCTAGGAGGTGTAGGGGTCACAAGACTTTGCAATAAAGGCTCAAAACTCTGATAGATATAGGTAATTGGTATAAAAGTGCAGTAAGATCTTATGTATATCAAAAAATCAATCCTAGATTAGATCTTAAACAAATATAATATGTAAATGCTGTAAGAGTCAATGTGACTCAGCAAGCCAGGATCACCTGCAATCAAGACAACCTTCCACACAGAGATGACAAGAGAAGATGCTAAAACAATGGAGCAACTGTATTAGACTGTCATATTGTACAATGAGAGAGCCTTGCTTATAAAGGCAAGGTGAGAGCTAGAAGGGTGGAGTGAAAGGTGGAGATATTCCAACAACATGTGCCAATTAGAGGATAATAACTAATTGCACATGTGGAGGATAAGACAACTAACTCCAACTATCAACAACTCAACACACAACTAGAAACACCTAGACATCTAGAAGACTCACTAAGTCAACTTAACATGTGTAAATTATATGTTCACACCAACACCCCCCCTTAAGTGCAACTTAGGGAGTTTAGTTGACTAAAACAAAGATGCAATGATGGATGGGTCCCGGCTACTAAACCATGTTAGGTACCCATGTACAACAAATCTCAAGTGGAGAAAAGGAGAAAACCACATGGGACAAAACTCCTCTCCAAAAGTGAGAATGCAGAAAACAAATGAAAGATGTGATGGAAGGAGGACTCAAGACCCCCCAAGGACAACATCCAACACATATATACAATCAAGTACCCCCCCATAGGAGAGAAAATGTGGGACTATAAGTGCCCCCCACAATGAAGTACCTCATGTACCGATGGTGAATGTCTGAAGATGAACACTGGAAAGTGTCATGTACCTGCAAACAACATTCCTCCCCTTAGGAAGAAACAAGTCCAAAGGCTGATGTCGAAGAAACTCCATCTCAAGGTATGAGGGAAAAAGCCTCATGATGTATGATGTCTCTGAAAACTGCTCAAGTGTCCATATGTCACAACCAAAAGATGCCACATAATCAGGTGCTGCATGCGACAATCCAAGACAAGATGAAAACTCAAGATCATCAATCTCCAAAGACGAAGAATCCTCTGAATGATGCTCAAGATACTCCAACTCAATGCCAAACTGTGATAAGGGAAGAGGAGAAGATGATTCCTGCTCATCCGAAGTAGAAGAATCAACTCCTTCAAAGAGGAGATGAATATCATCAATGATGTCATCCAAGTCATCAAGATAGGACTCACGAAACAAGTCTGAAATACCTGTCAAGTACTCATCCCAAAAACCTGTATCTGGAAGACAAACAATATCCTGCTCAACTGAAGTGGATGAAGCTATGTCAATGCCAATATCTGAAGAAGCAGGAGGAGGAAACTCAAAACTAGTCTCAGGAACCGAAGTAGATGCAAGAACACCAAGGTTCAAGTGACCAAACTTCTCCCTATAAATAGGATTCGCACTTGTTGCATGATTGTGAATGTCAATCAATGGATCTACATCATCATCAGAAATAAAATGGGAGAAAGTATAAAGGCGAGATGCATGATCAGCCATCCCAACAGCAATGATAGCTCTGCTCTCCAAGTCCCGAATGATCACAGAATCAAGAGTGAACTCAACTGTCTTCCCTGCACCACAATGAGTAAGCTGGTAGATGGAAAGGAGATTGGTTGTCAATGAAGGTACACACAACACATTGTTGAATGTACACGAGTCACCAACATTAATTGTTCCTTTACCACTCGCATGCATGTATGTATTGTTACCCATCAAAATAGGTGGTGAAGTACATGAGTGAAATGAAGAGAACAGACCCTGTGAAGATGCCATATGATGAGAAGCTCCAGAATCAAGAAGCCACCTCTCTGACAATAGACTTGTTGATGCAAAGAGTGCCTGTCCTTTTCCTTTGTCTGACCAATTAGCAAATCTTGTTGTTCCTATAGATGTAGATGATGATTGTGGCAAAGAAGAAGACTTGGGTAAAACTGTTGTTGATGGAGAATACTCAATGTTATGTTTTTGAAGAAGTTGTGACATCTCCTCAAACTTTTTCTCATAACATTTAGTCTCATCATGACCCAATTTCATGCAATAAGAACATTGTGGCTTCTTCTTCTTATTGGACTCCTCTTTGGAAGAAGAGTTAGGGGTTTTCTTTGATTCTTTCTCTTTCTTATTAGACTGTGAATCCTTGTGTTTCTTTTCCTTATTATGTGAAGCCTTAGGATCTTTTGTGCTTTGTGTTGCAACTAGAGCCTATTTTCTAGGTGACTTCAATGTGCCCATGTGTAGTAGCTTGGCTTGTTCTCTTGTGAGTTGTGCAGCAAACTCTTCAAGTGAAGGCATGGTAAACTTAGTACCAAAGGCATCCATTGTAACATAAAAGGTAGAAACATAAACTGAATATGTAGGACCCAATTTTGCAAGAATAGATAGAATCAATTGTTCATCTTCTTTCTCAAGACCACTTTGTTTGAGTTGCAATCTGAGAGACTTAAACTTGGTGAAGAAGTCTTCAATTTGTTCAAAATCTTGAGGATTAAGTGCAATTAGCTCATTTTCTAATTTGAACTTTCTTATCTTATCTTGCTTGCCAAATAGATTGTCTAGTTTTGTCCATATCTCATTTGGGTAGTACAAGACTCAACATGAAATCTCAAATCTGGAGAAATAGCAAGACAAAGTGTGCCAAAAGCCTCATCTCTTCTGTCTAACCATTTTCTTCTCTCAATAGCACTTGTGGGTTCAGGATCTATGCCTAAAGTTATTCTGTGTAACTTTTGTTTATACAACACAAACTCCACATTTTTCTTCCATTCAATATAATTATATGGAGTTAAAAGTGGAAATTGAGGCACATCCATGATGAAAAAGTAAGACAACAACACAACAACACCCCTTTACTATGTAAGAGAGCCCCCCCAATTTGTTGTGGCACTTTATACTTAGTGCAATTTACAATTGTCCTCAAGGGACCAAAATGGGGAAAACAATCAAAATCTCTTAAAAAAGAGATCCAAGTGAGATTAGAATCACTCACAATGATGTATTATAGCAAACAAATCCTCTCAAAATAAATTTTACCTCCTCAAGTTTCAAAATGCTCAAGTTATCATTCAGATGCCAAAAAATTGACAAATGAAATAAAATGAACCTACAACAAAAATTGAGAAAAGTGCATGGATGGCTGTGTAGAGCTCGTCAATACCTTTCCAATGCCACTTGAATCGCGAAAATTGGAGATCGTGGCAAAAAGTTATGAGCTCGGGAGCCAAAAAGGGATATTTGTCTTCAATCTGTAATAAATGCTGTCAAACAGCAAAATCAGAGAAAAATTCTGAACCACTGTGAAGAGCTCTCTGTCAGCTTTCCGTTGATATCTCGTTTGCCCGATTTTGACACCGTGGGAAAAAGTTGTGCAAAAAAGAAAAAAAGCCCTAGTTTAGGACTTTTAGGGGCAAAACAAGGCCCCCTTTCGATAGAATATTCTCTGATCCAACAGAATATTCTGCTGCAGAAACAGAAAACCACCAGTTTGCTTGCAAACCACTGTCAAAAAAAAAATAGCTTTGCAACAACGAAACCACCAATGAAGGTACGAAAAAATGCTGACTAGGCAAAAAAAATTGTTTGACTGTCAAAACCACCAGTGTGGTATCTGTTGACGGTTGGATATTGAGTCGTCGACTTTTATTAACTGTCGATGATCTTGGAAGTCAGTCGGCCTTTAGTATAAACCACCAGAGAGAGGTAAAAAACTTAAACTACCCACTACCACTGATGACTGTTAAGAAGATTCGACCACCGGCGATGTGAGATTCGCTGCGAGTGGTGATCCAAATGGTTGCCGGTAGTCGATGGATGACAACTGTGAATCTTAAACCTGCAAAATATTAAAAACATCTGACAGTCGGATATGAAGACTGCCAAATGTGGATTGTGTGTGGTTGACTGAAAACCGCTGCAAATGGCCTTAAGGCTTGAAACCGCCTTAGACAATGTGGATCGGACCGCCAACCCTCACTAAAGGCCGAGGGGTAGAAACCACCAACGATCTTCCTTAATCGACGGATCTGAAATCTACATGTCGATGGCACTGCTGATGCCTGGCATACACAATTAATGGCCACGCCGACTGTCAAAAACAATAATGACCACCTAAAAACTTTGATACCGTCGATGTTCAAGATTTGATCACTGGCCAAAACAAGCCACAAATAGGTGGTATAAACTACCGCAGAGCTTTGAATGACTGTCGACTGGGATTTGCCAAAAGTTTTAAATGATCGCCAAAAAAATGTTTGGAGATGGCAATTACGCAGGAGAATCCTTGAAGACTGCCGAGCAAAATGATTCAAACCTACGATGGCAATCAAATGCTCGCTGCCATGAGTGAAGTTTGACCGCCAAAGACACAACAGTTACTATTAACTGTTAAAAACCTGTGAGATCTGTCAAAATGCAGATGATGTGTTTGTTCTTTTTATAGGCCGAAGCCTTAATACAAAACACGGTGGGGGTGTGGATTAACCACAGGACCTGTTGAAGGCGTATATGTCCTCTGTGGGTACCCTAACACAGGGTACGAGGGTCAGGTCTGAGACCTGTACCCTTGGCCCATAAATTTTTTTGCTTTTCAACAAAAAAAAACAATATTAATTTGCAGAGAAATCAAAACCCTTCAAAATAATTACCCGACCAAGATTTGCTCAGATCTTGTGATGCAAGCGATGCAAACAAGGTACGCTGCACAGAGCGGTACAGAGACTGACGCAAGTGGTACAGATTTCGCCAAGCCTAACTAGGGCCAAAAAAAATTTGCCAAAATTTTCGATGACGAAATTCAACAAATGAACAGCCGATCTATACTGATTTGGACCTCTTGATCTCAACCGTGATGTTGGATTTGCTCCAGGACGCTCCTATGACGCTGCTCCCAGCAAAACCTCTCCAATGAGGGAAGAAAATTACAGATTAGGCTCTGATACCATGTAAGAGTCAATGTGACTCAGCAAGCCAGGATCACCTGCAATCAAAACAACCTTTCACACAGAGATGACAAGAGAAGATGCTAAAACAATGGAGCAACTGTATTAGACTGTCATATTGTACAATGAGAGAGCCTTGCTCATAAAGGCAAGGTGAGAGCTAGAAGGGTGGAGTGAAAGGTGGAGATATTCCAACAACATGTGCCAATTAAAGGATGATAACTAATTGCACATGTGGAGGATAAGACAACTAACTCCAACTATCAACAACTCTCAACACACAACTAGAAACACCTAGACATCTAAGAGACTCACTAAGTCAACTTAACATGTGTGAATTATATGTTCACACCAACAAATGCAAGCCAATGCAAGGGTGGGTAGGGTGTGTGAAAAATAGGTTATGTAAACAAGCACACCAAACCTAAAATTAAGAATGTATTACTAAAGTACTGAGATGGAAAGGAGGATCAGATTTGGAAATAAATATAAAATCAGCTAATGACATCTAAAACCCTAATAATTATGAGAAACCCTAGGGGAAAAGTAGGTCATGTAAGAGTAGACAAGTTCACCAAAATGTAAAGGAAAATAAACTCTCCCAAATGTTAATATAGGCTAATCCAATAAGATGCATAAATTCACCTAGGGTAATTAATGAGTGTTGTGGGAGTGATAATTGAACAATAAAATGCTAGGCTAGAAAATTAAATGCAATGGATAGCAATACTTAACTCTAGAAATGAGGATGGATGAATTTGGTGTAATTATGGAATATGTTATTCTTAGGACCAGAACTGGATATTCTCTTATCTATGCTTTGCCTCAAATTCTACAAATGATTATCCTTTTTGGGTTGAGTCTATGGATCTCGATCACTTGTGCGAACACAAATCTATCCTTTGATGCATGGATCTAATCCTGAAGCGTGTGTGCCTTTTCTCCCTATTTTGCCTTAATTTGTTGCTCACCACTTGACGTGAAGAGTGATGATATTTATGAATACCTTTAGAGGGTGTTGGATCACTAAGGGACAAGTTCTCAATCAACCCCCAAAAATAACCAATTTTATGGTCATGCCAACAATCGAGGACATCAATCTTCAAATATGCAAATGTGTTAAGACTGATGTGTTACAAAATTAGATTCTTTTTAGGTACTACAATCGAAATGTTCCTAGCATGCTCCTTTAAATGAGAAAGATATTCAAAGAAAAATCAATGTTCGAATGAGAATGCAATTGAATGCCTTTAAATAAATCACACAAACAAGGGGTTAGTCAATGGGCAGGCATCAATGAAAATTTGAATTTGAAATTTGAAATTTTGAGGTGCTAGAATTGAGGTAGAAATGAAATATTTAGAACTAAGTACATAGATAGGTGCAATAAATGTGGAACATGTGGAAGTAAATGTAAATATGGCTAAGGAGTCAAATATGTGATAAAGTGTGTAAATAATTTGCACAAAATTAGGTCATTTATCAACATCTCAATGTAGAAAGCCATTCCCTCAAGATGGGCACAAAACTAAATAAAAATTGGCATGGGTATGCAAATTTCACCATTACAAATATAAAGGAGCAATCTCAAAAAGAAAATATATATAAATGGAAACACAAGCGTAAAATGAACCTACCTTAGGATTTAAATTAACGGACATTAAGCAGCTTCGGTTGTTATAGGTGGCATAATTTATTTTCATGTCACAATTGGTATAATTTGACAGTTGAGAAATTATTGTTATATTTTAACTACTTTTCTTATAAATATTATATGTTTTATTAAAAAAACACAGGATGCTTGTTACTTAAATGTGCCACTGTACTACTTAACTTGTCAAGTTGGACGTGAACGTTATATTATTTACTTTGCTCCAAAGGATCATTCAGAGCCTTCAGTTTGCCAAATATGTTCTAAACTATCAACCATGGTCAAGTTTGTATACCCTTCAACATTATTTTGGCTGCCTGATTTCTGCTAGCAAACTGTATATACTCCCATTTTCCCCTCCAGTCCTTCACGACCCCAATTAGACCGTGTTTAAAAAAATATAAGATATGAGACAATTATGAATGAACAGAAACAGTATTCTTTTTTCTAAATATTATGGACACAAAGACTTATTGTTAGTTCCTTGGGCAGTATTAACTAGCAGAGAGACGCACCGTCGCCATGAAGCAGACCAAGGTTCAAACCCCAATAGGCTGAGAATTCAAAATGGCTTTGTTTGAGAAGTTGACCTCAAATGTTGTATCAATAAAAGTTGTACCAACAAATGCTGGGTCAAGATAAAAACTTTGTCTTGTGTATCTCAGCTCCAACTATGGTAAACAGTTGTACCAGCCCGGTATCTCAGCTCCTATGAAGCAGTTTCCAAGCTTGGCAAGTAATAAAATTATTATTTTCACACTTAGGCCAACAGATCTTACATTTGGTAAGTGAAACGATAAGCACTTCAGTTCGCTGGAACTGTCTCCCTATGTATGACTCTTCCATGTTATCTGATATTTGTGCTATGTTGGATTGGACTGTACCCTCATGTAGTCACTGAGTGGCAAGTTAATTTGTTGTTTCACACTTTGAACAACAGTTCTCATATGCACTTCGCAGGAACTGTCTCCCTAAGTATGACTTCCATGCTAGCTGATATTTGTGCTATGTTGGATTGGACTGTACCCTCATGCAGTCACTGAGTGGCAAGTCAATTTATTATTTCACACTTAGAACAACAGTTCTCATATTTGGTAGAAACTATATGCACTTCAGTTGGCTAGCACTACTTCCCGAAGTACAGCTCTTCAATGCAAAGCTCCCCAATATTTGTGCTATGTTGAATTGGAGGACTATAGCCCTTGAGCAGTCAACAAGTAAATGGTGTGCCAGAATTACACAAACATGAACAGATGTTATGTATCCAAACCATAATGAAATTGGAGTAAATGTTGATGCAACTTGACAAAAATGCAGATTAGCATTTTCCTCCTACCCCACCTTCCCCATTATGGGACATCAGATTCCTTCCTGTTGTTACCTTTGTGAATGAAGATAATTGTTTTCCTCCACTTACCCCATTCTGAGATATTTCAATTTCCTTCCAGTTGTTCCTTTTGAGATGTATATGTGGAAAGCATGTCATGCATGCTGGTTATAATCTTTGCTTAATTATGTTCTACAGTTTAGCATAATTATCTAGTTTTAAATGATGCAAGCAAGCTCTTAGATTATTTAAAGAGACCTTTAAATTGTCTTTATTTAGCATATCCTTTTGAGATATGGGGCCCAAAAGGCAGTATCAACTTTCTGATCTTATCTAAAAAATACTTTGAAGTTTGATATAAATGTGCAACTGCTGGAACTACCAGAAGGTAGTGGCCTACCAACCTCCTGATCTTATCTAGCAAAAACTTTCTGTTCTTTATACTCGCATCCTTCGAATAATCTTGTAGTTTTTAATAGGTATGACAAATTTTGTACATGAGATTGGAGATATATAAAACTTTTGATTCAAAATTCCAAATTAAGCACAAATCTGAATAAGGATCTTCGACCCAAAGCATTTGTTCCATTATTCCCTTTCTACCATCTAGTTATTTTTTCTTGTATTCAAAATCTACAATAAACCTGTGGTTTGAGCTTTTCATGTTTATGTTACAAAATTATAAGAAGCTCCTTGTCATTACAAAAAGTAGCAAATTTGAAATCCTACCTCACTTGAATTTATGAACAATGAAATTTGCAGGACAATTTAGAGACAATATCTAGTCCGTCTCAAAAGTTTTGGTTTTCACACCATATTCTGAATCACTAATATTGGGAATGAATGATTGTATAAAATGTCTTGTTCCAGAAACTCAATTCAATGTTTTTGTGCTCCTTTACCATTACTACATATATATTGTTATTTTGCCCCCCAAAAAAAGCAGACATCCATTCTGCATGCGTCAATGTCCATGCTCAATATTAAAAGCGCAAGTGATTGAGAATTCATAAAATCTTGCTTTCTCCAATGAGCAAGAATTTGAAAACAAATGTCAAAGAACACAGACAAATGGTGATAAATTATCAGACTCAACCTAAAATAACTTTCAATTCAAGGGTTATCCTCAAAGATCGATTAAGCTATGTTAATAGTTCCAGATCCATTGGGAGTTTGTTTGCTCCCAAGGTTGAATTTCAAAATAAATAAGTATCAAAAGATTCTTTCCCCGCATGAATATTCAGTTTCAGTGCTCTAAGCATTTCTCAACTATTATGTCATTCCTACATCTTTGCACTACTGCCATTCCTTTACTTGCTTGATGAACTAATATTCCATCAAAACTGAAATTGATTTAACCAGCTAAGAACTCTTTCAAAACTCAAAAACAAGGTGGTGATTTGACAGCTTCCCCACAAATTTGCAAAAATAATTACTGAACTGAACTTTGAATAGAACACTCTGCAGATTCTGGAGCTGGAAGACCAAGATTCCGCATTTGCCCATAAGCCCACTGCCAGCTCTCTGGCTCGACCTCCCCACCAAGCGCACGCACCACAGCTCCACCAGTACAGCAGCCCATTCTGCAGCAATCTGCTAATGGCAAGCCTTTTATCATTCCATATAGAAAACCACTTGCAAATAAATCCCCAGCACCGGTAGTATCAATGACATTTGTACCTTCAATTGCTGGAACTCGAGCAGTCTGTAGCAAGATAGCCATAGATATTATAAAAGCAGCAAAAAAGGACCAGTTATGCATAAGTTTCAATTCTCAGCATATTGTACAAGTTCTAATAACCTCTTTTCCATGTCGAGCAATGCAACCCTTGGGACCAAGCATTACTACAGCCCAAGAGCAATATTTTCCCAACAGTGCCAAAGCAGACTCAGCATCTCTGTCAGGCTCGTCGCTGCAGACACAAAAATAAAATTATATGATACAATGAGAATAACAGTATGCTTGACGTCCAACAGTCATTCATAGATGTCCATATTCAATAAATTGAGTTTTCCACTTTCGCTGTAAATACTTTATTTCTTACTCAGATTAATTTTTTCCACTAGTGTTTGGGTCATGATCACTCACTAGTAGCAAATAAAACCCACAAGACCACACACAGTTATGTCCCCTGATAACACAAGTGATATGTTTCATGCATCAAGAACAATGTAGAGCCATTTACCTCATCAATTCTCTTGCTTCATCTTCATTAGCAAAACAAAGATCTATCTGCCCAGACTTCAACAAATCTAGCAATTGTGGTCTAAAATTCCGAACCACCTGCTCATAAGCAACCAAGTATTTATTATACATGCTGTCTAAAACTGCAATATTTGAAATAACAACAACACATATTCCATTAAAGATACAAATATTAGGATAATATAACACATTCAAGGTGTATGGCACCTCAAAACTGGCCAAATCCATCGACACAAATGCACCCTCCTGCTTTGCCAAATGAACAGATTTCTCCACCAACTCTTGCCCATAGAATCCATATCCATTCAGCACAACCCACTAGGAATAAACAACTTGCAAGTCATTCCAATGCTGTTTTATTGAAATCACAATCATTGATATATATGAAAATAATAAACATATAATATATATGCATCATGTCAAATCCCAAGTGTCAGTTTATGGTAACTCCCTACTGGATTATTTTACTGTTACATTTAGCTCAGCAGTAGGTCATAAGCTTAAACTGTAAGATCTATTATATACACCATTAACATTTAAAGGTCAATCATTTTATCAAGAGTTCCAAGCATATAGTGAACAATAGCTTAGTAGAAATATTAAATCCATCTAAACAAACACCTCCAGTACAAGCTTTGTCAAGAATCATTTTGCCTGAATGATTATAGTACCTTAGATCCTCTGAAATCATTGGCATTTAGCTCATTAGTCTGCACAAGATGATCAAATACATTAACTAAATAAGCTTCATCGTGAAACACCCACATGAATATGGCTTAGACCAACATTCATTTAAGAAACAAACATAATGTACCTGGAGTCTCACTGCATCAGACAGGCATGTACGCATTGTACGGTTGCCTTTCGCATCTACCAGGCATGCACACTGTTGTACCAATCAGAAAATGAATGTCATTGCAGAAAATTATTTAAATACTTCAATATGTCAAAGGTAAATCCGACATGCTTTTTGAAGCAGAAAGCAAATTCAACTAAAAAGATACAGTGAACCTGTCCTGTGGGCCCTGTTTTGATTCTTAACCGTGAAAGATTGACCCCTGATGTCTCCATGTTCTTTACAAACATCTGTCCTTGGTCATCATCACCACATGCCCCAACTAAGGCACAAGAAATCCCAAAGCCTGCTGCCAGGCCTCGAATGGTGTTTGCAACACTACCACCAGCAATTGTTCTAATTGGAGAAAGATTTTCTGGAGATGGAAGCATGTGCATACTCACTTCAGTTAATATATGCTCCAGCTCCTCCACTGTCACCTGTTTCCAGTAAATATATCAAATGGGATTTCAGTCCACGAAACCAACGACTACAAAGGATACATTCTTACAAGTGCTATTCCTACGGTTCAGTATATGAAACATCATATTTGGTTTCAACATTCTCTCAATAATGACCTTAAAAGAAAACTGCAATTCAAAATTACATCATATTCATGCCTGTACAGTATTTTGTTGTTAAAAGAAATTAATATATTTGTAACTTGACAGTTGCCATTGTAGAATACACAAAACTGGAATAAATTTTAAAAGCATTAACACCAATCTTAGTCCTCAGATGGTACACAAGATATTTTTGAATAGACAGGTAAATGAACATAAGAAGTTAAAATCATGATGAGACAATGGATGAAAGTTTTGAACTAAGGAAATGGACTCCATATTGAGTCCCTAATAAGAAGATGCAACCAAAGGACTGTGGGGATTAGAAGTTAGAGCTTAGAAAGATGAAGGACTTCATACTCCATTCCCTGCCTTCAAGGGGATAAAATAACTTAAGAGAACCTTGCAAGGGGATCCAACGGTTATTGGATGGAGCTATAAAATGTCCTCAAGGTTTTCATTAAGAAGTAAAATTCAGACGGCTACACTATTTATAATTTTATACCTTACCAAAGGGCTATCCAGCACTTCAAAGACTGTGAGGCAAACATATGCATGAATGTCCTTCTGTGAGAAATTCTAACCAACAAGGAACCACACAGAAGGCATGTCTTGCAAAAGAAATTCTTGGCCCACCCTACCAAGACATGCTTAAGGCAGTCTCCAACCAATGCAACACAAAACAAGACCATGATCATCAAAAGCATGAACTTGGAAAGATAACCAATGACGTTTCCCAAAAGATAGAAACTTAAAAATGATTACCTGTATAAATTTCAAATGTTACTTTATGTAGCAAAATATGCTTCATTAATAATATGGCAAGTTTTGTACAGCACATTTTATATTAATGAAAAAGTTCCCATTTCCCAGCCAACATTGCAGGGTGGGGGTGGCGGAGTGGGGAGGTGTGTGTGTGTGTGTGTGTGAGAGAGAGAGAGAGAGACCTACAGTTATAGATACTGAATATGCTAATCAATGCAAGACAAAACAAGACTATGACCGTCGAAGTACAAACTTTAAGGTAGAAACTTAAAAATGATTACCTGTATAAATTTGAAATGCTACTTTATGAACAAAATATGCTTCATTAATAATATATGGCAAGTTTTGCACGGCACATTTATATTAAATGAAAATGTTCCCATTTCCCAGCCAACATTGCAGGAGGAGTGAAATTCAACTTAGTGGATACCGATACGGTATCAATCTGTCTCTTCTCATTAAACCACTGCCAGTGGTTAGTCACAAATTGCTTCCCTTTATAATAGAATTACCAACAAGAAATACAATTATCTAACCTTGTCTAACGCTACAGATAACTGGAAAAAATGAAAAAAAATACTCTGAATTCTCACTGCGAGTCTCTGATACACTGAATTCTCCCGCCTCTTTCTCGCATTCCTATTGGTTAACTAGCGCATCAATAACTACCAGTGCAGTTAGGACAGATGGCATCTTCCGCGGGCTTCTAAAAGACTCAAAAGATTGATACATGGTGCCTTAGCGCTCCTCGGGCTGGGTCTCCTCTAAAACCTTCTCCAAATGTGTGCCATCGTGACACCTGGCACCTTCCGCTTCCTTTATTCCTTGCCAAAAGACTTAGCCGATACTTAGACACGTGGCGAGCTCTGCCAGTTTCAAAATTTGGACACACGGCATCGCTACGCTTCTTTTCCAAGTCTCCTCTGTTTGCCCTCTCCAAACGCCCACCATCGAAGCACGTGGCAACGTCTACTTCTCTTTAAAATAGTCTTTAATACCTTGGGCCCCACCAAAAACTAATTCGACACTTACAATAAAATGCATAAAAGATGTGACACGCGGCAGGCTCCACCTCTTCTGTAAAAGGGACACACGTCGCACAGGCGCTCATTCGAAAAGCTTTTGCCAAAGACTTCCCTTGAATCCCCGCCATCATGACACGTGGCACTATCCGCGATGACTTAGAAACTTTATAAAAAGAAGAGAGAGAAGAAATGCGAACACAGACACGTGGCTGCCTCCAAAACCCTTGAGCGCTGTAGATTCAAACAAAGACACTTGGCGCTTTCCGTGATCACAAAACTCTGCACTTGTTACTTTTCCACAGTCCCGCCACGTGGTGCCTCTGCGCAGCTTATGAGAAACTTTACTCTCTCGCCTCTTTCAAAACCCCGCCATGCTGACACTTGACTTAATCCGCGCGGGTTAAATTTGCAACATTAAAATGTATGAACATGCCGATACTATGCCGATATTTTGCCACAGCAAATTGAAACAAAATGTAGAGTTTTATCTCTACAGGTACAACTGGAAAAAATGAAAAAGAATAAAGAGGTACCCAGGCAAAGCAAGAAATAAAAAAAGTGTAGAAATTTTACCAAAAAAATATCACACATATCATTACCATCAGATATATAGAATAATAAATTTTCATAATTTTTAAATTTCATAAAAAATAATTAGTGTCTTCATTCCTCTTGAGAAAATCCGCCTCCAACTTCTTGTGTTGTGACCACAACTGGCCCAAGTCCAGTTTGGACTCAGGCCCCCTTTTAACGTTTTAAACTCTCCCTGAAATGCTTCTTGGTTTGTAATCCCTTGCTTAATCCTGGGTTTTATGGCATTTTATAAGTTCTTAACAATTGTTTTAGTCTCAAGTGTTCGGTTGATTCAATAATACATATTTTTTAGAGTGCCTAGCTTATTTTCCTCAGTTGCTATCTTGGGTTCCCAGTGTATTATTTTATGTGCGTGTACATTCAAATTTTTGTTTCCGTGGTTTTATTTCCCTGGTTAAAGATTTCCCCGTTGGTATAATTTTTGGAGTCCAGTCTGTGTTTGAACTGTTTACCAAATGTTGCTAAATCCGTTTTACAAATCTTTTCTCCCAGATTTTTTCAACTCTAAATTTTCCCAGATCCGTAATAGTTTTAGGTTCATCTTTTTTATCTTTCAGGAAGTCCATTCGGGTGTCTTTTGTTTTATTCTCAGTTTATTTATTTCCACTTTATTGTCGACTGAGCAAGCTTCTATATCCAATTTAATAAATCGGTGGAGCCAATTTCTGGAGGAATATATTATTTGAAGTCTCACTTAAATTCTTCTAAGTTTTCCCAGATCCAAAAACTGATTTCATTGGTTTTAACTGATCTTTGAAACCTGGTTTTGTTTATGTTTATAGACCTCGGGTTTAAATCTATTAACTTTTGCTTTCCCAGACCCGAAGTTGTATATGCTCTGTTTAATAATTCAGTGGATTCAGATTCTCAGAGACTTTTGCTGTTGCAGCTAGATTACTTCTCTCCAAATCACCGAAATCATTGAGGTTACAAAATCAGATTTAAAACATTTCATGTCCAAACTGCAGTAAATTGACCGTGGCATCTGATGTATCCTCTGTTATATAGGCACATGTCCTGTGGGGACCAGGGTGTTGGAAAAGTATGAAAAAGGTAAAAGCCTGGATTTGAAATGAGGTTCAAAGCTCACTGTTAATCTGTTTTTACTTCTGAATTCTTTCATAAGGCCTTGGGGCATTTTGTTCACTATACTTCTCAAACCTCAGATCTGCTGATTCTATTGAATCGGGTTTAATGCATTTATATTTAATTGGATTTTTGTTTTATAGAGCTGATGGCAGGTTTGCTTTTTGCAGATACACCCAAATTGCAACACATTGCAAGAGATGAAGCAAGTGATGGATCTCAGACGCAGGCAATATCACACCATGTAACCAGAAGCTTTAAACTGTAAAAAGAATGAGATAGCTAGGAGGTTAAATAGTTAGGCATTAGAGTAGCAGATTAAAGTAGATTAGACGAGTATTATTATCTAATTTAACATTCAAATCATATGAGTTTGAGCATGTAAATCCCTGTGAGAAAGCAAATAAAGTCATATTTTTACTTCTGCAAATCTGGTTTTCATGGAATCTTAATGTTACTTGTACACTTATCTGTGGTTTTGTAATGTCCCTGTTGATGATTGTTTTTAGACAATTCAACAATAGAGTAAAACACTAAGTATCCAACTCTCTCTTGAATAAAATTCTTCAAAGGCTAATCGATGTGATCCAATGAAGTAACTTCAAGGTTCCGTTTTTATGATCTACGATGGATTATCTCAGTGAATTGATGTGATATTGTTGATTATCACAAAGGGACTTACGCAGACTTCTTCATACTTCATTTAGATTATTTCTCCTTTGAGTGTGGATGACATATGTACAATGTTTCAATGATAAAGAAAAGAAAAAGATGAGGGCTCAGAGAAACTAATCTAAGGTCAATGAAGCAATGACAATGCATGAATAGACAAACTCCTTAATCAACCTAACTCCACTTCGCTAAGGATGCCTACAACTACATGGAGTTAGTGCAATCTCCTAAAGATAGCGAAAGGTTTTCAAATCATGAAGGCTCATATAAGCACCCATCGGATGGCGCAGCTCAAACAAGCATCCACAATCGAACTCAAACAAATGAAACTCAGACTAGCTTTACACAACACTTCACCAACGATGAATGTCAAAAGCATGAGCTAGGAGTTGATCAAATACTCAATACATACATACATCACATCAATGAACTCTAATCTACTTGAAACATCTCTCCATTTCGTCAATGTACAAAAAACCATGTCATTCCACAAGACAATGCTTAACACCAAACAAGCTCCAATGTCTTTGCATTGATCTTGAGAAATATTTACAACTTCAAGTACTCTCAGAGAATTTCAAGAGTCTCTTCAACTCTACTCTACTCTACTCTACTCTACTGCACTAGCTATATTCTAATCTTACAAATGAGGCAACAAGGCCTTTATATAGAGTTCAAGAATTACAATGAATGGCCTGGATCAATCTAGATAGCCAAGGGTCCAAATCATGCCATCTCAGCAGGTAGTTACAACAATTTGCTATTTTTAGTACATAAGAGAGGCAATGAAGGCACGCTTTCCAAGAAGATAAGGATAAAATAAAATCTTTAGAGCATCTTCCACATGGATGTCCTCTTTAGCTTCCTTCTTGTTGAATAATGTGGCAAACTGTAATTGGCTTGATGATGTGAACCTGCCACGTAGGTGCCATCTCAGCAACTCTCATGGATTCCAATTGTATCATCTTGTGAAGTCTTCGATGTAATTGCTTTAAACTTGTATGTTTGGGATTGTTCCTTGTTGATCTTGCCTTATTCATCTTCTTGTAAACTGGATGTGTATGATATATGTTGCTCATTTGATTAACTCTGTGTACTTTCTTCTTGCAGGGTATATGAATGATCTTCCTTGATGATACTTCCTGGAGAGTAGATATTGATGATAACACCTTCTTTATATGTAGAGTAGATGACTTCTCAAGGAGACTTGAATGTACCTAAGGAACTTGAAGCTTCATAGATGTCTTTGGAATGCTTGATGATGATGAAGATGAAGAGTGTCAGTATCTTGGACTTGAAGTGATCACTTGGAGCAGCTACATGATGTCTCCTCTTTGTGGACTACCTCTTGACTTCCCTCCCTACATGAAAGTGATTCCAGCACTTGCTCCTCTTAGCTCCTGCAACACAGAGAAAGAAACAATATCAATCCTTTTGATAATACTTAAGAATCATTTCATGCATTTCTAACCTAGGTGCACTAGATGAGAAATTGGTTCTTCACATGAAAGTAATCATAAAATTCAAACTAAGCATCACACTAAGAATGGCGCATTAGATCATGATTTCATTCCCCGGTTGAATGATGCCTCAAAACTTGAGTTAAACCATGGCGCATGAGATCAAGATTTTATCCTTCGCACAGAAATTGCATTTTAACAACCAAAATTGACTCCTCCAACTTGGGCGCACTGGATGAGGATTTCATCCTCTGGTCGAAAGATGTCAAAAACAAGGCGCATTAGATGAGGATTTTGGTGCTTCGTTGAAGGGTGTTCTTAAAATGCAATTAATCTTCACCAATAATGGCGCCTTAGTTAAGGATTTTGTTCTTTTCTTAAACTCCTTCAAAAAAAACTTGAATCTAACCACACTTCATGATGGCGCATTGGATCAAGCGCATGGGTTAAGTATTTTGGATCTTCTTTGAATGTTCTCAAAACTTAACTTTTGTTTCCTTTATAGATGGCGCAGCAAATGAGGCGCATGGGATCAGCATTTTGAACTCTCCTTGAAATCACTTCTTTTTACTCAACATGGATCCCTTCATTTTGGCGCATCACATCAGCATTTTGAACTTTCCTTCTCAATGGCGCAGCAGATAAGAATTTTGGACTCTTCTTAAAACTTGTCTTGAAAATGTCAAAGGTTTAGCGCAGCAGATAAGGAATTTGGATCCTCTTGAAACTAATCACTCAAAGTTACCTTATCATCCCCTCAAAATGGCGCTCTAGATGAGTCGCAGCAGATCCTGATTTTGAATCTTTATCTTAAAAGTTGCATTTTAGACTTCAAACAAACCTGTTCTACCTTGGTTGCATTGGATGGGAATTTTGATGCTTAGTTGAAATCCTTCACAAAATCATCATTATCGCTACTGACAAGGCACATCATATGGCAATTTTGATCTATCTTGATCTTGGCACACTAGATGGGAAGTTCACTCTCCTCTTGGTCTTGGCGCACCAGATGGAGCGCACTAGTTAATGATTTCAATGTTTGGTTAAAACTGCCTTAAAAACTTGAATTAAATCCCCATCAATTAGGCGCATTGGTTGAAGGTGTCATCCTTAGCTTAAAATTTGTTTAAAACTTGACTTGGACCTTATCTTATGATGGCGCATGAGTTGAGGCGCATTAGATCCACATTTTAAATCCTCTTGAAGGCCTTCATGAACATTAAGATGAAGAATTACCTCATGTTTTGGTCGCACTGGATGTGGCGCATGAGTTAAGTTAATCTCCTCTAAAAATCCTTCACAAAACTTGTAGTTAACTTCATTCAAGGTGGTCGCATTGGTTAAGGCGAATAAGATCTTGATCTTGAAATTAGCCTAACTCTCATCAAGTGAGCACACTAGATAGGGCGCATTGGTTCCATGTTTTAGTCTCCCCCTGAAATCTTCACTTGAAAGATGCACTTCCATTTATCAAAACAAAACTCTACTTTGAATGCATTAGATCAAGCGCATTGGTTGAGAATTTTGGACTCCGCTTGAAAAAGTCTTAAGGGCGCCTTGGATGGGGTTTTGTTCTTTACTTGAATGCTCACCAAAAGTTGAAATAAGCTCTCCCCTAGTAATGGCGCATCAAATGGAGATTTTGGACTCCCGTTGAATAATGCCAAAAACTCAAGTAAAATCGCCCATTTAATGATGGCACATTGGATCAAGGATTTAAGCTCCGATTGAAAATTCACTTCAAACCATCATCTTCACCTTTTGATGAGGGCTTGGATCAAGCGCACTAGATGAGGGTTTTGGGATCCTTGTGTGAAAGATGTCAAAGTGCCAGATTAGACCTCCTCCAGAAGTGGCACATTGGTTGAGGAATTTGAATCTTGATTGAAAACTTAACCATTTTACTTGACAATGCCTTACCACTTCATGGTTTCAAACCCAACTGAGTCCAAGAACAACTCCCTTAGTGCCTCCAGAAGGTCTAATTTTCACGCCATGACCCAAATGCATCATAGTGCTGGAGTTGTCATCATCATGATTTTCCTAAGTCTACACTCCTCATTCGCCCGGAGCCATGCAACTTACTCTGTCCTAACCACTGATTTCATCAAGAATCAATCTAGAGACATCATTCAAAACTAAATGCAAAGCATCAAAGCTCAAAAAAAGGGGTCCCCATTTGCAATGGGGCGATGTGTGATTAGGTCACAACAGTCCCCTTTTTGAAAGGAAGCCAAGTTGAAACCCCAAACACTCATCATTCATTTCTCGTGGGCCATGGGAATTTTGCACTAGGAAAATGAGATTACAATAATAACTCAAGAGGTTCATAATGTCGCAAAAGGGGCAGTTTAAGTGATATTATAAAATATAATTATAATAAAGAGGGCCTCAAGCAAAGTTAAAATATAAAATAAGGTCTCTTATAATTAAAATTTGTTTTAAATAATTTCTCTCAAATATCAATCAACGGTCATGAAGGAAATACAAAGAGTCATGACTTTTGGAGGGAAATTCTATTTAAGAGAGGCCAAGCAAGGAGAAGAAGTTGTCGATTAACCATTTAATTTCTTCTTTCTACTCCTTGTCAAAGCATTGGAATTCGGTTCAATTTAACTTAAGGACAAGAACCCTCTAGATCTGGAATTGGAGGACGAAAACCCACAATTCCTTGGAGTGATTTCACATTGAGATGATACCACTGGACATAACTAATCTAATTTCAGATTGCAATCAAAGATTTATTCTTCAAATTGGAGCGCCACATCTAGACTTTGGTTGGAACGAACCTGCAAGACAAGTGGCAATTTTGGGCATGTTGAAAGGCAATTTCAAGACCAAGTTCAGCACTCTTTCATTCCCAAACAGGCCATACCAATTCAGCAGTGAAAGGCAGCAGTTTTGAGGCAATTTTGGAAGGCATCCAAGTGGAAAGTGTGCCAAATTTTCAGGTACAGATCGCTGCTTCAAACTTCAGTGACTTTGACAGTTTGGAGAGCAGATTTGAAGGCGAAATTGTGGACAGATTCAGCCGCTGAGAATCTAGGGTTTACTGGTGGAAATTCATTGAAAATTCCTAGGGTTTCATCTACTATTTGAGCGCCCTCACCTAGGGTTTCACCTGCTGCTGGAATGCCATCTTCCTAGGATTTCTTCACCACCTTTCATTGGAAAAAGAGCCTTTCTTGGGAAGAAATCCAGACACTGGGGTTTGCTCTTTCTTCTTTGCATAATTTCAGAGTTTGATAAATATTCATCAAGGAAATTTGAAAATATATCAAGGATTTCTGTGCAAATAATGTATCAGGGTTTGCTGTTCTAACCCTTATATTTCAGAAATAAATATCAATCATTCTGGGTGGAAAGAAACTGTAGCAGCATTACATATTTGTCAATAAATAAGGGTTTACATTGCAGATTTCCGTTTGTATTTCTTTGTGAAGTTGTGATTAATTTCATATAGGGTTTGGTGAATTTGTGTAAATTAAGAAAAAATTTGAAGGGGATATTACATAGTTCCACGGAGTTTCCTGACGAGGGGATGGGGGGAGGGGGGGCCTAAGATTGGGGACGGCGGGTAGGCGGCAAGGGAGTGGTGCAAATACATATAGTACTTGAAAAATTAGTTATAAAAAGATGTATATGGAATAAATATATTGCATTGAACATTAACAAATTAACATTTAAGTTTTTAACAATTAGGTTTGAACCATTGAACCAATGAACATTGAACAATGAAATTTGAAAATGAAAATCAAAATATCGAATTCGGAATTTTCAAAATTTCATAATGATGATTCATGATTACAATCAACAATGTTCAAAAACAAAATCGTAAATACTAATGAGTCAATGGCTAATGACCTGATGCCTATAATCATCCCCAAGGTTCTCGCCAAACGCCTCATCACTAGAACTGCTAGACTCCACATGCTCAAGCTCCTCCAAACCAGTACCAATCAGCCCCGTCTCTGTAGCATCATCATCAATCTGTGCTGGCTCCTTTGACTCTACATCCCATCTGGCTGCCAAAGTCTCCATGTACGTAAGTGTGTTGCAGTCAATGAGACGCAAGGCACTATGTACAACCACAAGCTTCTCTACCCTCCTAGAGGTAAGCATGTTCCTCTTAACAGAGTGGATGACGCTATAAGTAGACCAATTCCTCTCAGCAACAGAAGAATTAGAAACTTGGGACAACAAACAAATGGCCAGATCAATAGTCATAGAAGCAGGCCCATGCATAGTCCACCACAAAATAGGGTCCTCTTGTGCTATAATCTCCCTATCTACTTCAGCCTCCTATGAATATCCCCTAAGAGTGGCAAATTTAGTCCACTCGGTACGAATGATGCTGGCCTCTGTAGAATTATACATTTTCTGAATGGTCTTCATGAACCATGTCTTCACCTCAGCATCTTGTATAGGTGTAACTCTACCAAGCCTTTGCATGTAACACTTTGAGTTCAATGCATGGGCAGCCATGTGTAAGGGAGTGTTGAGCTTCTCCCATCTATGATGAATGATCGACTAAATATGTTTGGTGTAGAATTGCAATGTGGGGTCTTTCTATCATACAACAACCTTCATTTGATCAAGCATGGTATCAATGCACTCGTACACCTCTCCAAGGGTAGGTGCATTAGCATCCCCATATCTAATCACTCTGAAGATTGGAGTAATGATGGAGACAATATATTTGGCATCAGCCCAAAAAACATCACTTTCACCACCTCTTTCCCCCTCTTCCCTTCCTCTATCTTCGACTCAAGCCATTGATTCCATTCTACTATCATAACCATTAGTTGCAATGCCTCTTGCAACTCAAGCATCCTCTCCAAGAGAATAAAGTATGATGCATACCTAGTCTCTACAAGTTTCAAGAATTCCTTCTTGGAGAAGGTCCTGAAAAGTGCATGTGAAGTGTGGTGGTTGTAGATAAACGTCTGCACCTCTCTAGCATCACTAAGAATTGTTTTGATCTAGTTAATTATTCCCACGTCCTTGAGTGCATTATTAATGGCATGCACACAACAAGGAGTCCACCAAATATGTCTATAGGCTGCCTCGATTAACTTCCCTGCAGCTTTGCACACATGGGTTGCATCTGTCACTACTTGCACCACATTCTGTCGCCCAACCTCCCCTATAGCATCTTTGAGGATCTGGAACTGAAAATCAGCATCCTTGCAACAAGGATGCCATGAACAATCAATAGCCCTAAGGAAACAAGGGCCCATTGTACATGTAACCATGATATTGATGAGTGGATGATGCCTAATGTCCATCCAGCCATCCATAATTATATTGCATCCACTTGTGACCCAGGTATTCTTCATTTGTTCCATTAAAATATTAATCTTGGAATAGTTCTTATCCAAGATTATTGTCCTCAATTTAGTCTCCCCTAGTGGCACATATGATAGTCTCGCCCTTATTATCTTTGCCATAGCTTCCTTATAATATGAAGAGCGAGCCACATGGAATGGAATGCCATTGGCAAAGAAGAATTTGCCAATGGCATCATCTGCCTCATCTTTTGCTTGCACATTGAATAATTCTGCCAGTGGGTTTGAAGCATCAATAATCACCTTACATTTCCCCTTAGGCCCTGCTGCCCCTGAACTAGATGGATTCATTGGCCTCTACAAAGTAGTAGAAGTAGAACTCTGATGACCCCTCCCCCTTGGTGGCAAAGTAGAAGATGTAGGTGCATCTTCTTCATTAGCACCCCATAATCTACATATTTCAGCCCTATATTTCAGGTTGCTTTCCAACTTTTCACATATATCTATAGCTTTGCCTCAACTAAGAAGGAGGTGAGCATTCATTCTAGTCATGTTGCCAAACCATTCAAGGTCACATAGGTTGCACTTCCACAACCTAGTGCCCCCAGAAGTCCCAGGTTTTGCCGGTAACTTAGTTGCAAATTATTTTAAAGGGGCCTTCAAATCAAAGGGATCCTCAGCATATTTTTGTAGGATACTGGAAGGGCAACTATAATTTGGACTCCTAATAGAACTCGTTTGATTTTCACCCCTCCTTGCTTCTGAACTAGGATTATCAGGTGCATAATCAGATTCATTTTCACTTTCACTTTCAACTTCAACCTCAACCTCTTGAGGTTAACCCTCATCCTCACTCATGCTATGAGAACTCATAATGACACTGCAAGAAATGATAAAAAAAATTTATGTATATATTTTAAAAATTAAAATTCAAACCACGCATAATGGAAGGGGATTAAGACACAAGGATTTTCTTTTTGTTTTTCTTACTCCAGGTCGCACGAAGCGCAAAAGCAAAGGATACACAAATAGGAACCCTTGTTCTTAACCTTTGTCAAACAAGGATTTCACTTTTGTTGTTCTTACTTCAGGTTGCACTAAGTGTAGAAGCACAGAATACACAAAAGTTAAAATCCTAATTTGACTTTCAAATTTTATGATTGATTTTATAGTTTAATCAAATATTTATGCATTAATTAAAAATTTAAAAACCTAAATGCTGCTGTCATAAATTGACAATTGTAAATACTTGGTCAAACAAGGATTTCACTTTTTTTTCTTACTTCAGGTCGCACGAAGCGCAGAAGCAGAGGATACACAAGATGAAATCCTAATTTGACTTCTAAATTCTAATTTTGAAACTGAAAACAAACTTACAAAGCTACAACCTACAAAGCAAAATAAATTTGAAATTTAAGCATTTGATTTGAATGAAGATTTAAAAATTAAGAATGTCAAATTGTCAATGAAATTAACATTGAAAATCTTAAATCTATTAATCTAGAGATTAAAAAATGAATCACAAATAATTATAAGAAATGAATCATGATTTAATGAACAAATGAAAATCAGAAATTCAAAGAATCAAATGCATTATGCCTACCTTGTGGCTCAAATGATGAACTTGAATCACTCTTGGAGTCTTGAGTCTTCTTGGCTTCTATATCATCTTCTTGATCTCACTTTCCATCTCCTAATGCTCTCTCACTCTTGCAAACTTCTCCCTCTTAGCTTGCTACCTCTACTTCCAGCTCTCTACTTCACCCAATGAAGTTTTTGTGTGATTTCGAATGAGAGGGATATGGTTTTTTATAAGCTTTTGGGAGGCCTTGGGGTGGGGGCGGGACCCATTAGCAATTAGGGTTAGGGCTATGGGCGCTTTAGCCAAAATCTTTAAAAAAGAAAAACACTTCATCGCCATTTTCAGCACGGAGACATCTGGGCATTTCCTGCAGGCTCAACTGTTTACAATAGGCAGAACTAATGAAACACATGTAAAAAAACCTATATGCCCAGCAATCAAATAATTATCTTTACCTTTCCATCAATTCCAGAGACCATATCCTGCTCTCAAAGAGAGTATACATTATTAGGGCATCCCTGCGTGCAAGCACAGATTCTTATGAAGACCAGTTTTCTATTGGATAGTTTAGCCTAGAGTCTCTCGACATTTCACAAATTGACACTGATGAAAAATCAAGAATAATAAATGGTAAAAGCTTTTATACAATTCACATTTGTTATTGTTTTAGATCAGTTTCAGCGAATATCCATTCCTAATAAAATAAGACTTTAACAACCTACATGTTAAAACTACCAAATACCCATCATTTTAATTAGTGTACATAAACTATAAATTCCCAGACTCTTAGGAACATACGTACTAAAAACAACAAAATCCATCCAATTTCATCAAATACCCATTCTTTCTACAATGGGTCTGAAGAAACACACAGAAAAACGGTCCAACAATAGACATTTTCATCGGCTCATATTAATTTAAGCTGCATCCACGGCATTAATTCTCTTCCTATCCAGTACTAACATGCATATAGGCGCTTCTATTTCTGAAGGTCCCCTTGCCTTTTTATTATTTCCAATGTGAATGTTGATCTAAAAGTAGAAGATTCAATAAATTACAGTGGCATATCTTTCATCCACATTACTATCTACCTACATGTAAAGCAAGATTCTTGGGAACCCAATCAATGAAAACAACAAATGCCATCAAATTTTATAAATTTTGGCAAACTTCATCAAATGTGGTGATCCTTTATCAAACAAGACTCTGACTACCCACGTAGTAAAACAATCCAACAACAACCATTTTCATTAGATTGTGTCAATCTAAGCAACAACCACTATAAAACAAAACAATAATCTAAAAGAGCCCAAATAATAAAAACAACAAACACCGTCCAATTCCAGTGATTTAGATTAATTTCATCAAATACTTATCCTTAATGCAACAATACTATAAGAACTCGAATAGAAAAAGAATCCAACAACGGTCGTTTCAATAATTTGCATTAATCTAAGCAACACCGACTATAACGACAACAAAACTATGAAGAACCCATAATGATAAAATTGCACTGAATACCCAATCTTTCTACATAAAACTCTGACGAGCCACAACGAAATGCAATCCAGAGAGGCATTTCTATTATTGCGCATCAATCCAAGCAACGCCCACAATAAACAAAACAAGACTCTTAAGGAACCCATTTAATGAAAACAGCGAACACCACCCAATCCAACAACAGCCATTATCGTCAGTTTCCATCAATCTAAGCCACACTCCCATTAAAACAAACAAGACCCCTAACAACCCATTCAACAAAACTCAAAAACACCATCCAACTTTAATGACTGAGGTCAATCTAATCCATACCCATTATTCTTATCAGATGAAAATAGATTGCAGAGGATAACATACTCTCTGAGAGCCACCTCTCTCTCCTGGAATGGAATCTAGCAAGGTCCAGTCCACCCTGGCAACATGATCCACCAGAGCTACGGGCTGAAGCCCCAGAATTGTAGGACAGCTGTATCCCTGGGTGAGGGCAGGGGTAGAGCAAGGGAGCTCATGATCTGCACCCATTTGCCAGGAATACTAGAGGAGGAGGATTTCACTACTAGCCTCTCTGCCTTCTTATACTCACTCCTACTAGACACTTTAACTTATAGGCAATCAGGAGTGACCTTCTCTAATTGGGGTTTTCATCATTTGACTGAAAGTCAATTAACTGGTTGAAGACTTTTGAAAAGGTAAAGGTCGTTTTATTTATTTTATATGTTATTTCTATGTAGCCAGTGGGCTCTTGAAATAAAGGTACTCTTTAATAAGATTTTGTTAAGACCTTAAGATTGGGATTTTTTATTTATATACGTAACCTTTTGTGGAACCTCTCTTGATATGCCCTAATCTTTTGTGGAACCTCTCTTTTTCTTTGAAGATTGGCATATCATCCTTGCTTACATTGGTTTAAATGGTTTGAGCTTAAGAAAGTTTGTTCTAGGTGGCTGCTAATTATTTAAAAAGATTGATGTTGGTTTTTGTCTGTTTTTTTGAATGTAAGATTGTTAAAAGTTGTTTGTTTGTTCTATTAAGAGTCAAATTGGGATGGGATAGTAGAAATAATATTTCTTGGTACAAAATTTTGTTTGGATTTATGAAATATTTTATAAAGATTTAAACTGGTTATGGTTTGATTTGTCTATTAAAGTTTTATGGTACTTGTGGAAAGCTAGGAAAAATGAGGTGTGCCAAGACAAAAGAAGCATCGTTAATGACTCTTGTTGAGAGCTCATATTTTCCTCTGTTATTTTAAAAGTTACTATGACATTGAAGATTCTTAAGAGAAAGTTTTACAAAGTATTAGACCATGAAAAAACATCTTGCATAAGTTTGATACTATTCAAGTTGAGTGGTGACTAGACATAGATCAAAATGGTAGATGGCTAGAAGATAGTGAATTTGAAGAGAATCTCGTGCAATATGACCATAATCTTGTTATTGGTTTTGATAACACTATTCATATTGCTAATATGTCAAGGAACATTTATGTTAAATTACAAATTCCTCCTCAACCAAACAAAGTTTTGATTTATGTGGTTGTTAATGATCAAGAGTTTAATAATCAGTTTTATGATGGTGTTACAATAGTCAAGGACTCCTCTTAAATCTTGGTTTGGTGATGAATTTAGTACAGTATGTGTTGATTGGTTATTGATATTTGTAGACACCTAAATTTGACCACATCCCAACATCACCTAATTCATCTCACTCCCCTTCTAACGTTGATTAAATAAATTACTTATTTAATTAACCAATCCAATAATTATCTTAGCATTAATTAATCAAATTATAAAATCATTTATTTAATTAATTAAATCATTTCAGCATCGTTTTCTAATGTTCAAACTTAATTAAATAAGTTTGGCATTTATTTAATTAAGTTCATCATTCCCATTCCAACATTCCCATAAATTAAATAAATACAAGCTATTTATTTATTTATCCTATTTCCTCCCTAGCCCTCCCCCTCAACCATTAGTTGATTGAATAATCACACTTAATCAACTAATTAACCACTTGCACATTCCAAATCCTAATTAGCCAAGTCAACCTTACACATGGCTCAAGGCTGCACAAGGTTATATGTGTGCACATGGCTCCAAAAAATGACCTTTTGATCCTCACCCTCCATTTCAAATCTAGCAAATCTCTACCCTCCATATCTTCTCAATCCAAATCCAAATCATGTGCACATCACAAGGTGACACTTGGAGGCCTCTCATCCATTCTTGTCTTTCATTCAACCCTAGCCCTTGATTTCAGGATTCAATCCCATCCCTTGATCCTCCATCCTCCAAATCTATAAATTGATCATCCATCAAGTCTATTTCAACAATCAAGTGGAAACAAAGGCATGTTGTAGATTCAAAAAGCAATTGCATTACAATATCAACACACATCACTTAGAGCAATTAAAGTCATCATGGAAGGTATAATGCTCTTTTAAGTTTGCATTATTTTATTTATCCTCTATTTATGCTCTAATCAGGAAGTAGAAGGTTAGCATTAGTTTGCATTTTACACACTTAGTTAGATTTCCCCTTCTTCATTTTGTTACGACTAGAAAATTTTAGAAAAAAGGCAAAAAGAAAAAAGAAAAATCACATTTTCTTTTAGTTTCAATTTGTTTGTTTTATTGCAACATAGTTCAAGTTAAATAAAAAAATAGTTTCTTTTGTTTCAAAAAAATCTTAGCTAGTTCATTTCAAAAAAAAATAGTTTACATCAGAAAACCAAAAAAAAAATTCATTTAAAAGAATGTTTTTATTTAATTGTAGGCAACATAAAAACAAATTTAAAAATAAACAAACAAACAAAAAAGGCAAGTGGCATTTTATTTTTTTCAAGCATTTAAATTTAAAAAACAAACTGAATGGGCTAAAAGCTCGCACATCCAATCCTTAACCATGCGCCTAACTTAACCCCATCCCGTGTAAACCTAACTTAAGTGCCCACCCCATGGACAGTTGTTGAACACCCCATCTCTTAACCACAAATAGCTTGTCCACTTCATGGACTCCCTATCTACAAGCCCACCCCCTTCATCCCCCATTGCCTCACTCCATTCCACACACCTATTCTCCTTCCTCTCCCATCCCGTGTACCTCCTCTCTCCACCTCCCTGCTTCCTTTATGTGTCACCTGTCACTCCCCCCTACACCCAATTGTGCCACCTTCCCTGTTAGAGTAGGTGTGTTGTACACCTTGCATAACATTGATATTATTTTATTATGTAAAATAAATATTTAATTGTGATGCATCATATGATGTGTTTAGCCACATTGGATATTTATTTGGACGCCACTTGTAAAAGTTGTATGTAACATTGGGTTAATTACTTTATTTGTAATTATTTGATTATTTGGGAAAACTTAGTACCAATAATTAAATGTGGGGGTCAATGGTTTTGTAGACACATGGTTTTGGGGAAAATAGTATTACTATAGCACATGTTGTATTTGTGTGAGCTTATGTCTATAAAAGCAAACACATGGGTAATTGTTGTTAAGAGGTTGAGTGAAGGCTTATTGCTTTTGGCTGGGTTTGTAGCTTCTCTTGCAGGTTGGTTGTGTGAGGGTTTGAAGTATGGCATGGGATGTATGGTTACATGATTGTTCACATGGAGTGCATGTAGAGAGAGATTGTTATTTCAGAGCTTATCTTTGCATATGTATTTGTTGTTTATTGCTGAATAATACATGAGAGATGCATGCTTTTGGAGGCTGAGTTTTTTCCTCTATGAGGGTTTTTCCAAGGTATATCTTTTGTCACCATTGATGGTATCATGTCTATTTCTTTTGCATGTGGATTTCTGGTTATGTTACACATTTAATCTCTTATTGGGTTATGAGCCTGAATTAGTCTTTATGGCTACATATTTCCAACATTTGGTATCAAAGCTTGGTTGCCATGATTTGGGAGGATATCCCTGTTTGATAACCCCAGTTGTGAGTGGATTTTTTGTGTATAGTGGAATCCATGGCTTTGCAGGAAGGAATGAAGGCAATTTCAGGGTTATAAGGCTATTTACAAACTTGGGTTGTTTCAGATCTAGGGTTTGATGGAGATTTGGCAAATGGGTTTTCGATTTGGGCCCCTTATATGGAGGGTTTTGGAGGTCAGTTTTTGCAAGAAGCCTCCTGGGCAAAAACAAACCCTGCCATTGGATTCAGGAGGTCCCACAGCAAAGAAAAATATAAAATTTGCCTATGTTTGGACATAGGAAAAAATTGCCCTATTTTACCCTAGATGGAATCTTGCAAGAGGAATATTCCCTCCATACGGCATTGTTGCAGTCATAGTTGCAGGTACAGCGACATCAGAAGATTCTGTAGTTGTCTGGTATGGTCGGGTTTTTGTTATTAAAATTTTTTAAATAAATCCTTATTTTTAGTCTGTAGAGATTTTTTTAAAAAAAAAAATTTAAAGGGTGGGGGGTCCGCAAACCCCCCATACCCTACTGCAGCAGTGGCAGGCCGCACAACCTACGCAGGCCAGCAGTTAAAGGTCGGCGGCAGGGCCCCCTATTAGCAGGGAAGCCAGGCCGGCGGGGCTTAGCCCCCCAGCTTCCGGCCCCCGATCCAATGAGGTCAGTGCTCAGCCCAGCCATGGGCCTTTAAAAACATTTATTAAAAAATTAAAATTTTCAAACCTTCAACCAAACGAAAATTAAACAGTATTCAAATGCATTTGGAATCTGCCACCCCTGCTCTGCCATTGTGCCACCAAGGCGTCACCTAGGCACCGTCGGTGCGCCATCACCAATGGCGGGCCACCGGTGGACCACCACTATGCCACCCAACCGCCACCTGAGGGCCACCAAGACCTGTTTTTAGGCTTATTGGGCATATTTTTTCTAGGGAGCATAACTTTTTCCCACAATGTCAGATTTTTGACTGCTTATAGTCTTTGGAAAGATCTTTCTACGTACTACGTAGTGGTGTCAAGTATTTTTCCATATTCTTCCATTTTGACCAATTTTTGCCAGTTGGAAGCTAGATGTTTGTTTTGAGCTTTGACCGGGCATAACAAGTGCATATGAAATTAGATTTTGGACTTCTTATAGGCGTTGGAAAGGTATTTCTGAGCACTACATAGTGGAGTAGGTTTGAAGATGATATTCTGAGTTTTGTTCAGTTTGTATCAGTTTGAGCTCATTTTGGTCCCTTTGACTTATGGTGCTTTTGTGAGTTGATGGCAAATCAAATATGGGATGATTTGGTGTTTGAGTCATTGCAAACTTACATGTTTATCTATGATTATCCTTTGTTGACAACATCATACATGTATTGTTGAGTTTGCATGTTGCATTGTGAGATCTACAGGTTGTGTAGTGTTGTAGGTTGTCTATGCTTACAAGTTGCATTTATGACTTGGATGTGGGTTGTCTATGCCCATAGATGTTTCAGTTTTGATGTGGATTCTAATTTGTGGCTTGAGTTAGTCACATGTTGCATTGGTTTTCTTGTCATTATGAGATATAGAGAGATGGTATTACTTGATACAATCATGATATGGGACCTATGTTTATTGACTATATGGTACAGTTGTGTGGGACTTGATGGGAGTTTGGTGCAGGTACATTAGGTGTCAATCATGGTGTCATGGATATTACTTGTTTGGTTGGGACTTTGGCATGACATGATTGTTTTACAAGTGTAGTTTTATTGGTGTTGGATTGATATTTGGTTTACAAGTTTTGTTCATCTTCTTAGTTTTGGAGATTATGGTTTACTCGACCTTTTGGGAGTTGTGTTGTTATAGTGGATTCTTTGATTATGTTGGGGCCATGAATGATCTTCATCTAGGAGATGGTTATCACGATGTCATGGATAGCTTGGTTACATGTTCCAATGGGAGCTTTGATAGTGATGGGTTTGATGTTTATGATGTTGCCATGTATAGCTCGATATCACACTTCAGTGGGAGCTTTGGCAAGATATGGTTATCTTCATGTGATTTGGAGATGTTGACATCTTGGTACCATGGAGGACTCTTGGAGTCTTTGTTTGAGGTGTTGGTTGTGGTTTGTCAGTTTTGGTAGGTGATCCTTGCGTACAGGATGGTTGGTATTGTGTCTTGGTTTACTCTTGATTGTGCATTAGAGTATTTGCATGATACAGGTTCTCTTGAGATAGGATGTGTGCATTAGTACATGTGATCTTCTTTTGAGGAGATGGTTAGATCACGATGTCATGATACATTCCTTGGTTATGCAGACGTGCAATGGGAGCTTTGACTATGATCTTGATGGTTCTCTTGGTATTGGGTACATTGGTCATGTGCTTGGGAGCTTCATGATGGTGTGGTTTTGCATTTGGAGTTTAGCATGGATTGATCATGGAGGTACTCATGGATACTTGGAGACATAGGTGAGGCTTGAGTTCTCTTGGGATTAGAGACACATGTTGATATGGTTGCTCTTTGATGAGGATTTAATCAGCAAGATTGAGGAGCCTACACCTTGGTTGGACGTGAGTTCAACATGGACATGTTGAGGAGATTATTCTTAGAGAGAGCCTTCGAGACTTGGTGTATCTTGGAGGAGCAATTTCTCATTCCCACTCTTGGTCCACTCGGCAGTGAATGATTTGATAGGTATGCCCACCTGAAATTCAAATGCATTCTTTATTTGTATATTATCTTCTCATGCTTGAGTCTTGAGCTATGGATTATGGTTGTGAGGACTTGTTTGAGGAGTATATGCATGGTTATGATTAGTTATCTCATTATGTTTGATCTTGAGTTGTTATGAGATCATTGTGTGTAATGGAGATGGTTAGTGCCTTTGGTCTTATTCCTACTTTGGGATGGTTATGTGTTTAATCTACCTTTTGGTTTGAGAGGCTTACATCTTGTTGTTGGATGTTGTGGAGACTTCTTGTTTTTGGGTTGTAAAGGAGATCATACTTTTCATAGCTATAGCACATTAGTGTGGATAGAAGGACATGGTTATGATTTGCAGGTTCGCTTTTGATTGGTCTTCTGCTTCTTCCTAGATGTTTGAGTTCACATGACATTGGAGTTGAGATGTGTATGGATCTTTTGAGTCTCTTTGACTTCTTTCTCTTATGGTGTGGAGGATTTGGGAGAGATATGGACTTGAGGAGAGTTACGTTGTAGCTATTTGGTTTGCAGATTTTGCATATATGTGTGTGTTCTTTGACACTATGTGATACAGTATTCAACCACATCTTCTATGTGCGTGCTATTAGTGGATCTTTGGATGCCTTGATCTATTTTCAAATTTGACATTTACTCATGCAATTGGAGTTTCAGGATGTATATATGATTCCTTTGCTGGATGTTCTCATTATGCTGCGATATGGAGGGTCTTGAGGCTTTTTTTTATCACATGCTTTGTGTTGTTACCTTGGAGGACTTCTTTATGTAGGATTGAGTATATACAAGGACTTGTTATCATTGTGATTTGAGTTGGATATGTTGATGGCATAAGGTCTACTTGTTATCTTTTGTATACCTTGGTTTGGAGGTATGGTTAGTTGATGCATTAGCAACTAGTTGTGGATGCTATTTTAGCTATGGTGATTGATTCTTGTCAACTACTCGAGCCTATTTGTTACCATTGGATTTGATGCTTGTGTTTGGATATCAGTTGATGCAAGTTTCTTGCTTCTATGTGACAGTTTAGTGTGGCATCTCTTTGGAGTATCTTATTCTTCATGGTTTGGCTAGATGGAGGATGAGGGGATTCTTATTTGAGATGGTGGATACCTTAATTATTGTTGCAGGTATCTTGGAGGACATGGATGGTTATATGGTACATGTTGGGCATATGGATGCTTTCCCTTGATGTTTTGAGTTTACATGTTGATCCCTTATGCAATATATACAACAAGTGGGAGAATGTTGGAGTAGGTGTGTTGTACACCTTGCATAACATTGATATTATTTTATTATGTAAAATAAATATTTAATTATGGTGCATCATGTGATGTGTTTAGCCACATTGGATATTTATTTGGATGCCACTTGTAAAAGTTGTATGTAACATTGGGTTAATTACTTTATTTGTAATTATGTGATTATTTGGGAAAACTTAGTACCAATAATCAAATGTGGGGGTCAATGGTTTTGTAGACACATGGTTTCGGAGAAAATGGTATTACAATACCACATGTTGTATTTGTGTGAGCTTATGCCTATAAAAACAAACACATGGGTAGTTGTTAAGAGGTTGAGTGAAGGCTTATTGCCTTTGGCTGGGTTTGTAGCTTCTCTTGCAGATTGGTTGTGTGAGGGTTTGAAGCATGGCATGGGATGTATGGTTACATGCTTGTTCGCATGGAGTGCAAGTAGAGAGAGCTTCTTGTTTCAGAGGTGATCTTTGCATATGTATTTGTTGTTTATTTTTGAATAATACATGAGAGATGCATGCTTTTGGAGGCTAGGTTTTTCCCTCTATGAGGGTTTTCCCATGGTATATTTTGTGTCACCATTAATGGTATGATGTTCATTTCTTTTGAGTGTGGATTTCTGGCTATGTTGCACATTTAATCTCTTATTGGGTTATGAGGAATTAGTCTTTATGGCTGCATATTTCCAACATTCCCCACACTCCTCTTGCCACTCTACTTTGTACTCAGTTTCACCCCCATGATTCACCTATCACTCCACCCTACACTTAGTTGTGTCACCTTCCCCACCCTCCACCTATCACTTTACCCTATGCTTAACTATGCCGCCCCCCACGCTCCCCTTACCACTCCATCATGCACCTAATTTTGTGTGCCTTCCCCATGCTCTGCTTGTCACTTTACCCTACACTCAGTTGTGTCGCCCTTGCACTCTACCCTGTGCCCCACTACATTACCCTTCCCCACCATCACAATAGCCAAAACTGCCTAGTCACAACCACAGGCCCTCTTGGTCACTACCATCCCATCACCCTATCAATCCTCAAGTGCCACCCATGGGCCACCCAATCCTAAACCCCCCATCCATTACCACTTTCAACCAAGGAGGAAAACTTTGAGAGGCTCTAAATCAACTATACAAAGAGGACTTTTTTAGATCATTTTTTAAATAGAGTATAATTTCATGTTTTTTGTAGTGGTGTGACTAATTTCCTCTCATGATCCCTCATTTTTCTAGAAATCTCATTTTCTCACTATTTTCCATGTGTTGTCGCTATTTTTAGACTTTTAAACATTAATAACTTCCACATATGAGCTTAGATTTAGGTGAATATTTTTTTAAGTACCTATTTTTTGTGCTCTACACATTGGTCCTATCTATTCATATTTTTTCTAACATTAGTTTTTGAGTGTAGCCATTAGTCCCTCTTGAAGACTTGATTTCATGCATCTCTAACATTGAGTTCGTAGGTTTTATTTAGTTCTTTCTTGTTGTTTATTGACCTATTTTATTGAAAGTTTGTTTGTTAAAGTTCAACAATAGAAAAACTACTAGCATTTGTTGGGGTAGGTCACTTTTCTAAGATTCATTTTTTAACCCACTTAATGTTTGTTAATCTTTTTATTTAAACAAACTAATCATTGTTTGGAAGGTTTTGTGTATCCTAGGAGGTGTGTATGTTCTTCTCTCACACTAAAAGGTGACTTTGGGAATTAAAAACACCCCCTTTGTGCACTTTAATCTTCATCACACATTTGCATGCATAAGGTCAATAAACTTGTGTGCTTTGTTTGTGTGATTACTTAGGTGAGTATTGTTGTGATGCTCACAACACGCCCCATTTTACTTCTTAGCAAAATGAGGATCCCTATTGTGGCTGGCTTCTTTGCTTGTGTGTGGGGATCTACTTGGTGGTAAAAGGGAAAAGTACAAACCTTGTTGAAAATAAAGAAAAAAAGCATTGAGTACTAGGGCAGAATATAGGTGAATTCCTTGTCAAAAATGAGTAAGGGTTGCTTTCTGAAGCATTTTAAAATTCCCAATATTTTGCAAGATATGTGTGTTTTTGGTAAAATGCATCATGGAAGGGTTTGTATGTTGCATATACAAAGTTGTTTATATGTTGTGTAGTTGTATGAGTCACAAAAAGGGTTGTCAAGTTTATTACATCATTACACTTGTATACATTTCGCTAATGTTTTATTCTTACATACAAGTCGGGCCCGACAGAGTTCAAAGTTTAAATGAATAATCGGTTAAGTCCGTCAGGTGTATTTTAAGTTTGTATGTTTGGTGAAAGGGAAACATACAAGATGATATACAATAGTATACACATGTCGCGGAGCCGAAAGGATTATGAAATAAGGTTTTATTGTTGTATGTTTCGTGCTTTGTATGTATGTTTTGGAGACATACATTGCAGAACTCGAGAAAGGTTAAAATCTGGTTAAAATGATTCATCATGACTTAACGTATATTAAAAGATGCATTCCACTTCATATACATCGCGGAGCCGAAAAGTAAGTAAACTGTGGTTTATAAAAAGGATAAGTCTGAAAAGGTGATACTAAAATGTTTGTATGTATCTGGACTTGTATCTAAAGGTTTGATACAAGTGTCGTTGCATCGCAGAGATACAAGTGAAAGGTAAAGTGGACCCCACTGCTTGCATATCAAGCTTGCATAAATAACAATGTATATCTTCAATACACAAGCTGATATACAAGTTAAAGGATGTAAAAGGGGGAGATACAAGCCGGATGCAAAGAAGAAATTAAATATAGAAAAGTCTTTGTATGTTTGGAGCGCTTGTATGTTTATGATATACCCATTCGATATACAAAGAAATTAAAGACATCACGAGAGATAAAAGGTAATGAGAGGGTTTATATAAGATGTTTGTATATGCGTTTATATAAAGTAACATACAAAATGCGATATACAAAGCAAAGATACATGTACGAAAAAAGGAAAAGGGAAGGAGATTTAGTTTGATTTCTTGCAGAAGCGTTTGTGTGTTTAAAAGATACAAAGACAACATACAAGGATGACATACAAAGGAAAATATAAAGAAAGCATGATGTATGTCGAAATCAAACTAACGGTAAGAAAGTTTAAAAAACGCAAACACTAAAATAGAAAGCCGAAGTTGTGGCGCATTAATTGTTGTAATTAATGCCGATCTAACACTCAAAAGAGTAAAATTTAACAAGAGTTAGGGTAAATCTAACGTTATTTCGCTTTCAAATATACATTGTTAAGAATTAAAATTGCAAAGAAAGAGAATTGCTACAGAAACTGAGCTGAATTCACCAAGGCGACAGGATTACAGCAGCTGGACGAAAGTAAAATGGTAAAAGTAAGTCAACGAATGAAGTCAAGTGGTCAAGATATACAGGTATTTATCCTCAAAACGTCGTTACATTTCAGTTGGGTAAATACATGTTAATTTCAGTATAAAATGTAGGCATTTGTTAAATCCTTGTTTTAACTGTTAACTAATTGGGTAGGGATTAACAAATTTAAAGGTCAAAATAGAAAGGACAAACTGGGTCAGGGTAAAATGGTAAAAAAGGGAAATTCACAGTAAAACCCTAGATAGGAAAGTAAAACAAAAGTTAAAAGATGCATTTTCTATAGGATGGCCCCGAAGCATAAAAAAATAGATACAGGGGGCGAGATGAAAAAAGAAAGGAAACCACGAAAGAAGATAGAAAAAGAGGAATTACCCTTGCACAGAGGGTATCCATCCCTAATCAGCACGGGTGGGGTAGGAACTGATATGAACATTGGAAATTATGATGCAGATGATGTGTTACAGAAAATCACTACTGTAGATGCTTCCCCAGATATGAAATGTATATGGGAGAGTGGACTATACAGGGCTGCAGGTTTCCCATTGGCAATGGAGGCTAGAGATTTGTGTTTAGACTGTGTAACTCTATATGATCCAGCTACCAGGAAGATTATGTTGTATGACAGACTTATTACTGGTTTAACCATAGAGGGGATTGCCAGGACATTTGGATTAGAAATCAATGAGGAAATGAGAGATATTGATATAGATCAATATAATGAAGACTTTCATACAAATGAAAGGGACTGCAAAGGTAAAATATTCCACAGCTGGTATAGCCCAGAAAATAAACCCAAGGTTGTAGCCAAGGTGCACAAGAACTTGATGAGAATATACTTCAAAGAGGAAATCTATTTGATGATCACAATGTTGAGTAGGTTGGTTGGATTAAGAGATGGCACCAAATGTGAACCATGGATGTTCACTGTTATTGAGTTCATAAGAGCAGGAGGAAAAGAGCAAGGGCAGATCCACTGGGCCAAGGCAATAAGCACAGCTATGTGGAAGCAGGCCATGCTGAGAAAACAAAAAATGATGCCCTTCTATCTATCTTCATACGTGTTATATTCATGTGCAGCAAAAATTAGACCATATATACATGGAATAGAAAGGGTTGGTACCCTAGGGACTGGTCCTAGTCATAAATTAGTGTATGAACACTACCCTGACCTACAAGAGGAAAACACATTGAAGAATTTTGCTTTAGTCAACGATGTTTTTTATACTTACATGGTAAGAATTCTAAGAGAGGAGCCTAATAAAAGATTGTCTAAAAGTGTAGAAGATGCAATTGGATTGCATAGTTCCTGGTTCATTCAATTTGAACATTTTACTTACATAAGGACTGAGGGATTTGAAGGAAAGCCATTTATGTTGCCTCGATATCCTTCTGATAAATTAATCGTTTTGGAATTTTCAAGGCAAAATTTGAATGTCTTTAAAATGTATAAGAAGAAATTCAGTAAAGGAAATCTGAAGTTGCCTTGGGCTATTAGCAGATACTCCTGGTACAGTGAAGAGGTTGCAGGATATTCAGAGCAAGAATTAAGATATTATGGCTTTCAGGAATTTGATTTAGTCAGGAGATTTGATCCTTTCCATAGGATCCAGAACTTTGTTGATAAAAAGTATAAACATCAGATACATATTGAAGATTTTTGGGATGATTGCAAAAATGATAGGGAAGTGAGGAAAAGAGCCCATAAAAGATTAACCATTGAGAAAATGAAGTCCATAGGTGACATATATGTTCCCCTAGAAGTTTAAGAGGATAATAAACTGTTACATCATAGTTATGCAAAGGCGAGGCTGGCTCCTATTACAGAGCCCGATTGGTCACAACCTTGGAACACATCTCTGGACATATTGTCCAAGCCAATGATATTATTTTCAAAAACATGGCTAAAAGACAGAATTGAGGAACTCAAGGCTGAAGGAAAAGAAATCACCTATCCAAAGAAAGGAAGAAAAAGAAAGGGAGAGCTTAGTGAAGACCTCCAATGCTTTTATAAGAAGAAAAGAAAGGTGGTAGAGGCTAAGATTGTTGAAAAAGACAAGAGTGCTCCTTTAATGGATCCATATGCATTAGGGATAATAGTAGCAGTGGCATCAAATACTTTTGTAGATGCAAAGTCATTAAGTCATGAGGTTAGTGTAGAGGAAGCACAGACTGCCAAAGGGATAGCAGGACAGCAAATTAGGAAGGCAATACCAATAAGTTTTTCAAGGGGTGAGACTTCTAAAACAAGTGAGGGAATTGGAGCACAACAAGTAGGTGAAAAGATGAGCAATATACCTAGTGCGTCCACTTCCACAGAGAAGAGATAGGCATATGTTCAAGTAAAGACAGAGTTGGCTGAGGAAAGGCTGCAAGAGTTAGAAACACATAAAGTCAAACAAACCACTGAGACTGTCAATATTGAAAGTGACAGTAGTGAAAGCAAAGAAAAAGGAATGTATGCTGGGAAAGAAATAGAAATAGAGGAAGAATCTAGTGACTTCCTAAGTGAGGAAGAAGAAATAAACACTATGGCAGAGATGGAGATTGAGCAAAGCTCAGAGCACGAAGAGGAGAAGGTACAAGAAGAAGCAGGAGCAGTGGATCCATTTGGTACCTTAGTATCTCCCGAAATCATTAAAGATGTGCAGGAGGAGGCACATAAAATTGAAGAAGCTGAGAAAGAAAGTACACCTGAGGAGATAATTACAGAAAAGCATACTCAAGCAAAAAAAGAAACAAAAGCTGGTACCTCAAGGATAGATGTACTGAACATATTGAATATGTATGATGAATAAAGCGAAGAAGAGAAGAACATAGAAAACATGCAAGAACAAGAAAAAGAAGTAAAGGAAGATGATACTAAGGTAGGTGCACCTGTACATACAAAACAGGTACAGATAGAGGATACAGATAAAATAGAAGAGGTAACCAAGAAGCTTGAAGAGGAAGCACAAACAAAAAATGTTGAAGAAAATAAAATTGAGGAACTGGCAGAAGATGTAAACATGCCAAACATAGAGCAAATACATACAGAAGAGGATCAGGAAAAAGAGTCATCAAAAGGAGAGGATCCTGAAGAAGAGGCTGAGGATGGAGGAGACACAAAAATAGAAGAGCAAGAAAATGAGGGTGAGTCCAAACAACAAGATAACCCCATGGTACAAGAGGAAGCACCTCAAGAACAAGAGCCTCCACCTCAACAGCAAATTCGACAACAACAACAAGAACAGCAACAACAACAACAACAAGGAGAAGTAGAAGCAGAGAAACCTCATGAGGAGGTAATTGATGAAGTTAAAACTTCAGAAGGCACCAAAGAGGTTCTTGCATGGCTAGAAGGAGAGATAAGAAAAGAAAAGAAAGAGGTATAGTTGGTGCCAATTGACATTAAGAGTTTGTTAGTTGACACCACACCAAGGAAAGAAAGAAGAAAGGCTAGGGCAATGTCTACTATACAGAGAGGTCCAGATGGATCTAGAATGCTGAACCTAGCCATACCACAGAAGGAAAAAGCAAAAGGTGAAATTACCTTAGAAGAATATAATATACTAAATGTTGACCTTGGGCATACTACATAGGAACATCACATCACTGAGTGGGAGGATATGCACCAAGTGACAACAGAGATGCTGAGAAAAGACAAAGACAAGTAGGAGTATCTAAAAGGACATATTGTCCAATTACAACAATTTATTAAAGGGATATTTGATCCCAATACCATAGTCCCAGAACTACCCAGTGACATAGCAGTTATATCCAAAGAAGAAATAAGGGACATGGAAAATAAAAGGCTCAAGGCTAACATTTTTTATGAATGGTTTAGAGATTTTATACAAGGGGAGCAAGTAATAAAGTAGGCAGTGGAAAGTTGGAAAGTAGTTGCAGAAGAAAAGAGTAAATGTAGTATACTCATACATAACTGCCAATTCAGAAGGGAAGAATGTAAGTCTAAACTGGACCAGTTGATAGAAATTGAAGAAAGAACAGAAGAGTTGATCAATGAACGAGTAATCACCCCTTCACTGGCAAGTCAAGTGCCACAGACAAGACTAGAACTTAAATTTGAAGAAAATAATCTCAGAAAATGTATAACAGTTACTCAAGATTTAGAAGAAAAAGCAAGTGAAATGATTAGAATGCACAAGAAGATAATAGAAAGACTCTTAGAGCATGAATGCCTAGATATACTAGCTTATGAATTGAAAAGAGCTTTGACAGAATTTAATGCCATTTTCACACCATGCGTAGAAAATCCTGAAGCATATATGAGCAAACAGATAATGGATTCATTAATGGAAGACAGGGTTAAAATGAGGAAGTACAAGAAAATGAGTGAAGGATCAGATAACAGAGAAAAGAAATTAAAAGAGGGAATTGCTCTACAGGAATATATATGGACAAAGAGTCCAGGAGGAGATCGCACTTTTGTAGAAGGTGTGATTAATAATTTCAAAACATACTTAAAAGAATGAAAAGACAAAGGCGAGCAGTGGTTTTGAGAAAAGTCAAATAAAGAGTATCAGCGGGAGAAAGTCAAAGAAAAGGGGAATCTTGTTTTTGAAAAGATTCCAACAGCATCCTTTGAGAAGAAAAAGATGCCATTTAGATATTTTGACAGACGGTTAGAGATGAATGTACACCATTGATCAAAAATAGAAGGATCTCAACCATAGATGAAGTTTGTAGCCGTAGCAATGAGGAGTTCCAAAATCTATATAAAGAACTTTGTTACTTGTACATTACTTACACAGGGATTTTTAGAAGATAGCTAGCAATTGTAATTTGTTCAAAGACTTTGAATAGAAGGAGTATTTTAGTTTAAAGGAGGTTGCCTGTGTCTGCACTAAGGAATGCATGGAATGTCTAGCTTTCTTATTGTATCTGTAAAGCGTTGTAAGTTTTCTGTGAATTTGATTAATGAAGCAAAGAGTCATTCATACATTGTAAATCATATGTGACTGCATATTTTGAATACAAATACATCTGGAATTCTGTGTCTACTTGAGAGTGTTTTTTGGCTCTTGTTTGTATTTGAAATATTATCTCTTCAAAAGCTTGCAATCTTGGATGTATGTTCATGAAAATACTCAGGGCTTACATTTAAAGGTTTAGTGTGTTGACTTAATCAATTTTGCTATATTGCTTGCAATGTGAATGACATAGCATTTAGATCCTGTAGCAGAATGAATTTCAATTTAAATTCCTCTAACTTTTCCCCAACATTTGAAATATTTAGCTTAAATGCAGAAATCTAAAGGAAATTGTCTGACATTTGAAGAAAGCATGAACAATTGGCTTAATATTCGACAATTTTCATAATATTTGGAAAGAAAAGCTTGTGCTAGTATAAATCATATAAAGCTTTGTGATACAGTAACAAATTTATGCAAAGAAGATGGATAATTTGTTAATATTTGTAACAATTTGCATAATTCGAGTCTAGTAAGTCATAAGTTACCTTGAATCAAGTAAGGCCCCTTGCATATTACAACTTCACATTAACCTACTAAATTGTCCACAAGGTCAAGACCTGACCATATGGAAACTTGGGATTAAGTAATCTTAATTGATTTCTTCATATCTTTTAAGATAGTTAGGTTCATTTTGTGAATTTTAACTTTTGTCATGAATGTGTAAAAACAATCATCAAAAAGTATGCTCTTCCCTCGCACTAAAGGTGATCTTGGGAGTTAAAAGCACCTTTGTAATTCACTTTTATGTTATCCCAAGAAGTGTAGGTGTGTATGTTCTCTCCTCATTCTGAAAGGTGATCTTGGAGATCAAAACACCTAATCTTCTTTTCTCTTTAGCGGGCCTACCTTTGGATTTCATCAGCAAGGGGGACGACCTGAACCCATGTGTTCTGATGAGGTGTAGAAATTTGGGAGAGAATCAAAAGGCTCTCCCATCAAGGTACATTCATTGTTTTGGGCTAAGCTTGCAAGAACTTTATACCTTGCAAAATGAAGGCAGATAAAGGGTTACCCTCTCACACCAAGCCATTAGGCATACACCTTGTCCACAGAATTTGGCCTCACATACCTTCAGGTATATTTAAGACATCCCTAGTACACTTTGTTATTCCTAGATAGGACCTTTCAACTATATGTACTTGTAATACACTGATTAGTGGTTAGCACCAAGAAGTTACTCACTACGTGTCCCTAGAAACAAGATTGTAGGTTGTGTATTCTCTCTTCTTGCACCATTGTGTGATCTCAAGGATCAAAAACGATTAGTGCCTCTTGATGAGCCATACTCTCTATGCCTAGACAAAGCATTAGTGGTGGAATTACAAATGTATTCACTTCCATTTGAATAAATTAAGCATGTTGGTGTTCTTGGTGTACCTTCAATTGTGTGAAACTCATGTCATCCTCCTAAAATTCCAAAATCATTTTCCAAATATTCAAAATCCAAAAAATCAAAATGTCCTAAAAATCAAAAAATCCTCTCAAGTCAAAGGTTGAAATCCCTCAAAATCCAAACCTTGAAGCAACTCCTACACCCTTACTCTGCGTGACATTCATTCATCCAAAGATCAAAACTCTCCTCATCAAATCTATCTAAAGTCCTAGATAATTTTCCAATCCACAATCTGCAATCCAACTCTTTAAAATCCTAGGTCTAAAAAATCCATGTGATCCAATCATCCTAAATCAATTCCACCTTAACTCAATTCCCTAATCCCATCAAAATCCATCTCCAACCCTAAATCTTCTGAATCAGTCCAATCTAAATCCCTAAATCCCAAAACCATAAACCAAAACCAAAAATTAAATCCCCAAATTATTCCATCATCCTAAAATCAAGCCATCATCCATCCCAAATCAACCCTTGTATAAAGACATAATCAAATCAATTAAACCATCTAAGGTCTTGTACCTAATCCAAAACCATACCAAACCCCCATCAACTTACCAAAATCAACATCAAACAAGGTCTTGCACCTTAATCCAACTTCATAATCCAAATCCAACAAGTTCTTGTACCTTAATCCCAATTAAAATGGATCATCATCCCAAGATGTTTGCACCTAATCCATCCAATCCATTTCCATCAACACCAAACCTAAAAATCAAAATCAAACCAAACAATGTCTCGTGCCTTAATCAAATCCAAAACAAATCACCCAATAAGGTTTTGTGCCTTGATCAACATCACAGTCAATTCTAATCAAGGTCTTGTACCTTAATCCAACCAGAAAACCAAAACATTAAACACAATCTTGTCCCTTAATCCTAATACAAATCAACCATCATCCAAAAGTCTTTACACCTAACCCACAACAATCCAAATCAAAACCCAATCAATCCTCATCCACTCCAATCCCAATCAAATCAATCCAACTCAAAACCCAATCACTCCTACACCCATCCCCATCCCAATCAAGAAAATTAAAACCACACATCAAAAAAAATCTAATCATTATCCAACAAACAAGATCCTTGATCTTAAATAATCCATCATCAAGTTACTAAGGTGCTATACTTCCATCCAAAATTAACCTTAAATCAAATCAAAATAAAAATCATCACCCATTCCAATCTCACAAATCAATCTTAAATCAAGCCAACTTTCACCCAAACTCTAATCCACCAATCCTTACAACTCAAACCCATTAATCATCAAGCTATCTCCAAATCAAAATCCAATCCAAAATCTAATCAACATCACATTCCCAAATTTTGAATCCAAACTCATCCACAATCAAAACCATTTGGATTCTAGAATTCATCTAAATCCACATATCAAAAATGACTTCCAACAAATCCCAAACCCAAAATCCAAAATCTTTCAATATCAAAGAAAATCTTAAGGTCCAATCCTTCAAAATACAATCCATCCTCCAACATAATCCAACCATCCAGAAATTCAATCAAAAATCATGAATTTGTTATATTTTGATGAGTTCCCTCGACATAACCAAGCTAAAATCCTTTTGAAGATGATGATGATAGTCTTGTAGATCAAGATGAGTATCCAAATGATTTCTTTGATCACATCATCACAAGAAAGCTTGCCAAAAGCTTCAATCGGCCAACCATGAACAATCAAAAGCCTCTAGACCAAGAATCGGGTAGCAAGAGCTATCCTACCAATCCTAATCACATGCCTATTGGTCATTCCTATGGTTCCTTTGACAAGGGAAGCACCACTCTAGCCCAAGGCCCTCATTGCCAATCTGAATCTCAAAACTCAACATTATGCAAGCGCCCTATAGCCTCCACCTCCTATGTCCATCCTTCATCCTTAATACCCTTACAATCTAATCCATCCCATAAACCCAACCACCAGTCATCTCAACCATCCAATTCCCAACCCAATCCTATTGCATACACCTTTTCCCTATCAAATTTTCTCCAAGGACTACTAGAAAAATATCCTAATCACAAAAACAAGAGTAAAGCCATGAGGTCATGCAACACTACTATTGCAATTCCATCCAAGTGTGTTGTTGACAATATTGTCATGAACCCAACACCTTCAAGATCACCCAAGATCTATTAGGATTAAGGTTCCATCAACCTTGTAAATCCTATGTATTTAATTACTTCTAATTTTATATTGTAAATGCATTCATAAGGGATGGTTGATCCATTAACAACAACGAATATTTATTTACGATGATGGTAAAAGGTAAATGTTATCTTGGGAGTTACTGTAGGTGAAAGGTGGGCATCCAAGTTTGATAATGACATGACAATTGTAAGAGCATCTTCTACTGTTAGTTATTTACATGTTGTAAGGAATCAACTATTATTGGACCATCTTTGCATAACATCTTATGACAATCTATAAGAAGGTATAAGAGGCTATTTTTAGCCTATTGTTGATCGTTCCCAAGGTGGCCATTAGGATTTGAATATCTTGGGTGTCATATGCTTATAAGAGGGTAATGACAACTGTAAGAGGCTAATAATAACTTGTTGACTAGATTCCTCAAATATGGTGTTGGATTTTTTCCATATTAGGTGCCACATTCTAGAGACTTCTTTTATAGCTTATATTTTATATTTAGGGAAAACTTGATGATTGTAGAGTATGATTTGAATGTTCATAGGTACATAGGTGTAGTCAAATTAGATGCAAGATTGAAGGAAGTGAATTTATTGTAATCTTTTTCAAAGATAATACAACTTGGCCTCTTTCCTGGTGGCATTTTTACTTGAAAGGGTTTTGTCCACGTAAACATTTTGTTGTGAGATTCTTATGTGTTTATCGATTTCCTTGTTGCTAATTTTACATGTTTTAATCTCATTATGACATTTTATGGATTAAATTTTAGATTTATAATATAATTTTAGATTTATATATTGTAGTAGTTTATCCTCATTTCTAACATTTGGTATCAGAGCTTGGCCAACTTTCCTTCTTGGGTGAAAGAGTATAGGTTTTTGGTATTATAGTGGAGTTCTGGTTGAGTTTGTTTTGTAGATTTGTGTGTATGGAAGCCATCCTACATCTACATCTTGGTTAGATGTTGAGAAGTTAAATAGAACTAACTATGAGTTGTGGAAGCCATTAATAGAGGATCTCCTTGAAGAAAGGGATCAATGGTTGACTACAACAAAGGAAAAGAAACTGGACAAAATAGATCAAGATGAGTGAAATAAGATGGATAAGAAAGCATGGGGGACAATCTGATTTTGTCTTGCAAATTCAATTTTGTTAAATGTAGTTGAAAAATCCATTGCATATTTTCTATGGAAATGTTTGGGTTAAATCTACCAACCCAGGAGTCTGGTAAATAAATTATATTTGAAAAAAAATGTTTTCTCTAAAAATGAAGAAAGGCGATTTGATTGCTAAACATATAAATACTTTTAATTTGATTTTAAGTCAGTTAGCCTCTATTGGTGTTAAGATTGAGGAAGAAGATAAATGCATTATGCTTCTTTGTTCTTTGCCTAAGTCATGGGAGAATTTTAGTCTTGCTATTAGCACTAATCTTGAAGATCCCAAACTTTAGATGCTCATGTTGCAACATTGTTGTCATAGGAAATGAGAAAGAAAGCTATGGATAGCTCAACAGATGCTCTTAATGTCAAGGGAAGGCCTAAGGAAAGATGTGGATCTAAAAGAGAACAAAAGGTGCCTAAAGACAAGTCTAAGGGAAGATCTAAAAATCCTAGTAAAAAGAACAAAGTGAAGGGTTGGAATTGTGAAAAGAGGGGACATTTTAAGAAAGAATGTAGAAACAAGAAGAAACATTGAGATTCCTCTACAAAAAAGTCCTCAAAATTAGGTGATGAAGTCTTGCTTTCTTCATGTAATATGATTTCTAACGAACACTTGTTGGTTGACATAAGATGCTCATAGCACATGACTCCTCATAAGGAATGGTTGTCCACATATGAAGAATAGGATGGAGGTGAAGTCTACCTTGGGGACAATAGTTCATATCCGACAGTTGGATGGAGCAAGATACAATTGTGTTTTAGTGATGGGAGGATAAAAACCCTCCTAGGTGTTTTACATATTCCTAGATTGGCTAGAAAATTAATTTATGTATCTAAGTTGAATGATTTGGGAATGCATATAACATTTGATAAGCATGGTTGTAGATTGGTGAAAGAGAGCTTGGTGGTAGCAAGAGGAACAAGATTGGGAACTCCATTTAGGATGAATGTCACTACTTTATGTAAATCCACCAATGTGACTAAAAAATCTAAAAATACATGTATGTTGTGGCACCATAGATTGGGCCACATAAGTGAAAATGGTTTAAAAACCATTATAAATAAAAAGTTACTTGACAATTTTTCCTATTCTGATGAGTATTTTTATTTTTGCGGTCATTATGTGTTTGGAAGGCAAAATAGAACATCATTTCCTTCAAGAAGTAATAAAACAAAAAGTAAATTAAAAATATGAATGTGTTTGATCTTGTGAATATTGATTTTATTGGAAAATCTTGATATTATGTGTCTTTCATTGATGATGTTTCAAGGTTCACTTGGATGTATCTTATGAAACATAAATATGAGGTTTTCACTAAGTTTAAGGAATTTAAAGTCTTAGTAGAGAATCAATCCAAACATAAGATAAAGGTTTTGAGATATGATAATGGAGGGGAATATTGTTCTAAGGAATTTGATGAGTTTTACAAGCATGTAGGTATCATAAGGCAAAAACTACTCCTTACACACCTCAATAGAATGGGGTTGTAAAAAGGATGAACATAACTATAATGGAAAAAGCTGGAAGTATGTTAAGTGGCGCACAATTGGACAAATACTTTTGGGCAGAAGTTGTGAGTATTATTATTTAATTGATTAATAGATCTCCTTGCAAAGCTCTTGATTTGACACCTTATGAAGTTTGGATAGATAAGAAACCTTTTGTTTCACATTTAATGGTTTTTGGCTATGAAGTTTTTGTTCATGTTCCTAAAGAAAAGCATTCTAAGTTGGACCCAAAAGCACAAAAATGCATCATCATTGGATATGGTGAGAATACATTAAAAGTTTTGGCATACTCTAACCAAGAAAGTAGTCTATTCTCGAGATGTGATTTTCAAGGAACTGTGAGGCCCATCCCTTTCAGACGTTTTAGTTGACTTAGTTGTAGTACTAGACTTTATTCGTTGGATTATATTTTTGAAGTGTGTGAAACATTATGTTAGTACTATGGACAATTATGGTTATTATGTTGGACATTATGCTAGTTGACACTTTTGGACATTAGTATGATATTTAAAATTTATGGATTCAAGTGTTGAATTATATGATTTCATTTATTTGAGTAGATTAATAATTATGTATGAAAAGAAAATATTAAATGGAATTGATGCTTATATGTTGTTATTAAATAAATTAGTTTAAATTACTTGAATGATGTGGAAATAAATGAAATTGGATTATTTAATTTGTTTTGTTATGAATTTAAATTTGCTTTGGCTATATTATCTTGACGAACTGATATTCAAAATTTAGTGTGCAGGTGGGTGGCCAAGAGTCCTTAAGTGGTTTCAGATACTCCATAAACCCTATGTTATACCAGTTAGCCTAGCCTAACCCATGGAAGGGGTTAAGGCTAAAATGTGATGTAAAGTTTGTTATGTCAGAAAAATGCACCCTTGGGGGATTTTTTCCTAAAGGTTTAGCTCCCAGGTCTTTAGATTTGCATTTAGAGCATTTTGCATGTTAAATCAGACTCCCGATGAGAAAACCCATGGGTCTTGTGGCAAATAGGACCTAGGAGGCTGCAATTTAATGAATCTTGAGCAAAGATAAGGGGGTGGACAAGGGCGCTAGCACCCTAGTCCAGCCCTATTTTGGGTCTACCCTAATGTGAAATGTTGGTTTTGTGACTGTTATTTGGTCTCCAAGTCGACATCATAAGTTTCAAATATGAAATTCTTGGCAGAATCTTAATAGTGGCCTATATAAGCATGTTTAGGTTATCATTTGCAAACTAGAAGATCATTAGCAAGCTTTATGATTGTGAACTATTGGCATACTTTTGATTATGTTGCAGAGCATAGCATTGTTATTGTGTTTGTTTACAGGTTGGATTACATCTTCTTCTCATGGAATTGAAGAGCTTCTTCCTTCCATGAGAGTTCATCATCAAGGTATCATTTATTGTGTTTTATCAATCATTATCATTTGGTTTTTTTTCCTCTGCCTCCCAAGGGCATGCACTCTCTCTGACAACGATGTTCAGAAGACTTGAATGTCTCTCCAAGGCTTGACCGAGACAAGCCTCTAAACACCACAACCCCCTCCCACACTCCTTGTGATTGCAGGTTACAGGTGTCTGATTTAGAGGAAGTGGAGTTGCAAAGCAGGAAGGCAGACATTGAGGATTCTGGATCTAAAAAGAAGTGGACACTATTCAACTTTTCAGGACAAGGGCGCCATCAACCTTGTCCTCCATTTTTGGATCAAGGGAAAGAAAAGACATAGCAGAGATCAGTGCCAAAAGGAGATCGAGACTGTGCAGAAAAAGTGGCACACTGGACTAGGGCGCCATCATTGTTGTCCCGAATTTCTCCCTTTTCCATCTGCGAAAAACAGTGAGTTAAGGTTCTCTACTCTCTATCTATTTCCTATAGCATTTGTCGTAATTCACAAATTTGATTATTGTTTTGTTTATATTAGGATTTTAAGGACATAAAAGCATCAATTGGAAAACTTGTGTGATCACATGTGAATTTCCTAGTAGAAAACCAAGTGACAACTCAAATCCAATAGTTGACTCTCCTCTTGATAGGTGAGGCACTCAGTTGAAAAGCCCTTGGAATGTTTTGTGGAATGGAGGATTCAAACTAAAAAAAAAATTAACCCTTCATCCTTTTTACCCCAAAACATTTTTGGTGAGCCCATGTTATTGGACTTTTGGCACCTTCTTGAGTGTTGTTTGACAAATTTTCATTCATTCATTCTATTGCATTGGAAAATTTACAAAAAAATTGATATATTTGGAAAAACTAAAAAAAATTACATTCTAGGGTTTGATTGTTGACATAGTTTGAATTAATTCAATTACATTTAATTAATTCTCTAATTTTTACACCAGATCTGAAATTCATCATCATTTCCAATATTGCATTCGAAAAAATACAAAAAAATTGAAAAATTTGCAAAATTTGCAAAAATTGGCATATTAAGCATGCATTTTTGTGAAATTTGAATTAATTGGCATCTAATTTAAATTAATTTCTGTCATTTACATTATATATGATCCAAAATACATAAATTCATCATTTACAATTCATTTGCATGCTTGATTTGTCCAAATTTGCTTCAAATCTTGCATTTTTTGTGAAAACCTAGTTTTGCATGAACTAGGGTTGTAGTCAAGATTTTACTACCTTGTAAAAATACTCATTAGGTCTGATATATTATTGTAGTGTTGCATTCTAGTGGCCTCCTTGTGAAATTTCATGTCTAGGGTTTGAAAACTTGAATTTTTCACTAGATTTGAGCCTATCATCTTGCTAGATTTGCACTCCAAGTGTGTTGTAAGGGATTTTATTGCGCTAATTGGCTGTTATTAGCCTTATCATTTTCTTCCCATTCTAAATTTCCTTACAACACCCTTTATTTTGAGCCTTTGCATTGAAATTTTGTGAAAATTGACATATTTTTACTATCTTTGCACTAGGGTTTGGTCTAGAGAGGCACTAGAAGCGTGTTGTAACGGATTTTTTGGTATTAGGTGGATGTTAGTACTATTATAAGTTTCTTTCCATCATCATTTTCCTTACAACACCCACTGCCCTAGCCTTTTACATTAAGAATTGGTGAAAAATTGCATATTTTGGCCTATTTTCACTAGGTTTTGGCTTATCGACTTTTTAGAGTTGCTTCAAAAGCGTGTTGTCAAAGGTATTCTTGCATTAGTGGAATATTATTAGGCATATAATTTTCTATCCCTCTTGAAAATCTTTACAACACCTCTTCTTTCAGCTATTTGCACTATGAAAAGTTGAAAAATCAAGCATTTTAGAGCATATTTGACATCACTTTTGCATTTTGTTGTTGCATAAGTTTTGGAAGATCTTGAAATATGATTTGATACTCCTTTGCAACCTTACAAGACATTTCATTATGGAATCTCAATACTCTTTGGAATCTTTACATGCATATGTCGCAAGCTTTGAGAAGTTCTACAAATTCATTAATATGAATCCTCATGTTCTCACTTATATACAAGCTATGTATCACAAGGATATATTTAAATGCTCTTCATTTGAAATCCTTGAGTATGTATCTGATTATGACAACTTCATATCTTTAATGAACACATACCCTATAGTATTAGAAGATTTATCAAAACACATTGAGAATGATGAGTGTGAAACTCCCTCTACCGCTTCAGAATTCATAGCTAAAACATGTGATGATGACATAAAAAATGATTCCTCCTTTGAGGATATACTAGCACAAGAGGAAGAAATCATTAACACATTCCTAAACATTACTTTACCCTCTTTGGAAAATGAAACATCAATGGATAAAGGGCTCCCTCTCAAGAAAGATTCTTCATGGGTAGAAAAAGAATATTCACCTAGTCAAGAGGAAAACAATGTTAATTCATTATTCATTAATAGACTTTGTAGCAATATTCCTAAGATGATTGTCCGAGGGGCACCTAGTGCACCCTCTTCCTTAAAGCTGGTGATTACAATTCAAGGTAGACCTCCCGATCACATCTACAAATATGCACAACAAATTTCTCAACCAAGTCAAGGTGTTCAAAATGTGTTACAACAACCACACCACAATGTGATTGCTCACACATATAACACCCATAATAACAAGCAAAGTACGCAAGCACTGCATGTGTCTGTCTCTCTTCCATGTTCTTAACCTATGCTCCCCCCACCACCTCGTCTTACTCATAAAAGTGGTCAAGAATATGATCTTATCGAGCAGCTCCATGCTACTCCAGCTGAGATCTCTCTTTGGGATTTAATACAAATATCACCTACATACCATGGAATGCTCCAAGAAGCTTTACAAAAGGTGATTATACCACCCACTGCTAAGCCAACTGATGTAGCAATTGTGTTGTATAGTATAAATGCGACAAAAATGGATATTCTCTTTCAACCACATGAATTACCGTCAATTGAAGTTCAAAACCAATATGAACCGCTTATAATATATGTCACAATAAATAAAAAGTTGATCAAGCGAGTTATGATTGATAATGGACTGGCTCTTAATGTTGTAGCATGGGCTTATTACACAAAATCAAGATTGACACCTCTTTAATCAAACCAGATAGGATCAACATTCATACCTTTGATAATGTTGGAAGACAATTTGTGGGCACGATAATTTTACCTATAATGGTTGGACCTGTTACGTTAGATACTCTTTTTCATATTATGCCTAATTCGCTCTCATACAATATGATTCTAGGTAGACCTTGGATTCATGCCATGGGGGCAGTCCTGTCTACCCTTCACCAATCAATAAAGTTTATTTATCAAGACAAGGTCCACACTGTCAAAGCTGATCCTAACCCAAATAACTATTCACGTATTGAAAAGAAAAACAAGTTAACAATCATTCAAGTTTAAACATCTTACGAGTGGATTCTTCATGACCTCTTGATAATGTTGTGCAAAACTCTCGACCATCGAATGCACTTTTTGGAGATGATTGGGGTTCGTTAGATTTTAATCCTTGTGTTATAGGGGAATATAAACTTAATAACCCTGACACATCAAAAGTTGCATCAATCTTGTCTAAGAAATCTTTTGAAGCACCTAACAAAAACAAAACCTCCTTGGTAGAAAATAAGGATAGTACTCGCACTTATACTACAAATTATGAGACCTCTGAGGCTTCACCATCTTCTAAACAAATGGAATCTCTATATGGTCGTGGATTTCAAATATTGTACAAAAATCAAGACTATGTAGGCAATGGATGTGGTGTAAATCAACAAGGAATCAGAGTACCCTTACAAGTTGTTGGAATTAACTACATGGCTCGTATAGGATACCACTCTTTGAAACCCACCAAAGCCTCTCGTCATCCTAAACCTAATGTTAATGCAATATCAACAATATCAAATCAATATGTGAGATATTCTGAGCTGATAAGCCACAATTGTTGTAGCGAATATTATAGTAGCTCTCAAGGGCGGCCTCTTCCTTGTTATGTATGTTCTTAACATTGGCTTCTAATAGGTAAGTATCTCTAACCCTTTATCTCTTCGTGATGTGCTTCCCCTGTGATGTGCTGTGTGTTGTTAGGCCTCCTAGGATGCCCCTTGATTCTCCCATAAGGTCAAGGATACTAGGAGACCACCTCTGTTGTGACCTTCTTCTATTTGTATCATCATTCTTCTATATTGCCTCTCCTCTGATTTCATTGTTGTGTGTTGTGTCTTACGGACATAGCGTTGCGATTGGTTAATTGGGGGCACCCTCCTACGTGAATGTCCCTAAGACACTTGTTCTCCTCTCTAATTTATTGTTTACCTTCCTCTAGTGTTTCCACCTAGTGGGCAGATGACGAAAAACATTTTATACTGATGCAGACCTAATGTCCCTTTCGAGAGCAATAAAAAAATGGACCTAGTCCATATATGACGATGGGGTTGTAACAAATTATCTGACACTTGGCTAGTGGAATCACTCCGTGATTTATCTATCTTGATGTTGATGTCGATGTTATCTTATCCTTCTAATGACACTTTAACAATATTGTTGCTCTGTGCATTTTGTTTATCATGAATATCGCCTTGCTTGGCTCTTTCATGTAGTTGATCATATGCATTGTTGTTTATCATGATTATTCAGACACTAACACTTTTCTTGCAGGGATGTGTTTGTGGGAACATTTGGCAATCGTAAAGTACATGTCACCTCTAGGGGGCATGGGCTTTACAAGAGCTTGTGTTCCCTTGTGTGTTTTCTTCCTACCTTAACATGCTTGATATCGATACGTGATATCAACCACCTTAAGGTGGGGGCATATATAAGATAAGTTGTCTGCTTTAGATCATAATAAAGCGTGTTTGAACAATCTAAAAATCAATCAAATCATTTAAGCCCTCTGCGGAGGCGGGATATCGAGCATATCCTTTTATCTTAAGCCCTCATCACGAGGCGGGGATGGTGTATTTCTTAGAGCAGATTGCATTATCCCGTCATTTTCAAAAGTCCTCATTGCGAGGCGGGGAGCGGTTATGTGACTAACTCAACCCTTAAGCATGTTTTCGGCAGTTGTTGTGGCGAAGCCCAATCATCGGTGTGTGCCTGTAATGTGTCTGAGATGGTGATAAGCCTAGCAATAGAAACACTCCATTGCTTGTCTGTCATGTTTTCTCTGTGTCTTCAGCGTGTGTGTGTGTATGGCATGCTTGTTTTCAAAGTGCAAGATTGGTGGTGATGAGATCCTCTACACTTTGGGATTTGTTTGGCATGTTTGTTCTCAAGGTACAAGACTGGTGGTGAACAACTCCTCTACACCTTGGGATTTTGTTTGGCGTGTTTGTTCTCAAAAAGTGCAAGACCGGTGGCGATGAGCTCCTCTACACTCTTTTGGGATTTGTTTGTTTATTTTCCTTGTACTTGCATCCTGCATTTCATATGGAAAAAAAAAATCACTACATTCATTGTATTCTATGTGCTCTGCATGTCTTTAATGTTGTATTCTCCGTGTTTTGCGTGATTGTAACTGTCTTCTCTATGTTTTGTGTCCCTGTCATTGTCTTCAATGTGTTTGGAATGTCTTCTTCGTGCTTGGTGTGTTTGTTGAGTTCGTGGACCTACTTTAATGCATGTATTGGCCTTGCATTTAATGCATACATTAAAGTAGGGGCTAAATGTTATGTTAGAAAAATGCACCCTTGGGAGCCTTTTTCCTAAAGGTTTAGCTCCCAAGTCTTTAGATTTGCATTTAGAGTCTTTTGCATGTTAAATCAGAGTCCCGATGAGAAAACCCATGGGGTCTTGTGGCAAATAAGACATAGGGGGTTGCAATTTAATGAATCTTGACCAAAGACAGGGGGTAGACAAGGGCGCTAGCACCCTAGTCCAGCCCTGATTTGGGTCTGCCCTAATTTGAAATGTCAGTTTTGTGACCGTTATTTGGTCTCCAGGCTGACATCATAAGTTTCAAATACAAAATTCTTGGCGGGAATCTTAATAGTGGCCTATATAAGCATGTTTAGGTTATCATTTGCAAACTAGAAGATCATTAGCAAGCTTTATGATTGTGAACTATTGGCATACTTGTGATTATCATTGTGTTGCAGAGCATAGCCTTGTTATTGTGTTTGTTTACAGGTTGGATTACATCTTCTCCTCATGGCATTGAAGAGCTTCTTCCTTCCATGAGAGCTTCATCATCAAGGTATCATTTATTATGCTTTACCAATCATTATCATTTGATTTTTTTGCCTCTGCCTCCCAAGGGCATGCACTCTCTCTGACAATGGTGTTTGGAAGACTTGAATGTCTCTCTAGGGCTTGACTGAGGCAAGCCTCTAAACACCACAACCCCCTCCCACACTCTTTGTGATTGCAGGTTACAGGTGTCAGATCTGGAGGAAGTGGAGTTGCAGAGCAAGAAGGCAGACATTGAGGATTCTAGATCAAAAAAGAAGCGGACACTATTCAACTTTTTGGGACGCCATCAACCTTGTCCTCCATTTTCAGATCACGGGAAACAAAAGACATAGCAAAGATCAGTGCCGGAAGGAGATCGGGACTGTGTGGAAAAAGTGGCACACTAGACTAGGGTGCCATCATTGTTGTCCTAGATTTCTCCATTTTCTGTCTGCGAAAAACAGTGAGTTAAGGTTCTCTTCCCTCTGTCTATTTCCTATAGCATTTGTCATAATTCACAGATTTGATTACTATTTTGTTTAAATTAGGGTTTCAAGGACATAAAAGCATCAATTGGCAAATTTGTGTGATCACATCTAAATTTCCCAGCAAAAAACTAAGTGGCAACTCAAATCTGATAGCTGACTCTCCTCTTGATAGGTGAGGCACTTGGTTGAAAAGCCCTTGGAATGTTTTGTGGAAAGGAGGATTCAAACTAAAGAAAACATTAACCCTTCATTCTTTTTACCCCAAAACAAAGTTATTGTTTTATTTAATTTTTATTTTTGTGTGTTATTGTGAAATTTTATTATTTTATAAATTTTATTAAAATTGCCTTTTTGGGGTGGAAGTCATTTTAATTAATTATTTCATTTTAATTTATTTCTTTTGTGGAACGAGGGTAAATGCTTTAAAATTAATATTTTAATATTTCTTTTTAAGAGAGAATTTTATCTCTTTGTTTTAATTTTGGAAAAAGAAAGAAAGTTGCTTTTTATTTTTCTTTCTTTTTTGAAGTTTTTAGTTTTATTTATGAGAAATTTTTGGGAAGAGTTTTTACACTTTTGCTACGCATAAAATTTGAAAAAGACAATTTTGTGAAGAATAGAGGGATTTTGGCTTGAAGAGTTTGGAGAAACTTGGTTTTCAAGGATTTGGAATCAAGAGCTAAGGGTTGGAATTGCATTTTGGGTTTTTAATTTAGGCTCACCCTAACTTGGGGAGCTGAGGTAACACTCTAATAGTGCTTGCATTTTGATTATTATAAAATTATGTGAATTGTATGTGAATTGGGATTTGTATGAGATTTTGGGTTATTTGTCTTTTGTCATTTTTTTGTGGGATTTGGGTTGTATGGGAGCGGCTCTCCAAATTGATGAGAGCCTCCCAAGTCTTGGGGTTTGAGGAGGCGCGAACCTCTCTTGGGGAATGGTTATTGGTTTTATATGATTCGTTGTTGGATATGGAATTTGTGCTTTTGTGGAGGTTGTGGAGATGTAAATTGGTAAAATTTGATATGTTGAAGTACTTTTGTGGAGGTTGTGGAGATGCATGTTGGCATATTTTTCTATAATTGAGGTGTATGGAGGTTTTGGAGGTGTGTGGAGTAGTGGAGATTGTTTTTATGTTGTGGTGGTGATTGGTGGTGTTGGGGTGTGATTCTTTGCTTGTGGAGGTTGTGGAGATGCATGTTGGCATATTTTTCTATAATTGAGGTGTATGGAGGTTTTGGAGGTGTGTGGAGTAGTGGAGATTGTTTTTATGTTGTGGTGGTGATTGGTGGTGTTGGGGTGTGATTCTTTGCATTGTTGAGGAGGTATGTGTGGAGGTATAAGGGTTGGTGGTGATGGAATTGTGTATTATGATTTGTGGTGATTCTTGATAGTTGTTGTGTCCCCAAGAGGGTTGACTTTCCCCTCCCTCCCCATAATTTGGATCCAAGAAATATCCTTGTTTGTGAGTCTATCCATGGGAAAACTTGTTGATTTTGTTTCTTTTGGGGATTTGTGTATTTGCAAGTTGTGCATGTTTATGTGAACCCGGTTTATGGAGTTCTCCTACTCAGGGGTGGGATGTGCTTATGCAATCCCTATGGTAGGGTGGAGAGCAGGACTTGGCCACATATTTTGGCCTTTTGTATATATGCAGGTCAAAGAAAAGCTTTGTTTTCAAGTGATTGGTTGAAATAATCCATTAAGGGTTTCAAGAAAAAAAATAATGTGTTTATGAAGTTTTGGCAAGAGTGCCTTGGATATGATTCCTATTGTAATCCTTGTTGTTGTGGGTTAAGAGCTTTGGGAAGTCTTTCTGTGGGTGAAGAAACCCCTGGTTATTAGAGCACAAATCTACAAACCCCTTCTCTTTTTTAGAGATTTTTTATCAAGAGATTCCATACAATGCATCATGGTCCAAATATAGTTGCATTCAAAGCAGCTGAGAAAGTCAAATTTGACTTCTGTTTCATCAAATTTTGATATTGGAGGCCAGATCTATAAGGGCTTAAAGTGGGTTTTTTTTCAGATCCAGAGGGTAGTCATCATTTTAGAGCTTTTTTGGTCAAAATAAACCCTGTCATTATGTCTAAAAGGTGTCAAAACCTTAAGATCATTTGTCAATTCATCAAAATTGGGCTTGAGAGCTCTGAGGCAAAAAAAATGTTTATGGGTCGTTTTGGGTATCGCAAGGGTACCTACCCCTTGCCATGGCTCTGTCGTGACAAGGCGACAAGCCCCTCGGGCCCAACCCTTTTCCTATAGGGGACAGGGGTCCCACCCACTATCCACAGCTTCTTCCATGGCAAGAGTGGTGGCCCCTTGGGCCCTACCCCTTCCATGGTGTGGTGGAGGGTTTTGAACCCCCTCCACCCATTTTTTTAATATATATTTTTTTTCATTTTTTTTCTTTTTTTCAATAAAAATGTTTTTTAATAAAAAATCCAAATATTCAATAAATCCCACTGGCCACCTCTATTAGTGGCTTAACTGGTTCGCCACCCAAAAGTCACTAGGCTGTCACCAAGGGGACATCTCCTCTTCACTGAGTTTTTCACTTTTGGAGGGTAACTTTAGGAATCGTTTTCTTGGCCATATGAAGGATTTTTTCAAAGCAATTTTTTTTTTGGGTAGAATTTCACGAGCTTCACAATGGTGTAGGTGGATTTTAGTTTAGACTTTTATTTTTTTCTAGAATTTAGTTTTCTTGGTGATGTAGCTATGCAGTTTTCATTTTTAGAACTTTCACAAGGCATAACTTATGCGAATGGACTCCATTTTGGGTATTTTTTTTAAGTGTGTATTTTTTGCATACTTTGTAGTGTTTCGATCAATTTCTTCTTCAAGATTGTGTAGTAAAATTATATTTTAGTATATGGTACTTTTTAAAATATTGTAAGCTTCCATTACATGCACTATTTGATTTGTAAACACACTGAAATAAAGTGCCACATATTGTAATTGTACTTGACATATTTTGTACATCATGGTGGTTCATTGGTTGTACTCACACTACTTTATAAAGTGTCATGGGGGGTTTGTTGTGTATGCCTTGTCTTTGCAATCACAACCTCATCTACCTTCATGTGAGTGTGCCTTATTTTTGCACACCCTGTACTAGTTTTAGATACTTCCTTATGCATCTTCTAATGTTGCTTCTTCTCCTTCATGCACTATTTTACTGACATAGTTTCAATGGAGTTGTCATACATCTCCCGTGTCAACATTATCGGGGGTATCATACTATTTGTGCTAATGCTTCCTTGGTTCACTTTGGAGTGATCTATGTGTCTAGTTTTTGTTCCCATATACTAGGTAGATATAGTGGTTGGTTACCCTTTCATTTCGGTGAGATAGAGCACACACCATATAGACACTCTTGCATTCTTGTTTATGGAGATGACCTTCTACCCTTTTTAGATAATCAACATTCTTGAGACTTGGTACCTTTTGGTGTGCCATGTGTATCGTCAACTATCAGATTGCTGCCTTTATTTACAATTTTTACATTGTTCAAGTGGTATCATTGGGGTCACTCATACATATTTGTGCCTCTTTGACCTTGATGTCCATCCTGATTTCAGTGGAGGTTCTTTAGTTTCAGCAGTATAGTAGTTGTTTGCAATTTTTTTATGCTTCAATGGAGTCCTTCATGTTCATCTTCTTGTTCCTAATCTTTTTGGTACATCCTTTGTAGAGGCTTCTTAGTCCTTCTCTCCCCTCTATTGTTGGGGCTTTGTTCTCTCTTTTGGGGAGTTTTTTCCCATGAGGTTTTCTCCTTTCCTTCATTTTTGAGAGATCTTTTGTACATGGGTATCTCATCGGGCCTAGTTGTTGGGACCCATCTTTGCATTTGTTTGTTCCTCCCTAAGTTGCACTGAAGGGGGAGTGTTTGTGTGAAAAGGGTTTGTTCCCTAACTAGTTCCCTTTTAGGACCTATCACACTTAGTTTTTTAAATTTACTTATTTTTTCTCAAGACATAAGAATAAGACACTTGTCATATTCTTATGTGTTCTAGATTTTCATCCTTATATTTATAAGCAAGGCCTCTTATGTCTTCATTTTGTATGGAGCACATCTTATATGCATTATTTTTCTCTAGCAATATAACATTCTTATTTTTCTACTCTCTTGTTGTAAAGTACGCATTCCATCACAAAAGTTACATGAAGTAAATAATCCACTTAATTACAACATCTCAAGTAAAAGATAAATGGCATAAATATGAATCAATAAAAGTCTCTAAATCTTACAAAATCACGTGCTTAAACCAGGTGTTAGCACTATAAAAGAATATACAAAGTATGATTGGCTTTCTTGCCATAATTCATCCAACAAGGTATTGTAATCATGTACAATATAAGAAATAATAAATCAAACAAACTCTCCAGTGGCCACGAACCCATATGGTCCTCATGCGAGCTGAGAGACGGGAACATGGCTCATGTGCTTTTCTGCCCAACCATGATGCAATTATGCTTCCTCAGATCCCTTCATGACACGAAGGAAACCCAACCCTGCACGAAATGTCTAGCAACCTGGAAACAACTTGCAGGAGGGAACACCTGATGCAACCTGAAGTCTAATGTGCAATTCTAAATAATAAAATGCAGATTGTCTCACAACAGGATGTGGCAGAGATATATATAAATAAAGTTTTTCTAAACAAAACATTCATCTTTTTCAATGACTCCTCACTTAGATCTAAGCCTTAGAAAAATAGTTACAGGTTCTATGTACGTAGGAAAATTCCATTGTTAAAATCAAACTAAAACAATAAAACCTACAATACCTTCAAGAAATCTAAACTAAATGTAAATAAAACGAAACAGAAATGAATAATATCACCTAGTTTAAGTGATTTCTTGGTGTTATTGTGGATTGATCCTCGAAGTATGCAACTACATTATAGAAGGCAACCATGGATGCTCAAGATACTATGCAAATGAAGATAATAGCAACGCTATATGATCGAGGATATGAAAATGAGAGAAGATGGGGGTATTTATAGACTTAGATTAAATATGATCAACGGTGAAAAATGAAAGGAAAGATCAATGGATGAGGATGAAGATGAATGTGTGCGTGACATGTGTCCTTGAAAAAGGAAACCATTTATCTATTTTAGATGGGTTGTTAGTGGTGATAAGATGTTTTTCCCAAGATAGGAGGCTTTTACTATTTTAAGGCTAAAGTGGTGGGGATAACTAATTTTTTGAATTTAATAAATCTAACCCATTTTGATTTTTGCTATTTCAAGGACTAAAAGCCCACTTGCACGTTTTTAGAAGAAAATGATAAAGATAAGAGTGATGAAATATAAATTAAATAAATAAAATTTATTTAATTTATGTGCATGATGAATAAATAAATAAAATATTTAATTTTATTTATTTTTAGAAGAAGGATGCAATAATTAAATAATTTAAAATTACTTAATTATTAATGGGATTTTATGGAAGAATAAAAGAGAATTAATTAAATAAATAAAATTTATTTAATTAATTACAAAGATGAGGAAGAAAATGAGATTTTTGATTGTAAGTGTGTTAGATGAAATTAATGGATGCGATGCAATATGAGTTTCATGCATAAATAATGAAATAGGACAATTTTGGGTGTCTACATTTTGCCCCTCTTTGAGATGATGTTCGAGATGATGAAATTTGTGTCGAGTAACATCATTTCAAAGAAGCTAAGATATGGATAGAGGAAAAAGGATGATGATGGAAAGAAATATAGGATGCGGATGGAATGATAGGACAAGGATGCCCCCTCAAGAGGATAGGCGGGTTGAACAAACACGAGTATGCTCTCAAAATGAAATGAATTGGTCGAAAAAGATTAAGGAAAGGATAGAAGAAAGGATGATGCATTATGCTGCAATGAAAGTGAGCAACCATGATGTTTGATTTAACACTAGACATTACGCACCAAGGTATAAGGACCAAGGTGATGATGTGTCTCGTGCCCCAACATAATACAACCTTGTCTAGATACAAGATATGAATATTAGCTGGGTTGGATTTGATGCAAATGCAAGATAAAAATGATAACACACACAAGCAAGTAAGCAAGCATGCACAAATGATAAAATAAACAAGGTATTACCTCTGTCAAGTTGTAAACCAATGATTAGTTGTTGATTGATTGATTGATGATGATGATAGTGTTGTCATGGCAGGGAATGATATATCCCTAGATCAACACAAAGATGATGAGAATTGATTGATTGGGTTTACAACAAGATTAGGGTCAAGACCAAGGATGTGATTGGATAATTTGACAATCTTGATTAACTTGATTGGTATGGTTTAATGATTGAATTGCATTTGGATTTATTGCTTGGAGTGATTGATTTGATAAGGATGAAAGGAAGAAGTGATTGAAGAATTGATTTGAATGAATTGGTTTGATTGGTTTGGATTGATTGTTAGAATTGATTTGAAGGATTGATGATGATGATTTGATTTAATTTTGATTGATTGGATTGAATGGATTTGAGATTGATGATAGAAGAAATGATAGATGAAGATGCTGATTGATGAAGATTAAAAGAATAATGAGAGAGGGGTATCGCTTGTGCCTGAATCTGAATATTTCCTTCATACTCCAGACTGCCTACATACCCATGTCCACGAGATCAAGACATTTAACGATAGAGATGAGATGTAGTTCTGAATGTTTATTGATGATGTGAGAGATGAAGATGGATGGAATGATCAGATTATGGATTGATTGGGATTAATTGGATGTTTCATGATATATGATGCTATTGATGGGATGATATGGATTAGATTAATGTGATTTTGATTGATTGATAGATTGGCTTGATCTGATTTGATGATTTGATAGAATGAATAATGATGATGATAAGCTGATGATAATGATTGGATTGATTAGAAGAATGGATTTGATTAGAAGAAGTGAATTGATTTGATTTGATGATGTGATTGGATTGGTGAGGAAATTGATTTGAAGGTTTGATGAGGTGGATTGATATGATTCAATTGATTTAATTGCTTAGATTTTTGTTGAATATTTGATTTTATTTTTATTTTTGGGATATTTTGATTTTTTTGGTATTTTTGGGATATTTTGATTTTTTTGTATTTTTGGGATTTTTTTATTTTTTTATTTTTTTGAGTGTTTTGATTTCTTGTATTTTTGAGTGTTTTAATTTTTTTGTATTTTTTTAGGGCATTTTATGATTTGTTTGTATTTTTTCAGGACATTTTATGATTTTTTTGTATTTTTTCAGGACACTTTATGATTTTTTTTGTATTTTTTCAAGACATTTTATGATTTTTTTGTATTTTTGGAATTTTTTTTTTGGATTTTTTAATGTTTTGGGATGTCAATGGATTTACCATTTGTGTAGCCTTTTGTGCTAGATACCAATGACAAGGGGAAAACCAAGTCTAGATGTAAGGATGGAGATAGGATTGGATAAATAAATGGATAGGCGATAGTGGGGTGGAAAGGATGTGTGTGAAAGAGAGCAAGGATGTGATCTCTAAAGGCTATGTCGCATAGGAATAACATGCCCCATTCTAGGTGCAATACTTAGGATTTTACATGACAAAGCTTACGAAAATAGGATAGTGATAGGATTAGATGGAAAGGATGAGGTATATCAAGAGATATCTAAGGCATGTTTCAACATTTTGCCCCCAATCTTTAACAAGATCAAGATGAGGAAGGGAGGATGAATGGATGCAATGTGATAGGTATGTGTATGTGGATGGATAAGGACATGATAGGAAATGGTATGGTAAGATAGGTTGAAAATGATATGGTGGATGAGACAAGGTGCCCCCAAGTGTAGGTTGTATAGAATATCAATCTACACATGATGCCTATTTGCCAGGTTTTCATCATGGTACTTATCCAAGGCGCTTGTTTACCAGGCTTTCACCATTGGATGAAGGGATTTCTCTTTACTTTTTTCCTTTTTTTTTGACTTTTTGGATGGGAGAAGGATAGGAGGGACTCAATTGTCTAGTTCCATGAAAGGTGATAGTCCCATTAGAGATAGGTGTCGCGTGGACTATGTCAAGTGTGCTCATAGATGTTGGTAGGGGATTGTGTGATGGAGTAGGTAGATAGTAGATTATGATATGGATTATGGATGGAAGATGGTGGATTATGATGTGGATTATGTATGACTTATGGATGGAGGGCTTACGCAAAAGCATGGACCATAGGGAAGTGATGAGGTAGATATGTAGGATAGTGGATGAAGGATGGGGAGATGGAGGTATGTGGGAATGTTATGGGATGGAAGGGAATCATGACCAGCGGTTGCACATGCCGTGATAAACATTTAAGCTTTTGGTTGGATGGTGGTGTAGGAAGCAATGGAGATGTTTGCTTAGGAGATGGTTGACGAAGTGCTTTAGGCACCCACATAGACTTAGTATTTTTATGATATTTGCTTGACTTGTGGGATGTAGTAATTGGACATGTTTGAATGGAATGGATGGGAGAGGAGAAAGTGGATGGTTGGGATTTTTGAGATGTATCGATATTGTCCTTAGAGTAGCCTAATTGCTTTATTAACTTTAGAGAACAAATATTAAGACCAGCTCCGCCATCCACTAGTATCCACTTAACACGGTGTCAGTCAATGAATACCTCTATATGGAGTGCATCATGGTGAGATGGGTCAGAGGATACGAGATCTTGATCAGAAAAAGTTAAATGATGGGGGGATAAGATTCTTGCCATCATAGCTTGGAACTGTGTGGTATCGATATCATTTGGTATGGATGATTCTCTTAAGGCTTTATCTAGAATGGCTCTATGTGCAGGCGATATACGCAAAAGCTCAAGTATGGATATGTAAGCAGGGGTTTTACTAAGGTGTTCAATAATGTTGTACTCAAAATTTGTTTGAATGATAGAAGGTGGGGGTCCATGAGTAGCAGGTGGTGGAGCTCCTTGAATAGTGACATGACTTCGATGGGTAGTTACAGCGCAATCAGGGACTTTCCCTTGGATGGTGATGGTGGAGATTCATGATTGCTCAATACAACCAACAGTAGACTCATAGGTGTAACCGGCATTCTTTCCCATGTTGGAAACACTTGCTTTATCATGCGAAGGGAGGGGATTTGTATAGGCATCAAGGTCATAATTGTTCGTTAGTTGTGTTGATGTGACTCTAATAAGCCCTTGATCAATGAGGTTTTGAATTGTGTGTTTCAATTTCATATAGGTAGCAATATTATGCCCTTTGACCCTATGGTACTCATAGTATTCGTTGTCCTTGTACCAAAGAGGTTTAAACAATGGCTCATCATTTGGTTTGACTTCAGGCAAGGTAATATTCCCCAATTGCACTAGTTTTCTAAGAATGACCTCAATTGGTTCTCCCAAAGGGGTGAATCTACGTATTGGTGCTGGGTTTGTTTTTATTTGATCACTGGGTAGGAAAGGTGTGGCACTAGGTGTTGTTTGAACTCTAGCAGGTGCTTGTATAGTTTGCATGTTCTTAGCATCGACAACACCATCATTTGACATTTTTATTTTTGTTCCAAAATTTTCATTTGTTGTTTGAAGATTGTGGGTTGTCCTTGTTGTCCTTGAAGATTTTAATGAGGCCTTTTGAAATGAGAGCTTTTTCGATGGTGCTTCCTTTAGAGATGATCTCATCAAATGAAATAGCATTATGCATTTGTAATTGGAAGGACAACTCTGGATGGAGGTTTTGTACGAAGATATCAACTTGTTTTTTTTTCAGGCATGTGCCACGAGAGTTTACTTGCCATGTTCCTCCATCGTTGAATGAATGATGAAAACATTTTTCTGTTTCTTTATTTGTTGTTGACTAAGTCGTTCATGGTGACCTCATTCTCTATGTTGAAGGCGAAGTGGGATACAAATTTGCTAGCTAATTCTTTGAAGGTCTTGATGCCCAACGGCAGATGAGAGAACCATTCCATTGCTTGTCCCCCAAGGCTACAAGGGAAAAGCCACAAAAGATATATGTCATTGTAAGCAACATCAAGGCAAGCAACATAGAATGTTTGGAGGTGATCATTAGGGTCCCCCCTTCCCTTGTATTTATCAAATTGTGGAACTTCAAAATGCGGGGGGAAGGGTATCATTTGCAGTGATTTGTCAAAGGGATAGGGACACACCTCCTTGAAAGAGAATGACTTCTTGTTGTGACCCATGTTCATGTCTGCAATTTGCTATTTTAATTGATTGACTTCTTTCCGTTGTTGGTGTGAACAAGGTTTTCACCTTATTGGTTTACCCTTGTGTGGATAATTCATATTATTTAACTATTTACTAGTTAAATAATATTCACACATCACAATTAATTCACATGTTAAGTTGATTTAGTGAGTCTTCTAGATGTCACTAGTTGTTTCTAGTTGTTGATAGTTGTAGTGAGTTGTCTTATCCTACACATCTGCTCTAGTTGGCATCCTATCCTTTAGTTGTCACATGTGATAGGAATGTAACACTTGTCACTTGACTACAACTCCTTGGTTGTCATCCTTGCCTTTATAAGCAAGGCTATCTGTCATTGTATTTCATACACTTACATACAGTTCATGATAGTTGTATAGAATCTATTGCTCCATTATTTTAGCATATTCTTCTCTGTTATCTTTGTGTGGAAGGTTGTCTTGATTGCAGGGATCCTAGCTTGCTGAGTCACATTGACTCTTACATGGTATTAGTGCGAAAGGTCACGGGTTCGAATCCCCCCAGGTAACGCTGGGGGGGGGAGTTTGGTGGCAGATGGTCAGCACTCCCTGTGGAATTCGTGACATGGACTAACCGCCTCCCGTGGATTCATTAACTTTGGTGCTTGTATCAGAAATTGACAGGTCGACCTTTTGGTTTAACGGCAATCATGGGCCAACAATTGGTATCAGACCTTGATCTGTAATTTCCTTCCCTCATTAGAGAGGTTTTGCTGGGAGCTATGTGTTAGGAGCATCCTGGAGTGAAACGAACATCACCATTGCGATCAGGAGGCCCAAATCTGTATAGATCGGCTATCTAAATGCTCAAATCAAAGAAGTTGAAAAAAAGGCAAACTTTTGTTGCCTTTGCGCCTCCAACAATAGGGAATATTCCCTACGCAGAAGGAATCTTTGTCATACCAGATCTATATTAGTCTGCGCCAGTCGTTAGCATCAGATCTTGCATTTATTCACCGAGTATTAAAGTTTTTGGTCCACTGGTTAATATTTGCTAGTTTAATATATTTCTCTATGGGCATTTTTTTAAAATCATCAAGTGTAAAAGTTTTTTGTTTTAAAGAAAAAGCAAAAAAAATTAAATATGTCGTAGGGTACCCTAATGTACCCTATGCAGACCTGTGCAGTGCGCAGAGTATGACGCAACAAGCTGTTGACCACTGGCGAGGGTTCCCTTCCAGCCGACAATATTGTCGGTGGCCTCAAAGGCCCCACGGCCTCGCCAAATAGGGCTTTGACCCTTTTTTATGTGCCATCCGCAAGCTTTAAAGATTGGGTGGAGCTCATACAAACGACAGGTTTTTTAACTGTCAATGACATCCACTTCAACAGTCCTTTGCTTATTGGAGGATCCTACATTTTTAGTGGTTTGATATAACCCAACAGTCTTTATACAAATCACCGGTCAATAGTAATCTCCAATGGGGTTGTTTCTATACAGCGGTTAACAGATCTCACGCCAGAAAATTTTCTATGCATGTCGGTTGTCTTTCTAAGCAGATTCCTTGAAGTCTGCCACTACTGGTGGTCTACAATGTCTAAACAGTTGGCAATCACATACATTTCGACTGGCATCGGCGGTTTAGGCAGGAGCCTTTTTGGCTCGGGCCCCGCCGACCTGTATGGAGGTCGGCCCCACCATTTTTAATCCACAATTTTAAATGTGGGCGGATAGTTAAAACCTCTGGTGTAATACCCGACTGTAAATCAAACAAGTTGTTTTCTTTTTCCATAAGGGTTTCTGCTCTCTCAAAGGTAGTTTTATGGCTTGAACTAGAGGTTTATTGCCAGTCACAGGCGGTTTTATACCTTTGACAGTGGTTTTGTGCAGACCAAATGTTTTTTTTTCTTGTAGCAGGGTGGTTTTGGCCTCAGGCAAGCAGTTTTTTGGCACCTGCAAAGCATATTCCGGCAGTCAGAGGGAATATTCCATCAACAAGGGCCCTATTTTGCCCCTAGAAGTCCTAAAGTAGGGCATTTTTTGCTTTTTGCACAACTTTTGCCCACGGTGTCAAAATCGAGAAAACGAGATATCAACAGAAAGCTAATAGAGAGCACTTTGTAGTGGTATCAATCATTTTCACATATTTTTCTGTTTGACAACATTTATTGTAGGTTGAAGACAGATCTCTCTTTTTGGCTCCCGAGCTCATAACTTTTTGCCACAATCTTCAATTTTTGCGATTCTTGTGGCGTTAGAATGGTATTCAAGAGCTCTTTCAAGCCATCCATGCACTTTTCTCAAATTCTACCCTAAGTTCATTTTATTCAATTTGTCATCTTTTTGGCATTTGAGTGATAACTTGGGTATTTTGATACTTGAGGAGGTGAAATTTGTTTTGAGAGGATTTCTTTGTTGTAATACATCATTGTGAATGATTATAATCTCACTTCGATCTCATTTTTTTAAGAGATTTTGTTGTTTTCCCAATTTTGGTCCCTTTGAGGACAATTGTAAATCACACTAAGTATAAAGTGCCACAACAAATTGGGGGGGGGGGGCGCTCTCTTACATAGTAAAGGGGTGTTATTGTCTTGTTGTCTTTCTTTTTCATCATGGATGTGCCTCAATTTCCACTTGTAACTCCATATAATTATCTTGAATGCAAGAAAAACATGGAGTTTGTATTGTATAAACAAAAGTTACATAGAATAACTTTAGGCACATATCCTGAACCCACAGGTGCTACTGAGAGAAGAAAATGGTTAGATAGAAGAGATGAGGCTTATGGCACACTTTGTCTTTCTATTTCTCCAGATCTTAGATTTCATGTTGAGTCTTGTACAACACCAAATGAGATATGGACAACATTAGACAATCTCTTTGGCAAACAAGATAAAATAAGAAGGTTCAAATTGGAGAATGAGCTAATTACACTTAATCCTCAAGATTTTGATCAAATTGAAGACTTCTTCACCAAGTTTAAGTCTCTCAAGTTGCAGCTCAAACAGTATGGTTTTGAGAAAGAAGATGAACAATTGATTCTATCTATTCTTGCAAAATTGGGTCTTGCATATTCAATTTATGTTTCTACCTTTTATGCTACAATGGATGCTTTTGGTAGTCAGTTCACTATGCCTTCACTTGAGGAGTTTGCTGCACAACTCACTAGAGAACAAGAAAAGCTACTACACATGGGCACATTGAAGTCTCCTAGAAGATAGGCTCTAGTTGCAACACAAAGCACAAAAGATCCTAAGGCTTCAAATAATAAGGGAAAGAAAAAAAAAGGATTCAAAGTCTAATGAACAAGAGAAAGAATCAAAGAAAACCCCCAACTCTTCTTCCAAAGAGGAGTCCAATAAGAAGAAGAAGCTAAAGTGTTCTTATTGTAAGAAATTGGGTCATGATGAGACTAAATGTTATGAGAAAAAATTTGATGAGATGTCACAACTTCTTCAAAAACATAACATTGAGTATCCTTCATCAACAATAGTTTTACCCAAGTCTTCTTCTTCGCCACCATCATCATCTACATCTATAGGGGCAACAAGCATTACTAATGGGCCATACAAAGGAAAAGGACAAGCACTCTTGCTTCAACACGTCTACAGTCAGAGAGATGGCTTCTTGATTTAGGAGCTTCTCATCATATGGCATCTTCACAAGGGATGTTCTATTCATTTTAGTCATGTACTTCACCACCTATTTTGATGGGTAACAACACATACATGCATGCAACCAGAAAAGGAACCATTGATGTTGGTGAGAGTACTTTCAACAATGTGTTGTGTGTACCTTCCTTGACAACAAATCTCCTTTCCATCTACCAGATTACTCATTGTGGTGCAGGGAAGACAATTGAGTTCGCTCCTGATTCTGTGATCATATGGGATTTGCAGAGTAGAGATATCATTGTTGTTGGGATGGCTGATCATGCATCTCACTTGTATACATTCTCCCATTTTGTTTCTAATGATGATGTAGATCCATTGATTGATATTCACACTTATGCATCAAGTGTGAATCATGGTTCTAAGGAGAAGTTTGGTCACTTGGACCTTGGTGTTCTTGCATCTACTTCAGTTCCTGAGACTAGTTTTGAGCTTCCTCCTCCTGTTTCTTCAAAGATTGGTATTGACATAGCTTCATCCACTTTAGTTGAGCAGGATATTGTTTGTCTTCCAGATACAGGTTTGTGGGATAAGTACTTGATAGGTATTTTAGACTTGTTTTGTGAGTCCTATCTCAATGACTTGGAGGACATCATTATTGACATTCATCTCCTCTTTGAAAGAGTTGATTCTTCTACTTTGGATGTGCAGGCACTTTCTTCTCCTCTTCACTTGTCATAGTTTGGCATTGAGTTGGAGTATCCTGAGCATCATTTGGAGGATTCTTTGTTTTTGGAGATTGATGATCTTGAGTTTTCATCTTGTCTTGGATTGTCAAATTCTTTTATTGGGCATGCAACACCTAATTATGTGACATCTTTTGGTTGTGACATGTGGACACTTGAGCAATTTTCAGAGACTTCATACATCATGACGATTTTTCCCTCATACCTTGAGATGGAGTTTCTTCAACATCAGCCTCTAGACTTGTTTCTTCCTAAGGGGAAGAATGTTGTTTGCAGGCTTTGGATTCTCTTCAGCATTCTTCTTTAGGCATTCACCATCGACACAAGAGCTACTTCATTGTGGGGGGACTTATAGTCTCACACTTGCTCTCCTATGGGGGGTAATTGATTGTACATATGTGTTGGATGTAGTTCTTGGGGGGTCTTGACTCCTCCTTCCATCACATCTTTCATTTGTTTTCTGCATTCTCACTTTTGGAGAGGAGTTTTGTCCCATGAGGTTTTCTCCTTTTCTCCACTTGAGATTTGTTGTAAATGGGTACCTAACATGCCCTAGTAGCCAGGACCCATCATCCATCATTGCATCTTTGTTTTTAGTCAGCTACTCCCTAAGTTGCACTTAAGGGGGGGTGTTGGTGTGAACATGATTTTCACCTAACTAGTTTACCCTTGTGTGGATAATTCATATTATTTAACTATTTACTAGTTAAATGATATTCACACATCACACTTTATTCACATGTTAAGTTGACTTAGCGAGTCTTCTAGATGTCACTAGTTGTTTCTAGTTGTTGATAGTTGTAGTCAGTTGTCTTATCCTACACATGTGCTCTAGTTGGCATCCTATCCTCTAGTTGTCACATGTGATAGGAATGTAACACTTGTCACTTGACTACAACTCCTTGGTTGTCATCCTTGCCTTTATAAGCAAGGCTATCTCTCATTGTATTTCATACAGTTACATACAGTTTATGACAGTTGTAAAGAATATATTACTCCATTGTTTTAGCATATTCTTCTCTATTATCTTTGTGTGGAAGGTTGTCTTGATTGTAGGGATCCTGGCTTGCTGAGTCAAATTGACTCTTACATATCAGATGTGGGTCCTTGTTGTTGTTGTATAAGATTTTGATGACTAGGCGGTGGGATTGGATATATCGAATGTTGACTAGAAGAATGTTGTTGTAACATATTGTATGGTGAAATAGATGTGCTTTGAACTTGGTTAATAGTGTGTTGACCTAGATTTAGAGTGTTCTGAGGTTGGGTACCGAGTGGCAGAGATACATATGATCCGGGTGATGGATTAACAGTATGTGTCTATGTCGCATGCGAGCCATATGGAGGGGTCGTATAGGACATGGTCTGAGTAGAAATTAACGGAGGTTTAGAGATGGATGGTGGAGTCACATGAGACATTTGAACGTTAGAGGGTTGTGATCCAAGAGAGAGAAGTTGATCAATGTACGATGTGTTGGAATGAGTATTTGATGCTATAGGTTGATCAATGAGAGTTATGGTAGGATTGGATGCAATATGGGATGTTTGAATTGATTGAGTGGATGATGATCCAACATGCGACACACTAGGGTTGGAAATCGATAATGTTTGAGTAACTTGTGTGGAAATGGCATTCATGGAGGTGGAGGGAATGGCATTCGACACATGAAAAGGAGGCACATTCATATTAGAGACCCCTAAATTGAGCACATTTGATGGTGTGAGTAAAGGCTCTATAGATGTAGTGACATTAGGTTGATTTGGTCTCATGGGTGCAACCGATGTTTGGGGTGCATGAGTGTTTTGGTTAGGCACAGATGGTGTCGAAGGTATGGTGGATTTGGTGGACATAGTAACAATAGCCACATGGTTTTTAGTAGTAGCACTAGTAGGTTCTTCTTTGCGGATTGTGGACACATCAAATTCACTAGGTAATTTGACTCCATCTTGGATTAATTATAGTAGAATTTGTTCTTGATTGGCTTGTATGATTTTATTGGCATGTCATAAGGCTTTGGGATCTTGAAGGTCCTCTTGATCATCTGATGAGTCACTGTGGGCATAAGGAGATTGTGGCATCACCACAGTATATGAGTGCTCAAAATGATGTTGTTGTAATGGGGTTAATGATGAAGATGGCCCAAGGGTATAACCTTTAGGTAGAAACAACTGAGGGTCCATTCTTGTTGTGAATTAAGAGGCATCTTTGAGAGGAGTGGACTCAAATTCTCTAAGATTGGATTCCATGGCTTTCTTGTATTGATTTCTGGTCACCAGCATTGGGTCGAGATGATTTGATTAAAAGATGTTTGATTGATTGATATTGGCTTTAGTTATATTAAAGAGATTGGGTTTGATTAGATGATGGATTGATAGGTTGATAGGATGATTTAGGAATTAAAAAAACCTAGAGATGATGACCAAAGCCAATGGATTTTAAATGATGATTATGGATGATGAGATTGCTGAAAAATAGCTGACCAAGTTAATGGATTGATAGAAGATACATGGATTTGATGTTTAGATTGATGGAAAAGATAATAAAATAGACAATAAACTGCAATTGACCAGAGGTGATTCACTAATGCTCAGAGGCGATTTGATTCTATTTAAATTGTGAGTTGACAGGGTTCAAAGGCAATTTTTTGAGATAGGACAGGATAAAAAAGCATTGATCAGAGGCGATTCAAGTTTGTTCAAAGGTGACTCACTGTTATTCAATTGCAACTCGACATGGTTCAGAGGTGATTTTTTTTGTGACATGACAGAATAAGAAGACATTAACTAGAGGCTATTCAAGATTGTTCAAAGGTGACTCACTGTTATTCAATTGCGATTTGACATGGTTCAAAGGTGATTTTATGTGGCAAAAGTTGTGTTTTTGGTTATTTTTTGATAAATTAATTAACAAGAGAAGCAAGATAGCAGACACTCATGCTCAGACCATTCTCAAACATTTACAACTTAGGTTGGCCAGGACTATATCTACTAGATTCCCACTTGGATTTCTCCAACCGCGCTTGTTCAAAGTGGATAGCTCTAGAAACTTGGTGACATGGGCTCCCCCTTACAGTGCACTCACTTCTTAGGCACACCAAGTTCCAAGTCCTCAAGACGCATAGATCTTAAGGTACTTTGCTATCTCTTCTAAGAACTGCGAGAACGTGGGACGGCTTCAAAGGTCCAACCTCCTACGCCAGCAAATAGAGGGTTTTTGGTTGCTAAACATGGTTTGTAGTAAAATTCCATTGTTCAAATCAAACTAAAACAATAAAACCTACAATACCTTCAAGAAATCTAAACTAAATGTAAATAAAACGAAATAGAAAGGAATAATATCACCTAGTTTATGCAATTTCTTGGTGTTATTGTGGATTGATCCTCGAAGTATGCAACTACACTATAGAAGGCAGCCATGGATGCTCAAGATGCTATGCAAATGAAGATAATAGTGACACTATATGATCCAGGATATGAAAATGAGAGAAGATGGGGGTATTTATAGACTTAGAGTAAATATGATCAACAGTGAAAAATGAAAGGAAAGATCAATGGATGGGGATGAAGATGAATGTGCGCGTGACATGTGTCCTTGAAAAAGGAAACCATTTATCTATTTTAGATGGGTTGTTAGTGGCACGATAAGATGCATTTCCCAAGATAGGAGGCTTTTACTATTTTAAGGCTAAAGTGGTGGGGAGAATTGATTTTTTGAATTTAATAAATCTAACCCATTTTGATTTTTGCTATTTCAAGGACAAAAAGCCCACTTGCACATTTTTAGAAGAAAATGATAAATATAAGAGTGGATGAAATATAAATTAAATAAATAAAATTTATTTAATTAATTACAAAGATGAGGAAGAAAATGAGATTTTTTATTGAAAGTGTGTTCAATGAAATTAATGTATGCGATGCAATATGAGTTTCATGCATAAATAATGAAATGGGACAATTTTGGGTGTCTACAGGTTCAATTCCCAAAAAGAGGAAAAGTCATCTCTGATAATCCACATTCAACATCCTAGCCCAAAAGCCACCCCAAACACACATAAGAGATAAACATCCCATATTCACCTAACCATTCTAATCCCTTTCCCTTGCACAATAAATGGAAATACAATTCAAGCAAAAAAATCAATAATGATGTTTGCCTACTCCACTTTTAACAATGAGTTTCCATGCATGCGTATTTCAAATATTATTATTACTATCATTCTCAGTTTTACTATCTTATTTCATGATTCATGCAACATAGATAATTTAGATAGAATAGATGCTAGTAATATTTAAGATGGTGTTTACATAAATATACATATGGTAAATATGCTCACTGATTCAAAGGTTTAAGCTTGATTTATGTTTTCATAACCAAATCAATAACACATGCTTTTGCCAAAAAAGTAGTTTTGTTAATTATTTATTTTGCTTAACCCAAGAGAGTGTACTTTCAAGTAGTAATTCAATAAAGAGATTCATTTATTTTTTTAAACACAATTATAAATATACGTAGAATCTATAAACTGGTTATATTCCCTTGTCTCATTTCATTCATAAATATCTAATAGAAATCTAGAACTAATATTTCCTACCTGCAAGCAGGTCTATAATTCAATGAAATTAAATTTGTAACAAGGATTTTAAAGAGGTGTAAGATAATTTCTAATAAAACATTATTTAAAAATGAATGCATAAATATAATCAGACAGATTTCTAGTTAACAACGTCATATTTACCAATAAAACCTCATTTACAACGATGTAAAGAAGAAAAATATAACCTAAATCTATCACAAAACCTTGTTGTCAGCTATAGGAATGTTGTCTGGTTAGCTATAGGAATGCAGAGTCTACTGTGACAGGATAAAACAATAGTATGTGACAAGAATGAATATAACAGCGACAGGAATAGATAAATGGTGATAGGGATAAAACACACAACAACAATAGTACTAAACATACAACAACAACAGTACTAGACATACAGTAGCAATAGTGATAAAATGAAACCTACAGGAAACTTTATAAATCATGCTACATGAACTGGTTAAAATGTTGCTACTAAACTGCTCAAGTGTTGCTACAGAAAGGCAGTAAAAACCTGCTACATAAAGCATTATCTCAAGCTACATGAACAGAACATGACTGCGACATAAATAATTAAATAGCAGCTACATGATTGAAGTTTATTCTACTATAGAAATAGATAACTATGACAACAAAAATAACAGTGACAGGAAGTTTAAACTAACTGCTACAGGAAGTATTAGCCTTCAGCGACAGGAATGACAACTGTGACAAAAATTAAAACAACTAGAGTAACACACATGTAACAACTTTAGCAACGACATAACAAGGTAGATGCGACATAAACTTCTAACAGCAGCAATAAGGAAATAAACAGCTAGAGAATGAAATAAACAATAGTCTCAACATTAAGTAACTATGACAGGGATTATGTACTGTTGTCTAAAGCTAAAAATAGGCCGCTACCTACAGCAAGGCCACCAAAATCAGATTATTTTAAGGAGTACACTAGTCAATATAAAAAGCAGTTTAAGTTTTATAAGCAGTCCATGCTTTATGCAGGCCAATAGATGTGCAATACAAATGGACAAAAACAAGAAACATACCACTTCTTGAGCTGTAAGCTAATAACAACGACCAAGGGAGGACTCAGGCCGACATCCACAGAGAGATAGTAAGTCGATCCACAAGCAATATGGAGAAAAGAACAGCAGGCGACATGAATAAAAAGAAGGTTCAAGTGGCGGTCAAACAGGCCAACTAAGACATTGCTCAGATCAGAAATTTTTAATGGCATATACAACAAAACTTTAAGCAAATTATTACTCAAGGAAAATACCCGATTTCCTTCACTGTCTAAGGTCGATTTTGCCACTGACGTTGATCTCTTTTCCCTTCTATTGCTGGTCTGTTCTCCCTTTTCCTTGCTCAGACAAAGATGATTTTTTTTTCCTTTTTCTATTCTCTATTTTATAAAAAAAATCTACCTCTCTAATCTTGACATTCATATCTTTAGATTTTTGAGTTTTTTTCTTTTTTTAACAACTGTCAGTTACTTCTAATTTTTTGGATGCTTCTCTTGCATTTAAACTCCATGATCTCTTCTTGAAATATTATCATTTCCTCTTATTTATATCATTTGCAAATTTGCATGACAAGAATATTTTATTAAATTTAGATTTCTATTAATAATATATTTTTAATACTATATATTTATCTTTATTAATGCATATTTATTTTAACATGGAAATATAATATTAATCAAATTATTTAAATATAGAAAAACACTTTTATTAATTTATAATAAAGAAATCATATTATACATTATTATATTTAGTTTTGAATAATATATTCTCAGATTTATTTATCTCCATTCTTAATAAAAATATATTCTTGAATTAAATAAATATATTTTAAATAATATATTTTTAATTTAAACCTATCAAAGATATTATTTTTTAAGCAAGGGAAAAATATATATTTAATAATTAAACTCTCTATATATAAACACTTTTAATAATTAATGAATAAGTCAATTAAAAACAACACATAATTTTCATTAAATCTAAAGTCGAAGAAATTATAATTAAAAGTCTAACTTATGCATTCAAAAGAACATACCTTAGCAATGGAATCACATATTTATCTAACCATCATACATTAATCACATCCATTAACCATACAAAATGCTCAAACATGACTACGTAACCACATATGATGCATAATAAAGCCATTCAATGATGCAATATGATATGAACTACGTGAGTGCATGCGTGCATTAGGTTTATCCATCATGTCAGTTCTTACCGAGTGGCTAGAACATCTCTACCTCAACGATGTTCTCGTCTTCGACATTTCTCCTGCACTCAATCACACTTAGATTTTCATTAATATGTTAGTTCCCCAAAAATCATAGCTGAAGCAAAACAAAATGTACATCCATAATTGTACCAATAATATTCATTTATTAAATCAATTTTCAAATTTATGCATTTATAACATTCTCGACAGTTACTTTCACACATGCAAAATCACTCAGTAAATTAGTCATAGTAAAATGTTCAATGATCTAATTTATAATAAAGTCAAAAAAATAAGATGTGACATCCTTCCCCACTAGGAAGAGACATCGTCCCGATGTCTTATCACACTCATACTAAATAATAAAAGTATATCACTATAACAGTCATGTATCAATCAGTATCATCAAAGTAAAGTATCTTTACTAATGCACTTTACATCCTCCCATGTGGCACCATCCACAAAACTATTAGTCCTACTCAACCTTATACAAAACAATATCTCAATTTCGCACTTAACATTACATCCATTAATAAAATTCAAGTATGTAATCAATCAATCAATTCACATGGCACAACTGCCAATACAATGTATATAATCCAACACATGGTACAACTACCACTCAATTACATTCATTCCAGCATAAGGTTAATAATCACATCTTTAATGCATGCCAAACAAGGCATAAATCATAGTTCATCATAAACATATACAAACATGAATCAACATTACAATGCGTATGCAATCTCATGTCAACACAATATAATATCAGAATATCAATCCTCCAAACCAACACTAGGTCAAGGTCACAAAACAACAAAACAAAACTCCAAAGGTGCACCAATTAGGTCATAACCAACCGTTGTGTAAACAACTCCTCTGAGACTACACCACTCCATCCTCCAACTACTACTGTAATGAAAAGATACTCTAGCCAAAAGGCGTAACGAACCACAAGCAAGTTAAGTCCACAAAAATCAGGATCACAACTATGCTAGGATAACATCCCAAGCTATCTACTGAGTCTAAGGAAACTCACAAGACTATCATACCCATTCTCAAACAAAAGATTACTCTCTCAACATTTCCTCCTCAAGCACTACCCGCAACAAAAGGACTCTAGGTTCATGAAAATTTAACTCAAAAAGGTTATAGGGATCACTATCGCACCTTTATCTTGATCAAAGGCATGCCTCAACTCTAGACATGGTTCCCCCACATGAGGTACTTCCTCACATTTCACTCCTAAAAGAGAGGGTGTCTCTACCACTCAAAGCTCTATACTACCAAAACTAGGATCATCCAACAGGTTCTTAGAGGGAATAATCTAACCACTTCCTTTAATAACATAAACCTTTCTAACAAGCAAAGCTTGGCAACCCATTACTAACTAGGAGCACATCTAAGGCTATTACAACACATCAACAAGGTGCAAGGCTATTCGCAACACCACTTCAACTCTCAACTAAGCTAGACCTAAAGGTCAACAAAAGTAAGAAGACAACTATAATACAATAAATATACATTATGTGCTCAAGCACTAACTAACGTTCCATCTCACCCTATGCTATGTCAAAACGTAAGAATAGTTATGAAACTCTCAAACAAAGGACACACCAACACAACACTCCCCAAAAGCAAGATTCAATCTAACAAGCTCTCTACATATCTTGTACATATAAACAACATTTAACTTCACACAAAAAAAATCAACTCACATGAAGTGATCCATAGAGACACAAAAATCCATTTCATAACTTCCTTAATACTTCAAACAATGTTCAATGCATCTAACAACAAATAATGAATTCATTCTAACAAAGCTTTTAGCAACACACACGCTATAAATAGTATATTCTCTACATCCTACTCCCTCATACAACCCATCAGAGGCCCATCATGGACATGATAGAAAACATAACATGATACATGACCAACAGTTTAAAACATGCAAGCATAGCCACTAATAATAAATAAATAAATAGATTTCGAAGAAAAGAAAAAGTCAATTCCAACAATAAGGCATAAAATGAGCTCAATTTCAATAGTAAATCAAAACATGACCATCAAGGTCACAAGATATGTAAATATCAAATTTTGATGGCTATACTTTTTCATAATTAAGAATAAAATTTCAATGTTGGTCCTTACAACATTTAGAGAATTACCAAAGTCAAATGAATAAAATAACAAAATTCAAAAGTTTCACACTACATGAACTACGTGACTAATTCTAGTCACTAGAGAGGGAGTACGATGCTACACTACGCCTGGTACCAAAAATTGGGGCGAGTAAGAGAACACACTCAATCACACCAAAAAAACAAGTCCTCTAAGACTTCAAACACATCTATAACATAAGATCAATTCTACTTAACCACACAAACATCATTCAATGATGCCAGCAACAAAATTTGCATCCCAATCAAGGAAATCACAATCATCATGCAAAGACATACAATCATACACTAGCAAACATTTAACAACCAAGATTAAGCTAGGACAAAAATTAGTTTCACAAACCAAGATATTTCAACACATCCATCTTTCCAACAAGCAGTGGTTGACACTTCTCATCAATCAAGGATTCATCAATCATATGGATAATGCATTAATAAAACATTTTCATGAGACAACATGATGACAAGCATACTAAATGCACCCTAAGTAATGAGGGAATCATAACTCAAAGCCACAAGATACAGGGTTTTCTAATTCACTCATAATTCTAACACTTCAACATCACCAGGACTATGCAAATGACCCTTTTCACACCCCCTTATATTCCTCTTTATCTTTAAACAATGCAATGCAATAGATATACCCAAGTTCCCACATGGTTCCTAGGGAAGAATACAATCTAGGAACATAAGTCCTTACCCTAAATGATTTATCTAGAAATATAATTCATACTCAGGGACATGCTCTCAATAAGATAATGCAATATGCATTTCAAGCAAGCATTACCGGTCACCATATAGAGGCAATTATTAAAATAAGTCAAGCATATGATCAAACGTCCTCTTTCACATACTAATGCATAACTCCTAAAAGAGTGAACCAAGTTCAATCACACTCAAGAACATAGCATTTTCTATCACTCAATGTCCTCACGACTTCACTATCAAAAGTGATCACACAAGTGTGATCATGACCCTACAAAGGTCACTCAAGCACACTCACACACACTGCAAAGGCTCATGACAAGCCTTCAGGACATCAAGAAGAAAAAAACATGCATAAATAACTTCTCAACAATCACCAGGGTCTATCTAACCCTGTAAAAGAAGGCACATGCTATTCACAACAGGGCAACACACAAGGACCCACACATGCTCGATCAAACTAAGCAACACACACCCCAAAGCTCCCAATGTTGGAACCGTGCTTTGATACCAAATGTAAAGTACGCATTCCATCACAAAAGTTACATGAAGTAAATAATCCACTTAATTACAACATCTCAAGTAAACGATAAATATCATAAATATGAATCAATAAAAGTTTTTAAATCTTACAAAATCATGTGCTTAAACTAGGTGTTAGCACTATAAAAGAATATATAAAGTACAATTGGATTTCTTGCCACAATTCATCTGACAAGGTACTGTAATCATGTACAATATAAGAAATAATAAATCAAACAAACTCTCCAATCGCCACGAACCCACATGGTCCTCCTGCAAGGCGAGAGACGGGAACATGGCTCACGTGCTTTTCCACCCAACCATGATGCAATTACTCTTCCCTGGATCCCTTCATGACACGAAGGAAACCCAGCCTTGCACGAAATGTCTAGCAACCTAGAAACAACTAGCAGGAGGGAACACCTGATGCAACTTGAAGTCTAATGTGCAATTCTAAATAATGAAATGCAGATTGTCTCACAACAGGATGTGGCAGAGATATATGTAAATAAAGTTTTGTTAGACAAATATTCATTTTTTTCAATGACTCCTCTCTTAGATCTAAGCCTTAGAAAAATAGTTACAGGTTTGTTGGTAAACAAATTTGTCACCACGAAATAACCTTTGAAAATGACTCGTTGCCTTTAGACCGGTGACCAAAATGTCCCAATAGTTGGAGAAGCTGTTATTGAATTATCAGCTTTCCTTTGCATTTGAGAGGGGCAGCTCCCTCGTATGATGAGGTTGTTGTGGTTTTTGTGTACTTTTATCCTAAAAGTACAAAAAGGAAGAAAGGGAAAATAATAGTAGAAATGGGAATGTAAAAACCCTCGTGGTAGACATACGAAAATCAACAAGAGTTTCACAATCTTATTGACAAGTATGAGGGGGTTTCATCACAAAACTAGAAACCACTTTTCTAAACTTCATGATGAATTTCAAAACATATGTGCAACAATGATGAAGAAAAATGACAAATCTTAACATACGAAGAGATCATCTATTTTAACACATTCAAATTAGGATACCGAGACATGATTGTGCTTCATCACCTCAATTGCATGCTTCAATGGATAACTTTGATTTACACAAATATATAGAGAGATTACCAATTTGACATACGAAAAACTAGTAATCATAACTCAAAAATACATCAAGAACATACGAACTAAAATGCATTCTTCATTATCTTTTTGAAATTATACCATTCCAAAAAGTAAACTATACAATGTGTAAGACCAAAAATGTTGCAAGGAGTTTCTTCATAAGTTCCCCCTGTAAAAGTTCTCTCTAAAGAGTCCCGCCCTTTACAATGACAAAGTCTTATATATATAGAATTGTCTCTTTGTAACCAACTTGTAACTACCTTATAAGTACTTTCTTTAACTACCTCCAAAATATTTTTGAAAATAGAAGTACCCTTTATTTAAGTTAGACTTTTCTCAAAGTTTCTGGAAATAAGGTCTACTTTCTAACTTTCAGTTATAATAAGTGACGTGAGTCACTTTTACAAAATGAGAACCAAAACTTGTAACTTGCAAACTTTTGGAAAGTAGACCAAATGATTGGTCTTATTTAGGTAGGCACTATTTCTTCTCCCAATCCATGAATCACCTTCTCATTGAAAACTTATCTTCCATCTCATCGGCGTTTTCATCATCTTCTAGTAGCTTTCCAACTACCTTCTCTATAAATTCCCGATCATTAGTTGCATCTTCTAGTTCATCTTTCTTTAAGGCTATATAATCTAATTCATCTTCTACATTCTTCAAGGCTGCCTCAACATCTCCATTTGACAATTGATACTCACTTTCATGGTTTATAATATTAGGACTAGTTATGGTTCCATTATCTGATCTCACTCCCAAGACAGAAAATAACTCCATAGGATTAAGATTATGAAGAACTTGGTATTATAATCACCACTTTGTATCACCAAATCATCAAGCACGTATTTCTAATTTGCTTCACTAAGCATCATCAACAATCTCCACATGAACAATGCCTTAGGTTGAAATGGTAAAACCACTTTGTCCCTCTCACAATGACTACTCTCGCAACAATCTTGGAAATAAACTTGGTTGTAGTTTGGCATTCAATGCATACTCAAATGTTCTTGACAAGTCTAAATAGATGTTCCAAACCAAATGCAATTGCTAACTTTCACAATGATGACAAAGAAATAATTATTTTCAGGTCCTCTTAGACATCATCAAGTAAATGCCTTGAATTTTGAAGATACACGACCTTTATCTCCCAAGTCAATTTTTCCAACTTTGCATAGATCTCATGTCTGGATGTGATCTATCCTCTACCAGGAATGCATGTATTATTTTATGTCCTTCAATCCAACTATATTCAGGGCTCTTTTTAATTCCTCTTTCTTTCATCAATTTTCTTACATCCAAACCTCAACCTTCTGAAGGACCTTTGGTAGTGCGATGAGATAAATCTAGAATGCTATAATGTTCTCCCTTTGGAACCCCATCAAGTGCACATAACTAGAGATATCTCATATAACATCCAATGTCGCTACTTTTGCTTCAAGATTTGAACCTTGAAGAATCTTGATCAAGCTTTCAGAGATGGCAATGGCATTCTCATCTACAACAACCAATTTAGAGAAAACATCTTCAGCATTTCCTTTCCCCTGTAGATCATTCCCTTCAAGCAATTCTACAAAGAGTGAAATGGCTCCTACCTGAACAACAGACTGAGAGGATGCTGGTAAGGATTGTGAGAGTTTGGCATTGCACCTACCAAGAACATTTGCTTCAAAGTTTCTAAAATCTTTAAAAGTAATCCATTTTGTATGTATCCTGCAATAGTTACATCCCATGAGACCATATTTATTTGAGGTGGACTGTCACATGGTCAATGCACCATGTCCATGCTTTCACATTGTGCCAAAAGATTATGGAATGAATTTTCAACAACCGAATGCATATACTTGAATGCTTGGAAAGCCTTGTTCAACAAAACCATTTCGTATACACTACACTCAATGCATTCCATGAGATTATTTCTCTTTGACGCATTCTATCAAACAGTTCATGGGCTTTGTCTTTGCTTCCAAATTTTGTGTGCATATCTATCAGTGCGGCTACAATTACATCAGCTAATAGAAAATCATTTTCAATAATGCTTTGAGAGACGTCCATACCTTGACCCAAAGCTCTCATACAGGCACAAATAGAGAGGATGTTTACAAAGGTTGTAGAATCTGGTTATAAACCCATCAGTTGCATTTGCTTCAAAGTTTTTAAATCTTTCTAAGGAATCCATTTGTTGCATATTGCATGATGTGAGATTACATCTTTCTGAGGCATCTTGTTAAATTGTTCGCTCATTGTATCTATCCATAAATGTTTATGAGGGCACTTGTAACTATCACATTTGACAAAGGTTCATACATTGATCGGTATCTATATATGCTACTCCAAGATGTAGAGGATGCTGGCAAAGGTTGCGGAGTCTGGTTTTACTCCCGCAAATGGCATTCGTTTGAAAGCTTTTAATGCATTTTCAACAAAATCATTTAGTGCACATCCTTCCATCTTTTCGTGCATCACATAATAAGTCTTTTAGACATTTTGTCAAGTAGTACACGGATCTTGTCTATCCTCCCACATTTTATGTATATGTTTACCAAGGTGAGAGCAACTACAATATCAAATATAATTCCATTTTTCAATATATCCTACTGCATGTTTATGCCATATTCTAAAGATCCTTATATTCCTACACACAAGAATGAATTAGATGAAGATTGTGCAATTTGAATTTATGCTTGTCAAATGCCTTTTCTTCAAATTTTTAAAACCTTTCCCACAAATCTATTTTGTATGCATCTTGCAACAATCACAGTCCACAAGATTAAATTTCTTTAAGGTATTATGTCAAATGGTTCACATATTTCATCCATACTTCCATATCTTGCATGTATTTCCGCCAAAAACTTTCCAACTACAAAATCAAACAAAAATTCCGGTTCCTTGATGCTAAAGATCTGCTAGTAAATGTTCTGGAGTTCAGCTTTACACCTTGCCAATTGCATTTGCTTGAAAATTTCTAAGGTCTTTTCAACAAACACCTTTTATGAGTAACTTGCAACTATTGCATTCCATGACATGACATCGCCTATTTTGCATATGCTTTCACATTTTGCATACATGTCTGCTATAGCATTTCAAGTTATAATAATTGACAAAGATATCCGTCCATTATGCTTTTACGAGTGGCCATACCCATTTCAAAAGTTCTCATCTTGGTAGGATATGAGAAAATGCTGGCAAAGGTTGCAGAGTCTTCATATCTGCAATAATTAAAAATTTGTGTATGGTATCAAGACTGTGTAGCGCCTCTTCTAACCAGCTCTCTTTAAACACTTCTTGTGCCTCCATGATTGCATACATGCGCACCAAGGTAGCTGAAAGTATAATAAATGGTAAAAATCTTACTTCGTTATGCTTTGATAGTGTCCCATTCCTTGATGAGGGTTTCAGATTGTAAGTAGTTATTATAACTACTTTTCCTTTTAACCATCGGCACACTTTGAGTGTTCTTAAAACCACTTCTCACTATTGTTGAAGTTCAAAACTTATTTCTTTTGACCAACATCCACTCGCATTTGAAAAGACTTTATCGGCAACTTTGAAAGATTTTAAAACATTATTGGAGGTTTATGACACTTTCAAAAATAATCTCAACTTCCAAAAGTAGAAGAAATTACTTTTTTTGGGTAATGGAGGAAGTGGTGGAGGTTAGGTTTGCTAAAACTACAAGTGAAATCCCTTTTCTTTTATCCCTCTATTTTTATTAAAACTTGTTAAATCGTGCCTTTTGGTTTTGGTTAGCCAAAAGTAAAAGTGGATCCCAACTTAGCCGAAAGTGCAAGTTGACGCAAACTTAGCCAAAAGTGCAAGTTGACGCGAACTTTCATTTTTTCCTAAGTAGGCCAAAAATAACTTCTTTTTGAAAGCAAACTCTCTACTTAGCCAAATTCAGGTGATAGCTTTTTGACTTAGGCAAATTTGCAACTTGTGAACTTGGATTCATGCATACAGAGTTGATCTTCAATCGGACCTAGAAAAATATCAAAATAAATTTACACAAACAAGTGAAACATTTTTCCTTCTTCTATGAACTCCATTGTGAATGCGTTGACCCACTTAACTATGCAGGCGTGAAAAATGGCGAAAAGTGCATAACTTTCAGCTGGAATGTCAGATTGGCATGAAATCTTGCCACATTGTCCATAATAACACCATGAGATATCCTACCAAATGATTCTTCTCCAGCCTTTATAGAAACCACAATTTAATTATTTCCACCAACCGCTAACCGAAAAATTAAAAGTTTAAAATCTCTCAAACCATAAGGCACCATGACATGAAAAGTTGCCACATTAGACGAAATAGCCATATAAAATTTCCTGTAAAATGATTTCTTTCCATCCTTTATAGATTTTGAAATTTAATTATTTTTGTGATTTCCGGCATAGCAGAACCACTTCCAAGATTTCAGCTGAAACAAGCAAACAATTCCTCCTTTAAACTAAAAATCAACTTGACACTTCAGGAGAATTTGTGACTAGGGGTGACTCAACATAAGGATTTGACACAAAAGTTTAAAATTTGGCAATTTGAAAATGAGGCCAACAGTTGGCTCTAACTAGGGACAAGGACCTTGCGGATGCAAGATGAACCTAGAATCTTTGGTTGGGATTAACGCCGTAAATCCATTAGGCAAATAAAGTCAGGAGATGATAGGATGTACAAGGGAGAACAAGGAGACTCAAAAGAGATAAAAGGACAAACGACAAATACAAACAGAGACGAGGCAAATGACAAAAACCAACAGAAATTGAAACAAGACAAACACAACAAAAACACCTAGTTAACCTATGTACATGGTAGGTGACTCCTACCTGAAACTACTCCAAGATGGTCATGCAAAACCATTAATAGGTTGAGAAAAATAGGCACCTATATGAAAAAGGGATATGCATGGATGAGGCACCTGCTGACTTAGTAGACATTTCAGGATGATGAGAAAAATGAAATGTGATAAAAATGAGGACTCCTTCAATTGTACACCAAACAACCATTTCTCATCATAAGTTTTTGAGTCCTTTTGAATCATATTGGTATTGACCCATGTAGTGTTGATCAAATCTTCTGATATCATGTTGAGCCTACCAACCTTCTCTATCTAAAGATCTTTTTGATATTTTGAATCAAAGAAAATTGAACCACAAACCAGAGATCATCAATATGAACTAAGAAGTGAAGAAAACTCGGTATTCCATGACTGATCTTTCTTATGAATAATGTCCTCCTTTATCATCGAATCATCTCTTGTAAAAGAAAATTCCTCCTCTTTTACCACAACTAACTCAGAATGCCCATTATCCAAAGATGGTACATGAGGAAGAGAAAGTAATGAGTCTACATTATGTACTTTATGCTCCTGAAAATCCTCTTCATAATTGATGAAGAAGAAATAATATTTTCTTCTCTTAGAAGTAGTGAAGGAGAAATTAAAACATGTAGCTCTTCGTCAATCCTTTAAATAATTGCAATCTCATCCATATTCTCACAAACACTAGAACTTTGATATCCTTTATCACTATCATAACCATTACTCACACTGCCTTCTCCAACATTATTATATGCAGATAAAGGACTAAAGCATACAATGAAATCACTCAAATAAGGATATTCAAGAATAAGTTCATTTGTAACCTTGATTCGTGCAAATTCACACCCAATATCCTCATAGTCTTCTTGCACCTTTGGAGTGGGAGTACTCAACACTTCATCTTGAGTAGTATATTTAATTTCAATAGTCAAGTATTCTTCTTCAATAGATGATAAAGGAGAAAGAATGAAATCTTCTTCACAGAGAAAATCATCTTCAGGAGTCTTGAGACACCAGTTTGTGATGGAAACTTCTTGAGAAAGATCTTGCGGTACAATTTCATCATTATTCTCCTCTTGTTCAGATTGCATGCACGTCAGGAGAACATTTTGTGATTCGTCTTCATCCTCTTTGTTTACACTTTGGTCCAAAATTTCTTCTACACTCCTTTTAACATTAATCATGTCAGAGAAATCTTTCTCAAAGGTTGTAGTTGTGGAACCAGAGCAAGTTGTCACAAGAGGAGTGACATTCTTCAAAGAAACTGAGAACATGTCATTGTCTAGACATATTTCTTCTTCATCATTGCATGTTTCCATACAATCTTCTTCTTCTATCTCTATCACTTCTTCTTTTTCATCTTGCTTCAGTGGAGATGTCCTATTATGAGGAAATGTAATAACTTCTTCTTCTCTAGTACGTGCATGTTTCGATGAGCCTCTTTCAACCCTTTGATCAAAAGATGTTGCATTAAATATAGGATCATTTGCAGGAAACACTTTTGCCTCTTCATTGCTGTCCTCATTGTGCAAATGATATATCTTAGCATAATCTATTTTACATTCTGGTGCATGAATCTCATTTGATAGGGGCTTATGATCGCGAGCAAGAAAATGAGTCTCCTTCCCATCTTTTTCTTCAATCTTCTGCAATGTTTGAAGAAAAGAAGGGCGAACCTAATTAGTAGCAAGTTGCATGCCACCATAGAAACTCTTCAAAAACTCTACTTGCTTAGGATCATAAAGAACTTGATTTTGCTGATTGGAGGATGCAGAAAAAGGATAATATTCATCATCACTATCACTGTCTGATTCAGGAAACTACAAGTTATGCAACTGGGTTCTTCGATACCAAACCATCTTTCAGGATTCTTCTTTCAGATAGAGTCGCCAACTTCTTTTCTGGGGAGATACTTGTATATTCTTGAGGAATCAAAAGGCACCAACGCTTCAACTCATTCCCCAGCAGAGTTGCCAAAAATTTGTTGGTAAACAGTTTGTCACCGTGAAATAACCTTTGAAAATGACTCATTGCCCTTAGAGCGGTGACCAAAATGTCCCAACAGTTGGAGAAGTTGTTATTGAATTATCAACTTTCCTCTACGTTTGAGAAGGGCAGCTCCCTCGTATGATGAGATTGTTGTGGTTTTTGTGTACTTTTATCCTGAAAGTACAAAAAAGAAGAAAGGGAAAATAACAGTAGAAATGGGAATGTAAAAACCCTCGTGGTAGACATACGAAAACCAACAGGAGTTTCACAATCTTATTGACAAGTATGAGGGGGTTTCACCACAAAACTAGAAACCACTTTTCTAAACTTCATGATGAATTTCACAAGGTATGTGCAACCATGATGAAGAAAAATAGCAAATCTCAACATATGAAGAGATCATCTATTTTAACACATTCAAATCAGGATACCGAGACATGATTGTGTTTCATCACCTCAATTGCATGCTTCAATGGATAACTTTGATTTACACAAATATATAGAGAGATTACCAATTTGACATACGAAAAACTAGTAATCATAACTCAAAAATACATCAAGAACATACGAACTGAAATGCATTCTTCATTATCTTTTTGAAATTATACCATTCCAAAAAGTAAACTATACAATGCGTAAGACCAAAAATGTTGCAAGAAGTTTCTTCATAAGTTCCCCCTATAAAATTTCTCTCTAAAGAGTCCTGCCCTTACAATAACAAAGTCTTATATATATAGAGTTGTCTCTTTGTAACCAACTTGTAACTACCTTATAACTACTTTCTTTAACTATCTCCAAAATATTTTTGAAAATAGAAGTACATTTTATTTAAGTTAAACTTTTCTCAAAGTTTCTGGAAATAAGGTCTACTTTCTAACTTTCGGTTATAATAAGTGATGTGAGTCACTTTTACAAAATGAGAACCAAAATTTGTAACTTGTAAACTTTTGGAAAGTAAACCAAATCATTGGTCTTATTTAGGTAGGCACTATGTCTTCTCCCAATCCATGAATCACCTTCTCATTGATAACTTATCTTCCATCTCATCGGCATTTTCATCATCTTCTAGTAGCTTTCCAACTACCTTCTCTATAAATTCTTGATCATTAGTCACATCTTCTAGTCCATCTTTCTTTAAGGCTATATAATCTGCTTCATCTTCTACATTCTTCAAGGCTGCCTCAACATCTCCATTTGACAATTGATACTCACTTTCATGGTTTATAATATTATGACTAGTTATGGTTCCATTATCTGATCTCACTCCCAAGACAGAAAATAACTCCATAGGATTAAGATTATGAATAGCTTGGTATTATAACCACCACTTTATATCACCAAATCATCAAGCACACATTTTTGATTTGCTTCACTAAGTATCATCAACAATCTCCACACGAACAGTGCCTTAGGTTGAAATGGTGAAACCACTTTATCCCTCTCACAATGATTACTCTTGCAACAATCTTGGAAATAAACTTGGTTGTAGTTTGGCATTCAATGCATAATCAAATGTGCTTGACAAGTCTAAATAGACGTTCCAAACCAAATGCAATTGCTAACTTTTCACAATGATGACAAAGAAATAATTATTTTCAGGTCCTCTTAGACATCATCAAGTAAATGTCTTGAATTTTGAAGATACTCGACCTTCATCTCCCAAGTTAATTTTTCCAACTTTACATAGATCTCATGCTTGGATGTGATCTATCCTCTACCAGGAATGCATGCATTATTTTATGTCCTTCAATCCAACTATATTCAGGGCTCTTTTTAATTCCTCTTTCTTTCATCAATTTTCTTACATCCAAACCTCAACCTTCTGAAGGACCTTTGGTAGTGTGATGAGATAAATCTAGAATGATATAATGTTCTCCCTTTGGAACCCCATCGAGTGCACATTTAACTAGAGATATCTAATATAACATCTACTACCGCTACTTTTGCTTCAAGATCTGAACCTTGAAGAATCTTGATCAAGCTTTCAGAGATGGCAATGACATTCTCATCTACAACAACCAAATTAGAAAAAACATCTTCAGCATTTCCTTTCCCCTGCGGATCATTCCCTTCAAGCAATTCTACAAAGAGTGAAATGACTCCCACCTGAGCAACAAACCGAGAGGATGCTGGTAAGGATTGCGAGAGTTTGAGGTGGATTGTCACACGGTTAATGCGCCATGTCCATGCTTTCACATTGTGCCAAAAGATTATGGAACAACTTTTCAACAACCGAATGCATATACTTGAATGCTTGGAGAGCCTTGTTCAACAAAACCATTTCGTATACACTACACTCAATGCATTCCATGAGATTATTTCTTTTTGACACATTCTATCAAACAGTTCATGGGATTTATCTTTGCTTCCAAATTTTGCGTGCATATCTGCCAGTGCGGTTGCAATTACATCAGCTGATAGAAAATCATTTTCAATAATGCTTTGAGAGATGTTCATACCTTGACCCAGAGCTCTCATACAGGCACAAACAGAGAGGACGTTTACAAAGGTTGTAGAATCTGGTTATAAACCTGTCAGTTGCATTTGCTTCAAAGTTTTTAAATCTTTCTAAGGAATCTATTTGTTGCATATTGCATGCCGTGAGGTTACATCTTTTTTAGGCATCTTGTTAAACTGTTCGTGCATTGTGTTTATCCATACATGTTTATAAGGGCACTTGTAACTGTCACATTTGACAGAGATTCATACTTTGATCGGTATCTATATATGCTACTCCAAGACATGGAGGATGTTGGAAAAGGTTGCGGAGTCTAGTTTAACTCCCACAAATGGCATTCGTTTGAAATATTTTAATGTATTTTCAACAAAATCATTTAGTCCATGTCCTTCCATCTTTGCGTGCATCACATAATAAGTCTTTTAGATATTTTGTCAAGTAGTGCACAGATCTTGTCTATCCTCCCACATTTTATGTATATGTCTACCAAGGCGAGAGCAACTACAATATCAAATATAATTCCATTTTTCAATATATCCTACTGCATGTTTATGCCATATTCTAAGATCCTTATTTTCCTACACATAAGAATGAATAAGATGAAGATTGTGCAGTTTGAATTTATCCCTGTCAAATGCCTTTTCTTGAAATTTTTAAAACCTTTCCCACAAATCTATTTTGTATGCATCTTGCAACAATCGCAGTCCACAATATTAAATTTCTTTAAGGTATTATGTCAAATGGTTCACATATTTCATCCATACTTCCATATCTTGAATATATTTCCGCCAAAAACTTTCCAACTACAAAGTCAAACAAAAACTCCGGTTCCTTTATGCTGAAGAGCTACTAGTAAACGTTCTAGAATTCAACTTTACACCTTGTCAATTGCATTTGCTTGAAAGTTTCTAAGGTCTTTTCAACAAATACCTTTTATGAGCAACCTATAACTGTTGCATTCCATGACATGACATCGCCTATTTTGCATATGCTTTCACATTTTACGTACATGTCTGCTATAGCATTTCGAGTTATAATAACTGACAAAGATCTCTATCCATTATGCTTTTACAGGTGGCCATACCCATTTCAAAAGTTCTCATCTTGGCAGGGTATGAGAAAACGCTGGCAGATGTTGCAGAGTCTTCATATCTGCAATAATTAAAAATCTATGTATGGTATCAAGAATGTGCAACGTCTCTTCTAACCAGCTCTCTTTAAACACTTCTTGTGCCTCCATGATTGTATACATGCGTACCAAGGCAGCTGAAAGTATAATAAATGGTAAAAATCTTACTTCGTTATGCTTTGATAGTGTTCCATGCCTTGACAAGGGTTTTAGATTGTAAGTAGTTATTATAACTACTTTTCCTTTTAACCATCGACACACTTTGAGTGTTCTTAAAACCACTTCTCACAATTGTTGAAGTTCAAAACTTATTTCTTTTGACCAACATCCACTCGCATTTGAAAAGACTTTATCAGCAACTTTTAAGGATTTTAAAACATTATCGGAGGTTTATGACACTTTCAAAAATAATCTCAACTTCCAAAAATAGAAGAAATTACTTTGTTTGGGTAATGGAGGAAGTGGTGGGGGTTAGGTTTGCTTAAACTACAAGTGAAATCCATTTTCTTTTATCCCTCTATTTTTATTAAAACTTGTAAAATCATGCCTTTTGGTTTTGGTTAGCCAAAAGTAAAAGTGGATCCCAACTTAGCCGAAAGTGTAGGTTGACTTAAGCAAATTTGCAACTTGTGAACCTGGATTCATGCATACAGAGTTGATCTTCAATCTGACCTAGAAAATATCAAAATAACTTTACACAAACAAGTGTAACATTTTTCGTTCTTCTATGAACTCCATTGCGAATGCGTTGACCCACTTAACTATGCAAGCGCGAAAAATGGCGAAAAGTGCATAAATTTCAACTGGAATGTCAGTTTTTCATGAAATCTTGCCACATTGTCCATAATAACACCATTAGATCTCCTACGAGATGATTCTTCTCCAGCCTTTATAGAAACCACAATTTAATTATTTCCACCAACCGCTCACCGTAAAATTAAAAGTTTAAAATCTCTCAAACCATAAGGTGCCATGACATGAAAAGTTGCCACATTAGGCAAAATAGCCATATAAACTTTCCTGTAAAATAATTTCTTTCCATCCTTTGCAGATTTTGAAATTTAATTATTTTTGTGATTTTCGGAATACCAGAACCCCTTCAGGGATTTCAGCTGAAACAAGCAAACAATTCCTTCTTCAAACTAGAAATCAACTTGACACTTTAGGAGAATTTGTGACTAGCAATGACTTAACATAAGGATTTGACACAAAAGTTTAAAATTTGGCAATTTGAAAATGAGGCCAACAAGGTTCAATTCCTAAAAAGAGGAAAATCCATCTCTGATAATCCACATTCGGCATCCTAGCCCAAAAGCCACCCCAAACACACATAAGAGATAAACATCCCATATTTGCCTAACCATTCTAATCCCTTTCCCTTGCACAATCAACAGAAATACAATTCAAGCAATAAAATCAATAATGATGTTTGTCTACTCCACTTTTAACAATGAGTTTCCATGCATACTTATTTCAAATATTATTATTACTATCTTATTTCATGATTCGTGCAGCAGAGATAATTTAGATAGAATAGATACCAGTAATATTTAAGATGGCATTTACATAGATATACATATGGTAAATATGCTCACTAATTCAAAGGTTTAAGCTTGTGTAGACACCCACAAATGTCCACCTTGTCATAACATTACATCTTGTATCATGTTTTGCCCTAGGTACCTATTTCGTCACCATCATAGCCCCTTCTTCACCTAATCTAGCATTTTCCTTTAATAAATTAAATAAATATAACATTTATTTAATTTAATCCCATCCCTTCTAAACACGTTATTAAATAAATAAATTTTGTTTATTTATTTAATCCACTTTCCTCTTAAATAAAATAAAATAAATATTTTATTTTATTTTATTTATCACTTTTATCCTCACATTTCTTATGATTTAAATAATTGATGAAGGGGGTGAATCATAAAACACACAACAGAAATTGCACACAGAAAATAGAACTTTCTTTATTGATTTGGACAACTTATTACATTACAGAAGCTTAAATACAATCAAAGGAATCAACCCTCCACACGCTGCAACACATTACAGCTTCCTCTCCAAGACTTTGGAATTATCTACCTTTTGTAACCCCAAATTAGCTAGGGCTATTCTTGACTTAATACTTTCCCCCTTAACTCTACTACTACCCAGGGTTCCCAAAAATGGCTATTAATAGCCTTTTTGGCGGCCAACAACCTAATTTCAAAATTTGCATCTCCCTCCAAAAATAGGCCAACTTCCGGGAGCCATAACTTTTGATCTGGGTGTTTGATTGATGAACCATTTTATGCGTCAGAAATCTTGCGGAGTGCTCTATGTGCTAAGAACTAGCTTAGCCGATTCTGGCCATTTTTTGGATCGTATGGGGCCATTTAGTGCCTCAAACCTGAGTTTGAATAATTTTCAGGCATTTTTTGGGAAACAAAAACTTTAATATCTTTCAGCTCGCAAATGATCTTTACGTGATTCCTTCACCAAAGGTCTTATTTTTCTGTTATGAAGCTTCTGTAAATTTTCACTTCAATCCATGCCCAAATGTAAAATTTCTAAAAAAAGCAGGTTGTTATTTTTAGCAATTTGGAAAAACTGAAAGTTCTACATCATTATTCAAGTGATTATGGAACTAGAACCACAAATTTTGAAAAGAAATGGAAAGAACATCAACAATTTTGAAACACATCTTTTTTTGTGTGATGCAAGATTGCCCTTACACCACTGGATGCTCCTGCATCAATAATATTAAATTATTTGGGCCCACCTTCCATATCCATCTCTTGAGATGACTCAACTCATCTCTCTCACCTTCCATTTCTATCTCAACTCATCTCTTTCACCTTCCATTTCCAACTCAACTCATCTCTCAAACCACTCCAACCACCTTCCAATTATCTCTCAAGTTAACTCTAATCACCTGCTATTTCCCTCTCAACTCATCTCTTCCACCTTCTATTTCCTTTTCCAAGTTGCAAAGCAACTTTCCAATTTCGCTATAACTTGCAAAATGGAAGGTTTATCCCTCTATTCTCTCATCTTCACCTATAAATTGGTTCATTTCCAAGCCATTTGTATAGATGAGCTTCTAAGTACCGTTACTTTGCCAAATTTTCTTCTCAATCTTTTATCCATCAATCATCTCTCATCTATCTCTCATCCATCAAATTTCAATCTCTATCAATTTTATGCTACAGATCTGAGGAACCAACAAATCAACCATTCGAACAATCAGCATGCATCCATCTTTCAAGATATTTGAGATATTCATAAAATTTGGATCAAGGTAATTTGCATGTTATTGTTTATCTTTCATTTTATCCGATTTTTTTTGTAGTATAAAAAAATGAAAAAAATAAAGAGAAATCCCTTCGTCCAACGGTGAAAACTTGGCAAACAAGCGCCTTGGATAAGTAACATGATGAAAACCTAGCAAATAGGCGTCATGTGTAATTTGATCTTCTATGTCACCTACACTTGGGGGCACTTTGTCTCATCCGCCATATCATTTTCAATCTATCTTATCATATCCTATCCCATCATCCTTGTCCATTACACCCACCTACCCACATACCTATCCTACTAGGTTCATCCATCCTCCCTTCCTCATCTTGATCTTGATAAAGATTGGGGGCAAAAATGTTGAAACAAGTTTTGGAAAAACTCTTGATATACCTCATCCCTTCCAATCCATCTTATCATCCTATCATCATCCCATTGTCATAAGCCAAATCCTATCACTAGCCTATCATCCTGAGCCTTGTCCTAAAAAATCCTAAGCATACTATCTAGAATGGGGCATGTTGTTCTTATGCGACATAGCCTTTGAGGTCACATCCTTGCTATCTTACGCGTACATCATTTCCATCCCTTATCGCCCATCCTTATATCTATCCATTTATCATGAGTCTTCCATCCCATTCCCCTTTGCCCTATCCTCTTATACATTCATCTATCATGAGCCTTCCATCCCTTTTCCTATCGCCTATCCTTTTGTCTATCTGATCCTACCTCCATCATCCTTGCACCTAGACTTGGTTTTCCCTCGTCACTGGTATCTAGCACAACGGCTACCCAAATTGTAAATCCATTGACATCCCAAAACATAGAAAAATCCAAAAAATTTATAAAATGTCCTGAAAAAAAAAATTCCAAAATTTTTTTAATAAAAAGTCCTAAAAAAATCATAAAATGTCCTTAAAAAATATTAAAAAATCATAAAATGTCCTAAAAAATACAAAAAAATCATAAAATGTCCTTAAAAAAATCCAAAAAATCGTAAAAAGCCCTGAAAAAATCCAAAAAAAACGTAAAAATCCATTGACATCTCAAAACATTTCCAAAAAAAAAAAAATCATTAAAAATCCAAAAAAATTGTAAAATGTCCTAAAAAATAAAAAAAATTAATTATAAAATGTCCTTAAAAATACCAAAAAAATTTTAAATATTCCCAAAAATACAAAAAAATCAAATATCCATAAAAAAAATCCAAGCAATAAAATCAAATCAAATCACATTAATCCCTCACATCACTCAATCAAATCGAATCTCTCACATCAAAATCAATCATCATCAATCTTTCTAATCCATTCTTCAAATCATCAACCATCACATCAAATCCATCAAAACAAATTCAATCATTAAATTCAATCAAACCTATCAAATTAAATCAAATCACTCCAATCATCAAACTCAAATCAATCTATTATCAAATCAAATCAAGTCTCATCACTTCAAGCATCTAATCAATCCCTAATCCGATCAATCTATCCATCTTCGTCATCACCAACCAAAATCAGAACTACATCTCATCTCTATCGTTAAGTGCCTTGATCCCGTGGACACGGGTATGTAGGTAGTCTGGAGTATGAAGGAAGTGCCCAGATTCAGGCACATATGATATTCCTCTTTCTTCCATCACTCTTCTTCTATCATCTATCTTCATCATTTCATCAATCATTTAAAACATTTTTTCCAATCAATCACTTCCTCAAATCAATTCTTCTTCAATTCTTCTTCAATCTCATCTTAATCATTTCAAGCAATAAACTCAAATGCAAATCAATCCTTAAAACCATACCAATCAAGTCAATCAAGCTTGTCAAATTATCCAATCGTAATCAACGATCTTGATCCTAGTCTCCGTAAACCAAATCAATCAATCAACCAATCAATCCATCATCAATGTGTTGCTCTAGAGATATATCGCTCCCCGCCATGACAACACTATCCTTAATCAATCATCAATCAATCAACAATTAATCTTCGGTTTACAACTTGACAGGGGCAATACCTTGTTTATTTTTTGAATCATTTGTGCATGCTTGCTTGCTTGCTTGTGTGTGTTATCATTTTTGCATCTTGCATTTGTATCACTCCCAGGTAATATTCATATCTTGTACCTAGACAAGGTTGTATTACGCTAGGGCATAAGACACATCATCACCTTGGTCCTTATAACTTGGTGCATAACATCTCATGCTAAATCAAACATATGGCTGCTCACTTTCATTGCAACATAACTCATCCTTCCTTTTCTTCTATCCATTTCCTTATCTTTCTTCCTTGACCAATCCATTTCATTTCGAGAGCCTACCCGTGTTTGTCTAACCCACCTATCCTCTCGAGGGGGCATCATCATCCTATCATTCCATCACCATCCTGTCTTCCTTTCCATCATCATTTTTTTTCCTCTATCCATATCCTAGCTTCTTTGAAATGATGTTACTCGACACAAATCTCATCATCTCAAAGAGGGGCAAAATGTAGACACCCAAAAATGTCCACCTTGTCATAACATTACATCTTGTATCATGTTTTGCCCTAGGTACCCGTTTCGTCGCCATCATAGCCCCTTCTTAACCTAATCTAGCATTTTCCTCTAATAAATTAAATAAATATAACATTTATTTAATTTAATCCCATCCCTTCTAAACACATTATTAAATAATAAATTTTATTTATTTATTTAATCCACTTTCCTCTTAAATTAAATAGAATAAATATTTTATTTTATTTTATTTATCACTTTTATCCTCACATTTCTTATGATTTAAATAATATTAAATTATTTAAATTATTTGGGCCCACCTTCCATATCCATCTCTTGAGATGACTCAACTCATCTCTCTCACCTTCTATTTCCATCTCAACTCATCTCTTTCACCTTCCATTTCCAACTCAACTCATCTCTCAAACCACTCCAACCACCTTCCAATTATCTCTCAAGTTAACTCTAATCACCTGCTATTTCCGTTTCAACTCATCTCTTCCACCTTCTATTTCCTTTTCCAAGTTGCACAAGCAACTTTCCAATTTCGCTATCACTTGCAAAATGGAAGGTTTATCCCTCCATTCTCTCATCTTCGCCTATAAATTGATCCATTTCCAAGCCATTTGTATGGATGAGCTTCTACGTACCGTTACTCTGCCGAATTTTCTTCTCAATCTTTCATCCATCAATCATCTTTCATCTATCTCTCATCCATCAAATTTCAATCTCTATCAATGTTATGCTGCAGATCCAAGCAACCAACAAATCAACCATTCGAACAATTAACATGCATCCATCTTTCAAGATATCTGAGGTATTCGTAAAATTTGGATCAAGGTAATTTGCATGTTATTGTTTAACTTTCATTTTATCCAAAATTTTTTGTATTACAGCTTGATCTATGTTTTCATAACCAAATCAATAACAGATGCTTTTGCCAAAAAAATAGTTTTGTTAATTCTTTATTTTTCTCAACCCACAAGAGTGTACTTTCAAGTAGTAATTCAATAAAGAGATTCATTTATTTGTTTAAACGCAATTACAAATATACATAGAATCTATAACTTGGTTATATTCCCTTGTCCCATTTCATTCATAAATATCTACTAGAAATCTAGAACTAATATTTCCTACCCACAAGCAGGTTTATAATTCCATGAAATTAAATTTGTAACAAGGATTTTAAAGAGGTGTAAGATAATTTCCAATAAAACATTATTTAAAAATGAATGCATAAGTATAATTAGACAGATATATATAGTTAACAATGTCATATTTGCCAATAAAACCTCATTTACAACAATGTAAAGAAGAAAAATATAACCTAAATCTATCACAAAACCTTGTTGTCAGCTACAAGAATGTTGTCTAGTTAGCTATAGGAACATAGAGTTTAGTGTGACAGGATAAAACAATAGTCTACTATAGGAATGAATATAACAACGACAAGAATAGATAAATGGTGATAGGGATAAAAGACACAGCAACAATAGTGCTAAACATACAACAACAACATTGCTAGACACACAACAACAATAGTGATAAAACGAAAGCTACAGGAAACTTTATAAATCAGGCTACATGAATTGGCTAAAGTGTTGTTACTAAACTGCTCAAGTGCTGCTACAGAAAGGCAGTAAAAACCTGCTACAGAAAGTGTTATCTCAAGCTATAGGAATAGAACATGCCTGCGACATAAATAATTAAACAATAGCTACAGGATTGAAGTTTATTCTGCTATAGAAGTAGATAACTATGATAGCAAAAAATAATAGTGACAGGAAGTTTAAACTAACTGCTATAGGAAATATTAGCCTTTAGCGACAGGCATGACTGTAGTGACAGAAATTAAAACAACAACTACAATAACACACATGTAATGGCTTTAGCAACGACATAACAAGGTAGATGCGACATAAACTTCTAACAGCAGTAGTAAGGAAATAAACGACTAGAGAATGAAATAAACAACAATCTCAACATTAAGCAACTGCAATAGGGATTATGTATTGTCGTCTGAAGCTAAAAAGAGGCCACTACCTACAACAAGGCCACCCAAATCAGGTTATTTTAAAAAGTACACTAGTCAATATAAAAAGTGGTTTAAGTTTTATAAGCAGTCCATGCTTTATGCAGGCTAATAGATGTGCAATACATATGGACAAAAACAAGAAACAAACCACCTCTTGAGTTGCACGCTAATAACAGCGACCAAGGGAGGACTTAGACTGGCGTCCACGGAGGGATAGTAAGTCGATCCACAAGCAATATGGAGAAAAGAACAGCAGGCGACATGAATAAAAACAAGGTTCAAGCGGTGGTCAAACAGGCCAACTAAGACATTGCTCAGTTCAGAATTTTTTAATGGCACATACAACAAAACTTTAAGCAGATTATTACTCAAGGAAAATACCCGATTTCCTTCGCTGTCTAAGGTTGATTTTGCCTCTAACGTTGATATCTCTTCCCTTCTATTGTTGGTCTGTTCTCCCTTTTCCTTGCTCAGACAAAGGTGATTTTTTTTTCCTTTTTTTGTTCTCTATTTTATAAAAAAAATCTTCCTCTCTAACCTCGGTATTCGTATCTTTAGATTTGAGTTTTTTCTTTTTTTTTAACAACTGCCAGTTACTTCTAAATTTTTTGCATGCTTCTCTTGCGTTTAAACTCCATGATCTCTTCTTGAAATATATTCATTTCCTCTTATTTCTATCATTTACAAATTTGCATGACAAGAATATTTTATTAAATTTAGATTTCTATTAGTAATATATTTTTAATACTATATATTTATCTTTATTAATGCATATTTATTTTAGCAAGGAAATATATTATTAAACAAATTATTTAAATATAGAAAACACTTTAATAAATTTATAATAATAAAATTGTGTTATACATTATTATATTTAGTTTTGAATAATATATTCTTGGATTTATTTATCTCCATTCTTAATAAAAATATATTATTGAATTAAATAAATATATTTTAAATAATATATTTTTAATTTAAACCTATCAAAGGCCCTTCGGGGCACAACGTGGTGGTGAGTTCACTTGGTTGCAGTGATCACCACTCGGGTTCAAATCCCCGCTGGGCCAACGAGCTCGCAAGACTTGTGCCTTTGCTGGGCTGCCGTGGTCGCAGGATCCTTCTCGGGTCCTCCGCTGGGCTGGCATGCTCGTAGGCTGTGGGCCTTCGCTGGGCCAACAAGCTCGCGAATTTGAACTCAAGGGCGCTAATCCCCAAGTGATAATGCCCATTGGGGACGAAGACCCCCCAGTTGTGGTCTCAGGTGATAAAGTCGATGGGAAGAGATCCCTCATAAGGGTCTCTCTGGGCCCAGACCAGGCTACAAACCTAGGTACTCCCAATAAAATAATTTAAACCTGTCAAAGATATTATTTTTTAAGCAACGGTTATATATATATAATTAAACTATATATATATATAACACTTTTAGTAATTAATGAATAAGTCAATTAAAAACAACACATAATTTTCATTAAATCTAAAGTCGAATAAATTATACTTACAAGTCTAACTTATGCATTCAAAAGAACATATCGTAGCAACAGAACCACATATTTATCTAACCATCATACATTAATCACATCCATTAACCATACAAATTGCTCAAACATGACTACGTAACCACGTACAATGCATAATAAAGCCATTCAATGATGCAATATGATATGAACTACGTGAGTGTGTGCGTGCATCAGGTTTATCCATCATGCCAGTTCTTGCCGAGTGGCTAGAACATCTCTACCTTAACCATGTTCTCATCTTCGACATTTCTCCTACACTTAATCACACTTAGATTTTCATTAATAGGTTATTTCCCCAAAAATCATAGCCAAAGCAAAATGAAATGTACATCCATAATCGTACCAATAATATTCATTTATTAAATCAATTTTTAGATTTATACATAAATATAACATTCTTGACAGTTACTTTCACACACGCAAAATCACTCATAATAAATTAGTCATAGTAAAATGTTCAATGATCTAATTTATATAATAAAGTCAAAAAAATTGAGATGTGACACTTGTGGAAGATTGTTTTTGGTCTTGCAAATGATTATGGGTCTATTAAGTCTATTGTGTGACTCTTATAATAGTGAGTCTTGGCGACAACCCATGCAAGAGGAGATGATGGATTTAGACTCGTGTGATACATGTGATCTTGTTCGCTTTCCCAAAGGAATGAAGTCCATTGGATGTAAGCGAGTATGCAAGAAGTTTGGAGTAGATAGTTCATTAGAAAAGTACAAGGCTATACTGGTAGCCAAGGGCTACTCCCAAAGACAAGGATTTGATTTTGGTGAAATATTCTCTCCTATTGCCAAATTACCTTATATTAAATTTCTTTTATCCATAGAAATTGCTTACGATTTTAAAATTGAGCAAATCCAGACATTAAGATTAAATATTGCATGGAGATTTGGAAGAGGAAATTTATATGCAATAGCCTAAAGGTTTTGAGGTAAAAGGGAAAGAATAATTGGTTTGCAAATTAAAACGGTATCTTTGTGGTTTAAAACAATCACCCCATATGTGGTATCAAAAATTTGATTCTTTTATGATAAAATTAGGTTTTGTAAGAAGCGAAGAGGATCACTGTGTTTACATTAGATGTATTGATGATCATATAGTAATCGTTGCCTTGTATGTGGATGACATGTTTTTCAGTAACACCAAGGGTATGATTAATGAGTTGAAGTGATGAAGGGAGTAAATCACAAAACACACAACAACAAAAATGGAACACAGAAAATAGAACTTTTTTTATTGATCTGGGCAACTCATTACATTACAGAATCCCAATTACAATCAAAGGATGAATCCCCTACTGGCTGCAACACATTATAGCTTTCCCAACCTCAAGACTCTAGAATCTTTAGCCTTTTGTAACCCCAAATCCGCTAGGGTTACTATTTTTTTCTGTCTATTCTTGATTCTACACTTGCCCCCTTTACTCTACTACTGCCCAGGGTTCCCAAAATAGCCATAAATAACACTTTTTGGCGGCCTCCAGCTAAATTTCAAAATTTACAACTCCCTCCAAAAGTAGGTCAACTTCCGGGAAGCATAACTTTTGATCCGAGTGTCCGATTGACGAACCGTTTTAGCTGTCGAAAAGCTTGTGATGTGAACTATCACGCTAGAAATCCATAAACGAATTTCTGTCAACTTTTCAGGATGTTTAGGGAAGTTTTAGTGCCTCATATCTCGTTTCAAAAAATTTTAGGGGCTTTTTGAAAAATAAAAACTTTAATATCTTTCAGCTCACAAATGATCTTTGCCTGATTCCTTCGCCAAAGGTCTTATATTTCCATTATGCAACTTTCTGTAAGTTTTCACTCCAATCCGTGCCCAACTGCAAACTTTCCAAAAATAGTAGGTAGACTTTCCAAAATAGGCAGGTTGCTATTTTTAGCAGTTTTGGAAAAACTGAAAGTCCTACATCATTATTCTGAATATTATGGAAACAAAAACACTAATTATGGAAAGAAATGAAAACAACTACAATGATTTTGAATTAACTTCTTTTTTGGGTGATGCAAGATTGCCCTTACACCACTGGATGCTCCTGCATTAGACACCCAGGGTAATTTGAGAAGTGACCCTGTCACGTCTCAGATGTTTGTGTGAGGGAAACCCAAACGATCAACCTCTGCCTTAGATAACCAAGAGGAATCTTCAATAGGCCTTCCTTTCCATTTTACCAGATATTCTTCATATTGCTTGTTCCGAGTACTTCTTCCCACACGGCTATCCAAGATCTCTTCTATCTCGTCCATTGAAGTAGATGCTAGAATACTCCACTGCGCTTCTGTTGGTCCATCCTCTGCTCCACCTTCATGATATTCTGATAAATTAGCAATGTTGAAAATAGGGGAAATATTGATCCTATTCGGCAGCTCTACCTCATGTGCATTTCCTGAATCATGCTTCTTCAAGATTCTGCATGGTCCAAATTTCTTCATTTTCAACTTATTGTATGTTCCAATTGGGAAGCTTTCTTTTCTCAAGTGAACCATGACTTCATCTCCTACCTGGAACTCCTTATACCTCCTCTTCTGATCTGCCTTAGCCTTGTACTAAATATTCATCTTATTAATGTGCTTTCTCACCTCTTCATGCAAATTCTTCAAATGTTCTGCAAAGTCTTCAGCTTCAGCACTTGTCTTTTCTCCTTTGTCCAGCTTCCTTAACTCAGAAGCATTTCTCGGGCTATTGCCATATACAACCTGGAATGGTGATTTACCAATACTCCTATTGACAGAATTGTTGTAAGTAAATTCTGCCTGTGGTAAAATCAAATCCCATCCCTTGGGCTTATCTCCTACTAAGCACCGTAGCAGGTTACCCAAACTCCTATTCACCACTTCGGTCTGTCCATCAGTCTGTGGATGGTGTGCAAAACTGAACTTCAAATCTATCTTCAACTTCTTCCATAATGTCCTCCAGAAATAACCAATGAACTTGGTATCTCGATCTGAAACTATGCTCTTTGGTAGACCATGTAGTCTCACTACCTCTCTAAAAAATAATTTAGCAATATGAACAGCATCATTAGTCTTCTTGCAAGGAATAAAATGTGCCATCTTCGAGAATCTGTCCACCACCACAAAAATGGAATCATGTCCTCTCTGTGTCCTTGGTAAACCAAGAACAAAATCCATACTGATATCATCCCATGGCTTCTCTAGTACAAGTAATGGCTGATATAGACTTGTGTTCTGACTTGCTCCTTTTGCCATCTGACATACTCTGCAACTCTGCACAAATTTCTGCACATCTTGCTGCAACTATGGCCAATAATAATTTTCACCAACAATAGCAATGGTCTTATCTCGACCAAAGTGTCCAGCCAATCCTCCACTATGCTTCTCCTTAATCAGGTTCTCTCTCATGGAACTCCTTGGAATGCACAATTGGCTTCCTCTAAATAACATGCCATCTTGGATTATGAAATCCAACCATTTTGTCATGTCCAAAGTAACAGGTTCCATACAAATTTTCCAGGCCTCTGCGAAATCTGAATCTTCAGGATACAAACTTTTGAGCTCATCGAACCCAACAACCTCTATCTTCATTTCTGTCAACAAATTTTTCCTTCTATTCAAGGCATCTGCAACTCTATTGGACTTCCCACTCCTGTGCTTCAAAACAAAAGTATAGCTCTGCAAAAACTCAACCCATTTTAAGTGCCTTTGGTTCAACTTTCCTTGACTATTAAGATACTGCAAAGCCTGATGCTCAATATATAAAACAAACTCCTTTGGCAACAAATAATGTCTCCATTTCTTCAAAGCCTGAACTATTGCATAAAACTCCTGATCATAAACATAATACTTTTTCTTGGCATCATTAAGCTTCTCACTAAAATAGGCAATGGGCTTACCTTCTTGGCTCAAAACAACTCCTATACCACTACCACTAGCATCACAATCTACCTGAAATACCTTATTGAAATCTGGAAGTGCCAAAATAGGTTGTTCTACAACTTTCTACTTCAACGTATCAAAGCTCTTGTCTTCTCCTTTAGTCCGTCTAAACTATTTTCTATCCCCTCTCACTGTCTCAGTTAGGGGTGCACAAATGCTACTAAATTCCTGATAAACTTTCTGTAAAAACTTGCCAAACCATGAAAGGATCTTACCTCCGTTGCACTCCTTGGCGTAGGCCATTCAATGATAGCCCTTACTTTTTCTAGGTCCATCTTAAGACCTTCCTCTGAGACTACAAATCCCAGGTATACCAACTCCTTTGCAAAACTACATTTCTTCAGATTAATCAGCAACTTCTCCTCCCTAAGCTTCTCCAGAACTCTTCTGATATGCATCAGATGCTCATCCCAAGTCTTACTAAAAATCAAAATATCATCCAAATAAACAATAACAAAACTTCCCAAAAATTCTTTCAATACCTCGTTCATGAGCCGCATGAATGTGCTCGGTGCATTGGTTAGCCCAAATGGCATGACTAACCACTCATACAAACCTTCCTTTGTCTTGAAGGCTGTCTTCCACTCATCTCCTTCTCTAATACGGATTTGGTGATACCCACTCTTCAGGTCAATTTTCATGAAGTACTTGGCTCCACTCAAACAATCCATGATGTCATCCATTCTTGGCAATGGAAATCTATTCTTGATCGTTATCTTATCGATGGCTCGAGAGTCTGTACACATCCTCCATTCTCCATCCTTCTTTGGTGCTAGTACTGCAGGTACCGCACATGGACTTAGGCTCTCCCTTATCAGTCCCTTCCTCAACAACTCCTGAACTTGTCTATTCAGCTGTTCATTCTCTACAGGGGTCATTCTATGGGCTGCCTTGTTTGGCAAACTGGCTCCTGGTATCAAATACATTTGATGACTTATCTTCCTTACTGGTGGTAAACCTTCTAGTACATTATCAAAGATAATGTCTTGGAACTCTTCCAACATATCTGAAACTTCTACTGGTACATCTTCACAATTCTCTTGACTAATCTTAGGAATCAATGCAAAGCAATGACGCTCATGTTTCATACCCTCCAAAAATTTCCTACCATCTACCAAGCAAATTCTGGCAGTACTACATACCTTTTCTTCCACCTCCTTCAAGGGCTTCAACTTATGACAAACTCCATCCTTTGTTAGGGAATATGTGTTTGCACGACCATCATGGATAGTGCTCCTATCATACTGCCACGGCCTCCCCAATAGCATATGACATGCATCCATCGATATGATATCACATAGCACCTCATCATGGTAGTCCCCAATTTTGAACTTCACTAAACACTGCTCATTGACCAAAGCTCAGTGGTCCTTCTGCAACCATGCAATCTGATATGGATGTGGATGCTTTCTTCTTGTCAACTTTAACTTGTCAACCATCTCCTCTAAAACAAGATTATCAGTGCTTCCACTGTCAATAATAATATCACAACACTTACCTTCACATTTGCACCTTGTGCGGAATAAACTCTTCCTTTGATTGGGTTCTTTCTCCTCATTCAGCAAGGTTCTTCTGACAACTAGGGTTTCTCCCCTTTCAGCATCTTCAGAATGCTCATAATGTACATCTTCATCTACATGTGCAACTCGTGCATTGCCTTCAGGTCTTCTATTGTCCTTCCTTGATGTTGCAGACACTCGTATGCTTGATGCCCTTCTTCTCCACATTGGAAACAGGTTCCTCTGAAACCTCCTCTTCCAGGTCCTTGCCCAGGTCTACCTCTTCCTCTTCTGCTTTGCTCACCATTGTTCTGGTCACGAGGGTGGTAGGTATTATCTCCTCTCTGATTTCAACTGGGGCCAGCTTCTTCACTTTTCTTTGCATCTTCATTTCGGCCCCCATAGGGTCTTCCACCAGTCCTTCCGCCTTGACCTCTTCCCCTTTGCTTGCTGTTGAATCTTTTATTCAGCTTCTCTTCCACCTTCAGGGAAAAATGGTATGCATCTTCTATGGTGGTCATTTTGACTAGGCTCAGCTCCTCTTGAATACTCGGCCTCAACCCATTAATGTAACAAGCTACCTTCTCCTTGTTGGGCTCTACATGACCAGTTTTGATAGTAATCTTATAAAATTCTTCTGTATACTCCTTAACAGACTTATTACCTTGCTTCAGTCCTTGCAACTTCTTCAGTAACTCCATCTCATAGTCCACAAGAATGAACTGCTTCTTTAGTTTCTCCACCATCCGATCCCATCTGGTGATCTTTCATTTTCCTCTTCTATTCCTCTCTAGTTGGACCTCCTTCCACCAAATATTGGCATGGCCCTTCAACTTTTTTTTTTGCAAACTTGACCCGATCTGGGTCCTCCACATCTTCATACTCGAAATACTCCTCCATGTCATTGATCTAATCAATAAGCTGTTCTAGATTCAAATCTCCAAAATATGTAGAAACTTCGATCCTGGACCTCTTTCCAATCTTCGAAATGGCCCTCAACAACCTAACTTCTACAAGATCTCCTATAGTTTCTTGTTCTTCCTCGGATAGCTCTTCTTCAGCTTCATCCTCGCTTTTTTCTCTTGCTCTTGGATCAAACCCTTTTCGCAGCTTCTCTTGCAATGCATCGATCTGCCTTTGCAGGGCTCTAAAACCCTCTTCCGTCAAAGCATTCCTCCCAACATGATTTCTTTGTGGAGTCATCTTGGTCTCTGCAGCAAACCCATAACCTCAGGTCCTGGTGCAAACTGCCTCACAGTCGGTGATCTGTCTACACACTCAGGAACCCTTGCTCTGATACCACTTGATGAAGGGGATAAATCACAAAACACACAACAACAGAAATGGAACACAGAAAATAGAACTTTCTTTTATTGATTTAGGCAACTCATTACATTATAGAATCCCAATTACAATCAGAGGATGAATCCCCTACTGGCTGCAACACATTACAGCTTTCCCAACCTCAAGACTCTAGAATCTTCAGCCTTCTGTAACCCCAAATCCGCTAGGGTTTCTATTTTTTTCCACCTATTCTTGATTCTACACTTGCCCCCTTTACTCTACTACTACCCAGGGTTCCCAAAATAGCCATAAATAACACTTTTTGGCGGCCTCCAGCTAAATTTCAAAATTTACAACTCCCTCCAAAAGTAGGTCAACTTCTGGGAAGCATAACTTTTGATCCGAGTGTCCGATTGACGAACCGTTTTAAGCGTCGGAAAGCTCGCGATGTGAACTATCACGCCAAAAATCTGTAAACAGATTTCCATCAACTTTTCAAGATTTTTAGGGAAGTTTTAGTGCCTCATATCTCGTTTCAGAAATTTTTAGGGGCTTTTCAAAAAACAAAAACTTTAATATCTTTCAGCTTACAAATGATCTTTGCCTGATTCCTTCGCCAAAGGTCTTATATTTCCATTATGTAACTTTCTACAAGTTTTCACTTCAATCCATGCCCAACTGCAAACTTTCCAAAAATAGCAGGTAGACTTTCCAAAACAGGCAGGTTGCTATTTTTAGCAGTTTTAGAAAAACTGAAAGTCCTACATCATTATTCTGGATATTATGGAAATAGAAACACTAATTATGGAAAGAAATGAAAACAACTACAATGATTTTGAATTAACTTCTTTTTTGGGTGATGCAAGATTGCCCTTACACCACTGGATGCTCCTACATCATGAAGGCTCTACTTCCAAGTGCATTTGAGATGAAAGATCTAGGGACAACAAGGTACATATTGGAAATGAAAATCAAGAGAGATTGAGGTAACAAAAAAAATTTGTTGTCACAAAGTAATTATATGAATACTATTTTGCAAAGATTTAATATGCAATATTGTAAGCCGGTTAGAATTCCTTTACTAGTTGGCACTAAGATTACTTTAGATATGTGTCCCACATGTGAAGATAATTTTGAATATATGTATAACATTCCATATGTTATTGTAGTAGGAAGTTTAATGTATGCAATGGTTGCACTAAGCCAGATATTGCCCAAGTAATAGCTATTGAGAAAGTTTATGTCTAATCCTGTAGAGAGCATTAGAATTATGTGAAGATGGTGTTAAGATATTTTCATGATACTTCTTATTATTGTTTGGTTTATTTTGGTACTAAGAATGAGGATAAGACATTGGACATATAGGATTTTGTTGATGGAGATTGGGTGACTTAGATAGTCAAAGGTCCACTAGCGGGTATATATTTATTCTATTTGGAGGAGCTATGATTTGGATGAGTAAGAGGTAACCCATGGTTGTTTTACCCACCATCAAAGTAGAGTATATGGTTGCTACTCATGTCTCTAACAAGGCAGTTTGGTTACAAAGGTTGTGTATAGGTATTGATTTTAATTGTAGGATAATTAAGATTGGTTGTGATAGCCAGAGTGCAATCTATTTAGCTAAGAATCCTATGTATCATGCTTTAACTAAGCATGTGGATGTTCAGTACCACTTTGTTTGGGAAATGGTTGAAAATTGACAAATTGAGTTGAAGAATGTTGACACTCAGGAGAATGTTATACATTATCTTATCAAGCCTATGAGCACAGAAAAGTTCACTTTGTGCAAGGAGGCCATGGGCAATCCATCCAAGCACAGTCAATCCTAATCCACACAAATCTTGCCAAGCAATCTAGAGCATTGCCCAAAATCATCAATCAATTTTGTCCCTAGCCTTGTGGCAAGCCTTGATTGACTCAAATCAAATCATCATCAGGATATGTTATTCCCAATCCTTGGATTGTTCCCAAAATATATCATTCCCACATCAATAGCACTATCATCATCATCAATCAATCTTTAGCTTTTCAACTTGACCAAAGGTAATATCTTGTTTGTCTTTATCCATGTAACATACCACCACGACATCATGGTCTTCCATATCATGGTGCCATATGACATATGCTTTCTTGTGACCTTTTATTTTGAGTTAGTCCTTTATGTGCAAGACACATTGTCAGTATGGTCTATACACCCTGGTACATAACGTCAAGTGCTACATCAAATACTAGGTTGCTCAACCAACTAACATGTCTATCATCCACCCCATCCATTCACATATCCCTTCCTACCATCTCTCAACCAATCTTCTCATCCTCAACGTTCATCATGTACATACTTCTATTTGTTATCCTCCAATCCTTTCTTCCATCATTAACATCCAATCATATATCGTCATCTTTCTTTCCCAATATATTTTTCATCCATTTTGAGAGCACACCAATGTTCTTCAAACCTGCCTATCCTCTGGAGGGTGCATCCCTACCTCATACCTCTTTGTCACTCCTTCGATTGGCTAGGGCATCTCTTTCAAAAAGCACTATATGTTATCTTCTTTGAAACTTTGTTATTTCTCTTAGTTACAACACCATCTCAAAGAGGCAAAATGTAGACACCTAAATTTGACCACATCCTACCATCACTTGATTCATCCTACATATCTCCCCTTCTAATGTTGATTAAAAAAATTACTTATTTAATTAACTAATCCAATCATTATTTTAGCATTAATTAAATAAATTATAATCATAATTAATTAATTAAATCATTTCAGCATCACTTTCTAATGTTCAACCTTAATTAAATAAATTTAGCATTTATTTAAATAAGCTCATCATTCACATTCCAACACTCCCAAAAAATAAAATAAATATAAGCAATTTATTTAATTTATATCCAATTCCCCCACCCCTCAACTATTAGTTGATTAAATAATCACATTTAATCAACTAATTAACCACTTGCATATTCTAAATCCTAATTAGCCAAGTCAACCTTGAACATGGCTCAAGGTTGCACAAGGCTCCATGTGTGCACATGGCTCTAAAAAAGGACCTTTTTATCCTCACCTTCCATTTCAAATCTAGCAAATCTTTACCCTACATATCTTCTCAATCCAAATCCAAATCATGTGCACCTATCACAAGGTGACACTTTAAGCCCTCTCATCCATTCTTGCCTCTCATTCAACCCTTGCCCTTGATTTCAAGATTCAATCTCATCCCTTGATCCTTCATCCTCGAAATCTATAAATTGATCATCCCTCAATCTTATTTCATCAATCAAGTGGAAGCAAAGGCATGTTGCAGGTTTGAAGAGAAACCACATTACAACATCAACACACATCACTTGGAGCAATCAAAGTCATCATGGAAGGTATAATGCTCTTTTAAGTTTGCATTGTTTTGTTTATCCTCGATTTATGATCTAGGTGCTAAATATAATTAAACCCTAAATGGTCTCTTATTAGTCCTACTAGTTATGTGTTGATGTTAGCAATTCATTTTTTTGGTTGATATGACTCATATTGTGTAACATGTACTCTTTGTTGACTATGATATATAAATATAAATAAAAAAGACCTTAAAAACAACTTTTTCTTTTTACATCTCTAGAGACAAATCTTAGAAGGAATTTGATCTGTATGGGTGATTAAGGATTCTAAAGGAAGTCAATTTTGAAACTTCTATAACACAATTTTAAAAGTGGAATTCGTTTTTATTTATATTTTATAATTTTTTTTAGGATAATGGACTCTAAAGGTAAAGGTAGTTTTTGATATTTATAGAGTTAGGTCCAATTAGTTTTTGTAAGGGATAAAAGTGTATGTCTTGCACTCTTCTTTTTGTTTTATGCCCCTTTGTATAAATGTCATAAATTTATGGTTTTAGCATTTAATTTGGTTCATTTGATGCACTAACTGACTCTAACCTTGAACCTATCACTTAGATTTATTGTACCTATCAACTAAATCCCAATTGATCTAATTTCATAAGGTTTTTGTCTTCCTAGACTAGGTCGCATCGACAACCTTATGCTTGCATGGCCCAGTCCTCCTAATTTCAACTTTCACTTTTCCCACTCCCAAGATCATTTTCTTGGAATGTAATAGTTATCTTGTTGGCACACACATCAAAAATCTTGAGTTGTGTCTAAGACTTGTATATAAGGACATCATCCTAAATCGTTTAGGATTATTGATTGTTAGGTTAAAGCATTCACAAAAGAACTCAATTATTGTCGCGTCATTCTTAATCTCATACTCAGTTCAGTCTAAGCTACATCAACATTTTGCATTTATTTCTAGCATATTTTTATTTGTACATCAACAATAAAGCTTGATTGCTATCAAGGAAGTTGGTAATCTTTCCTCTGTTTATGGCAAGCCCTGCTATGTTTTTCAACACAATCCCTTAGTGAAACAATACAAAAGAGGCGAGGATGACCCTTTGGTGAAATGGTGGGGCTTCTTACCTGTAGAGCCAACAACCAAAGTTCAAACCCCACGGGGTCGCCCTCTACTGTGTCAAAAATTAAGGTTGCTTACCCCCCAAGAGGGGAGACTCTGTGGTGAAATGGTGGGGCTTCGGCCTGTAGAGCCAACAACCCAGATTCAAACCTCCTGGTAAGTTTTTATCTAAAATAGAAGAGCGCGATGGAAAGTCTAAGCGTTGAGTGGGAAATAGAAATTTTGAAATGCGATGGAAACAGAGCGCTAAGCGTTGAAGAGAGACCGGCGGGTTTGCCACTCAAGTTGGTTGGGGGATGGTTTGGAGGTGTGAACGCCTCTGTTTTGGCCGCTGGTGGTGTTGAGACTGCTTCGGTTGGGTAGGGGCTTGGCCCTGTGAAAGCTGGTACCGGGGGTCTCACGAATCCAGCTTCTGACTCTGGCTTTGGTGCATGTGGTCTTTATACTGAGGTAAATACTATTGGTGTGCCTGTGGTGGGGCTTCGGGCTCTGGGAGGCCCTAGAAAGACTTTTTTTGCTATTGTTGCCGGATCTGGTGCTTGGACCTCTTCCCGGCCCAGTTCTCAGCTGATCCCTTGCGCCTATGAGTCACTTATTGTAGTTTGTGGTTCAGAGATCGCTAAGAATGAAGAATTTTATCGCAACACAAGAGTGATTTGCAGATTTAATGGCTTCTGGCCCTCCTTGCCCAATCTTCACAATTAGGTTTTGGAGTCTTGGAAGCCACTAGTTGAGGGTAAGATTGAATTGTTTCCCTGTGCAAGAGGGTTCTTCATAGTGACATTTGCTTCTTCTGAGCAGAGAGACTTAGTGCTCGATGGCAGGGTTTGGTTGTGGGGGGAGCATTCCCTCTCTATCAAGCCCTAGATTCTCTCCTTCAATCCACTTACAGAGCCGCTCAACATCAAACCTATTTGGGTCTATCTCCCTAACCTCCCTCTCTAGTTTTCGGAGGATTCTTGCTACGAGGGCATAGGCAATGCCATTGGCCGTTTCCTCAAGGTTGATTCTACAACCTCCTTCATGGTTTACTTCATGGTTGCGCGCATTCTTGTGGATATTAACATTTCTAAACATCTTCATGGGGATGTGGTCTTGATGGTGGGGGAGAAGCCCTGGAAACAACTATTGGATTATGAGGGTATTCCTTTTAGATGTAGAAGGTGTTTTACTATAGGGCATCTGGCCTCTGGTTGCCCCCTCTCGCGCCGCAAGGGTGCTACTACTTGGTGGAAAGATGCCCTCCTAGATCACCTAACTATCAGTGCTTTGGAGGATGACAATTCATCTCAGGGGGATTAATCCTCTGGGGATGCTAACCCTTTTGTGACTACTACTGAGGGCGTGGAGTCTGCTGCGGTCCCCTCTCATTCTCTAGACTCTTCTAACCACTTAACTACTCATTTGCTGGCTCCCCCTGTTTCGGGTAGGCTTGCTTCTTCTCTTCCTAATTCTTCTACTTTAGTTTTGCCCACTTCGGGCTCGACTTCTCTTCGTGGGGCTTCGTTGTTGTCTTTTGGGGTTCACCGTGAGCCCTCTTTGCTTCTGGCTTCGGGGAGGCTCCCCTCTCTCCTCGTGTTGTTGTTTTTGGTTCTGAGCCCTCCTAGACAATGGTTTAGTGTAGGAAGAAAGGTCCTGTTGCAACTAATTTTGGTCTGGATCTGAGCGCAGATGTTGGAGGGTTTTTTCTTTTTGGGCCCTAAGTTTCCTTGTTCATCGCTATGACTTTCTCTATCGGCAAAACTTCTTTTTGAGTGCTCAGATTATGATTGAACCATCGTTTTGAACCACCGTGTTGAACCCTTTTGGTTCATGGTTCAACGGTTCAAGGCTTTGTGTTTGTGTTCGGCAAATGTTCTTTTTGAAGTGCTCCGTTCGGCGTTGAACTTCTCGGTTGAACCATTTGTTTGAACCGGTTCATGGTTCAAAGGTTCAGAGCTTTATGTTTTTGGTTCATCAGAGTGATCGGCATCATCGGCGAGTTATTTTTTGTTCCCTCCAATGTGTTTGGTTTGGCCGATGGAAATGCCATCGGTGTGATATTCATCGTCGGCAGGCTTCATTTGTGTTTGGCCGATGGATGTTATCGGCGTGTGTTGTATTGTCGGCATGAGTGTTTTGAGTTGTGCCGACGATGGGGGGCTTGGCCGATGGGACCAAGGAGGATGTGTCTATCGAGGTGACAAGTTCTATCGGTGTAGGCATTTTGTTGTTCGCCGATGGCTTTGGTCATACCGATAAGCGAGGAATGTGGAGACTTCATCGGTGAGAGTTGGTCTATCGGCCAGGGAAGCTTTTGGCTAGTCCGATGGTAGTAGTCTGGCCGACAGGGAATTGCGATAGGCATCGGAGAGACTATTGATGTCGGCAGGAGGATTTGGGAGTGTGCCGATGGCTCAGGTCTTGGCGATAGGCTTTGGACAAAGGCTTATGCGTCGAGCGCGGCAAAAGCGCTCGACATTTGTTATACATGCGGCCGTGTTTTTAAAATGATAAAGTTGTCTCCGCGGCACCAAAGTGGGATTAATCTCCCTACATTTTTTGAACTTGTGGTAAACGCGTTTTGGCGGGAATTTCTTTTTTGAAGTGCTGCGACGGTTTTCAAGCGGCCGCGGGTGGTTGAGCCATCAATGGCGACTGTAGCAGGGGCATGGGCGAGTTGTTGAACAGTCATGTACCCAATTTTTGGCATGAGGACTTCCAGATGGTGGCACAGGGCTCGAGGCCACCATTGTCTACTTTCTGTCTCTGCAGCAATAAATTCTGAGCACCATTCCTTTGAAGGATCTGTATCTGGCGGATTTGTGTAAAAGCCTTGTAATTAATTGCTGTGGTACATTTTCTGGCTGATATAAGCAGACTGTGTTACCATCATTTGAGGTTGTTGAAAACTGGACATTTTGGCTCTGTAATAAGATACAACTAGTTTTGGTTGCTCTGTGCAGCAAAACTTGTGAGTTTATGTATCTCCTGTTGTACGTTTTTACATGAATCCACTGATTTCATAGTCAATCTTATATGAGTAATGCTATGTTTGCATGTGTTGTGCTAATTCTGTCTCTAGTCTTGCATGTATCTTTCTTCTGAGTCCAGGTATTCAAGGAATGTCTGAGATTCTAGAACATAGAATTCCTGTGTTGAATGTTTAATCTTTTAACTTCTGCTTAAGGGGTACATTAAACTGTTTTCAGATTGAATATTGGGAAGGGTATACTGCAATAGGGATGCCATAAGTATAGATAGCTTAACACTCTGTATTGGGAGATATCTGTAAGGCAGGTATCATGTATATCTCCCTGAAATCCAGTTTTAGTTGTTCATGCTAATCATTCACAGATGTATGTCTACTGACTCCAAGCCCTGGATAGGCACCAATCTAGCTCTGTGTTGAGGTTATATACCATGTCCAGCTTTGCATCCAAAAATCAAATCAAACCATTTCATCCTTCCACCTGTTAGTTGTAGGAGTAGGATTAGGATCCCTGCGTACTCTCATACCCAACCAGACATATATGTCCAAGAATGTTGCCAACCTTGTGATTTGTTATATAAATCTTGGTCCTTACGTGAGAATATTCTACCTGTTGCTGTCAAGTTATATCTTTCTATCATTGAGCTAGTCAAGGTCATACTTTTATCAAATAGGGACACCCCCCTTGGTGCGGCAGAACTAGAAGTGAAGGGGAGGAGCTCACGCAACCTCCTGTATTCAGTTGGCTGAATCTGCCTGTGTATTAGAATTGGCAAACCCTAATGCTGCTTCAGAAGAAAAACCAACAAAAATGGCGACTCTGCTGGGGAGATCAATGTCATATCCATGAAAGTTTGAGTCTATGAGATTGAAGAATTAGGCCTAGATGTGTTTGTTGCAGCAGAGAAAAAGGTTGTATATGTGACTCTGCTGGTGGATGACCCAGAAAGAAAGAAATCAATTTGCAGCTTCAGCTTGTTTGAAGCTCATTCCTCTTCAAGGAGGTGGCGACTCTGCATCAAAGAACCTGATAAAAGAACAAAATCAGTCAGAGAAGAATTTGCAGCTCCTGCAACATATCCAGGTATTTCATATTGTTTGACAGACTCCCTATTTGGTGAAATAGCACTGGTTAAAAGGGAAACATTAGTGAAAGCAGAGCTTGCATGCTTTTATTAGAACTTATTCTGTATTTCAAAGGGCATGCAATGTTGCTAAAAAGACTCATTTAAAGGACTTTAGGAAAGTTTGAAAAAACAGTCTAAATTTTGAGTGCCTAAAGTCATTGTTTGTAGAAAATCTGAGTAGAGAGGAGGGTTGCAAAAACATAAAGGATGTATTATCAGCCTATGCACCCTTGTGAAGTGTCAAGTGCAAAAATGTATAGTAGTCAGTCCCAACAATGTAATAAAAGAAGTTTCAACATAGACAGATATAAGCCCATAAATTTCAGTGGCATTTGTGGCTATCCAAATGCTCTTCCACCTAAAATTAGAATTTTTTTGCCTAAATTTAATGGTATAAAGGATGAATCAGTTGAGAGACACTTGCAGTAGTTTATGAATGTGATAGATGACTTTGAGATTGACCATGAGGATGTGGTTATGAGATTATTTGTTCAATCTCTAGATGAAGATGCAAGGGACTGGTTTTCCTACCTTCCAGCTCACTCTGTCAGCTCTTGGCATGGTTTTAAATCTGCATTTCTAGTACAATATGGTGAAAGAATCTCTGAATATGTAGTTATTAGTAATTTTATGTACATCCATATTGAAGAAGGTGAGTTGATCCCAGCCTTTAACCTCAGATTTATGAGGGCATTGAATAGAATTCCAGAATGCATGAGACCTAATGATGCACTGTGCTTAGTTGTCTATTTGGGAGCTTTTGATAAGAAAATGAGTTACAGATTAAGAGACAAGGAGCCCACCACATTGCATCAGGCACATCAGTTTGCAATAGATATTGAAAACAATTGGAGGTATGGAATACAAAAGGGTTATTTTTCTGAAAATTTTTGTTGTCCTGCAACCCCCGATGTTAATGAAAGATTTAATTCAGGAGTTGACAATGAATGTCAAAGTATTCACACCCCTGTTGTCCCAGTTTTTGCATCATTTCAAGTTGATGATGTTTCTGTTATAAAGGAGGATGTCTTGTTTTGCCCAACAAATGAAGTTGAAAACAATGGTTTTTCAAGTAATATTTACATACCAGCCCTTATCAAAGAGCCATCATGTTTAAATGATCCAGTTGTGCAAGGTTGTGATCATGTGGATCAACAGTTAGTATCAGTTTCATCAGGAAGTTTTAGAGGGATGGAGAATGATGCAGATAGCTCAACTTCAGAATGCATTGAAACAGCAGAAATCTTGTATATGGGGCAATCAGTTGATAGAAATGATATCCATGATCAATTCGTGGATCAGGTTTGTTCTTCTTATGACTCTGGATCTGATAGTACTAAAGAAGAATTGAAGTATCATGAAGAAGAAGCAGAGGCCTTTGCGGTGAGTGTTAATCCCCTTTATGATGAGTCTACAGATGCCTTTGATGCTGTGAATCTTGACTTTCAGTGGTGTAGGATTAATCCTCTTTTTGAGGATGATGATGAATATAAGGAGACTGTTGACCTTGGTGTTACATCAGTTTGTGAGTGGGGGGCATATGAATCAGATATCTTTAGTTCTTGTGAAGATACTATGGATTTGCAAACTGTGAATGATGGATGTTCATCATCACCTGGTTTAGATATGTGCAACATTGGGTGTGTGGATCAGGATTTGTTTTCAATATCAGTAGATATTGGGGGTCTCATTTTTTCTGAGTATTTTGAGTTTTTGGATCAGCTGGATGAGTGCCTGATGGTGTGCAGTAGCCAGATAAATGATGAAGACTGCCAAGAGCAGTATGATGTACCATCTGAAGAGTATAACATGCATATGTTGCTTAATGCTGAAGGATTTTTTAGCATGTATGGTTGCATGTTTGATTTTGAAATGCAGAGTGACAGAGGCAGTACTACAAGTGGCAAGCTGTCAAAGGTGGTGGAATATCTAATTGAGCAAATGACCTTATGGACAAACTATGCCAATTTTTTGAGTTGGGATTGGGATCTTTCAGTTTGGAATCAGGCATTTGGCAGGAAAAAATTTTGGTTCTTCCTTTTTGGCTACCCGGGGCCACCCAAGTGATGACTAAAAATATAGTTTTTGTGCAGGTTGGTGCAATGATCGACTCTCTTGCCCAATAGATATGGCCCAATCTGCGAAACCAGAGATTCTAAGGTCCTCGCTGCAGTTTTGCACCTGCACGTCCCCAGACAGAGCCAGTGTTGGCACTAATTTTGGTCTGGATCTGAGCGCAGATGTTGGAGGGTTTTTTCTTTTTGGGCCCTAAGTTTCCTTGTTCATCGCTGTGACTTTCTCTATCAGCGAAACTTCTTTTTGAGTGCTCAGATTATGATTAAACCATCGTTTTGAACCACCGCGTTGAACCCTTTTGGTTCATGGTTCAACAGTTCAAGGCTTTATGTTTGTGTTCGGCAAATGTTCTTTTTGAAGTGCTCCGTTCGGTGTTGAACTTCTCGGTTGAACCATCTGTTTGAACCGGTTCATGGTTCAAAGGTTCGGAGCTTTATGTTTTTGGTTCATCGGAGTGATCGGCATCATCGGCGAGCTATCTTTTGTTCCCTCCGATCTGTTTGGTTTGGCCGATGGAAATGCCATCGGTGTGATATTCATCGTCGGCAGGCTTCATTTGTGTTTGGTCGATGGATGTTATCAGCGTGTGTTGTATTGTCGGCGTGAGTGTTTTGAGCTGTGCCGACGATGGGGGGCTTGGCCAATGGGACCAAGGAGGATGTGTCTATCGAGGTGACAAGTTCTATCGGTGTAGGCATTTTGTTGTTCGCTGATGGCTTTGGTCATACCGACAGACGAGGAATGTGGAGACTTCATCGGTGAGAGTTGGTCTATCGGCCAGGGAAGCTTTTGGCTAGTCCGATGGTAGTAGTCTGGCCGACAGGGAATTACGATAGGCATCGGAGAGACTATTGATGTTGGCAGGAGGATTTGGGAGTGTGTCGATGGCTCAGGTCTTGGCGATAGGCTTTGGACAAAGGCTTATGCGTCGAGCGCGGCAAAAGCGCTCGACATTTGTTATACATGCGGCCGTGTTTTTAAAATGATAAAGTTGTCTCCGCGGCACCAATGTGGGATTAATCTCCCTACATTTTTTGAACCTGTGGTAAACGCATTTTGGCGGGAATTTCTTTTTTAAAGTGCTGCGACAGTTTTCAAGCAGCCGCAGGTGGTTGAGCCATCAATGGCGACTGTAGCAGGGGCATGGGCGAGTTGTTGAACAGTCATGTACCCAATTTTTGGCATGAGGACTTCCAGATGGTGGCACAGGGCTCGAGGCCACCATTGTCTACTTTCTGTCTCTACAGCAATAAATTCTGAGCGCCATTCCTTTGAAGGGTCTGTATCTGGCAGATTTTTGTAAAAGCCTTGTAATTAATTATTGTGGTACATTTTCTGGCTGATATAAGCAGACTGTGTTACCATCATTTGAGGTTGTTGAAAACTGGACATTTTGGCTCTGTAATAAGATACAACTGGTTTTGGTTGCTCTGTGCAGCAAAACTTGTGAGTTTATGTATCTCCTGTTGTACGTTTTTGCATGAATCCACTGATTTCATGGTCAATCTTATATGAATAATGCTATGTTTGCATGTGTTGTGCTAATTCTGTCTCCAGTCTTGCATGTATCTTTCTTCTGAGTCCAAGTATTCAAGGAATGTTTGAGATTCTAGAACATAGAATTCCTGTGTTGAATGTTTAATCTTTTAACTTCTGCTTAAGGGGTAGATTAAACTATTTTCAGATTGAATATTGGGAAGGGTATACTGCAATAGGGATGCCATAAGTATAGATAGCTTAACACTCTGTATTGGGAGATATCTGTAAGGCAGGTATCATGTATATCTCCCTGAAATCCAGTTTTAGTTGTTCATGCTGATCATTCACAGGTGTATGTCTACCGACTCCAAGCCCTAGATAGGCACCAATCTAGCTCTGTGTTGAGGTTATATACCATGTCCAACTTTGCATCCAAAAATCAAATCAAACCATTTCATCCTTCCACCTGTTAGTTGTAGGAGTAGGATTAGGATCCCTGCGTACTCTCATACCCAACCAGACATATATGTCCAAGAATGTTGCCAACCTTGTGATTTGTTATACAAATCTTGGTCCTTACGTGAGAGTATTCTGCCTGTTGCTGTCAAGTTATATCTTTCTGTCATTGAGCTAGTCAAGGTCATACTTTTATCAAATAGGGACACCCCCCTTGGTGCAGCAGAACTAGAAGTGAAGGGGAGGAGCTCACGCAACCTCCTGTATTCAGTTGGCTGAATCTGCCTGTGTATTAGAACTGGCAAACCCTAATGCTGATTCAGAAGAAAAACCAACAGGTCCTTTGCCCTCTTGTGGCAAGGGTGTTAGGGTGTTTAGACCGGGATCTGATGTTGGGTAGATCCTTGTCCTCCGACTAGGATGCTATGATGTCGGTCTGCCGTTCCTGGTCTGCTGTTTCTGGGTTAAAGTTCTCTTGGCTTTTTCCTCTGTTCTTCTGCCCTTGTGGCCTTGTTTTTTGCCCCTATTTTTGGGCTATTTTGTAATAGGGTTCAGCTCCCTTGTTTAGCCGCTTATCTTAATCAAAAACAATACAAAAGAGGCAAGCACATTTCATGAGGTTGCATCAATGATAGATAGGGTCAAACCAACCAAACTAGGTTGTATGTGTGGTTAGTTAAGAACTAAGCTGCAAAAGTAATTTTGTCCTAGGTAACAAAAGTTTGAAAACATCTTTATCTCAATAGCTTGATCTATGTTTCAATACTAGGGTTTTGTTTCCAACCTTTTATCATAATATATTAATTGGTTAAATAAGACAAATTTGACGTTATATTAGAAATCAAATAAACTCCTTATTCCTTCTCAACTATTTCATTTATCTGTCTCAATTATTCAAATCTCACCCTTTTATTTTTATCTTGACTCTTTATTTTGTATTTAATTAAAATTAAACTTAAATCATTGAATATAGAAAAATAAAGTCCTTTTAATTTCTATTTATTTAAAAAATTGTTTCTAATTTTATGAACTTAAATATTAACCTCATAACCAAATTTAAATATAATATTTTAATCAAGAGTGCCTAGTTACAACATATATATGTCACACCCCCTTCAAACCCTACTATATTTTCTATAGTGCTTTTAACTTGAGATAGTTTTAAAGTTTATTATTATATAAAAAACTTAGATTGTGACTACTAAATCTATTGAAGTTTATTATTAATTAAGAAAATTAGATTGTGACTACTAAATCTATTGAATTCTTTTTTTATTGAAGTAAGTTGAGAATACAATACTTAAAACAACTAACACTACATATTTATAAGATAGCATAGTAGTAGTTTTTATTCTTGAGTTTAATAGTAGAGATTATTTTGTTTATAAAAATTATATAAAATTTATAAAGAAATAAACCGGAAAGAAAATTAAATGATGTTTTGAAAGTAGACAAGGTCCTAAAACTATATTTTATTAAGTCCTAAATGTTGAAATAAGGTCTCTTGAAATAGTTGCGATAAGAAGTAAAGGTTATTCCTTCTCCTTATCTAACATCTCTTATAGTTAAATTTTTTTAGATGTATGGTATTTGATTTCTTGTACTTATCAAGCATCATTTATGGTAATCAATTTTTAAACAAATATATTTTATAATCATTTAATTTTTATTAAGTACTTGTTAAGTATTAGAAAGCATTAAGAGTCGTGTCACTAATAAGATGATGGAGAAGATTAGACTTAACTATAACATAAATTCATAATTAAATGATGACAACGCATTGTTTAAACCAATAAATTAATTTAACCTACAAACTTATATAATATTTAAATTTAAAAAATGAAAAAAAAATAATATAAAAACTTTCTTTTTAATACAAATAATAATATACAAATTTTAATCTACATCCTATGAAATCATTACCTAGCAAAGCAAAATTGGTGGATACGTTATTTGGCTCTACAAAATACTTTGACAAAAAAATTACATTCTTCGTGATTGTATTCAGACTTATATTCCCTTGCTAAGGGAATCAAGGAATTAGACGTAAAAGTTTAGATATGAAGTATAGAGCTTCTATTCGCAATTGAAACAACTTATAATGAAAAATGAATTAGAAGTAATTAAATATGTAAGCACAATGTTTCAGAGTTTTTTTTGGGTGAACAAAATAATGATGGTTGCATAACAAAAATAAGTTCACATGTGTGCATATGTTCACTCGTACATATGATATATGAGACAATTTTTGTTTTAATCTTTTTTAATGAAAATAATTGGATTACATAGATATCAATATTTTTGTCTTTATATAGTAGGTTACAATATTAAACCAAATTCGTTAAATTATCACTATTAGGAGATATCTAATCCATTAAAACCACCCAGAAATTAACATATCTAATCCATCAAAATCACCCACCCAGAAATTAACTCTAACCCTATCACAACTTTGAAAGATTTGAATCTTAATAAATAGTGTAATAAAAAAAAAAGACCGAAATTCACAATAAAATGTGATTGCTCGATATTGTCCAATAGTCTTACATTGTTTTTTTTTCCTAATCAATTTGACAATTATCATGTTTTTAAACATTAAAAACTCATTGAAAGTACATGTATATGGAATCCACGTCTATATAACTGTATGCTTTGATACCCGTTTTGGAATGTTAATCTGCATGTTACTTATGTATATTTTATATAGTTCGTCATAACGATCTTTTTGTATTATGTGCAATCTAGTGTATCGTATGTACAATTTATTAATTCTTTTTCATATGGGAAAATTGGATTGACTCATTTTTCATTTAATTTTGATATAATATTTTACATGTAATAATATCTTTATATAGTGTAAATAGCATCTTTCTATCATTACCAATATTGCAATTTGTAAAATCATATTTGAATTCATGAAATTAAATATGGCATAACTCTTGCTATTTAGTCTATGAACAATCTCCTTTATATAGCATACATTTTTGCAAATTGAATCAAACAATCAATACAAATCTTTTTTTCCTAACAAATGCAATTTAGCTAAGTTCTTCGTTGTGAGTTCGATAAAAATAGCACTCCCTCACTATCATGGACTGTAGAAACATTATATCTCTTATTAAGCATGTCATCTATTTATATAAGCCTTTGAACATTTGACTGCTAAGTTCTTAGTCATGAGTTCAGTAACACTCTCTCTCACTATTATGAACTGTGGAAACATTATATCTCTTATTAAGCCTTTGAACATTTGACTGACAATAGGCACCCGTCAAACCTGTCGATCACATAGCTAAGATGCTAATCAAGACGAAAAAATGGGTGAAAAAGTGCTAGTTCATATACAGCATGCATAAATGATATGACTTTTAACACCCTGCCTACAAATGCGGTCTCTGGTACCTATAAAAAGTGTGCTTGCTTGTTTAAAAGATTCATTGTTTCTACAATGGTTTAAACTTATTACAAATATTTTGAGTCTCGTTTGACTGTTTTAGTTTTAAGATTTGAAACGCTTGAGTTATGGAGGCAAACATATGTGAAATTGTGCATAAAATTGTTACAAATTGGTAATGATACATGGAAATGAAATTCGTCTTTCCGAGTCATTCAAAGCTGCACATCATACAGATTTATTGTTTGCAGGTTAAGAAAAAATACCACAAGAAAATGCATTTCATCTTTCCACTTCATTCAAAGTTTAACACCTCTTATGGATCCATTGTTTGCAGGTTCAGAAAAAATGCCACAATTAAAAGATGCGGGAAAAAGAAAAAAAAACAACTAAAAAAATGACATAAATGACTGGAATTGGAAGTAATACTCCAACATCCAAAATATGTTACAACTCTTAATGAAAAGGCTGAAATGGAACAAAAATGTAAAACTCTTCATATTATCTGAGATCAAAATGTAGCAAAGCAAAATGAAAAAGAGATGAATAAGCCAACCATTAAGGTTTTTGTTAGTGCAAGAGAAAGACGTCCTAAATTCACACAATATGAATCTTCATTGCTACCCCATGTTCCATTAAGAGGGGTTATGAAAAAACCATTCAGAACAATTCCATTTACAGTCCATGCAAAGACGCCACCCTTCTAAAGTTGGAAAGTATGCTTCCCACTTATTTTATTGCTTCAGGAATTCCCCTTTGCAGTTTCATTGAGTGCCTTTTGTGTCAACCTCCGATGTAAGCAATTCAGGAGAGATCTCATCACTTTTCTCTGGAAGCCCCTTATGCATGATCTTCTCAGCTTCAGTGACATCAAGGCTTTTAGCATTTTCGATTGAATGTGCTTGTGCTAAATCAGAATAGTTCAATGCTGATTTAGGAAAAAATGCAATTTCTTCGTCAGTGAGCTTCCTTAGAAATTTTGCTGGGTTGCCTCCCCAGACCTGTTGGAGAATAACAATAAAATATCATTATCATGAAACATCATGCATATCTCAAAAAAATCCCTTGGCTTCACCATACAAACGTGAATTTTTATATACTAAAATAAAGGAAACAGCGTGAATTGTCTGAACAGAGCAGTCCAATGAACACTTTGTAAAGTGAACAATGAAGGTCAGGTTTTCATTGGCAAGTCAATAACAAATAGGGCAACACTTTTCATAGCTGCTCAGTTGCTGTAGAGAAAAACATTGGATTAGAAGGCCCAGCATTATAGGAACAACGATTTAGAGAACCATTGCTATTAGACCATAGCTTATGGGGTAGCAATAAATCACTAACTTCACATAGCCAAAATATGTCTGGAATTTCGTAAGTTTGAAATACTACAATAAAACTTTCTACATTCAGGAGTGATGCACGCATTGGAAAGATTTTGAGTTTTTTATGAAGAGACCCTACTGATAAAAAGAAAATAATGGAACAGAACACCTTGACAATAGAAAGAGAAGTTCAGGCCATCAAAAATAATATGTATGATTTTTATATTTTTTTGAACAGATGAACCGTACCCCCCAAAAAATTTGCCATATCCACATACCCAAACCTGAACCGGTAACTTAGACCATAAGCTATAATTCTCAAGCTCCAAAGTTAGGGTGCTGAACTATTGGAATCTTTCCTCTAGACATAAAATTGTATGACAACAAAAAAACCATTGGATCAAAAATAGAGTTCATCTTGCCAAAATATAAGAATCAGTCAACCTTAGACAAAGATCTAGCTCATTGATGTGATCATCCGAGGTAAAAAGAAGTTTAACAAACATGAATAAAAAGACTAACAAAAGCCAATGATTGGAGATCACTGAGACACCAAGCTTATTGGCTCAGAAAGTTGTGATCAAATCATGTGATCAGAAAAAAGGAATCTCCCCAGCCAGTGTATTAGACAAGTATGCAGAGAGATAAACATTCATAAGACACATGCCTAATTTCGTAGGCATGTTTATTGATGAACCAACAGAATGGCACTTCATTGTTTAACATGCTCTATGGTAACACTTGAGAAACATCTTTGCGTCACTATAATCCTGCTTACAAGCTTGAACACGAGACATTGTGAATCACCAAAAATAGTAAGAATATCCTAAGGCCAATCAACATATAGCATAAGTACACTGTTGACCTATACCTGAGGCTCGAAGGAGATCAATATGCTTTATTTAGTCCAAGAATTTTATACCTGGAGAAAAAAAACACTTGATTGCTCCACCCTTTATTATTTGTTGATACAAGGAAATGCATTCACCAAATGTGTTAAAACTGTTGTGATGGTTGAGGGATATCTGGAGAGAGTCTTAAAGGAGTCAAGCTAAGATAAGAGGATACTTTAGTAAAGGGAACAAAAAAAATTGCTTAAAACGCACAAGTTCAAATCTTATTGTTGGAAATCCCAATAAGCTTTCTCGTGACTACATTAAAAGACAAGTTTTATAGGGCATTATTTATTGTGAAGTATCATCCAGGATTCCAGACAAATAATGGGGTACCTAAAGATATATGGTATCAAATTCCAGAAAGAATACAAGTGTTAGGTGCCCCTATGATGCACTTGTTTTCTTATTTCTTTAGAGTGCAAATTTTTGTCATTCTATGTCCAGTTCAACATTTTAAAACTAGGATAACTGTCTCCAAAGATTGGCTATCATCACTGACAGATGTGTTAGAACCATTTATTTATACTAGCAACCATTTCTTGCCTACTGTGGTTATGCCTAGTGAACCACCAGCAATTTCTTAACGAAAAATAGTATATTGAAGAGCATTGAATCAGTCTAAGAAATTTAGGGGAAGAAATAGCATGTAGAAGAAGTTTTGGATATGAAGGGATCCACTTTGAAAATGAGAATGCTAGCCTTAAATGTAGTGCATGAATTGTCAATAAATGCTATGCTTTTATTAATAATACACCAGATGGAATTTAATAGGGGCCTCGTATTAGTCGGACAATCTGTCCTTTCCTGAGTTCCGAAATCTCACATGTGGTGGATATGGATTACAATTTCTTTAGGAAAGAAAACAAAAATATCTACCATGACACTCTCTTGTGCTTTAATAACTGCTAGATTCACCTTACCCAAGTAATGCTCTTATTTTGAAAATACCTCACACTCAATCAAAGTTGTTAGGAACTACGCCCACTTTTGTATAGATGGAATTTGATGGGCCTTGTATTAGTAGCACGATAATATCTCACATGCAGTGGATATGGTTCACAATTATTTTAGGGAAACACCAAAAAATTACTATGATGCTCCCTTATTTTTAAGAAATTGCTAGATTCACCTTACCCAAGTACATTATTTATTTTGAAGAGTACTGCTCGCTCAATATAAGTTGCTAGGAACTGCGCCCAGCTTTGTATATCTTGTGCTAGGTAATTTGGATTCCAATTACTTAGCAAGTAGTAACTCTATATATGTGGACACCAAACTCTCAAAAGACATCACCATGTGCTGTATTCCCCATGTTAGATTGCCTTTCTTTAAGTGAATATTGGCGATGCAGAGAACTCTGCTATTTAGTCTGAGTTGTATCAGTTGTTTAGTCCCATGCGGATGGCCTTCTGTGCTTGGTTATTGGAGGTTTATTTCATCACTTCTGGATGTATGTACAGGAAAAAAATCCAGCATGAAATATGTTGAGTGATTCATGTACTCCAGATGTTTGTTCTAGTGACCACATACTTAAGGTTGATCAATGTATCATGAGGACCCCATTGGAGGCTATCTCAACCTATTGAATAATTCAAGAGTAAGAAAGTTGATGCTAGTGTCACAACTCTGATTGTTCGTCATCTGCTGACACCTAAATAGGGTGCTTGTAGAAATGGTTGTGCTGTCTTACCGACATTAGTAACTATGAACAGCTCTCTATTACAATCTCATAGTTCCTTAAACAGAAGATATAAAGAAAACTTTATTTCAACTTAAAATAAGATAGCACCTGTAAATTGATAAATGCAACATCAGGAACAACCAAAAAATTTCCTCACTAATAGATCACGGAGAACAGTCACATCCTCCTAACTAGACTTTCACATATGTCATGCATTTTAATTTATGCTTTCCATGTCAATACTTTAGCATGCTGGCGGTCTCTTAATATTTTATTCATAGAATAAGTCACTGCTCTGTTGTTACTTAAAATTTTAAACATAAACAAGGAATGGAAAGTAGGAGACAAAAATCCCCAAGTAATAACATTTGAATATTTTCTTGATGTCTGACCCAGCAAATTGAAGTATTGATCATATAAAACCACTTGATCTTTGATCACTCTTGTTAATATCTACCAACTGATGTGGAGAATGACGAAAACACAAAATAGATTCTTTTCGGAACAAAGTATTCTAAAAGTTAACTGAAGGAAGGCATTAAATTTGACAGCCACCTATGGCTGTCGAGCATTATTTCTTGTGAGAACTGCCAAGTAAAAATGCCCTTACAACTGTGCACGGTAATATAATTTCTTTGATTGTGTTAATCAAATAACAGATATGGCATTTACTCTAAAAGATATTCAATTTTTAGAGCTCTCAACCTCAAGTTCGATATTCAATATATACAAAACCATATTTTCAAATATTATTTACATCTGGGAGAAATTCCAGATTGCAAGTTAAAAGAGATGGGCCAATTAAAAGATTAGACATGTTTCACAGAAAAATAAGGAAATAAAAGTTGTAGATGGTCTCAATCTTGATCATGACGGCACGTATTACACATGAGAAAAGCATGAGGAATAAGCAACCATTCATATTGATATATTTCAAACAACATAAAAAGCAGCTGTTAATTACTTGGCATAAATTCATAGAAACATACATATGGACATTGCAAACCAGATTGTCGAATATTATAGAAAATCATTAAATTTAGTCAACACTCCTTAAATGAAAGAGAGAAATCGAGACCTCGCCAGTTGGTATACGGGCATTTTGCCTCACAAGTGCTCCAGCAGCAACCATTGCATTCTTTTCCACAACTACTCCATCAAGTAAAGTTGCACCCATTCCCACAAAGGCCTCGTCCTCAATAGTACAGCCTTGCAATACAGCACTATGACCTGTCTAAATCATCCATTCATGTTTAAATTAAAAAAGCATCAATCCTAAAACACTACAGCCACACCATTAATGCACATTGGGCCAAAAAGCAATACATATTGACAAATATGTAGAATGTCAATATGTGGAAGCATTTCAATAAATGACAAGTACTTAGTCATGACACCCAAAGTTGATGGTAGAGAAATTCCTTACCAATGGTAACGTTGCTGCCAATGATAGTAGGAAGGACACTTCTACCAATGTTAGTTTTTGCCACATGAACAAGGGTGTTGTCCTGTATATTAGTGCCAGACCCAACTGTAATGCTTTTAACATCTCCTGCAAAAGAATTGCATATTGAATAACAGATACTTATTTTTTCAAAACTGCACCTTCTAAAGAAATCAGCATTTAGCTCATAGGTTTTCAAATATCTCAGTTCTTACATTTGTCTAGAAAACTTAACTTTCTGTAGGAAAATAAACTTTGTGCAGGAAACTAAACTTTGTGACAATAAATTGCCTTCCTACACTTTGGGAACATTTAAGGGCAGCAAATATATTCTTCTCAAAATTTGTGAAATTGTTAGTTTGTTATGGCATATGAAAAATCAGGACTCCAGATAACGTGTCATTCCATACTCTTCCAGTTATATATCCTTTCCTAGAGACATCACATTCTACCCTTGTACATATTACACCACAGGACTTCTACTATTTTACTCATCACAATGGACATTATTTTCACTTAGAAACTCCTTTAACTATATCCATTCATTTCTGTAATCGCCTAGGATACCATATAAAGCAGGTCTTCCCTCACACAGCTTGGCAAATTTAATACTGATATAGATGCAATATGCTAAAACGCATTTCTGGGATGCCATATATTGCTGTATTCAGTAGGTTAGAATGGATTTTGCCATCCTTATCGACTAATATTTAAAAAACATTGACAAACATACAAATAGAAAATAAGTAGAACATAAAAGATCATTGAAATGGGAGGAAAAGCTAAAAAACATTTCCAAATTGATGAACACTAACGTGATTTTCTATGTTTTGTCATTTTATAGCATTTTTGTGCATATATGCAAGTATAGTTACATATATCATTTAGGTGTGTTGAGGCATATGCATTTTGTACAGTAAGGTTTCATGACATGCACATAGACATAGGATAAACATGTAAAGAATAGAATTGAGTCATTGACTAAATGATTCCATAAGAGGATGTGACTCTACTCTACCTACTAGGTTTTCAAACTTAAGGTGAATGTTCTTGTATAAGAACCAAAATGTAACAAGTCTCAAGGTTGTGACGGTTGGAAGCAAATATTTGATTGTTAATTATGTTTTTGATAATATTAAGCTGCAAACCCGGGTGCAGATCCCAATAACAAAGCCAACAGGCACAGAGCCTCAAAAAGCCACTATACAATGGAATAACAACAGTTTAACAGCATAATCACAAAAAACAGAGTTCGAGATTTAAAACATAAGCTAAAAAACCTAGCTAAGGTCCTCATTGAGCATAACAAAAAAATTTCCTTATTATCCAACAAAGACTCCTCTCCCTTGACCCGATCCTTGTGCAGCACCGAAAACGCAGTAGCAGCCCTGTGTGAAGTCTTCAGCAGCAGATTGATTAGAACCTTCATTTTGGTCTCCACGACAGCAAGTCGAGTCTTGACTCTTGCCAGCTCCTTCTCCAGCCCCCTGTTGTCCAGCTCCATCCTGACACTCATAACCTCTTTGTCTGGTGTCTCCAGAATCTCCGTGTCTTCATCATTTGTGTCATAGTAGGAGTTATTCATGGAATCAAAGTGGCTGGTACCTTCATTATCCCAAACCGGGGTGGGCTCCTCATTTTTAGTTTCCTCCTTCCTCAAGACTTCCTACTCCGAGTTGGACGAGTAATCTACAATCTTCACAAATTGGGGTTTATCCCTAAACAGCCTGGGGGATCTTCTTATGCTCGGAATCCTAGCAGTGCCATGTTTACCAACTGCTCTTTCTTTCTCCACCCCAGTCTCCTCTCCGACCTGCTTCTCCTCTCTATCCAACCTCTCCTGAGTTGGTTGTTCAGCCTTCCCACTCTTCATGTCACTTCTACTGTGAATCTTCCCAGCACCTTTACTCTGGTCCAGAGTCTCTCTTTTGCGTTTCTTGCTACCATGTTTGGGGGAGTTACTCTTTAAATTGCACAGACTCTCCGCCGCTTCCTCTTTGGACCTCCCATGAGAACTCTCCCCACCAACCTAAACAAGGGCCCGCGGAGTGCGGCTCCCGGAACGGGACTTAGACTGGGAAATGCCCTTAGAAACCCAAGGGCTCGAGACAGGGGCCAAGGAACTCAAAGGCATATTAGTGGGAGAATTAGGCGACGAGGGCACAAAGGTATTTTTCCGGTCCCATCTACCCAGACGCTCACTAAGGACTTTGTCTTCTAGGTCATCAGTAGAACTGTCTTCAACCAGCCTGGCAGGCAGGGGTTTTGACGGGCAGAGAGCTAGATGGTACTGGTAGAGGTGGAAAATTAGCCCCTGATGCAAAGGCAGGGAAGGGATCACAGGGTTACCTTCGCAGGATTTTTTAACTTGGGCCACCGAAGCCTCTAGACTAGACAACAGGAAGGAGGGAAAATTGACTTCAACTTTGTGGCGAAAGTGATTCAAAAAGGCAAAATGGTAGTGATAGAAAACCTTATACCTCCCCTCTAAAGTAAAATACTTCATAACCAAGAAACAAACCCGGTTCCAAGGACTTACCAGGCTTTCCCTTTCGAAACCTCCTTGCAGTCTTATCTGCTTTTCACCCTCTCTGAAGAACAACTTCATTCCTTCAATGTCTTGAACCCTCATCTACTTCTTAAGCCTGTTCCCAGAACAAAGCAGCCCCACAACCTTGGCAATGGCGTCCTCTGAAACCTCGAACTGGACACCACCCACTTTCACCACCCTGTTGCTATCCCATGAGGCAGCAAACTGAACCGACAAATGTTCATCATATCCGTTCAAGCCTTCAATAAACGGGATAACTCCTCCTTCGTACGCAATACTCCAAACCTGTGCATCCTCCCTAAATTCTCCACAGTTCATGGGTTCAGTTCTCACCTTATCGCCACCCATCTTCCTAACCCAGCTAAACTCCAGACCGAAAATGTAGTTGCAGAGCCAAAGGGAGAGACAGTCGAATAATCTAGAAAGAAGATCAAAAAACATTAAATCAAGTTCCTTGCTCTTATTTCCATGCTTGTCCTTCACCGCTTTGCGGGCGTTCGAGACATAAATGCTTTCTGGGGTTCGCTCATGTGTGCCATTCAAAACCATCATTCCAGGAGGCGGTCGAAAAGACTTTCCAAATCCATCAGATCGCCTCTCTTGCTCACAGCTGAGCATGTCATCATCCACATGGGCATTCAGTTTCCACGTCACCTTATAGGGTTTGGTGGGGTTCTCCATTTTGACACATAAGTCACATCTCCTCTCGAAGTGAGAGCCGGACGAAACATAGCAGCACCAAGCAATACTTATAATCATTACTATCATGATGAATTAGAAAGGCGCTTCTTTCTGTATACTAGCAATAATGCTTAGAGGTAAATTATCTACATTTTTCCAACACCTTAGGGGGTTAATGTTTATCCCTAAGTTAGCTAGAAGGTCTGCCGATTTATTGCCCTCTCTGTATATATGTCTCACTTCCCTTCCTTCAAAGTTAAGTAGGAGGGTTTTGATATCTTGCACTATATCCTCCATTTGCCACCCCACTTTGATCTTTTCTTTGACAGCTTCTATTACAATCTTGGAATCCCCTTCAACAATGATGTTTTTTATACCCATAGCCAAGGCAATTTTAATTCCCCATAGAAGAGCATAGGCCTCCGCCATATTATTGGTATTAACACCCAGACTTCCAGCAAACGCAGCACAAAGGATATCCTTCTCTAATCTTATTAATCCCCCACTGGCCAACCCTGGATTACCTTTAGCAGCACCATCAAAATTGAGCATAAACCATCCCACCGGAGGAGGAGACCATTTTGTTCCAGCCCTAGCTTTTTTCCTGCTATCATCCACCCTATGAATGCTCATTGGAACAGCCCACTGATTCATCACCTACAATTCCTTAGCATTGCCCTACTCCACATTAACAAAGGGTTTTATAGGTTCCCCTGTGCATGATGTTCCAAAACTCTTATCAATATAGAATGTTGGTTTGTGTGTGTGTATTCTGCAACATTTCCACTATATTTGTGTGACAGCTTGCTATCGTGAGCAGTGTGTTTCCAATGGAATGTTCTTATGGCAAACCATGAGAGATGGACATGTGAGTTGTTGTTCAATTTATGCTAATTTTAAATCATGTGAAGGAACCTCTATACAAGCCAGTCACTTGTGCAAAATGGTGGAAAAGATTTAGTCACGAAGTTGTCCAATCTGTAAAGATGCGTGTTAATTTTTTTAATCTTTGCAAAGACACGTTAACTTTGGTATGAACTATGAAGTACTTCCCACATGGTAGACTCGAAACTAAATTCCCTTCACGCACTATTTGGTTGATAGCATAAATACATGAATAACAAAGACATAAACACGGAGATCTCTCCAACCAGAAGTTGTATCATCAAGTGAAATGAGTCTATAAAGATAAAAAATGAATCTGAAGACATTCTAAAGACGAAGATGATGGTCAACAAATTCAGCTTGGACAATAAATGCAGGGATTATCTGATTACAATGGGTCATAAATTAAAGCCTGATAGTTTGTGCCTGGTTAATATATATCTGAATATCAGACCCTGAACTATGGCACAAACCTCTGACCCATAAAGAACAACAGGTTTAATGGCTACATTGAAGAGATGTCCATTTATGGGGATACCCTAGATATATACCTGAAAGCACTGACTTTCCAGAAACAAAAAGGGAGGTATATCCTTTACAAAGTCAGGGCTGTAAAAGTAGGATTTAAATTGGAAAATGTTACTAAAAACTGAAACCCAAGTAGGTACAGGCGGTTGTAATATCTTTAGGTTGGCCTTTGTGGGAAAACTAGAGATTTTGAAGATCATGTCCTTAGTATTACCAAGGTTAAGCACTACTTGGCAAAGCTTGCAAAAACAAGCAAGAGCATAACAGTCGCTGCAAACCCTTCAGAGAATGAGAGAGGGAAACATTGTCAACAAAAAGTAGTGGAATAACAATTAGCACATGATGAGAGAGGGCACCAGTATCAGTCTCCAGAGAAACTGAAACCCTGATAGAGGGAAACATTGTCAACAAAAAGTAGTAGAATAACAATTAGCACATGATGAGAGAGGGCACCAGTATCAGTCTCCAGAGTCTCCAGAGAAACTGAAACCCAACAACACCATAAAGCCTCATGGCAACAGTAATAAAGAGCTCTGAGATGCTAAGAACCTGCATCATCTGTAACCAAATTTTTGGGTACAAAGTTTACAAAGCATCATAAGACATTAGCAACCATTAATGAGCCTCCTAGATGACAGCTCCAAGAGTCAGAGATCTCTCTTGAATCTTCGATGTCTCCTCACTCTGAATTTACCACATAGCAAATGCTCCCTCAGGTCCACACATTGGCAAAAAGTTTAACAAATGCATGCCTCATCTCCAATTTTTTCCAACCACAAAGCCCTTCTTTATCCGTAAAAGCATTCAATTGATCTTGAATTTTTCATTCAAATAAGTTTCCATTATAAGTTTTCATCTAATTTCAAATAGTTTGCTGCTTGTTTTCATTAGAGCATATTCTCTCCATGTGATCATTGAGGCCCACCGTGACCTCAAGATCTAATACGTAACACCCTCTTTTCCTTCATGAAAAGTTAAAAAATGGTATTATCACTGTAAGAACTCCATTGGTGCAGCAAGAGACCAGAACCTGTTTGAATTATAAACCTCTGAAAGACCTCTATAACCACTTCTCTCTTAAGTAAACCATATCTATTAAAGAAAACTGACAATAGCTTTAGTGAAAAAGTCAAAAAGCCAACCTGTTAGTTGAATTAAAAATCCCTTATACTAAAAAGTCAAAACCCGCACAGAAAATTTCAGATAGATAACAAGTTCTAAAATGTCTTTGCAACTCCCTCAAGCGTTAGCTGTGGAAGCTGTTAAAGTAATTATTATTTAGTACTGGTCAACTAGTTTTTAGTCGTAGGCTTTAATAAAGTCGTTCCGACTTTACGATATACTTTATGTTTTATTTCACTTTAGTATGTTCTTTTTTATTTGTCCCACATTCATAACGTGGCTTGTCTTTTGTACTTGTAATCCTATAAAAAAAAAACTTTCGCTTCTGATTTTAATCAATGAATATCTTGGTAATTTTTATGTGCTCGATTTTCATACTATGGTATTAGAGCTCAGCTAGAGCCACGGAATCTGTGAGAGCTTGAAGACCTAGGGACTGCTGCCAACAGAGACGGATCAAAAGGATCGCCACTGTAGCACAATAAAGAGCCAAAAGGATTCATATGTCAGATCCATATGGAATCACATCATTTATTTGGGATTCTCGAGAAAAATCAAGGGCAAAACAATCTTGGCAGGGTTGGTTGTTGAAATCCACAAAAAAATTATAAAAAATCGTGTGGGATTTTGGTGACAATCGTGGCAAGGTTGATGAAATTTGCATCATTTTTAATCAGTAAAAATTGTGATTTTCTAGAAACTCGCCTAGGATTTTTTCTAAAAATCAAGCACATGTTTATTTGAAAATCGCAAGTGGATTTTTTTTAAATCACACAAGGGTTTTTTGACAGAAATTGCTTGACAGATCAACAGAAAAGGAGGTAGAAAAGGAAGCGTGGAATTTTTTTGGTTCAAAATCCCACCCAGAAATTTTTTTCCTGTACGAAAAGACAGAAAATAGCTCACACGGATTTCTGCATTTTTTTGCAGATTTTATTCAACAGTTAGGGCACGTGATTTGCCATTTTTTCTAACAGTTTTGCAGAAAATTGCAGTTATTCACTTGACTGTTTTTAATTAATTTTTAGATATTTTTGCTACTAAGCATGGGTTTTTGTGCCAGATTTGTAGTTCGCAATCAAGGGATTTGCTGAAATCCCAGAGCCGTAATAGAGAGGCATTTATTTTTTACTTATTCTGAGACTGCAAGTTGCAGGAGGGAACAATAGTACAAATGGCTTGATTACCAAACATCATGTTCGAAGGCAGGCGGAGATTCTCTAGTAAAAAAATTGTCCTTGGTAAAAATTCCCATCCAGCAACTATGGGTAAAGACCAGGATAAATTTGATGAACATGACCATGAAGCAATAACGTTGATCAAGTTATGTATGACAGATGAAATGTTTCTTGAAGTCCAGACAAAGACGACTTCAGCGAAAATTTGGAAGCATTTATGAGATTTGCATGAGACCTCAGACAAGGGCAGAGCCTTCTTCCTTAAGACTATGTTATTTTCAATCACAATAGATGAGAAAGCTTCATTGCAAGAACATTTACTCATGACCAAGGACATCAGAAATCAATTGTCAACTATTGGTCAAAAAATGGAATAGGACATGGTGGCAAACATGCTAAAAAGCTTAGCACGTACTTATGAACACTTTATTGAGACCCTGAATATCTCCTCTATGAATGTTGATCTTAAGTTTGAAGAGTTGCGCAATAAGCTCTTACAACAAGACAGATGGAAGAAACAATTCGGTAGTAACAATGAGACAGAGGGTGTAGAACATACCTTTGCAACCAAAGACAAGGGCAAAGGCAAATGGTCACAAAAGAAAGGGCAAGACAACAATGAGGATGCAACAAAGAATCTAAAGAATATCACGTGTCATTATTGTGGTAAGATGGGTCATATGAAAAAGCACTATACCAAAAGATTGGTTGATTAGAAAACCAAGGAAGACCTCAACAAAAGGCTCATATCACAGAGCATTCAGAGGAGTCAACCTTCTATGCATTAATAGCCAAAAGACCAGCAAATCAATCCAAGTCATCTGCATGGTACATAAATTCAAGAACTACATGTCACTTCACCAAAATGCAAGACTAGTTCATGGCATACATTGCTTACTCTAATTCAATGATCTTCGGTGGTGGGGAATGTAGAGGGAATGTGCAAATATCCTCTAGAGGGAACATGTTAATTTTTCTAATGTGTACTATGTATCAGGAATGGAGCTTAATCTACTCTCAATGAGTCAGATTATGAGACATTGCCCCCATCTAGATGTCATCTTTAGAAATCACAAATGCTACATAGTTGACAAAGAGACCAAGAAGACTATTGCTCTTAGTGTGGAAGATCATGGACTATTTAGACTGGTTACATTGGGCAGGTTAGGCATCAGGCATTGGTAGCCAAGAGTGCATCAAACATCAATACACTTTGGCATCAATGGTATAGGCACCTTAATTTATCATGCCTCTTTTAGTTGGCCCAAGAGAACTTAGTAGATGGACTTCGTAACATCCAACAACAGATACATGGTGTTTGCGAAGCTTGCCAGGCAATGAAGCAACACAGAGCTCCACTTGATGACAGACAAGCTTGGAGAGCCAAGAGAGTCCTTCATATGTTTGTGACCAATGAACAAGGCATTCGTCACTGGTGTCAAGTAATTTCTTCTATTTATTGATGATTATAGTAGGAAAATGTGGGGGTATTTTTTGAAATTGAAATCTAATATGTTTAATGAATTTCAAAAGTTCAAAGCATTAGTAGAGAAAGAGTTAGATTGTTACATAACCACTCTTAGATCTGATAATGGAGGAGAATTATGTTCACAAGAATTCAACAACTTTTGTGCTAAACACAGTATAAAAAGATAGTTCACTACACTCTACACTCCACAACAAAATGGAGTGGTTGAGAAGTGGAACCGCACTATCATGGAGACGGACTGATGTATGATGGATTTTACGGTTGAGGCAATATTTATAGCAGTATATTTGCTAAACAGATCTCCAACACAAGGGGGGAAAAAAAGACCCCAACGGAAGCATGGTGTGGGAGGAAGCCCAAAGCCAATCATCTTAAGATCTTTGCTTCCACTGCCCATATCTAGATTCCAGATGAGAAGAGAACCAGGTTAGATCCCAAGATTACAAGGTACAACGACAATCATAAGGCCTATAGGTTGGTTGATGTTGACCCCAACCGGTTGTCCTTCGACTGAGATGTCATGTCCAAAGTTCAAAATTACTAAAGAAGAGTCTGTTGTGGCTAAGGATTCACGTGTTTGGCTTAAAGTAGCTCCACATGAAGGGGTGGAGGATCTTGAGCATGTGGAGTCTCCCAAGTCCATAATAGTCCCAAACTCTATTGGTAACAACCTAAATCAACATCCAAATGACACAGGTACAGGTAGCCCAAGCCATGGTGAGAACGCTAATTTGGATGAAGAGGATCCCAAGAAGAGTCCAAAGTGGTGACAATGCACCATTGGAGATGTTCGAGTAAGTGAAATGATCAAGGGATGATCATCCAGATGCAAGAGCACAAAGAACACAATCAATTTTGTTCTAATGGCCAATATGCAAGGAGTTTATGAGACACAAGTCTTTGAGGAGGCAAACGGAAAACCTGAATGGGAAAAGTCTATGGCAACCGAACATGAGAGTCTTGTGGAAAATAGGACTTGGGATCTCACAAATCGTCCGCCAGGGAAGAAACCCATTGGCTGCAAATGGGTGTACAAGGTCAAGTACAAGGTAGATGGCACACTAGACAAGTACAAAGCTCAGTTGGTTGCAAAAGGGTTCTCATAGAGAGAGGGCATTGACTACAAGGAAACCTTTGCTCCTACAACAAAAATGAGCACCATTCAATTAGTCCTAGCCATGGTAGCTTGGTTTGGTTGAACAATCCATCAAATGGACGTGAAGAGTGCCTTCCTCAATAGAGATTTGGAGGAAGAAGTATACATGTATCAACCATAGGGTTTTCAAGTTACATGGAAAAAACATCTTGTATTCCGATTGAAGAAAGCTCTATACGGCATGAAGTAGGCACCCAGGGCATGGTATATCAAAACTGACAAGTATTTGGTTGAACAGAGGTTCCACAAGAGTCCTTCAAATTCCAATATGTACACCAAAAGCATCTCATTCTACTAGTCATATATGTAGATGACATTCTACTAGTCATATATGTAGATGACATCATTATTATAGATAGTGAGGCATGTACTATTGAACAGATCATGACTAATCTAGGTCTCTTACATTACTGCTTACATGTAGAAGTTTGGCAAACAAGGGGCTGCATTTTTGTCTCACAATCCAAATATGCCAGAAGTTTGCTCGACAAATTCAGAATGACAGATTGCAAAATCTCGTCTACATCTTTGGAGAAAGGGTTGAAGCTTTCAACCAAAACTGACTCTAAGACAGTTAATGAGTCAACCTACATACTGTAATGTCCCTCTTATTTTTTTCCTATTTATTTCAGATTATAACAGCAAATAAAAACATAGGAACATTGATTTTTTAAAAGCACAAACCAAGGATAAGCATATACTGGAACAAGAGCTTTATTAATTCATTCTTTCCAATGAGTCTTTTACAAATAGAAGTGCAAATACTGAAATATTTCAAAAGAACAGCAAACTGATATATTTTCAACTTGTCAGGATGAGTGCTGGGAACCACTGGAATGCTCGCCAAATCCACTCCCGGACTCCGAATGATGTCAAAACAGTCGCAAATGACTCCTATAGCTTGGACGCCCAAACTCCAATGATGAAACCCTGATAAAAGTCGCAGATTTATTTATGCACGAATCCCAATGCAATTACCAGGCTGGCCGTACTTATTCCCAAATTTATTCCCTATGTGGGTTGTCGAGCTTGGCTCTAGGGTTTGGTATTGTCTTGCTGAGACGAAAACCTCTGCAAGATAGTGTTGAACTTGGCTTCTGGGGACGAAAACCTCCATTAGCAAATATTATATTGGCGGATGCATCCGGTATTCGCATTTGGGCTTCATTGGAATTGATATTGAGGTTTTAAGGATTCATGGTTATATCATTTGCACATTTATGAAGATTTTCTTATGCAGATTGGAAAGACTAATTTAAGAGCTGATTTGAGCTGACTTTATTGAGGATATGGAGCTGATATATGTTGCATTTACTGGCCGTACTTCTTACAGCCAGGCCATACCACATGTGAGGGCAGTTTGGTGATGTTTCATTGCTCTTTCTTCATCATTCCTTGGTCGTTCAGCCTTGTGTGCAGCAGTTAGACATATCAGAGGATTTTAGAAGAGATTTCTGCATTATTTGTTGCTGTCCACACTTCCAGCATGACCGTACAGCAGCATAGGTGGACGTTGGGTTTGTGAGGAGATAGTTCTTTGTATTTGACATCATATTTCTCCTTTCTTGTGGCCTCTAGGGTCTCATATCAGCTGATATATATTTATATTGTATACTCTCTGCGATTCGGAGTGATTTGATGTGTTTTTAGCCATACCCAAGTGCTAGTCCGGCCACAACCGAAATATCAAAGTGCAAAACTTGACATGGGTATGTAATGATAATTAATATTTGATGATTTGATGATCTGGATCATTGTTTGTTTATGCAAATTTATTGTACTTTTTTTGGGTTTTTAGTATATGCCATATATTGTATGCTCCGACAACACACATCTGTAGGAACACTAAAACCCCTTCTGCATCTTGTCTAGTCTATAAGAACACCTCAAAAAATTAAAAATAAAACATAAAAAGTTCTTTTAAAAAAATTACAAACAGGTACGGCACATTACATAGAATAAGACAGCGATTAAATAAGAAAAAAAAAAGCCTACTTTCCAAGAGCAGTGATCTATTGTGTGTAGATTTAATATATTGATATTAACAGCGATCATTATCAAACAGTGCATCTCTTCATAGGGATATAATGATATAAATATGTTTTATGGAAGAATAAGGAATCATACAGGATTTTCTATAGAAAATAAGAATAATATTTCTGATATATATTTCAGTAAGGAATGATATATAATTTCAATAGGCAGAAATATGAAAATAAAACTCATGGAATATATAACTAGAAAACTCCTCAGATCTGCAAAGAAATTTAAAAGGGACTGAATTCTACTCCACAACAACAATCATAAGGAACCAACGATCAGCAGCAATCTTGGTAATGATTTGGTAGTAATTTAATATGTAATCTAATATGTTGTTTAATGTATAGTTTGTTAACATTTGTTTCTATTAGTAAGGATAGATACTAGTAAATTGATATAAATACTAATGAGATTTATGTGTTATGGTTTTATCATCTAATGTGCATAGGATCTTTTCATAAGTTTATATATATGTGTGAACTAATATATCTGAATGTTATGATTTCTCTTAAGGAGGGAAAAGAATGAGAATGATCTGATTAAGAATATATTTTCTGAGTTTTATATATATTTCTAATATGATCTGATCGACTCATGAGATGTGTTAAGGAATGCATTCAAGCAGATTTGGAAGAAAAATATGCAGATTTGAAGGAGGAAAATAAATAGACCAGCGAGCAAACCATAGAATCTCTGTTTGCATAAGCTATCTTGTGGTTATAAATTTGTAAGTCAATATATGTGTGGTAGGATCTATGTGTGTTTAGGTATGATCATGCATATTGTGATATCATCTTCATAATTCATTTGTATGGCTGATAGAATTGTTTGCAACTATGAGTTGATGAGTTCATTCTACATTAATGTGGATTCTTGTATGAATGTTATGATGAGGGAATTAAGGGCCTATGAGGAGGGGAAACGACGTTGGGATCATCTTCTAAGTACGCCACCCCATGGTGGATGGTTGAGGCCTGCCACATGTGGGCCAAGAGGGCATGAGAAGCCGCTCTTAGGCTTAAATGGAGTGATTTCCGAGACACCCTACTATAGTTGCACCCCAACCTCCCATCATGGAAATTAATTGAATTAGAAGAGGAAACAAAATGGTTTTGATAAGGGGTATGGCGATAAGACGCCTCACTGGGCACGCCACCCCATATGGATGGCAAGAGGCCACATGGGGCCAAGAGGGATGAAGCAGCCGCTCTTGGGCCTAGGGTAGAGGGTTTCTTGGGCACCCTATCAAACCATTTTGCTTCGGGAAGAATAAATTAATTGAAATTGATATATTAGGGCAAATTTAGGGGTCTTCCAAAATTGGGGACATTATAGCTTCATTCATGTTATTACAAGGATCATATCAAGTTCATATTGGTGTCGTGGTCATGTGAATCAGGGAATTAGGGTTGTTGTTGTAATGTCAAGGAGAGATATGAATTTATGAAAACCTTAAGTTATGAGTTTGATTTGGATGTGGAGGTGTTCATGTCTTGCATTCATGTTGTTTCAGGAGGTGAATTGTATTTGGATGAGGTTCTTCCTTATGGCAGAAGTTGTTACATGCCAAGATGCTACTCATCATTAGAGAATTGATATCATGTTACAGGTAATCAGGGGTTCATGTTGTCATTGATGTCATAATGCAAACAAGATGTTGATAAGATGTTCAAAGGTACAATGCACAAAGAGTTTGATGATGTTGAATGAACTTGTTTATAAATGAACCTGTTTATATCTTGTTCATATCATGTTGATACTTTCAAAGGTAGAGTTGTTAATGTGTTGGACCTCCTTTATCTCTCAAATAGTCATGATGCTCATATCATGCTTTGAGGGAGTTGAACAAAGTTGTCAAGAAATGATGGATCTCAGTTATTGATATGATTACAAGGTGGTGGCAATATGACCTACAGTGAGCTATTTATGCAGGGCAATTGTTTTGAGCAGGTCTTCATCAAGCATCAAGATTCATACAGTTAGATGTCCTCATAAGGATTTGCAAGTGGCAAATTGTGTTTTAGACTTCCATCTTTGAGATTAGGAGGGTTTAGGGAACAAAAACCCTAACTAAGGTTTAATCCTTTAGTTATTGTCTCCTTTATAATTCTGTGTTCATGGTATTCACTTGCAAGCCTCTGTTCTTTATTGGGCATCCCTGCTTAGGGTTTCCACATCACTTGGATTCTATTCATCAAAACCCTAAGTGTGGACCCTAAAGTCCTAAAGCTCTACATTCTCTAAGACCCTAAAGCACACAAAGCATAAGACATAAAGCTTACCCATCATTGCTTTATTTCTTTTTTGATGGTGACCTGCTAGTCCGGTTACATCATAACTTAAGTTATGACTTGAGGGTCTTTAACTCGTCAGGTGATCAACCCCGACTTCTAAGGGGCACCGGGGGCATCAAGTCACCAAAAGATTATAAGCGCAAAAGGAGATCGAGTGGCTCAGATTAAAAGTTTTTGATGGCGCAAAAGGAGATTGAATGGTCGCCTTTTTGTTTGCTTTTTGAATGCCAACGGTCACTCCAAGTTGGCTAAAATTGATGGGCAGAAGGATATATAAGGCCTAAAGCAGTCTTTTGAATGTTTTTTTTTTATCTGTTGAAGGGCCAAGAAAATTCAAGGAGATGACTGTAAGTTATTTTTAGAGGTTTTGATCGATGATATGTGTTATGAAAGGATAAATCTACATATGATTATGTAGATTGATCAGTTTTGTGAAGGAAATCATGCTGTTACCTGAGAGAATAGCTTGACAAAAAAGAATGCTTTTCAAGATGTGCTCTTCATCTGTTCAATAGAGAGACAGTGGTCCTTATAGTCAGAAGTGATGGCGTTCTTGGAAAAGGGGATAGATGAATGATTCGTATGTGTACAAACTTGTAACAGAGAAAAGTTCTTTTGATGCATACATTTATATTGTTAATGATTTTGTGCTAAGGTGATGCAATGTCTTGACTATTAAAGGTGTAAAGAGATTCTCTTCATGTCCTTGTACTGAAGTCGAAATCTTTTATCATTTGTGCAGTCTCAATAGTGTCAATAATCTTGTGATGCAGAGGTAGTAAAATTTGTCAGGTTTTGATGTAGGAGTCTTTGTTAAAGCAAGAGGAGACATAAGGTTTTGTGGTGTACAGAATTAGGGCAACCCCCTGAATTGAGTTTTCTTTCATCTATTCACCTGATTGCCAGTGACGCTGTAACCAGTTAGGTTCTCTTGCCAGTGAGGCATTTTGTGTAACCAGTGAGGCATGTTTTTGATTAAGCCAGTGAGGCATTTTCCGAGTGGTTTTCATCCCTATGAGGGTCTTCCACTCATGAAAAACATGTGTTATGGTTCATGTTGTTTAACTTTATGTGTGTGCCCTAATGTTTTGTCTTTGAGGTCTTGATCATAATGTTTATAATCATACTTGTGCATGTGTATTTGATAAATCTTTGAAGTCTCTCTCATTCTCTATCATGTGAGTTAAAAGGTGCAAAAGGTTTTAAGGGTTACTCTGTTTCACTAGAATCCAATCTCTAACTATCTCATTATTTGAGACTCAAGAAGCAATACAACAGCCAATCAACACTTTGATATAACCTTTAAAGATAGTGCAATAACACTCATTATTAACTCCCACTTCAACATTCTATATCTTTCTTTACAAACAGAATCAAATAAACTTATGTGTCACACTGAATATACCAAAATGACTTATCTGCTAGTTACATCAGTATGCCAATCATAACACTAATAAGGAACATCAATCTTCTCTGTAAAATAAAATCTTTATGCAGACATTTCTATTTATCTCAAATCATTCTGCCCATAAAATATGCTGCAGCACAACAAATACCTATACCTTCTTATGATCATCCAAAATTGCCCCTCATGTCCAAGCTCTTCAAAATACCTACATATCTCCTCTATCTTCCACAAATTTAGTATAAGAGTGTAGGTATGTCTCAGTAGAAGCCCATGGACCCAGTCTCATCATCTCAATTATCAATCAGAGCAAGATATTTAATTTGCTGGCCCTTTTAGACATTTGATATTCTATTGTAAGGCAGTTAAACTGCCACACCAAATTGAAGCCGTCAACTTTAATCTGCAAAGAGTAGTCGTTAGGGTTAAGAACTCAGTTTAAAACAACACCCTTGATTCTCTCATTCGCGCTCTCCAAGTTTAAATAATAGCCTTTAGATCTTGTCATGGCACTCAAAGACTTAGTCATCACCTGGAGGAGCCGGTTAGGATTAGAAGAGGGCCGGTTAGAATATGACTTAAGGACCCTTCAATAAGTCACTTAAGTGACTTTTACCTTTAATAACCGGTCTGTTGTGGCGTCATCGCAACATCGCCCCATTGGAAATGGGGACCCTTCTTTTGAGTTTTTGGTTTGAAATTGTTTTGGCAAGTAGTCCCCTTCGAGAGTTCCCACCTAAGTAAAGGAAGTCTGCAGGTAATGCAAGGGTTGCGGTAAAATCCACCGAATGCAAAGAGAGGTCGACCACTGCAGAGGTTAGGCAACACATACTTACCTCAGGATTCGAATTGTGAATTGAGACCAAATGAAATTTGAAAGTCGTCTAAGACTAGAAATTTTGAGATGCATTTTCAAGAATTATGTGAGCAAGTGTAAGATGTCAGCCCCAAGCACTTAGCAGTCATTTGGTTTGCATATTGCAAAACTTCCAAATCGTACATAGCCATTTTAAAAGTTCGTCTAAGCCCGTTGGTTTGTTGAAGTGATGAAAATCAACATAGACGCAATCACATTAAAACATTGATTCATGCATAAGCATTTCGAATCTCCACTTCAAGCGCACATTGTTAATCATCGTGCAATACACAAAGTTTCCAAGTATACATGAAGCACGAAGAGTCCGCCATAGCACATATACGTGATGATATTGCAATTCGCATTTTCTAACTTATGCAGGTCAAACCAATAAGCATGCTTTAAACGCACCTCAAACTCATACGCAATGGTCTAAAGGGTCCGCTTATTGGCTGACGCTCGTTTTAAACATCATGCATGGCACTTCAGAGTTTCCGCCTAATCACACTTTTTCTAAAGTGACTTTGCAATTTAAATTTTAGTGTGTTAAGTCCACCTAGGCGCGTATAGAGGTGTCCGAGTTTGCATTTTTTTTAAAACATTATGCAGACACTCAAAATGTTCGCCCCAAACATTTAGCAATAACTAGATTTTGCAAAGTCTTCACATTGTGCATGGTGTATCAAGGAGTCCGCACATTTTTATCCCCTTTGCATCGTGTATACTATGCATTTAACGTCAGAATGTCCGCTTAGAGGTAGACTAGTGGTCGATTTGAAAAAGGTGAAACTAAACATTATGCATAGCGTATCAAATAGTCCGCTTATCCCTTTGGAGCACGATTACTTCACCTTTGCATTATGCAATGAATACACAAGCGCATAAAACCTGCGCTCATGACTTCGGGCACAGTTTTGACCCACCCATGTAAAGGTGCATATGTTGATATACCTTACATTGCAAATTCGATACGTATCCATTCAAAGTCGGCACCAATCGTCCTAAGCGCATATTTGAGGGAGAGTTGCAAGTATAACATTTTGAGTAGAATATGTAAACGCACGCATATGTGAATCCGTCACGATATATGAAGATGATCGCAGGGCCCACTCAGTGAAGACAATTACGAGGCCCACTCAACATACGTATCTAAAGAATCTCACATTTCCAAGATTTAAATCTTCTGCGCAAGACAACACAAAATCGGCCTAATTGAATTTTTATAGATTGTCTTATATCATTTTAGCCTTATGCGTTTAAAAGTCGCCTGAGTGCATACTTTAAGAGGCTTATATTTTATAAGCCTTGTCTCATGCATTGAAACGCAAAATCTGTCTAGGTGCACTTGTATCAGGGATCTGTAGTCTGCATTTCCAAGTGCTATGCTCCACCATTCAAATTGTCCGCTTTAAACGCATTTTTTTAAGTCATGCAAGTTGTTCAAGTTGGCAATTAAGGATGAATTAGATTCAATAAGAATGTCATCATTTTTTGCAATTAATAGTTGTTTCTCTTTTGTAGGTGATGAGAATCCGCGAAGGAGAATGGCGAGAGCTTGCACTGGAGAAGTTCAATGCATGGAGGGGTCTTGTTCAAGAACATTCGAGGAGGGGGATATCATCGCCAAACGGAGGAATTTCCACATCAAGATCATCATTTTCACGAGGAAGATAACTTCATATGTCCATGGAGAGGCATCACTTCATCATGTATGAAAAGGAAGTTCACCATCCAAAGGTTCACGCTGCATTCGAGTTCCAAAGATATTCATGTCTAGCATCAAAGAAAGACATCCATCATGAAATCCACTCCAAAGAGTCATGCACAAAGATATTCTCCTACTGCAATCATCCAGAGCCAGGATCCTGCAAGAATACATGAAGATGAGAAGAGAAATGAGCATGAACATCAAAATCCATAAATTACACTAAGGCATTGAAGACAAGAAAATTTGACAAAATTCCCAAGTTTTCAAGTTTGAAGCAGCTAAGTTCCAGAGGTGAAAATTCAAGTTCGAAGACGAGTTACTCCAAAAGATGACAAAATTTGGGAAAATATACCGAGCAATATGAACACAAATAAAATCAAACCAGTCTGCTCGATGCTGAGGTGGCATGTGCGCAACATTGATCCAATCACAGTCTGCCACATCATCCGTCTGCATTCAATGTTCTAAAAATAGTAACTTTTGTAACAAACTGCCTTGTTGTCTCAATCTTGGCCATTGATTCTCAAATCAATCCTGGTCGTTCATGTAATTTTGAAGTCTATAAAAGGGGCTCACTTCTCTCATTTGTACAGGGGGAGATCAAGAAATAAGAGTAGGAGTAGATGTTGTTAAAGTAGAAGTAGATTAGAGGAGACTCTTCGAAGTCATTGAAGAGACATATGAAATTGTTGTAAAAATACATTTCCAAAATCAATACAAGCTCATTGTTGGTTCGCATGGTGATTTTGTGTGATTGCGAGATGTTAGCATGGTTTCTAATTCTCGAATATGATGTAGATATGTTTCCAGGTAGAGTAATATTAGATTAGAAGTTCATTGATGTAATGCTAATGTGCAAAGATATTTGATGAATTCCTTCTTGGTTCATACTTTTTATGATTTGTCGATGATAAATCATTTTGCAAAGTTAGCCTGAACCACGTTTGCTTTAGTTCAGTTGTGGATACTCGTTCAAGCTGCGCCAGTAGTGGGTGTTTGGATGAAGATTTGCAACATGAAAATCCTTGAGTTTCCTTAGAAGATAGCACTAACTTCGTGTAGTTGTTGGTTCTCATGGCGAAGCGGAGTTTGGTTTCATGAGGAGTTTGTCTATCTTACCATATTTCATTATCTCATTGTCTTTAGAATAGTTTCTAAACCCTTGTCCTTTTGCATTTTCTTTTCGTAGCCGGTTAGAAGAAGTTCCATTTCACAAGGAGAATAACATATTTAATTGGAATAAGGAGTAAAGTCAGCGTAAGTCCCTTTGTGATTACCAGCATTATCACATCAACTACTGAGTCTATCCATTGCAAGTCAAGACCTGACATATCATGAACCTTGGAGTTGTCTCATTGGATCACTTTGTTTAGCCTTTGAGAGACTTTGTTCAAGAGAGGATAGAATACCTCGGTATTTTATTCTGAGTTTGCATGTGCATAAAAAACACATCAGCACGGTCATCTTAAAATTAGAACAAAAAGAGCCTTCCTTTGCATACGGGCTATTTTGAGCTGTCAACTAAAAGCTTTTGGGTTATAGTTCTATAAACCCTAACTTTACATAACACTTTTGCAATACCTGATGAAGCACCATGAAGCACCTACTTTATATGACAACAATCCAATACTACTAAACACCTACCACCTCACTTTTTGAATATCATGCTGACTTATGCCAACAAACAAACAAGACAACATAACCTTTCTTGTTATCACAACATCAACTCCACTTGTCATGACAAGAACAAAGCAACTTCCCCTGTTATCACATATGAAGATGAATGAATTCCTTTTCAACAACTCTTGTCAACACCTCCTGATGACATGATGAAACTCAACTCCTTAGCTGTATTGAAGAACATTATATCAAATAAGATTGAAGAACACCATCTCTCCATCACATCACCTGATGTGAATGAATGAAACAACTCCTGAAACTCCTAATGAATCCTTTGACTTGGACATAATACTACTGCAACATCACTGAACTCCTGATTGAATGAATTGTGCTCCTGACCAAGCAATATAAAGAACATTCTCATAGATCTGAGAATACTTATCATAAACACCATAGTAAACCAAGAACATGAGTAGCCATCCTGCTACACCAATCCATATGAAAGCTCCTTCCTGATCTCATGTATAACACATAGCAACATATATAGATGACACAACCACCATATCACCTTATCAAGCAACATGGAACTCAGACATCCCTGTCATCAACCTTGACATCAATGACAAACTGCCATCAGCCACATTATCTCAATCAGCCTATGTTTAGAAGAAAGTAGAATTTAAAGCTAAATATACCTATATACACATGTTTCCCTTCATTCCAAATCACCAACAGCTTTTCCTTCTATTGTGCACAGCAGAAAACTCCCCTTTCTTTTTGATTTTGCAAGAACAGAAGTCTGATTTTTGGCACCAAGGAGTATTAGTTAAATTGCAGCTATAGCAAAAAAACATTTCAACACACATCAATTTATCCTTCAATTTCCTACAGTTGTTGCTGCTGTCATATCAAATCCTTCTTTCTAAAATGTTGTTCCAGCAGTTACAGCAGGATTTTTCTTTCCAATTGTCATATTTCAAAGATGCAGGCAGCAAGAAGAAGACTTCCAAATATGAATCGCACAAGGATGTCTTGGAGCCTAAAACACTCTTGTCAAATAGCTCATTCCAAGTTTGAGATAAAATGTTTGGTCATATGAAAATACTTGATTTGAAGATGGATGAAAGACTTAAATGTAGGGAAAAATTTGACTGTCAAATAAGTGAAAAGTGGGACTCATGCAAGTTGCCTCTTTTCCCATCACAATTCAATCCCTTGAATTGGTGATAGCTTGGAGTTTGTCTTCCGACTGCTAGAAGAATTATGTCTTTTGACAACCAAGTGATTTGTAGTTCAGATGTTGAAACCCTTGAATCAACATTTAGGTTGCAAACATATGAAGAGACCCAACTAATTGATTTAGAAGAATGTGAACTTCAATGGGGCAAAAAGGTGCAAGATTGTGTTAGATTTTGTTATGGAAATAACAACCCAAAATCTAGAAAGCTAAAGGCAAGCACAAAGAGAAGATCGAAATGAAAGATGCAAAAGATATCAGAAATGAAGTTGCAATAAAATATGCATTGAAATATTACAACTAGATTACAAATACAAGCTAGGTAGTGAGTTTATATAGACCAAGAAGAGGGTGGAGGTGGCAAAACCAGCCAATAGAGAGTGACCACCAAGTGGGCCAAAGATAACAAAAGCATCTTCCCAAGATAGCAAATGCACCTCCCTTGTAGTATGGCAACACCTTAAACGGACCTGACTCTGTGTGGATTTTTCTTCAATTTTTTTTGTTTCTTGTTAGACGGACCTGACTCTTTCTGTCCCTTAGGCTGACCAACCAACAAAGTCTGAGACTGTGATGACTTAATGAGACCCATAGAACGAAGCTTCCATTGTTCATGCATTAACATCTCAGAAAAAGATGCAAATGAAAACATAGTGTATGCGGCTCCCATAGTTAGCCTGTGAGTGTGAAAGCTAGAAACAAAAGTTGCAAATTCAAGACCAAGTTTGTTCAGTACATTATAGATTAACTGGATGTCCTTTTTCTCAATACCACATGCTTTACATTATGCTCTCAGATCATTAACCTTAGTTATACAACCTTGGATGTTGCCAAAGTTCTTAGGATCAAAGCTCATCAAATCATTATCAATTTGATAACCTCTAACTTCATCTGTTGTACCATACAATGTTTTCAATTTTTCCCAAGCATCATGTGAATTTGTACATGCTTCAATTTGAAACAAAAGATCAAAAGAAACAAAGCTATGAAGACATCCAAGAGCTTTTGTGTGTTCAAGCATCCATTTTATCTTTTTCTTATTATCTATGGATTCAGTTACCTTTTGTTCAACATATGGAATATACCCTAGTTGCATTAGGGCATTCCATGCATGTTGATGCCATGTTGTATAATTGTAAGGTGTTAACAATGGAACCATAAAATGATCCATATGTGAAAAAAAGGAAGAACACAAGTAAACAGATCAAAAAACACACCAAGAGACCCCCCCCCTCTTTTTACTCAATCAAAAATCCCCCCCCCCCCCCAAAAAAAAATATTTGGCACTTTATAGATCAGTGCGTGTACAATGTTGGAGTTGGTTTCCAAAGTTTTACAATGTCCAAAATGGACCAAATATTGAAAGCACAAAATTTATCTCAAAATGGGAACCTCAAACTACCACCTATTTGTAGTGCTCAGAAAAATATCCACTTTCAAAAAAAGAATGACCTCAATCCGAGATCATATGTGAAAGTTATAGCTTTTTGAAATTCCAAAAATTGAAACTGCCTGTACGATCTGATGAGAAAACTGAGTTTCTAGAAAAACAAGATCACTTGAGCAAAAACGGATCACACCATTGTGAAGAGCATGAAATTCTGCCCTATTTCAAAAAAAAATTGCACACAAAAAGACCTTCGTACGATTGAGAATGGGCCTCCTGAAGTTCAGGTGCAAAAATGAAAACTGCAATGGTGAGGAGCTGATTTTCAAACCAATCTTCCTTCGCCAAATTGCTGCCAAATTTAGGAAAGTGGCCAAATGTAGAACCTGCTAGATAAATTCAGGCCTCTGCCAAATATAGACCTTTGCCAATTTTATTCAACCACTTAAAAAGATTGCCAGCTTTTGCAGAGTTGCCAAATGGCACTATACCTAAAAGGAGGCACAGAAACCAAGGTTAAAGGCCTGATAAGGCCGAACCACCAAAAGATTTTTATGCAGTTTTTAAAGGCACGCAAGCCGAAGCAAGGAAAGGCCTTAAAGGCCGATTCAAAAAAGATGTGGGGGGTCGAAGCCACTCCCCACACCCACAATTAAAGTGGGAGAATCCCCAAATAAGGGGTGCGGCCTCTAAGTAGAGGCTACGGCCTTCTTAGAGGTCCGTAGACCTCAAGTGGGGGCGCAATCCCCTATGCAAAGGTGGTACACCTTGCGTAGTGGGTACCAACATAACCCACAATTTTCTTTAAAATTTTTTTATTTTTTAAGATTTTCAATAAATTTTTTACAATAAAAAAGAAAACTTGCTTTTTAAAAGAAATTAGGTTTTTCATTTCTGATAGCACAAAAATTTTAGAAAAAATGAAATTTTTGAAAACTTTCACCTCGTGTTGCATGTTGGGAAGGTTGTACGGCCTTCCTGGCAAAAAAAATTTGCATTTTCAGACAACTACTCCGATTTCAACGATTTGACAATCAATCTTGGGGTTTTGGGTCTCCAGAGCGTGGTGGCAGGGTCGGATTTGACCAAAAATGCTCTGAAAGATCAGGTACCAGTTGGATCTGGCATGCACCTCCCAACTTCAAACCCTCATAGATCTAGCCTCCGGTGTCCGATCGGGATGAAATAAAGAGCTATTCTAACTTTTTTGGCAACTCTAAACTCAATGGTGAGCTCAGATTTGCTCCAAGAATCGTATGAAGCTACCTCCAACACAAAACCACTGACAAACCCTTCTCAGAAACTTTTATTTCTATCAAGTTTTTAAGATTCTCCAAGCCATCATCGGATGCAAGAGAAGAACATACTCAACTTTCAAGAGCAACCATGATCTCAATCCTAGACCTTCTGAATGAATAACCCTAGGCATTCACTTGCTCTGATACCATGTTAGATTTTGTTATAGAAATAACAACCCAAAATCTAGAAAGCTAAAGGCAAGCACATCGAAATGAAGATGCAAGAGAGATCAGAAATGAAGTTACAACAAAATATGCATTGCAATATTACAACCAAATTACAAAATACAAGCTAGGTAGTGAATTTAGATAGACCAAGAAGAGGGTGGAGGTGGCAAAACCAGCGAATAAGGAGTGACCACCAAGCAGGCCAAAGATAGCAAAAGCATCTTCCCAAGATAGCAAATGCAACACCCTTGTAGAATGACAACACCTCAAACCACTCACTTTATTAACCTAAGCAAGCTTAATAATGTGTAGGAAAAACCTTTAGGAAAAGGAATAAAAAACCTACACAAACAAGGGGTTCATAGCACATTGGGTATAGTTGCTTGAGGATCTAATGTTTAAATTGTTTATGTTGAGACCTCAAGGAATACCCCCCCTGGCCTTGTAGAGCCTAAAGACGAAGATGAGTTTACCCACTCACAACAATTGGTCCATTCATGCCACTGTCTGATCATACGCTTACCCATTACCTAAGCACTACATATCCCTGGGCTTAGGTTCTGGTATTGAGTCTTTAGGATTGGTGGAACCGCATATTTGAGCACCAACAGGCATAGAAGCAGAAATCGTCAAAAAATCGCGATTTTTTGTAAAAATCGCGAATCGCCAAGTTAGGCGATTTTTTACCCACAAAAATCAGGATTTTTTATAAAAATCGCACTGAACAGTGTTTTATCCGAATTTTCGCGGGCGGCTAGGGTTTTCATGCATTTAGCCTACTGTATTCAGTTCGTTTTCATTTAGGTTATCTTTTTGTTTTCATTTCGCACTTAGCACCCATAGGAGGTTCAAGGAATATGCTGAATATGACATGAGACTGTTTCTCACACCATTTTTTCCTAGCATGAGAACAACCGACGAGTTTAGAAAATCTTCCCAACGTAATTTTTTTACGACGTGAGAACAACCAACAAGTTCAAAAAATCTTCCGGCGTGAATTTTTTACGGCGTGAGAACAACAGACAAGTTCAGAAAATTTTCCGACGCGAATTTTTTTACGTGAGACAATTTTCAGAGCACTATAATGCTCACATATAAAAGTCTATGGGCTAATTAAATATAATATATAATATTATATTATTATAATATATTAATGTATAAATCTATATATAATATTAAAATATATATTAATATTTTTAGTATATAATATATTATTTGCATATATTATTCTATTATAATATTTATTATAAATATAATAATATATTATAAATATTATTATATTTATAATAAATATTATTAATAGTTATATATTATAATATTAAAATATAATATTTATTATTCTATTATAAAATTTATATCATTTAAAAGACAACAGGGTTTCCTCTCCTTTTTGTATTTTTCTATGTTTTTCAAAGATCCGATTTTTTCCCAATTTTTTCACGATTTTTTGAAAAGATCTTATACTTTTGATTTGCCGATTTTTTCCCCAAAAGATTTTTGCTGCTATGCCAATAGGGCCCAAGCATCTATCTTCCTTATTTCATCATAGTGATCATTCCGGTTGCAATCATCCAGAACAAAAAAAAAGATTGTATACCAATTCTCCACAAACGTCATTGGTGTCCTCACTTGTAAAGGACTTCATTTACATCTTGCAGTACGAGGCTAGACTGATTTGCACATATCCAAACTGGAAATGTACAAATAAATCATACTCGTGTTTACAACCACAAATAAGTTTGTAGCTTATTAGTAAAAAAGCACGTAGAAGTAAAAAAAATTATTAATTTATTATGCTTACAATAAATTTAAGGCAGGACATCGACATTCCAAAAAACAGATACCTTTAATCCTGGGGCAGGGAAAAATATTAAAATATGGATTTTCTCTGTTTAGGTATTTTTTGCTGGTATGCTTTACACAATGACAGTCACTAGAAAGACACGGACATTTCTCGATTTCTGTGGAAATTCTCCAGGAAAGAGATAGAATTCTCTCAAAAATGCAGTAAACCATTACTGAGAGTACATAGTTCAGTTTCCATGATCAATATCCAAATGCTAAACAGTATGAAAAATAAAGTCTACTCTTCAGAAGTAAAAACTATGTTACCGGATCCTTCCCCTGGGCGCCCGGATCCTGATCGGATTTGTATCTGATCCCAATTCGGAGCTGATTCTGTGGGGGATCCGTCCAGGAAACGTTGAAAGGCCTATGGATTCGTCCGGGACAAACCCAAGGGAATCCGGGGCGAATCCACTGCAAATCTGGGTCGAATCTAATATGAATTTTAATTTTTTGTCCTATATTAATCAGGTCATCAAATTTTTTATCCTGAAGACCATCTATAATTTTTAGAAAATCTTAATTCCTAGCTTTAATAATGCACGAGCATAATTCTTTGATTTTTATGTCATTTGTTTGGTTGTTCAAAGTCTATATAAGTGATGGGCAGTCTTTGTCGGTATCAATGTCTGTTCCTTCTTTATGTTTACCTTGCAATGCATCTGAGACATAAAAATAAAGCTTGCTATTATCATTAACATACTTATATGTTTCTTGAATTTATGACAAAGCCATATCTGTCATATGGATGTTGAGTTGTTTGTAGCTTCAATCAGATAACGTATTTATTATGATCATAATAAATATGAATATATAAGTAATATTAAATATTACTTACATATTCATACTTAATATATAAGGTATGTTAAAATAAATATCAATATAGCATGATCGAATGATATATTACCAAAGTATAAACACCGACTGCATTCTAACAGTGATTAGTAATTGTTAAAGTCGATGAAACCGACTACAATTCAAACGGTGATTAGCAATTGCTAAAGCAATAAAAAGGTGACGAAGTCACACCTGTGATAGGCGTGACTCCTTGAGGAGTCACGTCTATCACAGATGTGACTCCTACCGTCACTCATATATATATATATATCAACGTCTTTGCCCTGCAATACCACCGAAAAACACAAAAATCGGAAGTGTATGAGAAGTGGAAATTGCATCTGAAAAATAAAAGAAAGTAATAAATTAAGTCTGCAATACAAATATCCAACATTCAAAAGTTATCCAAGTTAGAGATCATAAGTTCGATTTGAATTTACATGGTATCAGAGCCAAGTTAAGTAGAATCCGGGCAGAAAATTGAACTTGAGAAATTCAGATTTAATACATCTCATTTCTCAAATGGCAGCAACAATCCGATTCGAAAACAGATTGGAAAGAGGAAATAACTTCTCATCATGGAAATTCAGAATTATGATGATACTAAAAGAAAATAAAGTTGATTCATTTGTGAGAGAAAACAAAATGGAACCAAAGAATGATCTTGATAAAACGACATGGATTGAAGGAAATGACAAAGCCATGAAAATCATAGTTGATGGAGTTAGAGATCATATCGTGCCGATTCTGACAAAACATGAGACTGCATATCATATGTTTAAGTCACTTGAAAGCAATTATGAAATTAATAACTCCAGCAGAACCTTAGCCCTAAAGAGAGAAATAAATCATATAACTATGAACAAAGGAGAATCTATCAATGCATACTTTATGAGAATATCTACACTAAGGGATCAACTATCAATACTTGGGTACCAAATTGAAAGCAAGGAACTAACACTTATTGCTCTAGATGGTCTCCCAAATTCCTAGGAGACATTTGTTCAAGGCATTAGTGCAAGGTCTAAATTTCCAAAATTTGACCGCCTAAGATCAGACTGTCTTCAAGAAGAATCTAGACAGACAAAGAAAGGGTCAAAACAGAAAAATATAGATGAAGATCTTCATGTTCTAAATACAAACTTTCACAAGAAAGAGAAGAAGAAACACTTCAAGAAGAGGAAAAATCATCACGGGAAAGGTTCATTCAAGAAAGACATTTCTCGCATCCAATGTTTCAGATGCGACCAATATGGACACTATGCAGTTAGATGTCCTGACAGAACCAAGCAACAAGCATCTTATGCCAAAATAAACGAGCATGAATCCGAGAAATATGTATTCTACTCTGCACTTTCAAACCAAGTAACAAATAAATCCAACACCTGGGTTATAGATAGTGGTTCATCAAGACACATCACAGGGTTCAGGGAACTACTAGACACCATGGTAGAAGAGACTGACAAAGAAGTAACAATTGGAGATAACTCTGTACATCCAATCAAGGGTGTTGGCACATGCACCCTCAAATTAAAGACTAGCATCTCCATCCAACTTACTGGAGTATTGTTTGTCCCAAGCATCAAAAGAAATCTAGTCTCCATATCTGCACTTGAAGATAATGGATATAGGGTGACCTTTATGGATAGCAAAGTATTGGCATGGCCAAAGAATTCTACTATTAAGAAAGCCAAAACCATAGGTCATAGACAAGGGTACTTGTACGAGTTATGTACGGAACCAAATCTAGCCCTAATTCATGAAATTGCAGACTCTAATGAAATATGGCATAGAAGACTAGGACACCTAAATTTCCATGCCCTATCTTCTATGGAAAGACTAGTTACAGGGTTACCCAAACTCAAACAATGTAATTCAGGGGTATGCAAGGGGTGTGCCTTAGGGAAAAATACAAAGGGGTCCTTTCAAAATAGTTCTAGCAAAACAAATAAAGTATTAGAACTAGTCCACTCAGATTTATGTGGACCCATGTCTGTACCCTCCTTAAGTGGGTTTCTATACTATGTAATCTTCGTTGATGACTTCTCCAGAAAGACGTGGATCTATTTTCTTAAATGTAAAGAATCACAAGAAATCCTTAAAAGATTTAAGGAATTCAAATCCATTACTGAAAACTCTTTCGGGAAAAAAAATCAAAACCTTAAGAACAGATAATGGGAGTGAATACACTTCAAACATTTTTAAAGACTTTTGTAAAAACACTGGGATTAAGAGGGAGTTCACTGTACCTTATAATCCTCAACAAAATGGAGTTGCAGAAAGAAAAAATAGAACCATTGTAGAAGCTGCTAGGGCTATGTTACTTGATCAGAATATAGACACTTCACTTTGGGCAGAAGCATCTAGTACTGCTGTCTATATACAGAACAGATGTCCTCACTCTCATATTGATGACAAAACTCCTGAAGAAGCCTTCACTGGCACAAAACCAGACATTAGTCATTTAAGGATATTTGGTTGTCCTGTTTACATTCATGTGCCCAAAGAGAAAAGAACTAAGCTAGAACCTTCTGGGAGAAAAGAAATCTTTGTAGGCTATAGTGAAACATCAAAAGCTTATAGAATATATATACCTGGTCAAAGACAGATTGAACTAAGCAGAGATGTGATTTTTGAGGAAGACATAGCTTTCAAAAGAGCCAGAAATTATATTGAGTCAAAAATTCAAACTTCCAACTCAGGCATAGAAGAGGATACTACACCTGAGTTTCAGAGGGAGTATCCTGAGGAAGATGTAAACCATGAACAAATCACATCACTAGAAAATCCCAAGAAAAGACCACTCTGGGCCACCAAAACAATGGAAGAAGCTAAAAATTATGCCTCTCCATCAGGGACTTTTAGGGAAAGCACAAGACCTAAGAGATTCTCTAGTTATGTAGCTTTAATCAGTGAATTCATTAAATCAGAACCTTCTAGTGCTATAGAAGCTCTTAAGCACCAAGTATGGAAGGATGCCATGACAGAGGAGTATCAATCCTTCTTGAAGAATGATGTGTGGGATATAGTACCTAGACCAAAAGGGAAATCTGTTGTTTCTTCAAAATGGCTATTTAAAATCAAACATGCTACAGATGGCAGTATAGGGAAATACAAAGCAAGATTTGTAGCCAGAGGATTTTCACAAAAGGAAGGAATTGATTACGACGAAACCTTCGCTCCAGTTGCTCAATATACATCAGTCAGGGCAATTCTAGCTATTGCAACAGCCAAAGGGTGGAAAGTCCATCAAATGGACGTAAAAACTGCTTTCTTAAATGGAACCATTGAAGAAGAGGTTTACTTAGAGCAACCCCAAGGATTTGAGATTCACATTGTAGGATCCCATGTATGTAAATTAAAGAGAGCTCTATATGGACTTAAACAAACCCCAGAGCCTGGTATGAAAGAATTGACAGTTACCTTTTGAGATTAGGCTTCTCAAAGAATGATGCAGATCCAAATCTCTACTTCAAACAAAGCAAAGGTGATATGTTAATATTGATATTATATGTTGATGATCAATTGATTATAGGAGAAAATCACCTTATTGATCAGTGTAAGAAAGATCTAGCTTCAGAATTTGACATGAAGGACTTAAGTCTATTACACTACTTCCTTGGACTGAAAGTATGGCAGAAATCAGACTATATTATTCTAAACCAAGGGAAGTACACAATTGATATATTAAAAGGTTTGGTATGATGGAATGTAGACCTATGTCCTCCCCCATAGAGACAAATCTTCATAAATTGAAGGAAGCAGCAACAGATTCTCCTTTGGCAGATCCCACTCTTTACAGACAGATAATTGGATCCTTGATGTATTTGGTCAATACCAGACCTGATATCTGCTATGTTGTAAATGCCTTAAGTCAGTTTATGTGTGAGCCCAAGGAGATACATCTTGTGGTTGTGAAGCATATAATGAGATACCTTCAAGGTACTCTAAATTATGGCTTAAAATATGAAAAGGTTGACTTAGATCTACATGGATTCACAGATTCAGATTGGGCTGGAAGTGTAACTGACCGGAAGAGCACCTCCGGATGTTGTTTCAGTTTAGGATCAGCAATGATATCGTGGATCAGCAGAAAACAGTCTTCAGATGCTCAGAGTTCTACAGAAGCCGAATATATTGCAACTTCTATGGCTGCTAGAGAGGCAGTATGGCTTAGAAAACTGCTTGTGGGATTATTTGGTAAACCTCTGAAACCAACTATCATCCACTGCGACAATCAAAGCTGTATTAAGCTATCCATGAATCCAGTATTCCATGATAGATCTAAACATATTGAGATTCCTCATCACTATGTGCGTGATATGGTGGAAAGGAATGTGATTCAGTTGGAGTATATCAGTACAGGAGATCAAACTGCAGATATTCTTACCAAACCACTCCTCAAGGTGAAAGTTGAATACTTCAGGAAAAATCTTGGTATGATTGAAATGTAAGATTCTAATTGATTTGTCCTAATATATTAAAGATGTTTAATGTGTAAACTTCTTGTGTCATATGTGTGACTCTATGACATTATGGGCCTACCCATTCTGTGTTTATTTCTAAAAAGTGATGATTTTTGGATAATCTACACTTGTACCTAACATTATAAGGTGACGATCTTATAATGTTCATTAGACTAATATCATGTGACTTGATATTTGTATGAATCATGGAGTTATCATGATTAAGTTATGGTAGACATTATGTGACTTAATGTCAGTGCACATACCATAACTAGGATATATAAGGAGAATGTAATGTTCTCGAGTATAATATATCCTTTAGTATCACGTGGTAGGTGATGCTACGTATTAGTATCATGTGGTAGGTGATGCTACGTATCACGAGATAGGTGATACTATATATCATGAGTTATGTGATATTAAATTACTTTGAGTAATTCATTACAGATCATATAATTGATATTCACAGAGATTATTGTGATATTGTTATCTTCCCGAGCTAAGAGGGAGTGTTGAGTTGTTTGTAGCTTCGATCAGATAATGTATTTATTATGATCATAATAAATATGAATATATAAGTAATATTAAATATTACTTATATATTCATACTTAATATATAAGGTATGTTAAAATAAATATCAATATAGCTTGATCGAATGATATATTACCAAAGTATAAACATCGACTGCATTCTAACGGTGATTAGTAATTGTTAAAGTCGATGAAACCAACTACCGTCACTCATATATATATATCAACATCTTTGCCCTGCAATACCACCGAAAAACACAAAAATCGGAAGTGTATGAGAAGTGGAAATTGCATCTGAAAAATAACAGAAAGTAATAAATTAAGTCTGCAATACAAATATCCAACATTCAGAAGTTATCCAAGTTAGAGATCATAAGTTCGATTTGAATTTACAATCTGGTTTGTGCAATGTATATGCTTTTTGATAGACTGAACTGCACTTGCCGGTATATGTTGCAGCTTTTAAACCTTGTCATTCATTACCTATATGCACCTTTGTTTCTTAATTCTGGGTTTGCTGTAAGTGTCGATGAAATTAATATTTTTTTCTAGATCAAGTTTCAATCATAAGAAAGCTCAGTAAAAAAAGTACCACTCAAGGGAGTTCATTTTTGTTGGTGCCACTATTTGTGGTTCTTCTAATATACCACTACCTACGTCATCTAATATGGATGATGATGATGATTTTTTTGAAAACCCATATAACACTGATGCTTGATCAGTGATGGCTGATTGTTGACACTTGACATTATTATTTTTAATTTTAATATATATCATGACATTCGAGTTTGACTAATTGACATTGTAGTATTTTTAATTTTTTGTTCTTTTATGGGGTTTTGTTTATTATAATTAAATGATCATGATGCTATGTGGTATTCTAAACTTAATTACCGCTGCAAATTGTATATATTTCTGATTTTTATATGTTTCTGTATTAACGAATCCAAAACGAATCCACACCAAAAAAAAACTTTTTTGACCGAATCCACAAATCAAACCCGCGAATCCGAATCTGAATCAGTATCAGGATCGGTAACTTAGAGTAAAAACACAAAATCCAAATCCAAACATTTCATTGAATGCTCCTGTGACATTTTGTATTAACAAGTTTTTCTTGGCAATATTGTACCTGAACCATTTTGAATACAGAAAAAACATTTCAAATGCATTCCATCCATGCCAATACAAACCTACCTCTAAGAATGCACCCATACCAAATAGATGACCCTTGCCCGACTTTCACATCTCCAACCAAAGACGCACTGGGAGCCACGAACACATCTTTGGCAACATTTGGAGCTTTGTCATAGAGATTCATAAGTGGGCGATGCCTTGATACTGCAAATAAAAGAAAGTCAGTGTTAGTCGATAATAGCAATCAAATCTGAACCCTTAAAGTTAACATCACTATACTTCAAGATTCATCAATCGGTAAGATAATTATCGGCATTAATTTCATGACACAGAACAGCATGATGAAACAAATCGGATTCCATATACCACACGTTAGAAATAAAGATTAACATAAAAAGCAATGCTTGAATTAGATATAAGAGTGAAGGAGAAAAATATGAATCTCTTTGACTTCAAGACATTTTAGTTACTCAGAAAATTAACTACATAATAAATCGATTTCCTAAGTAGCCAGTTTGTGCCCTGCAGGCTCCAGATCTGGGCCTAGTTTGGATTCCAGGTCAGTCCAAGCAGGGACTCTACCAGGGCACACCATTTCCTCTGCAAGTTTGTCCCACACAATCTTGGACAAACCTAGGCAAACATGGAATGAATTTGGCCGAATTTTCCAGAACCCAAAACAAATCCGCTGTAGTTTGACAGGTTTTTTTTGGTAGTCATTAATTTTCCACAGTCCATGATGTTGATGACTCGATGCTTCTGGATTTAACTGTGTAAGTTATTTTTCCCTCAATGTTTCGAATCACACACAGTGATCCATCATCAGGAGAAAAAAAAGAGCAAGAGAAGAGAAATAAAAATGACTTTGAATTTGACTAGCAAGGTTTTTTTTTTCTATTTTTTACATTTTTAGACTTTGACTTTGACTATTATTGACAAAAACAGGATCCCTATCCCTAAAAGTGACTTGTGAAGAATTTGAAAAACTAAAACAAAATAATTTTACCTCATTGTGAATGCAAAAGACAGAGACCATTCAATCTTGCTGAACTTTCATTCTTGCTTGATCACACAAATAGAGCTGACGATTGATCATTGAAGGATCCAAAATGGTTGGACTGCTATTCCTATGCGTAGGGCCCATTCACTGCCAAGGAGATCATATAGGATGATTTTTGGAAAAAAGTTAAAGTTCTTTTGGTTTTTTTCCTTCATTTTTGTTTTACAAATTACAAACAAACTCTCTTGTTTTGTTTTCATTCTTCTATGAATTCATGCTTAAAATATTAAATGAGTTATATATATATTCCTATGCGTGTGCAAGAGCCCATTCACTGGCAAGGAGATCGTATAGGATGATTTTTTGAAAAGTGTTAAGTTCTTTTGGTTTTTTTCCTTCGTTTTTGTTTTCAAACAAACTCTCTTGTTTTGTCTGAGTTATATATATATATATATATATATATATTTTTTTCATTTGTTTTGAATGTGCTTTTAATCAAATTGTTGCCATCGGGGTTATAATGGCAGCCACTTCTAGTTCCCTGGGCCAACCATGCTACAAAACAAACCCAAATTCTCCACTTTGGAAGTATGTTGAATTGATATAGCAAGTTCTAGGTGGTGGAGGATATGCTTGGATTTGCAATGGGTGTGGTGTCAAATAGAAAAGCTCATACAATCTGATAAATGCCCATTTGAATGACATTCCTAGAATGGGTATCCAAGCTTGCCCTAAAAAGAATGGTGTACCCGTGCCACAAGCTTGTGATAGAATATATTAGAGAGCAAGAGAAAGCAGATGACAAAGCAAATCGTAGATCAAATCATCCTTTGGCAAAGAAAGGATCTTGAGCAATGAAGCCCCCTCTTCCCCTGTCTAATCTTTGAAGTTGTGGTAGAGAACCACCATTTCTAACCATGCCTCAAGAAGAGCCTACTTCACACAAGAGACTAAAGGGAATCGCATCAAGTCTCGTGTGGAAGTAAATTTGGCTCTTATGTGCACACTGCATAGTTATTTTGAATTCCGAACCGAAAACAGTGAAACAAGCTCTTGAGTCACCACCTTGGAAAGATGCCATGAATGTAGAATATCAAGCATTGCTAAGGAACAACACTTGGGAATTTGTTGATCTTCCACCTGGGAAGAAAGCTATTGGATGCAAATGGGTCTTCAAGATCAAATACAAGGCAGACAATAGCATCGACAAGTACAAAGCCCGACTTGTGGCTAAGGGCTATGCTCTAAAAGAAGGCATTGACTATGAAGAAACCTTTGCCCCCACTACAAAGATCAAGACCATCCAAATGGTTTTGGCTATGGCAACACAGTTTGATTGGCAATTTCGTCAAATGGATGTCAAGAGTGCCTTCCTCAATGGAGATCTCAAAGAAGAAGTCTATATGACTCAACTTGAGGGGTATAATGCACCTAAACAGTAGCAAAAAATGTGTAGACTTGTGAAATCCCTCTATGGTTTGAAGCAAGCTCCTCAAGCCTGGTATATCAAGATTGATGAGTATCTCCTCCAACATGGGTTCACCAAGAATCCAAATGATCCCAATCTTTACTTCAAAGAACAAGGAAGTAAGATTGTGATTTTAATTGTATATGGCAATGATTTGGTCATCACAAGGAGTTCTCTATAGATGATTGCAACAGCAAAGACTAATCTCAAACGATTGTTCAACATGACAGATCTCAATCTCCTGCAATCTTGTCTTGGACTTGAAGCATGGCAAAAGAAAATTCAACTTGAGGAGTATACTACACCTAGACAATAGCAAAAAAAAAATCAGATTTTTGTACCTCAGATGAAATATGCCAAGACATTGCTTGAGAAATTTAAAATGGAAGATCTTAAGCCCATGCCGACATCCATGGAGACAGGATTGCAACTTTCCTGACATGCTCCATCACCTCAAGTGAATGCTACTCTTTATCGTCAACTGATTTGGAGTTTCATTTACCTAACCTGCACCAAACTAGATATCAACTATGCTATCAGTTATCTTTTAAGGTTTATGCAGGAACCTAAGGTTTCAAATTGGAAAGCAGCAAAGCATGTTTTGAGATATATTCATGGCATAGTTGACTATGACCTTGAATACAAACAGACTAAACATTTTTATTTGCAAGGATACACAGATGTGGACTATGCAGGTTCTTTGGATGACAAGAAGTCTACTTCAGGCTTTGTTTTCTTTTTTGGATCCAGTTCGATATCATGGGGGAGAAAAAAACAAACCACTATTGCTCACTTTACCAAAGAGGCAAAATATCGTATTGCAAGTGGAGTTGTCTATGAAGTGATGTGGTTACGTTGCATTTTGACAAGCCTAGGTGTTCCAGAGATACATCCTACAATTCTGTTCTACGACAATCAAAGTGTGTTGACGCTTGTTTGGAATCCTATTTTTCAAGCTAAACACATTGACGTTTAGTGCCACTACATCCGCAAACATGTCCAATAGCAAAATATTCAACTCCAATATTATTCCACTCAAGAGCAACGTGCTAACATCATTATCAAATCTGTTGCAGCAATGTTTGAAGCTTCTCGAACTTTCTTGATTTGTTCTCTTGAGCAAATGATTTGATAATGGAGGATTGTTGGAATATAATATCATTATAATATTACATCATTGTAATAAATATGTTAATAATAATAATTGAAGTAGTTGGTTGGTAGTTGGCTGGTAGTTGGCTGGGTGGTTAATTAGTTTCCTCTTTCAAACTGATTATTCCCTTGTATATATTGAATGCCAATCCATAATAAAATTCATTCATTGCCTCTTGATGATTCAAATGAAAACAATACTAAAATCTTTTAACAGAGCAAATTGTTTAACAGAGAGACCCGCAATGGAGCCAACCTAAGCCATGGCCCCAAACAAACAAGAGCTTCCCACTAGGTTTGAATCTGGGGATCCTCACGATCAGCACCTTGATTTACCCTTTCACCAAGCCCATTCTCACAAAGACTTTTCCTATCACTTAACAAGAAGCAAAATTCTTCACCAAAAGAAAACTTTGTAAATCTACTAATTGCCAGCACAAATAATTGTTGGGTAACGAGTAATTAAATGGATATGAGAGTGCCCACAATTACTGCAATTTTCATCCAATAAACTAAGTTACCAGTTTAGGTTCAAGTTCGGGTTTGGTATGCGGATACGGCCAAAAGAAAAACAAACTTGGGGTTGGGTTCATTTTGGGATCCTCTGTACAAAAACATATAAAAATCATTAATATATATATATATATATATTTTAATAAGCAAAACAATACTTCCACAATCACCTTGCATATTAAAAATCCAGAAATTAAAAAAAATGAAAAGATATAAATATAAATAAATTTAAAATTTAAAAATCTAACCTAATATATTAAATCTTAATAATAATCGATTAAACTATAAATAGTACTAAACACGGAAACCTAAAAGAAATAAAATAAATAAATGAAAAAAAATTTAAATATTGTGTCAGCCTTGCATATTCAGACTTGTAACTGGCAGTCCTCTACAAAAACCTTTGAGTCACAGCCACTTTGTATCTCTCCAACGCACCCTCAGTGGTCCTACTAGGCCTCCTACCCATCCGAATCAGGGAGCTCATTTTGAGGCATTACATGACATCGCGTTGGAAGAAACCAATGCCGTGCAGTCTTCCCAAGTCTACAAATTTAGCTAAACACCATAGAATGAAAGACAAAGAAACCTGTCACCAGAAACAGTAATTTGTTACTCTTGTAATGAGGACAATGGAACCCTATAATTGCAAGCAAATTGGTGTTCGAGAAAAAGCACTTTATTACCATAGGTTCAGCCAGGTTTTGTTCGGGTTCATCCTGGCTGAATCTAGGCATGTTTAACAGGACCTTGGACAGTCCCACACGAGGATCAGTTCTGAATCCGAACCAAGATTGAACCAGACCCAGAACTGGCTGGGTTTTCTGACAGACCAGTAATTTAGCCAAAGAACATGCTTGCAAAACAGCCCAAACATATCTAATAGACTTTAAATGAAAGCTCTGAGATACCAGTTGTAAAAACAAGGCAATTTGAAGATGCTATCAAAGAAAACATTACACAACCACATTCATGATGTACTTCACTATGGATGCAATTGCCAGCTATTTCTACAGAGAACAGCCATTTTAGCACCTTGACATACAATAACAAGAGGTACACTTGACATTTTGATCAAACAAACACTCTACTCTTGGCTTAGAAACACAGTTACCGGATACTCCACCCCCTCTCCCTTGGTACGCGTATCCCCGTATCAGATACGGATACTCATAGGATACGGCTCAGATACTTCTTGGATACCGTATCTAGCCATACCCAAAAAAGACCCTATTTTTTTTCCCGTGCCGGATACGCGCAAATGCAGCATTCTCATGATATTTGTGTCGTATCCCAAAAATATTAACCCTAGAATGTTAAAAATTGCCGCAAGCAACTGTTCCATGACCTAGCATGCTGATTTCTTGTTGCAGGGAACTACTCTGTACCAACACGCACACGATGGAAATATGTCTTTTTACGAGATTGTATTTACTCAAATAATCGCATTCATTCTAAAGTTGGAGATATAGTGTCAACAATCAATGGAGGAAGAGGCAAATTTTATTAACTCATGATACTTTTTTTAATTTTTGGCTTTTTTGTTTTACTTTACATTGTAAACTTTTATTTATTTATTAAGTTTAATACATTTAACTTTTTTTAAGTTTAATTTATTAATATATATGTAATGTCCCCTTCCTAGACGACACATAGATGAGCAGTGGTTGGCCTATTACCAGGGTTCCCGTAGGTCAGTAGAGTGGTTAGGGGACTTATTTAGGGGCAGTGGAGCTTTGTTGAGAGTCTTACGAGCCCTTTAGCTTGGTGTCAGTTGATAAATCCAGGTGTTGAATTGAAAATATTAAGGTCTGCTTTAATGGAAATAGTGAAAAGTGAATAGTAATAGAAAATTAGAAGAGGAATAGTGAAAAGTGCCCCCATCCTAGTAGCACAATGTTGTTTTTAAAAAGTGGCACTTCTCTTTTCATGAGAAAAGACCCTCAAGGTGGGAGTGGCCTCTTGGAGGGAATATTTTATTGTTTTTTATGGAAAAAGGTTATGGAGGCTATAAAACAAGGTATTGGGCTCATTTTTTAGCATTCTATTCTCATTTTTCACAAAACTAAGTGCAGGTTTGGAGCTCTGGATAGGGTTTCAACAGATTGCAGCTCTTCTGAGGACGAAACCCCCCTTGGAGGACAGTGGATTGGACGACAACCTAGTTCACAAAACAGGGAAATCTACTCTGGGTTTCCGTTTGGGCGTCATTGGACTTCATTATAGGGTACTATTGCATGTTGGAGAGGTTGCAGCAGTGGTTTATCAAGACACATTTGCAGATCGGGCTTCTTATGAGCATATAGCCTCATTTTTGTGCATTCACCTGCTGGCCGTTCGATTTGGGGGTTATTCTCAGCCAAATCCTAGCTAGGAATTAGGATTTCAGCTACTAATTGTTCCACAAATGAAGCATTGGCTCTCGGGTATGTGATTGTCATTTGGATAGTTTATTATTGCGTCCTATAGAGGTTTCTGGGTTGCTGTTATAGTCTGATTTAGTGGAAATCAGACCTCTGAATTTGTAATCAGACTTATGTTAAGTGAAAAATAAAGCTTATTTTGGTGTGGTATTGCAATGTTTATTTGTTGGTTATATTTCTTTTCACTCAGTACATGAATATTACAATCAAAACCATTTCATATCCACACAAACATCAAATAACAAACTCAAAAAATCAGAACAGCAGTCAGGAAATCAGAATTCAGTAGTTTGCACAACAACTATTTGACAAATTGTCAAGGAATCAAAATTGAAAAAATCAGGGCAGATTTGGTAAGGGATCTTTCAATATAATATATTTGTTAAATATATATTAGTTATATTAAATTTAAATTATTTATTGCTAATCTATCTATATCCATATCTACACACACACACACACACACACACATATGTCGTATCTAGCCGTATCCATATTAGGGGTCTTGAAAAATAGCCGTATCCGTATCCGATACCGTATCCGTGTCCATGCAACTCTGCTTAGAAATGAATCTGTGTCAAAAAAAAAAAAACAAATAAATAGCTCATGTACATGTTCAAGCACGTGATCCAAATATCTACTCATAAGTATCTATTGAAAGAGAGATTAGATGCCAATAAGCAGCATTTGGAATACATTTGACATAGTCTGGTAGGAATATATAATCTAAGAAACAGCATTCGGAACCCATTTGACATAGTCTGGTAGGAATATATAATCTCTCAAGGTTATCCAAATACCGAATATGAACTCTGAGAAATGAATTCAGGCACTGGGCTCAGAAGTGAGCTAAGCAAACAGACTACTGTCTTCTTTCTCTCCTTCACAGACATTTGAAGTGCATCAGTTCCTTTCAATTCAACCAATCGGCATCCACAATCAGGAGATTTCCCCCAAGAGCTATAACAAGCTTTTGATGCCAGAAAGGTGTATTCCATGGAGCAGCCAGGTGTAAGCCAATCCCATGTCTTGATGCTGAAACCTTAACGAATGGTGAGTAATTGAAATCTTTGAGATCTTCAAGTGTGAACACATGTTTGACTGGGAAGGCAGTTATCTCTGAGAAAAGGTGAAGTGACTAATATGACTGGGAAATTTCCAAAATGTGAATTGAAGTTCTGAGAGGGCCATTAACACTCAGCATATTGAAAAACTTGTATAATTCAGAAAAGTAATGATCCAGGCAGCATACCAATGCAGAGTGATCTATGCTCCAAGACAATAAAATGTGGGCCAGCCACATGCCCAGCATCCCTTACTTTCCTTGCGGAGGTCAAGGTGTGGTGCCTTAAAGGCAACAGAGACATTGATTTCAGTGTAACCAACAAAATTCCTACAGTGATTATCCACTGAGCCCTGAACTCAAACACCAATCTTAGTGCCAATACCAAGTCTGTGTGGGGCTACCTGCTATGACACAAACTTGGTGCCACCTTTGAGTAGCTCCCAAAAGATAAAGCATTTTGTCTTCCCTCAGTGGCTATTGAGCTTCAGTTCTGCACTTAGATACTAAATATGTGTCAGATGCTAAAGGATGAATGCAGTAGTGTTCTTGGAAGAATTATCAGCTTATAGCAATATCAATATTGTTCTCTGTGTTAACATGCTTCCATGTTCTTTTGTTTGAAATTTGATTGCTGTTTATACTTATCAGCATAGTTTTGCTTCTTCCATAACACACCAAATCCTGCAAATTTTGTGTGTTGTCTCCAGATTAAATGGAACATTGATTGTGTAATGAACTGCAAGATTGAAAAAGAATAGGACAATCTTCATTGGAAAATAAGAAGAAAGAAATGAAAAAGTCCCTGCAATAACATGAAAAAGAGTCCAGAAAAGAGCTCACAAAGAAGTTACAAAATAATGCAGGTCAAGCTGAAAGAAATCCCAACAAGAGAGATTGTAGATATAAGACAACCGGTTGCAGAACTAACAAACAGCCCAGCTTTGCTTTCTAAAAAAAAATAAGGCACAAACAACGCCTGCCAAAAAGAGGCTGAAATACCAAGTCAGGAAAAAGAAGTAAAGACACCAGTTATAATCCAGAAACAGATTGGTTGGAGCAAAAGGACAAGAGAGGGAGTCAAATAAATTTTGAGCTCTCTATTACCAAGCATAAAAGATTCTGAATAGGTATTTTATTATACCTGGAATGGTGAAGAGGAAGGAATTTAATCATCAGAGTCGTCGCCTATCCAGTTTTCTTTGTAAGAAAGCTTCTGGTTAAGGTGAAGAGGAAGGAATTTAATCATCAGAGTCGTCGCCTATCCAGTTTTCTTTGTAAGAAAGATTTTCGTTGAGGTGAAGAAGAACCTTGAGTGTAGATTCTAGAGTTTGCAGAGCCCAGCTCCAATCTTGCACGAGGATTACAACTAAGTAATCTCTACCCCTTTCTCATTCTTCTAAGTTCTAACAACACCAATCAAAATAGGCCTAGGCTATGACACTGACACTTGAAATTTATTGTCATTCCATTGTAGTTGCCATTACATAAAGCAACCTTGTTGTCAACGTTTTTTACCTTGACAAATTTTAAACTTTTCACATGCCTTGTCAAGTCATTACCCTACAAATCACGTTGGTCTCCCAGTTGCAAGTGGTCGACTCAGTATTCTTTCTGAAGAGGCGGGTAATATGATGCCTGATAATTTTAAAAGGAATAATCTGGTATTGCTAAGCATCATGAACTCCGGTAAAGAGGGCCTTTATACGGATCTGTTATTCATTCTATGCTTCAGGAGTACTCATCAATGGTGAAAGTTCCAGATGACAAGAAAGATTGGGATTGGAATGATGGAAATTCAAGCGAAACTGGAGCAGTCAAGTGTGAGACTGCTAACACACAAAATGAAGAACATGGATGTAATTAAAGTCAAACAAATTTTGGTACAACATCTGAGCCTAGTGGTGCCTCTGAAGTGCACGGAATTTCAGCTCCCTTGTTTCAAATGAAACAGAGGATTGACAGTAGGCTATTACATGAGGTCATTCCGGGCATTTTCTTCCACCAGATTTGCAAATTAAATATGCCAGAAGTCTTGAAGAGTACATATGGATGGAGAGTTCCACAGGTCTTTTTTTGGCATGTTTTCAGAATTTCATATTCAACAAAGCAGCTGAATATTTTATAGTTTGATACCAAATTGTCAGAGCTGGTTCTGGTTATTTTTGATTGCTAGTGACAAGGAAATCTCGGTAAGTATACGTTGTGTATGCTTTCTTTACGATGTTATAGATATTAGTATATATATTAAGTGTGATATTTAAGTGAGACCTTTTGTGTTGAGGTCGATAACTTCTTTATGAAAGAGGTTAAGATTCCATGTCATGTCCCTATATTAGTAATTTATAATTGAATCCATTATGTATTATTCATTCAAATTAAAGATATGAATAATATTATAAACGAAATCTATTTAATATATTTAAATAATATTTATTTAAAACAATTAACAAAATATATTATTATTATATTTATAAATAACACATATAAATAATATAATATAAATCATGTATCATTTATTATGATATAAATGATATAATATAAATAATATAAAAATAAATAATATATCATTTATTATAATGATATAATATAAATAAATAATAATATAAATAAACATCTTTTAACCTATCCTCTTATGATAAAGGAGTTACGTATGGTTAGAACTAGTTTTACCACAAAAGGGAATTAATATAAAATAATAAAAATTATGAGAGGGTAAGTATGTCTTTTACCAGCAAACATAATAAGAGACGTGCCTCTTCAAACATATCCCTTGAAAGGGAAATAAATAAAGGAAAACATCATCGGAAGAAAATATAAAAAGAGTATCGGATAAATACATATATTTAGATCTGCATATATATATATATATATATATATATATATATATATATATATATATATATATATATTTCTGAGTCATAAGTAGGAAAGATATCATAAATTAATATATAGAGATATGTACATCAGCAGTAAAAGGGAGTGAAAAAATATATTATAAAATATATAAACAACTACAATACAATAAAAAATTATATTAGTTATTCCATCGAGCAAGGAAAATATTGGAAAATAGAAAGAAGACGGCAGCAGGTAAAATTATAGCAGGTAAGTAAGTATTTATATTTACTTATTCAATTTATGATTTGTAAGAATTTATATTTACTTGTTTAATTTATAACTTGTATGATATAAATGATAAGGTTATTAAGTAGGATCTGATATATGTGTTATGTATGAAAATGAAATTAAATGATAAAATATATGTGTACATATATGATTTTTTCAATAGACATTATGACAATGATTGATGATAGAATAATAGATTGATCTTAGATATGTAATCATGAATATGCATAGAAAGAATAGATTGATATGATAAATGAATATGATTATGCATAAGAAATCAATGATGATGAGAATGGAATATAATCATGTGATATATATTATTGGCCAGTTATGATATAAGGCCAAGATGACCTATTTATAAGGCATCATGTGTGAAATGTTAATAAGGACTTAAAATCATAGGATTGTGCCATATCCGAAAAGAGGATTAGCCTCATCATTAATCATCTCACCATCCTAGGTGTATGGGAAAACTAGGAGAATGTTATTGGACCTAGGTGACCCCCAAGAAGATGAAGTACCTCCGAGTGTGAGGTGAAGTCTCTTGGGCCAAGTGTCGAAGTACCTCCGGGTGTGAGGTGAAGCCTTGGGCCTATGGTATGATGAGCTCATCAATGTAATTTGTGCCCTACGGTAGGTGACTCTCAAATGAATGAAGTATGCTCGGGTGTAGCATGAAGTTCTTTGAGCCGATTGGTGAAGTACCTCGGGTATAGTGTGAAGCCATCAGGCCTCCGTATGGGATGGTTGTGTCTCCTTAATGAACCATGCCTATGGAGTTAGGGATAGATTAATGATAGGGTGACATATGATCCTCCCAAGGATAGCACTTGAGGCCTATGAAAATGAGTATGAATATGAATATGAGTATGAAAATGAATATGAATGCGAAAATGAATATGATTATGAACAATATGATTATGGATAATATGAATCTGATTATGACTAACATGAATAAGAATATGACCATGTATATGAATCATGTGATTATAGTAAATTTGGAAAGAAAAATGGGTTTATATTAATTATGATATGAAAATAAAAAAATTGGAGTACCAATGTTTCCTTTTTGTGAGTTGAAATTGTGCAAGGTCGAGGACAATTTAAGCTTACTAGAAGGGGACATTACAAGTGGTATCAGAGTAGTCATCCTGCCACCCTGTGAATAATAAGTATCTATTATTATGATCCTCATGAAAGAATATATGAATTTGCATATGTTGTTAACATCTGTGATTGCAGGAATTAAATACGCACACCAAGGTCACATTATATTTGTATTAATTATTGATAACGATTCTTAGGTAATGATTTCATTATGGAATTGATTTTAAATATATATATATATATAAATAATAAAAATAAAAATAAAAATAAATAAAAAACAAGAATCAATGAAAATCGCACGTATGAATTTCATGAATTGTTGGAATAATGGTGTTAAATACATTGCTAAAATATTTTTTAAAATATATATATATATGATGCAACATTATAAAAAAAGATTTACTTACAAAATAAATAATGAGTAAATAAGGTAAAAAATAAATAAAAATAAAATAACTCTTTAATAACAATAAAATTACATTAAGTAAATACACTAAATGAAATAGTAAAATAAAGTAACTCTATTTAAGTTCTTATAAAGTAATATATTTGACAAAATTATTTTCATCTTAACTTAATGTTATTTTATAGCTATAAGATTATATATAGTTTATATATAGATGTATTTTCAAGAAACACATATAAATTAATTAAGGATGAATATAAATATAAAATTTGTGATCATAATAACTATAATTCGACCCACAATCCTACTAAACATAACTATAACTTTTTAAATAAATAAATAATAAAAAAGTATTATATACTTTAATATTAAATTTATTATTACCATTTTTTTGTGTATACTTTAATATTAAATTACTTATACTTTCACCTAATCCTTTAATCCTAGTTGTTAATAATTTATAATTGAATCCATTATGTATTATTCATTCAAATTAAAGATATGAATAATATAATAAATGAAATCTATTTAATATATTTAAATAATATTTATTTAAAACAATTAACAAAATATATTATTATTATATTTATAAATAACACATATAAAAAATATAATATAAATACAAATAATATAAATAAACATCTTTTAACCTATCCTCTTATGATAAGGGAGTTACGTATGGTTAGAACTAGTTTTACCACAAAAGGGAATTAATATAAAATAATAAAAATTATGAGGGTAAGTATGTCTTTTACCAACAAACATAATAAGAGACGTGCCTCTTCAAAATATTGGAAAATAGAAAGAAAACGGCAGCAATAGGTAACAGGTAAAGTTATAGCAGGTAAGTAAGTATTTATATTTACTTATTCAATTTATGATTTGTAAGAATTTATATTTACTTGTTCAATTTATAACTTGTATGATATAAATGATAAGGTTATTAAGTAGGATCTGATATATGTGTTATGTATGAAAATGAAATTAAATGATAAAATATATGTGTACATATATGATTTTAACAATAGACATTATGACAATGATTGATGATAGAATAATAGATTCATCTTAGATATGTAATCATGAATATGCATAGAAAGAATAGATTGATATGATAAATGAATATGATTATGCATAAGAAATCAATGATGATGAGAATGGAATATAATCATGTGATATATATTATTGGCCAATTATGATATAAGGCCAAGATGACCTATTTATAAGGCATCATGTGTGAAATGTTAATATGGACTTAAAATCATAGGATTGTGCCATATCCAAAAAGAGGATTAGCCTCATCATTAATCATCTCGCCATCCTAGGTGTATGAGAAAATTAGGAGAATGTTATTGGACTGACCCTCAAGAAGATGAAGTACCTCCAGGTGTGAGGTGAAGTCTCTTGGGCCAAGTGTCGAAGTACCTCCGGGTGTGAGGTGAAGCCTTGGGCCTATGGTATGATGAGCTCATCAATGTAATTTGTGCCCTATGGTAGGTGACTCTCAAATGAATGAAGTATGCTCGGGTGTAGCATGAAGTTCTTTGAGCCGATTGGTGAAATACCTCGGGTGTAGTGTGAAGCCATCGGGCCTCCGTATGGGATGGTTGTGTCTCCTTAATGAACCCTGCCTATGGAATTAGGGATAGATTAATGATAGGGTGACATATGATCCTCCCAAGGATAGCACTTGAGGCCTATGAAAATGAGTATGAATATGAATATTAGTATGAAAATGAATATGAATGTGAATATGAACAATATGATTATGGATAATATGAATCTGATTATGACTAACATGAATAAGAATATGACCATGTATATGAATCATGTGATTATAGTAAATTTGGAAAGAAAAAAGGATTTATATTAATTATGATATGAAAATAAAAAAATTGGAGTACTAATGTTTCCTTTTTGTGAGTTGAAATTGTGCAAGGTCGAGGACAATTTGAGCTTACTAGAAGGGGACATTACAGAAATCTCGGTAAGTATACGTTGTGTATGCTTTCTTTACGATGTTATAGATATTCGTATATATATTAAGTGTGATATTTAAGTGAGACCTTTTGCGTTGAGGTCGATAACTTCTTTATGAAAGAGGTTAAGATTCCATGTTATGCAAGTTGCTTTTTAGTATGTGGTTGTTTGACCCCTTTTTTCTCTCTGTGTTTTGGAGAGTGGAGGAGCCTTTGACTGGTTTTTATGTGGTCTTTTATGACCATCATCTCCATTATTTGCATGCCGTCATGGAAATTATGACAGGCATTATTGTAGGAGTGATGGGATGCGGTTATAGAGCAAAGCTCTATTTATCACCACGGGGGATTCTCTGGTGACATACACACACACACAGAGACACACAAGGGTAGAGAACTTTGTTTGAAGTTTATTTGGGAGGTACAACAACAGAGAAAGAGGTTTTGAAGCTCGTTGTTGAAGGAAAGACGTGGCTAAAGGATCAAAGAGAACCTTGTCTGCACCATCGATCTCACAAGTTCTTTTCTTCTTAAGAAAATGTTATTTGGAGTTTGAGAATTCTTTTATACATTTTTGGCTCTGTTGATATGTTCAGTTTATCTTTGTGTTAATAGAAAAGCCAAGAGCTTATATATATCTACGTTTAGAAAAGACCCAGAGCTTAGTATAGCTCTGTGTTTTGAGAAACCGTTAGCAATATATTTTACCGTGCTTTGAGAAGTCGAAAGTTTAGTATTTCATTGTGAAATGAGAAGCCGATAGCTTAGTCTATCACTGTGTCTTTGTGAAGTCTTTAAACTTAGCGGAACTTTATGTAAACCAAACCGTTTTACTTAAATTATTCTGTGAGATGTTTGAGGCCGAAAGCTTGAACATATTTCAGTAGGAATGAGGCCGAATGGCCATACACTTTACATATTTTGGTTAAGACTTAAACTCTTTCGACTTACATCGAATAGAGCGAGAACTCTGTGTTACATCTTTATTTTATGATATAGCAAATATGTGTAGGCCGATTGGTTTTTGGGACATTGCCTGGAACAGGCCAAAAGGCTAGTGAACACAGTAGGTAGCTGCTAGATACAGTTAGTAGACTCTTGCAATTTGAGAAGATAGTTTGCACTAAGCATTAGTATGTTTTTATGCTAAGGTTGAAGTAACCTTGTCGTGCTTGAACTTTTAGACAGTTTCTGTGTAGTGACCAAACAATTATTATACTCAGAAATACCCGAGAAATCTGGTTGTCCTCAGTTATCTTGCACTCAAGATAGCAAAGGATACAAATGTTGTTTTGTTTCTCTTAAAACTTGTTGAATCTATCTTTAGATGTCAAACTGAGCCTCGCAAGATCATTGTATTAAGTCTTAGAAGTTGAGACTAGAAGTTTTTGTTATAGATGTTTATTTTATCTCTTTAACTTATTTAAGTTTTATTGTTTTGAATCCAAGACTTCGAGAAAGGTTTTCTCTTATTCTAAAAGTGTATAGAAATGATTTAGATATTATTAGAAGCACTTGAAGCTATGTTATATATTTATATATTAACATATATGTTTTCTTCAACTAGATCATGTATTTCCATTATGCAAAGATGATGTACTATTGTTCTTAATCTTTCTATATCGGTGAATGAAGGGAGACCATTAGGTCAAAGACATCATTGTTTTATTATCCGTCTAGACTTGTATCTTTTCTTTCAAATTAAAAGATTGAACTTAGTCTTGAGTATTTATGCTTTTGTTAGTATTTATTAAGACCTTACATAGAGGGGGATAAATCTTATGTATTATATTTTACAAAAAAAAAAGTGAATTCAATCAATGACCAATTAGTCAAGATTTGACGAGTGGTCATCTTATTCACGCTATATTATGGATATTTTTTATTCATTTTTAAAGGTACCTTGATATTGCAAAGTATTGGAGTAGGGGAGTTAAGCACCCTAGATTTTACCCCGACGAGTTTAGAAAACTTTAACTCTTAAGTCAATTATGTTATTGATTTAGTCTATTGTGTACTTTGGTCAACAGTCAAAAGGTCGAGAATGTTACAAAGAATCGATGTTGTTCATTATATAGAGGAGACAAAGGCTCCTTAAATAGAATTACAAAGACAAATGTTTCTAAAAGAAACAATCGTTAACAAGAGACGAAGTTAGAAACTATTGGATGACCATTAATAACATAAATAGAAATATATTATTCTAATACCCTCCCTTAATGGTCATCATTCTAACTACCCAAAGAGATAACAGAGAAGGCTGCCCCCTTCTTCTCAGAACGCTTCTGCAACAAAAGACAAGAGCCTGCCACTGACTCTGCCACTTGAGATGAGTCTGCCACCAACCCTCCCAGAAACTGCAGAACTTCTAGATAAACCCAAAAAACAACACCAACCATCCAACCTGATGTTGGAGAACTGTCCCTCCCTGTAACCAAAGACACACCGAGAACAGCTGCCACGATTTTGAGGAAAAATCGGCAAACCCTCCAAACTTTTGCAAATGAGCACGACACTCCAAAACAGACTGCAAGAAGTCAGCTGTGCAAATGTTCGCCCCAGCAGCAACTCTAGATGCGACCAAAACAGACTGCAGCAAAGTACGATTTTTGAGGAAAAAATCGCCAAACCCAAAAATCCAAAAATTACAAATCATCGTTTTTTTCGGAAAAAAGGGTAAAACCCAAATACCAGAGAACCCTCCCGAACGACAGAAACCCTGACTAGGGTATATAGGAGAAAAACCCTTAATTTTTGAGGAGAAAATTATAAACCCTATTACAAAACGATTTTTAAGGCAAAAATCGCACAAAACCCACAACTAGAATTTTTAAGGAAAAAATTAATGAAAACCCAGAACATCGATTTTTCAAGATTGAAAACAGCACCCAAAAAAAATAGAGGATTTATTAAAACCCTAGCCGCCAAAATTTATCAGAAACCTTTTAGGTAGACAGGGACCAAAAATCCTCAAACCAGAACAAATTCGAGGCAAAAATCCACCTAGAACAAAAGCACGAATTTCTAGAAAAATAGGAAACGCCCAGAAAATGCAGCAAATAAGGATGAGAAGAAAAAAGCACACCCTGATCTGCAAAAAAAATCCGCACCAAAAAGCTTAAAGGACACACGCCTTACAGACACGGGATTATCAGAGAAAGAGACGACTTTTTCAGACAAAAAATGCAGGTTATAGAAAACCCGCAATTTTAAAATCACGTCTCTTCCTTCCACGATTTTTTTAATCTCCAACCCATCGATTTCTCCAACAAACAAGACCCACGATTTTGCAGCAAACCCTCAAATTTCAGAATAAAAAAATGCCCCACAATTTTTTTTTAAAAAATTCGCTAAAAAGCAAGAGGCCACGATTTAAAAAAAAATTGCCAAATTTTGAAAAACAAAGAGCCCTCCCAAGATCCTAAGCCCTCCCGTGAGGGAGTCCGACTCAGATCGGCTCTGATACCATGTTACAAAGAATCGATGTTGTTCATTATACAGAGGAGACAAAGGCTCCTTAAATAGAATTACAAAGACAGATGTTTCTAAAAGAAACAATTGTTAACAAGAGACGAAGTTAGAAACTATTGGATGACCATTAATAACATAAATAGAAAGATATTATTCTAATAGAGAAACCATAGATCAAGACAATATTAAGAGACTAAAAAGCACTTTGTTGTTAAAAAGTCGATACTAGTTATATAAACCAAGTATGGTTATTATTGAGTGGAGAGTAAAATGACAAGAAGTCGTAGCCCTGTTGTGACCAAATCACACATCGCCCCATTGCAAATGGGGACCCCCTTTTTTTGAGTTTTGATGCTTTGCATGAAGTTTTGATGATGTCTTAGAGCTATTTCATGATGAAGTCAGTGGTGTTTGAGTCCTATAGTTCCCTGATGACCTGATCCTGATGTTTGAGATCCTGAAAATGACTTAAGTCTGGTATCCTGATCCTGAAGATCCTGAAAATTGGCTAAGTCTGAAATCTGGTGGACCCTCAAAAATCTAGAATCTGCATGTTAAATCTGGTGGATCTAAGACCTATCTCAAACATCCTGAAAGGTATATTGAAAAATATTTAAAGTATAAGAAATTCAATCTCTAAACTTATACTTAGATATTGAAGATGGAAGGCCTTAAACATTGAAAATCTGACAAGAAAGTACTTCATAAGGTTGGGCGCCTTTGCATGTTCAAACAATCAACAAAATTGCGCCTTGGATAAGATGCATCAATCCATACTAGATAGTGGGCGCTTGAAAGATAGAAGTCAGTCAAGACATGTTTCATTACTTAGAATTGCAAAATTGCAAGTATCAAGTCATCAAGTCTAGGCGCAGTTTCCATCAGTACAAACCCATTCTGGCGCCTAGGAAGAAATTGCATTGCAAGACACCTTTGAATGAACCTCTTAAGTGAGATTGACTTCTTTAGGCCATTACAATTGTTTGAAATCATTTTAAGTCATGAATGTGGGACTAACTTGTGTTAGGCGCTCTTTCCTCCTTTTTTCACCTGTATATGCGCCTCAGTTTGAAGTGGGATTATTCACATGTTTAAAGTTATTTCTTTGTGTTATGAAGTGATTGATATATTGTCTTGTCTTGTAGGAACATCAACCAAGCTAAGGAGTTGTTCCAGGAGTCACCTTTGAGCAAGAAGCTTGGAGTCACCTTCAAGGAGGAGTCATCATGTGGCTGATCTAAAGAACCCTTCAAGATCATCAAGGACAAGCCCCTGAGTCACCTTCAAATTGTAGAGGAAACATCAATGACATCATGTTAGATCACGTCAAGTTCAAGTATACTTCATCAATGGCATCATGTTCGAAGACATTCATCCATCCAAACTTAAAGTCAAGTTCTCCTAATCTTCAAAGGTTCATTTAGCTTCAAAGTCTCCTTGAGAGGTCATCTACTCCACATCCAAACAAGATGTTATCATCTACACTCTAAAGGGCCACTTCAAGGTCAACATGCCAAGTGCACTACTTCATCTTCATCATATCATCAAGCAAGGCACTTCATCCATTTAACTTCAAGTTCTTTCAACTTCAAGTCCAAGAGAGATCTCCTACTCCGATTCATGAATGAAGCATCATCATCTACAAGTTGAGAAAGAACCATCATTATCATCATCATCTACTCTTCATGAAGATGCATCGAAGAAGATCAACATCAACCTACCTGTAAGAAGGAACATCACAGTGTTAGTCAAATGAAACAACATGTATCATACTTATCCAGTCAACAAGGCAAGATCAACAAGATACATCTCAAGTGTTCATCATCAAAAGCAATTACATTCACAAGTATGCTGAAGTGGCACCTATGTGGCGAGTACACATCATCATTCAATCATAACCACCCACATCATTTCAACTGCATTCAATGTATCATTTAATAAAAGAAGCCAAAGGGACGCCTATGTGGAAGATGCTTTAAATGATTTCATCTTATCCTTATCACATTGGAAAATGTGCCTTCATTGTCTCTCTCTTTTATACTAAAAATAGCAAGTTGTTGTAACTACATGTTGAGATGGCATGATCTAAGCCCTTGGTTACATGAAATGATCTAAGCCATTCATTGTATTTTGGACACTATATAAAGGCCTTGTTGCCTCATTTGTAAGATATAGTTTTGTAGGAATAGAATGGGAGAGACTCTCGAAATTCTCTGAGAGGGCTTGAAGTTGTTGTAAATATTTCTCAAAATTAATGCAAAGGACATTGGAGCATTATTTGGTGTTAAGTGTTATCTTGTGAAATAACATGGTTTCCTGTATCTTGATGAAATGGAGAGATGTTTCAAGTAGATTAGAAGTAGATTAGAAGCTCTTTGATGTAATGTATGTTTGTGTTGAATATTTGATCAACTCCTAGCTCATGCTTTTAACATTCATCGCCGGTGAAGTGTTGTGTAAAGCTAGTATGAGCCTCATTTGCTTGAGTTCGATCATGGATGTTTGTTTGAGCTGCGCCATTCGATGGGTGCTTATATGAGCCTTCATGATTTGAAAACCATTCGCATACCTTAGGAGATTGCACCAACTTCATGTAGTTGTAGGCATCCTTGGCGAAGTGGAGTTAGGTTTATTTAGGAGTTTGTCTATTCAAGCATCATCATTGCTTCATTGACCTTAGATTAGCCTTTTTTGAACCCTTATCTTTTTTGCTTTTCTTTATTATTAATACATCACCCACACTAAAGGAGGAATAAGCTAAACAAGTATGAAGAAGTCTAATGTAAGTCCCTTTGTGATTATCAGCAAGATCACATGTAATCACTGAGTTAACCCGTCATGAATTATAAAAAGGAACCTTGGAGTTACCTCACTGGATCACATAGTTCAACCTTTGAAGAGCTTTATTCAAGAGAGAGTGGGATACTCTAGTGTTTTACTCTATTGTTGACTTGTCTAAAAACAATCATCAACAAGACCCTGATAAATTGTGAATATGCAATAGGGACTCTCGGAAAAGATAAAATTATCCAAACTTACATATTGTATGTATATCCTAGATATGTTGGAGTACAGGACCACTGAGAGGGGGGGTGAATCGGTAGTCTATAAACTTTAAAACCTTTTGCACCTTTTAACTCACAGGATAAAGAATAAGAGACTTCAAAGATTTATCAAATACATATGCACAAGTATGATTATAAACATTATAATCAAGACCTCAAAAACAAAACATTAGGGCACACACATAAAGATAAACAAGATGAACCATAACACATGTTTTTCATGAGTGGAAAACCCTCATAGGGATGAAAAACCACTCGGGAAAATTGCCTCACTGGCTTATCAAAATCTCACTGATTACAATAGTTGTCCCACTGACAAACAACCATGCCTCACTGGCTACTTTGTTTAGAAGCACCTACTTCAAGGAGCACCAACCCCTAATACATTTAGAAGCACCAATTTCAAGGGCACCAACCCTTAATACATTTAGGAGCACCAACTCCAAGGGCACGAACCATTAATACATGAATATGAAAATATACAAAAGAAAACTCTATTTCTCTACATAGCAAAACCTTATATCTCCTTTTGCTTTCACTTTACAAAGTCTTCTTCAATCACAGACCATTAACACCATGTCAGTACCAACAAATTAAATTTGTTTCAATCTCTGCAAACAACAATTTATCTGTATAACCAAATTGTAATTTCCTTTCTTGTATTCCATAAACACTAATTAGTCTTCAACCTTCACATATTGCAAACACCATGATATCCTGCACAAAACTGGTTAATTCTCATATTGACATGTAGATAATCTTCTCAAAAACTCAAATCAATGATCAAAATCTCCAAAACCATCGTATAAATCTCATACTTAAATTTACTGGCCCTTTGCATGTGAATAGAGCTTCAAAAATCAGCTTTTAGGTCTTTTATAACACTCTGCACATCAAATTTAGAAAGACAGGTGTGACCGTTGGCGTTCAAAAAGCCAACAAAAGGCATCAGTTAGATCTTCTTTCACACCATTACTATCTTTTAATCTTTGTCGTTGATTCTTCTTTCGCACCCATAAGCCTCCGATGACATGGTGTCCCCGGTGCCCCTAGGAAGTCGGGGCCAGTCATCTCACGAGGCCGATACCCTCAAGTTATGACTTAAGTGATGGTTGACCTGATATCGGAAGTCACCTTTAAAATAGAATAAAAGGTGTGACGTTTAGGGGTTACAAAGTGCTCTTAATGTGTTTTACATAGGGTTTAAACCTTCAAACAAATAAAACCCTAATTATTTAACTTGAACACCACTTCTAATTGCTCTGCTTGAATTTCAAATTACTTGCTTGAATATTATCTCAAATTGCTCTGCTTGAATATCAACTTATCAGTGAAGCTCACAATGAGCATGATGGATATGTATGTTAACAAACACTTGTAATAATAATATCATCCCCTTTTGCCATACTTATGAAGACAAGATGAGTAATCATTGTGTCAACACCTTTCTGACAACATTCTTCTACACTCTGTATAATGGGCACTAACCTCTGAAACAATAAATGCTTGAAGTATCAATAAGCTTATCAACATCAAATAGGAGTAATGCATGAACAAGTAACAACCACAACATGATGAACCATCAATACCATAAGCTCAACTCAACATGTTTGATAACCAATATGGATCACTGACTGATCACAAGCATGAGCTTCCTTTCTCTGCACAGCAACATCTAATGACATACAAACAAGATGACTTCAATTTGCATCACATATCATGACATGACTTCATGACTTCATGACTTCAACTCCATGACTTCAACTTGCATTACATAACATGATCTTGATGTCCCATAACCTTGATGTCCTGTATGACCTTGATGACCTGCATGAAGCAACCCTTACTTTGACATCAATGACAAGACAACATGCCAAAGATCAACAAGATAAGGAATATTTCTGAGTCAGATTGACTAGAATTTGAGTATAGTTCACACAATTATGCCTAGAGATACTAGCCAAACAAGTCAAACTGTAAGATGAGATAGTCTTCAAGTCGAGTTAGAGGTGTGTAAACACATGACTACGTTTATTGCAAACGACTATTTATATAGAAACTTTGACCAAAGTGGTGCATTTAACTCTGCATGCATTAGTCAATTCACAATGTCTAGATGGCATAACTTGTCAGAAAGATCATACTTAGCTAGAAGGTCGTCTAGAGTTGTATGGTTAATTGAGTTACGTAGGACACAGCACTAGAACTCAGCTGGTAACTTGTTAGATCCAAATGTCTATACTCTTTGTGAAGGGTAGGGCCACTTCCAAGAAGGAAAGTGAGCGAGGAACCGTCGGTTTGTGGTTGGAGGTAAAGCACTCAAATGATGGTCTCACTCTGTAGCAAAAGACTCGCCAAGACTTGAACGACAGTTATCAAGATTCCAGAGACAATACTCTTTATGTAAAACTCCATGTTATGATTATGATGTAAAACTATTCTTTTGCCAAGAGCAATATATTTGTAAATGTCAAGTGAAATGTTATCACTATAATTTATCTTTGAATATAATGAATTTCAAGATTGAAAAATATTCAGAAAAGATATACTTTTATTTCTTTGAAGTTTAGCAATGATTAATATATATATATATATATATATATATATTCAGAAAAGATATACTTTTATTTCTTTGAAGTTTAGCAATGATTAAAATATATATATATATCACTCATGTATATCTTGTTCACTTACTTTCTTTGTAAATTGTGTATGTAATTCCAAGTAATATGAGAAGGCATGTTACAGAAAACAAATAAAAAAACTGATATTTTAGAGTCATTGAGGAAGTATAGTGGCAGATGAGTCGGAAGCCCGTAAAATTGGAAGTCACTATGTTTGTAGATAGAGTAGTCTATAGAGTTCAAAGCTATGCTGCTGTTGATCAACTTAATCTGTGGAGTCATGATTTCTCCCATAATTGTGTTGGCCATCGAATCTGTGTGTGAGCTGTTGTTCAGTCGGCTGTAAGTTGGTAAAATTGCAGTCTATTTTGGTGTTGAGTCTAAATCTGGTTGCTGTGCTTTTCTATGTGAGCAGTTGTAGTAGCTGTGTGTGAAGTTTGGTATTTGAAGGCTATAATCGATGAGCTGGGCCAATGTCTGTAACAATTGCCATGTTATGACTAAAAGCCCTATGTTATTGCTGGTGGACTGTACGTAGATATTCTCTTGAAATCATAAATTTGGTTGTTCATATATTATTCCTGAGGCTGTTTAAGCCCATTGAATATTAAATTTTGGATGTTTAAGTTTTCCTATAAAATGGACGCTGTGAAACCAAATGCCTTTCATTAGGCAGCTTGGTTTTCGGCTGCATCACATGTTCCCTGCTTCAACCACAATAAAATAAGAACTAAAATTCCCCATGCATTGTGCACTCCTGGGATAGATAGTTTGGCAAGGTCTGATATATTTCAACCTTAGACATGAGGTCAAAATGCTAGAGATATAAAATTTGACAAACATATGTAAAATATAAGGAGAAAAAATATACTTGTTTCCACAAGCAAGGTCTTACAACCAAGAGGCATGCCGATCAGGCTATAGATAAAAATGAATTTGCTAAGATTTAGCGGAGTTTTTTCCCAAGTTTTTGCCAGGTCCAAATTTTTGAAAATTTTTGAGTCTGCCAGGTTTTTGCGAATCCAAGTTTTTCAAATCTGAGTCTAAGCATAAACAGCACCGCGCTAAAGGTCGCCCACAACTTCAACAGAGATTGCACAGCTAAAACTTTAAAGCAATTAAAAACTAATAATCTTTGGTCTCCAAGGTTGCATACTGTGAGAGCCCTTTGGCATCTTCCCAATACAGAGGATTAAAAATGGATTCAAAAATACTAATAGCAAAAACAGAAGAATATGCGTTCATTGATCTTACTATGCATACGAACTAAGTACATTCCAACTCAAATTAATTTACATTAATGTACATAACAAAATTCCTTCCCAAAAACTACAAACAACAAAACAACATCATCGCTTACCTAAAATGCGGATGCCCTAACCCACACCCAAAAATTAGAAAATACAGAATGATTAAAACCACGAGAAGCATATGGACAAAAAAAAAAAAAAAAAGTGGATAAATGGGGATATTTATTTATACATACATTGTTCCTGGAATCCATAATTTCCTTGAAGGCGACAACCCAGTCGATCGAGTGCTTGCCCTGTCTCCCGAACCCAAAACCCTACAGTGTAAAAGGCCTTGCCAAATGAAATCATCTCTCTCGATCTCTTTTTGGGTGCTTGTATCTTAGATTCTAAAGAAAACTATGTCAGTCTCGGAAGAAATATATGTTTGTGTTAAATTGGGATGGAATAATTAGATCTATGAAGGAATCTCCACAATTGGTGGGCTGCAGAGGGCAGCCAAGAGGACAAAAACTACGTGAGTACCGAAAAAAGGCCTATTAACGGACTTTTATAAACTGTAGTCTAAATGCACATGGGACCCTGCAATTATGTTACCCTAACTCGGAGAATATGTACCTAAATGTCTGGTTACGCCAAGGTATGAAATGGAGCTACCGAACTTTGGGCATCAAGGGTCGGTTTTCGCCCTTCTTATTTTATATGGTAAAATACATCATGACTTTTTCAGTTTCATTGGTAGCAAGAAGAAAATGAACAAAGAGATCCAAATGTATAAATCTTAATACAATATTATAAAATACAATTAAATAGAATATAAAATATAAGTGAAAGGGGTTGTGTTTTAATGGCAAGGTCATAAGGTTCTCAAAATGGAGATCCAAGTTTGAATCCCCCAAGTAACATCTATAGTTGGAACTCCAAGTTGTGGCTCTTGGACTTACATTGTAGCTCTTAAGTTGAATTGAGTTGAATAAGTGGCTTCTAAGCTCTAAGTTGAATATGTGGATGGGGAGGAGGTCTCTCTTGTGACTTGCGTTGGGTGAACCTAAATATCCTCACAATTATCAATAAAAAAAAAGAATATAAAATATATTATATTTATATATTTTTAGTTTAATATTATATTATACAATTGTACATTTAGATTAAATATATTATATATTTATTATTGAATTATATTATTATACATATAAAATATATAATATACTTATCTTTATTACAAAATATAATTATTTTATACATATATTGCTAAATATATTTCTATTATTCTATTATATTATAAAATCATATATTTATATTAAATACATTATATATTTCATATTTGTGCCAAATGCGTTCCCTTAATGTGTTAACAAGCTAGTACAGAGGATCAACGATAGAGGGCTTCAGAGAACGATGCAAGACGATTGAAATCATCTTGCTCGTTCATCTACGTCAAATTCTGCTCAAATATCTGGCAACATCAGGTACATCGTAATCATCACCAACCATAATGAAAAGTCGTCAAAATGTTGACGAGGAGTGTAAGCTAATGGATGCTATCTGGCATTTTCACCAACGGTGATGGCAAGATCTTCACCATTGAGGTGAAAACTATAGTTTTACTGCCAACATCACCAACCAAGAAACCCATGACAGGCAAATTTTCTTTGAAAAAATGGACATTACTTTGGAAAAGCCTCGTGACTATGGTCACTCATTTATTCAAACTTCATTGTTGAGATTCAATATCATTAAATAAAATTATGTATAATGTAAAATATATTATATTTATATATTTTACAGTATAAGATTATATTACAAATTTTTATATTTAGATTAAACATAATATATATTAAATATTTATATTTATTTTACATATAATATCCAATATAATTATATTTTATTATTATATAGTATATTTTATATAATTTAAATTATTTAACATATTTTTAAATAATATTATATTTTTTATAGGTAAATTGTGCGGTTAAGGCCCACTTCTGATATAAAAGACAAAAAAATGAGGAAACCAACTGCAAACCCTCAAATGGGGAGCACAAGGAGTAAAGAAAATAGCTTAGAGGAAAATAATGTCTAAAAAGCCAGCGAGAAACTAGGACCCCTGAGGAAATACTTCTAAGAAGAACATCTATAAGAAGCGAGCGTAAAGACAATACTAAACAAATCCATTATCCTCAAACAATATGAAAAATCCTTCAGACCTGAATGGTTACACCTTTCTTTCTAATCCTAGTAAGAAGAGCATCCATTGTCAACTGAGAGCCCTCGTCAACAACATCCCTTCCTTCTATCCGAAGTTTCTCTGCTTCAAATTTTCTACCTTTCTTCTTCCCTGAAATAGGAATGTTTGGTTTCGTGATGCAACTCGTAAACTAAGCAATGGAGTATTTCTTTAGAGGAATAACCACTTCATCGTGGTCAATAAAATTAGGAATCACATCATCAAGATCTTCCATAAAAGGAAATTTGCCCTCAACATTAGAATTGTCTCCCTCCCACTTAGATAATTCCCTAGGAGGACATTGAGACGGTGTGGAATCCATACAATTTGTGGTATCCACCAAAGGCACAGGATCGGATCTTGTCTCATGTTGGAGTTCCAAGAACTTACCATGATTGCACCAAATGAACTCAGCATCAAGAGAACATGTCTTCTTAATCCACTTCCTGAGTCTAATTACCTTGGATCCTGACGACTTTTTTGTGATGCACCCAATAATTTTGTGTCCATTCAGATTGCAACAGAAGCACCTGAATGGTAAGCCTTCATAATTTAAGTATTGAGTCCAAACTCCAAAAGAGGAGTGAATTCTAATAGAATGATGCACAGGTTTTGAAATATCAATCATGGCACAAACTCATGTGAATTTGTTTGTAGCCACATAATCAGAGTTCCACTTCATAAAGGAGCCCACCCGATCAATCATCTTCTTAATCAGATCCGCATCTCACATGATCAACAAAAAGGTTGTACAAATGGATCAAGATTGGGATGGAGGTGATTTTTGTAGTTGTTGGATCAAAGAATGGAGACCACAGGGCAAAGAAAAGGCCTAATTATCCATAGAACCAAGGACTATTATGCTTCACAAGGTTGCAATCATATGCTGAGATAAATAAGAGAAGAAAGAAACCAAAACCCAACATATCGATCTCGGGTGTGGCCAAGCTACTCTAGGTTGTCTTTACCCACTCCACTAAATGCTCATAAGACAAGTGTTTCCTCAGGAATCTAAGGACAAGGCATCGATTCCCAATATCCAATGATGTTGTGTTAACACAAGCATTAGAAATATGAAAATCAATGGGCTCCTCCACCAGCACCACTTCAAAGTCTCCCAAAAAGTATTTATCAGGTAAAGAAGGGGATGGATCTAAACCCACATCTGATCCTAGGACCTGATTATGGTCATCCACCAAAGATTGCACCATTTTTTGGGTGAAATATTAGGGTTCACCAACACAATCTGCACCCTACAAAACACACCACATTCATGGAAAGGGTTTGCTCTATTCTTGCATGCCTTGTAAATTTAAGGATCCATATGGGCTTTGTTCATCGTAGGGTCAAGAGTTGTGGATTCATGAGGAATAAGAGGATGCATTCCATTTGTCAACGATCCAAGAGGATCGAAACATAAACCTCGCTCCTTTGTCTCCAACGGCCCGTTTGAAGCCTTTTTTTCTTTATGTCACCCTCCATTGTGCCTCCTGCTGCCATTTTTCTCCTCCTCTATGTCGTGTGGCTACTACTTGTGCCACATTCTCGCCTCCCTACTGTCGCACATTCCTCACTCTATATTCTTTTTTTATTGAAAGATTTAAATAATATTATATTATAAAATATATATTTATATTAAATATTTATATGTAGTTGTTATTTGATAATATATATTAATTTTATATCTAAAATTTATATTATATTTATATTTATAACTAAATATTATATTCTATAAAATATAAATATTAAATACAAATATAAGAAATTAACTCATTGTTTGATAAGTTGGAGAGAAAGATATAGAAGTGTGAAATTACTAAGGATTTTTGAAATGGGACTAGCTACCATAGTTTGTGGCATGAAGTTGATTTGAATTGACCATGTGTTTCTTTAGTTACTTCTACTTTAGAAGTAGCCACTACATCTTCTTCTAATGCTTTGGGTATCGATAACTTAGAAAGTAGTGAAATTTTTCTAACTCAATCTACTTGTTCTTATCCCCAAACAAAAAATCAAATTTATGTACCTATAGATTCATAGGTAGAAAATTCTGGTGTTCCTAATTTTGAGAATTTATAAAATTATCCTAAGTTAGCCATAACACTTTTTCTAACTTTAAAGTAGATGAAGTTGGTAAAATAGGTCCTTAAAGTTCTTGTAAACATATTAACTATACATGATTACTACTTCCTCAACCAAACCATTTACATATGAAGAATCATATACATAAAAACTTTAGTAAAATGCTATGCAAGTTGAATACAATACTATAATGAATAATCATACTTTAGTTATTTTTTTTCTTACTCCAACCCATTATAGAGTAAGTATATGCTTGATGGTTCCATTAAAAACATAAGGCATACCTTGCTATGAAGTATTATGTGCAACAAGAAGGTATAGATTATGAGGAAATATTTGCACCTACTACTAAGTGGTACACTATTCACAATGACACATAATGGGCGAAATGTACATCAAATAGATGTCAAGAGTGCCTTTTTGAATTATGATCATATGAGGAAGTATACATGACATGACCATAAGGTTTTGAGGTAGTTAGTGTTGAGCACAAGATATATTGGTCTAGTAAAAGTATTATATGGGCTCAAATTGGCACTAAGTGTATGGTATGAAAAGATAGATTCTTACTTGCATAAAATTAGTTTTGTGTGTTGTGAATCATATGATACTTTATATATTCAATTTTAGGAAAATTGGTTGGTGAATCTTATCCTTGATGTTGATGATTTGCTTGCTATAGGGATTGATGGTAAATGCAACTAGGTTGTGAAGGTAAAACTAAAAGATGGGTTTGATATGACAAATCTTGGTCTTCTTCACTATTACTTGGGGATCGAGGTAACTTAAAAGAAAAAAGTATTTCAATTACACAAATCAAGTACATTTTCAAGTCATTCTAGAAAGGTTTGGTATGAATGAGTGCTAACTTGTAATAACACCTAGATAGAAAGTCACTTGAAATTGTTTAAGCATGATTAAGATGTTTTTTTGATAGCACAAAATATAGATAGCTACTGAGAAAAATGATATATTTGATGACTACAAACTAGATATTTCCTTGGCATTGAGTATTTTACTGATTCATGCAAGATCCTAGAGAAAGTCATTGATAGGTAGCTAAAATAGTTTTTTGAACATATTACCTCCAAGGAACAAAGACATATGGCCTTGAGTACTGCTATAAAAATATTTTCTAACTTGTTGGATATTGTGATGTAGACTATGGTGGTTGTGTGGATGAAAGCGTATCCACAATAGGTTACCCTATACATATGGGGTCATTTGTAGTGCATGGTGTTATAAAAGGTCGGTTATTATTGAAAAATTATTAGTAGAATTAGAATATATTCCATCATGGGATGCCTCTAAAGAAAAAGTATATTTAAAATGCATTCTTAAAGACCATTGAATATCTTAGATTAATATTGTACACCTTTATGTATGGATAGTCTTAGAGTATAATCAATATGTTGAAGAATTTAGTGCTCCATGCAAAGATAAAGCACTTGGATATCATCAAGTATCATTATCTACGAATGTTGGTGTTAATTAAAACTCTAGAGTCAATTATTTTCCTAAATGTGGATAAAAAAACTAATATCTATACAAAACCCATTGTTAGAGTGAAATTTGAAAAGTTTAGAAAGCAGCTTGGTATGTGTTAGAAGAGCTAACTTTGGCTCATAGGGTGGTTTGTTAGGACTTGCTTGAAATTCCTTAGGTTTAGATTTAGATTTAGTTAGAAGAAATAATGTAAAAGGAGGCATGAAACTTTTATTTAGAATAAAACACACCCCTTTAATAAATAAAATAGGTTTTAGTTTGTTGGTGGGTATTCCTGCGTGCAAGATGGAGGTTAATTGGAAGGTTTATTGAAATGGTAAAAACTTTATCTATTTAATCTGTTCTCTTTAATGTTTGGTATAACTTCTTGTATTTCATTTTTGGAGGAGATCAACAAAATGCTTGTTCCCACCCATAGTGGGCATAAGATTCAACCTATTTTGTTTTGTATAATTATCTTAACATAAATAGAAGTGAAATATCCCTAAATTTTATTAAAATCCTATTTTTTTACAAATATATATTTCTCATACATTTATAGTCAAAATAAACACATCAAGGCCTAAGGTTTAATAAGTGATATGAAAACAATACAATAATCAAATTTAGATAATTATGAGTTGAGGTTGTGAAATGTAAATGACAAGTTATAAGGTGTTAGTTCTTTGATGATGTTGAGTGTTGGCATTGTTGATTTGATTGTGTAGAAGTACTCAATGATTGGATCTCAGTTTGTGGTATTAGATCTATGTTGGAGATTGTGTCTTCAAATCTTATAAAAAGTTTAAAGTAGATCTAAATACACACAAATGAAGTATACCTATGTCTAATATCTATTAATGAAATACTAATGTAATATAGAATTGATGTAAGAGAATCCTAGGGGTTGAGCAATCTTGTATCACGTAAAAAATATTTCCTTCTTTGTTTCCTAGTTTTAGTTTTCCACTCATTATAATAGTTTGTCCACCTTGTTTGTTTTGATTTTTTGTGTCACTATAGTGTGTTAGGAGTAGTTTTGTTGTGAGTGGACCTACACAAACCATGCACATTTGTGCAAATTGTTCTTTTACACAACCCAATTGGATTAAGTTATTTGGTGAGCCTTGTGAAATCTATGGTAAGCACAATTCAACTCATACACCATCACACAATCTCTTATTTGACCTCTACAATCTTCAATGATACTATTCATGTTGATGGATTGTTCCTAGCTATTGTACAAGACGTCAAGCATAATTTTATTTGTCATATAACTCTTTACATACTTGTTCAAATTCTATGCAACCCATGCAATGTTGCATAATGATTGAATATGCAATTCTTAATGCACTAAATGGTTGATTATGTCTATGCACAATCATTCAAAGACACACATTTTACTATGTGTTTCTACACACTTATTCTAAGTCTTTAGTTTAGTGCAAGCCTCACATGTGAGTATTTTTATCATATATGTGATTATGTATTTCTATAAATATATTAATTGTTTTTTTTCTCTCATTAGGCAATTGGAATTGATTTAAAGCTCACTTGATGACAACATTCCCACTTCTTCCAAAATTTGATTCAACATGATCTATTCATCCTTTAAGTGTCATTTATCTTCACTATTGAAAGTGGTAGTTTTACCAAATTGACAACACTTGGCATAACTATTCTAACTATTTAGTTCATTAATGAAGGCCAAAAGTCACATTCAAGAAAACATATAATAATGTAATCTCAAGAAGAATGGGTTCAAGTTCCAGAACTTAATTGGTATAATAGAGAAGGCTTTTACTAGAGAAATAGTGAGGGCATATTAAAGTTTGGGAATTTAGCTAGATTTCAACATACAAAGTCTCTATCTAGGATAGGTGTTTCTCTTTGGGTTGGGTAGTTAAGACAGATGGGTTCCATAATTTTGAGAATGAACCATGTTTGTGTTTTATTCTTTTTTCAAGTGAATATAAGTGTTAAATGTTTCCTAATCTCCATGTTTCTTCCTAGTTTCTTCTATGGTGTACTTGCGAGGCCTAGTTAGTATTATCCAAGATATTTGACTTGATATTATATTTTGATGTGTGTGTGTGTAATGGACTTGGTTGATGTTGAGATTGTGAACTATGGATATTATTATTATTTTGACTATAGAAAATGAATGTTTTATATTTTTGTTAGATATTTATTTTTTTGTTTGTTTAAAAAGAAATAATATGTTTATTCAAATGTGAGGCCTAGTTAGTATTATCCTAGATATTTGACTTGATATTATATTTTGATGTGTGTGTGTAATGGACTTGGTTGATGTTGAGATTATGAACTATGGATATTATTATTATTTTGACTATGGAAAATAAATGTTTTATATTTCTGTTAGATATTTATTTATTTATAGTTTTATTAGGGAAGGGCATTACATAGGTATCAGAGCACCAGGTTGCAACACTTGGGAGCTTTAGGGAAAATGTAATAATATAAATTTGTTTCTTGTTTATAGAATATGCTTCCTCGACAAGGACATAGTCATTCTGCATCAGATCATTTCAGAGAACCGATCGATCGTGGGCCTCAAATTCTTCAGGCCTTGCAAAACTTGGTAAATGTTATTCAGGAGAGACTACCTTTGCCTAATAATCAAGGTCAACATCATTTAGAAGGGAAACATTCTATGCCCTGAGAACACAGTAGAAGTCCTCTTCAGGGTGGTGCAGTACATTATGAGGAAGGAGAATCAGGGCATTATTCACCTCCTCCTCACAACACTTGAGTTGAGATAGAGGCTTCCATTGACGTAGATAAGTTGATTCAAGATTTCCTTAGACTTCAACCACAACACTTTTTTGGTTCTACTGATGGATCAGAGGCAGAATCTTGGTTGATTAGTCTTGAGAAATGTTTTGCATTGAAAACCTATGGGAGTAATCTTAAGGCCAGATTGGCAATACACTTGCTCAAGGATAATGCTAATACTTGGTGGCGACAGGAGGAGAGGAAAAGGCATTTGAATCCAGAGAATATTACTTGGGAAGTTTTCCTGGATATATATTTAAGAAGAGATATATTTCTGATCATTTTTGGCAGTAGAAAATAGATGAATTTCATGATCTCCAATAGAGGGGACTTACAATAGCCCAATATGAGAACACATTCTTTGAATTATCACAATATGTCGAATACATTCAGGATGAAAAGCTGATGGTAAACCATTTCATCAGAGGGCTTAACCGTAACATTGCTAGACCAGTACAGTTATCTGAGCCTACTACTATGAGGCAAGCAGTGGAGAAAGCACTTATTGTAGAGGAGATCCAGCTGAAACATTGTGATCATCATTGAAATCTACCTCAACATCAAAACTGCAATCAATTCCACTCTTTTGTAGCTCCTAGAGGTTGAGGTACGGTAAACTCTTTTCCTGCTAGATCGGCACCATAGCAGTCATAGCAAAGTAAAAAAAAGTCAGCTCAGGGAGGTTCGGTCAGGTCTTGGAAAGTTCCATCACAGAGAGGAGATTAGAGAACTGTTGGGTGAATATTTTGTTGCCAACTCACTGACGGCAAAATAGTTATATCAACCACAATGTGACAAGATAAATCTCTCCTCTCAGCAAGGGGAGGTTCCCTTCTTACTTGTTTATTGAAACAAAATTACACTAATTTAAGCTAACAATATTTACACTGGCTCTAACCATGTAGGGGGTGTGTTACATTCATCCTTTTCTCTTCTTTTAGAAAAGATGTTTACAATGTTTCACGGTAATATTCAATAATGCTTCTACACTTCTAATATTAACCTAAACAATAATCACCAATATTCTTGTAAGTTGAAGCACAAAGTCTTTCAACTCACTTCACAAAAAGATTCACAAACCAAGTGAATAATCTCAAGCACAAAGTCTTCAAATTATCCCCAGAAAGATTTTAAAAGTAACTGTATCATTAGTTGAAGCACAAAGTCTGTCAACTAACAATACCACTGATCCATGTGAATGTAATTGAAAATCATAGCACAAAGTCTACAAGTTCTCAACATGATTCATATACAAAGTGAACAACTACAAGCTCAAAGTATTTACAATTCTCCACCAAGAAACGCTTTCAACACACATAGATTCAAGGAAATAATATAACACAAAGTTTATATAATTTATCTTGAACATCTTCCAATCATGATAACCAAACACCACTTTATCCAATCAATCAACAAGAGAAATCAATAAAAATGCCATATGTACATCCTCACTCATACAGATTCGATTTAAAACAAAGTTTGATATCAAAACTTGCCTTCTTTATTGATTGGAATTGATCATACAATTTGAACTCAAAGTCTCAAAGTTGAGTCTCAATTTAGGTAGCACTTCGTTGCATAAGATTAATGATAAAAAATTACATACAGGCCCTCTTTATTTATAGTGAGAGACCATGAGTAAAAATAGGGAAAATACAACTAACTTGACTTTTTCAACAAGAAGAGTCCTTATTGATTTGGGACTTTCCTTGTTTTTACATGTAATTGCATCTTGAAAAAGTACATGTGAAAATGTCCAAAACTACAAACAAAGTACATATGAAATTACAAAAATATACTAAGGCATGATCATTTTCTCCACCATCCTTTTCTATGAAATTTGCATACTTCTTTATTACTGCTTGCATTTTCTCGATACCTGGTCTTGAAGTTTAGAAATGGAAAGGACCTGTTGGTTTTTTCCCAGACTGGATGCTTGTTCCTAGTATCCCTACAAGGTAGCCATCATTGATCAATAGGATATCCGGGCCAGGGGCCAACAGTGTAGGAGATAGACTCTATAGATATCTCCTCTTCTCTTCAAGCTCTGCAAAACCAAGGGGGGTATTCCCTATTCAACATCCATAAAATATATCTGTGGATGGTGGGATGCTGATATAAAGCAAATGAATCCTCCTTTATGTAGACCAAAACTGTAAGATAAGTGCAAAGGGGCTAGCTTTGGGCCTATGTTCAGTTGTGAGACAGAAGATTCTGATCCTAAAACTAATTCTAAGGTCCTAATGGTTTGGTATTGAAGTTTAGGTTGATTTGGTATTTGGATGCAAAACCAGAACCTGAGGTGTAACCTCAATGCAAGACTAGATTGGTGCCTATCTAGGGCTTGGAGTCAATAGACATACACATGTGAATGGTCACCATGAATATATATCAAAGAATGAGTATCAAGGGGATTTTATGATATCTGCCTTACAGATACCTCCCAAAACAGAGTATTCAGTTACCTCTACTTACAATATCCTTACTGCATTATGTTCTTCCCAACCCTTAACCTGAAACACTTTAATCTACCCCTTGAGCAGAAGCAAAAGATCAAGTTTTTAATATAGCAGAACCATATCCTAGAATCCTAGACACCCCTTAGATGTTTAGATTCAGGAGAAGAGCGTATTCAGTTTGGAGACAGAATAACAGAATACATGCAAATGAAGCATTGTTCATATAAAATCAATCATGAAACTAGTAAATTCATGCATGAAACATACAACATGAGACTCATAAACTCACAAGACATCCAGACATGCTCACCAATGGAGTTGTATCTTATTATAGCACCCAAACTTGTCCAGTTTTCAACAACTTGGATTGAGTAACATCATCTGCTTATAAGGCAAGCAAATGTACTCCATCATTAATTACGGGGCACTCTCCAGGACATTTACCAGATACCAAGCAACGCTAGAGGGCGCAGAAAACATTTAATGTCGCCACACAAAGAAGAGAGAAAGAGCAGGTGAGATCGGGATCTGCATCACCACATGGAGATCTTTTGTCTAAATCGAGTAGCTGGCGTGTCCTTTCAACCCATACCTCTATGCAATCCTACCATTAATGGCATACCAACTCATAGCCTCGGGATGCAGTAGTTGCGTGCCTTGCAAACCTTCTCCCGCCTTGGGATGCTACTGTGGAAGCGTGGAAAACCCTCCATTTGAATATTTAAATCATAACCGTCGATCTCCTACCTTCCCGCCGAGATTTACGGTGTTGATTACGCTGAAAAGTCGGCCACCATTGATATCATGACATGTGGCTGCATCCTGTTGACTTTTCCATTCAAACTGCATGAGGATATATTATCCCACATGCACCCCGCGACAACCTCCTCAATACTTTATATACTGGGCCACGAGCATATATGATGTCAGTGCTTTTGCTCCCGATGACACCAGTATAAACCTCATCATCATCCTCCATCGGCCAGACCGCTTCATCAACAAACCTCATGTTTATCCTCCCGACATCATATATCCTACCGATGAATCACCTGATCATATCCACTAATATCCTGATGATGTCACCATCATATTCATACATCGGGGTGATATTCGGATATGATTGTTATTTGAAAATATCACCCCCTCGTTTGGAAAATCAGGCCGCATTGTAGCTCCATTGAAACATCGAGGTGATACTTGGAATATGACTGATATTTGAAATATCACCCCCCTCGGAAAAGATCATGATGTTGATAAGCAAATATCACCCTCCTAAAAATATGACGTCAGCAGCATCGGGTGGTAAAGCGAATCATGAGGTGATAAAATAACATCAGGATGATGTTGGGAAATATGATGATGATGACCTCCTCTAAAAAAATATGATGCTGACATTGAAACATGCTGAGGAGGCCCAAATACTTAGAACCCTTTTTTGGATTCTTTGGGAAGGTGCCTACAAAACTAACTGCTTGAAACCTGAACATCTATGCAGGCACCACCAGGACCCTTGTTATTGAGTCCTTCATGGTGCGACAAGCTTTCTCATGCCTTCCCAATCACATGAGGTTGTCCAAAGTTAGTAGGATAGCCTGTCAAATCCACTCACGAATTGCGCATGAGTGGAAGCAAGCTCTCTTCAGTGACGCAAGGGAATGAAGATGACAGGCAGAAAGGAAAACAATAGAATAAAACACTAAAATCCCCTTTTAAAACCCCTAAACAACATTAAATGAAGGACATTTATTACACTCATGTAAATAGGTAGTTGCATGATTGGCCTTTTTTACCGACGGTGCAACCTAGAGGGAAAATATGTAGGGTCGGTGAATTTCGCCGACCTTACATTAAAAAAAAAACTCACAAATATGCAATGGTGGCAAAAAACGCTGCCATTGCGCCATTGCAAATAAAAATTCACAAATATGCAATGGTGGCAAAAAACACCACCATTGCATATAAAAATTCACAAATATGCAATGGTGGCAAAAAATGCCGCCATTGCATATAAAAACTTCACAAAGATGCAATGGTGGCAAAAAATGCTGCCAGTGCATATAAAGATGCAATGGAGGCAAAAATTGCCGCTAGCGCATATAAAATGCAATGGAGGCAAAAATTGCCACCAGTGCATATAAAGATGCAATTGAGGCAAAAGTCGCTGCCAGTGTGCATATAAAGATGCAATGGAGGCAAAAATTGCCGCCGGTGCATACAAAGATGTAATGGAGGTAAAAAATGGCGCTAGTGCATATAAAGATGCAATGGAGGCAAAAAATGTCGCCAGTGCATATAAAGATGCAATGGAGGCAAAAATCGCCCCCAGTGCATATAAAGATGCAATGGAGGCAAAAAATGCCGCCAGTGCATATAAAGTTGTAATGGAGGCAAAAAATGCCGCCAGTGCATATAAAGTTGTAATGGAGGCAAAAAATGCTGCCAATGCATATAAAGATGCAATAGAGGCAAAAATTGCCCCCACAAAAAATGCCGCCATTGCATATAAAGATGCAATGGAGGCAAAAATTGCCGCTAGCATATAAAGATGCAATGGAGGCAAAAATTGCCGCTAGCATATAAAGATGCAATGGAGGTAAAAATTGCCGCCAATGCATATAAAGATGCAGTGGAGGCAAAAATCCCCACCACTGCATATATAAAAATTTACTAACTCCCAAAAAGTGAAATTTGCAATTAGGCTCATTTTGCAAAATTTAAGAAACCGACACAAGTTGACACTCGAAAGGACATTCTGAGGCTAGGAGACCATGCATGAGGGCAAATGCAATTCAGCTCGTTTTACATGCTTAGGTCTGTTTCGTAGGATTCATCCTACAAAATGAGCATAGCTGATTTTGATGACAATAGCAGGCTCTAACTAGGGAACTTCCTTCGATCATTTTTTGAAATGATCAAAGGGAGAAGAATCCAGTCTCTAAGTGCCTTTATCCATGCCATTGGGCCATAGAGTCAGGCGACACAACAAAAAGACACAAAAAGATTAAAATAAAAAAGAAAAAGACTCAAAACTATACACATATTCATGAACTTATCTGTCACTTCACTTTGAGAAAAGCTTTAGATGTTGTCTATTGTGAGGCAGCAGAAAAGATGTTCCTCCTTTTTTTTTTTTACTATTGAAAGAGTAACATTGCCCAGTGTTTGCCATTCTGGGATCTTTTTTTGTACCTAGATTGAATTGCCCAACTTCTGCTGATGAATTTGGTCCCAATTGTCGTTGTCATTTGATGAAGTAATCATGCTTATCAAAAAGTTTCTCCAAAGAAACCAATCCTTTGGAAATTTTATTTCCTTTCAGCTGCAAAAGCCCTTCACTTGAAAAGGATGATTCATCTATTTCTTGACCCTTATTTGAAGCATTATCCAATGACTTAGGATCTTCATTAGTGGTCAAGAAATAAGTACCCATATCAGAAAACTCAAAGAGAATCTGAGCCTTCAAATCCTCAGATTTGGTCACTATGTACTTGGCCTCCCTTTCAGGATGAAGTTTCTGCATAATACCCTTAATAGGTATTCTTGCCTTAGATATTTGAATTTTTGTCTCCTCAAAATGATCTATGATATTAAAAGGTTGGTATGGGCTAGCTACAGAAGACAGAAAACTCTCATCTTGATGTTTTACATTAAGGGTACTGGTCTTAGGAACAAGGGATGAAGTAAGAAGATCCGATGTACTTACTTGGTTGTCACCAGCCACATCTTTTGGTTGAAAAGGTAAAGGAGTGTCTCTCTTCGCAATGGTAACTGCAAGATGAGGATCTTCCCTTGACTTTCCATTATCAGCCACATGTTGATGGTTAAATTGATTTTGTGATTGTATGAGAACATCATAAGATTCCCCAGATGCATCATCTTCTTATTCTACATCATCTTTGAAGTTTAGGAACCTGATGGTAGAGTCGCCAGCTAATTCTTCTTCTCCCTCTGTGACGAGATTAGCTTCATCTTCTTGATCATGTTCTGATTGAAGAAGATTGTCTTTCTCTGATTCATAATAGAAGACTGCTGCATTCACAGGTGGTGCTTCCAAAGCAAGTACTCCTTGTGGTGGAGGAAGCTTGTTTTGATTCTGATTCCTTGAAGCATTGCCTTGGTAATTCAAAGTATTTGGGAATGTCCTCCTTGGAATGTCCTTGTAGAGGGGAATAGACAAACTCTGAGACATCTATTTTTTCAAATCTAACAGCTCATCAGCCAACTTTTGCACCATAGGATCCATAGTGCTAGTAGAAGGTAAAGCCAAAGAGGGCTACTCACTAGGCCTAATAGAATCCTTCTTCAACTTTCCCGCCAAGATCAAATCATCCTCCACTTCAGTTGCCAAACTTTTTGCAATTGCAAGATCAGCTGGTGCTGCTCTTCGTAAAAGAAAACTTACTTCCAACAATTGTGAATTGATGAAGAAGCATTTTAGGTTCTTAGCTATGGGTTGAGAAATAGTTGGGATCCTATTCTTTAATTTATTGAACTTTGCCATGAACTCACACATGGGCTCATGTGGTTCCTTTTTAATTTGAGTAAGTTGGGCCAATAAGGCGTAAGCAACTTCTGTTGGCTTGAATCTAGCTTTGAACTGGGTTCGAAGTGTATTCCATCCAGTAACAGTTCCAGGTGCAAGGTGATAGAACCAATCAGCTGCAACACCTTGGAGTATTTCTACAAATAGTCTCACAGAAACACCTTCATATTCCACCCCAAGAACTCTGCATGCAATGTAGAATGCGGCAATGTGCTCATCTGGATGTTGTTTACCATCCTCGTAGAACTTGGGAAAGTTCTTACGCGAACCTTGAGGTAGTTTATGTAGAGGTTGAGCTAAATTCAAAGGACCAAAAGTATTACCCCACAGGCCTTGAGCTGCCATTGTGCACTGATTGAAAGGTGGGATAACAAACCTTTGTGGAACTCGAACAGATAAAACTCTATTAGTATTAGAGTTGGAAGTTTCACTTGGTATAGGAGACCTGGGGTTGGTAGGAGGAAAACTCCTTGTTCACTGAAGCCGAGGTTGTGGAAACAAAAGACCAAAGTTATTTTGCTACATTAACTCAAATACAGGATCAATAATACCTTGAGCTCTCTTACTTCTTGTATACCTTGAGTCTACCAGAATGCAACGTACTCAACAAAGATTTAGAGACAAATTAAAGCGATGGACGAGGATGAAATGCTTCAACTCAAAGCGTGAGGCTCTAAGTTGCATGTTCTTCCCCAGTAGAGTCGCCAAAAACTATTGGGTAAATATTTTGTCGCCAACTCACTAATGGCAAAATGGTTATATCAACCACAGTGTGATGAGATAAATCTCTCCTCTCAACAAGGGGAGGTTCCCTTCTTACTTGTTTATTGAAACAAAATTACACTACTTTAAACTAACAATATTTACACTAGCTCTAACCATGTAGGGGGTGTGTTATATTCATCATTTTCTCTTCTTTCAGAAAAGATGTTTACAATGTTTCACGATAATATTCAATAATGCTTCTACACTTCTAAAATTAACCTAAACAATAATCACCAATATTCTTGTAAGTTGAAGCACAAAGTCTTTCAACTCACTTCACAAAAAGATTCACAAACCAAGTGAATAATCGCAAGCACAAAGTCTTCAAACTATCCCCAGAAAGATTTTAAAAGTAACCGTATCACTAGTTGAAGTACAAAGTCTGTCAACTAACAATACCACTAATCCACGCGAATGTAATTGAAAATCATAGCACAAAGTCTACAAGTTCTCAACATGATTCATATACAAAGTGAACAACTACAAGCTCAAAGTCTTTATAATTCTCCACCAAGAAACACTTTCAACATGTTAGTTCTTCTCCCGAATCGACAAAGGGTTTGCTAGTTCCAATGCACAGGCAGATTCAGCCAACTAATACAGGAGGTTGCGTGAGCTGCCTCCCCTTCACTTCTGGTTTTACCGCACCAAGGGGGGTATCCCTATAGCTAAAGATTTAACCTTTGACTCGCCCAATGACAGAAATGTTTAGCTTTACAACAATAGGCAGAATACTCTCATGTTTGGACCAAGATATGCATGATAGATCACAAGGCTGGCAACATTCTTGGACATATCTAACTGGTTGAGGATGAGAGTATGCAGGGGTCCTATTTCTACTCCTACAAACTAACAGATTAGAAGTATGAAATGATTAGTTTAATATTTTGGATGCAAGACAGGGGGTTTTAGATCATAATTACTACACAGGGAGCAGACTCGTGCCTATCTCAGGGCAAGGAGTCAACTAGACGTATACAAATGAATGGTTTGCACTAGCATTCAAGCTTCAAGGGGTCAGATTGGTGCTTGCCTTACAAACACCACTCAAGACTGAGTATTTAGCTACCTCTACTTACTAACATCCCAGCTAACATACATTCTTCTCCATACTTGACCTAAAACAATTTAATCCACTCCTTGAATGGAAGTCACAGATCAAGCAAGCAATATAGAAAGTCTATATTATAGAATCTGAGAAACCCTTAGCAACCAAATTCATAAGAAGCTATGCATACAACAAATGGAGACAAACAACTAAACACATGCAACAATGCATTTTTCATATAAAACAACAATGAAACTAAAAATTTGTACAACATGCATTCAAAATGCAACACATAAACTCCAAAATGAGACAGAACAGCCAAGAAAGGCCTTGTTTTTGTTATTTCCTCCAAAATTTTTTGCCCAAGTCTTCAACAACCTTACAATGAGTAACACAGTTCTGATATATACCAGGAACATGCCCTCAACAATCAAGTACAGGGTCATTTCAAAAATTTCACCAAATACATTGCATCATGAGAATGGTGCCCAAAATATTGAATGCAACCAAAAGAAACAGAGGAAAGAGTGGTTGAAATCGGGAGATGCGCTGCCATTTGAAGATTTTCATTAAAAATGGTGGCTGGCTTGTCAATCAAGACCCATACCTCTGCACTTCTGCCATTAATGGCCAACCTACCTGCGGGATGCAGCAGTTGCGTGCTCTGAAACTCTTCCCGCCTGAAATGATGCAGCAAACACAGGAAATCCTTTGCTCTTGAAAGTTTGAACCATGGCTGTCGATTTCCCTCTTTCCGCTAAGATCTGTGGCTCCAAGTGGCTTTGAAAAGTCCATCAGCCAATAAGATTGTGCCACGTAGGCACCCTTTTTCCATCGCTAACTTTTCCCTCTATTTTTCCATTTTTGCCTTTTTACCTTTTCCGCCTAATGCACATTCAAATCTTTGTATATGCAAAAGCACATACATACAACAGTGCCTGGACATGTGGCAGCCCCTGATTGGTCCTTTGTCACTAAAAAATGCATCTTTGAGTTATCGGGACCATTGCATCTTCTTATGCATCTGTGGTTGTACATGTGAGATTGTATATACATACAATCGCCACATACAAGGTGGACCCCAAATCCTTATGAAGCACTTTGCAATCGCATTCGGGTCCGGCTTGTATCTTCCCTTTTGCATATCACTTTGTATATCGCATTGTACAAATGCAATATACATACAATGCAGACTCCAGCATAATTATCAATCGAACTTGAAAAACCTTTGAAATCCGGCTTGTATTCACCTCATTGCATCTCCCGTTGTATATCACATATACAATGTGCAACATACAACCCGCGGACCCCAGTCGTTTATCCGCTACAACATATTTTCCTTTCACGTCCAGGTTGCATCTCTTTTTCCTTGCATCTCAACATATACAATGCACCTCACATACAAGCTGCGGACCCCAAATTTTATTCGATGGATTTGATTCTTCAGTCGGGTCTGGATTGTATGTTTTTCCTTTGTATATCGGCTTGTATGTCGCATATACAATGCGAACATATAAGCAAGATTATATACAACCACACTTGTACATTACAAACATGCGTTTGACCTTTGTATGTTACCTTTGTATATGACCCTTGTATGTACAAACATACAAACCCGATATGCATTCACCTTTGTATTTGCATCGGTCGTCGGGGAGATCGTTGCATGAGTCGCCGATATACATTGTTTCGCCGATGATCTTTTTGCATATTCTCCTTGTATCTTTGCGATGTACATTTCCTTTGCATATCGGTGATGTATGTGCCCTTTTCATATCGACATTATATGTGCGGACATACAAACAAAATATACATGCAAACCCGATATGTATTCGAAGATGCATACAACCATTTTTTCATTTTCTAAAGCTGATTGAACTTAGAATTTTCTGGGTTTTTTAATGAAAAGTGCCTGCAAATTTAGGCACCAACACAACACACATAGATTCAAGGAAATAATATCTTGAACATCCTCCAATCATGATAACCAAACACCACTTTATCCAATCAATCAACAAGAGAAATTAACAAAAATGCCATATGTACATCCTCACTCGTACAGATTCGATTCAAAACAAAGTTTGATATCAAAACTTGCCTTCTTTATTGATTGGAATTGATCATACAATTTGAACTCAAAGTCTCAACGTTGAGTCTTAATTTAGGTAGCACTTCGTTGCATAAGATTAAAGATAAAAAAATTACATAGAGACCCTCTTTATTTACAGTGAGAGGCCATGAGCAAAAATAGGGAAAATACAACTAACTTGACTTTTTTAACAAGAAGAGTCCTTATTGATTTGGGACTTTCCTTGTTTTTACATGTAATTGCATCTTGAAAAAGTACATGTGAAAATGTCCAAAACTACAAAAAAAGTACATATGAAATTACAAAAATATACTGAGGCATGATCATTTTCTCCACCATCCTTTTCTATGAAATCTGCATACTTCTTTATTACTGCTTGCATTTCCTCGGTACTTGGTCCCGAAGTTTAGAAATGGCAAGGACCCTTGTTATTGAATCCTCCATGGTGTGACAAGCTTTCTCATGCCTTCCCAAGAACACTTTGAGGTTATCCAAAGTCAGCTAGATAGCCTTCCGAATCCACTCACGAATTGTACATGAGTTGAAGCAAGCTCTCTTCAATGATGTAGGGTGATGAAGATGATAGGGAGAAAGGAAAACAATAGAAATAAAACACTAAAATCCCCTTTAAAAACCCCTAAACGACATTAAACAAAGGACATTTATTACACTCATGTAAACAGGTAGTTGCACGATCAGCCTTTTTTTACCAACGGTGCAACCTAGAGGGAAAATATGTAGGGTCGGTGAATTTCACCGACCTTACATTAAAAAAAAATTACAAAGATGCAATGGTGGCAAAAAATGGCACCATTGCATATAAAAATTCACAAATATGCAATGGTGGCAAGAAACGCCGCCATTGCAAATAAAAATTCACAAATATGCAATGGTGGCAAAAAACGCCGCCATTGCATATAAAAATTCACAAATATGCAATGGTGGCAAAAAATGCTACCATTGCATATAAAAACTTCACAAATATGCAATGGTGGCAAAATATGCCGCCAGTGCATATAAAGATGCAATGCAGGCAAAATTTGCTGCCAGTGCATATAAAGATGCAATGGAGGCAAAAATCGCTGCCAGTGCATATAAAGATGTAATGTTCGCAAAATTTGCCGCCAGTGTATATAAAGATGCAATGGAGGCAAAATTTGCCACCAATGCATATAAAGATGCAATGGAGGCAAAATTTTCTGCCAGTGCATACAAAGATGCAATGGAGGCAAAAAATGCTGCTAGTGCATATAAAGATGTAATGGAGGCAAAAATCTCCGCCAGTGCATATAAAGATGCAATGGAGGCAAAAAAATGCCACTAGTACATATAAAGATGCAATGGAGGTAAAAATCACCGCCAGTGCATATAAAGATGCAATGGAGGTAAAAAATGCCACCAGTGCATATAAATATGCAATGGAGGCAAAAATCACCGCCAGTGCATATAAAGATGCAATGGAGGCAAAAAATGCCACCAATGCATATAAAGATGCAATGGAGGTAAAAATTGCCGCCAGTGCATATAAAGATGAAGTGGAGGCAAAAATCCCCACCACTGCATATATAAAAATTTACTAACTCCCAAAAAGTGAAATTTGCAATTAGACTTATTTTGCAAAATTTAAGAAATCGACACAAGTTGACACTCCAAAGGACATTCCGAGGCTAGGAGACCATGCACGAGGGCAAATGCAATTCACCTCGTTTTGCATGCTTAGAGTGTAGGCTACGAAACAGACAAGTTTCGTAGGGGTCATCCTACAAAATGAGCACAACTGATTTTGAGGACAACAGCTGGCTCTAACTGAGGAACTTCCTTCGATTGTTCTTTGAAATGATCAAAGGGCAAATAATCCAGTCTTTAATTGCCTTTATCCATGCCATTGGGCCATAGAGTCAGGCGACACAACAAAAAGACACAAAAAGATTAAAATAAAAAAGAAAAAGACTCAAAACTATACACATATTCACGAACTTATCTGTCACTTCACTTTGAGAAAAGATTCAAATGTTGTCTGCTGTGAGGCAGTAGAAAAGATGTTCCTCCTTTTTTTTACTATTGAAAGAGTAACATTTCCCACTGTTTGCCACTCTGGGATCTTCTTTTGCACCCAGATTGAATTGCCCAACTTCTGCTAATGAATTTGGTCCCAATTGTCATTGTCATTTGATGAAGTGATCATGCTTATCAAAAAGTTTCTCTAGAGAAACCAATCCTTTGGAAATTTTATTTCCTTTCAGCTGCAAAATCCCTTCACTTGAAGAGGATGATTCATCTATTTCTTGACCCTTATTTGAAGCATTATACAATGACTCAAGATCTTCATTAGTGGTCAAGAAATAAGTACCCATATCAGAAAGCTCAAAGAGAATTTGAGCCTTCAGATCCTCAATTTGGTCACTGTGTACTTGGCCTCCCTTTCAGGATGAAGTTTCTGCATAACACCCTTAATAGGTATTCTTGCCTCAGACATTTGAATTTTTGTCTCCTTAACATGATCTATGATATCAAAAGATTGGTATGGGCTAGCTATAGAAGATGAAAAACTCTCATCTTGAGGTTTTACATTAGGGGTATTGGTCTTAGGAACAAGGGATGAAGTAAGAAGATCTGATGTACTTACTTGGTTGTCACCAACCACATCTTTTGGTTGAAAAGGTAAAGGAGTGTATCTCTTCACAATGGTAACTACAAGATGAGGATCTTCCCTTGACTTTCCATTATCAACCACATGTTGATGGTTAAATTATTTTGTGACTATATGAGAACAGCGTAAGATTCACCAGATGCATCTTCTTCTTGTTCTATGTCATCTTTAAAGTTTAGGAACCCGGGATAGTCTTTATGATCATCACTCAACCTTTGAAAATCTGAAGGATAATCTTGAAAAACATGAGAAAGTGATAAAGGTGATCAAGGATGCAGTTCTCAGGGCTCGTACCATTTCTGATAATACAACATGACCTGATGTATGTGATATGTTAGTAGTGCGGACCATGTACCAAAATTTCCTGAAAAAGAATGATGGTGGCAGTTGAAATTCTTTTTCATGCCTTAGTTGATTTTCATTTTTGTATATGCAATTTGTATTTTGTTTTGGACATATTCACATGTATTTTCTCAAAATGTAATTACATGTGAGACAAAAGAATTCACAAGTCAAATAGGACTCTTTTGTTGAATAAGTCAAAGTAGTTAGGTTTTTCCTAAATTTGCTCTAGGCTCCTCCCTATGAATAAAGAGGGCCTCTATTGTAATATCTATCTTTTATCTATTGCAAGGAAACTCTACCGAATTGAAAAACATATCAAGACTTTGAGCTTTTCATGTTTATCAAATTTTCAAGCAAATATCAATATAAGCAAGCATTTTAAATATCAAACTTTGAGTTGAATCATATTATTTTATGATATCAGTGTTCTTATGTCATTAGTGTTATATTATATTGAATCATTTTTGGAATCGTGGAGTTTTATTGAAAATTGAGAGAAGTGTTATTGTTCTAGTTAAATAGACTTTGTGTTATTTTCTCATTACAGGAGTTTGTGTTTACATTTGTGAGAATAGAATTGTTAAAGACTTTGTGTTGTAACTGTTGTGTTCAATCTAGTTATATTGTATTGGATGAGAGTGGAGACTTTGAGCTACATTTGAATTCAATCAAGTTTATTTGTGGGAATGATGGGGAGCGCACAGCAGGAACACACAACAGATCAAAATTTAACTTCTTCACCCTGCAGCATACGTCATTCCCCAATGCCACGATGGCATTCGCTTTTACAGGGATGCATTCCGTCAGTGAACGCCCGTAACCTTTGGCTGAATCGCCAAAATTGCCGTCGCACAACTTCCTCTTGTGAACCCTAGCACATGAATATGCTAGGTCATTCTCACTACGCGAAACCCTCGATCTAGATCATCTACACTATCAAACAGGAAATACAAAACAAAGAACAAAACGAATACTGATACATTGAAGCCATTCCACTGATTTCGACAGAAATCTCACCAGTGGAATGCTTCATGGCGACATACGGTAACAATGGGAAAATGCAAAAATGAATGGAAATCTACAGTTGCGCAATCTACAGTTACAGGAAACAGAAAACTAATTGACAAAACATAATTACTTTATTTCTCCTGAGCACAGTGCAATCACATTTGATTTCCGCTACTTCAATCTAATTACATTCGATGATCATTTGATCATTCCTCTGGGCATTTATCAACTTGCCCTGAGTAGTACCACACTAGCTCCAATCGGCTGGGAGAACAATCCAAACGGCTGGGAGACAACCGACCAAAACTACCCTACTGCCTTATTTTGGCATTATTGCTATTTTTAGCATTATGCGATTACAACTTGATAAATGTCCCCTAAGTCACTTGGGACTTACAAAATAGACCTAGCTACAACTGAAATGAAAATGCATTGGTCAAATAGACCTTATTACAAACGAAAACATGATTTTTGAGGTACTCCTGCACCATACTCCCAGGGTGAAAGTTGTCTCAAGTCCTCTTAGAGACTAACTGTTGCAAATCACCACCCCGCTTTTTGATATCTTCTTCCAACATCCATGTGGCTTCTGAATCTAGAAGTCCTTGCCATTTGACTAAGTGCTTGAAATATGTTTGATTTCTGGTCTTCTTGGCTATCCTACTATCCAAAATACACTCCATCTTGGGTGGTTCCTTGGGTGGTAAAGACTGCACCCACTCTGCATTGTCTTGAACAGAACCTGTTGTACCTTTGCCCGTATCAGGACTCCTATATAATGTCAGATCAGCAACATTAAAGATAGGCGAAATAGCAATGTCTTCAGGGAGTTCAATTTTGTAACCATTAGGACCATATTTTTCCAGAATCGGACAAGGTCCAATTTTTTGCATCATCAACTTGCTGTGTTTTCCTGTGGGTAGTTTGTTCTTGTTGAGATGAACCATGACCATGTCTCCAATTTGATACTGTACATCCCTTCTTCTTTGATCCACTTGAGCTTTGATCTTCTGACAGTTCCGGTGTAGAGTATCTCTGACTTGTTGATGGATCTCTTTCATAGCCTCTGCAAATGTATCAGCATGTCCACTCCTTTTGTCCATCCCTTGAACATATCGCAATTCAAAAATTCCTCTAGGATGACTACCATAAACAACTTCAAAAGGACTTAGACCTGTACTTCTACTTGTAGAATCATTATAGGCATACTCTGCTTGTGGGAGTACCACATCCCAACTATTGCCATGTTCTCTTGTCAAACATCGCAGTAGATTGCCTAAAGACCTATTCACGACCTCAGTTTGGCCATCAATCTGAGGATGATAGGCTGAACTAAAAGACAAATTTATACCCAATCTTTTCCACAAGGTTCTCCAGAAATGTCCCACAAATTTGTTGTCTCTGTCGGATACAATACTCAAAGGTAATCCATGAATCCTGACAATTTCTTTAAAGAACAAACCTGCAATGTAACTAGCATCATTGGTGGTCTTACAAGGAATAAAGTGCACCATTTTGCTGAATCTATCTACCACAACAAACACACTATCATAACCTATCATTGTCTTGGGCAATCCCATCACAAAATCCATACTCAAACATTCCCAAGGTCAGTTTGGTATGGGTAAAGGTTGGTACAGTCCTGCATTGGTTGAGACTCCCTTTGCTCTCTAGCAAATTAGACAACTCTCAACAAACATTTTGATATCAGATTGCATCCTTGGCCAAAAGTAAAACCTTCTTACAAGATCTAAGGTCTTATTGAGCCCAAAATGTCCTCCTAAACCACCACTATGTTTTTCCTTCACAATATTATCCCTTATTGAACACTTAGGGATACATAGTTGACTTCCTTTAAACAAAAGCCCATCTTGCAATGTATAATCTAAAAACTCACTATGGAAAGCATTGGCAAACTCACTGCATACCTTGTAAATCTCCTTAAAATCGTGGTCCTCTTCATACAATCCTTTGAGTGACTCAACACCCATACTTTGTAGCTGTACGTCTTGCACTGTCAACACCCTTCTGCTTAGGGCATCATCAACCTTATTGGTTATTCCTTTCTTATGTTTGATGATGAAGTGTAGGTTTGAAGACTTTCCACCCATTTCATGTGTCTACGACTGAACTTTTCCTGTCCATTCAAAAAACTAATAGCATGATTGTCAGTGTATACAATAAATTCTTTAGGAAGCAAATAGTGCCTCCATTTTTTCAGAGCTTGTACCATAGCATACAACTCTAAATCATAAGAGGAGTATTTCCTCTTGGCTTCATTTAATTTTTCACTGAAGAAGGCTACTAGTCTGCCTTCTTGGCTCAACATTGCTCCTATGGCCAACCCACTTGCATCACATTCAATTGTGAAAACCTTATTGAAATCAGGTAACACTAAAACAGGGAATTTAACAACTTTCTGTTTCAAACTTTCAAAACTTCTATCTGCCTCTTTTGTCCACGCAAACTTCATCTTACCTCCACCCTTGATGGTCTCCAACATAGGTGCACAGATGTCACTGTAACTCTTAATAACTTTCCTGTAAAATGTGGCCAACCCATGGAAACTTCTGACCTCTCCTGCTGTTCTAGGTGTAGGCCCGTTTAGAATAGCTTCTACCTTGGAAGGATCCATTTTCAAATCACCCTTAGAGATGACAAAACCTAGGTACACCAATTCTTGCTTCATGAAGTCACATTTTTCCAAATTTATCAATAACTTTTGATCTTGCATCCTTTTCAAGACTATCTCCGAATGTTTCAAGTGCTCTTCCTTGCTCTTACTGAACACCAAAATATCATCAAGGTAGACTACCACAAATTTTCCTATGAAATCCTACAACATCTCATTCATCAGCCTCATAAAGGTGCTAGGGGCGTTGGAAAGACCAAACGGCATCACAAGCCACTCATACAGCCCTTCATTGGTTTTGAAAGCTGTCTTCCACTCATCCCCTTCTCTTATCCTTATCTGATGGTACCCACTCTTCAAATCTATCTTAGAGAAATAGATAGCACCTCCCAAACAATCCATTAGATCTTCTATTCTAGGAATAGGAAACCTATACCTGATGGTTATCCTATTTATTGCTCGAGAATCAGTACACAGTCTCCATTTCCCATCTTTCTTTGGGGCTAAAACAGTAGGTACTGCACATGGACTAAGACTCTTCCTTATCAGCCCTTTGTTTAGGAGTTCTTGAATTTGTTTTTCTATCTCTTCATTTTGTTGAGGTGTCATTTTATATGCTGCCTTATTAGGAAGTACTGCTCCTGGTATGAGATCTATCTAATGGCTAATGTCTCTGATTGGTGGTAGGAAATCAGGTATATCCTTTGCAATCACTTCTTTGTAACTCTCAAGCAAATCTCTGACCTCCTTAGGCCCTACGTCTCTTGTATTTTCCTTCCTTTCCCCCTTAGGCTTCACAATCAAAGCAAAACCTACTCCATCACCTTCCTTTAATGTGTCCATGAATTCTTTTTCGCCTACCAGCATTACACTGGACCCTACATGCTGTGGATCCTCTTCTACCAATGACTATATCCTATAAGTCACACCATCCTTTTGGAATGCGTAAGCATTCTTTTCTCCATCATGATGAGCTTTCTATCAAACTGCCATGGTCTGCCTAACAAAAGATGGCAAGCATCCATTGGAAGGATGTCACACAAGATCTTATCTCTATACCCCCCAATACTGAATTCTACCCATGCTTGTTCATTGATGAGTACATGCTGCCCCTTGTTCAACCAACTGACTTTATAGGGACTGCGATGGGGTATCTTTTCTAACTTCAACTTATTCACTGCTTCCAAAGATATAATGTTATCAGTAGAACCAGAGTCGATAATAACTTTACAAACCTTACCTTGGATCTTGCAGTTGATTCTAAACAAAGCCCTTCTTTGTGATGGTTCAGCCTGCACTGGTTCCTTGAGCAGCGTCCTCTTGATCATCAGATTCTCTCCTATTTCTGATGCTAGATTCATTTCAGGAGATGTCACACTCCTTGCATCTTCTTGAGTCAAAGTGGTTCTCTTCTTACCACCATGAGAAGTTGAGGCCTTCTCTGGACAATTGTATGTTGGGTGCCCTATCTGATTGCAGTTATAACATCTCATATTGGAGAACTTGGATCCTCTACCTAATCCACTTGTCCCACCTCTTCCATTAGGCCTTCTTCCTCGGTAGCCTCCTCTGCTACTTGAGTCCCCAACTTTCTCTTCTTGGTTAGACTGCTCACTAGGCCTCTGGTTAGGACTTCTTCCTCTAAAACTACCTCTGCCTCTGAAATTCCTTCCACCTCTGCCTCTATTGTTCTGCTCACTCTTCCTTTTCTGCTTCTCTTCTACTCTCAATGTCACCTGGAAACATTTGTCCACGATTTCTGTTGTCAAGATGGTAATCTCATCTTGTATACTATACTTGAAGCCATTACTATACCTAGCAATTCTTCCTTCCTCATCCTCAACATGTCCACATCTTAGGGACAATTTATGAAATTCCTCTGTATAGGTGGATACATCCATATCCTTTTGCCTGAGATTCTGCATTTTCCTGTATATCTGCACTTCATAATCCGCTGGTAGGAACTGAGCCTTGATCCTTTCTACCATCCGACTCCAGGATGAGATCATGCTCTTGCCACTCTTGACCCTTTCTCCCTGGGTGTAGTTCCACCACGTGAGTGCAGCGCCCTTCAATTTTGTCTTTGCAAACTTGACTCTTCTATTCTCCGGTACCTCCTTGTACTCGAAGTAATTGTTCAAAGCCTCAATCCATTCGATGACTTCTTTCTACATCCATCTTTTCTCTGAACATCAAAATCTCCATTCTTGATTCAGATGATTCCTTACCAAGTGATTTTATAGGCTCCAAAAATTGTTTCTAGTCTGTTCTGGGGTTGTTTCCTCTTCCCCATCTTCATCTTCTTCATCAGACTCCACGTCTGATTTCTTGCCTTTTCCTAAGGTTTTCAACTCAGCCTGGAGTGCTTCCTTGACTCCAGTCTTGATCAGCTCCTCCATCTCCTTAAATTTCTTGACCACTTTGGTGGTCATTCCCTTTGGAGGCATCTCGCTAGCCCCTCCTTCACTTTCTCTGTCTGACATAAACATTCACAGACAACACCCAAATGCCAACACTCCTGCAAATCCTCGATTCGATTTGCCACGCAAATCTTTTCGGGCTCTGATACTAATATGATGGGGAGCACACAGCAAGAACACACAATAGATCAAAATTTAACTTCTTCACCCTGCAGCATACGTCATTCCCCAATGCCCTGATGGCATTCGCTTTTGCAAGGACGCGTTCCGTCAGTGAACACCCGTAACCTTTGGCTGAATCACCAAAACCACCATCGCACAGCTTCCTCTTGTGAACCCTATCACATGAAGATGCTAGGTCATTCTCACTACGCGAAACCCTCGATCTGGATCATCTGCACTATCAAACAAGAAATACAAAACAAAGAACAAAATGAATACTGATACATTGAAGCCATTCCACCAATTTTGACAGAAATCTCACCAGTGGAATGCTTCACGGCGACATACGACAATAATGGGAAAATGCAAAAATGAATGGAAATCTACAGTTGCGCAATCTACAGTTACAGGAAATAGAAAACTAATTGACAGAACAAAATTACTTTATTTCTCCTGAGCACAGTGCAATCACATTTGATGATCATTTGATCATTCCTCTGGGCATTTATCAACTCGCCCTGAGTAGTACCACACTAGCTCCAAGCGGCTGGGAGACAACCGACCAAAACTACCCTACTGCCTTATTTTGGCATTATTGCTATTTTTAGCATTATGCGATTACAACTTGATAAATATCCCCTAAGTCACTTGGGACTTACAAAATAGACCTAGCTACAACTGAAATGAAAATGCATTGGTCAAATAGACCTTATTACAAATGAAAACATGATTTTCGAGGTGCTCCTGCACCAGGGAAATATGTCAAGCAATAGAAGACTTTGTGTTTCTATGGTTTATCTCATTTCAGAAGTTATCAAACATCATTTCTGTTGAAGTTATCATTTGAAGAGAAAAACATCTATTCTGAAAAAAGGGAATAGGATGCAATGAAAACACCCCAAGCATAGTTCTAGTTTATATAAGTGTTAAAAGTTGTTTATTAGAAATAATTCATCATCTAGAGGGAACCTCCCCTTGCTGAGAGGAGAGACTTTGTCTCATCATAGTTGTGGCGATATAACCATTTTGTTGTTAGTTAGCTAAATGACAAAATATTCACCCAATAAGAACCCAAACATAATTTGTTGGATCAGCTTGCCCTTAGCAGAGTTCTCGTGGCAGTCAGGCTAGCTTCGGTAGATCAGTTTTCTAGTTTTCGGCACCACCTAAGGGTCCCTGTTATAACTGTGTTGGTAGGGGACACGTTGCTCAAGAATGTTTTCAAAACAATGCAGCTTTAGGGGTTCAATAGGTGGCAGCTTCAGAGCCTATAGTGGGAGATGTGGGTAGATCTCATTGAGTCTTTGCAGCTATTGATAATCGGCAAGCAGACCATCAACCATCAGTCATAGAGGTCCCTGGAAAAATTGGTAAGGTTGTTGTCTTTGTACTTTTTGATTCTGGAGCTACAGATTCTTTTATTTCCCCATCTGTAGTGGAGAAGTGCAGGCTGGTGGCTGCTAAGCAAAATGTTAATTAGGATGTTGAGTTAGCTTCTGGTGCTAGGATGTCTATCAATTCTTTGGTTACAGATTGCCAATTAGAGCTTAGTTCTTTTTCTACCAAAGCAGGTTTTAGGGTGATACCATTGGGGTCATATGATATAATTTTAGGTATGGATTGGATGAATGCTTATGAGGCCAAATTAGATTGCCGACACAAGTTTGTAGAGTGTTTAGATGATATGGGCAAAAAGGTGTTAGTCTCAAGAATTAAGAAATCAGTGTCACTTAGGATAATTTCAGCCATGCAACTTAAGCGATGTATGAGGAAAGGATGCCAATTCTTTGCTATCTCAATTAGTGATAGATCTAAGGACAAGCCAGATACTTCTTTAGATTATCATCCTGTTCTTCGAGAGTTTGCCAATGTTTTTCCTTCTCATCTTTTTGAGATGCCGCCACGAAGGGAGATTGATTTTCATATTGACTTAGTTCTAGGAGCACAACCTATTTCTAAGGCCCCTTATAAATGGCAACACAAGAACTTCAGGAGCTAAGCTACAGTTGGATGAACTATTAGAGAAGGGTCATATCTGTCCCAACATATCTTCATTGGGTGCACCTATAATTTTCGTAAAGAAGAAAGATGGACTCTTCAACTTTGCATAGACTACAGACAATTAAATAAGCTCACCATAAAGAATCGTTATCCTCTGCCAAGAATAGATGATCTATTTGACCAGATTCAAGGAGCAAAGATTTTCTCTAAAATAGACCTCAAGTCCGGATATCATTAGTTAAGGATTGCTGAAACCAACATTCATAAGACAATGTTCCACACTTGATATGGTCATTATGAGTTTACTGTTGTTCCTTTTGGTTTGACTAATGCCCCAACAGTTTTTATGAGCCTAATGAATAGTGTCTTCCACACTTTTCTGGATTGATGTGTGGTAATCTTTCTTGATGATATCATGATCTATTCTCACACCGTGGAGGAGCATAAGGAGCATTTACGATAGGTGTTGAAATGTCGAAGAGAGAATCAATTATATGCAAACATCTCAAAGTGTGAACTCTTCTAGACAGAAATCCAGTATCTAGGGCATATTATTTCAGGTGATGGAATCTCTGCGGATCCCTCTAAGATTCAGGCTATTTTGGAATGGCCCACTCCCACTAATGTAGTTGAGGTTAGGAGTTTCATGGGTTTAGCTGGTTACTTTAGAAGGTTCGTGGAAGGCTTCTCCAAGATTGCTCATCCTTTTGGACCGCTCTTCAGCAAGCCTTAGGTACTCAACTCAATTTCAACACTACTTATCATCCAGAGACAGACGGTTAGACTGAGAGAGTGAACCAAGTTTTGGAGGATATGCTCAGGACGTATGCTATGGATCAACAATCTCATTGGGAGGATTACTTGTATCTACTAGAGTTTGCTTACAATAATGGACATTACAGTTCTCTTGGGATGGCACCTTTTAAGGATCTCTATGGTAGACCTTGTAGGACTTTGTTGAGTTGGGACCAGTTGGAGGATTGGGTCACTATTGGACCTAAGCTTGTTTGGGATATGGAGCAACAGGTGACTTGGATTCATGATCAGTTGCAGATAGCTTAGGATCGATAGAACCGGTATGCCGACATCAGGAGAATTAATCGAGAGTTCTAGGTTGGGGAGAGAGTTTTCTTGTGTGTACAACCTCGTAAGAGTTCTATCCATTATGGAAAATGCTCTAAGTTGTCACCTAGATTTGTTGGCCCTTTTGAGATCCTGGAGAGGATAGGACTAGTTGCATATCGCTTAGCCTTGCCACCCAGCCTGTCTCATATCCACAATGTTTTTCATGTATCTCTGCTTAAGAAGTATGTACTAGATTATTCTCATATATTGGAGTGGGATGCTTTACAGGTGGCATAGGATGGACAACTAACATTGGAACCAGTACACATCTTGGATTAATGAATGTTGGCCCTACGAGAATGACAACTGGATCAAGTCAAGGTCCAGTGGGACCCCTATGATGAGTCTTCTGCTACATGGGAGGATATAATCAAGATGAAATCCTTGTTTCCTTATCTTTTTGATAGCTTCCAGGAGGAAGCCTGATTCTAGAGGGGGAGAATGTGAGGCCTAGTTAGTATTATCCTAGATATTTGACTTGATATTATATTTTGATGTGTGTGTGTAATGGACTTGGTTGATGTTGAGATTACGAACTATGGATATTATTATTATTATTTTGACTATGGAAAATAAATGTTTTATATTTATGTTCTAGATATTTATTTATTTATTTGTTTAAAAAGAAATAATATGTTTTTTCAGTAAAATAATGGATTATGAAATTTATAAATGATTATATGTTTTCACAAAAATAAATATTATTGTTTTGACATGTTAGACTATGTGATTAATGGATGTTAGAAATGATAAAGTTAAATTGCTTCGGCTATAAGTTTTATTTTAAAAATATATTGATGTTTCTATGAGATTTTTGTAGGTAGAGTGGCCTAGGTTCCTTAAGAAATTGGAGATAAAAACCATGTGCTCAAATCTTGACTATTGTTTAATTATTTATTTATTATTTCTTATTATTTTGTAAGGGGGATTTTGTGTCGAAAGTATGTGTTATTTTAGTATGTTTATTTGAATTAAAAGAAGTATTTTATTTATTTTGTGGGAAGGGAATGTAAAGAGTTGGGAAAAAGGTTTTCTTTTAAAAGAGGGAAATGTGAAACATTTCCTCATTCTTGAAAATTAGAAGTGTTGTAGCTTCTTGAAAAATGGGGATCTTTCTTGATTTCTTGCTACTGTTGAATGCTTCTTGGATGGAAAAGAAGAGGATTTGGGGGGTGAGAATGATGGCTTGAGCATGGATTGTTGGCTGGAAATAGGTTGTGCTTTGTCTTGGTGAAATTAAAGGGGCTGATCCTAACTTGGACAACCAAGGTATGAATGGTTTATTGAAATAATTTAGTGATTTGTTAATTTTGTATGTTGATTCCAAGAGATGTGTAGTGTTGTAAAACTCTGTGTTGTCATGTTTGTATGCTTGCGGGTATGGGTGTGCAAAGGGAATTGCCTTCCAAGCCAGTGGAGAGCTTCCCTCGTGTGGGGTTAAGGAGGGTGGGGAGCCTCTCTTGGGGTTTTGTGGAGTTGGTGATGGTGTTGTGGGCTGGTTGTGTTGGGAGAAAGGGAGAATGAGAGATTGGGAGAATGAATGGTTGGCCTGAAGAATGGGAGTAAAAGGGAGTTATAATTGTGCTCCAAAGAGGAATCCCCCTTCTTCCCCTTAACAAGAATACTATGTGCGGATTTCCATGTGTGTGAGTCAAATGTCACTAGTTGTTTCTAATTTTTGTTCATTGTTATTTGTTTGGAGCAATGGATTTTGTTTCCAGCTCGAGGGTGGACTAGATTCGTCATTCCTATGGATGGGTAGAGAGCAAGAATGAGCTGCTCTATTTTGTTGTTTGCAGGTTTATGAAGAGTTTTTGATCAAGGTTGTCGAATGATAAAGATAGTGTATTCTTATTTCATTATTTAATCATGTCGCTAATCCAAATTTGTATGTTACAATATAATCAGAACAATAAAATAGGTTGTTTGATTCAAGGGTTGTAGCGAGAGAATTCATTGTTCAGATTATCATCAAGTAAATACTTCTCTTATTTTGTGACAAAATGCAACTTAGTCGATAATTGATTATACTATATATTACATGAGTGTAGTTTCAGAGAATTCTTATTATCAATATTAATATGCTTATGCATTTATTTCATTTGATACTATCATGGAAATGGAATCTAATAATTAAGATATCATTGATCTTTTTATAAACTTTGTGTTTGACATATATGTTGTATTGTATTCACTATTGATATATGATTGAGACTGCTATGTCGTGGTAGCCATGGCTGGACCCATGGTGCAGTCGCTACCAACTGTGGGTAGCTCAAAGCTACCACAATCTGGCACGATACATTAAAAGATAACAGTTATTATACTATCATTGATATGTGAATACCATGAGGATTCATGCATTACAATCTTTATTTCTATTGCAATAGCAATATCTTGAGATTATATATATATATATTAGTTTTTAATTATGTCAAGGAGATATACTTTCATCAACAATATGTTAAATAAACTTTAGAAAGAATTGAACTAAATTTATTTTGTAACTATTTGGAATATCTAACCTATATTAATATATTTTGATCAAATATATTTGGCAAGTTTTTTGACAACCTGGATTAAATTCTATTACTTAGTGATATATTAAATAAGTTTAGCGTAAGTTGTTCATCTTCATTTTCTTTCTCTAGTTAGTTTATTCTTTATTTGGTTATTATATTATTAGCATAACTCACTTTATTTTATTTATAATTTTAGTTATTTAATTTATTTATAGTTTTATTAGGGAAGGGCATTATAGTATTATGCATGTTTTTTTACTAGTTGTTCATTTGATCCACTTATGATATTGCATTACTCAGTATTAGTGTAAGTATTATGAGACCTAGGAGTGAGAGTGTGAGTGGTCTATAATAGTAAATACATGTATGATGATCACATTGCAAGTGGTCCAAAGAGAGAAATGTGTAAGAAACCAAAGAGAGACAAGAGGACCATGCTTACTAGACCTTGCTAAAATTTTGAGTCATAAAAGGTAATAATGCTAATCTAATATGAGAGATTAAATGTAAAAAGTTACAAGATTAAGAATAATTTTAGTAGAGATACAAAAAATATACCTTAGGAAACTCTTTTAAGGGAAAATCGAACAAGTAATATAACTATATAGATTAGTTTTTCATTAAAAGGATTATAATACAAAAATAATATAGCCATTCTATTTAGAAGATCTTCAATTTCTAGATAAAATCTAACATGTGCACCTAATTCTAAAACATCATCTTATAATCTCCTTACCTAGGCTTATATTTATACGACAAATCCAAACTCCATATATACAACCCATGTGCCCTATTCGTGCAAATACAACTTTCATACAAAAGCACCACCTTCCAAGAAAGCATACTTGCAATGAAAACTTACAAAGAAAGTAATCTCAATCTATACTTGACCAAGGGATTAACATATTGGATACATCAAATATCTATCTTGGAAAATGGGCCCTATATTACTTGTGTAGGTGGTGAGTTAACGATGATTAACAAGGCTTGAAAGGTGTATAACACACATAACATAACATTCTACCACATGTTGGTGGTTAGAGAGGAATGGGCTATGGTGAGCACATAAGGGATTATGTTCAGGAGGCTTTAGGACCGTTCTTTGATCCAGAGTACAAGGAGTTTGAAGAGGTGATTGCCTCTATGAAGAGGAAGAGGAAACTCAAGGTTGATACTCCAAAACCTATACACCCGGGCAAAAGAGGTAAGGGGGAAAAAACTATTATTTGGTCTGATGATTATGAGATAGAAAATGAGAGGATGAGTGGTGAGGGTATGGAAAATAACGGTGAAGAAGACAATTCCATAGTTATGAGAGATATTAGAAAGGGGAAATCCATCCTTGTGCAACCAGCAGTTGGGGTCCCATTCCTTGGAATTCTGGTCCCTACCCCTGATATTGCAAGGGATTTTCCAATACTTGTGTCTAATGCTTCTTCTCGTGAGGAGCTTTCTAATATCCTTGGTACTATTAAGGAGGTAGTTTCAACTCAACAAACATGAAAAAGTGGTTTTATGTGGAGATCAACATAATTACTATCAAACTAGTTGCTCTTCAGAGAAAAATAGGACATAACTAGTCCTTGGGTGAAGATGATGTTAGTATTTTGCAGGTTGGGAGGCCATACCAAAGTTGGATATAATTGAGTGGGACATGTTTACCCTCAATAATGAATTCAAGGTTGAGTTTAATGTAGTGGAAAAATAGAAAAAAAATCTCAACGACATAGTTGTAGTTTTGGAGAATGAACTGAAGACTATCAAAGACAATCTGGTGCATGTGGTTTAGGTGAGTAGGTGCACAATTCAAAATAGTGTAGCTGGTATTAAACTTTTAACTAAAAAATCAAGGATCTCCACGAAGGCCAGTTCATTTAAGGGTTTGAGAAAGAAGATATGGGTGGCAAAAGTGATGATGTTGGACCCAACACCAAAACCAGAGCTAGTAAGAAAAAAAAATTTATAGAAGAAAAGAAAGATTTAATGGGTTTTGTCAAGTTACATGAAAAATTCTACCAGTAGGGGCTGAAGGTTGCTGAAACCTTGAAACATCTGTAATTAGGTCTTTTGTTTTGCTTTGGTTTTTCTGCTATGGTTGGTCTTTTCATTTTGTGGGTTCGCTTTGGTGGAATTTTGCTATGGTTAGGCTAAGCTTTTGTTGTTTGTCAGACTTTTGTTAAGGGTTTTAGGGTCCCTTCAAAACCTATTTTACCTCTTATCAAAAACATTCTACCACATGTTATATATATTGAAAAAAGGGATAAAAAATATAGATTAACAACTAGGAACAACAATACCCATAAAAAATTTACACCTATGGTACTTCTCAGTGCTTATTAGATTTGTTAATGAATCCATAACATTTACTAAAGTGTTCAAATTCACAATCATCAGCCTCTTATTCTACACCATATCATGAATTAAATTATTATGTATATCAATATGCTTTGTGTAAACATGAAAAGTAGTGTTATTGGTGAAACTAATAGTACTTTGACTATTGGAGTCAATCTGCACTATATCATGTCTTAGACCAACATCTGAATGCATCCTTTGAAGCCACACATGTAGCATATCTAACATGGATTGTGTCCTCTATCTCATTAAGTGTATTTGGACACTATTCCACTTATAAATTTGTTGCCGCAATAATAGGAAAAATTACAGCTATACAAGCATGCATATTGAATTAATACAACATAACTTAGTCAACATACTTCCTCCCACTTAACCAAAGTTTTTTGTTAGCTCTATTTAATTTGATCTCTGTGCCTAAGATAAACTTAACAATCCATAAATCCAAAGTTCATGTAAAAATGTAGTTAAAGATAAGATTTAAGGATCCTAATCATATCCTCACTTTTGTTAATTAACATGTTATCAACATATAATTATAACAATCCTATACTAATCACCTTTATACATAGAAAAAACACAATGATTACATTTATCATAGAAAGAGTAAGTGTAGAAAATGGGGGACCAATAAGTGCCCAAAATATATAATTCTTCAAAACATGCTTGTGTCTTGGAAAACATAACATGTGTGAATAAGTGCAGAAAGATGGGGGACCAAAAAGTGCCCAAAATATATAATTCTTCAAAACATGCTTGTGTCTTGGAAAACATAATGTGTGTGCATTATAATGTACACACGTTATGGCTTGTACACATTTTTAAAAATACGTGTGCATTAAAATGTGCTTGCATTCCTTTTTTGACCAATCAAATACCTTTATTAGGCTTGGTACATGTTTGAAACCAATCCTAAGGGTTAGAGATTCAATTGGGGGCCAAAGACATGTTTTACAAAACTCATATAAAAACACACAAATGTCAAGCATGCTCTCCATCAGGTTCACTTATTTTCTAATAAAATTCTAAAAATAACACCACTATGAGATAAGCTTCGTTTTAGCTTTCTAATTGTGTAATTTTTTTAAAATCTAAAATTGTTAAGGTCTTGATCTCTAATTAGTTTTAGTAGTGTCTTCATTTTTCACCAAAAACCTATGCATAGCTTTTTTGGTGTCATTTTTTATTTGCTCATTGAAATTTGAAATAAATTATATTTTTATGCATTAAATTTTTTGATTTTTGATTAGTTTTCTCAAAATTAAGGGGGGAACACACTCAATTTTTTATTTTTTAGGATGTGTCCACTTTGAAAAGTAGTAAAAAAACATATATTCATTAAAAAATCAGCTAAAAAATATGGCATAAACTAAATGATAGTTTTTATTAAGATAAGCAGCAAACCAGGGTGCTAAACCCTTTACAAAATAGCCCCCAGGGCACCAAAAAATAGGCCCCAAATTGGCCAAAGATAGCACACCAACAACACACTAACAAACCATTAACATAAAAGAGTTCATAATAGTCTTAATCAAAAACCATAGCGAAAAGACAAAACCCAAAATAAAGCATAAACTAGGAGAAAAAATGTCCGCAATCATCCATAAAAAAATTATACATTTCATCATAGTTGATCATCTTCTCCATGTTGACGCCATGCTTTTTAAGCTCCAAGTACTGCAAAATAGAAAGAGTGGTGGCAGATCGATGCATTATATTCGTGCTGAATCTTGTGATCACCTTCATATTCTCTTCCATCTCAGAAACTTTGGCTTTGAGAGTAGCCACTTCCTAGACAGTTCGATCATAAATAGAACATCCCTTTTGGGGTAGCTCAATCTTTAGGGAGGAATAGTAGCATTGGTACCAGAGTTAGGGGCATTATTAGTAGTATCAGTCTCAGCATCAGAATTAGAGTCAGGAACATTCATTTTAGGAAACAAACTATTTCCCTCACCACCTTGATTAGAAACCTTAGGGGTAACATCCCTATACTCTTCCTCCAGGTCCTTATCTTTAGTCTGCGGGGAATCACTAGACACCTCAATGTATTTGAGGTTAGGGGTTTGTAGCCCAATAATCCTATTAGATCTCCTTATACTTGGCACCCTCTTCCTCTATTCACCAGTAGCATCAGTCACCAACACTATCTTATCATCCATCACATACTCCTTCTCAACCACCACAACCTCCTTCTCATCACTGGTTTGACCCTTGGGATTGAACACACCAGCCTCGACAAACTTTCTATCACCAAACTCATACATACCTTTAGGTTTTTTACCCTTTGTGTTAAGGTCATCATCCAAGTTCCTCTTAGCAATCCCCTGTTACTTAGAGGGGCTAAGCTGAAGGGAGCAAAGGATAGCATCAACCTCCTTCTAGGCCTTAGAGTTTAAACTCATGGATTTCAGGGTGGATATGGGTTTGCCAAAGGGTTTAGGTTTCAACTGAAGGAATTTGTGAAATAATTAAAAAAAGTCAACATTTTAGGGGGAGCACACTTGACAATATGTTATTTTTCGAACAAAAATAGGACCACTTTGTATGCTCCCCTATTTGACCCTCTTAATCTCCACCATTTTAAAAAAAATAGTAGTTTAGAAACTAGATTTTGAGCACTGCTAATCTTGTTCTTTACATCTTGAAATTTTTGTTAGAGTTACTCAAGGATGAGCAGAGGAGATATGATCATCTGTAGGAATCTTCTACAAAGAGGATTGCTTCCAAAAATAGAAGCTAAAATGAGAGATGATTGCAATCAATACTTGCATGTGCATTAAATTATTCACAAAGGAATAATACATAGATATACATATGCATTTGTCAAAAATAGATAAAGTGGAAAAGTAGAAAGAAATCTTATCCTATATGATAAGATTGACATATAAATAAAGGAAAATTCTTTCCTAAATAACTCCCTAATTAACTTATGCTAATGTATAAATATAATTTTACACCAACACCCCCCATAAGTTCATGTTGGAAATGTACATCATTGATGTCAAAGGTGTATGGACATGTTGTCATTAATGTCAAGAAGGTATTCATTATTGTTACCATTGATTAATAGATGAGATGGTTGTCATTGATGTTAAAGCAAGTAGTCATTAGTCATTGATGTCGAAGTTGAGAAAATTACAATAACTCTTTATAATATATCCCTTGAAGACTGTTGAAGAAAGATAATGATGAGGTCGATCTATGGTTTGGATTGAAGTTTAAATTAAATATTTGAAATGAATGAAAAACTTTTTTAAAAGGATAAATAAATGAGGTCGATCATTGAAGCTTTGATATTCATCATGGAAGGACTTTATAATGATGTTGGCTGAATTTCATATAGAACTATCTATTCTTTGAAGAATCAAATATGATCAGATTGGTGGCCGACTCTCCTTGGGCAATGGAGATTAAGTGTAATTTAAATTAAAGATTTAAATTGTGATGTTTAAAATGGCCGACTCTTTGTAAGACAACGCTAGACAAAAAGACAAAATATCATATTTAATATAAATGAAGAGGTGTGATTTTAAAGTGATGAAGGATTGTGATTTATTTTGAGAGATAATATAATCTCTCTTAGCTGTGATTTGTTTTTAGTAATGGTGTGATTAAGAAAGAAGAGGAGCGATTAGCAAATGATGTGTGTCTTCATTGTTGAAAGGTGATGTCTATTACATAGATCGCCTCAATTGGAGGTGTTTAAGATGATAAAAGTAAGAGTGAGAAGAGAGCAATAAGAGAGTGTGAGTGTAGAGCAAAGTGAATATTAAGGAGATACACTCAAATCTGCATATGAGGGATTAAGAGGCTGAATTAGAAGAGAGATCTATGTAGATATATAAAAGAACATGTTGATATAGAAGAAGATTGTGTAGAGATAAAGAAGAAGATTAATGCTAACATAAAGAAGAAGATTATGCTGTGATAAAGAAGAATATTGTGCTGAGACAAAGATGGAGATCTTGTAGAGATAGAGGAAGAGTTTGGATTAGTTTTGTGAAAAGAGTTTGTGCATGATTTGGATCAGATTTGTGAAGAAATAATATTGTGTGGGTTGTTATTAGATTTGTAAGAAATGTATCGACATTCAAAAGACATATCATCCATTGAAGAATTCATAGGTTGGTGCCTTGCTAGGTTGGTTCTCAATTGGAGGGATTGATGTCTCTAGTGGGTTGGTGCTCACGAATTGTGCAAGAGGGGATTGGAGTCTCATGTATGTTGGTGCCTACAAAGCTTTTAAGAGAAATATATATAAGCAATATTTTGCCTTGGTTTTCTCTCATAAGGGTTTCCACATAAATCTTGTGTTCTCATTGTGTTACATAATTGATAGATCTTGTGTGATTGATATTACTATGGTTGTTAAGATTTGAAAAAGGTAAAAGATTGTATTATACTAATTCACCCCTCTCTCAGTATAGCTGTGTGCTCATTAGTTCAAATTAGGGAGGTTACACACAAGCTAAAAAGAAAGAAGAAGATGAAGATGGAGATGGGTCCCGACAACAAGGCATAATTAGGTACCCATTTACAAACAAAGAATCTCTCATAAAGTGGAGAAAAGGAGAAAAACCCAATGGGAGAAAAGTCCTCTCTAAAAGAGGAAAAATAACGGGTATGTACAAGTGATGTGAACTCAAACAACCAAGTCCGTCATAAATACATAAAGAATACCCCTATAAGAGAGAGTGAATGAATGATATTCTGAATCCCCTCCAAGAAGTAACTCCAGTACAATGATGAGTGCCTGAATATAGAATCCAATCCACTGCCTACAAACAACATTTCTCCCGTTCGAAAGAAACAAATCCACTAGTGAATGTAAAAGCCATTCCCAATCCTAGATGAATAGGGAATCGAAATCCAAATGTGCTCCTATGCCTCTAAATGAAACTTTGGTGTGCACATGTTGGAAAAAGATATCTCCTCTCAAATAGGAATTGAATGCCCAATCATAGAAGTGGAACCAGGAGAGAACAAAATGTGAATTGCATTTGGAAACACAAAAGATGATGTGATGACATCATTGTCATTAAAGATGAAATTTATATCTTCCAATGTATCCTCCACATCATAAATGTGAGACTCCACTAATATAGGAGCATCTGGGTCCACGAGCAATCCTCATCAACCAAAAAAGTTTTCTTTGCTTTCGTGCTTGTTTGTTTCGTTCTTGTTTTGTTGTAGGAGTTGATGATCAAATTTATAGAGAATTTACTAAGGATTCAAGGCCAAGTGTTGAATTCATCTTGAAGAAGATCCAAATGGGTGGTCACATTTCAAATTTGGCAAAGATCTGAGCTAAATTGGAATAGTTATGCAAATGCAGAACTTTCAGTGTCAACAAGATATGCAGGACTTTCCTTGCCATCAGGATATGTGCAGATGACCCTTGAAATCCTAGAAATCCAAATGATGATGTCATCTTATTAAAAAGCCAAATGGGTGTCCAAAATTCCAAGTTTTGTGAGATTCTGAGCAAAATTGAGCAAGTTATGCTTACGCAGAACTTTGGTTTGCAACATGATATGCAAAACTTTGGTCTACAACAAGATATATGCAGTAGACCCAATTTTTCTTGCAATATCACGTTGACCTAGTTTTTTCTGCAATATCACATTGACTCAGTTTTTCCCACAGTATCACGTTGACCCGATTTTTCCTGCAATATCATGTTGACCTAGTTTTTCCCGTATTATCACGTTTACCTAGTTTTTCCTACAATGTCACGTTGACCCATTTTTTCCCGCAATACCACGTTGGGTCATTTTTTCTTGCTGCACCACCTGAAAGCGCCCAGAAAGTGACAAAAATAGTTTTTGACTGCCTGTACGACTGGTCCAAGAGCCATTTAATGACTGACACGTGTCTCATTCACGTGATGAGTGTGGTGGCCACCTCAAATACCTATAAGTAGGGGAATTTCACACTAAAAGAGGTTGACTTCTCCACAGTGAGTTTTTGGCTTATGCTAGAGCTTCTTCTACAGGCTTCAAATTTGAAGGAAGATTGTTTTGGGTTTTCACAGTAAGGCTAGGTTAGTCTGATCTGACTATTGGAATGATTGTAAGGCTTAGGCTAAGGCTAAGGCATGTATGAAGACCATTGTACTCCTGTTGTAATGTTTTCTATTGCATATGAATGAAGAGTTTGTTGTTTCATTGTTGTGTGTTGTTCATTTTGCTGTCTGGTTGAGTAGCTTGTCAAAGCCCCTGGACCTTGATCTGCATCAAGTGGTATCAAAGCAGAAGAAGGATATGAAAGGAGGATGTGAGTGATGATGAGGAATAAGTCAGTGAAGAAGAAGCAGAAGAAGGAGAAGACAGATATGAAAGGAGGTTTCTGAGTGCAATGACAAAGATTTCCAATAAAACCCATGTAGAGTTACCTAGTTACAGTGGTATTCTAAAACCAGATGAGTTGATAGACTGGATTTTAGAGATGGAAAAGTATTTTGAGTTAGAATCTGTTGAAGACCCTAAGAGGGTGAAACTTGTAGCTGCAAAGCTAAAGGGACATGCATCTCTATGGTGGGATCATGCGCAAGTTGAGAGACAAAGAAAAAGAAAAGAAAAGATTAAAACCTAGGAGAGGATGCTAACTAAGTTGAAGGAAACATTTCTGCCTATAGACCATCAGATTACCATGTTTAAGATGCTGTAGAAACTCAAGCAGAGGGAGAAAAGTGTGCAAGACTATATTGAAGAGTTTTATAGATTGAACATCAGGGCTAGTCATATTGAAGATGATGTTAAGAAGGTTTCTAGGCATGTAAATGGTTTGCATTATTCTATCCAAGATGAAATTAACATGGTCAGAATTACTGGCATAGAAGAAACCTATCACTTTGCATTGAAGGCAGAAGAAAAGACCTCTAGAAGGAAAAATAGTTCTAGGGGAAGAGGTAAATCCTCCAAAGGAAGAGGGCAGTCAAATCTTGGATGTGGTTCTTAGGATAAGCAAGGAGAAACAAGTTCTTCTTAGATCAGTACCCAAGGAGGTAGAGGAAGGGGTGATTACTCCTGAGGTAGAGGAAATTCGGGAAGAGGATTTAGTAGAACATGTTTCCAATGTGGACAGGATGAACATAGGACATTTGAATGTCCTCAAGTGCAACAGAGTAGTGGTAAAGGAAAAGAGACTAAAGTCCATATAGTACGAGCTGAGGAGGAGAGTGTGGCAAGTGTAGCCTCACCAAAATTAGGAGAGGAACCCAAGGATGGAGAATCCTTGATGTTGAGGAAAGTTCTTCTAACACCAGAAAAGGTACAAGAGGAACCATAACAATGAAGAAATCTATCTGGAACCAGATGTAAGTCTAGAGGAAAATACTACAAATTCATTATGGACATTGGCAATGTTGACAACTTAGTGTCAGAAGAGATGGTGGAGGAGCTAAAACTGAAGAGGTTGAAACACGCAACTCCTTACAAGGTTTCCTGGCTGCAAAAGAGACATTAATTATTGGTAAGTGAGAAATACCTTGTTAAATTTCAAATTGGGAACTACAAAGATGAGAATTGTGTGATGTTATGCCAATGGATGCATTCCACATTCTGTTAGGCGGACCTTGGCAATATGATAGGTAGGCCATTCATGATGGAAAGAGTAACTGTATTAAAATCAAGAAGGATGGGGTTGAGTATGTGTTGAATCCTTTAAAGGATAAAGACCAGAAAGTTGAGAAAACCAATAGGGTTTGTCTAGTAACTGGAAAATAGTTCCTAAAGGAAATTAGAAAGGAGAAGGTATGTTATGCCTTCCTACCTCAAGTTGCAGAAATTATGACAGTAGAGAAAGGGGTAGAAGTTCCCATAGAAGTCTAAGAAATTCTGAATGAAGGACTTACCTCATGGATTACCTCCAACTAGAAGCATAAGTCACTACATGGACTTGAAACCGGGTGCAAGCCTGCCAAATAAGGCACCATATAGAATGACACCTATGGAAAATGAAGAGGTGATTAGACAAGTTCAAGAGTTATTGGATAAGGGGCTGATTAGAAAGAGCCTTAGTCCGTGTGCTATACCTGTTGTACTGACACCTAAGAAAGATGGGAAATGGCAAATGTGCATTGATTCAAGGGCTATAAATAAGATAACCATTAAGTATAGGTTTCCATTGCCTTGTATGGATGACTTGATGGATTGTTTGAGTGGAGCAAAGTGCTTCAGCAAGATTGATTTGAAGAGTGGATACCACCAAATTAGAATTAGAGAAGGGGATGAATGGAAGACAACATTCAAGACCAAGGATGGACTGTATGAGTAGCTAGTGATGCCATTTGGGTTGACAAATGTACCCAATACCTTTATGAGATTGATGAATGAGGTAATGAAGCCTTTCATTGGCCAATTTGTTATCGTTTATTTGGATGACATTCTGATTTTTAGTAAAACAAAAGAGGAACACTTGTTGCACCTTAAGGCACTTTTGCAGAGGTTAAAAGAACAAAAGTTGTTGGTAAACATGGATAAATGCAGTTTTATGCAGAGGGAACTAGTATATCTAGGTTTTGTAGTGTCTGAAGGAGGGTTGAAGATGGATCCTGAGAAGGTTAAGGCAATAGTGGATTGGCCTTCACCCAGAAACATGTTTGAGGCCATAAGTTTTCATGGTTTGGTGAGCTTCTATTCATCAACAATTTTAGTGGAATATGTGCACCAATCATTGAGACAATGAAGGGTGTTAATAAAGAGTTCTAGTGGATAGCTGCAACATAAAAGAGCTTTTAATTGTTGAAGAAGGTGACAGAATAGCTAGTGTTGGCATTGCCAGACTTTGGCAAAGTGTTTCAAGTGGATTGTGATGCTAGTGGTAGTTAGTCAAGAAGGTAGACCCATTGCCTACTTTAGTGAGAAACTAAATGAAGCAAAGAGGAAATACTTAGTTTATGACCAAGAATTCTATGCTATAGTGCAGGCCTTAAAGAAGTGGAGGCATTACTTGCTGTTAAATGACTTTGTATTGTACATAGACCATCATGCCTTGCAGTACATCAACAGTCAAGGTAAGTTAAACCAGAGTTATATGAAATATGTGGAGTTCTTGCAAATTTATTCTTTTGTCTTGAAACATAGGAGTGGTAAGTCAAACAGGGTAGCAGATGCACTTAGTAGATGATGTTTATTGACGAATGAGTTAAGGGTCAGTGTTGTTGGCTTTGATGCAATGAAGGAGTTGTATCCCGATGATCCCAATTTTAAGGAAGCATGGACAATTAGTAGAAGTCCAGTGGAGGAGATAGGATGCCATGGTTGGAGTATTTCATCCAAGATGGCTTGTTGTTCAAAGGATAGAAATTATGTATGCCTAGAGGTTCAATGAGAGAGAATCTAACAAGAGAAAAGCATAGTGGGGGATTGAGTGGACATTTTGGAATAGATAAGACATTAGCACAAGTGAGTGAAGGTTATTTTTGGCTCGAAATGAGCATGGATGTGAAAAGACTGGTACAAGGCTGCAAAATTTGCTAGCTTGCTAAAGGAGAATGACAAAACACAGGACTATATCAACCATTGCCTATACTAGAGAGACTGTGGGAGCACCTAAGTATGGATTTTGTTTTGGGACTATCTCGAACACAGAGAGGTAATGATTCCATTTTTGTTGTAGTGGATAGATTTTCAAAGATGGTTCATTTCATACCATGTCAAAAGACTAGTGATGCATCCTACATAGCTACATTATTTTTCTAAGAGGTAGTCAGGATGCATGGACTGCTTAAGAGCATAGTTTTTTATGGGGACACAAAGTTTGTTGGCCATTTTTGGCATACATTATGGAAGGAGATGGACACTGAATAAGGGTTCAATTCAACCTATCATCCCCAAACTGATGGACAGACCAAGGTTGTGAACAAAAGTTTAGGAAACTTATTAAGATGTTTGGTGGAAGATAAACCACATCAATGTGATCTTATCTTGGTACAAGCAGAATTTGCTTACAATAATTCAATGAATAGAAGTGCAGGAAAGAGCCCATTCCAAATAGCTTATGGGTACAATCCAAGAGGTGTTGATGAGCTAAGAGATAGTGCAAATTTGAATAGGAAGAGTGCTTAACAGGAGATTTTGCAGAATACATTAATGAGGTTCACAAGGAGGTGAAGGAAAAGTTGGAGAAAAGTGCCAACAAATACAAGGAATATGTTGATGTGCATAGGAGGGAACAAGAGTTCCAGGTAGGAAACTTAATTTTGGCACATTTGAGGAAAGAAAGGTTTCCACAGGGAACATATAATAAGTTGAAATTTAAGAAGATAGGCCCATGCAAGGTGTTGAGGAAGTTCTCACCCAATTCCTATGAGATTGAGCTACCAGTAGGGATAGACATATCTCCTATTTTCAATGTTGCTGATCTATACAAGTTCCATGAAGGGGAGACAAGTTTATAAGGGGGTACACACTCACATTTGCTTGATGCACAAGGATGGTTAGAGCAGTTACCTAAAATGAAGATGGAAGAAGTAGATAAAGTGATTAACTCCCGAGTGGCTAAGAAGACCAGAGGAAAGGACTACATGGAATACCTAGTCTGATGGAAGAACAGAGCTGCAGATGAAGCTTCTTGGATGAGTGCTACAGAGCTAGTAAAGTATGGAATTATGGTTCTAGACTTGCCAAAATGTTCATGAGTTTCCAACTCATGGAGCATTTTAGTTACCCTACATGTCTGATGCAGGAGCATCTGGGTCCATGAGCAATCCTCGTCAACCAAAAAAGATTTCTTTGCTTTCTTGATTGTTTGTTTCCTTCTTGATTTGCTGCAAGAGTTGATGATCAAATTTATAGAGAATTTAGTAAGGATTCGAGGCCAAGTGTTGAATTCATCTTGAAGAAGATCCAAATGGGTGCTCACATTTCAAATTTGGCAAAGATCCAAGCTAAACTAGACTAGTTATGCAAATGCGAAACTTTCAGTGTCAATAGGATATGTAGGACTTTCCTTGCCATCAGGATATGTGCAGATGACCCTTGAAATCCCACAAATCCAAGTGACGATGTCATCTTGTTAAAAAGCCAAATAGGTGTCCCAAATTCCAAGTTTTGTGAGATTCTAAGAAAAATTGAGCAAGTTATGCTTAGGCAGAACTTTGGTCTACAACAAGATATGCAGAACTTTCTAGTTTGTAATAGGATATATGCAATAGACCCAATTTTTCCTGCAATATCATGTTGACCTAGTTTTTTCTGCAATATCACGTTGACTCACTTTTTCCCGTAATATCACGTTGACCCAGTTTTTCCCACAATATCATGTTGACTTAGTTTTTCCTGCAATATCACATTGACCTAGTTTTTCCCACAATGTCATGTTGACCCAGTTTTTCCCGCAATGTCATGTTGGCCCAGTTTTTACCGCAATATCACATTGGGTCACTTTTTCTTGCTGCACTACCTAAAAGCACCCATAAAGTGACAAAAATAGTTTTTGACCGCTTGTACGACCGATCCAAGAGCCATTTAATGACTGACACATGTCCCATTCACATGATGAGTGTGGTGGCCACCTCAAATACCTATAAGAAGGGGAATTTCACACTAAAAGAGGTTGACTTCTCCATAGTGAGTTTTTGGCTTCTGTTGGAGCTTCTTCTGCAAGCTTTAGATTTGAAGGAAGATTGCTTTGGCTTTTCACAGGAAAGCTAGGTTAGTCTGATCTGCCTATTGTAATGATTGTAAGGCTTAGGCCAAGGCATGTATGAAGACCATTGTACTCCTGCTGTAATGTTTTCTATTGCATATTAATGAAGAGTTTCTTGTTTCATTGTTTTGTGTTGTTCATTTTGCTGCCTGGTTCAGTAGCTTGTCAAAGCCCTTGGACCTTGATTTACATCATCCACAAACAATAATGAGATGTTTGGTAGATAGGAATTCCAATGAGGTGGTGGATTTGGAAGACTGCAAATGACCTGTTGCAAGTAATCAATGGAAGTTCTTAGAGAAGAAACACTAAACTCAGATAAAGAAACAGGTGATGGGGTAATGTCTACACATACTGATTTAGAAGAATTTGGAAAACTGATGCCATTGGAAATGCAAAGCTATTTCAACTGATGAAGCTCATAGAGTTGTTTTAATTCATCTAGTTGTTTCAACATACATTCATCTATAGTGTGCCTTTTCTTTCCACAATAACCACATGGAGACATGATTACAAGTTAGTAAGATTACATACAAAAAATCAGATGCAGAGATGAAGGCCACCCAAAAAATGGAACTTCTCCAGGTGCTAGAATGTCCAAATTATCAAACAGAGTGCGAAAAATTGACAAACTAAATAAATAAAACTTGGAGCTAAATTTAGAAAAATCAAATGGGTGATTGTTTATATTTCGTCAATAAATTTTTAATGCTTATTCAATCTCATGAACGAAATATTCTGGGTGGAATTTGTGAGCTCAGAAGCTAGAAAAGATGCTTGGAATTCAACCCACAATAAAATTGACTAGCATCATAATCTAGCAAAAAAAAGTACAACTAGATAGAGCATGGAAGCATCTTTTTGATGCCTATTTGTTTGCAAAAAATGACACAGTATGCCCGAGATATGGAAAAAAGTAAAAAAACCCTTTATGGGATGCAAAAGAGGACAGGAGCTCTGTTGGTAGTCTGTGAGCAGCTGATTGGTGGCATAACTGGGTGGTGGTGGCATGATGGTCCTGTGGTGGCTTGATAGGTGGCAGTTGGGTTGAAGAGGTAGTGCAACCTGTAGGTGGTGGTGCAGGCTATATCCTCCATAGGGCTAGCAATATGACCAAGCACAAGGGATAATATGTTGATCACAAAGAATACTGAGAGGGGGGTGAATCAGTATTTTGTAAAACCTTTCTTTCACATATTTATTAATCCATTTACCAAATTCAATAACATGAAAGCAAAATAAACATAAGAAGAGCAGCCACAAAGTCATAACACATAGACACCGAGATTTTTATGTGTAAAACCCAAAAAGGGAAAAACCACAATGAGAGTTAGCTCACAATATATTATGATATCAAAACCAAATTACATGAAGGCTCACTGCCCAAGGACTCACTATCTAAAGAAGTGCTCACTACAATAGGCTCACTGCTAAGAAGATAGAAGAAGGATTGGCTCACTGCCAAGAGAATACTGCTACAAATGCATCTACAAAATGCTAAAGTGTAGTTCCACTAATAGCTCAATACATAGATTCAAAAGTCTTCATTATATCTGCCCTATTTTTCTGCTCTGCTTTACATATACTCTGTTCTTCTGCCCTTACTGCTTCTTTCTTATCATAAAATTGCCTTAGATCACATGCACATCAAATTTGAACTATATTCACATCACACACACCTCTAATACTAAAATATATTGAGTATATATATCCACAATCAGATCTAACCCAGACTTTGGTTGGCTTGCCAGTGAAGAAACTTGTACACAAAAAGTTCATACTCTGTCGGCTTGAATTCTTTATATATGAAGTTATGCGAACCAATGAAAACCTTCAGGGATATTCAAATAGGTATGGACCTATTTTAGATCCACTTAGAATAATGATTTAAGCAATATATCTTTACTGCACAAGAATCTAACTGAGTGTCGACCTTATCCCAAAATACAGACTTAAACCTTATTGGCTGTCATAACATAGCTTCTAATGCGGACCATATGAAACCTCAAAACTCACATCAAGCATTCATTAGACATCATTAATGATACCTTCAAAATTGTAGATCATAATACTCTTGTGTGGAGACATGCGGACCTCAGAACTGTTACCTCTATATTGATTAAACACCGTCAAACTGTCTGCCGATACTGAAGAACTTGTAGATGATGATCTGATACACTTCAAGCTCTACAAATCTAGAATTAGATAGCCATCATATGTGTTTACAACACCTTCAAACTGCAAATCAAAATAATCAACAACGGAGGAATGCAGACTAAATTACTCAGGCGTTCTGCTTTGTTCCTGGCTACACTTTGTTTACTGGACTTAAGCATTTCACAACACAACTTCCAGAGATTGTCAAGATATGAAACTGAATATATAACATTTCATAATCTCTAAGTATAACATACTAGAACTGCATAGTAAGATCTTCATCTGTGGAGGAGTACTAACTGGATTTCTGTCACATTCTTGGTAAACTACCAACACTTAGTCAATTTTGGCTAAGTTAGTTTTCCTAGACCAAAATTCTGTACATATCTTTGTCTCAGGAGTTGTCTTCAAACATGTCAGGTTGTTACCATCAATGACAACATCAATTCTTTAGCATATCAGCAGTGTCTAGATTGACAATGCTACCAACAATGCCCCCCTTTGGCATTGATGGCAACACTTAGTGAAAAATGCTTATCTGCCCCCTTACTATGTACACCCTTTTTTCTTCTTTTCCTAAGATGTCTGGCCATTTTCACTCGATCTTCTTCTCCTCCTTTGACATCAATGGCAAAGGCATATATACAAATAACAAAATGGTGTCAAAAATGTTCTACTTGTTTACATATGTACAAGTGCAATCTTTCAAATTAGTTAGATGTGGGTGACAGTATATCATTGTAAACAATCTTTAATTGTGTTGATTCTCCATCCCACCTATTCTTGGCACTGTTCAAAATTTGAATGCTACCATTAATATGAAAACTAAGTCTTCTGCCTTCTACACATTTGTAGGTATATCAGTTATTGCCTTGACCTTTAAGGCTTCAACAACTAGACTTGACATTGAATCAATTTTAGGGCTTATCAACCCTCTCAATTGACACATTCTGCTTTTCATTTATTCCTTTTTGCTCAGCAAACTACTTATGCTATTATGAATATTTACAACTTGTATCTCCTGACTACTCATGGAATCAACTATCGGATCATAAGACTTAGAAATATTCACTAGTTGAAGTTCCATAGCTTTGATCTTATCATCCATTTCCTTAGTAGTCTTAGGCCATGATAGGCAAAATTTGTATGTATCACAAGCTTCCTTAATAGCATACTCTATATTCTTGATGTTATTGTCTAAATTTTTTTTGTCATTGTCTACCTTGGTCTTCAACTCCGTTAATCTTTTATCATAAAATTCCTTCCTAACCTTTATATCAACAAACTTTTCAAAAGATTCTAAATGATTACTTATAGAGTTTATCAAGCTTATGAGCTGATCAGTTGATGACAATGATGCATCCTTTTGGTATGAAGGCATCAACTTCTCCAAAATACCAGATGCTTCTCTGATGAGCTCACTATCCTCGATGTGAGACCTTAGAATCTCTTCCTGAGCCTTAGCTTGCACCATTGATACTAGTTTGAATTTGTGCAAAGGAGACATTAAAGCCAAGTTTATTGATCCTTGCAGAAACTTAGGCTCATCCAAAACTTGTGTTTCCTATTGCTTTTCCAAAATTTCCTTGACAAAATCTACTGGATCTTGTAAGGCAGTAGTGTCTCTTGCCATATCAGAGACTTCTTTTTCTTGATTATGCTTTAGCGATTCTGGGTCCATAGCCTCTTGTTGATCAATGTTTTGTTTTAGTTGAGGGCTCTTCTCATCTTGTTCATTTTCTTGATCATTATCTTTATTCTACTCAGCAATCTTCTCCTTGTTTTCTTGATCATCAATTTGCTGATCCAGAGGAGGACTTGTCCTTGTTTGGTCTTTGTTAGCTTTTTCTTGATCATTAGTGATAGGGGCTTGATCAAATTCTTTCTTTCTGAGATTATTTCCTCAAGATCTTCCTCAGTTTTCTCAGGACTTTTCTCTTCCTCTTGTTCTTCCATTTCTTTGTCTTTTCTAGGGCTCACCAGAGGATTTGCCTTAGTTTTCTCCAAGCCTTGATCCATGCTGACTTCATGTACAAAGGTGCCATCACCAACATTTGTATCTTCTTTATCATCTATAGTTGGGATGTTAAGATCTTTTAGGATCTAAAGAATTGTTTGCTCTATGTCCTTAATACATTTCTCTGTGTTTCCTACCATTAGAGTGTTGACTTTCCTTTTTATTTCAATTTAATCTCCAAGGATCTTGAAGACCTTGGTTCTTTCCTCTAGAGTCACATCTGGAGAAAATTTACGCAATGAATTTTCGCTTACCTCCACATCTTTGGCCATGACTGATTCCTTCTTGGCAGACATAATGCTTGCCAAACTATCTAGGAGGTCACTGGATACCTCAATGAGAGCTCTATTATATATCTCCAAGTATTGAATGACATCAGTCTTAATGATTCTTTTGTCTGCATCATCATTCTCATCATACAGTTGGGCTATAGGTTTTAAATTTCCATCAACTGTTATAGCCTTTAGTACATCTTCAAGACTTATTATAGCCTCTGCTTCTTTGGTCTCTACTTTCTTCTCCCTCTTCCTTCCTTTTCCCTTTTCAGAGGGTTTGTCTTGCTTAGAATTGGAGGCTTTAGTTGGTTTTCATCTTCTTGACCTCTTCATCTGATTCTGTTTCTTCATCTTCTTCTTCACCCACACTGACATACATTCTGTGTCATTTGATCTTTTGCCTTTTATGACCTTTGTCAATGGATTTATTAGAGGATGCCTTTGCAGATGGGGTAGAACCTAGGGATTTAGAGTTTGTTTTAGTAGATGTGGAACCTTTTGTCCTTTTCTTTGGAGCTGCAGGTGCCTCTATCTTTATTTCTTGCACTTCTGAAGCCTTGTCAGGCTACCTTCCTTCAATCTTTCAGCTTCTCTAGCTGCTTCGGCCCTTGCTCTTGTTTTAGCAATTTCTTCTTTTGTAATTCTTATGCTCTAGGCATATTCCTGTACCAATTTCCTCATCTTTTTCTGAGTTTCTGGCTTTCTCAGTTCAACATGCACTTGCACAGATAGCTCCTCATAGGTACCAAATCTTGGTTCATTGGTATCCCTAGGTTTCTTCAACATCAGGTCAACATAACCATTGAGTATGTTTCCTGCCACTTCATAGGCCATTGGGAGGACCAGATTGTCCTAGGCTCAACAAGCTCCATCATACATTGATCTTTATTAATAATGAAGCACATATCATTTTTGTATTTTTCCACAATTGACCTAGGGATCCTTTCCCTGGATTGCATGACCTTCTGAAATTTTTTGAAATAGCCCCATAGGGCTATATTCTATGCATCATGGCTTCCTATTCTATTTAAGTGATTCCCAATTTGTGTGGCAACAAGTTTGTTGTCAAACCATAACAAGTTCTTCATCCCTAGAAATTCTTGCATAAAATAGAAGAATAAGCAGATAATAAACGTACCATACTTGAATCAATATTTTGATTCCTTTGTCTTCTTTAGGTTCTCCATTAACTATTGCTGGAGCAACTCACAGAGCTCATAATCAACATTTTTCTTCACCATCTCATATGTTGTGTATATGGCAGTACCGGAGATAAAGTTCTCTCGGTTTGTGAAGTATATTTTGTAGCCGATCACCATGGATGCAAACCTAACTACTTGGTCTTCAATGTCATTGATTGTCAATGCCCTTTTATCAAATTTGGCTCCGGTGGCTTCTGTCACTGTGTTATTTTTCACTGCCTTCAATATAGGCATTGTACCAATAGAATTCAACCCTGTGACTGCCCTTATGGCATCTTTTATGATCATGAATGGAGTGTTAAGCCACATAAACTCATCATGGATTCTGCTTAGCACATACCGGACCCATTCGTCCTCCGCAAATGTTGGGAAATCTATATATTGAATGAATTTCTTCTCTTCCAATGCCTTATATTCTTCCTTTAGATCAAAATCATCACCGGTTAGATGTTTTAGATACAAGTCTGTAATTTGGCTATCACAAAGTTCTTCTAGGGCAACATGGATGTAAGCCCTAATATCCTCAGCTTGCATCACTCCATGGGGTACTTCCAAGAACACACCATTTGGATCGACTTCTGTTGATTTGAAAGGTTATTTCTTGAATTTTGGCTATGCCCTCTCAGTGATATCAATAACTTGCGGTGTCACCATTTTAGCAAGAATTCAAACAAGTTCACGGTAGGGTTTTGAACTATAAATACCTCTTTTGCTGAATTAGGGTTTTCTTCACTTGAAATCGCTCTAAGTGCTTTGGATTACTGGAAATCGATGAAGTCGCTTAGAATTCTACTTCAGTTCTCCTCAGACACTTGATAGCTTGTATGCAAAGTGATTAGTCTTTAGAACTTGACCCTTTTTAACCCTTTTTATGCAAAAACCTAATTGTGTTAAATGTTGCTCTCTAAAGCTGTCAAACACCTCACTGTTGAACATAGTCAATTAAGATTGCTTCACAATGTACCACATCAGGTGTTTTTCTGATGGTTTCTTCTCCAAATGATCCATACAATACTGCTCTAGCTTATACCTTAGTGCTGGATCTCAACACCAATTATTTGGCTAGGGGATCAAGATTTTCAATAAGAGCTCCCCCTGGGCCAGAGCACCCAATTCACTTCCCAGAGGAAGTATATGCACATGAGGCTGGTGTGGATTCATCCTTGACTTCATGAACATCCTTCTTAATTTCTAGACCTTGCTCATTTCCTTCTTGATTTCTACCGGATCTACTTTGTTCTTGCCTTTATCTGCCCTCTGCTTTGTTTTCCTTTTCTCTGCAGGATAGTCCCTTTTCCCATTCTTGTTTCTATAGAATCTTGCAACATGTCCAAGCCTATTGCAATTGTAGCATACCACATTCCTCTATCCTTGATTCCTTCCATTTGTTTGATTTATTTTTGATCTGCATTGGTTAGCCATATGACCAAATCTATTGCAAGCAAAGCACTTTCCATTGAAAGATTGAGTATTTCTTGCATTCTTGGGGCCATTCCTTATCATACTTCTACACTCATTTTCTTTATGACTAATTTTTTTGCAATTAAAACACTGACCAGAAAAAGATGAAACATTTTGATTCATTAGAATACTCCTGCACTGAGTAGCCCCATGGCCATACTTATTGCATTTAAAACAATAGCCATTGAAAGATGGATACCTTCTTCTAGGTTTGCTTCTCTGATTCCAGAACTGGTTGCCTTTATTTTTCTGCATCTCAATGTTTTCTTGACCTGTTTTAGAACTTTCTCCTCTTTCAAATCCCAAACCTTTCTTGTCATCTGGATTTTTCTGACTGCCAAGCAACTCATCAAGCTTTGCATAGCTTATTTTGAACTTTTCTTTGTAACTGTTTGCCGCCTCCAAATCAAACTTTAGAAGTACAACATCTTTTGCCAACTTTTCACATTCTTCAGACTTGTCTTTCAAAATTTAATTCAAATGTCCCTTAGCTTTTTCTTTCTCTTCAACCAACCTTGATAAATCATTTAGGGTTTCATTTGCTGCAATCAAATGTTCACTTAGCTCTCTACTTCTATCCTTTGATCTCTTAACTTGCTCTCTTAGCTTTAGGATGTATGCATCAACTTCTTTGACATTTTCCTTCAAATCCTGGATATCCGTTTCATACTTGTCAAGATCTTCAAGAGTAGTTTTTAATTCTTGATCACTTGTGACACTGCCTGGAGCAGGATAGCTTCTGGCTTCCATGAGTACTCTTTCCCAGATCTTCCTCAAGCTATTAAACTTCTTCCAAGGAATCTTCCTCTGATACCAATTGTTGATCACAAAGAATACTGAGAGGGGGGGTGAATTAGTATTCTGTAAAAACTTTCTTTCACATATTTATTAATCCATTTACCAAATTCAATAACATGAAAGAAAAACAAACATAAGAAGAGCAACCACAAAGTCATAACACATAGACACCATGATTTTTACGTGGAAAACCCAAAAAGGGAAAAGCCATGGTGAGTGTTAGCTCACAATATATTATGATATCAAAACTAAATTACATGAAGGATCACTGCCTTAGGGCTCATTGCCCAAGGACTCACTGTCCAAAGAAGTGCTCACTGCAATAGGCTCACTGCCAAGAAAATAGAGGAGAAGATAGAAGAAGGATTGACTCACTGCCAAAAGAATAATTCTACAAATACATCTATAGAATGCTGAAGTGCAGTTTTATTAATAGCTCAATACACAGATTCAAAAGTCTTCATTATATTTGCTCTATTTTTGTACTCTGCTTTACATATACTCTATTCTTCTGCCCTTACTACTTCTTTCTTATCACAAGATTGCCTTAGATCACATGCATATTGAATTCACACTATATTCACATCACACACACCTCCAATACCAAAATCTATCGAGTATATATATCCGTAATCAGATCTAACCCAAAATCTGGTCATCTTGCTAGTGAAGAAACTTGTACACAAAAGGCTCATACTCTGTTGGCTTGAATTCTTTATATGAAGTTATGAGAAGCAATGAAAACCTTCAGGGATCTTCATATAGGTATGGACCTATTATAGATCCACTTAGAATAATGATTTAAGCAATATATCTTTGCCATACAAGGATCTAACTTAGTGTTGACCTTATCCCAAAATACAGACTTAAACCTTATTGTCTATCATAACATAACTTCTAATGTGGACCATATGAAACCTCAAAACTCACATCAAGCATTCATTAGACATCATTAATGATACCTTCAAAACCACATATCCTAATACTCTTGTGTGGAGACATGCAGACCTCATAACTATTATCGTTGTCTTGATTGAACACTGTCAAACTATCTACCGATACTGAAGAACTTGTAGATGATGATCTGATACACTTCAAGCTCTACAAATCTGGAATTAGATAGCTATCATATGTGTTTACAACACCTTCAAACCACAAATCAAAACAATCAATAGTGGAGGAATGTGGACTAAATTACTCAGGTGTTCTGCTATGTTCCTACTTGCACTTTGTTTACGGACTTAAGCAATTCACAACACAACTTCCAGAGATTGTCAAGATATGAAACTTAAGATATAAAATTGCATAACATCTAAGTACAACATACCAGAACTGCATAGCAAGATCTTCATCTGCGTAGAAGTACCAACTAGATTTTTGCCACATTCTTGGTAAACTGCCAACACTTAGTCAATTTTGGCTAAGTTAGTCTTCCCGGACCAAAATTCTGTACATATCTTTGTCTCAATAGTTGTCTTCAAACATGTCAGGTTGTTGCCATCAATGAAAACATCAATTCTTCAGCATATCAACAGTGTCTCTTAATAATGTTGCCAATAGAATATACTCCCAAATATGCCCTGATGTGACAACCTATCTTGACTTGCGCTTGCCCGGTAAGTGCATGGAAATGGGGTACAAAAAGGGGGTCAAAAGTGGCCACTTTTTTCTAAAATCAGTTAAAGAGGAACTTGGATGAGTAATTGAAGTTGTGTACACTCAAAATTTGAGGATATGATAAGAACAAGAATTATAGTACTATAAATCTAGTTTCTAAACCATTAAAGATTTTAGAAAAGTGTTAAAGTTAAGGGGGTGAAATGTTGAGTGCACACAAAAGTGTTCCTGTTTTTATCACTAAAATATAAGACAATGTCTGGTGTACGCCCCCCTATTTTTTTTTCTACATTAGGTATTTTTAAAAACCATTTGGTGGAAATATAGCTAAGAGTGAGTACTACAAGTTGTATATTTTTTTATTAAGTATTTTTTTGAAGTGGATGCATCCTGAAAATTACATCACTAAGCTTGCACGTCACATAACTTGTACAAAACTAATTAAAAATATAAATTTCATTTATTGAATGTGTATAGAATGAAGTGTAGAATAATCTTATATATTTTTTTTTCAAATTTGGATAAGCGAGTCAAAAGTTATTAAAAAAAGTCAATACATATGTACTGGAGAAATATAGACACAGTCTTCAAAGAAAATAAAAATAAATACCTTAAATTACTCAAAATATTAAAAAAATAGTATGGCTAAAAATCTAAGAAGTAGCTCTTTATTTTAGTGGTGGTTTTGTAAAATTTTATTGGAAAACATGTAAACCTAGTGAGGTTGAAGTTTGAATTCAAGCTATTTTATGTTAAAACACAAATTTATGAGCCACAATAGATGTCCAACCCTTAGGATTCTAAATCCAAGCCTAAATGGGAAAGGATCATATATATTTTGAATTCAAGGCATTAAAAATGCATACATGTTACAACATGTATGATTTATGCCTTTCATAATGCAAACCTGTTTTGTTGAAAAATCTCAAGGTTGGCCACTAATTTGTATCCCATTTCCATGCACTTACCCTGCCTAGGGATTCAAACCCATGGAAAAAACCATGAACCACCATGGAAAAGCAAATATCCATCAAGTATTTCAAAAAACCACTGAGTAAATAATTCAATAGATGGAAAAAGGAATAAACCAATGAACCAATGAATACTGCTAGAAAATGATGTAGGGAAGCCAAATTATTACGCATAAAAGGTATGGTTGTGTATGGGTGTATGGACATGTACATATTTCGTATAGTGTATGAAATTTTCTCTGCGATGAAAATCAAACCCCTAAAAAAATGCTTGGAAATTTTTTGATGGCCGATTTTAACGTTTGGACAGATGATCCTAAGGTTTTGGCACCTTCTGAACTTATTTGCAAGGTTTGTTTCATACTAGGAAGCATCAATCATGACGTCATAGCTATAACCCTCTCAAGTTTGAGATGAAGGTAACAGATCTAGAGCTCTTAAACTATGTTAGAGTCACTCAAGGACTCACAAGAGCCATGATCATTTGAAGGAAATCTTCTACAAAGAGGACTACTTCAAAAGGTAGAAGCAAAAATGAGAGATCAAATTGCAATCATTACTTGCATGTGCATTAAATTATTCACAAATGATTAATACATAGATATACATACGCATTTATCAAAAATAGACAAAACAAAAAAGCAAAAAGCAATCTTATCCTATATGATAAGATTGACACATAAATAAAGAAAAATACTTTCCTAATTAACTTATGCTAATATATAAATATAATTTTACACCAACAATTTTGACCATGGGTATCTTGAATTACTCATCCAAGATTAATTTTTGTTGATTTCAAAAAGAAAGTGGCTTCTTTTGACCCCATTTTGGTCCCTCATTTCCATGCACTTACTTGAAACAAATCCCAACTTGATGCAAGAGCATCTAGGGTGCATGAATGATATTACAACAACAATTTTTTCTTCATGTTTGATTTAATTTTTAGGTACCTATAAGTCTCACAAGCATTTTGTTTCTTATTGCAAGGGCCAATTCTCACTACAATCATCATTTTAGCACATGAATGATCTAGATCTAGTATTTCTATTTTGTGACAATGCATTTTGATGTCAAATCCTTCAAATTGATATTAGAACTTGATCAAGTCATATTCTAGTATGCCACATCATTACTAAGTGTTCTCATTTAGATTAAATGTGATGAGTTATCAAATTTGTTTAAGGAAGACATAGTTTAACTATGCATCATATATTTGAATCTCATGCCAATACCTAATATCATTCATAATATTATTGGTCATAGAGAAGTTTATGATTAAGACCTCAAAAATAAACATTCTAATGAGTGGACAATCTCTATCAATAATTAAGAGGGGAAAAGCCATGACAACCCTAATTATATTAAACATATTTTCCTCTAGCACTACAAATAATTGTTATTATTACATAACAATTCCTAGGAATAAATGGTAATAATTTTAAATGTATTGAAATTAAATTTATACAAATAAATAAATATTTTATGACAATTAAATACTCTTGAAAATAAATTAAATGATTCAATTTATTAAATTCTCTACAAAAGAATCAATAAAAAATATTCTTTATTAACCATAGATTCATAGAGATGAACACATATTTAATTCAAACCCTAGATAAGAATCTTCTCACATTAGGAAGAAACTAATGGTTTACCCCTCTTATCCATGAACACTCTCAGAGGTATAATTCTTATTTAGAGCACAACAAATCACATGCTCAATCAAGTAACAACCTTGGCCAAGACAATCACAGGTGTACACTATACCCTGAGTTGGATCTGTACCTTATACGACCCTTCTCCAATGTTCATAGCCCACTAAACCACTTGTCCTTTTTTGAGTGATCAAGGAAATATCACATATCCTTTATATGTTCATTTCATGGGTTTAAATAATAACCCACAAGGTTGCTCCAACCATTGCATCCACTCATTACAAATCACAAATAACATTACATTTATTAATCTTCTATTTATAATTTTCCAATGAGAATACACTCCAAAATAAGTGCTTTATTATATATTTTTATAAGGTTCTTTAACCTTTCCTTTAACTTGAAAGTAATTTCTTTTCTCTTTTATTTTTACATATCTCTTTTTCTTCTATTAAATTTATTGTTAACTATTCCCTTAATAAAGTTTTATAAACTTCATTTATTTATCTTTTCATGGGGAAAAAGTCTCATAATAATTCCTCCTTATAACTTAGTTGCTACCCTCAGTAGCTTTAGTAGCATAGACAACAAATCATGATAAATAATTCAGTTAAACAAATGCAGATACTAGTTTTTAATAAAACTAGTCTTTTCCCAAGTGGTACTATCAATGGTACATGGCTCCATTTTAATTTTACTTCATTTATGATTCTATTTCTTAAAGTTATAGATCTTCTTTAAATAATTCTTTCTGGTTCAATTTCAAATTCACAAGTAAGTTTAATAGAAATACTTTGCTAGTCAATGACATGATCAGAATTATATATTTATTAAGTTTATATGATACATCATGGATTTTTAATTGAGGAGGCAATGGAAGTTTATAGGCTACATCCCCTATCTTTTCTGATATTTCAAAAGGTCCATTAAAATGAGGGTTTATTTTGGCATATTTTCTAAGTTTTGAGGAACTACATTTTGGTTTGACTCTAAGAAACACTTGATCACCTATATCAAACTATTGGATACATATTTTTGAATCAACCCAACTTTTATACCTATCTTGAGTCGCTTTCGTGTTTTTTTTTGTTTTATTAATTATTTCTTCCATTTCTTGTAGATTTTCATTTTCATGCCAAATTTTATGGACAAGACCAGACCATGAAATAAGTGTATTGCTTCAAGGGGTGACATCTTAATTGTTGAATGATATCCTTGGTTCTATGAAAACTCAACTGTTTAAAATTTTCTTCCCATGACTCAAGTTTATTTGTAGTATACAATCTTAATATGTCTTCTAATCTACTATCAATTCATTCTATTTCCCCATTTGAATTAGGATAGTAAACAATACTAAAACTCAAACCAGTACCAAGTTTAGATTTTTTTTTTTTCCAAAAATAAGAGGTGAATCTAGAATCTCAAGATTAGAAACATTATTCTTAGGAAGTCCATGTAGTATAATGGTTTCTTTAACAAATAAATGGGCAATGTCTAGAGTAGAAGATTTAATTTTTATTGGAAAAAAGTGTGTCATTTTGGTTAATCTATCTACTACTATGTAAGGATAGAGTTATGACCTCTATGTGTGTACTTGAGGCAATCTAATGATACAATCCATACTAATTGACCCCATTTCCAATTAGGAATAGATAAAGAGTACATTTAAGATTAGGTGGTTTACATTGTTCAACTTTCACCTTTTGACAAATTAAATATTGTTGAACATAGGTATGAATTTTTTATTTCATTTGAGGCAAAAAATAGTTTATTTTGATTGAAAGAGATGTTTTATGAAATCCTAGATGTCTTGATATATGTATATCATGGAAATCCTTCAATATTTGTTGTTTAATATTGGGTAAACCAATAATACATAATCTACCTTTGTAATATAAAAGGCCATTACTACCCATCAAATAAGATTCAAGATGATCATTTGGATGTACATTTGAAGAATTATTTTATAATCCTTCATAAAGTGGTTGAAAATGAACACCAATAGGTAACTTAGATTTAATATCATATTCAAATTGACTTCTCTCAAGCGTTAAGGCATTTAAACATAATCATTTCCTACTTAATGCATCCACTATTAGATTTTCTTTACTTGAAACATAATGGATAATAAAATTAAATCGTGTTAATAGTTCCATCCACCTTATTTGTCTCATGTTAAGTTGGTGTTAAAAAAAAGGATGTTGCAAACTATGATGGTCAATTTTTAATATAAATTTGTTTCCTAACAAATAGAGTCACCGAACTTTTAAAGCATGAACAATACCATGTAATTCTAAGTCATGAACATGGTAATTCTTTTTAGTGGGAAATAGTTTCCTTGGTTCATAACATACTACTTCATTATCCTACATTAGAACAACACTTATACCTATACCACAAGCATTTGTAATTACAACAAAGAGTTTACTAAAATCTAGAATACAAATAATGGGTGTAGATGCCAAAAAGGTTTTCAATGTGTTGAATGCTCTATCACATTCAAGGGTCCATTTATAGCTATGTTCCTTCTTGTTAGATTTGTTAAAGGTTTAGTAATTTTATAATAGTTTCTAACAAACCAATGATAAAAACCTAATAATCCCAAAAAAAATTTGATTTTATGAGCATCCTTGAGTATAGGCTAATCTTGAATTGCTTTAATTTTAGCAATAGATAATTTTGCCTAAAATTTTCAATTTCAAATAAAAAACTTATCAAACATTTTAAAATTTTGTAACTTTTTTATAAACCAATATTCATGCAAACTAATTACATTTGATCCAAAATCTAATTTTATAAGAAGATGAATAATCTATACTACATTCTTGAGTGTGCACTACATTTTCGTAGCATTGTCAAGAAAAATATTAAAATATATTTATATTAATCATCCACTAATAAATACATAGAGTTTTAATTTAAAAATTTTGTTCTATAAACGATCATATATTAGCTTGAACTATTTGGCTCAGGTTCTTCTAATCGTATATAGTCATATAAAACTCCAGTAAAAGGACCTGTGCTTTTTGACTGTGTGAGGAAGAGAGCATTCTCTCCTTCTATAAGCAATGAACCAGGTACATCTACATTAAATAACCAATATAGTCCATGGATTCCATGTCGAGCAATTGAGTTATCTCTTCCAATTCTTGGCGTCTCAAAGTGTGGACGAACAACATTTGGATCATTAAATCGAACCTTTGTAGGATAAGAAAATGGACATTATTAGAAATTATTAAGATGTGCTAAAAGTGATGAATCATTTATTAAAATTGTATGAAAATATACATTCATACCTGAAGCACTGAAAGAGTAGATGATGCAAGAGCTAAGCGTAACTTGTAAATTCCATCTTTTATGAGATCAGAGAGTTCAAACTTTATTTGCCATGTTGTTGCTTGGTATGTGCCATTTTTTTGCCTCCTACATGATAATCAATCATATATCTAACTCAATAATGTGTTTAAATTAAGATCTTAATCATGTCTAAATATACTTATGATGCCCATCATATACCATGATATTGATAGACTTAACAAGAACATTCTTAAATTATGTAATCATTAATTATTCCTCTATTTTTATAATAATTATAAATTTTCTTTAAACCAAATAGTATGTTTTTAATGTTTTTTTTGACTTGGTTATATTTCCAAACTATTCTCTATAACTTTAACCCATTTATAATTTATATTTCATCTATTCATACTAATAGACATTCATACTATAGACATTATTTGAATGAAACATTTATCAATTTAAAATAATTTTATAATTAATTATATGGAATGGTTTTAAATTATTCAATTCAATAATTAAAATATAAAATTTATTATTTCATATCATATAGGAGATGCTATGATTCTAGCTAACTTATATGTAAATCAAAACCAATCATAGTAAATAATAAAAATGGGTATACGATATCATAAGAAAGTAATTAAATTGATCAAATGAAACAAGTTGAAGTATAAAAAGAAAAATAACTTTGAAAGTTGATATTTATAAATAAAACTACAAAAACAATAAAAATGATTAAGAGTCGTTAATTAGTTTTATAATAAAATTAAAATATAATAAAATAGATATTATTTTCATTTTATAAGTTTTCAAATCATAATAAAAAATTTTAATAAATGAGTCATATGTTAAAAGCACATGAAAAGCTATTGAGAAAATATTATTCACAAGAAAAATATTATTAGGTAAAAAGGATTGAAGAGTAATTGTTGAAGTAAAGGTTAAAAGTAGAAATGAGAAAAGCTAAACCATGCCAAAATATTAATAAGATTTGAAACTAGAGTCTATAAAGGTAGTGGGAGATTCTTGGGTGAGTGCAAAATTATGAGAGGCCAAATAGTGGTAGTGGTAAAAAAAACTTACCAAATCATACATTAGTGTTATAAAATTTTCAATGACTTTGTCTTCAAAGCAATTTTTTTAATCAATTTTAATAAAACAGAAAAAGTTTATAGAGAAAACTCTCATGATTCTACAAATGTTATTTATTCCTCTTTACAAATTAAATACTTAATTATTATTTATTTTGTACATACACTATATTTGAATTTCATATATATAGTCACACTCTAGACTTTGTTGGCTATAGGTTTAAAAAAGAAAATTTGAATTAGATATTTTTTGACTAAGTTAGGTTGGCCAAAAAATCATTTTCTAATGATTTTAAAAGTTATATTTAAAAATTAATAAAAAATACTTATTTAATCATCCTTTACTTATATATAAGGTTTGATGAAAATACTACTTTTTGGTGGAATGTCACCTACTTTAAAAAGAAAAATAGTAGTGCCTCTTTGAAATATCTAAGATTTCACCAATTTAATTTAAAATTATTTATATAATTAGTAGTCTATAAATGACATTCAATTTCCTACAATTTATATTACTACCTTTTTTTCATATTTTGTAGATAAGTCACGTTCAATTTTTCATGTGAAGTTACTTAAGTCTATTTTTTAACATTTTCATTGCTACTTAAGGGTTTGTTTGACCTATCATGATCTTGCACTCACCCTTTAAATCTGCATGAATAAGTGTCATTTTAACATTTTTTAAAGTCATGGATATGATCATTGTATCCTTTGTCAAAATTCTAATGAGTTTTTGTAGTCGTGTCAGTATTGTTGGCTATGTTGCTAGAAACACCATGGGTAAGCCTCATTTTTTATTTGAACAATGGGAGAAATGACATTTATGTTTTGAATGATAATTTTGGTCTTCCACAATGTGCCTTATGCTAATAATGTAACTTAATAAAAATTGGAATGATGGTTGCATTTTGGGCTAATTTTGAGGTTGTCATCTAGGTTTTTCTTAATTTTAAAACATATAGGTCCTCGTCCATCAATCAATTCTCATTGTATCCATTTAAGGTGGAATTCTAATTTAAATGGATATGTGCAATGAATTTTAAGGCATAACTTGAATCTACCCCAAGGTCTAACCTAAACTTCAAGGTTCTACAATCTAAAATGATTAGTCTATTTTTTAAAACCAAGTTTATCTTAAAAATATTAAATATTTATTATGGATACGATGGTTGTTGCCTCTCTCATTAATCCTATCCCTACCACTCATGAAGCCATTTTAGATGTATTTCCTAGGGGCATTGAGGTCTACAATGGAGTTTTGGGTGTAGATTTTGCTCATGTAGATTCTCTTGTAATGTTGATCAAGTTTCTCTCTAGGGCATTATCATTGGGAAGTGTGTACCCTTGGTCTTATGCTATGAAAAGTGGTGTGGAAGAGTCTATGATGGCTATTGGTATTCTAAAACATGCATATGGAATTTCTTCAAAAAAAAATCATTTGCACTAGTGGTAGGAATTTTGAAGGTAGTAGCCTCCATGGAAGAGGAAAAGGGAGAAGAGAAGGGTTCTCATAAATTTGAGAAGCTCTCTACTTTGAATGTTGTCAATGGGGCTAGATGACAATTAGTATAAGTGTCATAGATAATTCCATTACTAGAATGGGGAAAGATGCAATAGAGGAAGTTGAACACTATGTTGATTTTAGGCTAGTATGTAGGTTTAATAGTTTATGGCTTAGTCTGTTAGATTTGCATGAGTGGGTGACAAAAGTTTGGAAATCCTTTCTCTTCAAAGCTATTGTTATTTATCCTTGTGCTTCATTATTACACATGAAACGAAAGATAACATAAATTTTATTTTGGAAAAAGTTTTGTGGATCTAGGGGAGAGCCTCTCTTTGTGTAAATCCATGGTTTCCAACTAGTAACCCTCTCCTAGAAAGATTCATGGTCATACTAGTGTGGTTAAGGATACCTAATCTTCCTCTACATTTTTGTCTTTCACCTTGTTTAGAGAGTATTGGTAACTCTCTAGCTAAGCTTATTTCTATTTCTTCTAAAACATCATATCATTCTCATCCTACCTACACTTGAATACTAGTAAAGTTGGATATGCTAAAGGGTCTTCTTGCTAAAATATGGCTTAATGTGGGTAGCATCCTTTGGAAGTAGCAACTAGACTGAAATATTAGCTTTCAAATCTTGACATTATTTTGGTCTCGAACATGTATTAGATTCATACCATAGAAAAATAAGAATGGTTTAGCTTCTTGGTGATAGAATGTGAAACTATTTCACCAATTTGTTGGAAGCCACTTGATGACCCCTTTAGATAAAGGTCGGAAACCATAGAACCATCGCCAATGTGTGTCATTGAATGCCTAGTTTTACAAGTTTACTTGTCTTTTCTCCAATCAGTTGTATCTAAAGAAGTGGAGCCTTTGATTCTTTTGGCTTCTAAAGAGAATAACATTGACACAAAAAATTTTTTAAATCATATGCTATTATGTGAGCCTTCATCAAAGGAGATTCATGCTTACCAAAGTCATGGCTCAATGATTATGCTTTTAGATTCTTGGGAGGAGGATTTCCCCTCTAGATAGGGATTTAGATCTTGGGAATGTATTCCTAGAGAAAGGTGAATGGAAAATGATCTCCTATAGAAAATTAGTTTAGATTGTAAGAAAGCCTATTCTTAGATTATTTTAAGATCTTATAAGAGAAAGAGGCTAGAAAGGATGTAAAGAACTAGATAGTTTCTTTATGACTCCTAAATGTTTTAGTTTTAAAATATTTGTGTGGCCTATATAGGTATTTTGTGATAGTTGTCTTTAAGATAGTTTCTTTATGACTCCTAAATGTTTTAGTTTTAAAATATTTGTGTGGCCTATATAGGTCTTTTTTGATAGTTGTCTCTAAGGGCATGAGCCCCAATAGAGCCAGTAGGGCCATGACTTTTCAATAAAAAATAACAAATATTTAACTTTTGAAAGTTAAATAATTAGGTAGTTTTAAAAAAAATAAATTTTAAAAAGTAAGTATTTAATTATAGGATTATGTATTTATGAAATATAAAATAAAACAATTAATTGTAAATTGCAGATATATCATATACACAATTAAATTGTATTATAAACACAATTAAGCTATATTACAAATACAAATAAAGCAATAAAGACTAGTATTAGCATGTTTATTTATTTATTAAGTTTTACATTTCACAAAATTTAATTTTTCATTCTTCATTTATGTCCAGGATAGTATTGTATTATCTATGTACTAATATGTGATAAAAGAGTTTTGACGAGATCTATTTTATTTTTTGGAAAGGTACATGTATATATAAGATTTGTTTGGTATGTGAAACCTCTCAATATTTTGTTTCTTGAACCACATTGCCATTAGCATTATAGTTTTCATTTCTCATTTTTGGTAACATAGATTATGGTTTCTCTATCAAAAATCTTGGATTTCTTTACACATAGTAGGTGTAACATAGAACCAAAACCTTTGAAGTTGTCCTCAATAAAAAACTTTGGTGATATTTAAATGTCCACTCTTCCTAAGAATAATGATACTCCATGTTATTCATTAATCACTTGAATCATCACAATTTATATAATTTTCTTACAAGAGATCACTACCAAGCTAACTTGTAACAATTTTTTTATTTCTATAATGAAGGTTAAAGAAAAGTGTTTTAAACTGAATCATCAAAGACTATAGAATATCAAGACTCATGAAATTGATTATATTAAAACTTTATCATTTTCTTTTTATTTAAAATTTCTTATTCCTTCCAACTCAAATCATTAGAAGTTACAACTTTTCAAACTATAAGGAATTGCATTAAAAATGTTATGTTTCTCCAATCCTTTTCCTACCATGACACTAAACTCATTTCCTAGTTTACACATTCATTTATGACATCTTCTCCCTTTTTCTCACCCTAAAACCAGGTATAAAAACCCTGTCCACCCTTTCATTTTTATTATTATTATTTTCTCTCACCCACTCTTCTCTAAAACTTCAAGGTTTTCCTCACCCTTCCTAGTATTTTATTATGACTCTAAGTGTTTTAGAGTATTATGTTCTCTTCCTCTATTTTTGTACACACCTTTTATAAGGAAATTATTTGTTGATATCTTACAATATCTGTGTACTTCTCCTTTTCAAAACTTAGAATTCCCCTTTTCAAAACTTGGAATGAAGTATAAATTCAAAGGGTTGAACCATTATTAAATAATAAGGAAGAGAAGGATGAAATGTATAATATGGAGTTATATTCTTATAAGCTCACTAACAAGATAACTTGTAATAAAGTTTTGATTTCTATAATGAAGGTTAAAGAAGAGTTATAATTTGAATCATCAAAGACTATAGAATATCATGACTCATGAACTTGATTATATTAAAAATTTATCATTTTCTTTTTATTTAAAATTTCTTCTTCCTTCCAACTTGAATCATTAGAAATTACAAATTTTCACACTATGAGGAATTGCATTATATATGTTATTTTTCTCTGATCCTTTTCCTACCATGACACTACACTCCTTGCCCACTTTACACATTCATTTATGACATCTTCCTTTTTCTCACCCTAAAACCCTATAAAAACCCTTTAAAAACCCTATCCACCCTTTCATTTTTATTATTCTTGTTTTCTCTCACCCACTCTTCTTTGAAACTTCAAGCTTTTCCTCACCCTTCCTATTATTTTCTTATGACTCTAAGAGTTTTACAATATTATGTCTTCTTTCTCTATTTTTGTATACACCTTTTATAAGGAGCTTATTTGTTGATATCTTACAATATCTATGTACTTCTCCTTCCCAAAACTTGGAATAAAGTATAAATTCAAAGGAAATAATAAGGAAGAGAAGGATGAAATATATAATATGGAGTTATTAAACACTGACTTGGAGGATATTTAGACATTGTTATTATATAGATCTAAAGGGAAATGTCTTTTCCACTACATAACATATAATAGTGGACTTGTGTAGGATGTGAGATTCCTTTTTTAAATTTAATACATGAAACTGGTGGTTTCTTCTACCAAATTTTATAATCTCTAGACCAAGAAGGTTAAAAACTTGACTATGAACAAATGGTTAAATTAAGTACAAACTTCATTCATGATGTTTTTTATCTAACCTCATAGGAGATTATGGTTATAACACTTTAAGAACACATGTATTAATAGGAAAAAGTATAGAAAATTATGACTAATGCATTAACAAGGAATGTTTGAAAAAGAGGTAGGGAATCTAGAAAATGTTGAAGTTTGTGTTGGTGCGAATGAATCTATTACTTATTCAGTTTCCCTCTTAGGTTCTTTTTGCACCTAGTTGGTTAAGTTTACTTAGGGTATTTGTATTTTCCTAATTTGGTGGAGATGTTGTGCACACATGTGACTCCATCTTCTATTATCCCATATTGGTTGTACATTTGTTTCTCTTGGTGGTGTATCCTATTTATAAACACCTCTTGCTCTCATATGAGAACACTCTCTTGTATGCACATTGCATCCTTTGTATAGATTTTTGTTATTCTATAATGCTGATCTTCTTGTCTTTTTATGATGATCTCTTAGGCATATTGATCTTTGGATAACTACCTCCATAGCTAATTTTTACATGGTATTAGAGTGGGGGATTGTCTAGAGTTGGTCCATCTTTGGAAGATCTAAGATTGCAAAATTTTTATGCTTTCTTGAAATTGAATATGCTCTTCTTTGTATCCTATTATGATTTGGAGAATAAAAAAGGTTGAGATAGAGATTAGATTATTGGGGTTCCTATTTGGGGCTTTGTTTTATAGTTTTTTTTGCTGATTTGTGGAGAAGATCGAAGCTCACCATTGGATCCAAATCATTTGAAAAAATTAAATTTTCCATTTGTTGCATCCAAATTAGAAATTGGAGGCTAGATTTGTAGAGGTTTTCATTTTAGGAGATACCTATGATATTTTGTAGGTAGCTATTTTTTGAGTAGTTTATGTCTAATTTGACCCTTCCATTGTCTCCAAAAGGCTTGAAAACCCTAGGGATGACTATCATTTGTCAAGATTAGAGTAGTTGCAAGAGACTTCATAGAATTTTTTAGCCCCCAAAAGAATATTCCATTGCATCTTTACAAAATTCTACAATGATGAAGGTATAATTTTTTTAATGTTTTTAGATTAAAAAAAAGATTTTGGTGTTGATATATTAAAAAATTATTATTAATCTTTCTATTAAAAAAGGAAAATTAAAAAATATGAGCATCATACATGGAAACCTAGATATGAAAACTTTGTTAAAAAATCATTTTAAATTCATTTAAGTGCTTAGCATTTTTTTTGAAAAAAAATTTATTAAAAAAAAGAGCAGTATGGGAGTGGGTGTCCAAACCCATTCTACATAGTGTAGAGGGCCTATATCCCTACCATGATAGTGGTTTATAAACCCTTTTGTAGGGTTTCGATGGAGGCCAACCCCCCATTGGGGCAGCAAAGAAGCCTTAGCCCTACGCCTAAACCCCACACCCCCTTTGTAAAACAAAAATTTTAAATCTCCTTCGCTAGTCTTCTACCTATGGACCCCCTCTGCTCGTGTGCCACCAAGTGGCTCCATCCTAGCACCACATGTTAAACTAGTCATTTCTCTTCCTCCACCCAAGTGAAGCTCCACTAGATCTCCACCTCCTAGCCACCATGGTGTTGCTCGGGCACCACCTTCACTAGTCATGCCACTATTCTTCTACCTAGGCACCACCTAGTAGCCACCAAGGCTAGAAACCTCCTCCATCACACCTTTCACTTTTTCTACTCAACTTCAAAGATCCAATTCTTGCTCATATTGTGTCTATTTTGAGAGAAACTTTTTTTACTTGGGCTAATTTTTAGTGGTTTTTAGTTTGGACTTCTAGTTTGATTAGAATTTTAATTTTCTCAGTGACTTTGTTGTGTAGTTCTTATTTTGGGAATTTTGAAGGGCCATGTCTTGTATGTATGGACTCTTTTTTAGTCCATTTTTTAAAAAAATGCATGTTTTTTTGCATACTTTGTGCTAATTCCTTCTATTTATTCTCATCTTGTAGAAAAGTTATATTTTCAGCATGTGGTCCTTTTTTATACATAATAAGAATCTATTGAATATGCTATTTAAATTGTAAGTGCATTAAAATAAAGTTTCACACATTGAATTTTTATTTGGGGGATCTTGCACATATTATTGTGCCATTGTTGTACTTGCACTTCTTTAAAAGTTGCTCTGGGAGATTTGTTGTGTGCACTTTGTATTTACAATCACAACCTTGACTACCTTCATGTGTGTGTGCCTTATTTTTACATACCCTTTATAATAGTTTCATGGGGGGTTTGTTGTGTGTGCCTTTTATTTTCCATCACAACCTCATCTATCTTCATGTGAGTGTGCCTTGTCTTTGCACACCCTATTATAGTTGTAGGTACTTATTAGTGCATTTTCTAATGTTGCTAATCCTTCTTGCACTACATTGTGACACATAGTTTTAGTGGAGCTACCATACCTTTCCATTGTTAGCATTATGGGGATATAATACTATTTGTACTTGGTCTAATGCTTCCTTGGTTTCATTTTAGAGTAAGCTATGTAACTAGTTTTTGTTCCTTTATACTAGTCAAATGTAGTGGCTAGTTACCCACACATTTTAGTGAGATGGAACATATACCACATAGACACTCTTGCATTCTTGCTTGTGGAGGCCACCCTCTGTCTTATCTAGTTGATTAGTGTTCTTGAGACTATTGGTAGCGTTGGTGTGCCATTTGGATCTTCAACTATTAGATTGTTTCCTTGTTTCCATCTATGCATTGTTGGAGCAGTGTCATTTTGGTCACTTATGAAAATTTATTACTCTTTGATCTTGATCTTTATCCTAGTTTTAGTGGAGGTTCTTTAGTTTCAGTAATATAGAATTTGTTCTTTGGTAGTTGTTTATAGCTTCTTCATATTTAGTGGAGTTATGCATGTTCATCTTCATATTCGTCATATTTGAAGGATAACTTTTGGGGAGGATTCTTGATCCTTATTACATTTTCTCTCTTTTGGGAAGGAGTTTTTCCTACAAGTTTTCTCCTTTTTCTCTGTTTATGAGAAACTCTTTTATAGTTGGGATAAAGGAAGTTGTCCTTGGAGGGTCATCAGAGTCCTCCTTCCTTCATTGTCTTTATTGTACATGGGTACTTCATTAGGCCTAGTTTCCAGGACCCATCTTTGAGTTTTTTGATATTTTATTTCCTCCCTAAGTTGCACATAAGGGAGGTGTTGATGTAAATGAGTCTATTATCTATCTAGTTTCCATAGGTTAAGTTTACTTAGGGAATTTATACTTTCCAAGGTTGGTGGATAAATTATGCACATATGTGACTCCATCTCCTATTATCCTACATTGGATGTTGTATATTTTCATTTCTTGGTGGTGTATCTTATATACCAAACTCTTGCTCTCATATGAGCACACACTCTCTTGTATGCACATTACATCCTTTGTATAGATTATTGTTATTCTATGATGTTGATCTTCTTGTCTTTCTATGATTAGCTCGTAGGCATCTAGATCTTGGGATAGGTACCTCCATAGGTAATTCTAATAGTTCCTCCATAGGAGTGACTTAAATAATGATCTTAGATGCATTGACATCCTACTAAAGTAGATGGTTATAATTTTTGAGATGAGGCAATTTAGTCTCTAGATGTACTAGATTATGGTAATTATTTTTAAGGGATGTAATTTAGTAAGTAGGTAACCATCATCATTTATCAATTCACAAATAATTATGCAAGATTGAGATCACTAGAAATTTATTCATGATCTCCTACATAGTTTATGGAGTGGATCTTTGGAGAAATTTTATAAGATTGAAGAAAGTTGGAATATTGAATAATTCCAACCATTTTATAAATTTTATCCTCATCTAGGAAGACCCCCCAAAAAAATGAATTTCCACTTAAAAATAAATTAAGGAAAACACAAAAATGGAACAAATGAAACTATTCCAAGAAAATTGTGACTAAATTAGACTTCCAGCAATCAAGTATGTTTTCTTGAGTGATTTCTTCTTAGATAAATTGTTGAAGACAAATTTATTTTTTGGTAACTATATTGAAAATAGATTATCAAATTATCTTAGAGAATGGGCTAAATTACATAAAGTTGGTCTAATAAGGATACAAAACACATTTTAATTATTATAATAATTACAATGGTGTCTAGATGCAATGTATTTATTTCTCCCCCTCATAAGAGCTCTCAATGAAAATGGGTCAATATCTCTACAAAGATTCTACATTTAAGATATGGGCATCTAAATATATATTTGTTGGTTGATTTACAATAATGAAACATGGTTCATGGGTCACCTACACTTAGGAAGGATGTTACGTTGTGTGAATCATGTGTTTTGGGTAAATAAAGTAGGGAAATGTTCCCTAAAAAGTCTGCTTGGAAAGCCAACATATGTTTATAGTTGGCACATAGTAATACATGTGTGACACAAAAAAATATCACTTGGAGGGTGTTGGTAAATTCTTTTGTTTGTTTACAAAATTTTGAGAATGACTTGGTATACTTCCTTGAAATGTAAACTAGATCTTTTCACTAAATTTGTCATGTTTCTTCACTTAGTTGAACCAATTGAAGTTGGTCACTTTGCACTTTGATAATAGAGGTGATTACATTTGTAATGAGTTTGAGGAACATAGTTGGAAGCATGGATCAAGTATTAATTTAATACTACCTACACTTCATAACAAAATGGAGTGTCTAAAAGAATAAATCAAATTTTGAAGGGTATATCATATTCTATGTTGTATTATAAATAGCTAAAGAACAAACTTTGGATAAAGGTAGTTTTGACAACAATATATTTGAAGATCATTTCCCTATTCTTGAGATAAAAAAATATATGAGATTAAGTTTGGGTTAAAACCCAAATTAAAATATTTGGTTGTAATTTTAATGCTTTGATTCCTTCAAGACTCAAAACAAATTTAGGAAGTACTAGAAACATAAAATGCATTTTTCTTGGTATTTTGATGATAAAAAGGTATTTACTTGTAGAAGAATTGAGAAAATTTATTCTGAGCAACAATTCCATTTTTATCAATTTATTACCTTAAATATCATTAATGTTGATTCCTAGTTTGATTCATTCAAGAGTAAGATTAAAAATGGAAGAAATTATCATAGAATATGATATGAGACTAAATTTTTGTAGTTGTGGCATGATGTTGATTTGAATTAACCAAGTGACTCCTCATTCACTTTTGATTCTTTGGTGAGTATTATTTCTATGGTGAATTGATGCAAGATCATCGATCCATTTTCTCCGTTTTGAAGTTTTATTATCTTATTTGAGTGTTGTGTGGTTTAGTTTGGAGTTCCTGTAGCCTTTGAGGCTTGTCTTATAGTTTTCCACCGGAAAGTCACCTTTGAAATTTGAAATGATGGAATGGTTTTCCCCCTTAGCTACAACAACTTATGCAAAGTTTACAAAGTGGCCACTGAGGCAAAAGGTGGAAGTTGTGTATATTGAAGCATTTAGGTAACAAAACCTAGGAATTTCATCCCACCTCCACCGAGCTCCACACATAGATGAGGTAGTTAGGGATTTTGTGGAGTTAGTTCCATGGGGTTTCTAGAAGTGTTGGATAGTTTTAGAGATTGGGCTCGGTTCATCGAAAAAGGGGGACTAAGATTGAAGATTGAAATAGAGAAAAAGAAAAATACAATAGGGCAGTGACGGGGGGAATAGTTGGAGCCACAGTTGAAAGCTTGGTTTGGGATGAAAATAATCCCTCTCTACTGGTTGTAGCCTTCTACAGGCATTGTGTAGCGAAACTTTTGTAACAAAGAACTGAATCTACTATAGTTCTACAGTTTGGAAGCCCTCCACAAGGGTTTTTAATGTAAAGATAGTCATTTTTGTTTTGGATTAAGAAAGTCATGGTTCTCTAATGAAACACTATGTTGTTTTGGGTTGTCTCTATGTAGTAGAGCGGGCATGAGTGTTTACTATTTTGTTGAGAGCATATTAAACTTGTATCCTCTGGTTTAAAGAAGTCTAACTATGAATCTATAGGTTTCTTTAGCATAGGTTTGTTACACTGAGTCAAACTAATGATCGCTTGGTCCCTTGGCAAGGGTTTGTTCCTATAGATCATAAATGTCCAAACTGGTCAATTTCAACGTTGGTAAGTTTAGATGCGGTAGTGCTGGAGTTTTGGACTCCATTATGGGTGACGAGACAGGTGTGTTCTTGAGAAGTTGGGTAAAGAAGTTGAAGCCCTTTATGTGACCTTATTTTAATATCTTCCTATTATTTTATTTCGTTCTTTTTGTGTTGGGTTAAGGAAGACCATTATGGTCTGAACTATGTGGGCTGTCCCAAGTCAAAATAGAGTGCCTTCATTAATCCTAGGCTATCTTAGTTTTATTCCTGTACCCACTCAAACTGAGTGTAGGGTTTGTTCTTGTAGTTCTAGTGAACCCTTGCCATCGATGTTGATTGTTCTAGACTTCTATGGTGGAACCTGTACCATCATTTGGTATCAGAGCCTAAAAGATCTGGGAAAGCCTAAAAGATCTAGGAAAGTCTAAAAGATCTAGAAGGAGAAGTGGGTTATATGATTTTGCATAAGTATGTGGATGGAAGTTTGATAGGTTAATAAGAACCTAGGTACCAAAAGACTGGGCAAAGGAAAAGGAGAGAAGCCCTAGGTGAGGTATCGAGAAGCCACGAAGAAAAATAAAAAGATGTAGCAGTATGCCATAAAAGAAAGCCTTAGGAAGAAAGACAAAATGAAACTGAATGTGAAGAAGCAAAATGCAGAGTGGAATAAAGAAATGGCAGAGTTGAGAAGATATTTAGAGAAGTGTAAGCAGTGGCTTGAGGAAAGAAGCCAAGAATATGGTTGGTGTAAGAAAAGAAGAGAGCGGAATATGGCTGCCTTGAAAAGAGAAGATGAAAGAGGTTTGGATAGCAGAGAGTTGCCAAGTAAACAACATGCACCGAAAGAGGTGAAGGAAGTTCTCATTGAGGATAACATAAGGAAACACAAGAAAGAATGGAGAGGAGAAGTAGTGCAAAAAGCAGCACTTGAAGGGAAAAGAAAAGAGGAGAATGTCCATGAAGGAGGCATTCATGGAGACATTTTGGTCTCTTCTTTTATTTATTAATGTTGCATTTGAATATGTGTATGCAACTATGAGAGACTCCATAGGAGGGGTCATGGATGAGACCTTGAAATTAATGAGAGAAGGGGCAAGTAAAACACCCGTAGATGGAGATGAAGGTGGAAGAAAGCGGAAACAAGTTGCACCAGTTTATGAAGAAGGTATACAAGGACAATTTGCAGTAGTCCATCAAGAAAAGGTACATTGTAAATTACTTAAACATGAAGATAAGAACAGTGTTGAGATTTTACTGAATGAAAGTAAAGATGTAGAGGATGCTTTAGAATTTCATGATGCATTAGAAAGTATTGCAAAAGAAGGAAAGGAAATCCATGAAGGGGAAGAGTTGGCAAGCAAAGAAGTCAAGGATGAGGGAAAATCCAAATAGTAGAGTATTGCACAAGTATATGGAGGTATAAATGTTAATTTTAATCATGCATGTGGAAATACGTGTTGAAGGCACAAGACAACTTAGAGGGGGGGTGAATCAGTTGTATCAAAACTTTAACTTCTCTCAAACAAGATCACCTTCACATTCACTTACTTTAATTCTTTAATCTATTATGAAGATTAAACATGAAGAGCAGAAACAAAACTTAAACACATGAACACCATACACACATGAACACCATATTTTTTATGTGGAAAACCCTAAAAGGGAAAAACCACGGTGAGTGTTAGCTCACAATATAATGTAGTAACAATACTGAATAACAAATGAGGTTCACAACCAAAGGGCTCACTACCTAAGGACTCACTATCCAAAGAAATGCTCACTGCAAATAGGGCTCACTGCCTGGAGGGGTGGCTCACTGCCATGAACTAATATAATAACATCTACAACATGCCTGAGTTTAGTTCCATTAAAGGACAATACAAATCAACTTTGCTTACCTTACAACACACACACTCTCATCTGCTCATCTTTGCATCCCCCACACAAAGACATGAATTCATTACATATATTTATACCAATCATCAACCTTGAAACACACATCAAGGTCGGCAATACAATTTACAACCTTTGGAACAATCTCTAAAGTCGACAATCATACATAATTCAAATTAGGTCTAGACCTAAACAAACTTTTGGAGTAAATGAATAAAATAAGAAAACTTCACGGCTTAGCTTAGACCCAAATACATCTTCACATGCTTTGACATGCTTCTACAATCCACGAACCACATCCACAAAGAGTATTAGCATCCAAGTCAGCCTAACTTGTGCAAAAACCAAGAATACTTAGACACATGCTTCCAAGAGCTCAATCATTACTTGCAGATCAAGCATAAGCCTTTACTGTGATCTAGAGACATCCATGAACAACATAAAATCACTTGGGAGTTGACAAATTCATCTGCAATAGATCTCACTTGAAGACAACAAATATCACTTGAAGATAGATCACATACTGCTCACAACAAACACTTTCAAACTCTGCTAATCAATAAATTTCTTTCCAGAGCACCAAATCACAAATCCTTTGGAATGAAGATAGATAAGGACCTTATAAACATAAGTCCAGAACCACAAGACCACAAACCAATCTGTGGAGAAATGCAGAGCAAAATACTTTCTCCCTGTCACACTGCAAATGTTGCCAGGCACAGTCTTCAAACTAGTGAATAGAACTTCTATTGCACAGCGATCCAGACCACCAAATTTTAGATTTAGCATCTTCAAACACTTCACTAAAACATATCCAAATCTCACACTCTAGTTTTCAACCAAGAAACAATGCGGAGCAAAAACTCAGACAGTGTCCTGTAAGTCAGAATACATCTTCATAACTCTGTCTTCAGTATGAACCAAATTTTCTCAAAAGCACTTGGATATTCAATATCAAGAACATATTCTTATCATCTTCAACACTTATACAACACAATACAAAGCAACTAACTCATCACAATCAAGTAACAAAATAAGAGCACATTTGACACTTATGACAACACAAACATGTTGACATCAATGACAATGCCGGTTAGCACATACTTGCAACAATGTTCCCCTTTGTCATTGATGACAACATATGATGTGAAAAACTGAACAACCTATTCCACCATCAAGACACAACTCTACCTCAGAACTCCCCCTTTCTCTTTACACATTTGAACTCTCTTTTTCTCTAAGTTTTTCACATGAACTCTCTCCCCCTTTGACATCAATGGCAAAGGGAAACACATCTCTTTCCACTGCACATACTTGCACTTGTTCTTAACTACCCTAAATGCTTCCTTTAGTTTGCAACAATCTTTAGTATCACTACTTTCTCCCTCTAAGAGGTAGACCCCATCATCGGTCTAGAAAAGAATAACTCCTAAACCACATTAGACTGGTGCACTTCCTTATGCATCTAGTTCCTGGAGGAAACATCTATACCAGAGGCTGGCACATGATTATTCTTGTCTTCATTTATATCTTTGTTGATCCATGTCTTGTTCATCTCCTTCTTGGTTTCTACCAGATCATCCTTTTGCATTGTTTTCTTCTTTTTTGCTAGGTTATCCTTCTTCATGCTCTTGCTTTTGCAAAATTTTGCAATATGTCTAGGCCTATTACAATTATAGCACACAACATTTTTTTGACCATTGTTCCTTCCATTAATTCTAGTCCTGCATTAGTTAGCCTTGTGTCCAAAATGATTGCATGTAAAGCAATTGCCACTAAAGAATTGAGTATTCCTTTCACCACTATAACCCTTCCTTATCTGACTTCTACATTCACTGGCTTTATGACCACTTTTCTTTTTCTTGCAAGTGAAGCATTGACCGGAGAAAGATGGAACATTTTGATTCATTTTGCTTCTACATTGAGTAGCCTTATGACCAAATATATTGCATAAATGACAATAACCATTAAAAGATGGATACCTTTGAGCATTTGGTTGCTTGACCGGTGGTCTTCTTGATCTACTTATTTGATTTTGGATTTTATCCTCCTTGTTCTTAGCATTCACTGCTTGACCTAATTTGGAGCATTCACCTTTCTTAAATCCCAATCCTTCTTTGTCATCAGAGCTCTTCTGATTGTTAATCATCTCACCAAGTTTTATAGAGCTTATCTTGAATTTTTCTTCATAGTTCTTTGCCATCTCCAAGTCTGTCTTTAGGTTTACAACTTCTTTCTCAAGCTTTATGCAATCTTCAATTTTGTCTTTCAAACATTCATCAATTCTTGATTTTTCTTCATTTGCTAACCTTAATTTTTCACTATCTTCTTTATGTCTTTGTTTAAGATTCTTGACTTGCTCTCTTAACTTTTTGATGTATTCACTTGCTTCTATGATATTCTCCTTTAAGTCCATGTTTTCTTCTTCAGATCTTTCTAGGTCTTCAAACATTTTGAGTTCTTCAATGTCAGCGGACAAACATTCTTCTTCTAAAGATTTGATATCATTGCAGGCCTCAGTCACTATTTTAGGTTCAACTTTAGAAATTAAACACAGGTTTATTTATTCTTCATTAGCTATGTATCCTTTCAATTCACATTTTCTTTTATTAGTAATGATCTAACACTCTTCTTGTACTTCATCTTGCATTTCCTTTTCTTCAGTCTCTTCTTCTTCTCTAGTCTGTACTTCCCCTTTTGTAGTATTTTATTTTTCTCTGCAAGGGAACCCATCTGAATATGATACATATTCATTAACTTCTAAATACTTCTATATGTCTTCATCAACCTTGACATTGGTACTTTCAACAATTTTCCCTAATCTCTTGTTATAGCATTGGTAAGCTTTGCTCCAAGGTGAATATCCAAGAAAAATACCTTCATCATACTTTGAATCATCCTTTCCTATTTCTTCCTTTGTTCTAATAAAACATTTGCTTCCAAAAATTTAGAAATATTTAGCAGTGGGAGTCTTTCCATACCATAGTTCAAAGGGAGTTCTTTCATTATTTGCTTTCACCTGTACTCTATTTTATGTGTAGACAATAGTCTGAATTGCTTCTTTCCAAAATATTTCTGATAGTTTTGTTTCCTTTATCATTGACCTTGTAGCTTCTTGAATAGTCATGTTCTTTATTGCCATCACTCTATTCTGATGTTGAGTTCTAGGATCAAATAGTTGTCTTTTTATCCCATGATTCTCACAGAACATATTAAACTTGTTAGAATTAAACTCTTCTCCTCTGTCAGTCCTCAAAAATTTGATCTTCATATCCAACTCTTTTTTAACCATTGCTTTAAAATCTTTAAAACCATCTAGGGATTCTAATTTTTCTTTAAGAAAAGTACCCAAGTCATTCTAGAATAATCATCAACGAAGAACATAAAATACCTACAATCATGGAAACTTCTTACTCTTGTAGGACCACAAAAGGTTTGTATGAACCAACTCCAACAGTTCAGTAGAGGATTTTTCTTCATCTTGTAAGATTCCTCTTGCTTTCTTTTCATCTTGACACTCCTTGTAGATGATATTGTTAGGTTTTGTAATCTTTGGTAGATCTTTCACAACTTGAGCTGAACTTATTCTTACTAGATCATCAAGATTGATATGACACAATCTCCTATGCCAGAGCCAAATTTCATTGATTTGAGTCATAAAGCAATAAATATCACCTTCTTTGAGATGATATAGGTTTCCTTTTGTCCTCTTTCCAATAGCTATCATAGCTCCAAATTTCTCTCTGATTTCAAAAACAACATCCTGAAATACAATACTGTATCCTTTTCTACACAACTGTCCAACACTCAAGAGATTTTGCCTTAAACTTTCAACATAAAGAACATCATTAGTACATTGTTTTCCATCGAGACTGATTGACCTCTTCCACATATCTTAGCAGTACAGTTAGATCTCCAAATCTAACTAATCTTCATCACATTCCTCAAATTTAATAAACTTACTTCTATCACCAATCATATGATTTGAGCAACTACTGTCAATAACCCAATAATTCTTTTCTTGAAAATTATCTTCACTATCAGGACTTACCTTTGGATCAAAACATCCTTCAGCACCACAAATGACATCCTTTGAATTAGTGAGCAAGCAGTCATCATCTTCATTGTCTTCAACATCATAATAGGTTCTCTTAAACATTTTGCTTTTATTTTCTTCTTTCTTACTTCTCAAATTTCTCTTTGGACACTAGATGCATAATGATCAATTTTGCCACACTTGAAACACTTGAGAGGCCACTTATCTATGCGCATCATCCTAGATCTACCTTAAGTTGTTAGGTATTCTCCCAAGGAACCAAGCTCTGATACCAATTGTTGAAGGCACAAGACAACTGAGAGGCGGGGTGAATCAGTTGTATCAAAACTTTAACTTCTCTCAAACAAGATCACATTCACATTCACTTACTTTAATTCCTTAATCTATTATGAAGATTAAACATGAAGAGCAGAAATAAAACTTGAACACATCAACACTATACACACATGAACACTAGATTTTTTTACGTGGAAAACCCTAAAAGGGAAAAACCACAGTGAGTGTTAGCTCTAACAATACTAAATAACAAATTCTCATCTCACTACCAAAGGGATCACTGCCCAAGGACTCACTGTCCAAAGAAATGCTCATTATAAATAGGGCTCACTGCCATGGGTTGTCTCACTGCCGAGGGGTGACTCATTGTTGAGGGTTGGCTCACTACGTGGAGGGGTGGCTCACTGCCATGAACTAATATAATAGCATCTACAACATGCTTGAGTTTAGTTCCATTGAAGCACAATACAAATCACCTTCACTGACCTTACAACACACACACTCTCATATGCTCATCTTCACATCCCCCACACAAACACATGAATTCATTACATATATTTATACCAATTATCAACCTTGAAACACACATCAAGGTTGGTGTAATGTTGAAAATTGTCCTCCTCTATGGAATGGTACAATTTCCCTCAGTTTAGCTCCTCACTCTTGGTGACCTCCCAACCTTTTCTTTTTCAGCCTGCCCGAAACCCTGATTGACTTAGTCTAGGAGTAGTTTATTCACTTTTTGAGGTAACTGATTGATAGAACCTAGAAAGAGATTTGAGAATAGGGTCCCTTAGACCCCCAAAAATGTAGATTTAAGCTGAAATTGGGGGCTTGGGCTTGGGCGCCCACGCCCTAGTCCTGCTCAGTTTCACGGGATTTTGAATTTTGGCGTGGTGTCGGTTCTCATCGAGTGCCTCAGGATTCCATTTTCAAATTATCATTTTTCATGCGATAGCGAGACATTATTTCAAAATTTGAATTCCCTAAAGCTAGATATAAAAAGACATTTGCAATTCATTTTATCACACACATCTCTTATGCAAGCTTAATGCCAAAACTCTGCTGCAATCACCATTGAAGACCAGTGACTTGTTGAAGCTATTCGAAGTATTCTTTATTTGCTATCTTGGAGACTATGGATGAAGATTAGGGATCAAGATCTTGAGTCTATCTTGCTCTTCCTAGGGTTTGTACACCCTTTGCATGATCGAGAGAAGCGTTGAAGCCTCCAATAACAAGCTTGGAGATCCTCTGCGGACATTGCTGATTCACCTTCTTATTCATGCAAGTCTTCATTTATCTCCTCTCCTTGAGGTGAAGTTGTATGTGTTTATTGATGCAAAGCAAGTTGTTGATCTTCCCTTGATTGAGACATCTAGGGTTTGATTTTTCTACATACACACATTGTTAGGTTTGCACACACTTCTGTAAATCTCTTCCTTTGGCTATTATTGAGGTAGGAATACTAAAGACAAGGTTTGACTGAGGCAAGCTTCTATATAGCCGCAACAATTTCCTTCTCTTGTATGTGCAAAATGTGTTTCACAGGTTCTGGTGAAAAGAAGCTACATGAAGAAGGATATTGCGAGTATAGTCATGAAAGACTTTCAGATTTTTAGATTCTGAGACTTGTAGGACATTGGAACGGGTGCCCTAGTCCAACCAGGTGTTTCCTCTAAGATCTGGAAGCCATTTTACAGTCTCAAACACCATGTGCAGAAGGTTTTCCTGTTCAAAAATTTGCAGGACATTGGAGTGGGCACCCTAGTCTAGGTAGCCCTCAAAATCTAGGTACTGTGTCTCTGAAACCTGTCCTCTGCACTTCTGTAATTAGTTTTACTAGTTTCTTCATCAGTTTCTGTATATTACTGATTTAAGGCATAATTAGGGTTTTACTTGGTTGAAAAGAAAACACTTGATAAAATCTTGATTAGGGCCTTAGGTTTTATAACCACGTGAGCATCAAAGGGAGGCAAAGTGATTAGAAGCTTGTCCCAAGCCCAATCCGTGTCTCCCCAATGCTTAGCGGTGAGAAATGACAACCTATAACCTAGTAAACAAACTATCATTTTTCACCGTAAACATTTTGGTGAACCTGACGTTTAAAGAATTTGCATCCTTTTAAACTTTAGATTTGAAACAATTTGTTGTTCTAAAGCATAATTAGATTGGAAAACCCCTTTAGTGAAATTTGCATATGTTAGATTGTGATTACATTCTTTATCGTTTCACTAAAAGAGTTGGAAATTATCATTTATTGTTGGATATTGTATTTCACTAAAATGTTTAGGGTGGAAAATGATAGTTTATTTACTAGGTTATATGCTATCATTTCTCACTGCTAAGCATTGGGGAGACAAGGATCAGGCTTGGGACAAGCTTCTAATCACTTTTCCTCCCTTTGATGCTCGCGTGGTTATAAAACCTAAGGCCTAATCAAGATTTTATCAAGTGTTTTCTTTTCAACCAAGTAAAACCCTAATTATGCCTTAAATCAGTAATATACAGAAACTGATGAAGCAACTGGTAAAACTAATTAAAAAAGTGTAGAGGAGGGGTTTCATAGACAGAGTACCTAGATTTTGAGGGCTACCTAGACTAGGGCACCCACTCCAATGTCCTACAAATTTTTGAATAGGAAAACCTTCTGCACAGGGTGTCTGAGACTATAAAATGGCTTCTAGATCTCAGAGGAAACACCTGGTTGGACTAGGGCGCCCACTCCAATGTCCCGCAAGTCGTAGAATCTAAAAATCTATCACGACTGTACCCACAATATCCTTCTTCCTGTAGCTTCTTTTCATCAGAACCTGCAAGACACATTCTGCACATACAAGAGAAGGAAATTGTTGCAGCTATATAGGAGCTTACCTCAGTCAAGCCCTATCTTCGGTATTCCTACCTCAACAATAGCCAAAGGAAGAGATTTGTAGAAGTGTGTGCAAACCTAACAATGTGTGTATGTAGAAAAATTAAACCCTAGATGTCTCAATCAAGGGAAGATCAACAACTTACTTTGCATCAATAAACACATACAACTTCACCTCAAGGAGAGGAGATAAATGAAGACTTGCATGAACAAGAAGGTGAATCAACCATGTCCATGGAGGATCTCCAAGCTTGCTATTGGAGGCTTCAACTCGTCTCCTGATCATGCAAAGGGTGTACAAACCCTAGGAAGAGCAAGGTAGACTCAAGATCTTGATCCCTAATCTTCATCCATAGTCTCCAAGATATCAAATAAAGAATACTTTGAATAGCTTCAACAAGTCGCTAGTCTTCAATGGCAATTGCAATAGAGTTTTGGCATCAAGCTTGCATAAGAGATGTGTGTGATAAAATGAATTGCAAATGTCTTTTTATATTTAGCTTTAGGGAATTCAAATTTCAAAATAACGTCTCGATATCACGCGAAAATTGAGAATTTGAAAACAGAATCCTGAGGCACTCGGCGGGAACCGACACCCTGCCAAAATTCAAAATCCTGTGAAACTAAGGAGGACTAGGGCATGGGCACCCAAGTCCAAGCCCCCAATTTCAGCTCAAATATTCATTTTTGGGGTTCCAAGGGACCATATTCTCAAATCTCTTTCCGGGTTCTATCAATCAGTTACCTAAAAAAGTGAATAAACTGCTCCTAGACTAAGTCAATCAGGGTTTTGGGTAGGCCGAAAAAGAAAAGGTTGGGAGGTCACCAAGAGTGAGGAGCTAAACCAAAGGAAATTGTACCATTCCATATAGGAGGACAATTTTTGATGTTACAGTTGGCAATACAATTTACAACCTTTGGAACAATCTCCAAAGTTGGCAATCATACATAATTCAAATTAGGTCCGGACCTAAACAAACTTGTGGAGCAAATGAATGAAATAAGAACACTTCACGGCTTATCTTGGACCCAAATACATCTTCACATGCTTCAACACACTTCTACAATCCACGAACCACACCTGCAAAGAGTGTTAGCATCCAAGTAAGCCTAACTTGTGCAAACACCAAGAATACTTAGACACATGCTTCTAGGAGCTCAATCATTGCTTGTGGATCAAGCACAAGCCTTTACCACAATCTGGAGACATCCACAAACAACATAAAATCACTTGGGAGCTAACAAATCCATCCTCAATAGATCTCAATTGAAGACAACAAATATCACTTGAAGGTAGATCACAAACTGCTCACAACAAACACTATCAAACTCTGCTAATCAATAACTTTCTTTCTGAAGCACCAAATCACAAATCCTTTGGAATGAAGATAGCTAAGGACCTTATAAACATAAGTCCAGAACCACAAGACCAAAAACCAATCTACGGAGAAATACAGAGCAAAATACTTTCTCCCTATCACACTGCAAATGCTGCCAGACACAATCTTCAAACTGGTGACTAGAACTTCTACTGTACAGCGATCCAGACCACCAAATTCTAGATTTAGCATCTTCAAACACTTCTCTAAAACATATCCAAATCTTTCACTCTGGTCTTCAACACATAAGAATGCAGAGCAAAAACTCAGACAGTATCCTGTAAGTTAGAATACGTCTTCACAACTCTGTCTTCCATATGAACCAAATTTTCTCAAAAGCACTTAGATATTCAATATCAAGAACATATTCTTATCATCTTCAACACTTATACAACACAATACAAAGCAACTAACTCATCACAATCAAGTAAAAAAATAAGAGCACAATTGACACTAATGACAACACAAAAATGTTGACATCAATGACAACACCGGTTAGCACATACTTGCAACAATACAAATGTAGAAATGCAAGTTAATAAGGAGAAGATAAATCTAGAAATTTCAAATATTGTCAAGGATCATGGATACAAGGTGCCAAGTTGGCAAAAGAAACTAGTTGTTGAGGGACAACATACAAAGTGTAAGCAAGAGGGTGCATATGAGGAAGTTTATGACAACAAACCGATACAAAAGATGAAAGTCATGAAATAGTTCAAGAAGAATCAATAACATAGGGTAAATTGTCATGAATAGAAGCATAAAGAAAATTTTTTAAGGTAGAAATCAGACCTTGGATTATGCAAAGCAAGTGCAACAATAAACAAATGGCAGCCCACAACTATCAAAAATAAAGTGTGGAAGGTTAAGGGTAGGACAACAAAAAACAAAAGTGGTGTTATAAGGCATGATAAAGAGGAATACAAGAAACGAGAAGACGCTGATATGACAGTAGAACCTGAAGTAGAGAAAATGAAAAAGAAAATAGAATATGGAAAGGAACATGCTGGTCAAGAACATGCAGGAGAATCTATCAAGAAGGAAACAAATGACGAAGATGAGGAAAAATCAAATAAGAAGAGTGACACACTTTCTGGAGCAGCTTGGGAAAAACTTGAGGAGACCACATACAAGGTGGAAGGTAAGCAAGTTGATGATTTAAACACTTTTTAATTTTCAAATGAAATTGTTGAAGATGAAAGGGATGAGAAAATTAATAGTGATGATAACATGTGTGAACATGAGATGGAGTTTTGGAGGCTTTCAAATTTGAAAAGCATGAGAAGGAGTAGATACAAGAAGAAAAAGGAAAATAAACAAAGGCAACACAAGAAAATCAAAATGCATAAATATAAGAAGGAATTGGATAAGAATAATAGAAAGTAAGAGTGGGCAGCGAAAACATGGCATGATGAAGACCTGAAAAGTGAAGAGGAAAAAGAAGATGCAGATGAAAATGAAGAAGTGGATGTTGGAGCTCAGTGGTGGCTGAAAGAGATGAAGGCAAAAAAGTACCTGATGAAGAAGTTGTAGAGATGGGATATGAAGGAAGTGCAACAAATAATGACCATGAAGGAGATTTGTGGGATCACTTTTTAGTAAGAGACAAGGAATGGATGGAGAAACTTGCTAATGAAGATAGGAAGACAAATGGGACAACACAGGATACAAAGATGAGGGTTGCAACTAATGATCAAGAAGTTATTGCAACAAAAGAGGAAAAGTATGAAAGTGTATATGCAAATTTTAATAAAGGCTGTGTTGTGAATGATGAAGTCCAAGATGGTTTGTTGAGGAAGATGTTGGCCTACAAAGGAGAGAGGTTGGAACAAATGACTGATGAAGTTGTAGAATGTGACAATGAACATGAAATAGTAAGTGAAGATTTATATAAAGCTATGAAAAATTTTGATGCAACTAAAAGACAAATGGTTAGGGTGAATGAAGATATGGAAATCTTTAATTTTTGTAAAATCATTTCTATTGATGTTTGGACAAGAAGACCTTGGAGGAGGATGGTAAATGATGGTTGTAAATCCATGAATGTAGAGATGGAAGGTGTGGAGCGATGCCGGAGAAGGATGATACTTTTTCCAAAACGATGTTGGAAGAAGTGGAAGAGAAAGAACATTGAGGAATAATTTTAATGATGACCTCATGTGTAGAAGAACATGCTTTCTTTTGTCTCCTAGGAAGCCTGATGCAGGAGCATCGGTCCATTTTCTCTATTTTGAAGTTTCATTATCTTATTTTAGTGTTGTGTGGTTTCGTTTGGAGTTCTTGTAGCCTTTGAGGCTTGTCATACAATTTTCTACTAGAAAAACATTTGAAATTTGAAATGATGGAATGATTTCCCCCTTGGCTATGACACCTTATGCAAAGTTTACAAAGTGGTCACCGAGGCAAAAGGTGGAAGTTGTGTATATTGAAGCATTTAGGTAACAAAACCTAGGAATTTCATCCCACCTCCACTGAGATCCACACATAGACGAGGCAGTTAGTGATTTTATGGAGTTAGTTCCATGGGGTTTCTAGAAGTGTTGGATAGTTTTAGGGATTGGGCTCGATTCATCAAAAAGGGGGACTGAGATTGAAGATTAAAAGAGAGAAAAAGAAAACTACAATAGGACAGTGACGAGGGGAACAATTGGAGCCACAATTGAAAGCTTAGTTTGGGATGAAAACAATCCCTCTATTGGTTGTAGCCTTTTGCAGGCTTTGTGCAGGGAGCCTTTTGTAACATAGAACCAAACCTACTGTAGTTCTACAGCTTGGAAGCCCTCCACTAGAGTTATTAATGTAAAGATAGTTATTTTTGTTTTGGATTAAGAAAGTCATGGTTCTCTAATGAAATACTACATTGTTTTGGGTTGTCTCTATATAGCAGAGTGGGCATGAGTGTTTACTGTTTTGTTGAGAGCATATTAAACTTGTATCCTCTAGTTTAAAGAAGTCTAACTATGAATCTATAGGTTTCTTTAGGATAGGATTGTTACACTGAGTCAAACTAATGATCGCTTGGTCCCTTGGCAAGGGTTTGTTCCTATAGATCATAAATGTCCATTGGTCAATTTCAATGTTGGTAAGTTTAGATGTGGTAGTGCTGGAGTTTTGGACTCCATTGTGGGTGATGAGACATGTGTGTTCTTGAGAAGTTGGGTAAAGAAGTTGAAGCCCTCTGTGTGACCTTATTTTAATATCTTGCTATTATTTTATTCCATTCTTTTTATGTTGGGTTAAGGAAGACCATTCTGGTCTGAACTATGCGAACTATCCCAAGTCAAAATAGAGTGCCTTCATGAATCCTAGGCTATCCTAGTTTTATTCCTGTACCCACTCAAACTGAGTGTAGGGTTTGTTCTTGTAGTTCTAGTGAACCCTTGCCATCGATGTTGATTGTTCTGGACTTCTATGGTGGAACTGGTGCCATCATGAATACAACCTTAGAAAAATAATGATAATTTTTAATTTCCTGGAGCTTGTTCCTCTTCTCTACTAGTGAATAATGTAGGTGATTTTCATGTTGTTCCACAAGAAGAGGCTTATAAAGCATTAAATCTTGAAAATTTCCAGCAATAACCTATATGGGATCATAATACATTTGCATAGTTGAAAGATAATGAGGTGGATAAAATAGGCTTGAAATGTTCTCATAAACAAGTAATTCTTTAGTTTCTATTTACACTAGAGAACACTTTACTTTTAATGAGGCATTTGATGCAAATGTTTACTAAGATGTAGTCTAGGTTAACTATGATGCTATCATGAATAAAAAAATGAGTTTATAATTGTTACAAATTTCTTCTCCACCTCTTTGCATGGATAGTTAGAGTGGTACCATGTCAAAATAAATAATCTAGTTTTCATGAAAAGACTAACGATATAAATGTCAAATAACACATTTTGCAAATGTTTGTGATGAAGATAACATTGAAACCCACCTATTTCCTACTAGTAACCAGTTAATTGATATATTCATAAAACCACTTGACATGATCAAATTTGAGAAGTTTAGAACCTATCTTAGTATATGTACAAAGAGCTAACTTTAGATCATAGGGTTTTTTAGAACTTGATACAAAATCCTTAGGATTAGTTTGGTTTTTATACAAATTCATTCTACATTGTAATACACCCCTTTTAGATTAGAATTTTCTAGATAATTATAAATTTTATTATTTCTTAATCTGGTAGCTATTCAATACATTTTTTATAATTAGTTTATTACACTAAAATATTGATATGTTTCTATAATATTAAAATAATTTATCTTTTTAAGATAGATAGTAGATATAAACATTCTCTATGTAATTCTTATTTTTGAATCAAAACTTGAAAATTTCTACATTTGTTGTGGAAGCAAACTTCTATTTAAATTGACTAGTTTCTATAACCAATAACCTTTATAGTCTCTCTATATAAACCTATTTGTTTTATTTTTATCTATAAAGTGTACTTGTTCACATATAAATGTGTGTAGATGTATGAGTTCTACCCTTAAAGGAAACTCCACCTCATTAATTAGATTAAGTTTATTCTAATCACAAACAAGAATAGTTAGAAGGATGCTCCATTCACTAGATAATTTACAAACTATTATATTATTCTTCATGAAAAATAAAATCTTGAGTTGTATGTTATAAATTTAATTTTTTAATAGTAATTATATTATTTAATGGTAGATTTGTAATGTAATATTTGAAAGAAATATTACAAATAATTCTATAACATGAGTTGAGTTTTACCTTCAAATTTATGCCAAAATTTTAAAAATTTAAGTGGGATGCATTCTAGAGATGAGGTGTGCAATTGCATGATTTTCATGTGTGGAAATAACTATTACAATGGTGACATGTAACTCCTTCCTAATGCATAGGGTATGTATAAGGAGTTTTAGGGGCCACTTGTATGTTGAGGGAGGCTACCTTGCCTTCACATAAATCATTTTGGGCTTCTCCAACAATTCTAGAGTAATTCACCTCTAATATTTCTAAAGATTATTAACTAGTCCATATTTTGGAAAATCCCTCCTTATAAAATGTCATGGTAGGATCAATAGAAGGCACAAGGGTTTCAAGGAATGCATTCATTTTATATCTCAAAATAGTTAAACCTCTTCAATATTTTTAGAATGGGGGAGGGGTTTTTAATATGACACAAAAAATTGAAAAGATTCATATCTTATAAATAGGGCTAAAAATGGAAGAATAAGAGGAATGCTATGGAAATCTAAGGTTGATTTGGAAATTTCATAAATTTTGGTCTTGCCATTTTTCTACATGCTTAGCGATTCTTCGTTCTAGTGTTTGAATCAAAGGAAAATCAATATTTTCTCCTTAAAATTGGTCCTTGGTCTTAGGGCAAGGCATTTCATGGAATGAAGCTCTGATATCCTAAGTTTAATACCACCCTTGATTTATTTTCTAGTTCTGGTTTGGGTTAGGTTTCCTAATCTCCCCTATAGTTTTTGATAATTCCCAACTTGACTACTATTAGAAATTCTTTGGGTAAACTAATTATATTCCCCATAAAATCAAATGCCACTCCCATACTAATTTTACAAATATTTGAAAGTAAGTACAAAAAATTTCTACCTAATCCATTTAGGGGAACAATGCAAGTAAATAGATCTATTTCAATTTTGGTAGAGTAACAACACTAGATAGAGAACAAGAAAGGAAGAAGAGAATAAGAAGACAACCAAAAAACTACAACATAGAATATACCCTAGGGAAACCTTGCAAATGGAAAAACCCAACCTCCAAAGCACACACCCAATGTAATATTCAACAACAAATGTTTCAATACAATAGTCACGTCTTCATGATTCATAAGAGATCTATAGTCTAAACTTGGAGGAATTCCAACAACATAACCCTACATAGAATTTAACACACAATATCTGTAAGAGTCACTATTTGACTCAAGCTACCAGGATCACCTACAAAACCTAAGATTACCTTCTACAAGAGAAAAACGTACAAAGGATAAATTTGCACAATATTAGATGCAATAATGAAATTGGATCAATAAATTACATATGACATATTGCTTTCATATTTGCAAGATACAAAACCCTAGGTGACTTTAAAAAGCTCTAAATAAACTTGATAAAGTGTATTTAAATATTTAATTACACCAACACCCCCATAAGTGCAACTTAGGGAGAATGAGACATATGCAAATAATGCAAGGATGGGTACCATCTACAAGGCCATATTAGGTACCCATGTACAAACAATTTCTCACAACTAGAGAAAAGGAGAAAAACCCCGTGGGAAAAAACCCCTCTCCAAAGGAGAGAAAAAAAAAAATAAGTGATGGAAGAAGGACTCAATACCAAGACCCCTAGGGACCAAAACCATCATGAAGATTCAGTCAAGAAATATGTACAACCCCCCATAATAGAGGATGTAGAGAGAAGGTTTGGTGACCCCCCTAGAAATGAAAATGATGAAACCTGATGCGAGGAAATTCTCCCTCCCAAAATAGAAATGAGAAGAGAGACCATGTAGCTTCTCCTCAAGATGACTCTTGTAGTGCTAGTAGATGTTCAACAAAGGATGGAAATGAAGATCCAAGAACATAGAACAACATTCCTCTTCTTGGGAAGAAATAGAACTATAGATGTGTGCATAATGTATTCCCATTCCGATTAGGAATATCCAAGAAGAAGGATGAATGTCTCTGAACTCTACACATGATCCAAAGTTAATAATGAATCTCTTGAAAATTGTTGAAAGGTCTCCAATCCTTTGTCAAACTATGACTAACAAAGAGGAGGATGAAGAACAATCTCTGAAGAAGATGATGGTGATGCAAATCCATCGAATCTGTCATCAAAGTGGAACTGAATACCCTCCAAAGTATCTCCCAAATTTGCAATGTGGGACTCTACAAACAAGTAAGATATATCTAGTAGATATGTGTCCCAATGAGCTATCTCAGGAAGAATGATAATGTCCTGCTGCAAGGAATCACTGGAAGCTCTCTCTAAAGCAACCCTAGACTCAAATGTAGCAAAAGGTAATAAAAATGTGATCTTGATAAGAGGAGAAGGAGAAATAAGAGAAATTTCTATGTCATATGAACTAGCAAGACCTACCCAATATGCAAGTTCCTCCACTGTATCAACATCAAAAGGTATATGATCTACATCATCAAGGGTATAAGACAATCCATAATAGGATCATCTAGGAATGGAGAGATATGTAGGTCTCCATAGATCTCCTGAATTCTAGTCCAAAGAGCATGTGGGCACTCAATATGTGAGATATAACACAATATCAAAATCAACACTGGAACCAATCAATCCTACAACATGATCAACAGTACTTCCCCATACAGATTTCCTCTTAGGTGTATCTGGTTCAAGTATAAGTCCATAGAGATAAGGAAAAATATTAATCCACTTGAGATGTGTCAAGATGCCCTTTCACTAAGATGCATATTTATCCTTATCTAGTGTTACCATATAAGGGTGAATAGAAAAACCCATGATATTTTCTCAAATGATAAAATTAGAGATCAACAATCTAAATATATATTAATGTTGATAAATGAAGCTCACCAAAAAAAGCAGAACCTTTCTAGGTGTCAGTATGTCCAAGTTATCAACCAAAATGCATAAAATGAACAAATTGAATAAAAGATACCTAGGGATGAATCTAGAAAAAGTTCATGGATGGTTGTGTATATCTCCTCAATACCTTTCCAATGCTATAAGAATCACGAAAATCATAGATCATGGTAAAACGTTATGAGATCGGAAGCCAAAAAAGGTATCTGGACTTCAAACAAAAATTAAATAAACCAATAGAAAAATATGGAAAAAATATCATCACCACTGGGTTATGCTTGGAACTAGCTTTCTAGCACCTATTTGTTTGCAAAAATCCAACTCCATATGCCCAATTTATGTAAAAAAGAAAAAAAACCCTTCTAGGTCAAATTGGGGCCAAAAGGGGTCCCTGTGCACTGTGCAGGCGGTTCGATGGTGGCACCGCTGGTCCTAGTAGTGGAAGAGCAAAGTTTGGATGGCATCCAGGTTGAATGTTCCAGCGACGATGGGAAAATTTGGTGGCGGCCTGGCGGCTACCAATTTTTCTTGGTACCGTGTGCCCTAGTTGGATTTGAGAACACAGGACCCAAAACTTTATTCGCGAGCACTTTGATTTAGGGCCGTAAGGGTCCAAAATGGGTTTGCTGGGCTAATTTCTAGCTTGCGTGGCCTGATTTGGGGCACACAGTGCCAAGTTATTTTAAAAAAATGAAATTTTTTATATGACAGGGCTATACAGGTGCCGTATGACCTTGAAAACAAAAAATGCCTTTTTTGCTCCTAGGTCCATTTTTAGTGATTTGACAGAGATTCTGAGGGTTTTTGGGTCTTTTAAGCATGATGGCAGGGTTGAATTTGATCCAAAATTCTTTGAAATTTATCTTTCCTCTAGATCTTGAAAAAAACACCCACTTCAAACCCTTGCAGATCTAGCCTCCAGATCTCAAATCAAGCCAAATAAAAGGCTAATTTGACTATTTTGATTGCTCTGAATCTAAAGGAAGGATCTATTTTGCATATAATTACACTCAAGAAATAGCTCTTGCCTAATTTTTCTCCAAATTTGAGAAGGGGCTTGCAGATCTGGATGGTCTTTCGAGTTCATATGACACAAAGATTTTTCCAATTGCTCCTTCTCCTCTTATCGAGATCACATTTCTATCACCTGTTGCCACATCTAAGTATAGGGCTGCTTTAGAGAGAGCTTCTAGTGATTCCTTTTAGTAAGACAATATCATTCTTCCAGAGATAGCTCATTGGGACACATATCTACTAGATATATCTTGATTGTTTGTAGAGTCCCACATTGAAGATTTGAGAGATAATTTGGAGGGTATTCAGTTCCTCTTTGATGACTACTTTGATACCATGTAAGAATCACTAATTGAATCAAGCTGCCAGGATCACGTACAAAACCTAGGATTACCTTGTACAAGAGAAAAAAAGCATAGAGGATAAATTTGCACAATATTGGATGCAATAATGAAATTGGATTAATAAATTACATATGACATCTTGCTTTTATATTTTCAAGATAGAAAACCCTAGGTGACTTAAAAAAGCCCTAAGTAAACTTAATAAAGTGTAATTAAATATTTAATTACACCAACAATATCCATCCTAATCCCTCAATATATAGGCTAAGGAGACCCTAGAAACTATGAATGGTTTTCCAAAACCATGGGCTCAAAAGCAAGATCTAATACTTGGACCAAATTATCAAAGTACAATCCATGTGTCCTCATCCAAGAGTAATTCCTCCCAACTTAGAAATTAACTCCCAAGTCAATTCTAATTTTCCCTTATGACCAAGTGCGTCCAATGTAACACCCAAGTGCTCTATGCAGGTGCATTAATGTCTCTTACACACCTCTTGTAGGTTTTTATAAATAGTTGGTCAAAGATGCTTGTCATAGTCCACCTAGTAATCCCCTATTTAATGACTTCTTGCAACCATCATAAGACTAGAATAATGCTTGGTGGAGAGTGCCAATAGTGAATCTCAAGATATCATACAAATGGGTATCCTTTTCCATGTGGGCACATTATTTAACAATATTTTATTATTAAATATTTAATTTAGACCTAGGAATTTCAAGGTGTATAGAGAGTATATTTGGCTTAAATTCAAAGATTGTATTGGAAACAACAATTGGATTATGAGAAGATGGCCTTTAGATGGAGACCCTATTTTTCCCACAATCATTTAGTAGTAGTTTATCCATGGAATATGACTAAATGTGTTGAGTCATCTTATTAGTGGATAGGAGTTGAGTCTCATCATCAAGTGATTTTTTTCTCAAATTATCTTCTAAGGCATATCTAGATGCTTCCTCTAAGGACTTGATGTTCCTGGAGAAGAAATATTTGGTAGTTTCTCTCAAAAATCTTTTTCTCCTTCCATTTTTGTCTCTAGTTTTGAAGCCTATATCTCATGCAACCATAATATCCTTGGTTGATCAATCATTACAAGTGGCTTCAAAAGGAGATGAGTCTCCTAGCTTTGTTTGGGATAATCAAGTAACCTTAATGTCATATTATAGTGGTAAAAACACTATTTTGGATAGTTTATATGAGTGGATTATAGTCTCTAATAATAAGCCTTATTAAAGGAAAAAGGCCATAAGTCATGGAGCTAAGATCTCATAAGAATAAAGGGGTAGTTTCTAATGTTCACTCTCAAGATGCATTATGTGAGCAATCTTTTGATGGGTGTAAATTTTTGAGTAGCATATTTGTGGCTTGGTGATTTTTGTGTGTGTGACACATTACTTATGAGTGTTTATTTTTTTGAAGTTCTTAGACTAATGTTGGTCTATTTCAATTTGGCTTTCTATTCCTATGGATTTTTTTTAATGTTAAGACTAGTTTTATATGCTCGTGGTATGGCACGAGCCTTGAAGTATGTAGCTTTTCATTATTGGTCATGTTTAAAGGTTTTCTATTTTTTTTCTTATGGAAGTTTTATGGATCTAATGATTTTAAATTTTATATGGGTGAGGGCCCCAATATAACCCTCATATTACCAATAAAATAAATATATAACATGAGTTAAATATTTTTTTTTGATGATTAAGTACTACCAGTGGGGGTAGCCCCTTTATACTATAGAGGATAACATGAGTTAAATATTATATTATATTTATAATACAAGATAAAAGTAAATAAATTTATCAATGATTATGATCTTTATCAAGCTAAGTATTTATATTTCACATGTAAATTTATACAATTTCACATCTATGTGGGAAACATGTGTCTAGCTATTATGTGTATACATATTGTGATCAACATTATATTATATCATGCGGAGAGAGAGAGCACCTGGTAACATGGGCAAAAAACCAATCTTTTTTGAAGTCATCAACACCTACGACATACACCAAGTCCTTATTTGGATATATCTCTGCATATCTCTCCCATAATCCATATTGCCTAAACCTGTTCCATAGATTAAAATTCAATTCAATATAACATCTTAGTTATATCCTTACTAAATTACTATATAATTTAAAATCAATATCATAACATTTTTATAATGAGGTAAATAATATTAATATTAAAACAAGACTGAAAATAAATTTTAAAGTATCCTCAATGGTGATAAAAAAAAAACAAGCATTAATAGGGAACACATCTAGGTAGTAAAAGAACTACAAATCCTTAGAAAAAATATACTCATAAAGAAAAAACCCATTAAAACTATCATAAACAAAACAAAAGCTAAAATCAACTACTCTATTCATCTCCCATTTATTATTAGGTGATGGGACATTCTCCTCAATAGCTAGTTGAAAGAGATCTCCATACATTCGACATAAGTAGCATGCACATTTATGCTTTAAAAAACTTATAATTGACACTGATGGTTTCTATAATGTTCTTCACTTTTTGGAATAGTTAATCGATACCTTAAAATATTGTGAATGATTCAATAATTTTGTTTATTTCTTCCCTTAGACATATTATATTACAATGGTATATTGTAGAACAATCATTTAATCTAGTTTCTCTTTATTATTCTCTCTTTCATGTTGATTGAATCCTTTAAACATATTTCATTACAACCATCTATATCATATACCACTCACTTCCTTTAACTTCTCAATAAAGTGATTTTATTAGTATCTTCCAAAAGTAAAAACTATACCAATCCATTTGTTGTAATTTTCAATTACCTATCACAAAATGAGTCAATGAAAATAATTCCAACAAAGTTTTCATAAAACTTGGAAAATAATAAGACATTTTTTATTGTTATATGTTCAATTAAACATTTTATATATCTTTTTATTTCATATAAGTAATGCTAATAACTAATATTACCTTTGTAGATTAGGTAGGTTTGTAATGATAAACTTAGATAATTATAATAATCTTTATTGATTAACTAGTCTTAAAGTTTAGATGGTGTTGTGGAGAGTGGGCGAGAGTTTTCTGTAGGCCTGTAGCCATTAGAGGTCACGGCTTGCATGTTTGTAAGCCAACTTTGCATGTTTGTGGGTGGGAGTTTTTTGCTGTGCAAGAGTTGCTTAAAGTGCAGGTGGGGGTTTTTAGTGTGCTTGGGGTTTTGTTTTTTTCTTTCTCTGTGCTCCTTTTTTGTTGCTCGTGTGGGTTTGGTGCAGTGGTGCGGGGAGGTATAAGGGTGTGGTTTTGTTTTTTCTCTTGGCAATGGATCTAGGGAAAGCATCTGGGGTTAAATCTCCTTTGGATTTTTGCACTAATTTTGGAGTGAAATCTCCATCTCCATCAAAGAGGGTTGTTGAGAATAATTTTCTGTATAATGATTCAGGGGTGGGAGGGTTTTCTTTGTTTGGAGGCCCTCGAATCCCAAAGATTAATGGCTATCTAGAAAAAAGCAAGGAAAGGTCGGTTGTGGTGATTCAACCAGAATCAATTGTAGAGAATGTTGAGTATTTTTCTAAACATGCCTTGCTATGCAAATTCATGGGAATACGTGTATTTCTCCAATTTTTGGAGACATGGGCTCATTAGACTTGGACTCGGGAGGGCGAAATGGAAATAATGTTGTTGGCAAATAGTTATTTTATGGTTGTTTTCAATTACATGGTTGATCGCAATAGAGTTTTTGAGGGTGGGCCTTATTTCCACAACCAGATTGGTTTATTCATTAAGCCATGGCATACTGGTTTTAATCCCTTGGAGGAGCTCCCGAATTATGTTCCAATGTGGGTACGTCTCCCTCGATTTCCAGTGGAGTATTGGCGCAATGACATCCTACAAATGGTGGCTTTGCTTATGGGGAAACCAGTGGGTCCTTCTCAATAAACACAAGATAGAAAGGTAATGACTTTTGCTCACATTTGTGTTGAGATTGATTTAAGTAATCCTCTTCTAGAGTCTTTGGAAATTCGTGTGGGTACGTTGTCTTGGATGCAATAACTTGATTATGAGACTCTGCCTTTCCATTGTCATCTGTGTGATGAATATGGTCATTTGTAGTGAAGATGTCCCAAGGCCAAATCTTCTGAGTCTCAGACTTCTCAGCCTCCTCGTAACCCTCCTAAGGTTGACAAAGGCAAGGCTCCCATTCTTGGTGGTGATGCAAGTATAGAGGGTTTCATTCCTGTTAAGGCCCAAAATAGGAATCGTGGGAAAAAGCAGACTTTTAAGGAGCGACATGATGGGGTCTCTTTTAATAGATTTGATGTGTTGGATGATCCCAGCCAGTAGGAGGTGAATCCGAGTATGATGGCTCTAGACCAAGGTATTGTGGAGCTGGTTCAGGACGACAATATTTCTGACAATATTTTCAACTATGACATGAGGAGATTCCTACTAGTGTAGATTATGGATCTAGTTTTTTGGATATCAACTTCCATGAACATAAGATCATCTTTGACCATGGAATCTCCATCTCCTTTTGTCATAAGTAACTTAAAACATTATTTATCCAAGGATGACAAAAGACGAGAAGAGAATAACAAATTCATACATTGGTATTCACTTTAAGAAGTGTTTTTGTCGACGATCATCAGAGAGGTAGGAAAGATATCTTCACCAAAAAGGAAATCATTGTCTAATGTCTTAAGCCACCAATTCAAAATAACAATATCACAAGGTTACAAATTTGTATTATGAAAAGTAATTTCCACAAGCATAGGATCATCTTCAATAAAAGAAACTTCTTCCTTCTTTACTACAATTAAATTAGAAAGTGACTTTATCTTTTTCTTATTCATCACACTAGGGTAATTGCTACAATACATAGATAAAATCAGACCATCGGTCTTTTTTTTCTTATCAATAGGTCCTATTTTTATGAAAGTGCACATGTTTTGTGTTCTTTATAGTCATGTTCATTTTATCTCATTTTATTCTAGAATTAACTTTTAGCATCTTGTACTTTACTTGGACACTTTGAAAACCTAGAAAATACAAGTATTATAAATGCACTAACCTATAAAGTGCCACAAACTTTGCTCTTTATTGGTGTCTTAATTGAGTTAATTTAGGGGGGTAATCATACAAAATGCACTTAATTATAAAGTGCCATATCATGTACTTTTCTTGGGATCTTAAACATGGGAATTTTCATAATCACAAACTGATATAAAGTTCCATCTTGGGGGGTTCAACATGTATTTTACTGTTGTGTGGTTACACAACACGCCCCATTTTGACTTGACAAAACAGGGACCCAACTTTTTGGCTTGGCTTGTGTTTTTCTGCTTTCTGGCGATCTGGTAAAAGTAAGTCACGTAGATAATCCTGCATAAAGAGACTGGGGTATGTCATCATCATGAGGTAAGTATGTCAAAATTATCATTTTAGTTCAATAACCTCATGATTGGAAAGGCTACAAAATTTCATGCAAGTTTGCCTTTTGGATCACCCTGATATTCCTTAGGAAACAAAAGTTATGATGAGTCAAAGATCTGGCCAAACCTGATATTCCGAGGGGAGGATCATATTTCTTAATATCCATCATCTTATAAAAGATCACCCCGATCCAATATTATCACCCGATAAAATCATTTGCTCCGAACATTTGGACGTCAACTTTATGTGATAACGATATCTACCCATCAAACAACATCATATTTTTGTGAAGATCATATTTGAATATCACCCCGATATTTGAATATCGTCTTGTCACAAAATATCACCCTGAGCCAATGTCCTGATGATGTCATCCAAACCCGGTAGACGAAGAAATAAACATGATGAGGACATCATCATCCTTTTTACCTCGCGGAGGTATATTTCCAAACATGACCCTTTCTACATAACATGACGATGATGTCATGGTGCTACAATGCTTAACCAAGTCAATATCTTGATGATGTCATCATGATATTCCAACGAGAGGTCATTTTAGTCTAGGGGATCATCATATTTGAACATCACCCGATATTCCCAAACATCCCTGGATATTTTGATGTAAGTTTTCTCGCTCAAAGGCGGATGATCATATTACTCTAGGGGATCATATTTGAATATCACCCGATATCCAAATATCACCCGATATTCGAATATCATCCTATCCTGCAAAGATCAGCCCACGCCATGCCGCCATAACATTAAATGCATGTAGAAGTGGTAGGTGTTTCTCGCCGATTACGAACCCGATACATACACCTGGCGAGATCCTGAGTTGTTGCATAGAAAATCAACAATTAAAATCAATTCATCCAGATTTACCCTAATTTTACCCTAAAGAGGAGGTTAAAAGTGATTTATAGGGTCATTTCACACTCACCTTGCGATAAAATAAGTTTTTACAGAGCTGAGCTTCCGAACCCTCATACGAACTGTATCCGGACGCACATAGCTTATAGCAAGACAGAGCACGCGATTATCATCAGTATCAAGATCATTTTCAGATAGTCATTAGTATAAATCAAGAGGATTAGCGCATCAGGTGAGTAATTGAAACCCTCTGGTTGTTGTGTTCTGTATATCCAGGTATCCTGGTGTTTACTGGTTTGAAGTTTTGAATTATGCATATCAGGATAAATGAAGTATTGAAAGAATATAATATGCATGATGAATAATGAAGATATAACCCATAGGCATGCTTGTAAGATATCAATTGTAAGACAAGCCTTGTTCAATTGCAGGCATCAATGGCGGACAAGCGGTTGGCTAAGTCAGAGGTAGAGTTCCTCAAACCCATGTTTGTTCAACCCGAAGGTGTTCAGTTTAAATATGGTGCCATAATAGACACGCACCATGGAAATACAGATCTAGCTGCATGGTCGGCTAAGATGGGCGACGAGAAGAGTAACAGTACCTTGCTGGATGCAGTCTTTGCATCTGGAATGTGGAATGCAACTGGTTTCCCTTATTCCATGGAAACCCCTGAGCTGGTCATTGAATGTGCGAGAAATTATAACCCATAAACAAGGAGGGTAGAAAAGCATGGTAGAGTGTATGCTGATCTGTCCATCAAGGGTCTTGCCACTATATTCAGTTTGCCGTTAGGCAGGAAGGTTGCCAACATAGATTTGAAGAAATCGGAGGTAGAATATGAGATTAACAAGAAGGCTGCTAGGAAGAAAATGTATCACCAGAGGGCGAAGAATAGCCCCTATCCTGCAGCAGCTAAACTTATAGTGCATTTATACAAATATGACTTTGATGATGAGTACCAGTACATGATAGCCCTGCTCAGCAGAGTGATAGGCCAGCCTAATGCTGGAAGTTTTAAGGACTGGATGTATGCAGTCATCCTGATGTGCCTTTACATAGAAAACAAGCCCATGTGGGCTAAGATGATAAGTGATGCTCTAGACGAGCAGCTGAGAACTTAGGAGGTCCGGATTGTTCCTTCTATATGACCTCGTACATAGTCTATTCATGTGCCTACAAAGGTACATTTGATGCATTGACTACAGTTGGGAGGATTGGTGGCACAACCAATGATGCACACATATGGGATCATCATCCCCAGCTGCAGAGAGTAAATTACCTCCAAGATTATAAACTGGTGAATGATGCATTTTCTATGCATCTGGGAAGAACAATGGAGGAGGACAGGACTAAAAGACTGAGCATGGAAGCTCAAGAAGTTATATACAGGCATGGAGCCTGGTTTATTCAGTTTGCAACTTTCTCCTACATCAGAATTGAAGGTTTTGAGGAGGAGCCTCTCATGCTCCCAAGGTATCCTACTGACGCAGTTGTATTGATGGAATTCTTAAGACAAATCTCTACAATACTGAATGCATATAAGGCAAACAACAAGCTTCCACTAGTATTGTTCCCAGTTACAATGGGCTGGTATATGTGCCCAGATTCTGAGAATATAAAGAAAGCCATAGCTGGCCTAACAATGATGAATTTCCAGCCTTTCCATTAACTAGATCATATGATCCATATGGGAGGATGCAGAAGATCATGGGGAAGCCTGTCCATCGAAGACATCTTGAAGACTTCTGGGCAGATTGTGAAGATGAAGCTGAAGCCCACAGAAGAAGATATCAAAGGCTTACCCTCAACTAGATCAAGACCTTTGATTGCATTTCCATCCTGGCACAATTGAAAAAAGATGATGGAAAAATAATGGCTGATGAATATGAGGCGAAGAAGATATACAATGATACTATCTCAGCCCTGGATCTCACCATATTGGAGGATATCTCCTTAGATCCGTTCACAAGCAGGACGTTGCAGCTGACCCAAGCATGGGTCAATGAATAAATAAATGTGCTGAAGAAAAGAGGTGTTGCCATCATAGTGGACAACAAGAAGAAAAGGCAGGAAATTGCTAAAGATGAATGTGATGATTTCCTGATGGAGAAGAGAAAGACTAAGGGAGAAAGGGTACCACCTCCTGACAAAAGCAAGAAACCTCCAAGGGGTAAGAAAATTGATACTGAACCCAAAGGAGTCATAATTGAAAGAGTGATAATGCCAGCTAAAGATGCACCAGGATCAGAACAAGCATCAACATCATCAGCACAACCTCCTAAGAACAAACAAAAGGCTAAAAACAGGCCAGATGCACAAATTACTGAGACCTATGAGGAAGGTCAAGCTTCACACAAGCAAGTAGAAGAGGATATTCCTCTTGATGAGGAGCTGGAAGAGGAAGAAGAGAATCCTGACCCCCTCACAAGGAAAAGAAAAGCACCTCAGGTGGTAGTCACTACACCTAAGAAACCAAGAACTTCAATGAGAGGTGAAATAAGACAACCCCCTATAATGCTAAAAGGGGCAGGTGGAGAAATATTCAATAAGGAACTACAGCATAACGTTCCACTTCCCACCATTGTGAAGTTTAAAACTAAATTAGCAGAAGAATAGATGAAAGAAGCCTCTAAGGCACTTCAAGGTGGTCTAGTCTCATTAGATGAGACAGTTGACCTATCTGATGATGAGGTAGTGAAGGATGTAGCTTCACAAAGAATGGAAACCCTTGCTGCTGGCACCTGGATAACTCCACATGGGACCCCATCAGTCCAAGCAGTGTCAGTGGAGATAAAGCAAGTGGAATCAGAAAAGGAAAACAACCTAGAGAAAGTTGCACAACAAATAGGGCTGGATGCATTAGTTGATCAAGTGACAAGTCCTGCAGCCATAGACTTAACATATGTAGAGGATGTAAATCCTAAGGATATGGTAGGTGCACCTGAAAAAGTAGAAAATATTAAAGAGCTCAAACATAAAGAAGTGGAGAGCAAAGCTCCAGATATGGGTCAGCAACAGCAGGATGCATCAGCTGAGTCCAAAGCAGTAGAAGTCGCACCAAAGGACAAGGAAGATAAAGAGGTATCAGGTCCTGAGAACCACAAGGCTCAAGAAGTAATTACCACGAGTACAGAGTAGATTATAGCTACAGATCAGGTGGATGAGCCCAAGATAGACAAAATAGCATCCACAGATACGAACGTGCCTCAGGAGGAGGAAGGTCCTAAAGTGGATGAAATACCAATGGAGGAAGTAAAAGATTAGGATCATGATAAACATGCAGATGATCAACAGGATCACCCTCCAAAGAAAGAACTTCCTCAGCAGGAGGATGTACCCGAAGATCACCCTCATGAAGAGCATCATGAGGAGGAAATAAGAAAATCACCCTCCCCATCAAATATGATGGTGGATACCAAAGATTAAGGTGATCATGATGATGATGATGGAGACCAACAGTCAAAGGATCAAATTCCTCAATGGATCAAAAAAGAAATTGGCACAGAATCAGGTATAGAAGTACAGGAATTTGATGTGTCCACATTGTTTTCAGAAACACTCATAAAGCCTAAGAGGAAGGCTAGAATAACTTCTGCAATTAGAAGAGATCCTACAACTGGCAGGAGGACTGCACAGGTAGCACTCCCTACTGTGGATAAAGAAAAAGGTAAAATCACTCTGGAAGAATTCTAGATTAACACAGTTGATTAGGGTTTGCTAATGAAGACCAGGAGGGTCAGGAAGGCAAAGATATAATTGATTCATTAACCCAGAGAGTAAAAAGGGAAAAAGAGAAAAATAAACAGCACAAGGAGCACATTGCTCAGCTACATACTTACATAAAAGGGTTAATTAACCCTGAGGATATATCTAGTGATCATGCAGTCCCATTGACTGCTATTTCTCAGGATGAGGTAAATAAATTGGATCTCATGAAGCATGAGTCATCCATAATGAGAAAGTGGATGTTGTCCACATTTGATGGAGCAGAGGAAGTAGTAAAATCCTCTTTGAAGAGGTGGAATTCTTTAAGTATCTCCAGGAGAAAAGTTGATAAATTGCAGATGGAGATAGGCAAGAGGTCCTTCCAGTTGGAGAAAGATTTAACTACCATGGAGGAAATAAGGAGGATTGAACCTCAAGTTCTCATAAATAAATAGGTGTTAATTAACAATAATGCACCATTGATAGAAATATGGTACAAGGACATCAGGTTTGAATGTGATGTACTTAAAAGATGCAATAGTAAACTGAGAGATATCAGCATGAAGTTACATGATATGATGTCATTTGAGGCCAAAATTTTAGAAGCATTAGAAGGAAAGGTAGAGGGCAAGATAGAAAATCAAGATGAAGAATTTGCCATTAAAGCTCTACACAACAATTTTCAACAAGTAGCTGATGATCCTCTAAACCACCTGACAGAAGAAACTATGGATAAGATTATGAGGATCAAGGTCAAGGTGGAGAATTACAATGAAACATCTAGCAACAGGAGAAGTAAGTTGGAAAATCTCTGAGGCAAGTATCAAATACACAGGCATGTCATTATAAAAGCAAAAACTCAAGATGGTGGAGAGATAGAGAGAATAGTATAGTTATATGAGAATATCCGGACATCTATATAGGTCCATATACAAGGAGATCATCATCAGGATGATGAGGATACAGGAAGTGATGCACCTGATGATGATGATGATGAGGAACATGAAGAGTAAAAAGTAGATGAGGATGCACCACAGAGAAGCATAAGCATCCGATACTTAGTGAAAATAAGTATTTCAGATGGTTGCCATTTGGCAACTTGTGCCACATGATGAAGTTAACAAAGTCAAAGAAGAATATTCATCGTAGATATTCATAGATAAATCTTGATCGTTGATCAGTTGTAACAGCTCCCTCACCTTGTTCTATAAAAGGTGCAGGGATGCCTCATTTTGATTCATTCGAAACTTAATTGAAATTTGTTTGCTGAAGTCTCAGAGCTAATTTCAAAGTTGTTGTATATGTACATGTCTTTTGCATACTTAATAAAAGAGAAGAGCATTTTGATTACAAATATTCGTAAATCTTGAGTAATCTGTGCATGAATTCTAGATATATGCCTTGATTTGCTGCGTCCCTTGGAGTGCATATCAGTCTGCATGTATTGTCCTCACTCACCATCCTCTGAAGTTTACATCAACTGTATCTAGCTGTGGAACATCCTGGTGAACATATGGTTTGATTTCTTCTCTTGAATGACAGTATCAAGTGTGTATGTGGCTCAACAGCTAAAGATTCATCATAATTTGAAGTTTTACTTTACATTTCTTTTAATTTCAGAGCAATTCACCATCATAATTGCAAATAATTGACAATCATAAGCAAGAATACATGAAATATGCAGATATCTTGAAGCAAATAGTAAATCCATAGCATATTTGAGTTAAAGCATGTATAATTGATAAATATCATGCAAAGATTGAGAATGAACACATCATTTAAGGAAATATACTATGCAAAATAACTTTATGTGCAGCATCTTTACAGAAACTGAATCCTGATGATCAACAAACATAAGGCCCCAAAATGGAAACAACAATGCACATCAACCTCTGAGTAACGTCAGAAGATTAAGACCTAATCACCGGAGACTTGGGATCATGAATTCTAAGAATTCATCTTATCTTTCAAGATGAATAAAGGTTAATGTGTACTTTTATTCTATGTTTGTTTATGACTAACAATCATGACCAACATTTACTCCCTCACCTTTTCATTTCAACATCCTATAGAAGACTTCTACTCCTATTGTCTCTACAAAGGGCATGCCATCTCTAAGGACTTCCCATGCCCAATATGGATGAATGTTTTCATGTAAGGTTGTACCTCTTTAGTAGAATTATCCTTTGACGCCTTCCAAATCATGTAGGATCAAATGTGATTATTGTTAGAAGAAAATTCTCAATGAACATAATTGCATTCAAAAGCATATTGATGATTTAAAGTAGCTTCTTTAGGAACATTCCATTAATTTACTAAATTCTTCTACACAATATTCATTGCCTACTACATCGACAAAGATCATGGCTTCTCCTCAAGATAGTGCAAATACTCTTCAACATGATCTTACTTGTCATCTTGAACATCAAGATATCTACTTATACAACATATATTTAGCATTTATAGAATCCCACACTTAGGATCTTGATGACACCATTGAGGATATATATCTTGTATTTGATGAAAACTCACATCAAGTTTCATCTCCTATTCTAGATGTTTTGAGGGTGCATTTTGACCCTCTTGTTCTCTCTACTACATCATACTTCTATCGTAACACATCCTAATTCACATTAGTTTAGATCTCACATTGAGAGCCATTCATCCATGGTCAATATTTTTGAATCTTGCATGGTACTTGATTGCATTGATCAATTTTAGTCACAGTTCAACATCAACATCAAGACATATGAAAATCCCTTAGATCTATAAATATTGATTCCTTTCTACAATCCACCAAATAAGTGGGAATTTAGTAGTTTTATATCTTGGGGTTTCCTTCTAAAATTAAGATGCATTATTCAATGCAAATGGACCTACTATAAAGCTCACCATGCAACATTCTGTATCAACTTTCTCTCTCTTGCATGTAGAGGCACACATGGGCCTTATCTTATAAGGATTTTAGAACACTATAACATCTTTCCTCTCCTTGGGAATGGGTTTTCCCCCAGGTTTTCTCCTTCTCTTCTTCTAGGGTGGAACAAATTATACGTGGATACCTAACATGGCTACACATTTTCCAAGGCCCATTTCTCATTTCACTTTTATCCTTAACTGCACTTATGGGGGTGTTGGTGTAATATTAGACCTTATTAATAAGTTTATTTAGAATATTAGGAATATTTAATTGTTCTCACCTAGGTAGCTGATAATGACATGTGTTCACCTTGACTTGAGTTACATATGTGCCACCGTTACCTCATTAATCCTTGATTTATGGTAGTTAGGTGCCACCTCTATTTAGTTAAGGCCACCTTTGTCTTATTCATATTGAGTTATCTTAGCTCTTGACTAGAAGTGATTGAGAGTTAAACTCATGACCTCTAGACTTGATCTCCTTGAGTCATGCATACAAGAGAATATATATATTTGTACATGAAATCCTTTATAATTTGCTCCATTGTTATTGAATATTAAATATCATTATTCATTTTCCTAGTTTTGTGGTTATCTCATAGGCATTAGGTCTTAGGTATATTTGTTGTGTATATGACAGATTCTAAAATATAACACTAGGTTTTACACCATTTAACGTTAGATCTTGAGACTAGGCAAAATGTCTCAAGATACTTCAAGGCTTTTGATTAATATTTTCTTCATTGTCAATTAAAGTGATATCCATTACATGTTTACATGATGGGATCTCTAATAGTAGTTATCATAGGCCACTTTACATCATAGGTGATATCCTATTTAAGCACATTAAGAATCATGGTAGATCTCAGGTCTCATTTTTAACATATGCACATAAGAGTTCCTATTTAGTCATAACTTGCATTGAGAATAATATGCTCATTTAAGATTTGAATTAAAGTGTTCCAATGGTATAGTGTAAGATATAATAGAATTCAATATCTTAGACTTTAATATTGACCAAAGAGATGAACATGCATTGTTTCACATCATTCCTACATTTGATATATTAGCATGATCCTTGGTAGACCTTGGATTTGTTGATATCAATGCATTCCCTCCATAGTACGTTGATTCACATAAATTTTATTTGCAAGTGGAAAGTAGTTACAATTCCAAGGGATCCATATCAACTACTTTCAAGAAAATGCTACTTTCACCATAAACACATTTATTCATACACCAAAAGAGCCTCCACAAGAAATACCATACATCCTAATAAGTTATAAATATGAATTATACAAAGAATAAAAACAACAAGAAAGAAAAAGATTAAACAATATTATACCAAAGAGTATGGGAATAATTACACCAAACTTGAATATTTCTACTAGTCTTATATCAATCAAGGACATTTTGCTAAATCTAGATTCAACAATGTGACAACAAAGGAACGACATATTTCACCAAGGGCTACTACATTAATGAAAATTTAAGCCAATAGTATACAAAAAATAAGGATATAAAAGACCAAAAAAATTATGGATTCCCAAGCTAAAATTATAAATTATCCTACTTGAAAACATACTTGTTAAAAGGACCCACTTTACATGAATATTTAGCACTTTCCCAAGTGTGTTCTTGTATGGAGAATATTAAGGTATCCTAACCTTGGGATTGGGAAGATGACCTTTTGGGAGATAATGACTACACTCACCTTTTAGGATGATCTTCTTTATTTAATATTACTTATTATTTAATATAAATTCATAGACTGTAAGTTTCTTGCTATTTAATTTTTTCTTTGACTTTGCTTGTTCGTCATGTTCATTGATACTATGTGGATGATACAAAGATACCTTTTGGAATATGGTGCATGTTGACACAAGTGGCACTGGATTTTTTTCATGACGTCTTTTTTACTTTTACACCTTTTCTTTATTTTTTATTTATTTTTGTGTTTTCCCTACGGATTTGAAATGATGTAAAATAATGCAAGTATACTTGACACACTTTATTCATGTTAACCAAAAGCATATTGAAATTTGGTCCTTGCAAGATCATGTCATGAAGTTTGATTCTAGTAATGCATATGAGGTAGAGTTTCTTAAGGGTTTTGGTATAGCACCAATATTTAACAATGTAGGTTTATATGAGTATTATGAAGGTGACATTGAAGAAGAAAGTATAAAAATAATTGGACAAAGCATATGCCAAAACAACAAGTTGAAGATATTGAAGAAATATTAGAAAACAAAATTAGAAAGAGTACAAGGAATAAGTAGTATGAAGAATATTTGGTGAAATTTGGAAGGGAAGACCTTTTGAAGACTCAACATGATGGATATCTATAGTTGAGGTGAACTATTTTAGTTTTCCTTTAGCTACCTCAAAGTAAGAGACTCAATTTTTAGTTACTCAAGGTGTCTGATATAAGAGCATCTAGGGTGTAAGAGAAATCTTACATCACCAAAAAATATTTTATTTCATGTTTGTTTTGTTTTGTAAGTACCTTGAATTGTCATAGTCATCCTAATCTTACCTTAGAGGTCAATTAAAATTGCAATGGTTTATTTTTACTAAAATCTTAAATTTTTAGCTCATCAGTTTATTAGTACTCAAATAGTATGTCTACTATGCGGCATCACAAATTAAGTATAGTGCTTCCAAATTTATATTGAAAAGCTTAATCTTTTCATGTTTTATCATGTCACATCATCAAAAGTGTTTTCTCATTGGCTAATAGGATTTTTAGTGTGAAAAGGTGCTTTAGCTAACTAGTTTACTTTTACCTAGCTGACCTATTCACATCACACTTAAGTTCACTTAGAGGCTTTTTAGACTTTTGTTTCACCTCATAGGGACTTTACACATGTCCTCACACTTATCTCACACTTATCCCAAGTGTTCCAACATGTGTCACGCTCTTTAGAGGGTTAGTCAGTGGTTTACTCCTACCTTCCTTCTATCTCCTTGTCCTACATATACAAGGAGCTCATTGTACTAATTTATTCTATTTTGCATAATTAATTTTGGCTTATTTGTGCTCATATTCATGTGTGGAAGCTCTTGGATTTTTGCATTCATCTATTGTCTACTCCAACATGGTATCAAGCAATGAATCACAAATCCCTTCCCATTTTGTATTGAATCTCACACTACAACCTATCAAAAGTGTCTCATGGTGTCAAATGGACCTCACCATTAAGTTTGGAAGGATTGAGAAAGTTAAAATAGCCTATTGCTTCATCAATTTTTGGCACATGCATTTTTGAAAAAAAAATAGCCCCCTATACCTCCTTTACCATAGGGTCATATGACATGTATAGATTTTATAGGTTTGAAATATATATATATGTTGTTTTTAGATCTGGTTCCATTTTTTGGGAAAAATTTCAAGATTTTGGATGAACTTTTTTGCCTCTCAGCCTGTGAGCTCCATCCAAGGGTTTATGTGTATGGATCGTTTGAGTTGCTCTCTGGTTTATGGAGGTCGTCTGGGGTTTCGGTAGCTACCATTGCTACTTTCTAGTTTATGGATTTGTATTGAATTGTGGGTTTAAACGAAGTCTTGTATGTTGTTTGGATTTGTCGATTCACAATTTATGTGACCATTCTACCGTCATTGTCATAGTTCATGGTGTCCATTGGCCTTCAGATCTCAGTCGCCAAAGGTTTCAAATCATCAAGGGTTTATTCCAATTGTTTGGTTCCACCAACTAAATCACAACATTGAAGGCAAATTCAAAAGACCATCAACAAATTGGAGGCAGTGGCATTTTTTTCTTTCTATTCGTAGAAGTACAGTCACCACCACCAGTTGCTTTGGCCTTGACCACTAGCGGTCTCCAAGTGGATGCAGTCACCCTTCCCACAAAAGGTCATGATTCTCTTAAACCTTTTGGTCGCAGTCTTCACACAGCCAAAGGTCACAATTTAACAGCTAGGTTACAGTTTCATCTTAAACTGCTAACATTTATTGTTAATTTAGCATTTGCTATTACTATTAACATTTCCTGTTAACTTTGTCATTTTGTGTCACTACTACATTTTATGTTACGTTTTATGCTAACCACTAGTAAATGTTAACTGCTAGCATTTGATGTTAATATTTTATGTAATAGCTAGCAGTTTAAAACTAAAGCACTAGAATTTAATGTTAACCAATAGTATTTTATTCTAACCACTAGGTTCTGCATAGTGTTCAATAGGGGGTTGTATTTTTTTCACAAATTTATAGTTGACGGAAAGCTAATTCCATCCACTCTGTAGTGGTCAAGTTTTTTCCCTAAATTATGCTATTTTTAAATATTTTTTGGGCTCCAAAGATAAATTTTTGTATTCAATTTTGATGGGCATAACTTTCACCCTATTTATTGAAATTTTGCACAATTTTTTCTAAAATTATCATAAAAATACAAGGATCTTGATTATTCTTGTAATTTTCATCTTTGGATAGCCATTTTTTAAAAATGGTAAAAATCACTGTGTTTTATAATTGGTTGATTTTGGCTTCCAAGTTGCTTAATTTGTAATAAAATCTTGTCAAAATTTTCTAGTGGGTCCTATATTATAGCACTAATCAAATTTGGGGGTTTGTAAGGCACAATTTTAAGTGCCTCTTTGTGTTTCTATATCATGGATCCTAAAATTGATCTCTTAACTCCACACAACTATCACACTTGGAAGATTAAGGTGAAACAACTCTTACAATCTAAGGATTATGACAGATGTTAAGTGAATAACAACTACAATTTACAAGGGAATATGAACCATTTTCCTATAGGAACAAATTAGATGAATCCATGAGAATCATTGGCTTGCATGTGTCTGATAATCTTCAATTCCATCTTGTAAATTGTACTACACCTAGAACAATGTGGGATAAATTGAATGACTTGTTTGGTACAATGAATTAATTTCATGCTCATCAATTGGATGCTAAATTGACGACTCTATCTCTAGATGCCTTCCCTTTGATTGAAGATTTCTTGATTAAGTTCAAGTTTTTATTATCACGCTTACAAGGTTGTGGCAAAGTAAAATCAGATAAAGAATGTGTGTTCTTAATCCTGTCTAAGTTGAAAGGCCATATCAAGTCGTCTCTTCTACATTTTACTCTACAATGGATGCTCTAGATGATGACTTTAAGATGCCAACTTTTGAGTAATTTTGTGATAGACTCGTGAGGGAACAATCTAAGTTACTCTCCATGGAGACAATCACCCCCTCTAATAGTCAAGATTTAATGGCACAGACATCTAAGGGTAAAGGAAAGAAGTCTTCAAAACCTAAGGTATACTCTACTTCAACAAATGAGAATTCTTCTAATCATAAGAACAACACTGATACACAAACCACTACTTCTTCTAAGTCAAATGAGGGTTTCTCCAAGAAAAAGAAGATAAGACCATGTCCTTATTGTGGAAAAAAGACTCATGACATGAAATATTATAATCAAAGGATTGAAGCCTTGGATGAGGCCATGAAGAAGCACAACATTTCTATACCCAAACCTAGCAAACGTCAAGCACTAACAACAAGAGGTTTGGATTCATCCAAAATAGTTGGATACTTGACTTAGGAGCCTCTCATCACATGACCAAATTATATGATCTTCTTGAGATTCTTTTTGATAGCTCCACATCTCATATTGCAGTGGGTAACTCTACACAAAATTTAATTTTGGGGTCAGGTACTATTATAAGTTGATAGAAGGTTACATTGAGAACATGATCTATGTTCCTAAGATAATTTCCAATCTTATCTGCATAAACCAAAATTTCCATACTGGGAATGGGAAGACAATTGAGTTCTCCCCACATAATGTAGTTATTCAAGAACTACATCCTAAGAAAAATGTTGCTTTAGGAAGAGTTGATCATGGGTCTATATTGTATATGTTTCATGGTTTTGAGTCATCTTGTGGGTCATCACACATTTCCCATGTATATTCTTTGAGTTGACTTTGGCATGAGAGGTTTGGTCACCCAAATTACATATATCATTAATAGTTAAGTACACAACATATGGTTTGGGCTCCCTAAAGTTTCATGCATAGAGGGAGTTTGTCAATGTTGTGTCCTTGGAAAACATCATCAGGAACCCTTTCCTAAGGGTAAGTCTCATCATGCTACAGGGTTAAGTGCCATGGGATCCTTAGCAGTGATGAAGGCAATCAAAACTGATCAAGTGAAGGAATTGACGGGAGCAACAACTAATGGAAGAAACATGCATGTGAAAGAGATAACAGACCCTGGAGTTAGATATGCCACCATGGGCATTGCTTAAAAAACATACTATGCCAACTGGGAGGGTTTGACCATTGCCATTGCCATTCACACTGCCTATCAGATGGTCAAGGAGGGCAAGGATTTTGATTTTTGTAGAGGCTAAGCATACTACACAAACAATAAAGATATCGACAACTATAAGAGAAGCAGAGGACACATATATCAAGATAGAAGGATAGATAATAATGTTGTCTGAGGCCAAGAAAGAATGTGATAGCAGTTTGGTGCAATTGAAACAGATTTACAAGAACATCTTACCTAGCAGCTAATTTTGCATGTCTTGAGGACAAGACATATTCTTGAAGGGAGGATGATGTTAGAAGGATACATGGCATGGAGCAAAACTGACTGGGAGCTGACACATACATCATGCAAAGGCTGGGAGCCTACCTAATACACTAAAGGACACATCCCTATATGTAATAGATACAATATATATATATATATATATATATATATATATATATATATATATATATATATATATATATATATATATATATATATATATATATAGGATAGGATAGGTAAGATAGGAGACAGGAGTAGAAGTCAGATAAAGTATGTATGTAGGACGGTGAGGCAGAGACTTAGACTTGCTAGATAATGGACATATGATGTTTGATTGTTGCATATATAGATCTGTTGGTATCTGATAATTCTTTGTTGTCTTATTGTTATGATATGTCCGTGATACTCTGCATATGTTATTCTTGGTATTTTTCTATCAATCTTTAACTACTTGATCGGGGTATAAACTGACTACAAAGACTTAGCCGAGGACTGGATTTCTGAACTGGTATCCCTCCCCATTTCTTGCCAACAATGACCTCATTTCATTTCCAACTCCATCTTTTACTAGAGCCAAGTATGTACTCAATTTCATTGATGATTACTCTCGTCGCACATGGCTGTACTTTCTTAAGTACAAGAGTGATGTCTTCACCACTTTTAGGACCAACAGAGTGTTCATGGAGAAGAAGTCAAGTTCTTCTATTCAGTAAATATGTAAAAATATTGGGGGGAATATGTGAACTAGGCCTTTCAAGATTATTACATTGAGCATGGCATCCATCATCAGTATTTGGTTCCCTACATTCCTCAACAAAAGGGTGTCACTGAAAGAAAGAATAGAACACTAAGGGAGATGGCAAATTGTATGCTTCATTTATAATCTATGGCCACATCTTTTTGGGCTGAAGTAGTCAATTGTGCCAACTATATTTAGAACCACACTCCACATAAGGTAGTTCACTAGAAGAGGCTTGGTCCAATATCAATCTAGATGTTTCCTTCTTTAGGGTATTTGGTACTGAGGCTTGGGCATTCATACCTAATGTTCAACATAAAGCAATGGAGAAGAAGATTCAACCATTCATTTTTGTTGGCTATTGTGAGGATGTGAAGGCTTATCGGTTGTTTGATCTAACTACTAGAGATGTCTTCTTTTGATGAGTCCTTCACATGTGGTGATCCTCCACCCACTTCTTCCTTAATACTTACTCTGCCTTCTTCATCACATGAGGATACCTTACCACTTGAGGATCCTAGTCTTCCACCATCACCTCCACCACCACCTCCACCTCCTACTACTTGGATTCACTTAGATGGGCCTGTAGTACTATTGAGGAGACTAGACCTTTAGTTGGTGATCCTATGACTTCTCTCCACACTCTCTCAAAGACTTTTGGCACTAGTCTTTTAAATCATGCTATTATTTATAGATCCACATAGTTTTTTCATAGGCTTCTAGTATTCTAGAGTGGGATTGTGCTATGGAAGAGGAGTATTCTTCTTTGGTGAAGAATAATACATGAGATTTGGTTTCTCTTCCTAAGGGAGGAAATTTGGTTTAGTACAAGTGGGTTTACTGCACCAAGTATGTAGCTAATGGTTCTATTGAAAGGCATAAGGCTCATCTTGTTGCTAAAATTTTCTCATAGGTTGAGGGTATTGACTACTTCGAGACATTTTCCCCTATAGCCAAGATGGATTCTATTTATCTTGTCCTTTCTATTGCTACATCTCAGGAATGGTCAGATTTCTAGATGGATGTGAAGAGTGCTTTCTTACATGGTGATATTCATGAGGATATCTACATGGAGTAACTTCCATGGTTCATGCAGGACTCTTGACTTGTTTGTAGGCTTTGATATTCATTAAATGGTCTCAAACAATCCCCTCAGGCTTGTTGAGAGAAGATTGATGGTTTTTCACTTGCTTCTAGTTTTACACGTTACCAGTCTTATCACATTATGTATGTTTAGAGACATGGAGATGACCTTTTGATACTAGTCTTGTATGTCGATGATTTAATTCTCACTAGTAACTCCTCATTCACGGTTCAAAATATTCAACACACTTTGATGGAGAACTTTAAAATGACCAATCTTGGGCTTCTACACTATTTTCTTGGTCTTCAAGTCCTACAATCTACTAAGGGGATCTCCATATACCAATAGAAGTATGCCATTGATTTTCTTCATCAATTTAGCATGGTTGATTATAAGCCTACTCCCACACCATTTTAGTCTATTGTCACTTTGACTATTGCTTGCACCACACCTAGTGTTGATTCTACTTTGTATAGATAGTTGGTTGGTAGTCTTTTGTATTTGACACACACTCATCTTGATATCACCTTTGTTGTTGGTCTTGTCTCTCACTTTTCTCATGATCCTCATGAGAGTCATTAGAAGGAAGCCAAGCATATCTTTAGGTATATATGGAGCACCACACATTGTGGAATTTAGTAAACACCAAGAGCTTCTTAGATAGTAGGATTCACTAACTTAGATTGGACTAGTGATGTTGAATCATAGAATTTCACTTCTGAACCTTTGTGTTTTCCTTGATTCTTGTCTAGTTGCATGGTCTTGCAAGAAGCAATCCACTATTACATTATCATACACTGAGGCTAAGTATCGAGGTGCAGTATTTACTAACTAGGAGGTTCTATGGATTCAATAGATTATGAAAAAATTTGGTCTACCACTTGATCATCCTACTAATCTTTGGTGTAATAACCAAAGTTCCATTCACATTTCTCACAATCTAGTTGAGCATTAGAGGATGAAGCACATTGAGATACACATACATTTCATTTGACAGCTTATCCATGATGGTGTTCTCTCTTTTGAGTATTTGTCTACTTAGGAGTGGGTTGTAGACACTTTCACTAAACCTTTAGCATTGCCTATCTTGAGTTGTGAAATATTCTTGGGGTGAAACAATTTATCCTTGGGCGATCATCTTGAGTCCTCCTTCCTTTGTATTTGTCTCTTTTTTGGAGAGGAGCTTTTCCAACTGAGTTTTCTCCTTTTCTCCATTTGTGTGAGACTTTTATTGTACATGGGTACCTCATCAAGCCTTGTTGTTGAGACCCATATTTCAATGTTTATCTTACTCCCTAAGTATCACTTAAGGGGGTTGTTAGTGTGAAAAGGTGTTTTATCTAACTAGTTTACTTTTACCTAGTCAACCTATTCACATCACACTTAAGTTCACTTAGAGGCATTTTAGACTTTTGTCTCACCTTACAGGGATGTTACACATGTCCTCAGACTTGTCCCAAGTGTTCCAACATGTGTCACACTCTTTGGAGGATTAGTTAGTGGTTTACTCCTACCTACCTTCTATCTCCTTGTCCTACATATACAAGGAGCTCATTGTACTATTTCATTCACTTTTGCATAATTCATTTTGGCTTATTTGTGCTTATATTCATGTGTGGAAGTTCTTGTATTTTTGCATTCATCTATTGTCTACTCCAACAAGGAAGTGACTTGTCAATCTTCTTAAGGAAGATCTAATTAAGTTGTGTGCCATACATTTGAATCTTGAACCAATATTTGAAGACATTGTAAGCCTATTGGCCCCAAGAAGGTTCATGATTAGGAACACATTGAGTTATATTTATTGCATCTTGTCACATTCACCTAAGGTGTGTCCTACACATTTCCATATCTAATGTGCATTGAACATTGTACTACATTGCTATTTGGCAACATAACATCTTTTCTTTCTTACACTTTCTATAAAAGAAGAATCATTCTACATTGCAAGGTAGTTAGTTAGCCTACCACTAGCTTAAGTTTGTTAATATATCCATAATTCAAAATGGCAGAGAGAGTATCATATTGCATATCAACGTGGAAGTCACCATATTAATGAACTGCATAGTGATTAAGCTTGTAAATTACTATATTTTAAGTCTAAGGCCTAATTATTGTAACCCCTTTTGGAAGAATATGTTTATGTAGTTTAGAATATAAATAGATAAATCATTGTTCCATTCATTCTTATGTATTTTTTGTTTGAATCTTATGAGTATTTTTATAAGGCTACATGGTTAGAGTTTTCTTAACTGAACCCTTCCCCTATGACTATGCCTATAATAGTTTAGGTCCTTTTTAATATAGTGCTTTGATACCAAGATTCCAACATCCATGAATATTTTATAAAAACAAATGTATTTTTAACATTGTATATTTGAGACCCTAAATACTTTTAAATTCTTCTAAGGTTGTCTCAAAGGATAACATCAATATATTTTGTACCTTTTTAAATTCAACTAGCAATTGTGGCTCAACCTTAATATATCTTATCATATTAATGATAAGGTATTTTAGATCCATTTTAAGATCAATAGATAATATTAGAATCTTGATGTCAAGACAATATGTTAGGAAGAACCTAAACCATTAAACCCACCTATGAGAAACTAACTATCAAAGAAAATGACTCTATAGTAGTCTCAATGTAATTGAGCATAATAAGTATATTCATTAGAACTAGTGGTTTCTATGTGTGAATGTTAATAGGGCTAAGAATTCCATTTGAGTTAGTAAGTAGATAAACTATTATTATTTGAATAAAATTGATGAAACTTGATATTGAGATAAATGACAAAGTTATCCTTTCTAGAATCATGCATAGTGTCTAATGCATGCAATAAATCAAATCAAATTAGATGATAGACATAGGTGAATAGAATGATGATTATGCATAATAAATTTACAATGATTGTTATTATAGTTCAATACATCTAATTATTTTTCCAATTCTAATAAATAATTGTAGACTTGTTAAAATAATTGTCACTAGTGCAAAATTAATATTGTGGATAATGTTTCTATGAATATAAGTCTTGAATGAAGTTATACATTGAGTAAGAAAATATATTTAGATATGTTACTACCATTAGCCTTGCTATTACATTTTGAATATATTTATATAATTTTTATGTATGAACATGAGCTATTAGTCTTAGATTATATAATATAGTTAATCATATATAAGCTTAACTAAAACAATTAATAATAAAGTTGATAAAATTATTGGATATTAAACTAATTTTTTTTAATATGTAAAAGTGGACTTGGGGTCCACACCCTTTGTATTAAACCTATGATTAGTGAACATGAAAAGTATTTCAAAGTTAAACTAGGTTGTAACATAAAAAACCAAAAATAAAAGGACTTTTAGGCTAGTAATTGTAAACAAAACAAAAATAACTATATACAGGTTGTAAACTAAATGGAGAAACTACATGATAGAGAACCAAAAAAGTATAGCATTGGATATAACCTTGGACGAGCCACTGTCCTCCCTATTGCTTGGTCCAACAACCAAAGAATCTTCACTTGTAATCAATCTTACATTTCCAATAGGATATTTAATGGTATGCTTGGTCTTAGGGGCTTTGAAACTATCCACATTAGTAGAATGAAACTAAAAATGGGAAATCATATGACTAAGTGTTTCAATAGCTTCTCTCGGATTCCCCTCCAACAACCCCTTTGTACATCTTTCACTATATTCTAGGAACATTCTCCAAATCATGAAAGGAAGCCATGGAGAGTAGGCCTCTAAATTTATAACCTATAATGGGAGTGGCCTAATAGAGAATAGTTAGGTGATTTCAAGAATCTTATTGAGACCCCTCAAATATTGCTCCTTCATATATATTTCTACCATAGGTTTCACCAAACATTTGTTTAGTATGAAGCCAATGAAATTTGAAACAAACATAGATGAGTAGTTAGTATTGACCTTCTATGTATATCTTCCTTAAGGTAGTTCGAGCTTACAATTTCCTTGATTGTGCTTTATATAGACCTAAATTAGATGACGAAAATGTTTACTAGTCCCTACTCTATGATATGGCTTAAAAATTCCAACCTCACTTGGTAGTATACAAATGGAAACATTGAATGAGAATAGGGCTTAAGAATAGTTGCAATGAGAAATAAGACCACATTGAATGTTTTAAAGGATACACATGCTACATGAGCCAAACGAGGAAGGTAGTACAAAAATGATGGATTTGTAATGGCTAGGTATAGTTGGAAAAAGGAGTGCTAACACCAATAAATTTATTTTTATTTCATCACTTCTCTAAAGGGTGACAACAAACATTTAATCTATTGTATCCCATTTTTTACTTAAGCTATCTCATATATATTCATGAAGTTTTTCAAATTAAAGCTTGTAGAAAATAATGCTATTTTTTTCTAAATGATCTACAACCCTATTTTAATCCTAGTAATAATGATTGAAAGAGTAAAAATTAAGAGAATCTATCATGGGATATATTTAATACAAGATATTATCCAATTTCTAGCAATGAGGGCCTCTTTTCTCAATATCATAGAAAATTACCAGGGAGTCTCCTTCAATGTGGAGAGATTTGATGCCAACTTAAAGAGCAATTTGTAAACCCAAAACCAATGTTCTTTCCTTTCCTTTATTATTTTCCCCATCCCATCTTTTTGGAAGCTATGCTAATGAGGGATCTTGAGTGATCCCTAATAATGTAGTGTGACAAGTTCAATCCTCTCTCATCCCACTTGAAATTGTCTATAGGGAATAGACCAAATAATTAAGCTATTGAAAGACATAGATAGTGGTCACAAGCTTGAATCCCCAACTTCAACCGCTACATGAGTAAGGGTAGCTCATGTGGCTAGAGGTTATAGAGTCTATGTAATTAGTACCTCGTAAATGGGGTCCTAGCTAGTATCGATTCTTCCATACCAAACAAATAATAATGTAGCATGCTCCAAACACTCCTAGATTTCCTCCAGAGGCCCCATCAAAATTCATCTTGAAGGAATGGTAGGAGGAGGAATCCATATGACATTTTTCCTTTTCTAAGAACTTGATTGTGTCGCTAAGAACCCTTAAACATAATTAAACTAAACTATTATTATAAACTAAATATTATTTATAAATACTTAAAAGATTAATCCAATTTAAAGAACTACACCCATGTTCAATCTCCACTATAATCAACATTAAGCATTATCATTGTTCTAAATATGTGTCATCTACATATCATCGTGATATCATTTGAAATCCAAGATGGTTAGATTTTATGCAAAGTTATTCTTTTGTATTGAAGCATAGGAGTGGACAGTTAAGTAGAGTTGTTGATGCATTGAGTAGGAACCAAAATTTGTTGATTGAAATGAAAAGTGTAGTTGGATTTGAGGAAATGAAGCATTTGTATTAACAAGTGATGTTGATTTTTGCTAAAGTACAAAAGACATGTAAGAAACTAGTAAGTGTGAAAAGAATTAAGTGGTTGGATAATTTGATTTAGAATGACATGTAATTCAAAGAAAGTCACTTGTGTATTCCTAGAACCTCAATGAGGGAGAATTTGAGAAAAGAGAAGCATAGCTATGGATTAGCAAGACATTTTGGAGTTAATAAGATAGTAGCATTGGTAAGTGAGAATCACTATTGGCCATAGATGTATAAGGATGTGAAAAGTTATGTTTAGAATTGTAGAATTTGTCAAGTTGCAAAAGGTAGTTAGAATATTGGATTGTACAAGTTATTGCCAATTCTAGAGAAGTCTTGGGAGGATATAAATATAAATTTTATATTAGGTGTTCCAAGAGCACAAATAAGTAATGATTACATATTTTTTATAGTTGATAGATTTTCAAAGATGATACATTTCAAAGCATGCAAGAAAACTAATGATGTGATGCATATAAATAAATTTTTGAAGGAAATTGTAAGATTACATGGGTTGCCAAGATGTATAGTTTCTAATAGGGATACCAAGTTTGTTTGTTATTTTTGGAATTTATTGTGGAAGAAGATGAATACATAGTTTAAGTTCAATTCAACATAACACCCACAAAGGATGGACCAATAAAAGTGTTAAGTAGAAGTTTAGAAAACTTATTGAGGTGTCTATTAGGTGAAAGGACTAGTAATTGGGAATGACATTAGTACAAGTAGAATTTAAATAAAAATTTAGTGAATATGAGTATAGAGAGAACACCATTTGGGATGGTATATAGAATAATCCAAGCAATGTATCAAAACCAAAAGTTATAAAAAATGAATACATGAGAAGTATTATAGTAAAATAATTTATAAATCATAGGAAGGTATTACATAAGGAGCTAATAAATGAGTTGGATGTTGAAAAGTAAGGTAAACTACTACAAAATGTAAATATGAAACAAAGACTTCTTGTTCATTGAAAACCATTCAACCAAATGTGTTTAATTGTAGAATATCAAAATCAGATTTATGAAATAAAAATTAGCAACATAAGAAATCAGCAAACCACATAAGATCATCACATACCACATAGTTTATGTGGAGAAACCATTTTGGGAAAAAAATCCACTAGAGAAAAGTGGACAAGTATGTATTATTCTTCAATGTACATAATACAATATCAACACCCTACCACTCCAAACTTTGACAACATTCTAGCAACACTTGTGTACTTGAGAAAACATTACTCTCTAATCCACTATCTCATACTCTCAATATATAGGAGTACTAAAACTATGGTATGCTACAAAAATCCCATGCCCAACTCATAGAGTATCTTATAAGAATAGTAAATAATATAATAACTTCACATTGACTTCACATGAACTCAAACCATGAGTCTCCTATTTATAAATTGTAACCGTTATAACATCTATGATAAAAGTAACTCCTACATCCTCAAATGTAGCGCTCTAAAATGGAGTTTCCAACTCATGCTTCATAACAAGATTCTTTCCCTCGATCCTAGCACCTAGAATTGGCAAAGTGTCATAATGAGTCCAAAGCCAAAAATAGTAACGTCCACCATTGTGCTCCACTTCCTTCATGAATGCATATGACAACTAATGCAAAGAATCTGGGGAGAATAAAATTACAAATTACTTATGCCAATTAATGTTCCTAGGTGCCCAAGGACACTTTCCAAGAATGTTGTAGACACAAAGATATACATATGATTTGCAAGATAAATGTCACCTTAACCTAAAATTGGAGAATATTAAAACTAAGCATAAGGACAAGGTTGGAATAAAGAGGAGACATATGGAATATTAAATTAGAGACGAGTTGATGGTGTATCTAAGAAAAGAGATTTGTATAGGGTACATAAAATAATTTAAGATCTAAAATTTGGTCCGTGCAAGATCATCAAGAATTTTAATTCTAGTAATGTTTATGAGGTAGATTTTCCTAATGGTTTTTATATATCACCAATGTTTAACATTTTAGATTTGTATGAGTATCATGAAGGTGACATTGAAGAATAAATAAGTAAAAAAATTATTAGAGAAAGAAGATGCTAGAACAAGTTGAAGATATTGAATAAACATTAGACAATAGAATTGGAAAGAGTACAAGGAATAAGAATTATGAAAAATATTTGGTGAATTGGAAGGGAAGGCTGATTAAAGGCTCAACATGGATATCCATAGATGAGGTGAACCATTTTGGTTTTCCTTTGGTTTCCTCAAAGTGAGAGACTCACTTTTTAGTTACCTTAGGTGTCTAATGTAGGAGTATCTATTTTTACCATATTAGTTTATTAATATCAACAAAATATTTCTACTGGATGGTATCTCATATTAAGAATAAAGCTTCCAAGTTGATAATAGAACTTAATCTTGTCATGTTCTATCATGTAATTTTATCAATAAGTGCTTTCTCATTGACTAATGGAATGTGACTTGTCAAATTTCTTTAAAAAGACCTAATTAAGGTGTGCACTACACATTTGAATCTCATGCCAAATTTTGAAAACATTTGTAAGCCTACTGGTCCCAAGGAGGTTTATGATTAGGATTGCATTGTGTTATAAGATTAAATCTTGTCACATTCACCTAAAATAGGTCCTTCTACACATTTACATATCTATTATGCATTGAACATTGTACCACATTGTTGGTCAACACTATGTAACATCATTGCTTTCTTGCACTTGCTATAAATATTAAGAATCACTATATATTTCAATGTAGTTAGTTAGCCTAGCACTAGATTATGTTTGGTAATAGCTCCATAATTTAGAATAAGGGAGAGAGCGCCATATTGCATTCAACACAGAATTCATCATAATGAGGAATCACACACTAATTGTGCTTATATTTCATTATATTTCAAGGATGAGGCTTAATATTATTGTAATCCCTTGTGGAAAAATCTATTGATGTATTTCAAATTTTAAATAAATAAAATCATTGTTCTATTCATTATTGTGTATTTTGCATATTGTTTAAATCTTGTGAGTGCTTATTACAAGGATATATTATTAAAATGTTCTAACTAAACCCTCTATCCTTAACTACTCCAATAATGATTCAAATCCTTTCTAGAATATTATCTTAATACCAAAATTCTAATTTCCATTAATATTGTATACAAACAATTGCCTTGTTATTGTTGTAATTTTGAGATCCTAACTACTTTTAAATTCTTCTAAGGTTGTCTCGAAGGATAGCATTAATATACATTACACCTCTTTAAATTCAACTAACAATTATGGCTTAACCTTTATATATCTTTATCATATTAATGAGAAGGTATTTAGATCCTTATTAAGATCAATAGACAATATTTGAATCCTAATGTTGAGGAAATATATATTAGAAATGACCAAAACAATTATACGCACCTACGAGAAATTAAATATCAATGAAAATGACTCTAGGTCCTAAGAATAAGGAACCTCGATACATAAATGAATCTATTGTCAAATCCTTCCTACTTTAAGAATAGTAAAATCTTATATTCCTTTAGTGTCTAGTGGCTATTGTCTTTAATAGCATTAGCCTTCATTTCATATGTTAACTAAATTTGGACATTGGTTGGAATGCGCTCTATTAGGGTTTCTTGTGTTTATGTTTTTCCCTGGTCTCCCTTGCGTTATACCACTCCATTGGCACAAGATTTTTTACTGCATTTGTGAGTACGACCACATTTACTATGGTTTTAGGGGTTTATAATGCCTCCAACTGGCTCTAACCCAACAGTTCTTACTGGAGTTGGCAGTTCGACGACTCTACTCAATGGCTCCTCCCCCGAGCAAGCATCCCTGAAAATTTATTCCAAAAGTCTTTCATGAGGCAAGTCTTTTGATTCTCCTGTGGATGTGGTTTTACCCACACAGGATTTTGATTTTGCATGTCAATGGTTAGAACAACATACTCTTGTTGGTTATTTTGTTGGGAGGACTCCCCTTGAAAGTGTACTTAAATATTGGGTTCAAAAGGCCTGGGTCCCCCATGGGGTCCGCCTTGATATGGTCCAAAATTTGACAAAAGGCTTTTCTCTTTTTTGCTTTGCGGAAGTCAGTCATGTCCAGGCAATCCTGAATCATTGTCCTTGGTATGTCCAGTACTCTTTGCTAGTCTTCCAGCCCTGGACTCAGGACTTTGCTGTCTCAGATGACACCAAGTTGTGGGTACTAGTCTGGGTTGAGTTCCCCAATCTGCCCTTGCCTTGCTTGCATTTTCTACAAGCGATTGCTTCCTCCCTGGGGAGAGTTATTTGTGTCGAACTTGATAGGTTCTTTCAAGCTCACCCTCAAAAGTGAGTCTATGTTGAAGTGGACCTTTCACAGGATTTGAAAGAGTCCATTGATATTCAAATTGGCCCTCTACGTCATACCCAAAAGGTCACCTATTTCAATCTGCCAAATACCTGCTACCGGTGTCATTCCACTGAACACAAGATCAAGGATTGTCCTCTTGCTGGTGCAGGAGCACCCCTTCAACAGGATCAACATACACAAGAGGGAGAAGAATAAGACTAATATAGTTTTGACATTTCATGTTATCTTATAGCATCTTCAAAATGTAACATTTTATATTGGCATTTCATGTTTGTAAACTCCAAACTTGACATTCTAGACAAGTTGGATTAAGGGAAGGGTTAATCAAGGTGTCTAACATTAGGAGTTTTGCTGTCTTATGCAAAACAAATGTCATAATGTAAATTAGGAGTTTTTACCACTAATCTTGGTAAAATCAAAATCCCAGAAACAGAGAGGAATGTCGGTCTCTCACCATTGGGAAAGATAAATAGGAAAATCCTCTGGAACAGAGAGGGGTGGTGTGTGTTTTGGTTTTTGTCGAACAGTTGAATGTGGTTTTGAAACACTAAGAAGGAGAAATAGAAATTCTGCAAATTGGTTTTTCTTTCCAAATTCTGAATTCTATGTAGATACTCTGTGTAGAAATTCATTCTGTATAGAATTTGTGTATAATCTGAATCTAGTGCCTCTATGGTTGAAATGACTAGATAAATCCATTCCACTGGTGGAATTTCAGTGTCCATCGGGTAAGGTCCGGGAAGTCATAGCGATGTTGTATATCATCCCAACGAGAGAGGTATCAGTGTGAGTCATGGTATCGGCCAAGCGAAGTTGAGTTTCACCAATGTGAAGAGTCTGACCGATAGGCGTAAGGTGTGGATAGTCTATCGGGGAGAGGAGAGTCATCAGCGAAGGGTTTCTGGTCTCTCCCAATCGGTTAAGTCGTACCGATGGTAGGGGATACCTAGTATATCGGGGTAAGTAAGTATATTGGTAGAGGAGTTTGAAGTCAGCCCGATAGACGATATCCTGCCGATAGGCACATAAACGAGATACTCATTGGTGTGAGATGGATATCAGGGTAAGGTGTTCAATAGGATGCTGATAGTTATTATCAGACTGATAGGGCATGTTGGTAAGACATTTAGGCAGTTCTTACCAATGGCATAAAAAATCATAAAATTTCAACAATAGAGAATGTTTCTGGCTATGGCTCTGCATCAAGTGGTATCAGAGCTAGAGAAAGCTCTGGGAAAGGCTGTTGTGTATTTTGATTTCGAAAGGTGTTTGTTCCATCTAGTAGCAGAAGGAGAAACAGAACAAGGAGTATCTGCGGGGTAGAAGGAGGAAGCAAAATGTTAGAAGGAGAAGCTTCAGAAACTTTTCCAGCAAAGATGACTAATGCTGAATTGACGACCTTGGTAAGAAAGCAAATAGCAAAGAGCAGAGCTGATAGAGCTCAGAATCAGGCATTGAAAGAAGAACTAGAGAAGTTGAGGGACAAAGTGGAGAAAGGGGAAGAAAACTCTGGTGAACGAGAAGATGGGGATGATGAGGAGACCCCAAAGTAGGAAGAGCTAGTGGTTCCTGCAGACCAGAGACCCTTACTCAATGCCCTCAGGTCCATGGAAAGAAGGACCATGGATGTGAAAATAGACCTGCCAGTGTTTGAAGGAAAAATGGAACCTGATTCAGTAATGGAGTGGATAGACTCCTTGAATAATTTCTTTGAGACTGAGGAGATACCAGAACACCAAAGAGTGAAGATGGCTTAGTCCAAAATGAAAGGAGCTACACTGACTTGGTGGAATTTCATCCAAGATGACAAGGTGAAAGAGGGAAAGAACAGAGTTGTAACATGGAAGAGAATGATGGCATTGGTGAAGGAGGCCTATGTTCCATTGGATTACAATATCCAATTACATAAGAGGAAATAAAATTTGAAGCAGAAGGAGCTAGATGTCAGCTCATACACAGAAGAATTCATGAAACTATGTGTAAAAACGAAGGTAAAGGAAGGTGAGGAAGAGAAGGTAGCAAGATACCTCAATGGATTGAGGTTTAACATCCAAGAAGACCTAAATCTGCATAATCCAGATACAGTTCAAAAATGTTACCAATTGGCACTCAGAGTGGAAGAAAAATTAAAGAGAAGGCATGAGCAAAATAATAGAGGTAGAGGAAGACAACAAAGAGGAGGAAGAAGTCCTTTTAGAGGCAGAGGATTTGGATACCAAAGTGAATCCAATCAAGAGAACAGCAGAGGAGACAACAGTCAGAACCAAAGGGGAAGCTACAATCAAAGGGGAAACTTCAGGGGTAGAAGACCACCATTTAGAGGAAGATCTCAGGGCAGAGGACCTATCAGATGTTACAATTGCAATCAAGAAGGCCATATAGCCAGCAGATGTCCAACAAAGGCAACAAGTTTGATAGGAGAAAAGAGGATCAATCTGATCCAAGAATCTGATTGTCAAAGTGTAGCAAGCTCAAGCACTAATCAAAGTGTGAATGCTCTCGACAGTTATGGATATCCTGAGAATGGAGAATCTTTGATGATTAGGAGAGCAATGACCACCATGAAGGTGCCTGGAAAAGAACCTCCACAAAGGAAGTCTCTCTTTAGAACTACTTGCAAGGTAGGAGGAAAGGTATGTAAAGTTCTGATTGACTCTGGATCTACTGAGAATTTTGTATCCATTGAGATGGTAGAAAAGCTTAAGCTTAGGAGACTGCCACATCCTTGCCCATATAAAATTTCATGGCTCACCCAAGGTCAGCAAATAGTTGTAGAAGAACAAGCTTGGGTAGAATTGCAGATTGGCCCATACAAGGATAGGTTACTATTTGACATTGCCAAGATGGATGCTTGCCATCTCCTATTTGGAAGACCATGGCAGTACGATTTAAAAGCATACCATGATGGAGTTAGAAACACCTATTCAATCACCAAGAATGGTAAGGTGATAGAATTGCTACCATTAATGGAGAATGAGGTGGAATCAAAAGGAAAAGAAGTTAAGGTGATGATGGTAGAAGGTAAACAATTCATAAAGGGGATAGGAGAAGAAGGAGCAGTTGCATATGCTCTAATTCCTTGCTTGAAGGTGAACAAGGAACAACAACAAGAAGTCAAGGGAGAGAAGAGACAAAAATTCATAGACCCAGCTGTCCAAGAGCTATTGGACAAGTACAAAGGCATTATCTCTGATGGGATGCCAAGTTCCCTACCACCTATAAGAGACATCAGCCATTGTATAGATATGATCCCAGGATCTACACTTCCAAACAAAGCAGCATACAAGCTCACTCCAGATCAGAATACAGAGGTAGCAAGGCAAATTGAAGAGTTGTTGAAGATAGGCCTAATTGGCAAAAGTTTAAGCCCATGTGCAGTACCGGTTGTACTCGCACCAAAGAAGGAAGGCACTTGGAGACTTTGCACTGATTCAAGGGCTATCAACAAGATAACAATCAGGTATAGGTTTCCAATCCCTAGGATAGAAGATTTACTTGATTGTTTAGGAGGTACTAAATACTTCACCAAAATAGATCTAAAGAGTGGCTATCATCAGATTAGGATTAGACCTGGTGATGAGTGGAAAACCGCATTCAAGACTAATGAGGGGTTATATGAGTGGAAGGTCATGCCTTTTGGTTTGTCCAACGCCCCTAGTACATTTATGAGATTGATGAATGAGCTCTTGAGAGAATTCATAGGTAAATTTGTCATAGTCTATCTAGATGACATATTGATTTTCAGTAATCCAAGGGAAGACCACCTCAACCATATAGACTTGGTCCTCAAAAGGTTACATGAAGAGCAGCTAATGATCAATTTAACAAAGTGTCTGTTTATGCAGGAAGAAATCATCTACTTGGGATTTGTTATCTCACATAACAAACTGAAAATGGATCAAGAGAAGGTAAGTGCCATATTGTCTTGGCCAACACCCAAAACCTTGAATGATGTTAGAAGTTTCCATGGATTAGCAACCTTTTATAGGAAGTTTATAAAGGGATTTAGTCATATTTGTGTACCCATGCTTGACACCATAAAGGGAGGACAGAAGTGCAAGTTTACATGGACAAAGGAGGCAGATAATTCCTTTGAAACATTGAAGAAGAAGGTGGCAGAGTAGCCAGTTCTTGCATTTCTTGACTTCAACAAGATTTTTCAAGTAGAATGTGATGCAAGTCATATTACAATTGGAGCAGTACTTAGTCAAGAAGGAAGGCCTATTGCATTCTTCAGTGAGAAATTAAATGATGCCAAGAAGAGATACTCATCCTATGATTTGGAGATGTATGCTCTAGTCTAGTCACTTAAGAAATGGAGGCATTACTTGATGCCAAAAGAATTCATAGTGTTTACAGATAACCAGGCCCTCAGTTTCATAAACAGTCAAGAGAAGCTGAACCATAGGCACATGAAGTGGGTGGAAACTTTGCAAACTTTCACTTTCACACTCAAGCACAAGAAAGGGGTCAAGAACAAAGTAGCAGATGCTTTGAGCAGGAGAGTTCTGACCATCAAGCAGATCCAATTGGAGAGTGTTGGGATTGATTCATTGAAGATAATGTATGATGATGATGAAGACTTTGGTGAGATCTACAAGGTATATACTTCTTTTGGGGACAAATATCATGTTGAGTTTTCTGAATTTCTAATCCAAGATGGATTAATTTTCAAAGGTGGACAACTATGTATTCCAAGATGTTCTATGAGACTAAATATTATTTAGGAAAAACATTGTGGGGCTATGGCAGGACATTTTGGTCTTGATAAAACTCTAGATCTTGTGAAGAGGCATTACTATTGGCCTAAGTTACAGTCAGATGTGAGAAAATATTTGGAAGCATGTGTAATATGTCAGAAAGCCAAAGGAAGATCCACAAATGTAGGTTTGTATCAGCCATTACCCATTCCTTCTAAGCCATGGGAGAGCATAAGCATGGATTTTGTACTAGGTTTACCTAGGACAAGGAAATGATATGATAGTGTTTTTGTGGTAGTAGACAGATTCAGTAAAATGGCACATTTCTTGCCATGTAAAACCACTTGTGATGCTTCATATGTTGCTGATTTGTTTTTCAAGGAAATAGTGAGGATACATGGTTTGCCATTGAACATAGTATCAGACAGAGATGTGAAGTTTATTGGTCACTTCTGGAGAACTCTTTGGAAGAAGCTTGGAACCAATTTGTCCTTCTCATCAGCCTACCATCCTCAAACAGATGGACAAACTGAAGTTGTTAACTGTTCATTGGGTAATCTACTCAGGTGTTTAACCAGGTAGCATGGAAAGAAATGGGATAATATCCTCCCACAAGCAGAATTTTCCTATAATGACACCATTAATAGGAGTACAGGAAAATCACCTTTTCAGGTGGTCTATGGTACTCATCCAAGAGGTATTCTAGAGCTGAGAGATCTGCCTATAGGAGAGCCTATTAGTGCAGATGGTGAAGCTTTTGCTTCAGCTATCAAAGAAGTACATGATCAGGTCAAAAACCAACTCCAACAAGCTACACTGAAGTACAAAACATATGCTGACAAAAAGAAAAGAGATTTACAGTTGGAAGTTGGAGATTTGGTGTGGGTAAATCTGAAGGAGTGGCTCCCCAAAGGTAAATATACCAAGCTAATGCAGAGGAAGATTGGACCATGTCAGATTTTAAAGAAGTGTGGGCAGAATGCATATGAGATCCAACTTCCTCCTGATCTTGGATTGTCACCCATTTTCAATGTGTGTGATTTGACTCCATACAAGCCAAATATAGATGTAGAACAGGAACCATTGCAAGATGCAGCAGATGATGATATTCCTAAGCATGATCCACCAAAATTAAAGGAGATATTAGACTCAAGAGTGACAAAGAAGAAAAGGGACAAAGAGTACATGGAGTACTTGGTAGCTTGGCATGGGACACCTGTTTCAGAGGAAGTTTGGATGACTGAAAATCAGATTACAAAATATGGTGTAGACCTCCAAACTCTGATCTCAAAGGGGCTTGAGATCTCTTCTCTCGGGGACTATGGTGCAGGAGCACCCCTTCAACAGGATCAACATACACAAGAGGGAGAAGAATAAGACTAATATAGTTTTGACATTTCATGTTATCTTATAGCATCTTCAAAATGTAACATTTTATATTGGCATTTCATGTTTGTAAACTCCAAACTTGACATTCTAGACAAGTTGGATTAAGGGAAGGGTTAATCAAGGTGTCTTAACATTAGGAGTTTTGTTGTCTTATGCAAAACAGATGTCATAATGTAAATTAGGAGTTTTTACCACTAATCTTGGTAAAATCAAAATCCCAGAAACAGAGAGGAATGTCGGTCTCTCACCATTGGGAAAGATAAATAGGAAAATCCTCTGGAATAGAGAGGGGTGGTGTGTGTTTTGGTTTTTGTTGAACAGTTGAGAAGGAGAAATATAAATTCTGGAAATTGGTTTTTCTTTCCAAATTCTAAATTATGTGTAGATACTCTGTGTAGAAATTCATTCTGTATAGAATTTGTGTATAATCTGAATCTAGTGCCTCTGTGGTCGAAATGACTAGATAAATCCATTCCACTGGTGGATTTCTGTGAAATCAGTGGAATGGACTTGTAAATTAGTTCCCCATTTTTGTTTATTCGTTTGTCTGTTAGGTATGGTAGGATAGGAATTGCAGAATCACTCCAAGTATCTCATCAGTGTATACCGTTGTTGCAGCTAAGTGTCCATTTGTGTATATTGGCTGTATACATCCTATGTGAATGTCGAGGCTGTCTGTGGAAGTACACTTACTGTGTATATGTCAATTGTATGATGATTGCATGTTTTGCTGTTGCATGGCGAGAAGACACCAGTTATGAGTGTCTGTCATTTGTATGAGATAACCTTCTGTGTGTATCCTGCATTCAGATCATTGGTGTGAGCATAGGCATCGACTGAGGAAATACTAGTGGGCCAATGGTAGAAGGTTTCACCGATCGGGGTGGCTGTTGTGAAGTGTCGCCGGTGAAGGATATCGGTGTAAAAAGCACCGTCGGGGGAATTGTTGAAGGCTTCACCGATGAGAAGGAGTCATGCCGACAGTAGGAGTATATTGGTGTATCAGTTTGGTGAAGTTAGGCCTCACTGATGTTATTAGTCTCACCGACGACAGAGGATACAAGGTTTCCGCTGATAGTTCTGGGTCTTGGCGATAAGGAGTTCATCGGTAGGAGACTACCCATCGGAAGGGGAGAAAAAATTCTACCGATGGTATAAGTGTTGCCGATAGGCAACCAAAGGCGGGAATAAGTCTTTGGCGAGAGAGTGTCCATCAGGTAAGGTCTGAGAAGTCATAGTGATGTTGTATATCATCCCAATGAAAGAGGTATCGGCGTGAGTCATGGTATCGGCCAAGTGAAGTTGAGTTTCACCGATGTGAAGAGTCTAACCGATAGGCGTAAGGTGTGGATAGTCTATCGGGGAGAGGAGAGTCATCGACGAAGGGTTTCTGGTCTCTCCTGATCGGTTAAGTCATACCGATGGTAGGGGATATCTAGTATATCGAGGTAAGTAAGTATATCAGTGGAGGAGTTTGAAGTCAGCTTGATAGATGATATCCTACCGATAGGCACATAAACGAGATACTCATCGGTGTGAGATGGATATCAGGGTAAGGTGTTCAAGGGGATGCCGATAGTTATTATCAGACTGATAGGGCATGTCAGTAAGACATTTAGGCAGTTCTTACCGATGGCATAAAAAATCATAAAATTTCAACAATAGAGAACGTTTCCGGTTGTGGCTCTGCATCACTTGCAATCCCCCGTACTCAATCTTCACCACGAGAAACTGACAAGCCCCACCCAGCGAACAGAGCTACCACTAAACCAGATGAAAAATGGTCAACGGTTACCAGCTGAAAAAGTAAGTCCAATGGCTTCGAGGCAGTTTATAAAACCCCTGTGCCAACAAAAGATGTTTCAAACCCTTCTATGAAGGGGAAGGAAACCCACAAGGTTTCTCCTAGCACTTCAGCTCAAACCAGGCCATCGGCTACACCCCAACCTATTTCAATTATGATCACTCAGCCTACTGAGTCTCCTCCTGTGTTGGGCTCTCTCAAGCGCTCTCGCAACCCTTCTTGACCTCTTGAGGAGGGAGAATATGTTCATGAGAAATGGAGACATGCGTCTCCTCCCTATCAGATTGGAACAATCTCACCATAATTTTTGTAGAATCACTATTCCCCCCTAGAAGAGTCAGAATCCAATGCCATGCTGGAGGTTCTTCAATGAAATTTCTTTCCTAGAATGTTTGAGGTCTCATCGACCTCTTTAGGAAGTATTTTGTTAGGAATACTCTTCAGAAGTATGCTGGTATTGATGTTTTGTGTCTTTAGGAAGTGAAAGTAACTAGTTTTTTTGCTTTCTTCAATTTGCTGTTTTATTTGGCCTTCTAGTCAGATGTTTTGTGTAGATTACAAGGCTGGCTGTGGCGGAGTGGTCATCCTTCTGTCCCCACAGTGGCACACTTTGGTGGTTACTCATGGGTTTGACCCCACACACTGAGTGATTTGGATTCTTCTAAACATTGATAATCATTCCTTTGGGATTATTAATGTTTATGATTCGAATGATGTTGTTGAAAGATCTCACCTTTGGTGTTGGATTGCTAAATCATTACTAGTTGCCACCTGGGTGCTTTGTGGGGATTTTAATATGGTTGAAATGACATATGATAAAGAAGGTCACCTACCATTTCGTTGGGCAGTTGGTGAAAGAGAGGTGTGGTTTTACATGTGCCATAAATTGGGTCTTTTCGATCCCAACGTTGGTCGCTGCCATTCTCATTCTCTTTGGCATACTTGGTGCAATTTTTGAGCTGGGTCTAACAAGATCTGTAAACGCCTTGATCGGGCGATGATTTTGACACAATCTTTTTTCTCTTTTACCAACTCTTCACCACTCCCAGTAACACTGTTAGTGGACGTGACATTATCAGACCACTTTCCCATTATGTTTTGCATTGAATGGCACACTAGACACGCCCATGTCAGTAGGACCCAATTTTTTTAAATACTTCTTTACTGAGTCACTAGCCTACATCCGCACCATCTGGAATCTTCAATGTCGTCCACCTAGCTCAATAGGTTAGATCCAATGGTGGAATGATGCTATCACACGGACTACGAGATTTCTTTGCATCTATGGGCATCAATTGGCCATCTTTCGTAGGAGGTCTTATGCCGCCACAACGGTTGACCTCCGTGCTGCCATAGAGGCGTTGGCGGCCAACCCTTTCTTCACCTCTCTGGAAGTTTGGGTTTTTGAGGTTCAGTATCACAAGCAAGTTGCTAAAAACTATACAACCAGAGGGGCACAACTCAAAGCTAGGTTACACTGGCTCAAGATCGGGGATCATGCTTTGAAAGAATTTTTTATGGCACTTCGAGCCAAACATTCCTCACCTGGCATCAAGGGCATCAAAGAAGGTACCATTGTGCTTTTAGAGTTACTTGATATTCTTCAGGGTTTTGTTAAGCATTGAGTAAGTTTTTACAACCCAAGAATATACTCCTAAGTGGTCAAATGCGCTTCAAGATTGTCTTGTTGTTGTGCCAAATAAGCTTTCCTTAGCCCAAACAACCTTCTGTGAGAAGATACTCACTATTGAAGACCTCAAAGAAGCAGTCTGCTCTATGGAAGATTATAAGGCTCCAAGAGTTGTTGGACAAGATTTGCATAAAGTTTACCTTGAAGATTTTCATTCTAAATCTCTAGGTAATCTTATCAATAAAGGTAACATAAAATTTATACCTAAGGTTGGTGATCCTGAGGATATCTATAACTGGCAGCCCATCACGCTCCTTAATGTATCTTACAAAATCATTGCTAAAGCACTTGCTCTAAAAATCTGCCACCTCTTACCCTAGGTTGTGCATCCTGAGCAGACTGGTTTCATCAAATCTAGGTTCATCTTGGACAACATCATTGTTGTCTGGGAAGGTATGGAATGAGCGAGGCATTCTTATCAACTAGCCATTTTCCTTAAGATTGATTTTGCTAAAGCTTATGACCGCATTGAATGGCCTTTCATTTTAGCCATGCTTTCTAAGCTTGGTTTCAGCCCCAATTTCCTCCAGTCTATTAATATGTTTTTTTCTGACGCCTTAGCTTGCATCACCATTAATAGCTACCAATCCCAATCCTTTGGTTTGTTCTGCTCCATTCGTCAAGGCTACCCACTTTCTCCTTCCCTTTATGTGTTGGCTGCTGAAGGGTTTGGCTATCTTCTTGCTCACTCCATCTCCCAGGGATTGGTTCATGGGATCTCCTTGCCTAATTCATCTACTCAGCTTGTCAATGGTCACTTTACTGATGATTCCTTACTCACCTTGCTGGAAGAAGAGAATACTGTCAAAACTGCTTTGGGTTGTCTTGAGACCTTTTGCTTGGCCTATGGTTTGGCCATTTAGGGGCACAAAACCTTATGTTACAAACAATCAGTTCTTCCCAGCCCCCTTTGGATTCAGAAGTATGGGTGGAAATGGATTGCACCTGGTGAAATCTTTCAATTTCTTGGCATTCCATTTGCCTTTCAGGTTTCTTCTGTTGATCTCTAGCAAGTAGTTCTCTCTCACATTGAACATAAATTAGCCTTCTAGATTACTAAACCACTTTCTTAGGCCAGGAAATTTTAGGTCTGATCCAAAGTTCTTGCAGCGACTCATGTGTATTACTCTTCTTGTTGGGCCCCTTCTAAGGCCTCATATGCTATGTTGGAGAAATTACTCAGAGATTTTCTTTGGGCATCTTTTGAGACCAATCGTGGATTTCACTGCATTGCGTAGGAGTTTTGTTGTCTCCCAAGAGATTCTGGTGGCCTTGGCCTTCTCTCTACTCAGTGGCAAGGCATTTCTCTCTGTGTCAAATGGATCATTCATGCTCTTACTAGTAACAAGGCTTGGAAAATCCTCCTCAGGTACAATATTGAAGTAGGTTTCCCCACTCACAAACCCTCTTGGAAGGGAATTGGTCTCCATACCCTTCTTATTATGTGGGAGCCTATTCAGATCTTGGGTACCTTTGTCACCAAAAGCATATGGCATGCCTGGGAGGCTGTAAAACCCTAGATTCGTTGGTCAGGGAATGGTTTTTGTGATGGGATTTCCCTTAATCAACAAGACATATGGTGGTCTCCTCTTTTAGCCAGTATTGGTCAGCCGTTGGCTAAGTTTCTTTGGCTCAAGGCTCTCAGATTTCACAAGAAAGGTGTTCAAACCTTACAAGATATATTTCATAGACCCACCATGCACATTCTCTCATGGGAAGATTTTCATGCCTAGTTCAACTTTCAAAACCATGACCATGAAACCTACAACAGCCTGGTGAGTGCCATCCTGGCTGATATTCTTCATAAAGTGGGTATCCGTTCCATAAACCATAGTGGAAGGACTAGAAATGGTTTCAATAAACCCCTTTCAGAAACTACAAGCCTTAACTTGGATATCAATGCCTTTCACTTAATTTTCCCATGATTGATACCCTCAATCAATGATGGCTTCTTTAGTCCTCAATAGCCATTTGATGAAAAAGATTCTCAGCTATTTGGTTTGTAATCATTGAACCCAAGCTTGCCCACTTTGCTTGGTGTATTCTTTTCCAAGGCTTACTAGTGGGAGCTTGGCTATTTCATTTAGGGATTCAGGACTCTCGCTGCCCTTTCTGTAAGCAGGCTGAATCATTCCAGCATCTCTTTTGGTATTATGCCAGAGCGCAACAATTATGGACTTGGATCCACAATTTCTTTTGGCCATTTTGGTTAGAGCCTTTTTCTTGGTATATGGATCTATTGGGAGACTCTCCCAAGATTCCCACAAAGTATACCTAGACTTAGCACACTTTTAGGGTGGAAATCCTCTTCACTTTATGGAAAGACGGAAATTCATGTATCTTTTCTCACAGCAAGATGGATATTGTTGTTTCTTTGTATTCTAAAGCTATTATTTGTTCTAATGTTCTCCTACAGATTCAAGTGCAAGATAAAAAGGTTGCACTTGAAGTTTCTCACCTTTAGGAGTTGCTAGACCACTGGGGTAATGACCCTTGCACTGTGGTGCGTGTGCCTCCCTCTTCCACTTCTTCCAGAGGCTAGTTGCCTTCATGGGGCTGGTGGAGAAGTGGCTCTGCCAAGGACTCTCGGCCCCACTCTCAACCTCCTTCTCATTGTAGCTCTCACCCTCACTAACAGCGGTCATCCTCTCCCCCTTTGCGAACTACCCTAGGGTGGCCTTTTGGCAGAGCTCCGGGGGAGGAAGGGGAGACTCTGGGTGGCCTTCTGGTGGTTCCATTCCTGGCGGTGTTTCTAGTTGGCCCATTGGTGATTCTAAATGGGTCCTGCATTTGGATTTGGTAATTTCACCTCGCCGTGAAGAAAATGCTATAGAAAAAGACAAGGATGATGATGGTTGGGTTCCTCTTGACATCATCCCAGACCCTGCTGTCGTATGGGGCAACCCAGATGACAATGATCCTCCATCCACTGGCATTGATTTGGTCACTTAATGGCCTTCTTTTTTAATACTATTTCTGTTGTGTTTTCTTATTTCTGGGCCTAGGCCATGACATTGTGACTTTTTGGGCGCTGCCCATGTAACTTTAGGGTGTGCCTTGTTAGCACTTATTTTGACCTGGGGTTGATTTGTCATGATTAGGAGGTTTCTTCATCGGAAGCCTTCATCTTCTTGCCCAATTTTTCTAAGTGTTGGACCTCTTCAGCGTTTTTCAGCTGCAGCATCATATTTTTCTGAGGAGGAGGTCGTCATCATCATCTTGTCTTCGATGATGATCTTCATCAGCATGTTCTTCGTCGACTTGTTTTTCTCATCGTCATCATCATATTTCAACTGTCGGGTGATGTTTGCTTATTATCCTGATGATACTGGTGAGCTACAGTGCGCCCTCAGTTGCTTGCGGGGGTGATCTTTTCAAGTATCTGGTGATCTTCCGAATATCACCTTGTTCAAACATGATGACGATGTTGCCCCGATATCTTGAAGGGGTTATTCTCTAAGTTGTCGACCTGACTTATTTTTTCCTAAGGGTCGTCATCATCATGATATTTCCAGTTATCATCCTGCTGCTTGCGGAGGTCATCATTTTTTCTGCCTTCATGATATTTCGCCGGGGTGATATTTTTATCATCGAGTGATCTTGGTTATGATCATCCTGATGATGTTGTTGAAGAGTTCTAAGTGCGACCCGATATTCAATAGGGTCATCATATTTTGAACGTCAGGATGATCTTAGTCAATATCATCCTGATGATGTTGTATCACTTCTTGTTCTTTGTTTCTCATCCTGATGATGCTGACGTCATCCGTATGTCAGGGTGATATTTTTCTTTCTGCCTATCTGCATCATGATATTCTCGAAGGAAGGGGTGATATTTTCATATCACCCGGATATATGTTTGTTCGAACATCATGATGATGTTGATATCAAGGAGATATCCGCCTGCCAGCTTCGCGCATTATCTACTGGGGGTGATCTTTTCAAGCATCATCATCATATTCAGTTATCGCCCCGATCTTATAGAGGAGCTACAGTGCAACCTGATATTTGAACGTCAGGAGGATATTTCCAAATATCTGGTTGTCTTCCGAATATCATGATGATGTTAATATGATGATGACGTCATCAAGGTCCGCGGGGGTCATATTTCTAACAACTGATCATCTTGAAGAGACCTCCTGATATTTGCAAACATGATGATGACGTCAGGGTGATATTTCGAACAACAGGATATCATGCTGCTGGAAGATGATGATGATGAGGTTATATACTAGTGTCGTCAGGAGCAAAAGCACCGACATGATATATGCTCATGACCTAGTATATAAAGTGTTATTGAGGTCATCGCGGGGTGCATGTGGGATAATGTTATCCTGCATATTCAAAATATCATGATGATGAATCTCGGCGGGAAATGGTTGCGATTGCAGATTTGATGATCTTCCCAAGGCCGTGGGTTGGTGCGCCATTAATGGCGATTGTTGCAGAGGTATGGGCGATGGCGTGGGTCGATCTTGTACCCGACTGGAGGTGTCAATCAGCGGACAGGGGCGCAGGGCTCGAGAAATCTTCCTGTCTCCTCCCCTACCTGCTGCATTCAAGTTTGGGCGCCAATCTGGTTGTGTTTGAGCGCCATTTTCCTGATACTGTGTATCTGGTGAAATTTTGGTCAACCATGTAATTAATTGCTGAGCACCTACCTGGCTGTTATAAGCAGGTGGTCTTGCTCATTTGAAATGTTGTTGAAAGTTGATGATTTTGGCTCTGTAATGCATAACAAGCTGATCTGGTTGCTCTGTACAGCTTACCTGTGAGTTTATGTATCTCTTGTTGTTTGTTTTTGGCATGAACCCACTGATTTCATGATTAAACTTATATGAGAAATGCTATTTGGCATGTGTTGTGTTAATTCTGTCTCCAGTGTTGCATGTATTCTTCTTCTGAATCTGGATGTTTGGTAATGTTTAGATTCTAGAGCATAGAATTCCTATGTTGACTGTCTGATCTTTTAACTTCTACTTAAGGGGTAGATTAAATTGTTTTCAGGTTGAACATTGGGAGGGATATATTGCAGTAGGGATACCATAAGTAGAGATAACCTAACACTTTGTATTGGGAGATGTCTGTAAGGCAGATATCACATATATCCCCTTGAGATCCAGTTTTAGTTGTTCATGCTGATCATTCACAGGTGTATGTCTACTGACTCCAGGCCCTGGATAGGCACCAATCATGCTTTGTTTTGTGTTATAACCATATCCAGCTTTGCATCCACACTTAAACTCCAAAGCAAAATCTAAAACAACCATTAGGACATTAGAGTTAGTTTTAGGAACCTCAGTCCTCTGTCTACAACTGTAAATAGGCCCAAAGCTAGCCCCTTTGCCCTTATCTTTCAGTTTTGGTCTACTTACAGGAGGACTCATCTGCTTTCTGTCAACATCCCAGCCTTGCATGCATATCCTCATGGATGTTGAGTAGGGAATACCCCCCTAGGTCTTGCAGAGCCTGAAGAAGAAGAGGAGATAAAATATAGAGTCTATCTCCTATACTGTTGACCCCCTGGCCCAGAGATCCTGTTGATCACTGATGGCTACCTTGTAGGGAAATCTGGGAATAAGCATCCAGTCTGGGAAAAAGTCAACAGAAATTGGCGACTCCGCTGGGGATTGAGAAGTAACAGTGCTATCTAATCATCTCCAGTGATATATATGTGACCCATCTGAGTCAGCAACAGTAATCTACTCCGCTGGGGAACCTTGTGAAAGAACCCTGGTTTTCAGAAGAAAACAGTTCCTAGAAATAGGTGGTGACTCCGAAGTAATCTCCCAACCGGTCAAAGTAAAATTATATGCAGGGGAGAAGATCCCAACAAAATCCTCTATTTGAAGAGTTACCATTAAGAAAAAGAATGATGTATAGAAGAAAGGGAACTGTCTCAGCTAGTCATGAGAGCTCCCCCAGAAAAAGTGATGAGGTACAAGATAACCCTAGGCCATCAGGACAGCATGCTCCTTATTTTTCAACTGCAGAAGCTGATATTCAAGGTGCATATGAGAGGCAACAGGGTGGTAGTATGAGAATGAGGTCAGAGGTGTTCCAAGAACGCCCTTTTCTAGACCCAAGTGAAAGGTTTGAAGAGGCAGAGTCTCTAAGGGATGATGAAGATGATGACCAAAATGGCATGAGACCATCTACCTCCAGACCTAAGGATGAACAATTGGCTGAAGAAATCAAGAGTCTAAGAGCAGAACTAGAATACCTACAAGCCATGAAAATCAGAGATGATATACAGCAGAAAGTGCAAGCCTTGAGAACTGCCCAAAATAATTCAGTTCCTACTCTAGAGAATGCAAATATGCAAAGACATCAGCAAAGATATGAAATGCAACATCAGCATCATGATGACAGACAATATGTGAATGATGCTAGGATACCACTAAACCATGCAGGAAACTAGAATGCAAACAGAAATGTTAATGTTAATCAGCCAAACAGACAGCCCATGCAGCTAGATAGATTCAGGCAGCTGGTGTTTGATGGTATTCCTGGGTATCCTAACCCCATTGACAAGCATCTGAGGCTGCAAGTGCCTAAATTTTCAGGAAACAATACAGTGTCAGGAGAAGATCATCTAAAGGCCTTCCAAAATGTCATGGACAATTTTGAGGTTGAGCATGAGGATGTTTTCATGAAGTCATTCATGCAATCCTTAATAGATGAGGCAAGAGAATGGTACAGGAATCTACCTGACCGGAGCATATCATCATGGGATGATTTTAAGAGGATGTTCAAGGAGCAATATGGTGATAAAACTGATCCTAGCTTCTTTGTAAATGAATTCACCAGTATCACAAAAGGGTCAAATGAGCAGGTTGCAGACTTTAATGCAAGATTTACTAAAGTGTTGAACAAATTGCCACATCATATGAGGCCAAATGAACCAATGTGCATAATTTTGTACATCAATGCCTTTGATGCAAAGACTGCATATGGACTAAGAGATAAAGGTCCTGCCACTCTCAGGGATGCTTTCAGAATTGCAGTAAATATTGAAAACAATAGGAAAGCATCAGGCAAGACAAATAGAAGGGATGATGTAAAAATTCTGCAGAATCCAAATAAGCCTCAGAACACTCAAGGTAGTACATCTGCTCCTGAAGATAAGATAGACAAACTGGCAAATGTTGTTAAGGACCTGAGCTATAGATTAGATAGAAGTGAAAAAGGGATGGGTCCTGATAGGCAAGTCTATCAAAGGCAGGAAAAGAGGCCATCATTACATGATATGCCTTATAACACCAATTGGCATGATGGTAAGCCTATATATCCACGTAACAACACAAATCAGAGGGCTCAACATGCCAAGGAAACTCCTGATCCCCTGAAGAAAACTATAAATATTGCTGATGATGCTCCGTGGTGTATAATCTGTCAGATGCCACATTCACAGTCACAGTGCATGATTGCCCAATCTTTGTATGATAATGCTACATCCTGTAATGAATGCAATGAGCCACATCATGTGCAGGATGATGATGTTAACATGATGTCCATAGGTAATGGATATACTCTTTATGATGCTGATGACAATACAGATCATCAACTTCAGGCCTGCCAACGGTCCCCAGATGATGAAGATGATGAGGATAACTATGTGTATGCTCAGAACTCACACAATTTTCTGAGTAACCTACAACGACCTTCTGATGAGGAAATCAGAGCCTTCACAGCTGCAGCAGTTGCTCAAGTCAAAAGCAACTACAATCTTAGAGGTAAAAATCAGGTTGGCAGCCCACATCAGCCAGAGGATATTTCTGCAGGTCAGCTGATGCATGGTCATAAAGGAACTGAACCACAAAAAAGGCAGTGGGTAAATAATAAACAGAACTTTAGACACAGAACAGGTCATGAATCTCAGGGACCAGAGAACAAAACCCCTCAGGCTGAAGATCAAAGTAGAGGTTCCCAAGACAGGAATGATGATCAAGGAACTATGAAAATGAAAGCTAAGTCAGCTCAGGATAAAAGCAAGATTGTGGAGCAAGCTACAACTGTTGTACAAAACTATGCTCCATTTGATATAGCCCAGATCCTATCTCAGGTAAAGGTCTCTGTTCCACTTATGGAACTCATGAAAGTGGAAGAGATCAAGAATAGGACAATATCCCTAATCTCAGGGGTACCTTTTCAAGCTAAGCAAAATGATCAGACCCAGGGTGAGAAACAGGTCATGTGCAATGAAGAAGATGAGACTCCTGAAGTCTATTTAGGAATGACCATGACAAAGTGTCCTTCACAGGTGGAACCATTTTATGTTTCCCTGGTTATAAATGGTAAAATAATTAGAAATTGTATGCTTGACTCTGGAGCATCCACAAATGTCATGCCTTTGGCTATCATGCAGCAAACTGGACTAAAGATTGACAAGGCATGTGGAAAGTGTTATGCTATGGATACCAGAGAGGTACCAATTATTGGAATCATGAAGGATGTAGATTTCAAACTGGCAGCATTTCCTGAAAAGAAATATAAGATGAATATAACAGTGGTTGACATCAAGCCACAGTATGGTATGCTGCTGTCAAGAAGATGGGCAGCACTAATTGGTGGAAGTATGCAGCTGGACCTATCATATGCCATGATTCCAATGAATGGCAGGGATGTCAAGTTAATCAGAGAGCAAAGATCATCAGAGACAGTGGAAGACCAGGAAGCAAATGAACAGGTGTGCTTTGTGGACACTGACTGTGATAACTTCAAGGTTGTCTCAGATGATGCAGAAGACAAAAAGAAAAATGTCTGCATTGATGAGCTGGATCAGCAAGGGTTATGGACCATGTTTTTTGATGGAGCTTGTGCAAAAGAAGGCTCTGGAGCTGGAGTTGTTTTCCTGTCTCCAACTGATAAGCTCCTCAAATCCTCTTTCTTGCTGAGGTTTGATTGCACAAACAATATTGCAGAATATGAGGCTTTACTCTTAGGCCTGAATATTGCTCTCAAACATGGAATTAAGATGTTAAGAGTATTTGGAGACTCTGAGCTGATTGTATCCCAAATCAGAAATAAGTATGCTGCAAAAAATAAGAGATTGAAACAATACAAGCATGCTGTTTGGGATACTATTGAATTATTTGATGCATTTTCAATTGGCTGGGTAGAAAGGTCAAAAAATGTTATGGCTGATTTCTTAGCTAATATTGCAATAAGGCCAGATGACATCACTCTGTCAGGTGTCACAGATGTAGAAGTTAAAATTAGGCCTGCCATACCAGAAAACATATGCAGTTGGCAAGTTTTTAATGATGATAGGGATTTGCTGAAATTTTTGCACTGCATAGATGAGTATGAGAACCAACAGATTGATTTCCAAGCTTTTGTAGAGATTGTAGATGGAAAAGAGACTCTTGTAGGGAAAGAGATCATTCAGTTGAGGACTAACAAGATCCCTAGAGGGTTAGTGGCTTTGGAAAGAGCCTTTGACAGTAGAGACAAAATGGTCACAAGGACATCCCCCACTAATAAGGAGGATTTAGAAGAAATAAATTTGGGCACATCTCAGGCCCCTCAGAAGGTATATATTGGCAAGCAGCTCAAACCACACATAAGAAGTATGCTGATTGCATTACTAAAAAGGTATAAACACGTTTTTGCTTGGTCATATGAGGACCTAAAAGCTTATAGAGAAGACTTATTCCAGCATGAGATCCCACTGAAGCCTGAAGCTAAGCCATTTAGACAGAGGCAAAGACCTATTAACCCTACCTTAGCTCCCAAGATGCAGGAAGAACTCAAAAAGCTCAGGGAGGCTGGAATAATTGTGCCCATCAGACATTCAACTTGGGTGTCTAACCTTGTCCCAGTCAGGAAAAAGAATGGTGATATTAGGTTGTGTGTTGATTTCAGGAACTTGAATGTATCCTCTTTGAAGGATAACTATCCACTGCCTAATATGGAAGCTATGTTGCAGAGAGTGACTGGTTGTGAACTCCTATCCATGATGGATGGATTTTCAGGATATAACCAGGTGAAGGTAAAAGAATCAGAACAGTATAAGACTGCCTTTACCACTCCATGGGGGACATATGTGTATGTTAGAATGCCATTTGGACTAACAAACGCAGGTGCTACATTTCAAAGAGCAATGGATGTTGCTTTTGCAGGGCTGATTGATTCAATCCTGGCAGTATATCAGGATGACCTGACTGCCTACTCAAAGAAAGAGGAGCAACATTGTATGCATCTGGAGCAGATCTTCATAAAAGCACTAGAATATGGTATTTCTTTAAACCCAAAGAAGTGTGCCTTTGGAGTAGTTGAAGGAAAACTTCTGGGACACATTGTTTCCAAGGATGGAGTCAGGATAGATCCAGAGAGAGTGGCAGCTATTGACAGGATTCAAATGCCAAAAACTGTGAAAGGAGTTCAGTCCTTCTTTGGACAGATAAACTTTGTTAGAAGATTTGTTCCCAACTTTGCAGAGATCACAAGGAACATTTCCAAGATGATGAAGAAGGATGCAACTGTCAACTGGGAAAGGGAAGCAACAGAATCATTTCAGAATATCAAAGAGGCAATTAAGATGGCCCCTGTTCTTAAATCTCCTGATTTTTCTAGGCCATTTCAAGTGTTTTCATTTGCTTCCTTTCATACTGTAGCTGCATGTTTGTTACAGAAAAATGAAGATGGTTTTGAACAGCCCATTGCTTTCTTCAGTATGTCCCTGCAGGCCTCTGAGTTGAAGTATGACATTATGGAAAAGCAGGCATATGCACTTGTTAGAGCCATCAAAAGTTTCAGACCATACCTGGTAGGGTCATATATCATTGCATATGTACCTCATGCTGCAGTCAAAGACATATTCACTCAGCAGGAGGTGACTGGAAGAAGGTGCAGATGGATAAACAAACTGCAGGAATTCAACATAGACATACAAGTTACTAAGTTGATAAGGGGACAAGGATTAGCCAAGTTGATGGCACAATCAAACTTGGAAGCTTGCCAAGTTAATGCAGTCCAAGATGAGAATGTAAGTGTATCAGGATCTGAATGGTACAAGGATATTGTCTATTATTTGCAAAATCTGAATTGTCCTTCCCATTTCAGTGACAATCAAAAGAGGACTCTGAAGCTACATGCAATCAGGTATGTTGTTGTTCAAGGTGAGCTGTACTGGAAAAATCCTAATGGTGTGCTGCTGAGATGTGTGGATGAGAACATGGCTAACAATATTTTGATTGACATGCATAAAGGATTGTGTGGTGGCCATTATACTGCCCAAACAACAGCTCATAAAATTCTCAGGGCAGGATATTGGTGGCCCACTCTCTTTTCAGATGCACAAAAGTTAGTAAGGAAGTGTGACCCTTGCCAGAGATTCTCAGGAAAGCTGAAATATAATGGTGCTTTGCCCCTCAGAACTGTACCTGTGGATGCTCCATTCCAGCAGTGGGGAATTGACTTTATAGGGGAAATTGCAGACAAATCAAGTGGGGGACACAGTTGGATTTTGGTGGCAACTGACTACTTTACCAAATGGATTGAGGCCATTCCAACTAAAAGAGCTACAAGTAAGGTGGTGACAGACTTCATACTAGAGAACATCATCATCAGGTTTGGAGTACCATTTAAGATTATCACTGATAATGCTATGTGCTTCAGATCAGGTGAGTTTGTTGATTTTTGCAACAGGTATGGGATAAGCCTGTCATATACATCACCATATCACCCACAAGGAAATGGTCAAGCAGAATCAAGCAATAAGAGCATCATGAAAATTGTCAAGAGGATACTGGACAAGAACAAGAGAGCTTGGGACTCAAAGTTGAACTTAGCAGTATGGGCTGACAGAGTGACTGTGAAAAGGGCTATTGGGAAGTCACCTTTTGAGCTGGTATATGGTGCATCAGCTAGACTGCCCATAAATAATCTCCTACCAGTTTACAGGTTCATTCAGGAAAATGATGAGGACATTGAAGATCCCATGACAGAAAGAGTGAATCAGCTGGTTGCATTGGATGAAGACAGGAGGAAAGCCCACCAGATCAATCTCAAAAGACAATAGGATATGAAATATCAGTTTGACAGGAGAGCTACAAAAAGGAGGTTTGAAGTCAATGATCTGGTGCTCATTTGGAATGCTAAAGATCAGGAAAAGGGTAAACATGGTAAATTTCAGCCCTTATGGATGGGCCCATATCAGGTTTGCAATACTCATGGGGAGGATTCTTATTTCCTCCAGGCCCTAGATGGTGAAATTCTGGAATTGCCTGTGCATGGCCAATTCCTCAAGTTCTATTTTGCATGAATATCTGGTTGCTGTGCACATTTGTAAAATATGTATGTAGTGTAAATGCTTTGTATAGCTCGCGTTTTTTGGCTTTTTGTCAGGTCTGCCCGGAGATCTGGTTCTCGCTGCAGGTTTTCACCTGCACGTCCCCATTCGGAGCCACTGTTAGCACTTATTTTGACCTGGGGTTGATTTGTCATGATCAGGAGGTTTCTTCATCGGAAGCCTTCATCTTCTTGCCCAATTTTTCTAAGTGTTGGACCTCTTCAGCATTTTTCAGCTGCAACATCATATTTTTCTGAGGAGGAGGTCGTCATCATCATCTTGTCTTCGATGATGATCTTCATCAGCATGTTCTTCGTCGACTTGTTTTTCTCATCGTCATCATCATATTTCAACTGTCGGGTGATGTTTGCTTATTATCCTGATGATACTGGTGAGCTACAGTGCGCCCTCAGTTGCTTGCGGGGGTGATCTTTTCAAGTATCCGGTGATCTTCCAAATATCACCTTGTTCAAACATGATGACGATGTTGCCCCGATATCTTGAAGGGGTTATTCTCTAAGTTGTCGACCTGACTTATTTTTTCCTAAGGGTCGTCATCATCATGATATTTCCAGTTATCATCCTGCTGCTTGCGGAGGTCATCATTTTTTCTGCCTTCATGATATTTCGCCGGGGTGATATTTTTATCATCGGGTGATCTTGGTTATGATCATCCTGATGATGTTGTTGAAGAGTTCTAAGTGCGACTCGATATTCAATAGGGTCATCATATTTTGAACGTCAGGATGATCTTAGTCAATATCATCCTGATGATGTTGTATCACTTCTTGTTCTTTGTTTCTCATCCTGATGATGCTGACGTCATCCGTATGTCAGGGTGATATTTTTCTTTCTGCCTATCTGCATCATGATATTCTCGAAGGAAGGGGTGATATTTTCATATCACCCGGATATATGATTGTTCGAACATTATGATGATGTTGATATCAAGGAGATATCCGCCTGCCGGCTTCGCGCATTATCTACTGGGGGTGATCTTTTCAAGCATCATCATCATATTCAGTTATCGCCCTGATCTTATAGAGGAGCTACAGTGCAACCTGATATTTGAACGTCAGGAGGATATTTCCAAATATCCGGTTGTCTTCCGAATATCATGATGATGTTAATATGATGATGACGTCATCAAGGTCTGCGGGGGTCATATTTCTAACAACTGATCATCTTGAAGAGACCTCCTGATATTTGCAAACATGATGATGACGTCAGGGTGATATTTCGAACAACAGGATATCATGCTGCTGGAAGATGATGATGATGAGGTTATATACTAGTGTCGTCAGGAGCAAAAGCACCGACATGATATATGCTCATGACCTAGTATATAAAGTGTTATTGAGGTCATCGCGGGGTGCATGTGGGATAATGTTATCCTGCATATTCAAAATATCATGATGATGAATCTCGGCGAGAAATGGTTGCGATTGCAGATTTGATGATCTTCCCAAGGCCGCGGGTTGGTGCGCCATTAATGGCGATTGTTGCAGAGGTATGGGCGATGGCGTGGGTCGATCTTGTACCCGACTGGAGGTGTCAATCAGTGGACAGGGGCGCAGGGCTCGAGAAATCTTCCTGTCTCCTCCCCTACCTGCTGCATTCAAGTTTGGGCGCCAATCTGGTTGTGTTTGAGCGCCATTTTCCTGATACTGTGTATCTGGTGAAATTTTGGTCAACCATGTAATTAATTGCTGAGCACCTACCTGGCTGTTATAAGCAGGTGGTCTTGCTCATTTGAAATGTTGTTGAAAGTTGATGATTTTGGCTCTGTAATGCATAACAAGCTGATCTGGTTGCTCTGTACAGCTTACCTGTGAGTTTATGTATCTCTTGTTGTTTGTTTTTGGCATGAACCCACTGATTTCATGATTAAACTTATATGAGAAATGCTATTTGGCATGTGTTGTGTTAATTCTGTCTCCAGTGTTGCATGTATTCTTCTTCTGAATCTGGATGTTTGGTAATGTTTAGATTCTAGAGCATAGAATTCCTATGTTGACTGTCTGATCTTTTAACTTCTACTCAAGGGGTAGATTAAACTATTTTCAGGTTGAACATTGGGAGGGATATACTGCAGTAGGGATACCATAAGTAGAGATAACCTAACACTTTGTATTGGGAGATGTCTGTAAGGCAGATATCACATATATCCCCTTGAGATCCAGTTTTAGTTGTTCATGCTGATCATTCACAGGTGTATGTCTACTGACTCCAGGCCCTGGATAGGCACCAATCATGCTTTGTTTTGTGTTATAACCATATCCAGCTTTGCATCCACACTTAAACTCCAAAGCAAAATCTAAAACAACCATTAGGACATTAGAGTTAGTTTTAGGAACCTCAGTCCTCTGTCTACAACTGCAAATAGGCCCAAAGCTAGCCCCTTTGCCCTTATCTTTCAGTTTTGGTCTACTTACAGGAGGACTCATCTGCTTTCTGTCAACATCCCAGCCTTGCATGCATATCCTCATGGATGTTGAGTAGGGAATACCCCCTAGGTCTTGCAGAGCCTGAAGAAGAAGAGGAGATAAAATATAGAGTCTATCTCCTATACTGTTGACCCCCTGGCCCAGAGATCCTGTTGATCACTGATGGCTACCTTGTAGGGAAATCTGGGAATAAGCATCCAGTCTGGGAAAAAGTCAACATGCCTTTTAACCACCCACCCTTTTTTGTGGATATGTGTACTCTATTTTCTTATTAATATTGATATGGTCGCTTATTCATAAAAAAAATAAAATTAAAATTATTTAGAAAATAATTATGCCCTAGTTGGGGGAATTACATATAGTATCAATGCACTTTGGATCTGAAACCATCAAAATGGTCACAACCATTCCCTTCATAAATATTCAAAGGAAAAAAAATTGGGAAGAGTTCAAGAGGATAATAATATGAATGTGAAATAGGAACACAATATAGGATAATTTTATTAAACCAAAAAAAAAATGATAAATATTACTTGGCAAAGGACTTAGGATAAAGAGAATAAGAATGCAACAACTATATCCAATTAGAGGTGAGATGCATAATCAGATAATATCTACACTTAGCATGGGTAAGTAGCATAAGCTACCTTATTTTAGTGAGGGGAATTAGTGTGCCATTTATTATATTATTAAGACTTAATTTCTAACTAGCCTTAATTGCTAACTTACTAACATGCTCAATTTTTCCCCCTTTTAAATCTATCCCTTACATGCATGTTATCTTTGTTGATATTTAAAATAAAATCACATTATAATTAAGTAATGACATTTGTGTTGGTAGTGAGCTGCCCCCTTGTCAGTGAGGCATTCAACACTGACTTGGAGATTCGTGAAATGGCAGTGAGCCTCCCGTGGATATGGGTTAAGTCTGGTGTTTGTAGCGAGCATTGATAGCTCAAGCTTTTGGTGCAATGGCAAACGATTCCAACAATTGGTATCAGAGCCATGGGTCATGGGTTCGAATCACTTGGGTTGCATTGGGGGGGCTTGTTGGCAGTGAGCTACCCCCTTGTCAGTGAGGCGTTCAACACTGACCTCAAGATTTGTGAAATGGCAGTGAGCCTCCCGTGGATCTGGGTTAAGTCTGGTGTCTGTAGCAAGCATTGATAGCTTGAGATTTTGGTGCAATGGTAAATGATTCCAACAATTTGATGATATTAATAGTAGAGAAATTACTTTAAGCTCCTAATGTTGGTCCCAGAAAGGATTTTATGCTCTCTTCTACCTTTATTGTGGCTTCAAGATTTTTTTCCCTTAGTCTTCACTCTTCTCCAAATCTGATAATGACAAAAGTGACATGGATAGGCTCATTAACATGGATGGTCTTTCAGGCATGAAGGGTTCATGTTTTTCCCATATAATTTTGGGGTCACTTCCTTTGTTTTAGGGAATAATCCTTTTAATCAGATGTTCTACAATAATTTTCATGTGACAATGGAAGGAATTAATAGGTCTTGCTCTTGGCCCTAGGAAGATACTGTGGTGATGACCTCATCATATTTGTGTGAGCATTAATCTAAGGGTCTTGGGGATGAGGGTTGCCCCAACTCTATGGATAATAAGGTATGTAATAAATTCTATACTACCAAGATTGATCTGATGGGTAAATCTTCTCCCAACCTTTTTTCTAGCGTTTTCACAAATCTTGAGGTGGTTAAACACTTTTTAAAATTAGATCTTGTGTTTGTTAAATATATCAACTCAAATCATCTATAGATAACAATTTTTTTGGATGAGGTGGTTAAGAAAGAAGAGTGGCTCAAGAAAGTCATGTTAATATGAATTTTAAAACTTTTGGCCCAATTTGACAAAGCTTCATGAATGGTTGACTCTTCATTAGAATCCATTAGTGAATGAGGTTTTTTCTATCTATCCATACATGAAAGTGTCATTATTAGTTATAAATCTCTTTTGGACAAGACTACTCTAGGCTCAAAGGTTGGTTGTGGTTTTGGGATAAGGCGTACCTGGGATTGAAAGAATGGTTTGTAGATTTTAATTCTCTTACAAAATACTTCCTCTTTTCTCCAATTTGGGTGAGACTTTTGAATCTTCCTCTTTATTTTTATAATATTGTATTTCTTTCCTCCATTAGAAATTATTTGGGAAAAAATGGTTTCTATATCGAACTTGAGTGAGGTGATAAGACACTTTAGCTTTGTAAAAATACTTGTGGGTTTTCATTTATCTAAGAAGTAACCTAAAGAAACATGATTTAAAGTTGATAATATTATTTTTAAGCAACAACTTGATTATGAATGCATTACATTTAGGTGTATATCATGTTTTTCTATAGGCCTTTTGGCTATAAAATATTTGAAGTCTGCTCATTCAGCCCATTCAAGGCAAGCCTCATGATGGAAAATAAGGGCTAAATTGTAGCATTAGTTGATAAATCTTAACAATGATATGATCTCTCAAAGGATTCTTTTTGTAGTGCCTCTTATATTTCTTCAAATTCTTCTTTGGTTTCTATTGGGAAGATGTCTAAGGCTTCTCTCCTGATGGGAAATGTGATTCCTCCCTTTATCCTTCTCTAATAGATGAGCCTTTTTATTCTATAAATGTTAAAGGATGCTTACCTCCTAAGTTTTTGAGAATTTTAATGGTACATGTATATATTATAATAGTTATTAGTCAACAAATATTATGACTCCTTTCTTGTACAAATATATGTATACATGTCTATATTATTTTACCAATAGATTGATACTCATTTGAGAATGTTAGTAGTGATTGATTTCACCATTTATTATAAGTGAGACATGAAGATGTATATTGTGGATGAGCATAGGCCTCATGTGCAAGCCATTACTTATAGACAAATGAATTATGTGTATAGTAGTATCAATGTAATTAAACATAATAAGGATATGCATTAATACTAGGAGTTGCTATATGTGAATGTTAATGTTGTTGAACATTTCATTTGAGTTAGTAGGTCAACAAACTTTTATCATTAGTTGAGTATAAATGGTGAACTTTGATATTGAGATAAATGATAAGGTTGCCTTCACTAAATCCATACACTAGTGGTGTCCAATGCATGTAAGAAATTGAATTAAATTAAATGGTAGTCATAAATGAATAGCATGATGACTTATGAGTGATATTTGTCTTGATTGTTATTATACTTTATTATATTTAAGATGTTTTCCAATTATGGTAGATGAATGTAGAAAGTTTTAGAACAATTTTCACTAGTATAAAATTAATATCATAAATAATCTTTTTATGAATATAAAGCTTGAATGAAATTATATATTAAATAATAAAATATATTTGGATAGGTTGATACCATTATCCTTGCTATCATTATTTTATATATATAATTTGTATGCATGAATGTGAGATGTTAATCTTATCACATAAAATAGTTGAATCATATATAAGTTTCTAAATAAAATTAAGCTAGTTAAAATAAAGTTAATAAAATTGTTTAATAATAAACTAAATTGTATTTTTCTATGTAAAAGTTGACTTGGGGTCCATGCACTTTGTATTAATCCATAGTAGTGAACATAAAAAGTATTTCAAAGTTAAACTCGCTTGCAATGTACATAAATTTAGAAAAAGGATTTGTTGGGCTAACAAGGGTCTACAAAACAAACACATACATATGTCTATGTTGAACTTATACATATATCTACCTTGAGGTAGTTTGAGCCCACGATTTCCATGATTTCATGTTCCATAGTCCTAGTTTAGATGATCATGTGAAAATATTTCCTAGACTCTATTCTATGATGGGGCCTAAGAATTCCATCTCCCACTTGGTATCATATAAATGAAACTTGGCTCCATGTTAAGGGCCAATGAAGAAAACCAGTAAATGAAAATAAGGTACCAAGAATAGTTGCAATGAGAAATGAGTTCACATTACATGTTTTAGAGGTTACACACGTGTTGCATGAATCAAATGATGGAGGCAGCAAAAATCATGATGGATTTGTAAGGTCTAGGTATAGCAAAAAAGAAGCACTAACACCAGTAATTAAATTGACATTTCATTATTTCTCTAAAGTGTGTTAGCAACCCTATAATCTATTTTGACCCATTTAGACTTAAGTCATCCCACATATCCATGGAGTTGTTAATAATTAGATTTTATAGATAATAAAAGCTAAAATTTTCTAAATAACATAGAACATTACCATGGAATCTCCTTTAATATGGAGAGATTTGGTTCCAACTTGAAGAGATATTTGTAGACCAAAACCAATGTGCTTTCCTTTGCTTCATTATTTGTCCCCCCATCCCATTTTCAAAGTTGCATTAATGGGAGATGTTGAGTGATCCCTAATAGTGTATCCTACTCTAGAAATTCCTAGATTTCCTCTAGAGGCCCCATCAAAATTCATCTTGAAGGAGTGGGTAGGAGGAGGAATCTATTTGATATTTTTCATTTTTTAAGAACCTAATTGAGCCCTTAATATCCTTTGAATTGGAATTAAATTAAATTATTTTTAATAATTAAATATTAATTATAAATACTTAAAAAGCTAATCCAATTGAAAGAGCTACACCCACGTTCCATCTCTACTATAGCCAACATTAAGCATTATCAATGCTCTCACTATGTGTCATCTACATATCATCATGATATCATCCTAAACCATTTCTAACATATCTTCTAGATGAGGATTTCACGTCTACTATAGATCCATAAATAACATATGAGTCTTCTAATGCAATACTATAAAAAGGATTTGAGTATGGATAATCTTGAAATTATTGTACTAAATTTATATATATTTATAACAATCTAATCTCTTTAGACCATGTTTAAATATTCTCTTTACCCTTGGAATCCTTGGAGATGCTATGCCAATTTTGTTGAATTGCCATGTTGTCTTCATGTACCCAATATTTTTATGTTTTTATGATTCTATTCCATATCTTTGTATATCATTATGTGTGTTGTTTTGTGTTGATATAATACATCCATAATTTCAAATCATTCTTATCTATGTAAAATTTTAGTCATCTTTATAAATAAATACAACGAGTAGGAAGAATTTCACTTACTTTTCTGGATGATTTAAGTAAAGCTTATTGATGTATTTAGGATTTGGATCTGGAACATAAAACTCCATTGCTGAACGATTAGGATAACCTATCTCCCATATTGTTGGACCATCTCTTGGTGGTTCATATACAAGTTCACCCAAGTCAAAATTATAACCTACATAAAATATGACAATTTAATTTATATTTAGAAACATTACATCTACATATTATTCCCTTCTATAAACTTGAGAAAACAAATTGTTTTTGAGTCTTAAAAATGCTTAAATTATATAATATGAATAATGTCTCTATTTCATTATTAAGAATTTACTTCTTATAAAAATAAAAAGTTGTTATTAAATAGCAAAAAATGTAACTATATATTTAAAAAATATTTTTATTACCATTATACAAACAACATAAATAAGAATTGATATTTTCTATTATTGAGATAGAAAAATTAAAATACATATCTTATGAACATTCACCAAAATTTACAAAGTTTGAAACCACATATTATGAATGTGTGAAAGGTATTAATATAAATAAAGTTTAAGGACTATGCAAGGTACTCAATACTAGAAATAAAATGATAGATTAACAATTTCTAAATCAAACATAAATGAAAGGTCATTGATGAGGGTACAACCCCTTATTATCATCCAACCTAGTTGTAAAACCAATATCACAAAGTCCATGTGCCACCTCAATAGGTCTATCTATCTCTACACTTTAGGAACCACCATGAGCTAAGGTTCTTCAAGGTTATCTCTAATACTTGCTACCTCACCTATAATTTATTTGTATTATTTTTATAAGAATCTTTATTTTCCAAGAAAGAGCACCTCCATACTAGAAATAATTGAATGAGAATATTTTTAGGGGACATCTTGAAGATAGATGAAAGAGAACAAATACAATTTTGAAGCTAAGACAATCCTACCATTCTAGGACACCTTTGCAACCATGACTTTCACAAGCATTTGCCTCCTTTTCATAATCTTTGCAAACTTAGTGAGAGATTTATAAACATGACCTTTATTATCAATCACCTAATCTTATGAACCATCCACCAACTTTTGCACATCATGACCATTAGGATAACTCTTCCCCATTTACATCATTCTATTTTCTTATCATTTGCTTCTATCATCAAGATTCCATGTTCACTAAAATGTGACTATAATTTGTATCTAAAATCATATCATTTCCCTTCACCACAACCATCATCTCCAATTTCCATTCTAGAGGTGTGCGTAATGATTCATATTTATTTTAGACTAGAAAAATCTTAGGAAATATACCATGACTAGACATAGAAGAAGGCTTGTAGTTCAAATATCCTCATTGATAAAGGCTTCAAACTTAAATTTTGGCATGTTGATACACATATATACTTGAAAAGATAGCATGGAAATAATTGATTCACCACTGAAGTCAATAGAATTCCTAATCTTCCCTCTAAATTTGTAAATCATTGTTCATTTTCCTACATAATGAAGAACTTCTATATAATGTATATTAGCCATAAGATCCTCATAAAAATAAAATGTTTTCTTTTTTCTTGTTAGGTTAGGTGTGCATTGTACAACTTGTAATCCTTATAAACATTGCAACTCACACATAGGATAGATAAAGTTGTGTACAATTGTCTACATAATGATTGGAATTCTCCAATAATTTAATTCCTTGTTTTGTGGGAACTAAGATTGTTTACATTGTAAGTTTGTTTTAACTTAAGACTCAAGTTTTCTTTTAAAACATGTTGTTCTTGGTTTTTTTCTTGTGTTTTTATATTGCTTTATCACATGAATTGGGGAACTCAAATTGCATGGGTGAATATTGGATTTTAGCTATAAATTCAATGTTGGGTTTGGAGTAGGTAATCTCTATTGGAATTTCTCCAAGAAGTTGGAGGTTGTTGGTCCCTAAAGATTTTCCATGTTAAAGATCTCCTAAATTGGACATGCTTGATTCTTATTATATTGTAACAAGTTTACTATAAAATACAATCTAAATAGTGTTATTGTTTACTAGTTTTTCTCGTAAGCATTTCCTAGGTTAAATTTTATATTATTTGTTATTTCTTTGTTGAATGGTTTTAATATATATAACTTTACAGTAACTATTATACTAATATTAAGTGGGATTATGTTCATCATTCTCTTCATTTGATATCAAATCTTGATCCTAGTTTGGAAGGGCAAAAACCCGTGTTTTTAATTTTTAGCTTCAATGGGAGTTTTCTGCACACGTGGAACTTTTTCATGTAAAGAGAAATGACTAGAACTTCTAGAAGGATAGAGATTGAAAAATTTAATATAATGAAATTTTAGCTATGGAAGCTTGAAATGGAAGACCTCCTAGTTGATTGTGAATAATCGTTGGTTGTGGTAGGTCAAAAACCTTTATCAATGGTTGTTGAAGGCTAGGAAAATTAGATAGAAAGGCTAGGTTGAAATGGCTAGCCTTCAATGGGAGTTTTCTGCACACGTGAAACTTTTTCATGTAAAGAGAAATGACTAGAACTTCTAGAAGGATAGAGGTTGAAAAATTTAATGGAATGAAATTTGAGCTATGGAAGCTTGAAATGGAAGACCTCCTAGTTGATTGTGAATAATCGTTGGTTGTGGCAAGTCAAAAACCTTTATCAATGGTTGTTGAAGGCTAGGAAAATTAGATAGAAAGGCTAGGTTGGTAATTAAATTGTGCATTAAATATTTAGTAATTATAAATGTATCTGGATAGAATATTGTAGAAAATTTAAAAGACTATTGATTTGTATCAGACAAAGTCGTTGGTTAATAATCTTTTTCTAAAAATGATTATATTATTTGAGAATTTTAGATGATAATTTAGTCATAAAACATTTGAATTTTTCTAGCATTGTGATAATTTAGTTGGCATTTGTTGATCTGTCCATATGGATAAAAAAGATCAATACATAACCTTATCATGTTCTTTTCCAAATTCATGGGAAAATTTTGTTCTAGCAATTAGTAGTACCACTTCTATGTTTAAACTTTACATGGTTGGATTAGAGGAAAGAAGGAAAAAATACATGAATTCTATAAAGGATGATTTGTTTGTCAAAGTTTGTGCAAGGGAGAAAAAAGATCAAAATCCAAAGGTAGGTTGAAGTCTCCTAGAAAATCTAAGGTGACATGCTCAAACTATGGAAAAACTAGCCACATCAAGGAGTATAAAGAAAACAAGGGTTGATAAGAAATCCCAAGGCACTATAAGGTTATGTCTTTTGATTCTATTATCTTGAATGTCTCTAATGAAACTACAACATTTAAGTTATGGAAAGGAATAGGTGAAATGTACTAGACAAAGAGTCTCGTTAACAAATTCTATCTTAAAAGGAAATTGTATTGATTAAAAATGAAGGAATGAGACTTTGTTATAGAACACTTGAATGATTTCAATTTAATCTAGAGTGAATTATAGTCTATTAATGTTAACATTGAGGAAGAGGATAAATGTATTTTATTGCTTTGTTCATTGCCTAATTCTTGGAATAATTTAATTGTTTCTCTTAGTGGTTCTACTACATATTTGAAATTGGATGCCCTTGTTGCTACCTTTCTTACAAAGGAGGTGTGGATAAAGTCAAATGATGATGGTTCAAAGGAGGCATTGAATCTAAGATGAAGACCCAAGGAAAAAGGTGGTGGTAAGTAGAAGGGGGGTGAGGATAAGTCTGAAGATAGATTTAAATCTAAGGGTGGATCCAAAACCCCTAGTAAGATTAGGTTGAGATGTTGGAACTATGGTAAGTGGGGCAATCTTAAGAAGGAATATATAAATAGAAAAAAGAATGGTGATTCCTCTATGGATAAATCCTTGGATGATAAAGGTGGTGATGCCTTGTTTATTTCAACTAACTTGTCTTGTGATGACTCTTGGTTAATAGATTCAAGGGCATCCTACCATATGAGTCATTGTAAGGAATAATTCTTAGCATACAAGGCATATGATGGTGGGGAGGCTTTTCTTAGGGATAAAAGTACTCTAATGATTATGGGATGAGGACATGTAAAGTGGGTATTTAGTGATGGGAGAGTTAAAGTTCTAACCAATGTTTTGCACATTCCAAGATTAGCTAGAAATTTAATCTTTGTATCTAAAATGAATGATATTGGTACACATGTAAATTTTAAAAGGAGTAGTTGTAGATTGGCCATAGGAAACTTGGTGCTAGCTAGGGGCACTAGTATGGAATCTTGTTCAAGTTGGATGCATCAACTTATTGTAATTCTAAATCTATAACTAAAAACTTAGGTTCATGTAAACTATCACATGATATAGACTAGGTCACAATGGTGAAAAGGGTTTTTAAACCATCATTAAAAAAATGGTTGATGGTTTGTCTAGTTATAGTGTTGACCTTGATTTTTGTGAACATTGTGTATTTGGGAGACAACATAGAGTTACTTTTAAATCAGGTATTTCTAAAGAAAATAAATTTTTGGAAGTGATTCATAGTGATGTGTTTGGACCTATGGATTTTTCTTCCATTACTAATTATTTCTACTATGTTACTTTTATTGATAACTTCTTAAGGTTCACTTGGATTTACTTTTTCAAGCATAAATCTATTGTGTTTTCTAAGTTAAAAGAATTTAAAGCACTGGTAGAGAAACAAACATTTAGGAAAGTAAAAATCTTAAGGTTAGATAATGGTAATGAGTATTGCTCTATGGAATTTGATGATTATTATAGGTCACATGCAAGTATTGTCAGGCAAAAGACTACTTCATATACTCCTCAAAAATATGGAGTGGTATAATAGATGAATAGAACCTTGATAAATAAGGCATAAAGCATGCTAATTAATGCTATGCTAGATTAGTCATTTTGAGCTAAGGTTGTCAACACTACTTGTTATCTAGTAAATTGATCTCCCACTTATGCACTAGTTGACAAGACACCCTATGAGGTATGGATAGGTAGAAGGCCATTGATTTCTCATTTTAGAGTATTTAGCAATGAGGCTTATGTTCATGTTCCTAAAGAGAAAAGGTCTAAGATAGATTTTGAGGCTAACTAGTGTGTTTTCCTAGTTTACAAAGAAAATATGAAAGGTTATAAGATTTGGAACCATGTAGCATTAAAAATGGTTTATTCCAAGGATGTGATTTTTAAGGAGATTAAAGAGTATTCTCAAATTTTGAATAGCCTCAAGAAAGACTATTGAAACTAAGAATGAAGAGAAGGAAGATTCATGTGTAGAACAACAAGAAGGATAGGTAGAGGGAGAAGAAGGTTTAGATAAAATTTTATATGAGGAATAATAGAAGCCTCTTGTTACACCTATAAGAAGGTCCACTAGACAATGAATACCTATTGAAAGGTATAGTCCACCTAATTTATGTTGTGTCTTTGTATTATCATGTACTAATAATGAACTTGGGTCCATGAAGGAAGCTCTATCTTTAGAGGAGTTAGAGGCCATGAAAGAAGAAATGATGACCTTAGATAGATGTGAGACTTGGGACCTAGTTGAGATGCCTGAGGAGAGGAAGCTCATTGGTTATAATTGGTTATTTAAAAAGAAATTTAGAGTAGATGGGAAGTTGGACAAGTACAAACTTTGATTGGTGGCAAAAGATTACTCCTAGATTAAGGGAGTAGATTTTGGTGAGGTATTTTATCTTGTGGCTAAGTTAACCCATTGTTAATTTCTTTTTATCTATTGTTGTTTCTTATGACTTAGTGGTAGAGAAAATGGATGTGAAAACTACATTTTTGCATGGGGATCTTGAAGAGGATATTTATATGAAACAACTTGACAATTTTATGGTAAAGTACAAGGAGCATTTGGTTTGTAGTTTAAAGTAGTCCTTGTATGGTTTGAAGCAGCCTCCACATATGTGGTATTATAAATTTGATGCTTTTGTATTGTAGCTTGGTATTGTTAGAAGTGAGGTCAGTCATTATGTATATTTTAAATTAATTGTTGATCAGTTACTAATTATCCTCTTGTATGTTGATGACATGCTATTTATTGGGAATGACAAGGGGATGATTAGGGAGCTTAAAAATTTGGTACTTTTGATATGAAAGATTTATGGGATGCTAGATATATACTTGTTATGGAAATCTATAGGGATTGGGTTAATAGAAGGCTTTGGATAAATTATAAGAAGTCTATTGACAATTTTGCAGTGCTTTATTATAAAATAGTAAGTATTCCCTTACCTATAGGCACTCAAATTTATTTTGAATAGTTCCCCAAATCAAATGATGATCATGAAGAGGGGTATACTATTCATTATTCTAGTGCTATTGAAATTTTCTTATGTATGCAATGGTATGTGCAAGATTACATATTGCCCAAGCAGTGGGAGTTTTAATTAGGTTTATGGAACATTGGATTTATGTTAAGTGGGTGTTTAGGTATTTGTGGGAAACTCTAGATTATTGTATTTGTTCTCATAGGATTAATGATGTGGGAAAGGTACCTGATTTATAAGGATTTGTTGATTTTTACTAGGTTGGAGATGTGTAGTATCATTTTTTGCATGAGATGGTAGTGGGTGGGCAAGTCATGGTTCAAAAAGTGGACACTTTGGAGAATGTTTGTTGATTCACTACCTAACTTAGTGAGAACAAATAAATTTCATTGGTGCAATAAGTATATGGGACTTTCCTCTCCTTACACTTGATATATTTCATTTTGTTCCTTATTGTGCGATTGTAATGTAAATACCAAATGGGAGAATTTGAGGAATATGGTGATATTCACCTTGAAATCCTTTTAGACTATTGTAATTCATTTATTTGATAGTTAATTAACTATGTGTACATCTCCAAGGATCATGGAGAGGGCCAACTTGGATGTTTGCATGAAATTGGGGTATTTATAATTAATTATTATTCTCACGGTGACTAGGAATAGGTGTAAGTGGCATAATCAGGGAGGAAGCATTCTAAAGCATCATTAGATAGTTGACATGAAGTGAAAGGAAAGATATGAATATTTATGGTGCTGTAAGAGATGTAAGAAGCATCTATGACATTGTAAGAATTGTAATGAACCATCTATGATGATGTCTAAGAAGTTGGTTGTCTTTTTTGGACTTAAGGAGTTATTATTTTGTCTTCTAGTGGGTTGTTTTCATCCTCTAGTGAAGTTGGATGACCAAGTTCATGAGAAAGGTCTTGAAGCTTCTATAAATATGTTTGTAACTCGTAGACACATGTTATGAGGTATATTTTTCATGTAGACTACTAGGCTCATGGTTTGAGTCCATTGTATCAAAAACCATTTATGGTTTCTTGTATTGCATTTGCCTATATATTGGAGCCATGGGATAGTAGTTTGTATGGTTGTGTTATAGTTTATGTTCCTACGAGAATAATGTTGGATTGAAGGGGGAAGTTGCATTGATTTACTCTACATTGGTGATTAATGCAAGCTTCTCCTGTCTTTGGTGGTGGGGTTTTTTATCCAAAAGGGTTTTTTCCCACGTATATCGATGTTTTTATGGTATTGTATGCTTTTTATTTCTTCTATGTGAATTTTATTTTCATACATGCTAGATATCATGTTGATGAATTTGGAAGCACTAAGGATCAATACTTTTTACTATATTTGTACCTAGATTATCAATAAAAAATTGGTGAGATTTGTTGAACTAGTGCATGGTTGTGCTTATATTATTTTCCATATATTAAGGAGAGATGGTCCACATTATTCTTTGATGTACTTGGAGGTGGAAAAATGGAAATCAAACAAGTATACTGATGTAGGAGCATCCAGTGGTGTAAGGGCAATCTTGCATCACCCAAAAAGATGTTGATTCAAAGTCATTGAAGTTATTTTCATTTATTTCCATAATTAGTATTTTTGGTTCCATAATCGCTTGAATAATGATGTAGGACTTTCAGTTTTTCCAAACCGCTAAAAATAGCAAACTGCTATTTTTGGAAAGTTTGCATTTGGGCACGGATGGAAGCAAAAAATTATAGGAAGCAAAATAAGACCTTTTGCGAAGGAATTAGGCAAAGATCATGTGTGAGCTGAAAGATATTAAAGTTTCCATTTTCTGAAAAACCCTTGAAATTTTTGAAATCAGATGAGGCACTAAAACATCCCATAACATCTAAAAAAGTTGACAGAAATATGTTTACATATTTCCGGCGTGATAGTTCACTTCGCGAGCTTTCTGACGCTTAAAAGGGTTCGTCAATTAGACACTCAGATCAAAAGTTATGCTTCCTGAAAGTTGACCTACTTTTTTCGGGAGTTGCAAATTTTGAAATTTTAGCTGGAGGCCACCAAAATGGCTATTTATGACTATTTTTGGGAACCTGGGGAGTAGTAGAGTTAAGGGTGAAAATGCAGAGTCAGGAATAGGTGGGAAAATAGAAACCCTAGCTGATTTGGGGTTACAGAAGGCAGATGATTCCAGAGTATTGAGATAGGAAGCTATAATATGTTGCAGCCTATGGAGGATTGATTCCTCTGTTTGTATTTGAGCTTCTGTAATGTAATGAGTTGTCCAAATCAATAAAAGAAACATTCTATTTTCTATGTGCAATTTCTGTTGTTGTGTATTTTATAATTTACCCCCTTCATCAAGTGGTATCAGAGCAAGGGTTCCTAAGTGTGTAGACAGATCACCGACCATGAGGTAGTTTGCACCAGGACCTGAGGTTTTGGGTTTGCTACAGAGATCAAGATGCCTCCACAAATAAATCATATTGGGAGGAAATCTTTGATGGAAGAGGGTTTTAGAGCCCTACAAAGGCAAATTGATGCATTGCAAGAGGAGCTATGAAGAGGGTTTCAGCCGAGAACAAGAGAAGAAAGCGAGGATGAAGTTGAAGAAGAGCTATCTGAGGAAGAACAAGAAGCTGCAGGAGATCCTACAGAAGTTAGGTTGTTGAGGGCCATTTCTAAGATCAGAAAGAGGCCTAGGATTGAAGTTTCTACCTATTCTAGAGATTTGAATCTAGAACAACTTATTGATTGGATCAATGACATGGAGGAGTATTTTGAGTATGAAGATGTGGAGGACCCAGATTGGGTCAAGTTTGCAAAAACAAAGTTGAATGGCCATGCTAGTATTTGGTGGAAGGAGGTCTAGTTAGAGAGGAATAGAAGAGGAAAATGAAAGATTACCAGATGGGATTGGATGGTGGAAAAACTAAAGAAGTAGTTCATTCATGTGGACTATGAGATGGAGTTGTTGAAAAAGTTGCAAGGATTGAATCAAGGTAATAAGTTTGTCAAGGAGTATACAAAAGATTTTTATAAGATTACTATCAGGACAGGCCATGTAGAGGCCAACAAGGAGAAGGTAGCCCATTACATTAATGGGTTAAGTCCAAATATTCAAGAGGAGCTGATTTAGGTCAGAATGACCACCATAGAAGATGCATACCAGTTTTCCCTGAAGGTGGAAGAAAAGCTGAATAAAAGATTTGACAGAAAGCAAAGGGGAAGAGGTCAAGGCAGAAGGACTGGTGGAAGACCCTATGGAGGTCAAAATGAAGATCCAAAGAAAAGTGAAGAAGCTGGTACCATTCAAAATTAGAGAAGAGATAATACCTACTGCCCTTGTGACTAGAATAATGGTGAACAAAGAGGAAGAGGAAGAGGTAGACCTGGGCAAGGACCTGGAAGAGGAGGTTTCAGGGGAACCTGTTTCCAATGGGGAGAAGAAGGACATCGAGCATACAAGTGTCTGCAACAGCCAGGAAGGACAAACAAAAGACCTGAAGGTAATGCACAAGTTGCACATGTAGATGAAGATGCATAGTCTAAGCATTCTGAGGATGCTGAAAGGAGAGAAACCCTAGTTGTCAAAAGAAACTTATTGAATGAGGATAAAAAACTAGATTAGAGGAAGAGTTTATTCCACACAAGATGCAAGTGTGAAGGTAAGTGTTGTGATATTATTATTGACAGTGGGAGCACTGACAATCTTGTTTTAGAGGAGATGGTTAACGAGTTGAAGTTGACAAGAAGAAAGCATCCACATCCATATCGGATTGCATGGTTGCAGAAGAACCATAGAGCTTTGATCAATGAATAGTGTTTAGTCAAGTTCAAGATTGGGGACTACCATGATGATGTACTGTGTGACATTATACCAATAGATGCATGTCATATGTTATTGGGAAGGCCGTGGCAGTATGATAGGTGCGTTGTCCACAATGGCCATGCAAACACATATTCCCTAACAAAGGATGGAGTTCGTCATAAGTTGAAGCCCTTGAAGGAGGTGGAAGAAAATGTATGTAGTACTGCTAGAATTTTCTTGGTAGATGGTAGAAAATTGTTGGAGGGTATGAAGCATGAGTGTCATTACTTTGCATTGATTCCTAAGATTAGTCAAGAGAAATGTGAAGATGTCCCAGTAGAAGTCTTAGATTTGTTGGAAGAATTTCAGGATATTGTCTCTAATAATGTACCAGAAGGTTTACCACCAATGAGGAAGATAAGTCACCAAATGGATTTGATACCAGGAGCTAGTTTTCCAAATAAGGTAGCCCATAGAATGACTCCTGCAGAGAATGAAGAGTTGAGCAGACAAGTTCATGAACTGTTAAAGAAGGGACTAATAAGAGAGAGCCTAAGTCCATGTGTGGTACCTGTAGTACTAGCACCAAAGAAAGATGGAGAGTGGAGAATGTGTACAGATTCTTTGGCCATCAATAAGATCATGATCAAGTATAGATTTCCATTGCGAAGAATGGATAACATAATGGATTGTTTGAGTGGAGCCAAGCACTTCACGAAGATTGACCTGAAGAGTGGGTATCACCAGATCAACATCAGAGAAGGAGATGAATGGAAGATAGCCTTTAAGACAAAGGAAGGTTTGTATGAGTGGTTAGTCATGCCATTTTGGCTAACCAATGTACTGAGCACATTCATATGGCTCTTGAATGAGGTTCTGAAAGAGTTTTTGAGAAGTTTTGTTATTGTTTATTTAGATGACATTTTAATTTTTAGTAAGACTTGGGATGAGCATCTGATGCATATCAGAAGAGTTTTAGAGAAGCTGAGGGAGGAGAAGTTGTTGATTAATATGAAGAAATGTGGTTTTGCAAAGAAGGAGTTGGTATACCTGGGATTTTTTGTCTCAGAGGAAGGTCTTAAGATAGACCCATAAAAAGTAAGGGCTATCATTGAATGGCCTACACCAAGGAGTGCTATAGAGGTAAGATCTTTTCATGGTTTGGAAAGTTTTTACAGAAAATTTATCAAGAATTTAAATAGCATTTGTGCACCCCTAACTGAGACAATGAGAGGGCATAGAAAAAAGTTTAAATGGACTACAGGAGCAAACAAGAGTTTTGATACATTGAAGTAGAAAGTCACAGAGCAACCTGCTTTGACACTTCCATATTTCAATAAGGTATTTCAGGTAGATTGTGATGCTAGTGGCAGTGCTATAGGAGTTGTTTTGAGTCAAGAAGGTAAGCCCATTGCCTATTTTAGTGAGAAGCTTAATGATGCCAAGAAAAAGTATTCTATTTATAATTAGGAGTTTTATGCAGTAGTTAAGGCTTTGAAGAAATGGAGACATTATTTGTTGCCAAAAGTGTTTGTTTTGTATACTGATCATCAGGCTTTGTAGTATCTTAATTGTCAAGGGAAGTTGAACCAGAGGCACTTAAAATGGGTTGAGTTTTTGCAGAGCTATACTTTTGTTTTGAAGTACATGAGTGGGAAGTCTAACAGAGTTGCAGATGCCTTGAGCAGAAGGCAAAATTTGTTGACAAAAATGAATATAGAGGTTGTTGGGTTCGATGAGCTCAAAAGTTTGTATCTTGAAGATCCAGATTTTGCAGAGGCTTGGAAAGGTTGTTTGGAACCTATTACTTTGGACAGGACAAAATGGTTGGATTTCATAATCCAAGATGGCATGTTGTTTAGAGGAAGCCAGTTGTGCATTCTGAGGAGTTCCATGAGGGAGAACTTGATTAAGGAGAAGCATAGTGAGGGATTAGTTGGACACTTTGGTTGGGATAAGACCACTGCTATTGTTGGTGAGAATTATTATTGGCCACAGTTGCAATAAGATGTGAGAAAATTTGTGCAGAGTTGCAGAGTGTGTCAAATGGATAAAGGAACAAGTTAGAATATAGGGCTATATCAGCGATTACCTGTACTAGAGAAGCCATGGGATGATATTAGTATGGATTTTGTTCTTGGTTTACTAAGGACACAGAGAGGAAGTGATTCCATTTTTGTGGTGGTGGATAGATTCTTGAAGATGGCACATTTTATTCCTTGCAAGAAGACTAATGATGTTGTTCATATTGTAGAGTTATTTTTTAGGGAGGTAGTGAGACTACATGGTCTACCTAAGAGCATAGTTTCAGATCGAGACACCAAGTTTGTTGGTTATTTCTGTAGGACATTGTGGAAGAAGTTGAAGATAGATTTAAAGTTTAGTTTTGCACACCATCCATAGACTGATGGATAGACATAAGTGGTGAATAGGAGTTTGGGTAACTTGCTATGATGCTTCGTAGGAGATAAGCCCAAGGGATGGGATTTGATTCTACCTCAGGCAAAATTTGCTTACAATAATTCTATTAATAGGAGCACGGGTAAATCACCATTCTAGATTGTATATGGGAGTAGTCCAAGAAATGTTTTAGAGTTAAGGAAATTGGACAAGGGAGAGAAGACAAGTGCCAAAGCTGAAGACTTTGCAAAACACCTGAAGAATTTTCATGAAGAGATGAGAAAGCATATTAATAAAATGAATACTCAGTACAAGGCTAAGGCAGATCAGAAGAGGAGATATAAGGAGTTTCAAGTAGGAGATGAAGTCATGGTTCACTTGAGAAAAGAAAGGTTCCCAATTGGAACATAAAATAAGCTAAAAATAAAGAAATTTGGACCATGCAGAATCTTGAAGAAGCATGATTCAAGAAACACATATGAGGTAGAGTTGCTAAGTGGGATCAACATTTCACCTGTGTTCAACATTTCTGATTTAACAGAATATCATGAAGGTGGCACAGAGGATGGACCAACAGGAGAACAGTGGAGTATTCTCACATCTACTTCAACGAAGGAGATATAAGAGACCTTGGATAGCCATGTGGGAAGAAGTACTTGGAACAGGCAATATGAAGAATATTTGGTAAAATGGAAAGGAATGCTTGTTGAAGATTCTTCTTGGTTCTCTAAGGCAGAGGTTGACCATTTGGGGTTTCCTCAAACAAACACCTGAGACGTGATAGGGTCACTTCTCAAATTACCCTGGGTGTCTGATGCAGGAGCATCCAGTGGTGTAAGGGAAATCTTGCATCACCCAAAAAGATGTTGATTCAAATTCATTGAAGTTGTTTTCATTTCTTTCCGTAATTCATATTTTTGGTTCCATAATCGCTTGAATAATGATGTAGGACTTTCAATTTTTCCAAACTACTAAAAATAGCAAACTGCTATTTTTGGAAAGTTTGCATTTGGGCATGGATGGAAGCAAAAATTTACAGGAAGCTTCATAAATGAAATATAAGACCTTTGGAAAAAGAATCAGGCAAAGATCATGTGTGAGCTGAAAGATATTAAAGTTTTTATTTTTTGAAAACCCCTAAAATTTTTTGAAATTGGATATGAGGAACTAAAACATCCCATAACATCTTGAAAAGTTGACAAAAATATGTTTCCAAATTTCTAATGTGATAGTTCACTTCGCGAGATTTTTGATGCTTAAAATGGTTCGTCAATCGGACAGTTGGATCAAAAGTTATGCTTCCCGAAAGTTGACCTACTTTTGGAGGGAGTTGTAAATTTTGAAATTTTGGATGGAGGCTACCAAAATGGCTATTTATGACTATTTTGGGAGTCTGGGGAGTAGTAGAGTTAAGGGGGAAAGTGTAGAGTCAAGAATAGGTAGGAAAATAGAAACCCTAGCTGATTTGGGGTTGCAGAAGGCAGATGATTCTAGAGTATTGAGATAGGAAGCTATAATATGTTGCAACATGTGGAGGATTGATTCCTTTGTTTGTATTTGAGCTTCTATAATGTAATGAGTTGTCTAAATCAATAAAATAACATTCTATTTTTTGTGTGCAATTTCTATTGTTGTGTGTTTTATGATTTACCCCCTTCATCAGATACCTATATAGTCAACCCAAATTGTGCAATGATGCACAACTTATGATGTGCATATATGTTGATGAGTTATGCAGATGTAATGCATTAGAGAGTCAAATATCCACATTAGAAACTATGAAACAATCCCATGTATATAGAGTCTGATTATTCACCCTTTCCTGAAGAGAAAATGTCCCCATCAATGGTATATTGTTAGGAACCCGTGTTTAACCCTTCTCTTTACTTTGTTAGTATATTGTTGTTGGACGTATATGCTTTGTAAGTCATCCCATGAGTATATTGTATTATCCCACATTCATGGGAAGTAATAGTTGTTTAGATTAGACTTAGTATATAAGTACGTGCTGAGGCCAATGAAGGCATCCATGAATTTATTGTATTGAGCTTTCTCAAAGGAGGTTGCCCCTTCGAAGTGGCTCGCGATCAATAATTTCTTCTGTGTTTTTGCTATTCATATCTATTTCTGCTATTTTGTGCATTTTTCATTATATTGTTGTAGGAGGTTCCTCTCATATATCTTTGAATCTCTTAGATGTACTAGTGTTATTGTTGTTGAATTGATGCTCCTAGTGTGGATGCCTACAGATGTTGAGGGAAGCCAATCCCTATAACCTAACACTAAAAGGAGAGGGTGTAGATGGACCCATGTTGAATTGTCAAGGAATGTGTAGACACTTCCAAAACATATGAGTGGATTACAAAAACCCATGCAGAGAGAATGGAAAATTTAAAGAATGTTTACCAAAGTTATGGTAGCATAGATTCTAAAGTGATTTATAGAATTATGTAGACATCAACTTCAAGGTGAACTAGTCAAAGTAATGTTGATAGATAGTGTTGCTTGATGTGGCACTAGTCTAGTGTACTATACCAAAGCTTAGACATGTCAGAGTGTAGTTGAGAAACCTTGTGTGCTTTGTTTCTAAGAAGAACCATAAAGGTTTTGATGTGAACATAGATGTGATCTTCTATGGATGTTGAGCCACTAACATGATGAGGCTCCATCTATATTCTAGGAGGTGTGAAAATGTGTTGGGATATAACACAAGACCAACAATAGAGGTGCATATATAGGAACATTGTAGAGGAAGTGACTTTCCTCCATCTAGTTGGGTGCATAGCCGCTTGTGCAAAACCATACTCGAGCTGTGTCATTTTTACATTGACAATAGTTATAGAAAGTTAAGTTATGACCTCATTGAGATCATCTTCATAGTTGGTGTAGATGATATTGGTTATCTAGCATAGGATGCAGTCCATGCTTTCTCTAGTATTATGGTTATGCAAGGCATGGTTGAGAGGTCTTCTCATTCTATTGAGGTTATCAATGCACATGTTTCCTTTATCTATTATGCACCAAAATAGTCAAATGTTCTTGCACAAGATAACTTGTATGCTAAGGTTGGTGTTGCCCTGATGTAGGAGGTAAAAGAGTCTACTCATATATGATAGGTTTTCTCTACATAGAGTACTACCAAGAGGCATGAATGGTAAGGCACATGGCAATGTTAAAGTGCATGTGAATTTATTGTCAATATATAGTTGTTTGTCATGCAAATGGAATCAATTGAGTTGCTTGGGGTAGTGCATGTTGTTGAAGCTTTATCATAACTAGACTATGGTGAGGAGATTATAGGACCTTTTCTATATGTGTTGGCACTGGTATCCCTAGACCAATGTTATATGGTGTAATTTTTATTTGGAGGGGATTAATAATACTTAGGCATATTTTCCTAGGCTACAACCATTATAGCTCATTTTTTGAGCTATTTTAAACAAAAAACCTTTGTTTTTCTTGTCAAGATTGCCAAACATAGAGCTATAGGAATTAGACAATAGGGAACAATAGGAACTCACTAGAGTATCATCTATCATTGTTTGCACATTGAAATTTACAATTTTTAGTTGTAGACTAAGAGATATTATACCAAATATGAGGAACTATATACAAGTTTTGTGTATTCCATAGAGAAAGCTTGGTGTAGCTTCTATATGGCACACTTGTTTTATCCTTAGTGAGAGTGAAGCCTTTGAGGATAAAATCACTAAGATGAAGGATATAAAACATAGCATCTATGATTCACTCCAAGATGAGATCAAATCTTGCATCCATTAATTCAAGAGCATATTTGAGTTGTTGATTCTAGCATTGGATCTAAGCTAGATCTATTGGAGGAAGCAAGCATTTCAATACAAAGAGGTCAGTGAAGAACCTTTACTTTGGGAAATATTTGGCTCTAAATTTTTTCATCCATGACTATGGCAACAAAGGTGAGAGAACTAAAATACTAAAACCTTAGTCTAGTGAGAGACTAGTGACAGATGATCTAGGAGCATACATTTATCTCTAATACCAATGATTTGCTTCATAGTTGGAATAGAAGGACAAACATACATGCTAGTTGTTAAAACATAAGATTGTAGAGTTGTGATAATGGAAAATAGGATAATTTCAATTAACAAGCTTGAAGTGTAGTTCAACATCATAAAAACATGACAAAGGTGTGACAAGGATTATGTTTGATTCATCTGTGAAATAAGTTACAATGAATGATTGAGAATAAGGCTAGGAAAGCAAGTTCCCATGATTAGAGAGGGGAACACATGTCCATATAATTTTCCAAGAGACTCTAGAGAGACTATCCTATGCTTCTTATAGTTTGTACCTTCTTTACACTATATACAATATAGGTATTTATAAATGAATATACAATGGTCCGAATGACAGCAAGTGTCAAAGCCATATGGTCAAAGGCTTGTTAGATGTCATGCATATATGGAAGCATAACATGTGGATGATTTCATTCCATATGTTGCATATGTATGGTCCAACACAAAGTAAAAAAGGTAGAGCATGTGCTCTACATGTGTACTAACACACCATATAAAGAGGTATAGCGCATATGTGAGAAATGATGGTTGAGGAGAAGTTGTAAAAGTTGTTGAAGCTTGTGTATAGAGAAATCTTGAGATAGTGTAAGTGTGAGGAGCATGCAACCATGAGATTATGTGGCACAACTATTAGGTCAGTGCATCTATGTTACATTGAGTTGTGTACAACTCTTGAAGTTGGTTCTTACCTGGTTGTGTGCCAAGCAATATTATTAGATGATTATCTATGCGTGAGACATCTTGGCACTGTATAAGTGCACAAGATGTAATGACATATCTTTCTTTGAACCAATGTACAAGACTATGTTCAAATCATTTATCCTCAAAACAAATAGTCCTTGGAATTAAATTGATATAGTCATTTAATTATGACAATGTTTTTCAAATTCAATTGAAAACATGTACAAATTATATTAATGAACATATTTTCAAAAATATACCTCTATTCTACAAACCTAGTTCAAATAGGAGACACAATCTTAAATAATAATTTATTTAACCTATTTTTTAAAACCTTAATAAATATATTTAATAATATGATTATTCTCCAATTCCTAAATTGAGATCCATCACCATCTTCTACAATTAGTTTACTATCACACCCTTATTCAAATATGATCCTTAAATTCCTATAGAATAAACTTCCTTATACACATCAAGAAGATACCTAAAAACTTGATATTTATTTCCCTTGAAAAGTAATGCAAGTCAAGATCCAGGGGCTTTATCAAGCTACTGGATCAAGCAGTGAAAATGATTAACACAAGACAACAAAATAAATGATTCTTTGTTCATATGCAACAGAAGGATTACAATAAGAGTACAATTGGCATTACACATGCATTGGCCTTAGCCTTACAACATTTCAATATTTATATCAAACTAATCTTCGATTCTTGGTAGCAATCTAGAGAAATCTTCTAATCGACTCCAAAACTCGTTATGGAACCTTTGACCCAGGAGAATCTCTCTTCATAGTATGAAATTGTCGTATTTATAGACCCCTGAGGTGGCCACCAACTTCATCGTGTGCATATGACATGTGTCACCCTTGAAATTGCTCTTGGGTCAGTCATCCACGTGTTTCAAACTGAATTCTTGTCATTTCTAGGTATTTTGCGGGAATTTTGGGCCTCGTTGGACATCAGGTTATAGAGAAAGCGGGGTTTTAGGGTGTGACAGGATAAAGCAGGCATATCGACCCTCACCAGATATGTGGGGAAATTAGCCTTCACAGGATACATCTTGTGCAGAGTGAAATCCGTGCAAAGGCTCACAGCAGTGCAAAGCAGGAAAGCAAAAAAATGAGCATCACCAGATATGTGGGGTTCAGAGGGTTCACCGAACATGTTTGGTGCTGTGACAAATCTGCGCAATGCGCTCTCCGGAAGTCTGTGGGAAAACAAAGTTCACTGGAGAGGCGGGAGTATGGGGCATCACTGGATATATTCGGTGTAGTAAGAAATTAGCGCAAATCTACGAAGCGAAGAAATCAAGCATCACGTGACATCAAATTTGTTGATCTTGTGATAGGCTAAAACTTCGCCAAGGAATAACTTCTTCAATTTTCATCAGATTTTCTCCAAACTTGAGATACAAATACCCATTTGGGCCTTCTTCAAGATCAAGTCATCACTTGGCCAAAATTCTTAGGAAATTCTCTATAAATTGATCAATCAACTCCTACAGCAAAAAAAAGGCAAAACAACAAGCAAGAAAGCAAAACAAATCTTTTTGGTTGATGAGGATTGCACATGGACCCATATGTTCTTGCATCAGACACATCAGGTAATTGAAATGTTTCATGAGTTGGAAACTCATGAACATTTTGGCAAGCCTGAAACTGAAATCCCAAACTTGACTAGATTTGTAGCACTCAGCCAAGAAGCTTCAACTGTAGCTTTGTTCTTCCATCAGACCAGATACTCCATGTAGTCCTTTCCTCTAGTCTTCTTAGCCACTCGAGAGTCAATCACCTTATCCACTTCTTCCATTTTCTTTGTAGGTAACCGATCTAACCACCTTTGTGCATTAGGTGAATGTGAATATGTACCCCCTTTTAAACTTGTCTCTCCTTCATGGAATTTGTATAGATCAACAATATTGAAATTAGGCGATATGTCTATCCTTGCTAGTAACTCAATCTCATAGGCATTGGATGAGAACTTCCTCAACACTTTGCACAGACCTTTCTTCTTGAATTTCAACTAATTATATGTTCCTTGTGGAAACCTTTCTTTCCTCAAATGTGCCAAAACTAAGTCTCCTACCTAGAATCCTTGTTCCCTCCTATGCACATCAACGTACTCCTTATACTTGCCAGCACTTTTCTTCAAATTTTCCTTCACCTCCTTGTGAACCTCATGAAGGTATTCTACAAAATCTTCTGCTACATCACTCTTCCTATTCAAATCTACTCTATCTCTAGCTCATCAATACCTCTTGGGTTGTACCCATAAACTATTTGGAATGAACTCCTTCCTACACTTTTGTTTATTGAATTATTGTAAGAGAATTATGCTTATGCCAAGATAAGATCCCATTGATGTGGTTTGTCTCCTACTAAACACCTCAACAAGTTTCCCAAACTTCTGTTCACAACCTCAGTTTGTCCATCAGTTTGGGGATGATGGGCTAAATTAAATCTTAATTTAGTGTCCATCTTCTTCTATAATGTACGCCAAAAATGGCCAAAATTTTTTGTGTCCCTATCGAAGACTATGCTCTTAGGTAGTCCATGCATCCTGACTACCTCTTTGAAAAATAATGTAGCTATGTGGGATGCATCACTAGTCTTCTGACATGGTATGAAATGAACCATCTTTGAAAATCTATCACAACAACAAAAATGGAATCATGACCTCTTTGTGTTCGAGGTAGTCCCAAAACAAAATCCATAATTATATGCTCCCACTGTCTACCTATTATAGGCAATGGCTAATATAGTCCTATGTTTTTTCATGCTCCTTTAGCATGCTCGCAAATCCTATAACCTTGTACCAGTCTCTTCACATCTGCACTCATCCCAGACCAAAAATAACTGTCGCTCAGCTATGCCAATGACTTATCCACTCCAAAATGTCCACTTAAGCCTCCACTATGCTTTTCACTAATTAGATTCTCTCATTAAACCTCTAGGTATACACAATTTATGTCCTTTGAACAATAAGCCATCTTGGATGAAATACTCCAACCATGGCATCCTATCTCCCTCCATTGGATTTCTACTAACTATCCATGCTTCCTTAAAATTAGGATCATCAAGATACAAATCCTTCATTGCATCAAAGCCAACAACATTGGCCCTTAACTCATTCATTAATAAACACCTTCTACTAAGTGCATCTGCTACCCTTTTTGACTTACCACTCCTATGTTTCAAGACAAAAGAATAACTTTGCAAGAACTCCACCCACTTCATATGTCTCTAGTTTAACTTACCTTGACTGTTGATGTACTACAAGATATGATGGTCTATGTATAATAGAAACTCATTTGACAACAAATAGTGCCTCCACTTCTTTAAGGCCTAAACTATAGCATAGAATTCTTGGTCATAAACTGAGTATTTCCTCTTTGCTTCATTGAGTTTCTCACTGAAGTAGGCAACAGGTCTACCTTCCTGACTTAACACTCCCCCAATTGCACTACCACTAGCATCACAACCTACTTGAAAAACTTTTCCAAAGTCTGGCAATGCCAACACTAGCTGTTATGTCACCTTCTTCTTCAATAACTGAAAACGTTTCTCTGCTGCAGCTATCTATTGGAACTCTTTCATCACACTCTTCATTGTCTCAGTGATTGGTGCACACATTCCACTAAAATTTCTAATAAACTTCATATAGAATCTCGCCAAGCCATGAAAACTTCTGGCCTCAAACATACTTCTAGGTGAAGGCCAATCCAATATTGCCTTAACCTTCTTAGGGTCTATCTTCAACCACTCTTCAGACACTACAAAACCCAAATATACTAGTTCCCTCTGCATAAAACTACACTTATCCATGTTCACTAGCAACTTTTCTTCTTTTAACCTCTGCAAAACTACCCTAAGGTGTAGCAAATGTTCCTCCTTTGTTTTACTAAAAATCATAATGACATCCAAATAAACTATAACAAACTTGCCAAGGAAAGGCTTCATTACCTCATTCATCAATCTCATGTAAAGGTGTTGGGTATGTTTGTCAACCCAAATGACATTATTAACCATTCATATAGTCCATCCTTGGTTTTAAATGCTATCTTCCATTCATCCCCTTCTCTAATTATGATTTGGTGTTATCCAGTCTTCAAATCAATCTTGCTAAAGTACTTTGGTCCACTCAAACAATCCATCAAGTCATCCATACGAGAGAATGGAAACTTGTACCTAATGGTTATCTTGTTTATAGCCCTTGAATTAGTGCACATTCACCATTTCCCATCTTTCTTAGGTTCCAGTATTGTAGGTACAACACATAGACAAAGGATTTTTCTAATTAGTCCCTTATCCAACAACTCTTGAACTTGTCTATTCACCTCTTCATTTCCATAGGTGTCATTCTATATGGTGCCTTGTTTGGTAGGCTTGTACTCGGTATCAAATCCATGCAATTACTTATGCTTCTAGTTGGAGGTAATCCATCAGGAAAATCCTTCATTAGAATGTCATTGAATCCACTCATAATTTCTTGGGCTTCTATGGGAACTTCTACCCCTTTCTCTTCTATCATAATTTTTGCAACTTGAGGTAGGAAGGCATGGCATACCTTCTCCTTTCTGATTTCCCTTAGGAACTATTTTCCACTCACTAGACAAACCCTATTACTTTTCTCAACTTCCTCATCCTTGTCCTTCAAAGGATTCAACACATACTCAACCCCATCCTTCTTGAGTTTAATACAATTACTCTTGCCGTTATGAATGGCCTACCTGTCATATTGCCAACTAGGTCTTCCCAACAAAAGGTGGCATGCATCCATTGGAATAACATCACACATTATCTCATCTTTGTAATTTCTAATATGAAATTTGACAAGACATTGTTCACTTACTAATAACTGATGTCCCTTTTGTAGCCAAGAGCCCTTGTATGGAGTGGGTGTTTCAATCTTTTCAGATTTAGCTTCTCCACTATCTCTTCTGACACTAAATTGTTAGTATTTCCACTATCCATGTAATGACCTTGTAGCATTTCCCTCCAAATTTACATTTGGTTCTAAATAGATTTCTTCATTGTGTTGGTTCCTCTTGTACCTTCTCTAGTGTCAAAAGAACATTCCTCAACGTCAAGGATTCTCCATCCCTGTCATCTTCTCCAAATTTTGGTGAGGCTACACTAGCCACACTCTCCTCAACTTATGCTATATGAACTCTAGGCTCTTTTCCTTTTCCACTGCTCTGTTGTACTTGAGGACATTCAAATGCCCTATGTCTAGCCTGTCCACACTGGAAACATGTTCCACTAAATCCTCTTCCTCTTCTCGCATTTCCTCTACCTCGAGAGTAATCACCCCTTCCTCTACCTCCATGGGTATTGGTATGAGAAGAACTTCTTTCTCCTTGCTTATCCTAAGACCCACATCTAGGATTTTACTGCCCTCTTCTTTTAGAGGGTTTACCTCTTACCCTAGAGCTATTCTACCTCCTCGAGATCTTTTCTTCTACCTTCAATGCAAATTAATTATAGGCTTCCTCTATGCTAGTAATTTTGACCATGCTAATTTAATCTTGGATTGAATAATGCAACCCACTTACATACCTGGAGATCTTCTCAACATCATCTTCAATGTGACCGGCCCTGATGTTCAATATGTAAAACTCTTTGGTATAGTCTTGCACACTTTTCTCTCTCTGCTTGAGGTTCTGCAACATCTTGAACATGGTGATCTGATGGTCTACAGGAAGAAATTTTTCCTTCAACTTCGTTAACATCCTCTCCTAGGTTTTAATCTTTTCCTTTCCTTTTATTTGTCTCTCAACTTGCACATGATCCCACCATAGAGATGCAGTTCCTTTCAACCTTAAAGCGACAAATTTTACCCTCTTAGGGTCTTCGATGGATTCCAACTCAAAATACTTCTCCATCTCTAAAATCTAATCTATAAACTCATCTGGTTTCAGACTACCACTATAACTGGGTAACTCCACACAAGGTTTACTAGAAATATTTGTCATTGCACTCAGAAACCTCCTTTAATATCTGTCTTCTCCTTCTTTTGCTTCCTCTTTATTGACCTCTTCCTCATTATCACTCACATCTGCTATGAGTACTCCTCTACATTGTGTTCTGTCCATTGCATCTAGCCTAGTTGTGATGTCTCTCAACATCTCTACCAATGCTGCATCTCCAGCCCTTGGAGTAGCTCTTCTTCTTCCTCTTGTTTGATGTGCCATGTCTATAGACCCTCTATAGTTGCAGGTCTCGCTCTTCACTCATCCTACAACAAATCTCCTTAGGATCTCCTATGAAACAATCCTACAGCCTCAAGGAATGTCAAACCTCAGATCTGATACCACTTAATGCAAGTCAAGATCTAGGGGGTTTTATCAAGCTACTGGATCAAGCAACTAAAATGATTAACACAAGACGACAAAACAAATGATTCTTTATTCATATACAACAAAAGAGTTACAACAGGAGTACAATTAGCATTACATGTATGCATTGGCCTTAGCCTTACAACATTTCAATATTCAGATCAAACTGATCTTCGATTCCAGGCAACAATCTGGAGAAATCTTCTAAACAACTCCAAAACTCATTGTGGAACCTTCGACCCAGGAGAATCTCTCTTCATAGTACAAAATCCCCATATTTATAAACCCCTGAGGTAGCCACCATCTTCATCACATGCACATGACATGTGCCACCCTTGAAATTGCTCTTGGATCGGTCATCCACATGTTTAAAACTGAATTCTTGTCGTTTCTGGGTGTTTTGCGGTGATTTTGGGCCTCACTGGACATCAGGTTATAGAGAAAGTGGGGTTTTAGGGCATGACAGGATAAAGCAGCCATATCGGCCCTCATTGCATATGTGGGGAAATCAACCTTCACAGGATATATCCTATGTCGAGTGAGATCTGTGCAAAGGCTCACGATAGTGCAAAGTGGGAAAATGAAAAAATGAGTATCACCGGATATGCGGGGTTTAGAGGGTTCACTAGACATGTCCCGTGCCATGACAAATCTGTGCTAAGTGCTCTCTAAAAGTCTACAGGAAAATGAAGTTCACTGGAGGAGGTAGGAGTTTGGGGCATCACTAGATATATCTAGTGCACTAAGCGGGGAAATCAAGCATCATGTGACATCAAATTTGCCGTAGATCCTATGATAGGCTAAAACTCCGCCAAGGCATAACTAAACTTCAATTTTCATCAGATTTTCTCCAAACTTGAGATGTAATACCCATTTGGGCCTTCTTCAAGATTAGGTCATCACTTGGCCAAAATTCTTAGGAAATTCTCTAGAAATTGATCAATCAACTCCTATAGCAACTCCTGCATCAAAACAAAAGGAAAAACAACAAGCAACAAAGTAAAACAAATATTTTTGGTTGATGAGGATTGCACGAGGACCCGGATGCTCCTGCATAAAAAAGCTACTAAGAAACCATCATGCTTAGATATTTCTAAAAAAGAAACATACACAATTTACAAGTTGATATATACTTCAATATTTTGGCCTCTTTTTAAAAAAAATGTAAGAACACTCTTGGCACAATTTTTTTGGTTGGCTCCACTTTTTTTTTGGATGGAGGATTTTATATCATCCACAAGATTGTTTTATTACCTAATATGAGAGTACAAACCTCTAGGCTGAAACCTCTTCAAATGAGAGCCAAGGATTGAGGGGTATTCATTTTGCCAAATTCGCTTGGGGCACGAGCCCAACCTCATCCCTTATGATGTCGAGCGCCTTGCACTCAGAAAGACTTTATCCTTGGTGGGATCATTTAGAACCATTCAAGTTCACCAACACACCAAGGGCCCATTGAGATTTAATTAAAACATGCCCTTTTTAAAAATCTATATTAACACTTCTAAGGTTTATTGAAACTACCTGCAATGTTTATGCCTTTATTTTTCTTCCTAGGGATATTAAAATTTAAATTAGATTTGGATTAGGGTTTTGATTGGATGTGGATGAATGATAAAATTGGATTAGGGTAGGTGCATTGATTAGGGATTTGGATTATGATTAGGATGAAATTGGATTAGGTGGATAATGGATAGGATTAGGGATGAACGATGGATGGGTTGATTTTGATAATTGGATTGGGCTAAGATGGAGATGAAAATAGATTAAGGAAAGTGGATTAGGATGTGATTAGAGTATAGATGATAAAACTCAATGATGGGATTGATTATGGATTATGATGATGGTTAAGGAGATGGTCTAGTGGATTGGATGAAGTATATGGTTATTTTAATTACCCTTACCCTCTTTAATCCAAGTTAAGAATTAAAACTAACACCTTTAACAATATAGGTGTAATATATTTTACATTACAAAGATTTAAAAAAAATTGAATTGATTTTCAAGAAATAAAAGAATTCTATACCTCAATTTTTAAAAAAATTTAGGAAGAGAAAAGGGATTCATCTATTGAAGATGTTAAAAGAAGTGTATGGTTATTTTTATTACTCTTTAATCCAAATCAATGCCCTTAGCAACATAGGTGTGATGCATCTTTAGAGATTAAAAAAAATAAGTGAATTTTCAAGAAATAAAAGATTCTATAACTAAATAGATTCATCTTGATAAAGTGGTATATAGTACCCATATAATTTTATAATAAATCTATTTATATAGAAGGAGTCTTAAAGAGTAAAAATATATGGTGGTAAATTTAAAGTTTTAAGGAAAATATTAAAAATCCTTTAATTACAAATATTATATATTTTTAATAAAGTGGCATTCACGTAATTGGTAAACTAACTAAATAGTCCTCGTCATTTAAGATGTGAGATATTTAGATTTTTAGGATTAATTTTAGAAGGATAAGAAAATAATTCAAAATTAATCTTAAAGATTATGGTCAAATATTGTAAATAGGAGAATGTTTAATAAGTTAGCATAATTCATAAGAGGAATAAAAATATTAGAATTTTCAATGCTTATGGAAGAAAACTGTGTTTGTTTTTTTGTCTCCAGAAGCATTGAAAATTCTATCATTATGGACTGTGGAAATATCATGACTACAATAAAAATATTATTTATATAAAGTGAAAATATTTTTATTCTATTGAAGGATTGTAGTTTAATTGGTTAAACACAATTGGTGAGGTTGATGATATGTTCTATGATTACACCATCCACCAAAGTTTAAAAATATAATTTAACTAATTCCACCATTCCACATCCCAATTTTACTCTATTTATACTATTCTAAGTTTCTCTCTAAATTGTAAGAGTTGGTATGGAATGCTCTATACTATGCAAGATTTGTCTATGGAGATAGCCACCCAAGATTTAAGAGCTTCAATGAAAGCACAAGAGAGACCCAACATGAAAGAATAATTCTATTCTATCAAAGGATGTAAATATGCAATACAATATATAAATTGAGACATAGGAAAACATAAGATTATGATAAGTGTCTTAATCTTATGACTTGAGACACAAAAAAGATAACTATCCTAAGTGTGCCCTAACTAAACTTAACTAGACAAGTGTGAATACCACCTAATATGGATTAGGATAGGTAACATATCTCATTCACAACAACACACATAATCTACATTATATATGAATTAATTAATATCTAACAAATAACTTCTAGAGTTGTAAGGTAGCTTAACAAAGGGATTTTGGATATCCTTAAAAAGAGTAACCAAATACCCATCTTAAAATTGTTATAAAAATTCATTAAAAAAAAATTGTAATGATAAAGACCTCCTAAATATATTAGTCTCTATGATAGATTAAACTCGTTCTAATTAATTAACATATAATAGTTCATTTAATATTAATATATTTTAGTATTAAAATAATATTTTTAACATTATAAATAGAAAACTTTCAAAACAATTTAATCTAATAAAAAGATATAATGATAATTTTATTCAAAAAAGAAAAGTGATATTAAAGAAGTTAAGATAAAAACCTGGAACTACACTTATAATCACTTCATATTTGTAATCTCCAATCACCCCAGGTACCCACGCATAGAGATTATAATCTCCAACACGGACATTTGTAATGGTAAAGTTGCCATTACTATCAACAGTTGTCCAAAATTGATAACCCTGATTCAATAATAATATGCAATAATAATATGCAATTGTGAGAGAAATATGTGCATCCTAATCTATTTATATAAAAAATTATAACTTCTAAAAATAAAAAAATCTAAATAGATTTGATTACCTTGCTTTCTCTTTGCCAAGATCCATTCTCTCCTGGAAGAGCTAAACCAATAAATGCAGAATTTGCAGGTCTAACTTCCATTTCAGTAAACCTGTTAGTCACTCATATAAATTACTCTATAGTATATGACAAGTACAAATTTATAATTGAAATCAATTTATTTCATACAATTTAAACATAGGCTATAATATTTTTATAATATGAAATTGTATATTTAGTGTTTGTTGCATAACAGTTTGATTGATTTTATGTAAGATTTATATATATATTTTTTATGTTATTCCACCCTTTTTTTTTGAATTAGTGTACAATATTTCTTTATAATTTAGTATAAAATAATATTATTTATTAAAAAATAATATTAAATTACTTAAACATTAAGAGACTTAATATTTTTATAGTTCATATTAGTAATTAAAAGTGCATTTGAGTGTTAAGTGTGTAGGACTTTTTACATCAACTAGATGAATAATTAAATATGATCCAAAACATAATGCAATAAAAGTCACACAATAACATCCAAAAATATTTTTAATAATTAAACACTTTTATACTTCCACATTTTTCCTTTTATATATACTTTAAAATTTATTAATAATTCTTTTGATACCTTCTTTAAAAATTGCTCTAAATTTTATTAAAAAAAGGAAAGGAACTTCTACATATACTACCAATCAATCAGAGGGAAAATTTTGGTTTTTCAATATGAAATGTATGTTTTTTAAAATAATTTTATATAATAAATTACAATTTTTAAAATTTATAGAGAAAGGTTAAGTAATAAAAATGGAAAGTATGAAAAAGTTATAATGTTGATGGTCAATCTTAGGAAAAAAATACAAACTTTTTTTACAAAATTTTATGTATAGCCATTTTTTTTAATAACAATGTGATGTTGCATGCTAAAGACCATTTTATAGTGTTGTTGATGAATAGGTGCAGTTAAGAATTTGTTTATTTTTCTTTTCAATTTGTTTGGGTATTGTTTATTGGGCATACTGACCTATGTTGAAGGCCCAAATTTATCTATTTTAATTACTTAATGTTTTCAAATTTTGAAAATTTAATAATAGAAATGAATATGAGATTTGTGTAAATGTTTTTTATTTAAAATATATTTTTGTTAAATTTTAATAAAATTAATGAAAGAGAGAATAGTAGAATTGTAGTTTCTTATTGACTCCCTATAAATTCTATAGTGGTGTATCATTGTTTGTCTTATCTCTACCCCTCCTATCACTATATGTGATCCTAAGCATTGTAACGCATTCCAAGACCAACTCTTCAAAGCTAGGTCTGATGACCAAGATAGTACCCATCCTACCCTCAATCCCAACCATACTGTAATGAAAAAGAAAAAGATAGAAACCAAAACCAACACATTAGAGATCGCAAGGTTTGCAAGGCTTCTTTATATTCCATGGAAGATACACCATTTGATTCTCTTAACCCTAATCCTATTTCTATCACCAAACCCTTAGAAACTTGATCCTGCAAGCCATTCACTTTTTTCTTATTCTAATCCCCTTATTCTACTACTTCTAAACATTCCCCAACCTTTCAATACCCACTTTCTTTTTGCAATTTAAATGCTATTGGACCCATCAATAGTGGTGAAGTCTATAGAAGTGACATCTAGCTCACTAAGATCACAAGGGAGGCCATTGATAGATTCACTATGTTGAATGCACAAGACAACTGAGAGGGGGGTGAATCAGTTGTATCAAAACTTCAAACCCTCACAAACATTTAGATCCACATTAACCTTTAAACATGTTATGATGATTAATCATGAAAAGCAAATAACTGAAACTAAATCATAACAACACCACACACAAAAGAACACCAAATTTTATGTGGAAAACCCTAAAAAGAAAAAACCACGGTGAGGATTAGCTCACAATATAATGTAGTAGCAATATCAAATTACAAAAGGTTCACAGCCAAAGGGCTCATTGCCCAAAAGAAAGAATGCTCACTGCAGGTGGACTCACTATCCAAGTGGACTCACTACCCACTGAGAAAGAAAGCGAGAAGAGAAGAGTGTCTCACTCCCAGTGTTTGAACTGATATAATTGCATCTAATCTATGCATGGAGTTTAGTTCCAATGAAACTCAATATTCACCACAATACAAACAACACCTTCGCAGCAACACTGAAAATAGTATACACCTTCTTCTCACTGCATCCGATAGCCTAACACATAAAATATCTCACTACATTGATCAAATTAGTATCACAAAATATCATGTCCTTCATGCATACATACATCTAGGAATCCTTGACACTTATTTATACCATCATCAATCATGAAAACATTCTCCAAGGTCGGCAACACATCTTAACCCATAAAATTCAAATTAGGTCTAGACATAAACATTCTTGTGGAGGAAAGGAATGAATGCAAACCACACCACCTTTTAGCATGGACCTAAATTCCCTCTTACACATTATTCCATGCTCCCGCAATCAACAAAGCATAACTGAAATTAGTGCAAACAACCAAGTCGACCAAACTTGAGTTAACACTATGGACTTTTAAGCACACACTTCCTCAAAGGTAAACACACCTCATGGATCTTACACAAAAATTTAACACAATCTAGAAACATCCACAGATATCTTGAAGTCAGCTGAAAACCAACAAATTCAACCACAACAACTTTCACCAGAAGAAAGTTCATAATTTGTTTACAAACAACACTGTTGAACTCTACTACACAAGAAATCACTTTTCAGAGCATCAAATCACAAACCTTCTAGATTGAAGATAGATAAGGACCTTATAATCACACATCCAGAACCACAACACTTGAAACCACTCTGCGGAGAAATGCAGAGCAAAACACTTTCTCCCAGACACACTATCATACATTGTTCTCAAACTAGTGAACACAACTTTCACTGCACAACAATCTAGAGCACCAAATTCTGGATTTAACATCTTCAACCACTTCTAAACAACATATCCAAACTACATACTTAGATCTTCAACACAAAATAAATGCGGAGCAAAAACTCAAACATCACTCTGTAAGCTAGAAGACTTCTTCAATACATTATTTACAATATTAATCAATTTTTCTCAAAAGCACTTGGAAACCCAACAATAGAAGCATATCCTTAACATCTTCAACACCTCTACAAAGAAACCAAACCACTTTTAGCAAGGCAACTTAACCAAACAACAACAACCTCATCAAAAGACACAGTTGACACCAATAACAACACAAGCTTGTTGACATCAATGACAACCCCGATTAGCACATACTTGCAACACACTACTTAGGGAGGTAATCAATAAGGAAGGTTTATTACTTTTGAGCTTTCTAAAAATACAATGGAAGTGATTTCAAATTGTAAATTCCTTTCTATCATTTTATTCTTTCTTAAGGTTGTGCCCTCAAAATAAGACTTCTACAAATGGTCTCATATAAATTGGGAGAGCAAAAGGTGGGTAATATAATTGATTAGGTTATCTACAAGTATAGGACTTTAAATTTCACCCAACTAGATAATCCAATTCAAAGTAACCCATGTTGCTAGAGTTCTCTTTTATCAACATGGCCATTCACCCATTCCTCCATGATATTATTAGCTAATTAGGGTGAGTAATATGGTGTAAGAATTCTAATGATAAGTTTGTCAATCTTAGGGTTCAACCTAGGTCTTGTATTGAAATAGATCTGACACAATCTCTACTAGAGTATACCAATCTTTTTTGACAAGGATTTGAAGTCAACCAATCCATCAATTACCTTGATAAACCTAATGTTTGATTCTATTATCATTGTGAAGATCACCTAATTTGGGATTGTCATGTTTGAAAGTGTAAGGTCACATATAAGCCTACTCAAACTTCACTAGTAATACTGTTATGATAAGACCTTCTACCAATGTCATTTAAATGGCCTAGTCAATTGATTGGTCAATCTATGCTCTTTGATTATATTTTATTGTCGAATCAATATCTAGATTACAGAGATACACAACCATTCAAAAATATTTGCCTTTGAAGCACATGACATTTATGTGAAACTTTGGATTCTCTTGGTAACCACCCACTCTTTCTCCTACTTCAATCGATACATCCTTTACCTTATATTCTATAAGTTCTTGTCCTTAGCCTCTACTCTTACCTATGCCACATGTTAGAATAAATGATTTTATTTCGTAGCATGTAGGGCCCATCCTCAGTACCATCTTTAGGACGGGAAGTGATTTCATATTTTGTTGCCATGATACTATGATGAGACATCGTATGTTGACTTTATGATTATCTTGACTATGGCTATGTTATACATGTTATTTTGGACATATGAATTTAGCTTAGATCATGATTCATACACATCTTGTATAGGCACATGCCCTTATTTGACTCATATGATGTTTTCAGGAGCATAGTGTACTTTATTTTAGTGGATTATGTCCTTTTCGACTATGGCATGCAATTTATTTCATGTGATATATTGTTTAGCATTATGGAGGTCATATTTATTGCAACTCATATATTAGAGAGATAGATATGCTTTGCACATTGTTATAGTTTCATATGATTCGTTGATTTTGCAATTAGTTTTTATTGACATTTTTGCTTTGCCTATTATATCCTAATCACAACTAATAATTGAATACAAGTGTGTAGGTTTCTCTACCAGTGAAATTGGGAAAAACACTTGGAGACCTGTTATGTTACCAATAAGTTGACTTAGCCTATTTGGAGAGGCTTAGGTCTATTGTATGGTCATGTATACGTGATGTTGTGTCAGTGTGAAAGTGTGTGTGTGGTCTATGTAATCGTAACATCGTTATGTAAATGGTAGTGTTGTTAATGTGAAATATGTGTTGTCAATGTGAGTCTAGATGTGTCAAGCTTGTAGAATGTGGCAGACTTGTGAAGTGGGATTAAATAATTGTCTAATCATATTATTAATTGATAAATTAATACCCTTCTTTTGTTATATATATATATATAAAAGCATAATAAACTTGAGAAAAATGTTCTTTGGAGCACCTTTTTGGGGTATTTTCTTTTATGAGAGGAATTGAATAGAAAATTAATAAAATAATGTTTTATCAAGTGCGCCATGTGGAGAGTGGGATAAATTTAGTGGAGCAGCATAGTGAAGACACCTGCTATCCACATCTTGAAACACATGTAGTGTCAAAAAGAATAGGTGAGGACATGTGGGAGGGGAGATCTTGGGAGACGAAGGAAGTAAGAAAGGGAGGTAGAAAGGGGAAGAGGGATCTAGGGAGAAGGGAGAACAAAAAAAGAGAGCTAGGAGGAGTAGAAGAAAATGGTATGTGGAGCTGAACCAGTTCACAGGGTTTGATGGACAGACTTGGTGAGTAATCAATCACATTTTGGAATAAATAAATAAATTTGCAATTGTAAGAGAATAGAGATTTACTATATTTCATACACTAAACTCTATAAAATAGATATATTAAATAGTTGCCTTGGAAAATAAAAGAATGAGAGGAAATTTAAGCATAAGAAAACATCTATGACAAGGAACTGTGATGTGTTATTTTCTGTTGTATTGTTTATGTTGGTAGTTCTAATTTTTGCTGTGCTGAAATTCTGTCATGAATGTGTTAAATTACCAATGAAAGTTGGCTTCTACTATTGTGCATTAGTTGGGAAATGTAAGTGGATAAACAACATTGTATGGGGTTAAGGGGAGGGATGGCTCCTGTAGAAAGAATGTGATGGGTAAGAGTACCCATAGCTGTTAAAAGAATGTGATGGGTAAGAGTGCCCTATAGCTATTAAATTATGGAATTCATTCCATGGGTGAGAGCACCCCTATAATTCTGGGTATGAGTACCCATGTAAATAAGCTACAGCAATTTTGTGTGGGTAAGAGTACCCCATGTAAGTTGTTTTCTACAGGACATACTGAATTGAAACTCTCCTACAGGTAGCCATCCTACCATTTTCCCCTCTATGAAGATTTCTACAAGAAACTTCTTGTGACTAAATGCTAAACCTATAAATGTTGTGTGTTTGTTTGGGTCAATGTTATTATGTGCAACTGTTGTGTGCTTTCTGTGGGTAAAGAATTGGGTGTGGTTATGAAACCTAGGTCTTCTTGTGTTTTTCCCTAGCTTGGGGGTGCGCAACTATTGCCTTAGGTTGGGAGGTGAGCATCCCACTGGTTTCTCCAGAATATTTGGGTTAATGTGCAGGTATAACAGATCTGTAAAAAGACTACTGGACTGAAAAGCTCCCTAGAGAATATGTGTGAACATGGAATACAGTGAATACATGTGAGCATGGAGCACTTATAAACTTGGGAAGGATATTAGGGAGTGAATAAATGCTAAGAAATGTTAATTGTGCAGTGGAACGGTTACTGAAATATTCTGCACTATGTTAATTCATTGAAATGAGGCAGGTAAGAACCTTTTGTTGTCCAATAAAGGACTATTCTTATTATATAAAGATTCTAGATAAATGTGTTGAAAACAATTTATTGGATTTGAATTTTTCCATGCTATGTATTTGTGCTATAAGAAACAAATTAGCTTTTCCATTTTAAAATGAGCTGGAATTTTATTTACTGAAGTATGCAACTGTGCTTGGCTTACATGAAATGCCCTGTTAGCAACTTGAGGAATGAACCATAATCTGTAGTTGTCCAACAGAAGTAAATTGTATTACTATTTACAGTTTGATTCTTCTCTGGTTCTCAATTCAGAAATCAAAATAATCTTTGCTGCTACAGATTTTGAAAAAAAAACACTTCTAGCATGCTTGATCAAGAGATTGGCAAGAGTTATTTGATAGGGTTTGATTCTTCCTCCTTTTGTAGCATCCACATTAATTGAACGCCTTTTTCCAGCACTTCAACACTTTCTCACGCCTTCTATAATAGCATTTACATACATAATTGGAGCAAACATCCAAACTCTATGCTTCGATATTATCAACACACAACGCACAAAGCAGAATATATATATATATATATTCAAAGGGTGCCTCTCGCCATATGGGTCTCCTCTGTCTTCCTGCATGTAGCCTTCCACACAGACAAAAAAAAGAAAATATTTGAATTCAAGCAAACTATGATTTCTTTCTTCCTTTTAATGAAGCATTTCAATAGAAACAATTTTCATGGTTGTGCCTATGAAAATATATAGTTATTTCCTATCTCTATAGCTTTAACAATTAAGCAAAGCTCACCTATGCATAGTGACAGCACCCTTGGATATCCTCTATTAACTCTATTATCATGTAAATTTACTAACAAAAAAAGTATTTTGTTACCTCTATGGACTGACCCCATGAGCGCTTCACCAAAAAAAAAAGGAGAGAGAGAGATAGTCTTTATAGTCAAAATCTAGATATGATTTAAGGATAGTTTATTATTCAGCAAGAATGTTTATGTGTGTGCAACCTCCTTGAGGAACCACTCTGTGCGCATAAATAAGGAAGGATCCATTGAGTGATGCCATGCCCGACTTCTGGAATTACTAGTTCATCCACTTAATGCCTCTGGCCCCCACTAGCTTAGAAAATTGGCGCTGCAAGGATTTACACAAAAGCTAAGAAGGTATATATATATATATATATATATATATATATATATATATATAATGTTGTAGCAAGCTTAAAACTTGTCGTAGTAGATCCCTCACCCCCCTGCGGCTTAGATGGACCTAAAATCCTCTTCTCCTCAGCAAGAAGCCATCCCTGGTCGCCGCCATGAACTCTCTCTCTGCTATCCGTTAAAAGGAAAATAATAAAGTTTGAAGCATTGTTTATGGCATCCTTGGATATGCACCCTAATTAGGGTTATGATGCTTTTGGTAAATTGTAATGTTTTTTTTAATTTGTTTACTCAGTCAAAGACAACTGTTAAGCATAGTTTTAGTGTTTAACCGTAGTTAAATTTTATAATTTTCAAGGCGGTGGGATTGCTATATTTGAATTTGTTATCGCTATATGTAGTACTTTAGAGAACTACTAATTCATTGTTAAAGCAGCTGATGAGGTAAATCACTTATTTTCTGATGATTCAGATTGAAACAACAACCACTAGGGTTGAAAGTTGAGTTGTTTTGTTTTAATTAATGCGTACATTTTCTGGGCCTCAATAATAATAACTTTTATTTAATAAGTGTAGTTTTGAGATAGATAAAAGAAATTTAATATTTAACTATTGTGCATTTTAGATTAAATTATTCAAGTTTTAGAACTATGTAGAATTTCAATAAGGTAATTAAGGTATAAACAATTAGTTTAAAATAATGAACTTTGTGTTAATTATCCTATTTGGGTTGCAATGTAGCATGCTTAAATCTGGAATAAATTTTATAATTATAATAACTTCTCCTTGCAAACATAATTTAACAAATTAAATTTTATTTGTGTTTTGAGTTATAGTGATCATTTACATGAACTAATGTGTAAGGTGATAATATTAAATTGATTTGAGTGTGACGTAAAACTATTATGGTTATTCATCATTAAAAAAAAAAAGAATATGAGTACATTAATTACTTCATAGCCCTTTAAATTTTATCCCATCATAAACTTTACTTTCAACTTTACTTTCATGTATTTATTATTTTAATGAGTAAAATATTTGATATTAGAATGTTAATGTTAATTGTATTCTATTGATATGAAGAATTAGAATGAATACTTGTAGTTAAATTATTATTATTATTACTTTCTTAGCATAGTAACTCATTAAGCAAATGGTAAACTTTAAATTTTGTCCTTGAATTCTTTCTTGATTATCAATAGGTGTCATGACTAGCATGATTTCACAGTGGAATTATATTAATCTCATAAAAAAAAAAAATTGGGGTTTTTTGTCATGTTCGCATGTTGAGATGTGGTGTTCACGTGGCATTACAGAAAGCCTCACTGGTGTAATTATTTAATTACACCTTATTATATTAATTTTACTTAGGTAATTTCTTATATTGGGTAGGATAGGATAAATGAGTACAAGTCATTTCCTTCTTTCATGGGATTCTATTTTTCTTGTCCTATCAGATTTAGAAACTCATAGGTCATCCCTTATTTTTTGGTTTTTGCCTTTTCCTCATCCTCATTGGATTTGCAAACTATGAGGATATATATTGTATGCATTTTGTCATCTTTAAGAATTAGTTAGTTGATCTCTTTTACATATTACATCCTTGAATAGAATAATATTATTCATTCATATCAATCTTCTCTTTGTACTTGCTTTTATCTCTCTTGATTTTGGGTGGCTATTTTCATAGCCAAATCTAATATGGTATCAAAGTGAGTGAATACCTAGGGCTAGTCATTCAGAAGATCTAGGATTAGAGATCATGGTTTATCTTGAAGATTTGAGTATACTCTTCTCTTGCATTGAATGATGACTTGGACAATCAGAAAAACTTGATACAAATACCAAATTCTAGGGGGTTATTTATGTCTTTATTTTATAGGAAGCTTTGGGTGATTCTTGGAAGAAATCAAATCTCTCCATTGAGTTCATGGCATTTGAAAAAGTTAGTTTTTCTTTTTATTGCATCCAAACATTTTAGGCCAGATTTCCAAGGATTTAAATTTGGGAGGTGTATGCTAGATACAATAGGTACCTAATCTTTCAGAGCATTTTGAGTAAATCTAATCCTACCATTATGTTCAAAAGGCCTAAGAAACTATCGATCAACTATTAAATTATTGAAATTGGAGCACTTTTTCTTGCTATCAAGAATTTTTCTCCTCCTTCCCCATATGGATCACATACCATAAAAAAATAAAAATAAAAATTTTATTACATAGAACTGTAGGTACCGTAGCAGCCATGCCCCACCAATGCCACCACTAGCAGTACTACACCACTAGCTTTGCCCACCTCTAGTGACTCCCTTTGGCAATTCCACCACATCACTACTCCCATGGCCAATTGCAAATAACTAGTTTCACCCTATAAGTGGTTTCCCACCCTTATTCAGTGGTTTCAAACTTGAAAAGGCTGGTTTTGGCTTGAAATGATAGTTTTGAGGTTTTCTAATAGTGATTTAGAATCTTTCAAGAATATTCTCTCTTTGGTACATTTTATCAGTTGGTATTGGTGAAATCATGTTGATGTTAACATGATTCATCCTTCAACCTTCACCCTCTCTCCATTTGCATTTTGATTTTGGCACCTAATTTTCAAAGACTCCATTCTGGGTCATAACTGTTGCAAGTATGGCTCTAAACGGTGTTGTCGTTGATGTCAACATACTCCTATTGCATTGATGTCAAGAATTGGATGAGGTATGTGTTGAGGATATTGAGAAAATTAGCCCCATCAGAAATAGAGAAGAACAATGAAGATAGTGAAGTCCTATGAAGTAAAGATCCCAAATAATTGAAGATTAGAGTATGCACATCAAAGGGTTTGTAGATATGTGTCTAAAGGTTGTCTAGTCAAGATTTTAGAGGTCTACATGAAGATCTGAAGAAGTTATGGGTATATGAGTAGAACTTGTTCTGGCAGCTATTCAGTGGTGATAGAGTGGCACAATTAGGTCTGATAAGATCCAAAAATGTAATATCATGTTCTACAGATTTGGTGGAATGTTTGGGAAGCTAATTCGAATCAACAACTTGACTGGTCTGTGGTTTGGAGGTCCGCAAGTGATCCTTCTAGTATGATAGAGATGACTGGCTGTGTTCTTGTGATTCCAGGGGAAGATGCAAATGATTGCAGTAAGCAAAAGTTGTGTGGATGTTCTTGGTGATTCAAGCAAGCTTGTGGAGGTCTCTAGATTGTGTCCAGTTTGTGTTGGTGGTCCACATTGAAGATTGAGCCTGTAATTGAAGATTTACCTCCAGGTAATGGTGTTCTTTCCAGTCCTGGCTGACCGAATGATTTGCACCTATTGCGGATAATCTAGAAGATGTTTTGCGAGGTGTGGCATGTTCCTCGAAGAAGATTGAAGTCCCAGCTATGTGTGGCCGACAGTGTAGTAACTCGCATGAAGCTTTTGTAATAAGTCAAGTTGTATGTTTGTAATTGCTCTGTAATAAAATAAGTGTATGTTGTGCTGACTTTGATGATCATTCCAAAATCGATATCATGTATAAATAAGAATTACGAAGTTGTTCAAAATGTATCCAATGTGGTCATGATGAGGTGGTGGTAAGGAAGAGGAGCAAAATAGTAGAGTAGAGATGTTGAGCTTCAATGGAATTGATTCAAGCATAGTAAAGATACTAACTTTTAGTTCAAGTTGGTAACATTTATTTTCTTCTATAGATAGTGAGTCTCCTGTAGGCAGTGTGCCTCTTGTGAGTAGTGTGCTCGGGCAGTGAGCCCTAATTGGCAGGTGCCATTTCATTTCTCATATTCTTTTAACAGAGAATAAAATCTTAGGTTAGTCACCCCGTGGTTTTTCCCTTAACTGGGTTTTCCACATTAAAATCTTGGTGTTATTTGTGTTGAGTTTGTTTTTGCTCTTAAATTATTGCATTATGCTTCCATGATTGAATCTTTGATATGCTGTTGAAATATAAGAAGGTTTAAAGTAAATACGAAACATAATTTTGTGACAACTGATTCACCCCCCCTCAGTTGTCTATCCTTGAATCAACAATTGGTATCAGAGCCAAGTTCCTCTAAAAGAGCTTAATTGCTTGAGGAGATCTAGGATGTCTTCCTACAAGAAGGATAGTCTGAGGTTTGATGGAACTAATTACACTCTTTGGAAAAACTGCATGGACTATCACTTGCAATGTATGGGAATGCAATATTGGACTATGGCTACAAAAAGGTATGTTCCTCCAAAGAATGGTCTGATAACAGTAGATGAAATCAGAGATGCTGAAGATAATCTTCGAGCTAAAGAAGCCTTACTAAGTGCCTTATCTAATTTAGAGCTAACAAATGTTATGGATTTAAAAACTGCATATGAGATTTGGGCAAAGCTAGAACTTCTGCATGAAGGAGACAAATATGTTAAATGTACCAAACTATAGAGTCTCAAAGGAAAATTCAAAACCTTGAAGATGAATGAAGATGAGAATATCACTACATTTATGCCAAAAGTAAATGAGCTTGTTTGTGGCATTAGGTGTGCTAGTGGAACCTTCGATGAAGATGAGATTGTTGCCAAAGTTCTTAGATCCCTACCTCCTGCTTACAAACACAAGGTTGCTACTATTGGAGAATTTAGATCTTTTTCAAATATCACAAGAGATCAATTGGTTGGAAAATTAGCTGCACTTGAATTGGCTGAGTTTGGAGATGCCCCCCCAAGATTGAATCTGTATTCAAAGCTAGTGTGACTGCAAAAGGCAAACAAAGATATGATCCTGGAGAAAATTCCTCAAGGAAATCAACATGGTATGATAAAGCAAGAAAGGATCTGGAAGAAGATGAGTCAGAAGCTTCACAACTTGAAGCTGTTATTGCCAAGAGATTGCCAAGAGGATCTGGTAAGTATGAAGGAAAACTACCTTTCAAATGTTTCAATTGTAACAAGATTGGTCATTTTGCCTCAAGGTGTCTGAAAAGATTTTCAAGACCTAACCCTAATAGATCAAGATTTCAAAAGAAGTGTTACTATGTTCAAGAAGATGATGATGGAGTAACAGATGATGAATCTGAGATAGGAACCAAATCTGGAAGTGACTGGGTGTTTATTACCATTAAGGAAGAAGATCTAATGCCTATTGAATCTACCAATCATAAGATAGAAAGAGCTCTGGCTGCTCAGGTTGAAGAAAAGGATGAATGGGTCATTGACAGTGGATGCTCTCACCATATGACTGGCGACAAGAACAAGTTCATAAACCTAGAAAGATATGAAGGTGGAGTTGTAAAATTTGGAGATAATTCTGCTAGTAGAATTAAAGGCAGAGGAACCATTTCTTTTGATGGTAAGAACAAAACTGGTGATGTTCTATATGTTGAAGGTTTAAAGCATAATCTTCTTAGTGTTGGGTAGCTGGTAGACAAAGGTTATGATCTCCGGTTCAAAAATGGAAAATGCAAGATCTTTGAAAGCTCCAGAACTGAGATTGCATCCGGTACTCAGACAAAAGGTAACATCTTTCACTTGGTTGGTACTGGTAAAAGTTGCTTATTTGTTCAAATTGATCAGAGTTGTTTGTGGCATAGGAGAATGTGTCATGTGAATTTTGATAACATCATTAAGATAAGCAACATCTAGGCTGTAAGAGACCTTCCAAGATTGGTGAAACCTCCTAATAGCTTGTACAAGGAATGTCAGTTAGGTAAGCATAATAGAGTCTCATTCAAAAGTAAGGAACATTCTTCAATCAGATTGTTGGACTTGGTGCACACTGATCTATGTGGTTTGGAAAGAATCAAGAGTCTACAAGGAGATAGATATTTCATGTTGCTGATTGATGACCACTCCTGGATGATGTGGGTGACTTTCTTAAAAGAAAAATCTAAAGCACTTGAGAAGTTCAAAATATTCAAGGCTATGGTAGAAAATGAAACTGGCATAAAAATAAAATGCCTTAGATCTGATAGAGGTGGAGAATTCACATCCGGAGAGTTCATTGAATTCTATGAGAAACATGGGATAAAAAGACAGTTATCCACTCCAAGGACTCCATAGAAGAATGGAGTAGTGGAGAGAAAGAATCGGACCATCCAGGAAGCTTCTAGGACCATAATGATGGAAGCAAATGTTCCTCAGATCTATTGGAGAGAAGTTGTGAGCACAACCGTTTATACTCTTAACCAGGTACAAATCAGAGGCAAGACTGGTAAGACTCCTTATGAACTTTGGTTTGGCATCACTCCTACTGTGGAGTATTTCAGAGTCTTTGGTACCAAATTCTATATGAAAAGAGATGAAGACATTGGCAAGTTTGATGCCAGAAGTGATGAAGGAATATTCTTGGGTTACTCTACTCAAAGCAAAGCTTACTGGTGCTATAACAAGAGATTAAGGAAGATTGTGGAAAGAACAAATGTGAAAGTTGATGAAGGCATGGAAAACCCCTCAAGATACTATGAGTATGAAGCTGATTATCAAAATGATATCTTAGACCAAGAAGAACAAGTTCAAGCTCCAGTCCAAATTTAGATTGATTCAGAGAATTCAGAAACACAAGAAGAAGAAACAAGCTTGAATGAACCTATCCAAGAACTAGAAGCGCAAGTGATCCCCAAAACTCCAAGGTATGTAAGACTGAATCATTCTAAAGACCAAATCATAGGAGATAGAAGCAAAGGTGTTCAAACAAGAAAAAATATTGCTCAAGAGTCTGTGACGTATTGTCTGATTTCAAAAGTTGAACCAAAAACAATAAGTGAAGCATGCAATGATGAAAGTTGGCTTAAAGCAATGAAGGAGTAATTGATACAGATTGAAAAGAATCACACTTGGGATCTTGTTCCTAGACCTAAGGATAAAAATGTGATTGGGACTAAGTGGGTCTTCTGGAACAAACTAAATGAAGATGGTGAGGTAATAAGAAACAAAGCCAGATTGGTCAATAAAGGTTATTCTCAAGTAGAAGGAGTTGACTTTGAAGAGACTTTTGCTCCAGTGGCAAGGATTGAAGCAATTAGACTATTTCTTGCCTTTGTTGCCTTCAAAGATTTCAAGGTATATCAGATGGATGTCAAGTCTGCCTTCCTAAATGGTGATTTAGAAGAAGAAGTATACATTGAGCAACTGGATGGATTTCAACTATTTGATAATGGAGATATGGTCTGCAAATTAAAGAAGGCTTTGTATGGACTCAAACAAGCCCCAAGAGCTTGGTATGAAAGGTTGGACAAACATCTTCTGAAAATTGGTTTCAACAAAGGTACTGCTAACAGTAATCTATATTTCAAGATTGATCATGAAAATATCTTGATCGTTGAAGTATTTGTTGATGATATTATTTTTGGAGGAAAGGATAGTATGTGCAAAACTTTTGCAAATCAAATGAAAAGTGAATTTGAGATGTCTATGTTTGGTGAAATGAATTTCTTCTTGGGTCTGCAAATCACTCAAACAAAGGAAGGAATCTTCATATCTTAGACCAAATATGTGAAAGAATCATTAAAAAAATTTAGGATGGAGGATTCAAAGGCAATGAATACTCCCATGGCTACCGGATGTAAGTCGAGTAAAGATGTTGAATCTCCTAAAGTTGATCAGAAGATATATAGGTCTATGATTGGAGGATTGCTCTACCTCACTCAAACTTGACCTGACATTATGAATGTTGTTGGTCTTGTTGCTAGATTTCAAGTTGATCCTAGAGAATCTCATGTCATGGCAATCAAGAGAATTCTCAAATATTTGAAGGGAATAGTTGAGTATGGATTGTGGTATCCCAAGGATCATGATTTCTCTCTTCATGCTTATACAGATGCTGATTGGGTAGGTGATGTGGATGACCGAAAAAGTATCGATGGTGGTGCATTCTTTTTAGGGAAAAGATTGGTTTCTTGGCTAAGCAAGAAACAAGAAGCAATATCTTTGTCTACTGCAGAAGCAAAGTATATTGCAACAGCGAGTAGTTGCACTCAAGTATTGTGGATGAAGCAAATGTTAAAAGACATTAGAGTGGAGTATGAAGAACCTATCACAATCTTTTGTGATAACTCAAGTGTAATAAACATATCAAAAAATCTAGTGCTGCATTAAAAAACAAAACATATATCTATCAAGTTTCACTTTTTAAGAGAGAAAGTGAACAAGAATGAAGTCAGATTGGAGTTTGTGCCCTCAAAGGATTAGATTGCAGACATTTTTACCAAACCTCTATCTAAGGACACTTTTGAGTATATTAGGGAGAAGCTAGGGGTTATTACCCCTTCGGTTCTGAATTAAGGTGCACTGATGTGCATCTATCCGGTGGAACTCACAGTCATATGTTATGATCCGGATTGATGCTAGGTGGCTGCTACTCAAGGGGAGCAGTCAGTATGATTCTAAAGCATGAGAAGTGGTTGCAAGTATGTGCCCTTTGCCATTGATGTCAAAGGGGGAGAGAAGACATGTGAAAAACAAAAAGTGGTTGCTGATCAAAGGGGGAGTAGTAGAGGAAGAGAAGGCAGTAGAGGGAGAGAAGACATGTGAATGATTGCTGATGTTAGGGGGAGCTATGTCAGTCAGTAAGGAGAAGTTCTTGTCTTGATGGTTAAAACAATTTTTCACATCATATGTTGCCATCAATGACAAATGGAGAGATTGTTGTAAGTATGGCTCTAAACGGTGTTGTCATTGATGTCAACATACTCTTGTTGCATTGATGTCAAGAATTAGATGAGGTACGTGTTGAGGATATTGAGAAAATTAGCCCCATTAGAAATGGAGAAGAACAGTGAAGATAGTGAAGTCCTATGAAGCAAAGATCCCAAATAATTGAAGATTAGAGTATGCGCATTAAAGGGTTTGTAGATATGTGTCTGAAGGTTGTCCAGTCAAGATTTTAGAGGTCCACATGAAGATCTGAAAAAGTTATGGGTATATGAGTAGAACTTGTTCTGACAGTTATTCAGTGGTGACAGAGTGGCACAATTAGGTTCGGTAAGATCCAGAAATGCAATATCATGTTCTGCGGATCTGGTGGAATGTTTGGGAAGCTAATTTGAATCAAAAACTCGATTGGTCTATGGTTTGGAGGTCCGCAAGTGATCCTTCTAGTATGACAGAGATGACTGACTGTGTTCTTGTGATTCTGGATGAAGATGTAAATGATTACAGTAAGTAGAAGTTGTACGGATGTTCTTGGTGATTCAAGCAAGCTTGTGGAGGTCTCCAGATTGTGTCCAGTTCGTGTTGGTGGTCCGCATTGAAGATTGAGCTTGTAATTGAAGATTTACCTCTAAGTAATGGTGTTCTTTCTAGTCCTAGCCGACCGAATGATTTGCACCTGTTGCGGATAATCTAGAAGATGTTTTGTAAGGTGTGGCGTGTTCCTCGAAGAAGATTGAAGTCCCAGCTATGTGTGATAGACAGTGTAGTAACTTGCATGAAGATTTTGTAAGAAGTCAAGTTGTATGTTTGTAATTGCTCTGTAATAAAATAAGTGTATGTTGTGCTGACTTTGATGATCATTCCAAAATCAATATCATGTATAAATAAGAATTGTGAAGTTGTTCAAAATGTATCCAATGTGGTCATGATGAGGTGGTGGTAAGGAAGAGGAGCGAAATAGCAGAGCAGAGATGTTGAGCTTCAATGGAACTGATTCAAGCATAGTAAAGATGCTAACTTCCAGTTCAAGTTGGTAACATTTATTTTCTTCTGTAGACAGTGAGTCTCCTGTAGGCAGTGTGCCTCTTGTGAGCAATGTGCTCAGGCAGTGAGCCCTAATTGGTAGGTGCCATTTCATTTCTCATATTCTTTTAACAAAGAATAAAATCTTGGGTTAGTCACCCCATGGTTTTTCCCTTAATTGGGTTTTCCACGTTAAAATCTTGGTGTTATTTGTGTTGAGTTTGTTTCTGCTCTTAAATTATTGCATTATGCTTCCATGATTGAATCTTTGATATGCTGTTGAAATATAAGAAGGTTTAAAGTAAATACGGAACATAATTTTGTGACAACTAATTCAACCCCCCCCCTCTCAGTTGTCTATCCTTGAATCAACAATAACAACTCTATTTTTTTAGAAATTTTGTATCTAGGTTGGTTTTTTGAGAGCTTCATAGTGATGTAGATGGCTTTTTATTTTGGTGTCAGGATTTTCTAGAAAATATAGATTCTCATAGGTGATGCTAAATAGTTCTCATTTTGGGAACTTTTAAGGCTTTGTTTGGGCTCATACAGGCTCCTTTTTGGGTGCAATTTTTTTGAAAGAGCATAATTTTTTTATTAATTCTCATTGGTGTAGTCTAATTTATCTCATTCTATATCAAAAATTGTATTTTCATCTCTCTGGCCTAATATAGCATTTGGAATACACTAAGATCAAGACCACTTCGTTGATTTGGCAAGTGGCAAATGTAATTGCACTAAATTATAGTGCCATCATCATAATTTATTGAGGGATTTCATGATGAGAGTTTGTAGGGTAATCTTGTGCATTGTTGGTTTGATCTTTATTTGTCTCATTAGAGGAATCTATCATAATCAATAATGGGTCATTTAATTCATCCTTCTATTATAACCTTAAAACAAGGAAACTATAAGACTTGGGGGGATGCAATCCTAAAACATCTCAAGTGGCTTCATCTCTTGCCCCATCTATATGGACTTATTCCTGACCCAAGTACTCATTAGAGGAAGAAAGTATGGGCTAACAAGAATAATCATGTCCTAGGATTGATTGGTTGTAGTGTTGGTAGTAGCACTATCTATGACATATTAGATATTGAGTGCCCTCACACTCTTTGAAACGTAATTTGGGAGATGTATAATACTTGAATGAGCCTCCATTCCCAAATGATCCTATTATGGACTATCTTTTAGCCCTTGATGATTGTGACAACCTACCATATGATGAATAGCTTGAATGTATTGGTGAAATAGAGACTTGTCTTCATGTTCCTTTTCCTCCTATTGAGACTTCAATTGAGACTTTAGCTTTTGTGGCTCCTATCACAAATTCAAAGGGTTCATCTTCTTTATCTATGAGTCAACATCTTGAGGCTAAGGACTCTTGCATTCCAACATTGGCAGATTCATCTAGGGACGAGCAGTGTAGTTAGATGAAATGCATTTAGATCTCATCTCCATCTCCTATTATTTCTTTAGAGTTCAGTGTTGCTTCAAATAAGGCTTCCAATGATTCAATGTAGTAGGTTCATCATCTTCCAAAGATAGCTTCTTGGGATGAGTACTTGACAAACATTACAGATCTATTTTGTGAGTATATATTGCAGATTTTGAGGATACTATTAAGGATTCATTTTAATATTTCGATCTTGTTCTACATCTATTTCCACTAGGTTCTAAATTGTCATTTTCTTTAGTTAAGATTTAGACTCCTAATTTGATTGTGGCACCTCTTGGCACTGACATGGTGACACTTGAGTAGCTTCCAAAGACATCATTCATCCTAAGAATTATTCTCTCATTACCCCTTTTAGGAATGGGAAGACATATTTCATACACCTTTGACTTTGTTTCTTCCCAAGGGGAAGAATATTGTTTGACAATCATGGACTATCTTCTGCATCCAATGTTGAGCATCAACCATTGGCACAGGAGGCTACCTAAGGGGGGATGTATGGTCTCTCTTATTATCTATATTTTGGAAGGGATTTTTTCCTCACATGGGGTTTTATCCTTCTCACTTTTTCAAGGGCGTCACCTAGACCTCACTTCATCCTCTCTTGGGAGATTTTGTCCTATTGGCTTTATTGTTCTCATCTTCCAAGGGTCATCATCATTGTACATGGGTACCTAACATGGCCTAGTTGTTGGGACCCATTTCATATTTCATATCACATTTCTCCTAAGTTGCGCTTAAGGGATGGTGTTGGTGTAATTATTTAATTGCACCTTATTATATTACTTTTACTTAGGCAATTTATAATTACTTAGGTAGGATAGGATAAATGAGTACAAAACATTTCATTCTTTCATGGGATTCTATATGTCTTATCCTCACAGATTTAGAAACTTAGAAGCCATTCTTTGTTTTTTGGTTTGTATCTTTTCCTCATCCTCATTAGATTTGAAAACCATGATGCTATATATTGCATGCATCGTATCATCTCTTTGAATCAATTAGTTGATCTCTTTTGCAGATTGCATCCTTGAATAGAATAGTATTATTCATTCTTATCGATCTTCTCTTTGTACTTTCTTTTAGCTCTCTTGATTTTGGGTTGCTATTTCCATAGCCAAATCTAATAGCCTAATCCCTCTCCCCAATCTTATAATAGTTCCAAACCACCCTTACCCTCATTTGATGCTCCCAAAAACCCTACTATATGGATTCCATTCAATCCCCTCCCAACCTTAGAATATTCTCCCACTTTTCTTTCAAACCCTCTTCTTCTTCATCACATCCCCTTCTTCACCCTCCCTCCACCCCTCACACTCATTAATATAAATTTATTGTCATGTTTTCCTTAATAAGGTTTGAAGAATAGCCAAGAGAAGAAAGCAAACTTTGCCCCCATTTTTCATTACGGAAACATGCTCAAATGGTTTCTCCTAGCCTAACGACCCTTTACAAGCTAGATCCAAATCACCTTCTCAAGAGAGATATTTGATGAAAACACAAAACCTTCTCTCAAAGAACTATTTCAATTACCTAAACTTAGAGGATGACATCATTTTATGCTCCCAATGAAATACAACATCCAGTCATCGGATATTAAGGGTTTATTTATTCCATACTAGAAATATATGGTTAAACAGTCTCATATGATCCATAAGACGAATGTCTTTATGTTGCAAGAAGTCAAAGTCAATGATATTAGATTGGATAACACTCTCAATATATTTGGATAGAAGATTTATTCTTCTACACTAACCATAATGAGGGATGTAGTTGGGTTGTGTTTGGCTTGACTCTCTAACTTTTCAAGTACATAGTAGCCTCAGAGGTGGACCCAAGAAACACGTATGTATGGTCCACCCTCTTGTTCCATGTAGAATTATTTGGTTTCTTCTCAATATTTTCCCCCAGTTCCCTCTTCAAGATAACTTGGCTCTGGGACTTGATGAGAAACAACCTCCCTATAGTTGACTGGATTATATGGGGATTTTAATTTATAGTTGAACACTTTGTCGATAGATGTTAGATAAGCAACACCCAATTGTCCCAATTGGAATTTCATGCTTGGTGGAATAAAATTTCTTACACAAGAGTTAAATATATAAGAAAGAAGATGCAAATACTTGATAATAATAAGCCACTTCAAGGGGGAAAACCTTCACAGTCTTCACATAAGAACAATATTTGAAATATGATGATTAACTACTACTCACTACCTCCTATATATAGACATCATTAGGTACTATTATTACTCAAATCCTAAAATGATTGACTTAGCATGCTAAAATTATACTTAGGAACTCATAAACAACTTAAGGATTTTTTGAGCCCTAGTAGGTTATCACATATCCCAATATAATTAATAGGTTAAAGATGTAGCATGTCCCCCACACAAGTGTTGTCCTTGATGCTAATCAATTGTGGATGCTTCTACACAAAATATTCATCTTCTCAAGTGGCATCTTTGACAAGAAAATTATTCCACTTAATAAGGTGTTATATGATTATCCTAGTCTTGAATTTCTTTGTGTGTCTAGAAAATTAACTTTGGATCCAACATGATTCTTTCCTCTTCATCTAGATCAAGTAACACTATATATGTATGGATCTATTAACCAATAACCTTCTTTAAACAAGAGACGTGAAATACTAGATATATTTTTGTTGTTGGAGGTAACTTGAGCTTGTATGCTACACTACCAATCTTCTACAAAATCTAATATGGACTATAATATTTAGCTAAGAGCTTGTTATTTTTATTTTTTTACTCTAAAGACATTTACTTATATGGATGTAACCTCAAAAAAGCCAATCTCCCGCTTCAAAATTATTTTCTCTATGATGTTGGTCTTTGTATTATTTCATTTGGTTTTGTACCATGGAAAATTCTCCTTGAGACCTAAAAGTGTCTGTTGTTGAATATTCATGTGATCTTCCAAATCATAAACTCTTGGTATAACCTTCAATGGTGAAACGATGGATGGGGGATGGTATCCATAAAATTCAAAAAATGGGGGCATTTTTGAAGCACTATGGAAGGAACTGTTATACCACCATTTTTTTAGTGGTAGCAATGCTACCCATTGATTATACTTATCTAAAGTAAAAAAATGAAGATATCCCACCAAGTACTTGTTGACTACCTTAGTTTTCCTATGACTGGGGATGGTATTAAGAGATGTGAGTTAGTTTATTATCCAAACAAGAGAATAAATATATCCAAAATTTGATAGAAAATATAGGATTATGATCACTTACAATGACCTTTCAAGCACCATGTAACTTTTGTATATTCTCCATAGATGCTTTTGCCACTTTACTTGATGTAAAAGAATGATAGTGCACAAAAATGGGCATATTTGGTAAGTTTGTCGACCACTATCATGATAACACTCTTACTTTTATACTTTGGAAGGCCTATGATGAAATTCATGGAGACATCTTCCCACCACTAACTAGGAATAACCAAAGGTTGTAAGAGACCAGGTGTCTTAGTTATCTCACCTTTATTTCTTTGATATACCAAACATTCTACAACAAATTTAAAAATCACCTTTAATCTTCTTCCCAAAGATATCATGTTTGATTCACTGATATGTCTTCAAAAATATTGAGTGACCCCCAATTGGAGAATCATGGAGCTCCTATCTAGAATATTTTGTTTGAGGGTGGAATTCTTACATAGTATAGTCTCTATTTATACCATAGGGAGTCTCCCTTGCAACAAAACTTATTTGATCTACTCTGATCATTCTATAACTATTGAATGAGATTCCATTAGCAACATCTTGTTGACACTCTAATCTCACTTCTTCAACCCAATCTACATTTAATATTGAAATAGAACACAATAATGCCTCATCTTTATCATCCTTTATGGATAGTACATTAGCCAAGTACATTATCCTTCCCTTTCTTATAGATGATCTCAAACTCATACCTGAGCATCGTAGTAACCCATTTTTTGTTCTTTAGAGGATATCGACTACTCCAAGAAATATTTTAGGCTATCATGATCTATGTTTACTTTGAAGTGTCTACCCATCAAATATGGCCCCATTATTTTACTATATGAAGAATAGCTATAGTATTTCCTTCTCATAAATAGGTCTGAGTTGATTCTTACCCTTCAACTTATGACTTTCAAAAGTAATGGGCCAATCTTCTTGCATGAGAATTTCTCCTATACCATTTCTCAAAGCATCACACTCCATAATAAAATTCTTGGTGAGATCTAGAGTAGCTAGAACTAGAGTAGTAAACATAGCCTCCTTCAGTATCTCAAATGCCATATTACTAGCCTCATTTCCACCACAAGGCATCCTTTTTTGAAAGTGTTGTAAGGGGTGCTTCTATAGGGCTATAATTCTTTACAAATATTTTATAGTATCTAGTGAGTCCTAGGAAACCCCTCAAGTTCGTAATGGTTTTAGGAATTAGCCACTCCATTATAGCCTAGATTTTGTTTGGATCAAATTTTACTCCTTCATGAGACATAATGTGACTCAAGTACTCCACCTCTTTGAGTCCAAAAATACACTTAGAAGGTTTACCATAAACCGGAAATTGTTGAAGAATTTGTAATGCTTGATCAACGTGGTGCAAATGGTCTTCTAGTATCTTTCTATAATCAATATATAATCAAAGAACACTAATAGAAACTTCCTCAAAATTTGCTTAAAGATGGAATTCATCAAAATTTGAAATGTCGAAGGAGCATTAGTAAGACCAAATGGAAACACACCCTAAACTCATAATGGCCCTCATGAACCCAAAATGTTATCTTTGGAATATCTTCTTCCTTAATTCTAATTTGGTGATAATCTAATATAAGATCATTTAAAAAAAAAATCTAGCTCCATTTAGTTCATCCAACAAATCATCAATGACTAGAATAGGAAACTTATTTTTGATGGTGTACTTGTTGAGTTCTCTATAGTCTAGACACATGCATCAAGTGTCATTATTATTATGTACCATCACCACTAGAGAGGAATAAGCACTCTAACTATGATAGATAACACTTTCTTTCAACATCTCTTATATCATCTTTTCAATTACACCGTTTTGCACATATGGGTACTTGTATTGTTGCAAGTATGCACCTAACCAGTGTTGTCATTGATGTCAACATACTCAAGTTGCATTAATGAGAATGATTGGATGAGCTGTGTGCTGAGGATATTGAGAAAATCAGTCTCAATAAGGAACAGTGAAGAATAGTGATGATAACAAGGTAAAAGTCCAAGATAGGTTGAGGATCAGAGGATGTGGTTTAAAGGGTTTGTAGATATAAGTCTTGAGATGCTCCAGTCAAGTTTTCAAGGATCCGCATGAAGATTTGAAGAAGTTATGGTCGCTCAAGTAGAACTGGTTCTGACAGGTGCTTAGTGGTGACAGAGTGAGACAGATAGGTCCGGTAAGGTCCGGTAATGCATTATCCCACTCTGTGGATTTGAGGAAGTGTTGAGGACGTCCTTGTGAAGTGTCAAGTAGATTGGTTTGTGGTTTGAAGGTCTGGAAGAACCTATTCCTTTGTGACAGTGATGACAGACTGTGTTCTTGAGGTTCTGGATGAAGGAGAGAAGGATTTCAGTAAGTAGAGGAAGTGTGGATGTTCCTGGTGATTCAGGAAAGCTTGTGAAGGTCCTTGGATTATGTTCAGTTCATGTTGATGGTCCGCATTAGAGTTGGAGCCTAAAATTGAAGAAATACTTCCAGATGAAGGTGTTCTTTCTGTGACTGGCTGACTGGATGAATTATACACCTTGCGAATGTTCTTGTGTTTGTTTGCCGACTTAGATGTTTGTTCCTAAGTTGATGTCGTGTATAAATAAAGGTTTACTAAGTCATTTCAAGATTGTATTTGTGGAGATGAGCGCGTGGTAGCAAAGAGAAGAGCGAAAGACAGAGCAGAAGGTTTGAGCTTAAATGGAACTGACTCAAGTATAGTGAAGATGCTATTTACCAGTTCAAGTATGTGATACTTATTCCTTTGTAGACAGTGTGTCTCCTGTAGGCAGTGAGCCTCTTGTGAGCAGTGTACTCGGGCAGTGAGCCCTAATTGGCATGTGCCATTTGTTCTTTCTATTCTTCTAACAGAGAATATTATCTTGGGTTAATCACCCCGTGGTTTTTCCCTTAACCGGGTTTTCCACGTCAAAATCTTGGCATTTCATGTGTTGATGTGTTTCTACTATTTATTTGTTACATTGTGCTTTCATAATTGATCTTCTATTATGCTGCTAATTAACAATGTGGAGTTAAGTACATAAAAGGGAGAAAGTTTTATACAACTGATTCACCCCCCCTCTCAGTTGTGTGCCCTAAATCCAACAATTGGTATCAGAGCTAAGTTCCTCTAAAAGGAGCTTAACCACTTGAGGAGATCTAGGATGTCATCATACAAGAAGGATAGTCCAAAGTTTGATGGAACCAACTTTACTCTTTGGAAAGGTCGCATGAAATGTCACTTATAGTGTATGGGTTTTGCATACTGGTCCATGGTTACAAAAGCTTATATACCTCCACAGGGTGGTCTGACAACCCTAAATGAAATCACAAATGTTGAAAATAATCTACGGACCAAAGAGGCTCTTCTAAGTGCATTATCTGACTCAGAGCTCTCAAATGTTATTGATCTACCAACTGCCTTTGAGATTTGGGGGAAACTGGAACTTTTGCATGAAGGAGATTAGTTTGTTAAATGTGCAAAGTTATGAAGTCTAAAAGGAAAATTTGAAAAACTAAAGATGAGAGATGATGAAAATATTACCTCTTTTATGCTAAGAGTGAATGAGCTGGTTTGTGGAATTAGAAATGCAGGTGGAATCCTAGGTGAAGAAGAGAATGTTAGCAAAGTTCTCAGATCCCTTCCTGCTTCTTATAAAATCAAGGATTTTGCAATCGAAGAATTCAGAGCTCACACAATAGTCACAAGAGATCAATTGGTTGGTAAGTTGGCTGCTTTTGAAATGGCCGAGTTTAGAGATGATCCCCCCAAGACTGAATCTACATTCAAAGCCAGTGCCTCTGTGAAAGGTAAACAAAGATTTGATCTGGGAGAGAACTCATCAAGGAAACTGTCATGGTATGATCAAGCAAGAAAAGACATGGAAGAAGAAGAAGAAGCAAAAATAGCTCAACTTGAAGCCCTCATTGCAAAGAGACTGCCAAGAGGATCTGGTAAGTATGAAGGAAAATTACCCTTTAAGTGTTTTAACTGCAATAAGATTGGTCACTTTGCCTCAAAATGTTCGGAAAGATTTTCAAGGTCAAATTCTAACAGACAAAGGTTCTAAAAGAATTGTTATTATGTTCATGAAGAAGATGATAATGAAGGAGTAACAGATGATGAATCAGAGATAGGAAACAAATCTGGAAATGAATGGGTGTTTATTGCCATCAAGGAAGAAGATCCAATACCCTCTGAATCTGTCAATCCTAAGATTGTAGAAAGAGTTCTGGCTGCCCAAGTTGAAGAAAAGGATGATTGGGTCATTGACAGTGGATGCTCTCATCATATGATAGGTGACAAGAACAAGTTCTTAGATTTGGAAAGGTATGAAGGAGGAATGGTAAAGTTTGGTGATAATTCTGCTGGTAGAATCAGAGGTAGCAGAACTATTTCTTTTGATGGAAAGAACAAAACTGGTAATGTACTGTATGTTGAAGGATTGAAGCACAATCTTCTCAGTGTTGGACAGTTGGTGGGCAAAGGTTATGATCTCCGGTTCAAGAATGGAAAATGCAGGATCTTTGAAAGCTCCGAAACTGAAATTGCATCCGGTACTCAAACAAAAGATAATATCTTTCATCTGGTTGGTACTAATAAAAGTTGTCTGTTTGTTCAAATTGATCAGAGTTGGTTATGGCATAGAAGGATGTGTCATGTAAATTTTGATAACATCATCAAGATAAGCAATACTCAGGTTGTAAGAGATCTTCCAAAATTGGTAAAACCTATAAATAGTTTGTGCAAAGAATGTCAGCTAGGTAAACAAAGCAGAGCCTCATTCAAAAGCAAGGATCAGTCCTCTACCGGATTGTTGGAACTAGTTCATACTGATCTATGTGGTCCGACAAGAATCAAGAGTATGCAATGTGATAGATATTTCATGTTACTGATTGATGACCATTCCCGGATGATGTGGGTTACCTTTCTGAAAGAAAAATTAGAAGCTTTTGAGAAGTTCAAAATCTTCAAGGCTATGGTTGAGAATCAAACCGGATTAAAAATGAAATGTCTGAGGTCTGATAGAGGTGGTGAATTCACATCCGGTGAGTTCATAGATTTTTGTGAGAAGCATGGTATAAAGAGACAGTTGTCTACTCCTAGGACTCCACAGCAGAATGGAGTAGTAGAGAGAAAGAACCGGAACATCCAGGAAGCATCCAGGACAATGATGATGGAAGCAAATGTTCCTCAGATATTTTGGAGAGAAGCTGTTAGCACTGCAGTCTATACTCTCAATCGAGTTCAAATCAGAAGCAATACCGGTAAGACTCCTTATGAACTTTGGTTTGGCATCACTCCTACTGTGAGGTGTTTCAGAGTATTTGGTAGCAAATGTTACATTAAAAGAGATGAAGATCTAGGCAAGTTTGATGCTAGAAGTGATGAAGGAACATTCTTGGGTTACTCCACTCAAAGCAAAGCTTACCGGTGTTACAATAAGAGACTCAGAAAGATGATAGAAAGTACAAATGTAAAGGTTGATGAAGGAATTGAGAGACCTTCAAGGTTTTATGAATATGATGAAGATGATCAGAATGATGTTCTAATTCAAGGAGCCCAAACTCCTTCCGGTACTCAGAATCAAACAGGTCCGGTAACTCAAGGAGAAGAGATGAGTCACAATAAACCTGATGAAGAATTAGAAGTGCAAGAAACTCCCAAAGTTCCCAGGTATGTAAGACTAAACCACTCTGAAGATCAGATCATAGGTGATAAAAGCCAAGGTGTACAAACAAGAAGAAGAATTGCTCAAGACTCAGATGAGTATTGTCTGATTTCAAGGATAGAACCTAAGACTGTAAATACAGCTTGCAATGATGAAAACTGGACTAAAGCTATGGAAGAAGAGCTGATGCAAATTGAGAAAAATCATACTTGGGATATTTTTCCTAGACCTAGAGACAAGAATGTGATTGGAACCAAGTGGGTCTTCTGGAACAAACTGAATGAAGTTGGTGATGTAATCAGAAATAAAGCCAGATTACTCTGTAAGGGCTACTCTCAAATAGGAGTTGATTTTGAAGAAACCTTTGCTCCAGTGGCAAGAATTGAAGCAGTCAGATTATTTATTGCCTATGCTACCTTTAAGGATTTCAAAGTATATCAGATGGATGTCAAGTCTGCCTTCCTAAATGGTGATTTGGAAGAAGAAGTATACATTGAGCAACCAGATGGATTTCAATTGTCTGATTAGGATGATATGGTCTGCAAGTTGAAGAAAGCACTATATGGATTGAAGCAAGCCCCAAGAGCTTGGTATGAAAGATTGGATAAGCATCTTTTGAAGATTGGTTTCAACAAAGGTACTACTGATAGTAACTTATATTTCAAAATTGATCATGAGAACATCTTGATTGTTGAAGTATTTGTTGATGATATCATCTTTGGAGGAAAAGATAGTATGTGTAAAACTTTTTCAAATCAAATGAAAAGTGAGTTTGAGATATCTATGCTTGGTGAAATGAATTTATTTTTGGGTCTACAAATTACTCAAACAAAGAAAGGAATCTTCATTTCTCAGACCAGATATCTGAAAGAATTGTTGAGGAAATTTGGGATGGAAGATTCAAAGCCAATGAATACTCCCATGGCAACCGGATGCAAGTTGAGCAAAGATGATGACTCTCCTAAGGTTGACCAAACAAAGTATAGATCAATGATTGGAGGATTGTTGTATCTCACTCAAACTAGACCGGATATAATGCAGGTTGTTGGTCTTGTTGCTAGATTCTAGGCTAACCCCAGAGAATCTCATGTCATGGCAATCAAGAGAATTTTTAGATATCTAAAAGGGACAATTGAGTATGGTTTGTGGTATCCTAGAGATCATGATTTCTCTCTTCATGCATATACAGATGCAGATTGGGCAAGAGATGTGGATGATCGGAAGAGTACCAGTGGTGGAGCATTCTTTTTGGGAAAGAGATTGGTTTCTTGGCTAAGCAAGAAACAAGAGGCAATATCTCTGTCTACAACTGAAGCAGAATACATTGCAGCAGCAGGTAGTTGCACTCACGTTTTGTGGATGAAGCAGATGCTAAGAGATATAAAAATAGAATATGAGGAGCCTATCACAATTTTCTGTGATAATTCAAGTGCAATAAATATTTCTAAGAACCCGGTGTTGCACTCTATGACTAAGCATATATCTATGAAATTTTACTTTCTGAGAGAACAAGTGAACAAGGATGAGGTCAGATTGGAGTTTGTGCCCTCAAAGGATCAGATTGCAGATATCTTTACTAAACCTCTTCCCAAGGAATCTTTTGAGTATCTCAGGGAGAAGTTAGGGGTTATTACCCCTCCGATGATAAACTAGGATGCACTGGTGTGCATCAGTCTGGTGGATATCACAAGCATATCTTGTGATCCGGATTGGTGATGGGAAGCTGCTACTTAGGGGGAGCAGCTGGTATGATTCTGATGTGTTAGAATTGCAAGTATGAGCCCTTTGCCATTGATGTCAAAGGGGGAGAGAAGACATGTGAAAAACAAGTAGTTGATGATCAAAGGGGGAGCAGTAAAGGAAGAGAAGACATGTGAAGGGTTGTTGCTGTTAGGGGGAGTTGTGACAGAAAGGAGAAGTTCTTGTCTTGATGGTTTTTCACATCATATGTTGCCATCAATGACAAAGGGGGAGATTGTTGCAAGTATGGGCCTAACCAGTGTTGCCATTGATGTCAACATACTCAGGTTGCATTAATGAGAAGGATTGGATGAGCTGTGTGCTAAGGATATTGAGAAAATTAGTCTCAATCAGGAACAGTGAAGAACAGTGATGATAACAAGGTAAAAGTCCAAGATAGGTTGAGGATCAGAGGATGTGGTTTAAAGGGTTTGTAGATACAAGTCTTGAGATGCTCCAGTCAAGTTTTCAGGGATCCGCATGAAGATCTGAAGAAGTTATGGTTGCTCAAGTAGAACCGGTTCTGACAGGTGCTTAGTGGTGACAGAGTGAGACAGATAGGTCCGGTAAGGTCCGGTAATGCATTATCCCACTCTGTGGATTTGAGAAAGTGTTGAGGACATCCTTGTGAAGTGTCAAGTAGATCAGTTTGTGGTTTGAAGGTTCGGAAGAACCTATTCCTTTGTGACAGTGATGACAGACTGTGTTCTTGAGGTTCCGGATGAAGGAGAGAAGGATTTCAGTAAGTAGAGGAAGTGCGGATGTTCCTGGTGATTCAGGAAAGCTTGTGAAGATCCTTGGATTATGTTCAGTTCGTGTTGATGGTCTGCATTAGAGTTGGAGCCCAGAATTGAAGAAATACTTCCAGATGAAGGTGTTCTTTCTGTGACTGGCCGACCGGATGAATTATACACCTTGTGAATGTTCTTGTGGAGATGTTTGTTCCTAAGTTGATGTTGTGTATAAATAAAGGTTTGCGAAGTCATTTCAAGATTGTATTTGTGGAGATGAGAGCGTGGTAGCAAAGAGAAGAGTGAAAGGCAGAGCAGAAGGTTTAAGCTTAAATGGAACTGACTCAAGCATAGTGAAGATGCTATTTACCAGTTCAAGTATGTGATACTTATTCCTTTGTAGACAGTGTGTCTCCTATAGGCAATGAGCCTCTTATGAGCAGTGTGCTCGGGCAGTGAGCCCTAATTGGCATGTGCCATTTGTTCTTTCTATTCTTCTAACAGAGAATATTATCTTGGGTTAATCACCCCATGGTTTTTCTCTTAACCGGGTTTTCCACATCAAAATCTTGGTGTTTCATGTGTTGATGTGATTCTACTATTTATTTGTTGCATTGTGCTTTCATAATTGATCTTCTATTATGCTGCTAATTAACAATGTGGAGTTAAGTACATAAAAGGGAGAAAGTTTTATACAACTGATTCACCCCCCCTCTCAGTTGTGTGCCCTAAATCCAACATGTACAACATAATGTTGGTTTCTTGGCTCCTTAATAGTAGATAAATGGCATGATCTCGATCTCTTTTGGGAGGTAGACCTTTTAGTATATCCCATATTTTAAAACTTGCGGTTGAATTCCATATTTTCATTTTATAGTTGTTTACCTTCATTTCTAACATTTGGTATTAGAGCCTTGCCAACTTTGCTTCTTGAGTGGAAGTGTGAAAGTTTTTTGAGTTTTAGTGGGAGTTCTAGTTAAGTTATTTATATATATTTGTGTGTGGAAACCATGGTTACATCTACATCTTGGTTCCATATATTGAGTAGTTCAGTGGAACTAACTATGAGTTGTGGAAGTTGAAAATGGAGGATCTCCTTGAAGAGAGGAATCAATGGTTGGATGCAACAAAGGAAAAGAAACTAGACAAAATAGATCAAGATGAGTAGGACAAGATGGATAAGAAAGCATGAGGGACAATTTGGATTTGTCTTGCAAACTTTGTCTTGTTGAATATCTTGGAAGATAAAACTACATATGATCTATGGAAATGGTTGGGTGATATCTATCAAGCCAAAAGTTTGGTAAATAAATTGTATTTGAAAATAAAATTATCTTCTTTGAAAATGAAGGAAGGTGATTCAATTGTTAATAATTTTAAATACCTTTAATTTAATTTTGAGTAAATTAGCCTCTATTGATGTTAAGATAAGTGAGGAAGATAAATGCATTATGCTACTTTGTTCTTTGCCTAAGTCATGGGAGAATTTGATTCTTTCTATTAGTACTAATCTCAAAGATCTCAAGATAGATTCTCTTGTCGCAACATTGTTGTCACAGGAAATGAGAAAGAGAGCTATGGATAGCTAATAAGATGCTCTTCATGTTAGGGGAAGGTCCAAGGAAAGAGGTGGATCTAAAGGTGATCAAAATGGGCCTAAAGACAAGTCTAAGGGTAAACTTAAGATCCCTAGTTAAAAAAATAGAGTGAAGTGTTGAAATTGCAAAAAAAGGGTACATGGTAAGAAGGAATACAAAAAATAAAAAAGAAATAATGGGATTCTACTATAGAAAAGTCCTTAGAATCAGGTGATGAAGCTTCACTTTCTTTAGGTAATGTTATTTCTAATGAACATTGGTTGGTTGACTCAGGATGCTCTTATCATATGAATCCTTATAAGGAATGGTTTTCCACATATGATGAATATGATGGAGGTAAAGTCTACTTTGGGGACAACAGTTCATATCTGATAGTTGGATGGGGCAATTTATGGTTGTGTTTTAGTGATTAGAGGATAAAAACCATCCCTAGTGTTTTACATATTACTGGATTGAATACAAATTTAATTTATGTATCTAAGTTGAATGATTTGGGAATGCATGTAACATTTGATAAGTATGGTTATAGATTGGTGAGAGAGAGCTTGGTGATAGGGAAGGGGAAAATAATGAGAACTTTGATTAGGCTAGATGCCACTACTATTTATAACTCCGCCAATGTGACTAAAAAATCTGAAATTACATGTATGTTATGGCACCATAGATTGAGCCACATAAATGAAACTAGTTTAAAAATAATTCTAAATAAAAATTTGTTAGACATTTTTTCTTATTATGATGAGTATTTAGATTTTTGTGAGCACTATTTGTTTGGAAAACAAAACAAAGCATCACTTCCTTTAGGAAGTAATAAAGCAAAGAGGAAATTAGAAATTATTCATATGGATGTATTTGGTCCTATGGATATTGATTCTATTAGAAAATCTCAATATTTTGTGTCTTTCATTGATGATGTTTCAAGATTTAATGGGATTTATTTTATGAGACAAAAATATGAAGTTTTCACTAAGTTTAAGGAATTTAAAGTTTTAGTAGAAAATTAATCAAGACATAAGATAAAGGCTTTGAGATCTAACAATTGAGGAAAATATTGTTCTAAGGAATTTGATGAGTTTTGCAAGCATGCAGGTATTGTTAGGAAAAAGGATACTCCATACACTCCTCAACAAAATGGGCTAGTAGAAAGGATGAATCAAATTATAATGGAAAGAGCCAAAAGTGTGTTAAGTGGGGCATAGTTGGATAAATGTTTTTGGGTAGAATATATGAGCACTACTTGTTACTTGATTAATATATATCCTTGTAAGGCTCTTGATTCAACACCTTATAAAGTGTGGATAGATAAGAAACCTTTTATTTCACATCTAAGGGTTTTTGGTTGTGAGGCTTTTGTTCATGTTCCAAAAGAAAAGGGTTATAAGTTGGATCCAAAAGTAGAAAGGTGTATTTTCATTGTATATGGTGAGAATGTTAAAGCTTATAAGCTTTGGAATCCTCTAACCAAGAAAGTTATCTATTCAAGAGCTGTGATTTTCAAGGAACTTAGAGCTATTTATGTTCTTGAAAAGCCAAAAGACAAAGAAAAGGAAAGGAAAGTGCATTTTGAAATTAAGCTAGAAGATGCACACCAAAAAGAATAGAATGATGGATTTGAAGATAGTGAGGTGAAAGAAGAGGAAGAAGAAGACAATTCTGAGCAAATTGAAGAGGTTAGAGAAGATAACCATGAAGAAGTTGAGCAAGCTCAAGAATAGTGTAGTGTCCCTTGTTAGCCGTTATCTCAAATCCATACAAATTTTTGTGATCACTAAAATTCTAACTCTTTTTTATCACCAAGTTCCTAATGTGGGAAAGGTGAAAGCATACAAAGATTAGAACGAGGATAGTGGAATTAACTAAAAGATGTTGGCAGCAACCTGACCAACTTACAATATAAGTAGAGACATAGAATCGATCAAGCCAAATTGGTTGAATATAAGTGAAATTGTGTCAACACTAAAATGGCAGAATAATTCACCTAATTCTGATTCACACCAAATTGGCAAACAATGAAAGTGGTGGGTCTAGTGGTGAATAGTCCAAGACATTTATACAAATATAATTGGATTCAGTGGTGAACTGACTAGGATCTTACAATGATGTGCTTGAAATCAAACTTCTGGCAGTAAACCTTCTAGAATATTACAATGATGAAATATAAGCAATTTTTACCAAATCCAGGAATTATATCAAACACTTATCAAACATACTGAAAGTAGAAATTTTGTCAAATAGTTGGCAAGCAAATTAAAAACACATAAAATAAATACCTGAATTGAGTTGATAAATTTCACTGATGATCAAGCATTGTAGCTAGACCCAAAAATCTAATAAATTACTGACAATTCCAACCCAAATTGTTGTTTTATATAATTTTCCACAAGATGGTCTTTCACATTAAAATAAAAAATTGTTAACCTTTATCATCTAAAAATGTTGTATACACCAAACCATATGTAGTATAGTTGTAATGAAGGTTCCACATATTGCCCAAACTCCTATAATGCTCTAATTTTCTATTGTACTATTGCTATTGCAACTCAGGAATCACCTAGAAATACTATAGCAATCTTAAATGACTAAACATTAGTCCCAAATAATTGTTACAGCAGTTTGCACAAATATAACAAAGTATAGCCAACCTCAATATTAATTTGTAAGCCAAAATAACCTTCCAAGATTGGAATGGTTCTTTCCCACAATGGTATGACAATTCATAAATATTAAAATCTTCACTAAACCTTTTTGAAAGGTGTAGCCCCCTTCTCAAACATGTATGACACTCATGAAGACCCAAAATTACCCCCAACTCTTTGTTAATTTCCTTTTAAAGAAAGTATGATTCCTTCCAATATTAATCGCCCACCTTAAAGACTTCATACAACATGTCCATCACAAATATTTTTCAATTTCTATTAATCCATGAAATGTACAGTGGGTCTATATCATTCTTTATCTCATTCAAGTTGATGTCAAACTTGTCCCCACCTAAGATGCTTCCAAAATATGAAACTTGGCTACAATGGTAAGTGTATGACAACTAGAAAGAAATGAGAAATGGTACAACCAACCTATGAATGGTCAAAATTAATAATTAAAAATCTCAAATTCAGAAATTAATTTTTTATTTTCTAATATCTTCTCTCACCAAAATTTTGGAAACTTCACACAAAATCTAGAAATTATACCAAATTGAAACTTAGAAACTAGTGGGTATGTATTTACTTTGTTTAGAGGTATAGTGAGTTGGATGAGTAAGAGGTAGCCCACAGTTGCTTTATTTGCCACCAAAGAAGAGTATATGGCTGCTACCCATGTATCTAAGGAGGCAATTTGGTTACAAAAATTTTGTATAGGTATTGGTTTTGATTATAGGACAATTAAGATTGGTTGTGATAGCTAAAGTGCAATTTTTTAGCTAAGAATCTTATATACCATGCTCAAACTAAGCATGTGGATATTCAATACCATTTTTTTCATAAAATGATTGCAAATGGACAGATAGAGTTAAATAAGGTTGACACTCAATATAATGTTGCAAATTCTCTTACCAAGCATGTGAGCATAGAAAATTCCACTTGGTGTAAGGAGGCTATGGGCCTTGTATTTTGTACTTAGTTGATTTATGCTTTCCTATGGATGTATTAACAATGTATGATGTCAAGTGGGAGAATGTTAGGGTTAAGGTGCCATCAACCTTGTAAATCCTATGTATTTAATTATTTCAAATATTTTTTGTAAATGCACTCATAAGGGTTGAGGGATTCACCATCATCTATAATTACTTTTTTTCTAGTGTAGTAACTAAGTATTTACTAGGGGCAGTAATTTATAATTATCAACAAGGAGTTACTATTTACTGGTCAAGCATCTTAATAGTTATGGAGAATCTAGGTGTCCAACTTATTGGAGGTTTATTAGGACACTTTTCATTGTCTTTTCATGGATATTATTATCCCATAACATCTTGTACAAGAAGACAGAAACTACCTTGAAAGAAAGGACAAACTAGGTGTCCATTTTGGTGAGTCAGTTACAACCTACATGGGCTATATTAAGCATGTTGCGAAACTTCCAAGGTAGGGGTGTTGGGATGTATAACCATCTTGGACACCTCATTTAGGTGTTGAAATACTATCTAATAGGTGCTTTGGGTGGTAATAATGTAATATTATGAGAAAGAGTGAAAACTCTGTACACATGTGTTGAAGGATTGAAGATTGAAGAGGAGATAGGAAGTGATTATGTTGTAATCTCTCTTTTGAAGATAATACAAACTTGGCCTCTCTTTTTGGTGGAGTTTATTACCCGAAATGGTTTTCTCCATGTAAATATGGTGTTATATGTTGATCTCTTCTATTCTCTATTTCTTATTGTTGCATTTATTTACATTATTGCAATCTCCATTTGGCTATCTATTGATTAAGTTCATATTTGTAGTTGAATTCCATATTTTCATTTTATAGTTGTTTACCTTCATTTATAAAAACCACATGAACAACTCTTGGAAGTTTGCCTCTATTATTCCCAAGGTAGTAAGACATTGGACTCCCAAAATGATGTCTACTCCACCCATGAGAATAAAAAACATAGGGAAATCTAGTTGATATTCTCCCATGGTAAGTTTAATACTATGGCATTTTTGAGAAACTAACTACACCCCCATCAAAAATCATGACCTAAAACTCTAGAGTTGGATAAATAAAACAATTCAAGTGAGAATCCAACTTATTTTTGATAAATTTGTGAGTACTTCCTAAGTATATCAACATTGTTACCCTCTCTTTTTTAAAGAAGCCCACCACCTTGGGGGTTTGTGGAGTGCTAATTTTAGAAAGTGCATGCTAAGAAATAGAAGGTTGAGTATCTCCCAATTCTTTATCTAGATCATCAAAAATTTCTAATACTAATTCTTTCTCCTTTTCTTCTTCACTAGCACCTTCAATGTAAAACAACTTCTTTCTGGCACATTTATGTCCTTGACTATATTTGCTATCATAGTTAAAGCATAACCCTTTGGCCCTTTTTTCTTCAATTTGTTAAGGAGCCAATATAGTAGGTTGAGTGAATGATTGTGTTGGGGAGATCCTCTCTTTTATCCTTATGAACCTCTACCTTATGTTCACCAAAACATTTTCCTCTACCTTCCTTTCCATAGTCATTGATTGCGAGAGAGTAGTTGGATTGAACATGCATACCTCATATTTGATATGGTCCTTCAGACCCCCTAGATATGGTTAATTCAAAATTTCCTCTATAACATGCTCCACTCTTAAAGACAAGGTCTAGAATTGTTGAGTATAGTCCTTAACTATATGTATTTGCCTTAATTTGGTGATATGTCTGAAGTAGATATCCATAAGACTATTACCATAATTTGTTGTGAGCTCCTCTTAGAAAACAAACCATGTGACAACACATATTTATTTTTCTTCTCATCACTTGGTCAATGATACCAAATGAATTAATCTTGATCCAAATATAATGATGTCATTGTAAGCCTTTTTTGACATGGAACATGATGAAGATCAAATAACTACTCCATTTGGTATAGCTAGTTCAATAGATCCTTACCATCAAACTTTCACATATCCATCTTTGGCATGAAGTTCCTAGAGCTACCATAGAAGTATTTGGCTAATGGTGCTACTTTCTATTTGAATCAAACTAGGAAGCTTCATGTCCCTTAGAAGATATGTTTGCTTCCCAAGTAGTGTGGTATGGATTCACCCGCAGGTAATCCATAGAACTTGTGAGAGAATTTATCTATTTGATTCTTTTTTAGAGATCTTTCTTAGAAATCCCTTTTATCTCCTCCTTCAATGCCAAAAAATCCTTCTTGGGCTTGGTGGTTTCTTCCTTTGTATTGTCTTCAACATCTATGGTATCTATCTCTTAAATTATTGGATCATCCTTCCTGTGTGTGACTAGATTCCTTCTCTTACCTCTTGTTGAAGCCCCAACCATGATGTCACAAAAATAGTTTTCACAATAACTTATTCAAAACAAATCAAAATAAGATAACATGTTTATTTAACTCATCTCATCCTAGAACTCACATTTACAGAAAAACTCCAAGAAATTTATTGATTTGCAACCTTGGAAGTGAATTTGGTGAAAACCTTAATTTTTCAGTAACTCCTTCAAAACTACTTTAAATGATATTAAAATTAGAATATAGTAGCTTCAATATGTCCTTGATCAACCCTCTAGATCTTTGAAAAACATCACCTTGTTTCTTCCCTTTTGAATGCTGAGATCATACTCTAATAGCACTTGTAATGAAATTTATTGCATAAGAGAAGAATATAATAGGAAAGGAGACACAAATATACTTGATAATAATAAGCCAATTCAAGGAGGAAAACCTTCAAAGTCTTCAAATAAGAATGGTATCCACAATATGAGGATTAACTACTACTCACTACCTCTTATATATATGCATTGTTAGGTACTAGTCGTACTCTAATCCTAATGAGGTTGACCTAGAATATTAAAATTGTACTTAAGAACTCATAAATAACTCAATTAAAGATTATGTGAAACCTAGTAGGTTATCACATATCCCAATACATTTAATAGGTTAAGGGATAACACTTAGACTTTGGGCTGAAACTTCCTGAGGTTTTTTATCAATTCATGGCAAGGTCACTAGTCGCAAGCCCAATTTCAGTTTACCTAGAACAATTAAAAAGAAGGCTTTCTTAGAAAAAAGAGTAGAATTAACTAGTTTTAGGTTTATCTCAACTTCATTATCTCTCTCAACCCTTTAGATCTTCCTGTCTTCCTTGACCTTACCATAAATAAAAAATTGCCTACTAACCTTCACCTTATGTTTTTGCACCCATTTTGATGATCAATCCTCGAGTTATGTTTTAGGACCATTTGATCTTATAATGGCTTTTTCCTTGATCACAAATATATAATGCAATTAGTCTTAGCCTTAGGAACACCTCATCTATTAAACCTTAAAAGTTTGGACCCTTGATTCTTCAAGGACACCTACATTGGCCCTATGCTAATGTTCAAACACCTACATAAACCCAACACTATTGTCCATGTTCAAATCTCAAAAAGTAACTTTACCTAACTATTTTCTCACTAATCCTTACTACATTTTCAATGGGAATCTTCCCAAAAACCTATTTTCTACCCTTCTTTCCCTCCAAGACTCATTATCACTTGCAATTAGGAAAACTCCACTCTCTCCCAACACATAAGTGATTTGCAAAGAATCCATCAAAGAGCAAGGAAACAAGAGAGGAATCTAAACTATGAGTATTATGAATTCCATTATGTCATTTAAGCTATGGATTTTTTATAATATCCTTCCCTCTTTCCATCTCTCCTATCCAATCCATCACTCTCCCTATAGGAGATCTTTAAAAGTCATTTTCCCTTGGTTTTTGTAAGGAAGCTAAGGTAGTGGAACAACTTCCTACACTAAACTTGAGAGGAGGGTTATGCAAAAAAATTTAGATCTTTACAATAGTTACAAAAATTATATAGAAATAAACATAAATAGCAATCATACCACAACACAATGATTTACATGGGGAAAACCCTTTCGGGATAAAACCCTACACTTGAAAAGTAGCCCAATATATTATTCAGAAATCTCAACAAGATTACAATATACTTGTAGAGCAAGCTTTCGCAAAAGTATCACCAACCAAAGATCTAGAGGCAATTCAACTCTATAAGACTCTTACACACAACCTCCATCTCAAGCACCTAATATATAGGAGATACAATACATGAAATTATCAAATGGTAATTACAAAACCATCAGCTAAAACCACCCAAAAGTGGCACCCAAATCCTTAATGTTTCATTACCTTTAATCAAAGATGCCTTATTATGTGGCATAACATGCATCAACAAGTGTAACTCCCCCTTACAACTCTTTTTTGTGTCCAACATGTTTTTACATTTTCCAATATAGGAGGCCCAACTTTCGAAGGCCATAACTTTTGATCTAGGAGGTTGATTGGGCCTTTTTTTAAAATTGTAGAGCTCAAAGAGTGTTAGGGATTGCATGCAGAAGATATCAATTAAATGCAAATAAAGATTAAATAGACGAATGAAAATACATAGAAATAATAACAACGAGAGACAAGTTTTAACGTGGTTCACCCAAACCTGGGCTACATCCACCAACAGAGAGTCCAATATTATTATCTAGTAAATCAAACTGATTACAACTAGCAATCTTTGCAATGCAATACCATTGCAAAATGCTGCAATGCATCAATAGAAACCCTAACCCTTAGCCGCTTTTATCAAGCCTTATGTCAGTTACAAAAATAGGGTTTTTTTTAATGTCGGCCAATAGAAAAATAACTCCTGACGCCTTTATAAAATAATAGGCAAATTTTGGGGGGAAACTACGCTGAAACAAGTGGAGAAAATTTAACCTTTGAGTCTGATTAGGCTCCATATAACAACAAAAAGATCATGCACCGGGAACCCTTGTAGGTGGTGTTGAATAACCTAGAATTTTTATTTTGGCCAAAACCCAACTCTATAGCCTAGAAATTGAGTTTATTCAAATTTTTAACAAAAAAATGTACTTTTTGTAATTGCAAGGTTGAGACACCTTTCCTAACATTATCCCACTTGTCGAACACCTTGCAAGAGCAAAGGGGGAGTCAAAACCATGATTTAATTCCTAGGGGTTGAGAGGCCCATAGACTCCAAACACCATCTAAACTTCTATGTGCTCACAAACTTAGTTAATGAATCTACAACATTCATCAAATTCTCTTCCTTAACTAGCTCCACTCTACCATCCTCAACCATATCTCTGATAAAGTGATATTGTACATCAATGTGCTTGGTCCCAGCATGAAATGTTAGGTTCTTAGCTAGCCAAATCACACTCTAAATATCACAATAAACAGTCACTGCACCCTATTTTATTTCAATATCTAAACACAAACTCTTAATCCAAATGGATTCTTTACAAGCATGAGTAGTTACCATATACTCAACCTCAATAGTGTAAAAAGTGGCCATAGCCTATTGCTTACTCATCCAACTAATTGCACCACCAAATAAAATAAACACATAAGCACTAGTGGATCTTTTTCTATCAACATCACCTGCCCAATCTAAATGGACACATAACCATGGATATCAAGGGAATGCCCATCTCCTATCAAATTACCATGATAACACAAGGAATACTCTAAGGTACCCACAAATATCTGAAGACTCTTTTAAATGCATCCCAATGAACTCCACAACACAACAAGATATGCAAACACCACCAAAAAACCTTAACAGTTAGGAGAAGTAATGCTTGAGGTGTTGGCCATGAATCAACAACTCGATGAGATCACCATCTAGACTCCTAAAATAGAATGTGCCTTGACCACACTTAACATAAAACATGGTTTGCCTCTATCATAATCTTTTCTAGGTTAAGATTATAAATATATATAGAAATAACTCCCATTGCTTGGGTAATTTCTGGTCTAGTACAAACCATATAATACATCAAACTTCTGACTACACTGTGGTAAGGCACTCTAGTCATATCTTCCATCTCCAATGGGTATGTTGGACATTGTGAAGTAGATAACTTCATTCCAACTATAAGAGGAACACAATGGTCTATAATCCTACATGTTAAACCTCTTTAAAATTGAATTGACATACTTACTCTAGCCAAGCCATAGTTTTTTGTTCACTCTATCTCTTCTTATTTCCATCTCAAGAATGTGTTTTTCTACACCAAGATCTTTCATTTTAAATTTAGCTACAAGTTAATACTTTAGTTGTAAAATCATTCCTTTCCCTTTACTAATAAATAACATATCATCAACATATAATGCAAGAAATAGCAAATGATCACCATCAGATTTATAATAAACACAGTGATATAATTTAGAGCACTCAAATCCCAAACTCAACACATATGTATCAAATTTTTGGTACTACATCCTAGGACTTTGTTTTAGGCCATACAAAGTTTTCTTCAATTTACAAACCAAATTACTTTTACCTTTCACCCCATAGTGCTATAGTTGTGTCATATAGATATCCTCCTCCAAATCACCATGAAGGAATGTCATTTTCACATCCATTTTCTCAACCTCTAGATCATAGGTAGCATCAATAGAAAGCAAGAATCTAATGGATGTCATTTTTTCAACAGGAGAAAATATCTCACCATGATTAACATCCTCAATCTACGAGTAACCTTTCAGAACCAACCATGCTTTGTACTTCTCAATACCTCCATCAGAACCAATCTTTTTCTTGAACACCATTTGCAACCAATAGGTTTTTGTCCTTCAAGCAATGGTACTAGATCCCATGTATCATTCTTTCTCAAAGCTACCATTTCTCCATCTATGGAAATATTTTAGGATTCTACATCTTTCATACCTAATGCCTCTTCTATAGATCTTGGTCCATCCATGTTAGTATTCAAAGAAAAAATACATCTCCAGTCATTAGGTGAATACCTCTTCAGGTGGTTGTCTATTCCTTATAGACCTTCAAACAAGCTAAGTTGGAGGTTCTTCCTCTTCTTCTGAAGATTCAAAGCTAGATGAGCTCTCCTCAACTTCTTGTCTATCTAGGGGCGTTGATTCAACTTTCTTAGGTGCAGAAGGAAGTTGAATCACATCTTTCTGTTTACTTTGTTCTGGTTGTAGTATAACATATATAAGAAGGCTTAGTTTCTCTAAAAATCACACTTCTACTATACATTACCTTTTTGTGCATGTTATCTCCTAATAGTGCACCCTTGTCGAGTAAACTCAGCCTAGTGGTGAAACATTGGAAAGCCTCCCTGATTGTGGGCTCAGATAATGGAAGCTAACCTCTAGAGTAAATTGGTTCTTAAGGTACTCACCCAAAACTATTCTTGTTGGGAAAAGGGTAAGAAATATTGCATGAAAATGAACCTAACTCCTAAGGTGATACACCAAATTTGATTCAAGCCTATACTGTTGTCTTAACACACAATTTTCTCAATAGCTCAGCTCAACTTAACACAACTTAGATAGTTTAATATATCCATACATAAGTGTTTTGCAAGGAGGCTTGATTCTCTTAACACTTTTGAAGGAAAAGAGTTCTTTCACAACTAAAGTATCTATTTGAATCACTGCACAGCTTACAACCAACAAAAATATATGTTTCTTCTGCCTAGGGGTTCTAAAATGAGACAAACATTAAAGGAATTATCAAAACTCACAAGAAAATTCATCAATCACACACTGCACACTATGAGATAGCTTATGAGAAGGTAAAAAACATTGAATTTCATTGATAAAAGGTGTAACCAACTTTGCACATGCCTGAGATTGAGTTATAATGTTGTCTCCTACTGAAAGAACTCCAAAAATGAGCTACAATGAAGCATGATAATAGAAAGAACTAACTGCAAAAATGAATAATGAAGTCACTATAAACCTCTTGTCTCATCAGTTGCACCAAAATAGGGACCCAAAACCCTTTGGTCGTGCATAACCAAAAAGCCTAAAAAATAGCCCCTAAACCCACTTCAAAATGAGTCCCAAATGAAGAAAAGGTCAAGGCATGACCTTACCTATCATAAAGGTATAAAAAAATGCTCCTAGATGCTCTCTAAGGCCTTTAAAACCAAGTCAAATCACTCTTATATTTCCTAGACATGTTGGTCAACTTCCTCCAACCTCCCTATATGCTTGGCATTTGATTAATACTCAACTACATCCTCTCCCTTTGACTGTCATGACTACCAACACCTCTTATCTCTTTTTGCACTTCCATAACATCAAATAAAGTGATTTATAATTGCATCACTTAACTTAATGTTTTACATTTCAAAACAAATGCAAGATAAAAGGTCATGTTTCAGCCTATGTCTGAAGTCAATACAAATAAAAATAAGGTGACACACACTTATTTCTAGGCACATACACAAGAGGTCGAGGTATTACTTTTATTGCAAAGTTTTAATCAAAAGGCAAAAAATGCCTTTAACCCATTAGCACACTTAGGGTAAAAAAGAAACCCTAACACAAAAGGATCAAACAAACCCTTATTTCTCATTTTCATTTTGCATTTCAACTTCTGTGTTCTTGGCGCTGCCATGGTTGAGCTTGCCTGAGCTTTTGGAGGTTTCAACTAGAGTTTTAGACTGCATTTTTCACAAGAAATTAACAGAAAATATTCGGGTAGGCTCTCTGTCACTCAAAATATGCCCTTTTTCTTTTCATTTTCTATCAAAAGAATGCATTTCTTGAGCTCTCATGTGTTGGTATAGATGAAAATGATGAATATATTTGATGTTTCTATGCATTATCTTCATGAGCAAAATACAGTCCATATTTTTGGTCCATGATTTTTTGAATCATTTTTCTCAGCATGATGTGTATTTATTTCTGTAGCCCATGATTTGACATGAAGGAAGTATATTTGTTACATTCTGAGCATGTTTTCCACTATCACTACAATATACACTCATGCATTATGTAGGAGTTTTCTTTTTTCTATTGAGGAACAGGGTTATATTTCTTGCATTGACTTATGCTTGGCCTCCCTATGGTTTGATATGACATGGCATTTACTACCTTGTACACAGAAAGGCTTCATCTTTTGTGCAAAACATTACTCTATTTGCACTTTCAGGAATGAAAAACCAAGCTGCTACAGGCTTTCGATGATTGTGTGATAATTCTTGAAAATCATGATGTCAATGAGTAGTGTTATGTGATCTCTATCTCCATTCTTTTGAAAGCACCATTGATTCAAAGATGCATGTTTCTATCCTTCACTTTTATGAACCTACAGGGAATCTCTTACCTGTTTGTTTATTTGGGTTTTGAATACATAGAACAAAATATGCTTTTGTGTGTTACTCAATCATGACATCTCTATCATTATTAGATACACCTACAGAATGGTATTGTCATTTGAAAACCATGTCCTTTTCTTGTCATTGACGCAAAGTTTATAGCTTGATGACACATGACATGATTTATCATGCTCATCTCTTGAGTCATGATTTCTTAATGTACATGGTGATTGACTTTTATGCTCACTGTCACTCCCCTTGTACTTGTATGGGCATTGTGTATCATGTGATCAACAAGACTATCCTTTGAATAGTCTTTGGGACTGTTTCTATGCATAAGATCATCGCCTCCTATTTACTTTCTGTTGTCATGACTTCTACCTAATCCAGGTTCTTCATAAGTCACTAATGAAACACTTTCAGATATACCCATAAGGACATCTTCGTGCTTATGATACTCTTAGTGATACAATCATCATGCCTTTCGTTGACTGTTCCCACAATAATCTAAGGTATGGTTTGTGACTATTGGAAAGGTCTTTAGAGTATATTTATGCTGCCCTCTATAGCTTAGATCATCTTGATACTCTTTACACTGTTTCGTTCATTATCAATGCATTGAATCACTGCCAATAGGGACTATAACTGCTTTGCATACTGTCTTATCACTGTCTTTTGCTCATAGAAGCCTTTATAATTGTCTTCAATCTTTGTCATTAATCACTAATTTTTGTCAATGCAACTTCATGAAACCCTCAAAAGTCTATTTTTATCTGTGAATACCTTGACTACTATCCTTTTGCTCCTACGATATGAGCAGATGAATATGATTATGTAGGGGTAAGCCTTTTTTATTGTATTCTTATGTGTTTTTCCTATCACCACAATTGTCTTGATGATCTCAAACTCATTGTCATATAGGTCTCTCTCTGTGGTAGATGATTTGCTCATGAATATGGCAGTGTTTGGGATTTGTTTCATTGACTTTATGCTTGATACCATGAATGCATATCATGACATAATGAATGCCTATGCTCTTTTCTTGTCTGTAAGGTCTTCATGCCTTAATTACAATGTGTCAGACCTTTTGCTGCACTTTATCTCTATTATTGTGTTCTAGAACAATAGATGATTGTTCTTTAATGTGATTCCCATGACTCCATCTTTTATGCATCTCATATTGTTGTGACAGTGATTGAATGCTTTGATTGCTAGAGGACTTGTCCTTTTGTTGTCTTTTGTCCTCACAAACTCGCTCTTGAGATTGATGTTAATTGTCCCTAGCTTGAGATTTATGATTATGGCTAGTATCAAATCATAACAAGAACAAAAGACTAAACCCTTAATGCTTGAGATCCCTATGATTTTATCCACAAGATGAAGCCTTGAGACCTTTCTAATAACTTTGCTCCTTGTATTGAAGACTATATTGCCATGACAGTGAATGAGGTTACTGTGAATGATGATAGATGGTTTATCTTCACTATGTTCACTCCATATCCATGATGTTTTGTAGGTGTAGGTAACTTGACTATCTCAAGAAGCTTCTTGACATAGCTTTGTGAGTAAACCAATGTCTATATGCCTAGAAGACCACTAAGCCATGTGACTTCCTCCCCAAAACTATCCCATGAGAGCTATGATTGTCCCTATATCTCTTTTGATCTCCTTGACTATGCACTATGCATCGTTTGCACTTTTACCACTTATTATTAAAATGTAAACTCATAAATGTTGAAAAATTGGAATGAAACCTCTCACCTATGCACTATTTCCTCATTCATGATTGATGATCATTGTCTTTGTATATCTTCCATGATGTGACTTTATGAGCCAACGATAGACTCACTTTGACTCTGTTCTACTATCCAATCATGGTGGTTGCCTTCTCTTATTGGGTTCCAATTAAGTAAATATTTTGTCATTTATGATAGTGATGTTAGCCAAGTCACGATTATAGGTGATGAGATATATACTTAAAGTTGATAAATGTAATGCTTTTACACTCTCATCCCTCTCAAAACAAGAGGACAGCATGCTGGGCTCAACCCTTGTGGGAGCCCATTTTACTCCAAATGCTATGATGTCAAATGAAAGATGATCCAACAATTAAAAACTTCTCCTATACCTACATAGTGAACAAACATATTAGATAAAACAATGAAACTCAGAAATTGATGGAACTGATGATGATCTCCTGCTTTTCTTGATATCTGTGATGTTGCAAGACTATTTCAATGCCTTAGGAGAATAAACTATATATTTTTTGATATAGTATATGTAAATAATATGGATCCCGAGCTCTAACACAACTTTCTCTCATCCCTTGCAGGCATTCAAGCAGCAGCAGGACAACGTCTAGAGCAACAAAGTGATAGGAATTGAAGCAAGGATGCAGCCTTGCAACCTAGGATTCATCATTTAGGCAATGACGGATCCCTAATCTTTCCATATGCTCTTTTTCTTTCATGTCTACAAATGTATAGTTTATTCTTATTCTGTATTGAAATAGTTATGCCTATGGCTTGTGTGGGACACCATACATTTATGATTATCAATAAAAGGCAGCATTCATGCAAAATCTGTGTAATCTTTCTCTTGTAAACATTTGCATAATGAACTATAATTTGTTTGATAATACTTCTATGCATATGAAAGGAACTTAGCATAATTGAATGTGTACATTTTATCTTTAGTTGCCGGTGCAGGAGCACCTAGTTGTTTAAGTTATGGTTAATGTTCAAGTTATCTTGTTTTGGTTTAATAAGGTCTCTGAGACCATTTACTTGATGTATGAGGCTTGAAAGCCATATTTGTAATGGACTATGTCCAAATAGCTAGAGTCTACTATGGTTATGTTATAAATCCTAGTTAGGACAGTTATGTTGTCTTAGGTAGTTTGCAACAGTCATTTAAGTTTTAATGTTTATATAGGATAGTCTTGAAAAAGTCATTTTAATCTTCATGTTTTGTGGCCTTTAAAAGGCATGTCATAGGTTTTAAAGGTATGGAGGAACCTTGTCTAAGGTTAAATGTTAAACAAGCAACATTCTAAAGATAAAACAGTCAGTTTCTAAAATTGTTACAAAGATAGCAGTTACAAAAATAAAGAAAAGCTCGTTGGTGGGACAGTTTCCTTGAACCCCAAATGACTTCTTGCAATGTATAAGGCTTATGAAGGATTGGTTGTAGAAGAGATGAGGGGGATTTGAAAGAAATAACAGAAAAAACCACTGTTTTCTATTTTTTTTCCTGCCTTTTCTGTGTTTTATTGTTGTTTTCTGCCGTACTGTACTTATGTATGGATTCATCATAGACCATTTGCATATGGGATGGAAAGTATGAAGTGTTAGCTTGGATTTGAGCAAGGTTTGAGATCTTGGTGATAAACTAGATGAAATATATCTTTTGTTTCTCACAAACTGTCCAATAGAAATTGCTGTCTCCATTTGTAATTTGCTGTTTTCCTGAGCATACCGTACTTGTATGGCCTGGATGTGACTGATATTCATGTTGGCCAACTAGAGGAGTGAAGTGTCTTTGATTTGAGTCTATTTTGAGGATTTGACAGTAAGGCAGGTGAAAGAAATCCTTGTTTTCCTCTAAACTGCTCTAAAATCTACTGTCACAGTTAGTAATTCGTTGTTTTCTGCTTTTATCCGTACTTGTATGGCTGTGTAGTGGGGGATGCCTTAGATGGTTGGTTAGGGTGGAGTGTCACTTGTCTTGTGCAATTGATTTGGGCTCTTGACATTCTTATTTGTCTCTGCATTTCTCTTTCCTCTGAAAGTAGGTTTGAAAACCTAGTTTAGGGCTCTTGTGACAGTCCGATGGATTTTTGCCCATTCCATTGACATTTTTCTATTTTTTGCTTAATGGAATGGGTAGTATACTAGGCAATACAATGGCTTGTGAAGGTTGCAGGTGCAGGAAAATAGTGTTGGTGGAGTTTGTCTTGAAAATGATCCACCAAGATCTTTGCATTGGTAAATGGAGAAGGGCAGCAGTCACTACAAAGAAGACATAGGTAAGTTTGGTGAGGTATTGCTCTGTCAATGATGACAATAGGCATGTTAGGCATGTGACTTTCTTAACTAGATTGAGTTTGTGTTAAGGGGAGATCACCCCAAGATGATATTGTGACTATCCTTCTCTTGGAGCAGTGAGGTGTTATGACTGTCCTTGAAAGGTATGGTAGATGTTGTTGTCTTGCAGGGTCTACATAGTGAAGATGGTGAATGGAGTCAGATATCATATGATTGGTATCCTGAAGTCCCTCATTTATGTTTGTCAAGAACAAGGTAGTGATTGTGTTAAGCCTTCATTAAGAGAAGTCTGATCTCAGTGAGAAAAGAGTGAAGCTCGAGAGCCTTTGCATGTGGTGTTATGAACCATGATGTTGTTGTCCTTGATGCTCTGCATCATTTTTGGTATCAGAGCTAGCAAGTAGATCCTTGAGGGTGTAGTAGGGTCTTGTTAAGAAGTTAAGAGTTTGTGAGAGTTTGTGAAGATGCCTCCCAAAAATTAGATGGCAAGAGAGAATTCTGAGTTGAGAGAAGCCTTAGAGGCTAGAGAGAAGGAGTTGAGGGATAGAAGAGAACATGATGCTTCAAGAGAAAGAGAGTTGAGGCAAGTAAGAAGAGAAAATGCAACAATCTTGGCTAGATTGGAAGAATTAGAGAAGAATCCAAGAAAGGATGAACAACATGAGTCAGAAGGAGATGAGGATGCTGATGAGAATCCTCCTAAGGATGAGTTAGATGCTGAAGAGAAGAAGTTTGTGAGATTGCTGAAGGCAGTCCAAGGAAGTGGAACAAAGGCAAATGTTGAGTTACCTATCTATCAGGGGAAGATGGATAGTGAAGAGGTATTAGGGTGGATAGATGCCCTGGAAAATTTTTTTGAGTATGAGGAGATGAGTGATGAAAAGAAGATCAAGTTTGCAAAAACAAAACTGAGAGGAACATCACTTACCTAGTGGAGTAGTGTGCAGACATAAAGAGTGGCTAGAGGTGCATCAAAAATCACTTCTTGGGGTAGGATGAAGGACATGATGAAGGACCAATTCCTTCCATCTGATTACTCCATTCAGATAAAGAGGATGAGGTAGAATCTGAAGCAGAAGGACATGGATGTTATGTCCTATACTGAGCAATTTCATAAGCTTAGTATTAGAGGTGGATTGGAAGATGAAGAAGAGAAAGTGGCAAGATACCTTAATGGGCTTAGGTATAACTTGCAGGATGAGATTGGTTTAGCAGTACCAAAAACACTTAGAGAGTGTTTTCAGTTAGCCATCAGGGCTGAAGAGAGAGTGAAGAGAAAGTAAGAAAGGAAAGGAGGTTATGGAAGAGGAAACAGAGGTAGGGGCAGACCTACTAATGAAGTTTAGAACAGCAATGAGAAGGGTAAGGAGATGTCTATAGAACATAGAGGTGGATATAAAGGTGGAGGTAGATTTGGATCAGGTAGAGGAGTGTTCACAGGTAGATGTTATCACTGCAATGAGGTGGGACACACATCTTTCAACTGTCCTAAGAAGGATGGTGTTGACAAGACCAAGGATAGAAGAGTTCACTTGGCACAAGAAGAGGAGAAGCCAGAGGAACCAGAAATGTCGTCATCCTCTCCAATGGTGGATGGAGAAATGCTCATGGTGGAAAGAGGCAAGATGTAGCAACCACCACAGGTATCTATTTTCAGAACTAATTGTTTAAGCCATGGAAAGATATGCAAGTTGATTGTAGATTCAGGGTCTCATGATAATCTAGTTTCTTGGGAAATGGTGAATAAGTTGGGGTTGAAAACATTTGATCATCCTAGTCCTTACAATGTCACTTGGGTGAGTCAAGAGCAACAGGTAAGGGTCACTAAGAAGGCTTATGTTGATTTCACAATTGGTCCATATCAGGACTTTGTTTTGTGTGATGTTATTCCTATGACATGTGGGCATATCATTTTGGGTAGACCATGGCAGTCTTTGAGAAGGACAATTCATGATGGGTATACTAATACCTATGTAGTGCACAAAGATGGTAAGAAGTTCAAACTGATTCCTTTACCTTGTGAAGAGAAGGAACATGTCACTATTTGTTTTGGATAGAAACTATAGTTGAGTATGCAGGTTAAGGATGATGGGAAGTAGCAAGAACAGTTGCAACATCAGAAGGTGGATGACAGTCCTAGAGAGCAGCAGGCTTGGGACTTGAGTTATGTCAAAGTTGGAGACATTGAGTGCCCTCTAAAGAGGTAGAAGAAGGAAGGCAAACAACAGATAGTCCAGGGAGGAATGAATCAGAACCTCCAGTTGAGAAGAGCTGAAGCATTGCAGCAGCAAGGTCCTAGGCAAGGACATCACAACAAGTTTTATGTTTCTAACACTATTTACAGGAGCCATGTAGGTTGGAGAAGGAGGAAGATAACTCTTGGAGAGTTCATGTTCCCTGTCACCAGTTAGAGGAACATCCCAACAGGATTGAAGAATGTTTGGAGCAGATCCCCTAACTCTTGGGACAAGAGTTTTCATCATGCCGGGGAGTATGGTGCAGGAGCACCTAGATGTTTAAGTTATGGTTAATGTTCAAGTTATCTTGTTTTGGTTTAATAAGGTCTCTGAGACCATTTACTTGATGTATGAGGCTTGAAATCCATATTTGTAATGGACTATGTCCAAATAGCTAGAGTCTACTATGGTTATGTTATAAGTCCTAGTTAGGACAGTCATGTTGTCTTAGGTAGTTTGCAAGAGTCATTTAAGTTTTAATGTTTATATAGGATAGTCTTGAAAAAGTCATTTTAATCTTCATGTTTTGTGGCCTTTAAAAGGAATGTCATAGGTTTTAAAGGTATGGAGGAACGTTGTCTAAGGTTAAATGTTAAACAAGCAACATTCTAAAGATAAAACAATCAGTTTCTAAAACTATTACAAAGACAGCAGTTACAAAAATCAAGAAAAGCTTGTTGGTGGGACAGTTTCCTTGAGCCCCAAATGACTTCTTACAATGTATAAGGCTTATGAAGGATTGGTTGTAGAAGGGATGAGGGGGATTTGAAAGAAATAACAGAAAAAACCACTATTTTCTATTTTTTTTCCTGCCTTTTCTGTGTTTTATTGTTATTTTCTACCGTACTGTACTTCTGTACGGATTCATCATAGACCATTTGCATATGGGATGGAAAGTATGAAGTGTTAGCTTGGCTTTGAGCAAGGTTTGAGATCTTGGTGATAAACTAGATGAAAGATATCTTTTGTTTCTCACAAACTATCCAATAGAAATTGTTGTCTCCATTTGTAATTTGTTGTTTTCCTGAGCATACCATACCTGTACGGCCTGGATGTGACTGATATTCATGTTGGCCAACTAGAGGAGTGAAGTGTCTTTGCTTTGAGTCTATTTTGAGGATTTGACAGTAAGGCAGGTGAAAGAAATCCTTGTTTTCCTCTAAACTGCTCTAAAATCTACTATCACAGTTAGTAATTCGTTGTTTTCTGCTTTTATCTATACTTGTACGGCTATGTAGTGGGGGATGCCTTAGATGGTTGGTTAGGGTTGAGTGTCACCTGTCTTGTGCAATTGATTTGGGCTCTTGACATTCTTATTTGTCTCTGTATTTCTCTTTCCTCTGAAAGTAGGTTTGAAAACCTAGTTTAGGGCTCTTGTGACAGTCCGATGGATTTTTGCCCATTCCATTGACATTTTTCTATTTTTTGCTCAATGGAATGGGTAGTATACTAGGCAATACAATGGCTTGTGAAGGTTGCAGGGGCAGGAAAATAGTGTTGGTGGAGTTTGTCTTTAAAATGATCCACCAAGATCTTTACATTGGGAAATGGAGAAGGGCAGTAGTCACTACAAAGAAGACATAGGTAAGTTTGGTGAGGTATTGCTCTATCAATGATGACAATAGGCATGTTAGGCATGTGACTTGCTTAACTAGATTGAGTTTGTGTTAAGGGGAGATCACCCCAAGATGATATTGTGACTGTCCTTCTCTTGGAGCAGTGAGGTGTTATGACTGTCCTTGAAAGGTATGGTAGATGTTGTTGTCTTGCAGGGTCTACATAGTGAAGATGGTGAATGGAGTCAGATATCATATGATTGGTATCCTGAAGTCCCTCATTTATGTTTGTCAAGAAAAGGGTAGTGATTGTGTTAAGCCTTCATTAAGAGAAGTCTGATCTCAGTGAGGAAATAATGAAGCTTGAGAGCGCTTGCATGTGGTGTTATGAACCATGATGTTGCTGTCCTTGATGCTTTGCATCAGTTGCAAATACTATTCCAACTCTACTTGATTTAGCTGAAAGCAAAATTAGGTAACAGTGCAATAGGATCCAAAATCTTGTATACTTTCACACCATAAATGTACCCAATGAAGATACATTTCACAACCTTATTTTTCAATGTTGTTCACTTCTCCTTTGGCACATGTGCATATGCCTCGCAACCAAAAACTCTAAGATGTCTCCTCCATAGGAGTTCTATCAACAAGGGTAGATGTAGGAGACATGTTAATCAGGTAGCAAGCAATGGCAACAACTTTAACCCAAAACCTTTGTTCTAGACCAACACCACTAAGCATACTCCTAGCCTTTTCCATCAGTGTCTTGTTCATTCTTTCCACAACTCCATTTTGTTGTGGAGAATACAGAGTTGTCTTTTGTCTCTAAATGCTAGAATCTTTACAGAATCTATCAAAATAATTAGAGCAAAATTCACTGCCATTGTTAGTCCTCAAACATTTTATTTTCTTTCCAGTCTGTAACTCAACCATAGCTTTAAATTCTTTAAATTAATTGAAAACTTCATATTTACTCTTTAAAAATATACTGTGGATTTTCCAATGGAAGGAACATCTACAAGACCAAACACATCAGAATGAATAAGATCCAATACACCACAAGATTTATGAGAACTTGAGTAAAATTGAATGTGGTTTTGTTTAACATAAATACAATGCTCACAAAAATTAAAATCAAGATTACAATTAGTCAACCCTTTAACAATGTTTTTATTTTTCAAGGTCCTTAGACCCTTTTCTCCAATGTGGCCAAGTCTCTGGTGCCATAACATAATCTTCTTTGTAGGAAATTTTCATTCAGAAGAAAGAGTACCCTTAGGTACCTAGAAGCCATGACCATCTATTAAAGAGAAAACCCTCACGTTTTCCAACAAAGTAGTCACAAACATGCTTTTCACAGAAGTAATATTGCACTCAATAGTGTATGCATCAAGCTTATGTAATGTGCCAAATCTGACACCTCTAGTGATTACCATACCAGCTCTAATAATCTTGCATCCTACATCAGAAAAGACTACTTACACACCCATATCTATTAGTTTGCTCACAGATAATAAATTTCATGCTAACCCAGAGATATGCAACACACCATTAATCTTTTTTACTCTACCATCAGGAAATCTAATTTTAAATTTAACATGACCAACAATATTGAAATAAGAATCATCACCCAAGTACACCTTACGTCCATCAAATTCTTCATATTCAAAAAACCAATCTCTATTATGGGTCATATGGAAAGATGCACTTAAGTCAATTAACCATGCATCATTAACTGCATGTAAGTGGCCAAAGCTGCAATGAACACATCACCATCTTCCTTCTCAGACTCAAAATCATAATCAAATTTCTTCTTTTTCTTCTTCTTTTTTTGTTTGGACTCCTTATAGAAGTGTCTAGGCTTATCGTAATTCCAGCAAATAACTTTTGACTTTCCAAGAGATTTGGATCTCCCTTGGAATTGGATTTGTCATGCTTCTCACTCTTCTTGCCTTTTTTATTTAGATCTTCCACTAACATTTAGGGCCTCTTTGGCATTGATGGATACCTTCCTCCTCATCTCTTTAGAAAGAAAAGAACCCACATCTTCAAATTTCAAGACAATAGAAATACTCCCAATAGCTATAACAAGAGAACCCCACGAATCAAGCAAAGAATAAATCAAGATCTGACATCTCTCCTCATCATCCATTTTTACACCAACTAATGCCAATTAAGACACCAACATAATGAATGCTTCCAATTGGTCTACAATTCATCCACCCTCTTCCATTCTCAAGGAATACAACTTCTTCCTCAAGAAAATCTTGTTCACTAAAGATTTGGCTTGATATATCTCACTAAGTTTCTTCCATAGTTTCTTTGTAGAGGACTCTTCTGGACATTGATTGAAATAGAGTCTACCAGGCACAATCTAATTAGGCCCTTGGATTTACAATCCATAACATCATATTAAGCAGCCAAAGTAGCATTTGTAGGCCTTGAAGCATGCTCATCAATAGCATCCCACAAATCTTGATCAATTAATAGATCTTCCATCTTTAGCTTCCACATCTCAAAATTTTTGCCAAAATATTTCTCTACCTCTATTCTCCCTGATGTGATCACTATATGAAATTCTTGCAACAAGGCCATGAAGTATCTTTTGAACAAGCTCCCACTCAAAATTATATTGGTTCAAAAAACCCAAGAACCCAGAACTAAAACCATAGGTGATCAAGCTCTGATACTACTTGTAAGGAAGCTAAGGTAGTGGAACAACTTCCTACACTAATCTTGAGAGGAGGGTTCACTAATTTTAAGAGGAGCATTATGTAAAACTTTTCATATATTTACAACAGTTACAGAAGTTATATAGAAAAAAACATAAATAGCAATACCACAACACAATGATTTACGTGGGGAAAACCCTCACACTCCAAAAGCAACCCAATATATTATTTAGGAATCTCAACAAGATTATAATATACTTGTAGAGAAAGATTTCACATGAGTATCACCAACTAAAGATTTGGAGGCAACTTAAAATCTATAAGACTCTTACACACAACCTCCATCTTAAGCACCTAATATATAAGAGATACAATACATGAAACTGCCAAACAGTAATTACAAAAGAACGAGCTAAAACCACCCAAAAGTGGTACCCAAATCCTTAGGGTTTCATTAACTCCAATCAAATATGCCTTATGATGTGTCATAACATTCATCAACACATGTAACTCCCTAGGTTATAGCTCGTTTCTGTGTCCAACACGTTTTTACATTTCCAATATAGGAGGCCCAACTTTCGAAGGCCATAACTTTTGATCTGAGAGGCCAATTGGGCTCATTTTTTCCAAAATTGTAGATCTTGAAGAGATCTACGCACTGGGCACCCCCATAGGTGGTGCCAAACAACCTAGAATTTTTATTTTGGCCAAAAACTATCTCTATAGCCAAGAGAGATTATTCAATTTTATATTTGAAAAATTACACTTTTTGTAATTGCAAGGCTAAGACACCTTTCCTAATAGGTTCTTCCCAAGACAATTTCTAAAAAGCCTTCTCATTGCCCTCCTAATCAAATTTTCCTTATCCCTTTCCCTTATTTTCATCCTTCATTATGATCCATGTCACCCTCTTATGCCTCCATCATGCCACTCAACACATTATCCTTATTTTCCTCCTAAGGTTTTATTTTGTGATTAGCATATCTTCCACACACCAATTACACTTTATCATTAATTCTATGGGCATTGAAACACATAAAATGAGGGACTAAATAAGGTATTATCCTTTATAGTACACCCTTTTTCCCCTTCTCTATGACTTCAACTAATATTTTCTCATTATGGGGATCACATGTGCATATCTTATGACTAGGATAGGTATTAGAGACTAAGGGTAAGCAACCCATACAAGTTTCAAATCTCTTGAAGCACTAGATACTAGTGGCTCTAACCTATTATAGTTCCCTTGCCTAGTAATAATATCCCTTATGCATTTTAGTTGTGCCCCTAACTTGCAACAATGTTCCCTATGCATTTCAGTAATGCCCCTGACTTACAATGGCAACCAATTTTTAGAAGTTCTCATATCAAGCCCAAAATTTTAACCAAATCATCTTTTTAGCTCCCTTGGTCAATTTTTGGAGTGATAATTCACATATTCCAAGTGCACATGTTCTTTTTACACATTTCATTTCTATAGCATTTCAAGTTACACCTAGCATTTTCCAACTATTATACCTTTTGTTGTAGATCAAATTTGTTTAAATTTTTGTTCTATATCGAGTTAATAATTTAAGTTTCTTAATACTAAGTATAAAATAAATAATTTGTAATCTCCTTGATTACCTAACACTTAGGATTTTCCCAAAAGTATCTTCTACTTACTATTGGACCCTCTCTTATCATCCGCCAATCTTTACTAGTATCTTCTTAGCTAACACATTCAACCAAATCCATGACCTCCTCTACAACCTCAATGTGTCCCACCTCAAGAATGACGATTTTTTGGATGACCTTATTGCCTCCTAGAACATGAAACCAATAATTCAATAAGACAGATGGATTAGCCAGTGGGAATATGTTATCATTCGTTATACCAACTTCCTAAGAAATTATGGTAGAAGATTTTCTAGTAAAAGGTATCTAGAAAAGTCCCTTAAAGGATAACTCAAACTCTCTAGGTCCCTTCTTAACAAAAAATAGCACAACATTAGTATTCAAAATTTGTGGCGCATACTAAGGATGTCATCAAATACCTTGATACCTACAAGACAAAGGTATTGAAATCAGAGCTCACCTTCAATAGATAAGAGATGGTGATAGAGGTTAAAAAAATATTTCAATATAAATCCATCATAATCACTAAAAAGAGCACATTTCTACTATAAAATGTGAGGATAATCTTCTCCATAACATCTAACTTAAGATTATGAGGCTCTTCCATAATCACTATTAGCTACTCTTTACTGATTCTTCTAGGAATGACCTTATTCTTATGTTAGAAGACATTGTGGGGGATAACTTTCCCAAGAAAATTATCTTAACTATAGCTAGTATCTCAACACAATCTTACTTATGGAGGAGCTAGATGAGTCTCTTACCTACAAGGCTAGTGAGAAAATCTCATGCATGGATGGTTTACTAGTTGAAGTCTACAAAACTCTTTAGGCACATATTAGAGAAGATTTCTCCTTTGTGTATATTAACAAAATGGAAACTAGGACTTTACATCCTATTATCAACCATGGGCTTATCAAGATCCTTCACTAGGAAAAGAATGAAGACTCTATTTGTATTTGGAGGCCCATCACTTTTTGAACACATCAATTACAAGATAATTTCTAAAAAATTGGCCCTTAGAATTGAGCCCATCACTCATGAGATTGTTAGATCAAATAAAATGGGTTTCCTTGGCCAATGTTCATTCTTGATAATTTATTGCTTAATTGAGAAACTCCAAAGTTGGATCGATAATCTACCCAAGATGCTTTGATTATCAAGTTGGACTTCAATAAGGCATATGACAAAATTAGATGGACATTCATTCTCAAGATCTTAACTCGCTTAGGCTTTGGACCTACCTACACTTCTTAGCCACATCGAGATGCATTTTATGGATGCCAATGTGATAATTACCACAAATGGATCCCTTTCCCCCAATTTCCTTTCCATTGGTCCATTTGTCAAGGTTTTCCCCTAGCCCCTTTCTTTTATGTCCTTGTTGCTAATGCTCTTTGCTACCTATTCTAGGATTCTCTCTTCAACTGCCTAATCACTTGAGTATCACTCTCTACAAAAATATAGTTGCCCTTAACTTATATTTTACATACAATATTATGTTCTTAATCCAAAACTCTAGTGAAGAATTTTTTAGTACCGTGGATGTGATAGACTTGTATTGTTCTATCTCAAGCTCTTAGTTGTCCTTACACAAAATTGATTTTTTTATGACTAGACCTAACCTGAAAGGAAGCTAGGTGTACGGAAATTACATCCTACACTAATCTAAAGAGGAGAGAAGAGTGAAAATTCCTTTTAATCCTTACTTACAATTACAGAATGTTAAACACAACAACAGAGATATTACTGCAAAACACATACACACAAAAAGTAGACAGAAAAGAGAGAGACAAGATATACGTGGGGAAAACCCTTACAGGTGAAAAAACCTACACTCCAAAACATAGCTCAAATGTATTCCAGTAAAAAAATAAAGGTTACAATATAGTTTCAGAGACAATGCTCTTACAGGAGTCTTTGACACTTGTATCTGGAGACAATCCAGAAGCATAACAATGTCTGTCAATCACATAATACATCTCTCCAAAGCACTTGTTTATAAAGAACATACAAGGCAAAAATGGCTCTATCTTGAGATGGGCATCCAACATGGCATCATGGCCCAAAATCCACACCTGGGGACACTTGTCCAACACTGTAGGATGTTTATGATACTTGTCATATCATCGCATCCCAAAGAGGTTGCCTATTCCCAAGTTGGGCAATGACAGATACTCTTACGACTGTTATGACTGTCAGAATCCGCCATAACTGTCATATCTTATATCTGTAAGAGAATCCATCATACATAGGCTAAAAATAACATATTCTCTTACAACATGTCATAACCCTCCTTGGGGCACCCAAAGATGCCTTGTGACACATGTCTTCACCTATCATAGAATCTTCCATTTATGACTCTTACACGTCATAGATTTGTCATAGGAATCTATCATGACCGTTTCGGTCAATATTCCCTTACACACTATCCAAGATGCCGACACATGGCAAAATATTCCTACCACTAAGTGGGACACCTATCTCCTCATGTAAGGACAAATTTACATGTGGTCATCTTCCATGTAGGATGACACATCGCCATGCCAACTCCCACAAGACATGACAAAATAGGATTTGCATTCTAATTACACAATAAGCAATAAATAAATAAATAAATACAATGAAATAATACAAGGAATTACCAAGGTTGAGACACCTTAATTCCCAACATTCTCCCACTTGTCGAACACCTTGTAAGAGCTAATGGAAATGACAGGATTTAACTGCTATAGGCCGAGAGGCCCATACACTCCAAACACCATCTAAACTTCTCTGTGCCCACTGGTTTCGTCATTGCATCCGCAACATTCTTCAAAGTGTCCACCTTCTCCAAATTCACCTTCCCATCCTCTACCATGTCTCACATGAAGTGAAACTGTACATCAATATGCTTTGTTCTGGCATGGAAAGTTGGATTCTTTGATAGACAAATTGCACTTTGACTGTCACAACAAATCGTAATTTGTCCTGCATCAACACCAATATCTGAACACAATCTCTTAAGCCAAATGGCTTCCTTGCAAGTGTGCGTTTCTGCCATATACTCAACTTCTATCATGGTTGAAGCAACCACAAGTTGCCGCTTACTCATCCAAATAATTGTACCACCAAACATAGTAAACACGTAGGCACTAGTGGATCTCCTACTATCAATGTCACCCGCCCAATCAAAATCCATGAATCCACGAATACAAACTGAATGCGGAGGTCCTATAGGATTACCATGAAAGCATATGGAATACTCAGAAGTACCACTCAAATATCTAAACACTCTCTTAACTGCATTCCAATGTACTCATCCAGGATTAGCCATAAATCAACTAAGGACTCCCACTGCTTCGACAGTGTCTAGTCTTATACAGATCATAGCATACATCAAACTGCCAACAACACTAGCATAAGGTACTCTACTCATGTCCTCCACCTCACTAGGAGATTTTGGACAATCATTAATAGACAACTTTGTCCCCAAAGAAACATTGAACACACAATGGTCTACAATTTGCCATGCTGAACCTATCCAACACGGTCTTCACATACTTACTCTGGCTTAACCAAAGTTTTATGTTAGCTTTGTCTCTTTTGATTTCCATTCCCAGAATGTACCTGGCTACCCCTAGATTTTTCATCTCAAACTATGCTGACAACTGAGACTTCAAATCAGAAATCATATTCTTACCATTCCCAATCAACAACATATCGTCAACATACAATGCAATAATGAGAATGTGATCATTGTCAAATTTGTAATACACATAATGATCTGATTTCGATCTCAGAAATCCAACTAAAAACACAAAGGCATCAAACTTCAAGTACCACATCTTAGGAGACTGCTTCAAACCATACAAAGACTTTTTCAACTTGCAAACCAAATTTTCTTTACCTTTCTCTATGTAATGCTCTGGCTGTGACATGTAAATTTCTTCCTCCAAATCACCATGAAGGAATTATGTCTTCACATCCATCTGCTCCACCTCTAAGTCATAAGCTGCTGCAAGAGATAACAAGAACTGAATAGATGTCATCTTTGCAACAGGAGAGAAAATTTCACCATAATCAATTCCCTCCACTTGTGAATACCCCTTCGCAACTAATCTGGCCTTGTACTTGTCAACACTGCCATTTGTACCAAATTTCTTCTTGAACACCCATTTGCATTCAACAAGTTTTCATCCTTCAGGCAAAGGCACCAAGTGCCATGTTTTATTCTTCTCCAAAGAAGCCATCTCATCTTCCATGGCCTCCTTCGAAGAACCTGCATCTTTCATGCCTATAGCCTCTTTCACAGTTCTAGGCTCATTTGTGTTAGTAAGCAAAGCAAAAGCACAACTAGAATCAAGTAATGAATAACCAAACCTATTAGGTTGCTTCCTTGTTCATGTAGACCTCCTCAATGGCTGAGGTTGAGATTCTGCTTCTTCTTCTGAGCTTTCAGATCTACTAGAGCTCTCCTCATCATCAGGTCTCACAGGGTCTGTCAGTTTAGTCTTCTCAAGGGTAGAAGGAAAATAAACCACATTCTCTTTCTTTTCTGTCTGTTTTGGCTGTAAAACAACAAAAGGTGTTAGCTCTCTAAAGATATACAACACTTTTTCAGCCACAGGATCCCAAATCTTGTATCCTTTCACACCAACACCATAGCCAATGAAAATACACTTAACAACCTTGTTCTCCAATTTAGACCATTTCTCCCTAGGCACATGTGCATATGCCTCACAACCAAAAACACGAAGATGTCTTACTGAAGGCTTCTTACTAGACCACACCTCCATAGGTGTCTTACCAACAAGAGCTGATGTAGGAGACCTGTTTACTAGGTAGCAAGTAGTGGCTACAGCTTCAGCCCAAAACTTTTATTCGAGGCTTGCTCCACTAAGCATACTCCTAGCCTTCTCCATTAGTGTCATGTTCATCCTCTCTGCAACTCCATTTTGTTGTGGGGTGTATGGATTTGTCTTATGTCTTTCAATCCCTTGCTCTTTATAGAACTTATCAAACTCTACTGAAAAAAACTCATCATCGTTGTCAGTTCTCAAACACTTAATCTTTTTACTAGTCTGATTGTCAGCAAAAGATTTAAACTCTTTGAACTAACTAAAGACTTCAGTCTTCGTTCTGAGAAATTAAATCCATGTCCTTCTACTGTAATCATCTATAAAAGATAGAAAATATATAGATTTGGAAATTGAAGGAACACTAATAGGACCAAACACATCAGAATGAATAAGGTCCAACACACTAGAAGACTTGTGAGAACTAGAGTAAAACTGAACACGGTTTTGCTTTCCATATATACAATGTTCACAAAATTCAAACTCAAGATTACAATCATTTAACCCCTCAACGATGTTTTTATTTTTCAGGGTTCAAAGACCCTTCTCACCAATGTGGCCTAATCTCTTATGCCATAACATTATCTTTTCAGTAGGAAGTTGAACTTCCGAAGCATGTGCACAACCATCAGGATTTGTTACAATAAATTTCTTCACTGCTTGTTTAGATGGTGGGGATGAAGTGACTGCAACTCTTTTCTTCAAGTCAAAAGAACTATTGCACTATGAAGTGCATGCCTCTAGCTAAAACAAAGTACCCCTTCGAGTACCCTTCGCAAGCACTATAGATCCTCTAGTCATCTTGCATCTATCCTTTGAAAAGACAACCTACACACCTGAATCATTCAACATTACTTACAGACAATAGGTTTCATGCCAAGCCTAGGATGTGCATAACCCCAAAGATCCCCTTCACTTGTCCATCAGGGAATTGGATTGAGACTCTTCCATGACCAACAATCTTCAGATGAGAATCATCACCCAGGTACACTCTTCCACCATCAAACTCTTCATACTTTGTGAACTAGCTTCGATGTGAGGTCATGTGGAATGACGCACCAGAATCAATCAACCAAACATCATCAGATGCATGGGTGGCCAGGGCTGCGATGAAGGCATCACCGTCATCTTGTGACTTGTCAGAATCTAAATTAGGGACATTCTTCTTCTTCTTTTTCTTTTCCTCTTTGCATTCCTTTTGGAAATGCCCCATTTTACCACAGTTCCAATAGAGAGCCTTGGACTTTCCAAGAGATTTAGATCTCCCACAAGATTTTGGATCTTCCCTTTTCACCTTTCTTGTCCTTCTTTTTCCCTTTCTCTTTGGGTCTTCCACAAACCACAAGAGCTTCTTTGGCCGACTCAATTGTCTTTCTCTGCATTTCTTCAGATAACAATGAAGACACTACCTCATCCATCTTGAAGGTGGTTGTAGTGCTTCTGATGGCCATTACAAGATGATCCCACGAATCCAGTAAAGAACAAAGTAGGGTCATACATCGATCCTCTTCCTCCATTTTCACACCCACGGATGTCAACTAAGCAACAATCATGTTAAAAGTATTCATATGATCCGCAATAGATCCTCCATCTTCCATCTTCAGAGAAAACAACTTTTTCAGAAAAAGCTTGTTCACCAAGGACTTGGCCTAATTAACATCTCCCAACTTCTTCCAAAGATCTTTCATAGTCTTCTCCTCATGGACATTCAATAGGATAGAGTCAGCTAGACAGAGTCTTATGAGACCCTTAGCCTTCTGATCTTTGAGATCCCAATCAGCTTGTGAGGTTGCCGTAGGTTTTGTGCCATCAACAGTTTCCCATAGGTCACGATCAACAAGTAAGTCTTCCATCTTGAGTTTCAACAACTTGAAATTTGTGCCATTAAACTTCTCCACCTCTACTCTTCTAGATGTGCTTGCCATCTCCTTCCTGCAACAAGATACAAAATACTCTACACAGACTCCCACTCAACCTAAGATTAGCTCAAAAAACCCCTACCTAGCAGCTAGAACCAAAACTGAGCAAACTCTAATACCAACTGAAAGGAAGCTAGGTGTGCAGAAATTAATTCCTACACTAATCTAAAGAGGAGAGAAGAGTGCAAATTCTTTTTAATCCTTACAATTACAGAATGTTAAACACAACAATAGAGATATTGTTGCAAAACACATACACACAGAAAGTAGACAGAAAAGAGAGAGAGAGAGAGAGAGAGAGAGAGAGAGAGAGAGAGAGAGAGAGAGAGAGAGAGAGAGAGAGAGAGAGAGAGATACATGGGGAAAACCCTTATGGGTGAAAAACCCCACACTCCAAAACATAGCTCAAATGTATTACAGTAAACAATGAAGGTTACAATACAGTTTCAGAGCCAATGCTCTTGCAGGAGTCTTCAACACTCATATCTGGAGACAATCTGGCAGCATAACAATACCTGTCAATCACATAATACATCTCCTCTCCAAAGTACCTGCTTATAAAGAAGATACAAGGAAAAAATAGCTCTATCTTGAGATGGGCATCCAACATGGCCTCATGGCCCAAAATCCACACCTGGGGACACTTGTCCAACACTGTAGGATGTTCATGACACTTGTCATATCACCCCATCCCAAAGAGGTCCCCTATTCCCAAGTTGGCCAATGACAGAAACTCTTATGACTCTTACAATTATCATAGAATCCATCATAACTGTCATATCTTACATCTATAAGAGAATTTGTCATACACAGGCTAAAAATAGCATATTCTCTTACAACATGTCATAACCCTCCTTGGGGTGCCCAAAGATGCCTTCTTCCAAGATGCCTTGTGACACGTCTTCACCTGTCATAGAATCTTCCATTTACGACTCTTACGCGTTATAGATTTGTCATAGAAATCTATCATGACCGTTTTGTTCAATATTCCCTTACACATTATCCAAGATGCCGACACATGGCAAAATATTCCTACCACTAAGTAGGACGCCTTTCTCCTCATCTAAGGACAAATTTACATGTGGTCATCTTCTATGTAGGATCACACATCACCATGCCAACTCTCACAAGATGACAAAATAGGATTTGCATCCTAATTACACAATAGGCAATAAATAAATAAATCCAATGAAATAATACAAGGAATTACCAAGGTTGAGACACCTTAATTCCCAACATAACCCTCACATCCATTGGATTCCTAATAAATGGAAATAATTCAAGCATGGAAACATCACCAAATACCTTGGACCCCCTTTGGGCTGGGGAGCTCTCTGAAAGATACGTGGAATTGGTTCATCAAGAATATCAAAGCTAAATCAATGAATTGGAGTAATAGATTTTTTTAATAGCAGATAGAATTCAAGTTGTTAACAAAATTATGTTATCAAGTCATGTATATATATGTTCCTATTGGATCCCATCTAAATATTTCTATAACCAATTAGCTTAACTAATTAGGGGGTTCCTATGGGCTAGATGAGGAAACAAGAGGGGTATGCCTACAACTTCCTAGTTGCACTACATACAACTAAAGGATAAAGGTGGTCTTGGTAAATTATTGATCCTCACTCTCAAGGTATTTGTCTTATTACCAAGGAGATCATTCAAGCTCTGGAAGGAGAGGCTCCTTATAACATTTAGTCAAATATAAGATTCAAACTACCTCTAATGGCAAGCCTTAGGGTGATGTGAATTGGAGAGACAAGATTCTACTAGCCCCATGTTTTAAGATTAATGATTATACCCCCTCTAACAACATATAGAAGCCATGTAAAATTGTTTCCCAACAACTTACTTGGTGTGATTATGTTTTTTCTATGCAATTTTCTTCAAAGGACTGACATTCGTCACAAGTGTGCAATATTAGAATCTTTCCCCACTAGGCCATCTATAGAAGAATCTTTCCTAGCCACTCCTTTTCAAAACTCCTTAATGCTAATTGGAAATACAATATCTCTAGTGTCAAGTGGAAAAATCATAGTCTTTAGTTGTGGAAGTCTAAGGTTGATTCTCAATCTCAGATGACCTCCTAGCAGCTCCTTCATGTCAACATTCTAAATTGGGATCTCAACTCATACTCCTCCACCCTCCTCCCATGTGCCCCTTCTGTCATAAGAATGAAACAACCAAACACACCTTCTATTTTTTCTAGAATGCTAAAGAGATTTGGAAAGATATTTGGATTGACTCCCAGCCATCTTCTCTCATAATTGGTCTTTGAAGTTTGTTTTTTTGGGTCTCAAAGTCTCTAAGAATGTGGCTATTAAATTTTGTATGTAAATAATTGTGAAGTTATTTGAAGTATAGATGTATGGTGACCTTTTCTCATTTTTGTTATCCTCATGTAGTTCAAATGCAACCTTTGTACTCTAACTTGGCTCTATAGATGTCTAATCTATCTACTATTGTGTAGGAGAAACTAAAGGCCAATCATGAGATGGCACATCAAGTACAAAATCTACAAACTCATCTTTGTGCTCATGAAGAATGAAAAGACAAAATGGAGAAGAATATCAACTAGATTTCATGGGAGTCTAACAAGTTGAACACTATCAATGAGACACTCCATAATGAATGAAGGATCAACAAAGCTAATTACCACGACATCCACAATATTCTTAGTAGCTTTCAACCATCTCAGTAATTCTTTTGGTCATGATACTAATGGTCAATCATGGATGGATTTGAACCCTAAATGTTTCTATCTTGGTCCAAGTTTTTAGTTGGCCTTCACAGCTTGTTCCTCTAATATACTCTGTCATTAGGTCACCATACTATTTTAGTCTTATGATTGTTTTGTGTTGCATTGCTATAGTGGGTACAAGGGTCTCCTATTAAGATGAGTGTGGCAACTTATTATCACATACTCTATACTAAACTCTATTATCTCTTTAATCTATGTTTGTACTATTGTTATAACTATTAACTTTAATAAAATCTTAAAAAAACATAATTTTTATTTCTATTAAAATATTTATATAATTTTTTCTTTAAATAATATAATTTACAATTAATTTTATTATTTTATGTTATTTCAAAGTGTGAGTAAAGATAATATAGTACCTTTCCTTAACGAAAAATTTACCACAAACCAAACCACGTTCTTCAGTCTTTGGAAAATCTGAAGATGCTAGAAATCTATAAGGCCAGCTATTTACTTCAAGAAGCATCTACAATAAATAAGACACAAACACTAGTTATAAAAGTATTAGGAGAATAAAACCATTTAACTCATATTTATTTTATAGCTAGTATTTATTTTAAACTGTGAAACTCGTAAACATTATTATTTTAATGTATGTAAAATATAAGAAATCACCTGTTGCTTTGCATCTTGCCAAAGTGTTAGTGGATCTGATCCACTCATAACTGAATTAACATAAATAAAAATTGGACCAAAAACTTTTTGCCAAGGTTCTCCATCTTCAAATTTAGGATCAAGATCATCTCCAGCATAATGGCCACTATGAAACATCTGAAATTTTTTAAAAATAATTATGTTATATAAAGTGCATTTTTAAAAAACTAAATCATAATATAGATATTTTTTATACATTAAAATTTAAGATTATTATTTAGTATTTCTTTTAGTTGTTACGATCTATGTTATTGTAAAAATTTGTCAACTAGCTTTTTCCACCACATAAAGATACATCATTAAGACAAAATGATATTTTTAAAAATTGATAGTTAATGATTATATATATAAGTGTTTTTATATTATGTTTAAAAAGATACAATATATATTTTAAAAAAATGAGTGGAATGGGATTACATTTAGAAGTATTTAGATAAGGCAAAATTTTAAATGAAAGTAAAATATAAAAATAGTCAAACCTTTAAACTAGAAGAACTATAGAATTAGTGAGAGGAAGTACGTCACAATCATAGAAGTTTCCTTAACCATCTAGGAAGTCTTGACCATCAGAAATTAACTCCGATCTCACTAATAAATATATTTTCAAAATCATCATAAAACATTGGTATTTAAATAATATGTTATACTAGCATGTAAAACTATTTTAAGAGTTATAAACCTCAAATTACTCCTCATATATAGACATAGTACTATTGAAATACAAAAGATTTTGTTACATGTTTTAATTAAACAAGAATTAAGAGTCACAATGCATATGCCTACTCATAAACAACAATCTAAAACTTTATTTATTTATTTGGAATCGCACATTACAATAGAAGTCAAATGACATTACAGACTTGCATGCGCACATGCCCTAGCATCAAGCCTTACAATAAAACCAACACCACAACCTCCTGTTTAAAATTCTAAAACTTTGCAAAAGACGGCCTCAAAACTCTTGATCGAGATGATTTTTCAAACACACCCTTGAAATAACTGCCTTTGAAAGCATAAAACATTCCTTTTATAGGCAATAGAGGTGGTTAATATGCTAGTCGGTGGCCACCATCATCATGTGAGATCCATCTATCATCTTCCTTTGATTGGCTCTTTTAATCAACATCATTTTATTGGTCCATTTGATCGGCATTGCGCTTGGACTGACCCAAAATGGTGGTAGGAAATTGATCTTTCCACTTTTGGAAGTTTCTAGATGGTTTAGCAAGTCAACGAGATATATCCAGTCAAGTTTTGTTCAACTGGATATTGGATGCATTTGGATATGTCTGGTTTCAGATGGAAGTTCCATACAAGTCAAATGTCAGGTTAAGTTCATCAGGATATGCATATAACAAGATATTTGGTTGAAAGGTCCATATGGAAATGAGTCATGCAATAGGATATCTAGATGAAAAAAATGTTCGGTTGGAATTTAGGCAAAGCAATAGGATATGGAAATGTCTAGTTGGAAAATATCTGCTTAGAATATCTGGTTAGAAAATGTCCGGTTAGGAACAAGACAATGTAATTGAATATCTAGATGAAAACATCTGGTTGGATAATGAGCAATGTAACTAGATGTGGATATTCAACAGGATCCAGCTATGAGAAGACAACAAGACATTCAGATGGAAAATGTTAAGTTGGAAGTTAAACCACACAACTAGATATAGACATGTAACCAGATCTGGGTATGGAAATGCAACATGATATTTGAGTAGAAAATATCCAGTTAGGAACAAAGCATTTAACAAGACTTCTGGATGAAGATGTTCGGTTGGACATAAAGCGATGCAACATGATGCCTAAATGCAACCAAATGTCAAAGTGTAATTAGATGTCTGGTTGGAATATAAGGTGATGCAACTAGATCCAAACATGATAAGACAACATGATCCGGATGCGACAAGGCAATAGGATCCAGATAAGATGTTCAGTTGAAATATGAAGAAGTGCGACCAGATCCGGTCATGAAATACAACCAAATGTCTAGATGTCTGGTTATGAATGTCCAGTTGGAGCAATGAGCATAACTTAGCCAAAATTCATCAAATCTTTGCCAAATTTGAACGATACATACCCATTTGGCTCCTTAACAAGATGCACTCCTTACTTAGGCATGATTACAACTAGATCTATCAGATTTTTGAACATCTACTCTTGTAAGAAAAAACAAGGGAAAATACACAAAAAAGAAAATAAACTAACTTTTGGGTGATGATGATTGCTCATGGACCTAGATGCTCTTGCATCAAACATGTTGGGTAACTAAAATGTTCCATGAGTTGAACTCATGAACATTTAGGTAAGTTAGGAATTGGTATCCCAAACTTAACAAATTCTGAAATTGACATCCAAGAAGCTTCATCTGTTGGTCAATCCTTCCAATGGACAAGGTATTCCATATATTCCTTCCCTCTTGTTCATTTAGCCATGCAGGTATCAATTACCTTATCAACTTGCTCAAACTTCTTCTCAGGCAACTAATGTATCCATTCATGTGCATCCTGTAAATCTATAACTGGATTCCCCTATAAACTCAGTTTGCCCTCATAGTATTTAGACAAATCAGCCACGTTGAAAATAGGAGAAATGTCAATACCCACCAAAAGTTCAACTTCATATGCATTGGATTAAAATTTCCTCAAGACCTTACAAGGTCCAATCTTCCTCCACTTAAGTTTATTATATGTTCTCTATGGAACCTTTCCTTCCGTAAATGTACCATCACCAAATCATCAACTTGAAATTCATGTTCTCTCTTGTGCATATCAGCATGCTCCTTATATTTGATGGCACTCTTTTCCAAATATTGCTTCACTTGCTTATGAAAATCATGAATATACTCTACAAAATCTTCAACTACTGCACTTTTCCTATGCAAATCCACAATATCCCTCAACTCATCCACACCTCTTAGATTGTATCCATATACAACTTGAAAAGGACTTTTCACTAGACTTCTATTGACTAAATTATTATAAGAAAACTCTATGTGAGCCAATATCAAGTCCCATTGATTAGGCTTGTCCCTACTAAACATCTCAACAAGTTTCCCAAAATCTTGTTGACAACTTCATTTTGACCATCAATCTAAGGATGGTAGGTTGAACTAAAACCCAAATGTGTGCCCATCTTCTTCCATAAGGTACACCATAAATGACCTAAAAACTTGACATCATGATCTGAAACAATACTCATAGGCAAACCATGCAGCCTAACTATCTCCTTCAAAAATAAGGAAGAAATGTGGGAAGCATCATTATTCTTTTGACATGGTATAAAATGTGCCATTTTTGAAAATCTATCCACCACAACAAAAATAGAATCATTTCCTCTTTATATTCTAGGCAATCCCAAAACAAATTCATGCTAATGTGTTCCCACAATCTCTCCAGTATAGGCAATGGTTGATATAAAACATTCTTATGCCTTGTTCCTTTTGCATGTTGGAAAATTTGACATCCCTGCACCAACTTCTTCAAATCTGCAGCCATATCGGGCAAAAAATACCCTTCACTCAATTATGCCAATGTTTTATCAATGCCAAAATGTCCACTCAATCCATCGTTGTGCTTTTCCTTCAGCAAGTTATCCCCCATTGACCCTTGAGGTATACATAATCTCTTCCCTTTGAATAACAATCCTTCTTGTATGAAATATTCTAGCCATGGTGTCCTCTCCTTTTCAATTGGACTCACACAAGCAACGAACTATCTCATATAACTCTTTTAAAGAATCAAAACCAACTACATTTACCTTTAATTCATTCATCAATAGACATTTTCTACTCAATGCATCAGTTACCCAATTAGACTTTCCACTCCTATGTTTCAACACAAATGAATAACTCTACAAAAATTCAACCCACTTCATATGATTTTGATTCAACTTACTCTAGTTGTTTATGAATTGCAAAGCATGATGATAAACATATAGCACAAACTCCTTAGGTAGCAAGTAATCTCTCCATTTCTTCAATGAGTACACAATTGCATAGAATTCTTTATCATACACTAAATATTTCCTTTTTGCATCACTCAACTTATCACTAAAAAATGCAATTGGTCTTCCTTCTTGACTTAAGACTTCTCCAATGGTTGTTCCACTTGCATTGCAATAAACTTGAAATAACTTTCCAAAATATGGGAGCACCAACATTGGTTGTTCAGTCACCTTTGTCTTCAGCAACTAGAAACTCCTCTCTACTGTTGCTCTCCAAACAAATTATTTCCTATTACCCTTCATTGTTTCCATGGTGCACAAATCCCTCTAAAATTTCAATTAAACTTCCTATAGAAGCTTGCCAAACCATGAAAACTTCTAGCCTCAAACATGCTATGTGGTGAGGGCCAATCCAAAATTGTACTAACCTTTACCAGATCTATTTTTAGTCCATCATGTCGGAAACAACCAACCCCAGATATACCAATTCTTCCTTCAAAAAATTGCATTTCTTCAAATTCACCAACAATTTCTCTTCTGGCAATCTCTACAATACTGTCGTAACATGCTGCAAATACTCTTCCTTTGTCTTACTAAATATTAAAATGTCATCCAAATATATAATAACAAACTTACTAATAAATGGCTTCAATACCTCATTCATCAACCTCATGAAGGTATGGGGGGCGTTTGTCAAGCTGAACAGCATTACCAACCATTCATACAATCCATCCTTCATTTTGAATGTAGTATTCCATTCATCCCCTTCTCTTATCTGAATCTGATGATATCCACTCTTCAAGTCAATCTTTGTGAAGTACCTTGCTCCACTTAAGAAATCCATCATGTCATCCATTCGTGGCATTGGGAACCTATACTTGATCGTTATCTTGTTGATGGATCTTGAATCTGTATACATGCGCCATTCTCCATCCTTTTTTAGTGTCAACACTACTAGTACTACACATGGACTCAGACTTTCCCTGATCAGTTCCTTATCCAACAATTCCTATAACTGCTTATTTATCTCTTCATTCTCCATCAATGTCATCCTATACAGCTCTTTTTTTATCAAACTCGCACCAGGTATCAAATCCATCCAATGACTAATGTCTCGCATAGGTGGTAGTCCATCTAGTAACCCCTTCATCGTGATATCGGCACACTCATCCAAGATCTCCTGAATTTCAACTGGAAGATCCTCATTCTTCTCTGTAGTCATCATTGTTGTTGGTGTGGGAATGATTGAAAAGCACGCCCCCTCTTTCTTCAGATCCTTCAAGAACTTCTTCCTTGAAACCAGGCAAAGTTTGGAACTATTTTATGCATCATCATCCTTATCCTTCAGTGGATTCAAAATAAACTCCTGTTCATGCTTCTGAATTGTATGTGTTAGTCATCCCATCATGAAAATCTTTTCTATCAAATTGTCATGGTCTCCCCAATAGGATATGACATGCATCCATTGGTATTATGTCGCACAAAATTTCATCCTTATATTTAGCAATCTAAAAACTCACCAGGCATTGTTCTCTTACCATTAAATGATATTCTTTTTGTAGCCCAGAAACTCTGTAGGGGCTGGGAAGTTTTAACCTCTTCAATTTTAGCTTGGTAACCATCTCCTCAGACATAATATTGTATATACTGCCACTGTCTATGATTACTTTACAACATTTACCACCCACTTTACATCTAGTTCCAAACAAGTTCCTCCTCTGAATATGTTCATATTTCTCCTTTTCAGGATTCAATAGTGTCCTCTTGAACATTAAGGATTCTCCCTCCTCAGGATCTTCTCCACTTTTGGTGAACCCATACTCTCACAATCCACTTCAGCCACATGAAGTCTTGCCTCTTTTCCTTTTCCACTACTCTATTGTATTTGAGGACATTCAAATGTCTTGTGTCCAGTTTGTCCACACTAGAAACATGTTCCACTAAATCCTCTTCCTCTTCTGGAATTTCCCCTACCTCGAGAATGATCACCTCTTCCTCTACCTCCTTGGGTATTGGTCTGAGAAGAACTTTCTTCCCCTTGCTTATCCTAAGATCCGCATCCAGAATTTGATTGTCCTCTTCCTATTGAGGATTTACCTTTTACTCTCAAGCTATTGTACTTCCTAGAGATATTTTCCTCTGCCTTCAATACAAACTAATAGGCTTCTTCCACATTGGTAATCCTGACCAGGCTAATCTCATCTTGGATCAAATAATGTAAACCATTTACATACCTAGAGATCTTCTCTACATCATCTTCAATATGACTAGCTCTAATGCTCAATCTATAAAAATCCTCAGTGTAATCTTGCACATTTTTCTCCCTCTACTTCAAATTTTGCAATTTCTCGAACATGGTGATCTAATGATCTACTGGTTAAAACTTTGCCTTCATCTTAGTTATCATCCTCTCCCAGGTTTTAATCTTTTCCTTTACTTTCCTCTATCTCTCAACATGCACTTGATCCCACCATATTGATGCATGTCCTTTATGCTTTGTAGCCACTAGCTTCACTCTCGTTAGGTCTTCAATAGACTCCAACTCAAAATACTTTTCTAACTCTGAGATCTAGTCTATCAACTCCTATGGATTTAGACTTCCACTATAACTAGGTAATTCTATATGTGGTTTACTAGAAATCTTTGTCACCTTCTTTCATATTCATCTCCTTTGTCTTGTACTTCTTCTTCACTAACTTCTTCCTCATTATCACTCACATCCTCCATAGGTACTCCTCTGCATTGTGTTCTTTCCATCGCATCCAGCCTCATTGTGATGCCTCTAAGCATTTTGACCAATGCTGCATCTCCATCTCTTGGAGTAGGCCCTCTTCGACCTCTACCATGGTGTGCTATATCTGCGGACCCTCTACAGTTGCAATTTTTCCTCTTCACTCTGCCTACAACAATCTTCTCAGGATCCTCCACACAACAAACCCTTAGTCTCAAGGAACTCCAAACCTTGCTCTGATACCACTTGACGTAGATCAAGGTCTAAAAGTGTTGTTAGACTACTGAACCAGGTAGCCAAAACTCATAAACAACAATATAAAACTTTATGTATTTATTTTAAATCACGCATTACAATAGGAGTCAAATGACATTACAGACTTGCATGCACACATGCCCTAGCATCAAGCCTTACAATCAAACCAACACCACAACCTCTAGTTTCAGACTCTAAAACTTCATAAAAGATAGCCTCAAAACTCATGATAGAGATGATTTTCCAAGCACACTCCCGGAATAACTACCTTTGAAAGCATAAAAAATTCATTTTATAGGTAATAGAGGCACTTAAAAGCATAGAGGCATTTAATATGCTAGTCGACGGCCACCATCATCATGTGAAATCCATCTATCATCTTCCTTTGATTGGATCTTCTAATCAGCATCATTTTATTGGTCCATTTGATCGGCACTGCGCTTGGACTAACCTAAAATGGTTGTAGGAAACTAATTTTTTCGCTTCTGGAAGTTTTTGGATGGTTCTACAAGTCAACAGGATATATCCGATTGGGTTTTGTTCAACTAGATATGAGATGTCAAGGTCGGATGCATTTAGGGCTTCTAGATATGTCTAGTTCTAGATGGAAGTTCCGTACAAGTCAAATGTCAAGTTAAGTTCATAGGGACATGTATATAACAAGATATCTAGTTGAAAGTTCTAGATGGAAATGATTCATGTAAAAGGATATCCGGATGAAAAAAATATTCGGTTGGGATTTAGGCAAAGCAACCGGATATGGAATTGTCCAATTGGAAAATGTTCTCTTAGAATGTCTGGTTATAAAATGTCCACTTGGAATGTCTGATTAGGAATAAGATGATGTAACCAGATATCTGGATGAAAATATTTGATGGGATAATAAGCAATGTAACCGTATGTGGATATGCGATAGGATCCAGATATGAGAAGACAACAGGACATCCAGATAGAAAATGTATGGTTAGAAGTTAAACCACGCAACTAGATATAGACATGTAAATGGATCTGGATATGGAAATGCAACAGAATATCTAAGTAGAAAATATCTAGTTTGGAATAAAGCATTTCAATAGGACATTCAGATGAAGATGTCCAGTTGGACATAAAGCAATGCAACAAGATGTTGAAATGCAACAGGATGTTGAAGTATAACTAGATGTCTAATTGGAATATAAAGTGATGCAACCAGATCCAAACATGATAAGACAATAGGATCTAGATGCAACAAGGCAATAGGATCCAGATAAGATGTTTGGTTGAAATACAAAGAAGTGTAATTGGATCTGGTCATGAAATACAACTGGATGTCTAGATATCTAGTTATGAATGTTTGGTTGGAGCGATGAGCATAACTTAGCCAAAATTCATTAGATCTTTGCCAAATTTGAACTGTAGGTACCCATTTGGCTCCTTAAGAAGATGCACTTCTTACTTGGGCATGATTCCAACTAGATCTATCATATTTTTGAACATCTACTCCTGCAAGCAAAAACAAAGGAGAACACATAGAAAAGCAAACAAAATATTTCTGGTTGATGAGGATTGCTCATGGACCCGGATGCTCCTACATCAGTTCCACTATCTTGCTTGCTTTCTTTCCCTTATATTGGTAATTCTTGGTACTATGTCTCTTTTATTAATGATTACTCTAAATAGACTTGGATATATTTTCCTAGGCACAAGTTTGAGGTTTTTTACAAATTTAAGGATTTTAAGGCACTTGTAGAAAATCATATAGGCAAGAAATTAATTTTTTATCAAATAATGGTGGAAGGAAGCTCTAAATTCTAGACAAAATCATATAGTCCACCAAATAATTAGGTTTTAACAAATAAAAAATTAGAACAAAACCATATAGACAAAATCATATAGTCCACCAAATCATTCTAAAGGAAGCTTTAACTTCTAAAGAAATCAAGTCTTAGAAGGCGGCCACAAAGGAGGAGATATTGGCCTTGGACAAATGTGAGACTTGGGACTTGATTGATTTGCCTAAAGGAAGAAAGCCTATTGGTTGCATTTTGCGTGTACAAAAAGAAATTGTGCATATGGCACAATAGAAAGATATGAGGCAAGTTTAGTGTCAAAAGGATATTCTCAAATTGAGGGAATAGATTTCAGTGAGATTTTCTCTCTTGTAGATAAAATGATCTCCATTAGGTGTATGTTGTCTATTACAGCTATTACTTTTTATTTTGAAGTAGAACAAATGGATGTCAAAACTATGATCTTGCATTCAGATTTAAAGGAAGAAATATACATGGATCAACCTAAAGAATTTGAGGTTAAGGGGAAAGGAGATTTGGTCTATAAGTTGAAAAGGTATATATATGGTTTGAAGTAGTCATTGCAGATGTGGTATCAAAAGTTTGATTCATATGCTTTAAAAATTTTGAGTTTTCTAGGAGTAAATTTAATCATTATGTTTACTACAAGTAGGTTGGTGATCACATCTTGATTATCATTTATATGTTGATGATATGTTAATCATTGGAAATAATAAGACAATGATTAAGGGACTCAAAGCTCCACTTTCAAAGAAGTTTGATGAAGGACTTAGGAGTTTCTAAATACATACCAAGTATGGAAATCAATAGAGATGAGGCTAATAGAAAGTTATGGTTAAACTAGAGGAAGTACAATGAAATTGTTTTGCAAAGACTTAATATGCAAGATAGTAAACCTATAAAAATTCATTTCCCTATAGGCACTATCTTTGGAACATTGTCCTAATTTCAAGAGGATTTGGAGGAGATATAGGAATCATGATGTATGCAATGGTTATTATTTGAACAAACATTACCAAAGCAATGGGAGTACTTAGTAGGTTCATGGCCAAATCCTAGCAGAGAACATTAGACTCATGTGAAAATAGTTTTCAATTACTTGATAGGGACTTCTTATTGCTATATTTGTTATAATGGGATTAATAATTTTGGCAAGTTGTTGAATATACAAGCTTTGTGGATCCAGACTGAGCTAGATATCTTGATTGTAGAAGATCAATAAAAAACTATCTTTTTAGTCTATTTGGAGGAGTAGTAAGTTAGATGAGTAAAAGAAACCTACAATTGTGTTGTCCACTAATTAAGTAAAGGATATTATTGTAACGCATGCTTTCAAACAAGTAGTGCAATTACAAAGTCTAAGTATTGGTATTGGTTTCAAGAGGACGACAATGACTATTAACTTTAATGATTTAGAGTGTAATTTTAACAAAGAACTTGATGTAGCATGCTCATACCAAACATAGATATGTAGTATCATTTTGTTTGAGATATGGTAAGGCTAAAAAGGTTCAAATGGAAAAAAATTATAGTAAATGTAATAAACTCTAACAAAACTAGTTAGCATTGTTAAGTTTTATTGGGGCACAAATACAATGGTTCTTTTGCATTCTCACACTCAGTTTATTTCTAATTTATTTGCAACTCTCCTATTATAAATATCAAGTGGGATAATGTTGGGACTTTGGTGTGCTATTCACCTACAAAGAGTTCATGTTATGCAAAAGTTTCAGAACAAATAGCAAAATGGTATTAGTATGCCTATGTAGTAAAATGTAGTGGGAGTTAAGATTTTGTAGTTAGTGTTGTCACATAGATTTGCACCTAGTGTTGAAGGCTTTTAGGGGTCCAACAATCTAGTGAAACATTGAGATGACCTCCAGGTGTGGGACCCTACAAGGAGGCCAAATCTCTAGAGAGAGGTTGGTTCCTTTGTTGAATAAGAGATTCAGCGATCCTAAGACTAAACCTAATCTATCCACTTATTTATGAAAAGAGGAAGAGGGAGAAAAACTAAAATTAAAGGGAGGTGATACACTAGGTTTGAATATGGGAAGGCCTTCAAAACAACAATGTATGCAGAGAATAACAATATTCAATAGATCAACATACACAAATCATGAACTACTTGTAGAGTTAAGAGAAACTAAATGAAGTCCAAGAGGAAAGATGCATTCATAGATGGAGATCAAATAGAAAATACACAAAGTAAAGAACAATTCATGAGAAGGTAAAAATCTGATGTCTATTCTCAAAGAGGCACGATTACAATTGCAAGAGATATGGTTTTTTAGACCAAATGCCAAGCTGAATACATTACATTTCATTCTTTATATAGAATTTACAATGGAGCACCATTACCTACTATAATGAATGCGCCCATGAGCTTGTCAGAGATATTTCCTCATCAAAAGGGACGTCTTCCTGCAAGAATTCAATGTAGAAAATATTTGATGATTTGTGTATGTCGGTCTGTTGAATATTGTTATTCTGTGCATACATGGTTGTTTTAAGGGCCTTCCCATATTCAAACCTAGTGTATCACCTCCCTTTAATTTTAGTTTTAGGTTTAGTCTTAGGATTGTTGAATCTCTTATTCAACAAAGGAACCAGCCTCTCTTTGGAGATTTGGCCTCCTTGTAGGGTCCCACACCTAGAGGTCATCTCAATGTTTCACTAGATTGTTGGAGCCCTAAAAGCCTTCAACACTAGGTGCAAATCTATGTGACAACTGTTATGTTTGAAGGTGTGTTATATCTTGTTAAATTCATAGTAGAAATCACATGAGGTTTGCCTATGCTATGGTTATTACATCTTGTGTAAAGTGCATTGTTGGAGTATGTGTAGCATAGCTTGTGTATGTGTGATGTCAATTTGGAGTGCATATGAAGTCAACAGAGGTTAGTTGATGTTCTAGAAGATGCTATGGAGTATCAAAGATCTTGATAGTGTTGTCTCTACTATTACAAGCCATGAGATGGTCTTAGCATTAGGATAAGAAGACATTGTTTCAATATTATTTATATAGCAAATGTATTGGTCAACTACTAACAACTTGGACCATTTGTAGGAGTATATAGACCAATGAGTATTTTTTGTTTGAAGAATCATTATGGGAATGACATGTGGTCATGATGACGTCATGAAAAGGTCCTTGTAAATGGTTCTGTGATGGTTGGAATTCTAAGGTGGTTATAATGTGGAGTGGATTGGGATTTCAAGAAATAACTCAATCTACATATGTTTTGGGACATGGAGGGAATAGGTTCATGCTTGAATTATGTGCATATGAATACATGACTAAGGCATGTGTGTAAATTGGTTTTACACTAGATGTCTATAAATTGAGAAAGGTGGCATAAGGAGATGACTATAATGTATTTGGATTCTATTTATAGATTAATATAATTGTTGGCTCTCTTTTGGTGCTAGGTTTTTCTTGAACGAGTTTCCCAAGTTTAACTTTGTGTCTTATGTGTTATGTGGATATTGCAAGAATCTCATGTTCTTTCATAATTTTTTTTCCAAATGAATTGGAATAGTAAATAAATCTCTGATTTGATCAGATAATCTAAAGTTCTAAGGCAATCAAGTTACCAAAATTTCCCACATTCCACACATCTCATGACACAATTCTCCATAGGCAAGTGTTTCCTTCCATCTCATAACCCTTACACACTTTTAAGATAGGTTTACATATTCTTCCCTATCTTAACAAGTTAATTTATCCCTATCCTTTTATCTCTTGATCCAAAAAGTTCAACAATTCTAGTAGAATTTGTCTATATACACAAAATAGAATGGTATAAGTTATAAATTTGACTCTTTCATATTTTAAAAATCATGATGTGGTCATTCCAAATCTTATAAATACAAATTTCAACATATTATGATTTTAGCACACTTACAACATCATATCTACTAAGTATTCTTACAACATTGTTCGTGTGTGTGTGTGTGTGGGTTTGTGTGTATATGTATATATATACATATATGTATGCACATATATACAAATATGCATTATACATATATGTGTATACATACATATATACACATATAGACATATACGTGCATACATATATGTATACACACACATATAACTTCACAATTACTTATTTAGGCATTTTTATAACAAAATCTAGTGTGTTTACATACCGCAAGAGTAGTTGGTCCCACATGAGATGTGAGGTTTTGCTTGAGAGGACCACCATTACGAAACTCGTCACTAGGTGTAATCTTCCAAAAACCAACCATGGGATCAAAGCTTATCCATCCATGAACTCTATTATCTTTATTATCACATGAATATTGATATTTGTCATCGACCTAATTCACATGCATGTGATAGATAGCTTGTTAGGATAGGAATTATTTAATTTAATATAATTTACAACATTATCAAGTTAATAAAAATAAATCTAAATATTTTTCTATTTGACCATATAAAATAAGAAATAATTTTGATAATTTTAATTTATATGAATATTATTAAATTTGGTCAATAGGTCATTATATATTGTACTTTCTTGATAACAAGAAAAAATGTTAGTTTAGTTGGTAGTAAAAACAGGCAATTGTTTAAAATAAAATATTTATTTTACAAATGTCATGTGTTTAGGAAAAGCAATTGATGGATAAAAAATATTCTTTGTAACTATTATTTAAGTGTTCATCCATCACTCATCGAGATTACTACCATTAAAATGTACAAAAAAAAATTGAGCCATATATTATGTTTATTCCACACTCAATTTGTTAGGATTAAGGTGATATCAACCTTGCAATTTCATGTGTCGAATTTTAGGTCTCCAACACCCTAAGAATAGATATTTGGATGCCCATGTAGGTGGTTAAGAGATATTATTTAATTATTATCCTTGTAGCTTGGAATATTAGTTGTAGTGGCATTTATGAGGAGGTTATTTATGAGGTGAGGGTTACAAATTGACTTCACCTCATTTACATCACTTTCCTTATCCTAGGTGATAGGGGAGAGAGTGGAGCATCTTTTGCATGTTAGGTGTGGTCCACATTAGTTGGCCACTCCATTTGGAGCACCATACTTGGAAATGTGTGCCCACTCTTCACATAGGTTAAATATATCGATGATTATGGTTGATATTCATGGAGCATTAACCAATTGGGCATGCATTGGATTTTTCCCATAATATGGGTTTTAGTGGTTTTGGTTTTGTGAAACTATTCATGGTTTTCCCTCTCTAGTTATTTATAAATTAGATGCCTTGGATAGTTGTTTCATGGGTCTTTTGTAGGTTGAGCACTATTATGTTGTTAGAATGTTGTTAGATTAAAGAGAGATAGTTAGATGTATTGATGTAGCATTCTTATTGGATTAATATAGAATTGTCCTCTCTTTGATGGTGGATTTTTCTCCCAAAGTAGTTTCTACATGTGCATCTAGTGTTATGAGTTTTATTTTATGTGTATGTTGATTTCTAATTTTCTTATTTAAACTTCCTCATACTAATTGCATGGTTAATTATATGATACGTTAATCAATAGTTTAGATTTTCATACTAAGTGAAGAAGTTTTTACTCTAGTATTTTACCCTATTTATCAACATTTGGTATTATAGATCTAGTTCTATTTAGAAGGAGACTCCTTTCTTGGAAGTGTTGTGGGTTTTTTGGCTAAAATTGGACCTTTTAACTTGGTAGTTTTGCATATTTGTGAGTAACTGGAACCATGGCCTCTACCTATCATTCAAATATTGAAAAGTTTAATGGTTTTGGGTATAAGCTATGGAACCTGAAGATGGAGGATCTCTTGAAAGAAAGATACTAGTGGAAAGTTATAGCAAAGGAAGGAAACCCCAAAGAAATGTCTAATGATAATTGGAAAAAGTTAGACAAGAAGGCATGAGGAACCATTTAGTTGTTCCTTTGTAGATTATGTTCTCTTAAATATCTTAGAGGGGGCTACTGCATTTGTGCTATGGAAGAGGATAGGAAATATCTACAAAACCAAAATTATGACTAACAAGCTATATCTCAAAATATGTTTATATTATTTTAAAATGAAGGAAGGTGATTCTACTGCAAAATATTTGAATACCTTTAATTTGATTTTGATTTAGCTAGCTTTAGTAGATGTTAAACTTGATGGAGAAGATAAATGTATCTTCTTTCTTTGTTCTTTCCTTGAATCAAGAGGATTTAATTGTTTCTATCAATGGTAGTGGTGTGGAGATGAAGATGGACTCCCTTATTGCTATGTTGCTTAGTGAAGAGATGAGGAGAAATTTAATGATCAAGGTTCTAACAATGTCTTGCATGTTCAAGGAAGGCCCAAGGACAAAGGTGGGTCAAAAGGAAACAAAAGAAATCATAATCCAAGTCAAAAAGGATGGTCCAAAACCTTGGGAAGAGCAAAGTGTTGGAGCTATGGAAAAAGAGGACATGTGAAGAAGGGATGTAGAAACAAGAAGAAGAGATTTGATTATTCCTCCACAAAGAAATACTCTAATAATGGTGATAATGATGCATTGTTTATTTCTACTAATGCTAATAGTGTTAAATCATAGCTAATGAATTTAGGTTGCTCCTACCATATGACTCCTCACAAAGAGTGGTTTTCATCATACCAAGGTTATGATGGAGAAGTTTTTTTATGACAATTGTTTACATCAAATTGCTGGCAAGAGAAAGGTATGGTTGTGTTCTAGTGATGGAAGAGTAAAAAAACTTTCAATAATATTTTTCACATTCCACAATTTGTGAGAAATCTTATTTTTATATCAAAGTTGAGTAATTTTGGAGTGCATGTGACATTTGACAAGTTTGGTTGCAAGTTGGTCAGAGGGAATTTGGTGGTAGCGATGGGCTCATGGTGTGGGACTCTATTTAGGCTTGATGCTTCCACATTTTATAATTCTACCAATGTAACTAGCAATTCTAAAAATGTGTATATGTTGTGACACCAACATTTGGACCACAATGGTGGAACCTGATTAATTAAAACATGGTTGATCTAATTTAAATTATGCTTACTTTAATGAGAATTTTCATTTATAAGAGAATTGTGTATTTGGTAAGCACAATAGAGTTTCCCTTCCTATTGGAATTAATAGAGAAAACAAATTATTAGAAGTTATTCACTCATATGTGTTTGGTCTAGTGGATGTTGGTTCAATGGGTAAATCTCATTATTGTGTTACATTCATTGATGATTATTCTAGATACACCTGGGTTTATTTCTTGTGTTCTAAATCTAAATTTTTCTCCAAATTTAAGGATTTTAAGGAAATTGTAGAGAAACAATCAAACAAGAAAATAAAAGTATTGAGATTTAGCAATGGTGGTAAACATCACTCCAAGGAACTCATTGATTTTTGTAGACATACAAGTATTGTTCGACAAAAACTACTGTTATATGTCTCAATAGAATGCCAGGGTTGTAGAAAGGATGAACTGAACCTTAATGGAAAGATCTAGAAGTATGATTAGTGGTACACAATTGGATTGATGCTTTTGGGTAGAGGCTATGATTCCTACTTATTAGTTGATTAACTAATCTCCTTATTTGGACCTTTTAGATACGATTCCTTATGAAGTTTGGATAGGTAAGAAACATTTTGTTTCAAATTTATGGATATTTGTCTATGAGGTTTTTGTTCACATGCCTAAGGGAAAAGGATATAAGTTGGATTCAAAAGCACAAAAATGCATCTTTGTTGGTGATGATGAGAATGTAAAAGGTTATAAGCTTTGGAATCCTCTAACCTTGAAAATTATTTATTCTAAGGATGTGATTTTTAGGAACTCAAAGTATTTTTAGATCCTACATAGCCAAAGGAAAATGAAGGAAAGAAAATAGTGCATTTTGAGACTAAAGTTTATCAAACTAGTGCACTATTTTCTCTCCTCTAGTGCAATGAAAATTTTCATATTTTTTAATAATTTTCAATATTTTTTGTTAACAAGATCAATCTCAACTTTTTACTTGTCATCAAAATTAAAAAATAAATAATAAATAGAATTAAAATAGAATAAAATTTATATTTTCAAAATTTGCACAACAAGATATGTGAAAAGGTATTTCTCATTTTACTTGAAAATATCATTTGCACATGTAAAAATCCATCAGAATTGACAAGAAAAATGTTTGGACTCAAATTGGAAAACAAAGGGAATTGCCACCAAAACTATGCCACATAGGCATGTTTGGCCTAATCAGGGTTGACCCAACCACATTCAACTAAATGAGGTTAGATTGAACCCCAAAAATATTAAAGATGAAATTTGTGTTTTCATAGTGAAGAGGGGTTTGGTCCCACCAGGTTGGGTTAAACCTCTCATTTGACATGTAGATGGCACATCCATGTCATGTGAGGATTAGGCTAAATATATGTTCAGTCAAACCCATTGAAAAAAAGTTGACTTTCCCAAAAAGGTGGCACAAGTTTGTGCTTTCACCCCTCTATTTGAAGATATGGTCCCTTAGTCTTGTTCTATTTGTCAAATTATGAAATTTTTAGAGCTTGTTCTTTTTCAACTTATTATTTTTCTCTTGATGAGAGAGTTCATGTTCTAACCTCTACTTACTTTCATAGCCAAGTGCAAGCTAAGAAAGTAGCCTTAGAATTTCAACACCTTTATGACCTACTCAACCCCTAATGGATTGTGCCTTACACCGTGAGCAAAATTCCTCTAGATAATTTATCTTAGGATTGCCACCACCTACTTCCAAGTGGAATCATTCACATAGCTAGAATTGCTTCTTGCCTCCTCCTACTCAATGGCATTGGAATTCTTCACTGCATAGGAAGAGTGTTGGGTCATTTAGTTGACCTTCTATTCATGGTAGTGTGGATGTCAACACTATTGTGCCTCTACCTCCTAGTTGGGGATGCTTGTTTTGTTTGTTAGCTAAAACTATAAGGATGGTGGGTGATGCCTATTCCTCCCTCAAGTGAACACTTTGGGTGGGTTGTTCCTTTATTGTGGGATGATTTTCCTCCCCCTTCTTTTGGTGGTGTTGTTTTTACTTAGTGAGGTGGTGTTTTTTGTCTAAATCTTATTATAATTTTTAGTAGTGTTTTGTTGGGTATTGCATACCAATCAACCATTTTTTTATAAAATTTTAAAACCAAGTTCATATGTGTACTTTAGTTTTATATTTTTTATAAAAATAAATTGATTACAAGGGTCATGTTTTGTTACCTCGCCTTTAAGATCTTTGTTAATAGGATTTGTAAGAAGAACAGCTTCAGGGTATGCTAGTTGCTCACTCCTCCCTGACAATCTATCTTCAGGCATGGGCATTATCCTTTGCTTATCATCAGCTATTGCCATGTAATGAAATCTGGATTACAACAAGCAATACTCATTTCATTCATTTTTACTTCATATAAATTGATGTAGGGAAAATTTACATAATATCTTCAAATTTTGTTTCTTACTTGTCTTTGCGAAGTTTGAAGGCCACCCGAGTTTCCCCTAGAACAAAGCCTGGCCACTCTGAGGGGCGCTCATAGATAGCATATGTATAGAAACCAGAACAACCCCTAAGCAGAACAAACCTACATATTCCAAAAAATTCTCATATAATTGAAAAATATCATTTAAATTCAAACCCTTAATATCGAGCATTAAATAATTTATAATTCTAACAAAAAATTGTCAAAATTATAATATAATGTTGATAGTGATTTAAACCTATTTTATAATTTTACAATAAAATCTAACATTATCATAATCTATTTGAATGTAACCAAAATTTAATTCAAACTTATCAATTACTAACTTTTTAAAACTTTATTTTATAATAACTAAAATTTAACTTTTCTATACTAAATTTTTTTTTAAAACTAAAAGAAGGATAAAAATTTATTTAAACAAAGGCTTTAATTTTTAAATAGTTTTTCACTTTATTTTATTGAGACCACAAGTCCAAACTACAGAAAACCTCTCTAACTAATTCACTTTTTAATATTTACACATCTTTAAAATATGTTCAAACTTACCCACATTAATCCAAACTTAAGTACACCAAACAAAACAAAATTAGGACAAAAGTATGGCATACCTTTTGTCTATATTTAATGGAACCAAAGTGCCCTCTTGGGAAGGATCCCATGTCCTGGTGAAGGACAACTCCACCTGGTTATCATCAGCTTGTATTACACTAAACTCGCTTCCCTTAATCCTGTGCCATGCCCATATTATAGAAAAATTAGAAAAAATAGCACCATAGTGAGGCTAAGTAGAGTGATGTTTAAATACTCACACATCAAAGATGCCAGGCCCATCAGGTTCGCTCCAGACTAGATCCCAATACCTGTAGACCCCATTCTCAATAATATCATAACCGAATTTTAGATGGGTATATCTATAAACAGATATGAGGAAAATGGGAAATTTTTACAGAGCTTCTCTTCTCTTGAAAGCATAAATCTCTCATTTTAATTTAGTCTCAAGAATTTTATCGTGGTTAAGGATTTATACCCTCTATTGTCTTCATGATTAACTATTTCTAGCAAATTGTTCAATCCACCATACTCGATCCCAGTAACAATTCCCTCTGGTTTAGACAAAGTGACCTTTAAAATTCCATTGTCCATATGAACCTGTACAACAATACAACAGTTATTATTATAAGTAAATTCAGCAACTTCAAGAAAAGGTCTAGTATTGTAAATTTGGGTGTGGTCTAGGGCAACTTACATAATTCTCTTCTATTTCCAGTTGAACACCAATGGGTGCCATAATTAATCTGTGTTTTTTTTAGACTATTGTATCTGCAACAGCAATTATGGAAAAATGGCATCAGTGTGATCTGTTTTGCATGTGAAACCTGTGGACTAGAGTAATTGTAAATAAATGTATATGAATAATTGTAAATACATATACTATGAATAAGAGCTCACCAATAGAAAATTTAGCATATGTTATTCTGAAAACAATCCAATTTAATAACAAAACTATGGACTAATGATGGTGTATCTATCACTGTCCTTTAGATATCATAAAATTTGCATGGAGCATTCTCTATCAACTTAGAAAGGGGAAAAACAAATGGGCAATGTTATTTTCGGATCAGCTAGGTAGTTTGTTTAGGTTCTTAAGTTTTCAGTTTTCCTACTTGACTCATCATAAGAAAAGGATTATAGCCAAATTTAAATTTTTCTATTGGTTGTAATTTTTTTAATAATAAATTTTATAGGCATTCAAAACATCTGAACAAAACAAATTATCTATTTGTCTGAAAGCAACATTGCAAATCAATACAGTACACATAAACAACTCCTAGATCAAATACAACTTGATATTGAAAAGAAAGAAATCAACTTGATATTGAAAAGAAAGAAATCATACTTTGAAGCCCACGGATCTCCCAAGCTTATTCTCTCCTAGATTTGAAGAACAAGGGTTTTTATAATAACACAAAGCTTTTCCAAAAGGCCCAAAGGAAAAATATCATTTGAATAATCTTTCATTGCAAGCAAAGTGCCCACTGTAATCATTTACTTACTTACTTAGACTCTACCCCATGCTGTCTTCTCTTTTACACAAAGCAAAGCTATCTGTGTTCCAAACACTAGAAGGAAGGAAAGTTATTCTGAAATGTTTTTTAATCATAAATGTCTGTATCTATGAATGCCAAGTGATGATTACAATTGACTTTTGGATATATTTTTCTGACTTTCTTTTCAATTATAAATGTCTCTTGTGAGTGCTTTGATAACTGTTATTGACTTTTGCATATATTTTCCTCTTGAAATCATGTTGGAAGGCAAGTTGAAGCTACTATATTTTACACCACAGACCAAAAAAGATGGTTATCATTTGAGAACAGCCTCAATTTTTCTTTAAAAGGGAATAACTTGAAAACTAACAGATCACAACAAGAACTCACACGAAATTAATGAGCTCATGAAAATCAGGGGGCAATCAGGATGTACTAAAAATGGTATTACTTATTGAAAAACTGAATTATGAAGGACTAATAATTACAAACTTTGTCTTAGTGCTTGTCATTTCTTTAGTGCTTGTCATTTCTTTTGTAATTGTACTTCATTGATTTTAACAAATATAATAATGGTAAGTGGTTTTTGTTTTATTTTTAAAGTTGAATGATTCATAAAAAGTTTACTAGAGATCAAGTTGTATTTTGTTGAGTGCAAAGCTTATAATCCTTTTTAAAATGATATAGTTTTGATTCGTACTCCAATGCAAAACTAATCAAAAATTATTATGAAACCTCTCATTACTCAACAACAACAACAAAAAAAAACATAATAATAATATTAAATTATTTTATAATAATTTTATTTATATAAATTATTTTATAATAATTTTATTTATATAAATTCTATTTAAAATATTATAAACATATTTTAATAAAATTTATTTAAACAATTAAATCATATAGAAATTGTTGATGATATGTATAAATCTTTAAAACTTTGCTATAACCAAAATGTATATGTTCACATAATAAATAAATAAAATGGTTAAATAACACAATGTCTAACAAATATATTTTATTTTGTCCGGTTTCTATGCCTAAATTGGAAGAGGTTGTGTTTGGGTTGAACAAAGGTAAAGCTCCAGGCCCAGATGGTTTCCCAGTTGAATTTTTCCAGGAATTTTGGGATATTATTAATATGGATTTGCTAGAGGTTGTTCGGGAATCTCTTCATAGTAAACAAATGCTTCGAGCCTTGAATTTTGCTTTTCTGGTTCTCATTCCTAAAAAGGAAGGTGCTGATAAGCTTGAATTATTTAGACCTATTGCTCTTTGTAATGTGGTGTACAAGATTATTACTAAACTGATTGCAGAGAGGCTCAAATCTTTTCTTCCTGTTGTCATCTCTGAGGAGCAAGGGGGATTTGTGGCTGGTAGACAAATTTTGGATGGGGTGGTGGTGGCTTCTGAAGTCATTCACTCTATGGCGCATTCTAAGGAAAAATCTATGTTCATCAAGTTGGACATGGCCAAAGCTTATGATAGAGTTAAGTGGAGTTTTCTTCAAAAGATTCTTCTAGCCTTTGGTTTTTGTCCTGACTGGGTGAGTTGGACTATGAGCTGTGTTACTTCTTCATCTTTTTCGGTTATTGTGAATGGTGAACCTTTTGAGCTTTTTGGAGCTTCCAGGGGCCTCCACCAAGGTGATCCTCTTTCTCCTTATTTGTTTATTATTATGGCTGAGGGGCTAGGCCGTTTTCTTAAGTTTCGGGTTTCTCAAAGCTTGATTCATGGTTGGCAATGGGGCAATGGTTTGCCAAAGCTTTCTCATCTCCAATTTGTGGATGACACTTTTTTTATGGGGATGGCCCGTCTTCAAGAAGCTGAATCATTTAGGCAGGCTTTGGATACATACCTTGTTGCTTCTGGACATAAAGTCAATGAGCATAAGTCGTCTATTTTCTTTTTTAATACTCCTCAGGCTATTCAAAGGCAGATTGCAAATATTTTGAGGTTTCAAATTGGGTCTCTTCCCTTTGTCTACCTAGGTATTCCTCTTGCTATTAGTAGACTTCCTAGGTCTTCCTGGCATATATTGCTTGATAAGCTCTGTAGGAAGGTCAGTCATTGGACGCATTGTTGGTTATCTACTACTGTTAGAGTGACTCTTCTTAAGTCTGTCATTCAGGCTCTCCCTATTTACAGGTGTTTTGTTCAGGCAGCTCCTATGTATTTCCTTAGGGAATTTGATGCTCTCTCACGACAATTTCTTTGGAGTGGTAACTTGTCAATTGCTAAGTGAAGCCTTGTTAAGTGGGAAACTGTGTGCAGACCAAAGAAAGAGGGAGGTCTGGGTTTACGTTCTGCTATTTTGAATGGGCAAGTTCTTGCAACTAAGTTATATTGGCGCTGGTGTACTAGTCAGCATCAGCTATGGGCTCGTATTCTTACCCATAAGTATCTTAAAGCTGTTAATTCTTTTGATGTTCCTCGCTTTCCTTTGGAGGGAAGGGGTTCTATGATCTGGCATACTCTAAAAATGGGGGCTAAGTTGGTTAAGAATGGGCTTTCTTGGATCTATCATTCAAGATCTCAGGCTCTTTTTTGGTTGGATTCTTGGGATGGTCATCCTTCTATCCTGTCTTCTTTTCCTCACCTCCAGTCCCTTTGTGATATTTTTACTACTGCAGGCTGGGACACTATTGAGCATTATAAGGTTGCATAGAATTATGGGTTGGCTATTAGTTTTAGATGGAAGCACTCTTCTGAATGGCCACCGAGAGGGTCTGAGGAGGATAGGCAAGAGCTGGCTCTGATTCTTGCTTCTTGTGAATGCAATACTTTGGTGGGACATGATGTTTTGGCTTGGCTTGGCAGTGATTTGTCTGGGAAGTACTCTGTTTCAGCAGGTTATGTGCAGCTTGTTAGGCAGATGTTCAGAGACACTGAGGTTCCTTGGTGGAAGCAAGTTTGGCACAAATTTTCATGGCCCAAATGCAATTTCTTTATGTGGTTGGTGGTTCATAATCGGTGTCTTACTTGGGATAATCTGAGTAAGCGTGCTTTTCAGGGCCCCTCGATGTGTGTGTTGTGCCGTAATAGTGAGGAAAGTGTTTCTCATCTTTTTTTCCAATGTTCTTTCTCTGGGGAGATCTGGCATTTCTGGTGGCGTGTTTGGAACCAAACATGTTGGTATGTCTCCTCTTTGGCTAAGTTTTTTGATCATTGGGGAATGGCCCTTGTTAAAACCTCTTTTCTTCAAGTTACTTGGGCTCTTGGCCCTTCCTTTATTATTTGGCATATCCGGTTGGAGAGGAATCGTCAATTTTTTCAAGATGTGATGTTGGTGGCCCATCATTTGTGGTGGAAAATTCTTCATTCTTTAGGAGAAACTGTTTCGGCAAATTGTGATTTGGCGGAAGCAATGGATCCTCAAGATGTTTCTTGTTGTAGTCGTCTTCATATTCCTCCTCAACAAGGTCATGGTCGATTCATGAGAAATAAATGTCAGCACCCTCTTCAGAAGATAAATAGGGAGGGGCATTGGACTCCTCCTCCTCAGGGAGTTTTGAAACTCAACACAGATGGTTCTTCTCAGGGAAACCCTGGTCATGCTGATATTGGTGGAGTTGGTCAGGATAGTTCTAGTTTTGTGCAGTTTATTTTTTCTATTTATAAGTGTCTTCATTCTAACAATTTGATGGAGGCTCTTGCCATTTTATATGCTATGGAACGTGGTTGTCATCTTGGATGGAGAAGGATCATTTGTGAGTCTGATTCCCAGGTGGTGGTGAATTTGTTGAATAAACAACATTTAGATGATGTTAGTCGGCATTTAGCTTTGGTTGTTAAACAGATTCTTAATCTATGTGATTCTTTGGATTTGGTTACTTTCAATCATATTCCTAGAGAATGGAACGGAGTAGCAGATTGTTTGGCCAAATGGGCTTCTGATCACATGCAAAATTGGAATATTGTGGATTGGGGTCAATTACCCCTGGATTTGTCTCAAAAGTTGGACCACTTAGTGGAGCTTGATAGGGCTGTGTAATGCCCTTGCTTTGTACTTCTTCTGGTTTGAATAAATTTTTACCCCCCTCTTTTAGTTAAAAAAAATATATATTTTATTTATTATTTATTTTATGTACGTTAATGAGGATGATAACAAAAATACGGGAAAGTAGAGGTCCTAGGGAGACCCAGAGCCCTCCAAGTGAAGATAGAAGGATGAAAAATTTGCCAATGTTGTCTTGCCCTTCCACCTCTACAGAGGCTTTCTACACTAAGAGTCCTGCTAGGAAAGAAATTTGTTGTAAAGATCCAACGGAAATGGATGTTCTATGCTCCTTGGAATGTTTTAATTTTAAATTGCCTTGATTTGACTAATCTTTTGTGGTCCTGGGGTTGTCTACCTTTTGTCTCTTGTGTTTAGGCACTTCGGTTGGGATGTTGTTGGTTCGCTATCATTTCGTAGTCCTTTTACTATGTTCTTGCTACTGCTTCAGGTTTTTGGTTGGACTTCATTGATTCATCTTTCTTGCTCTATACATAAGGGTTAGGGTCCTTTCACAAACACTACTTTTACCCTTAATCTAAAAAAATGTACATTTGTATTAATTTATTTTTATGTTTAAATTGAAATTTAAGATTGTTATAATAAATTTAATAGTGTTTGTTCTATACATAAGGGTTAGGGTCCTTTCACTGTCATGTCCCCATATTAAGGCATTGTTTAAATCAAAAATTTAAACATCATAATAAGGAGAAGCCACTTGGAATGGTAATCATGTATATAATAATATTATTATCTATATATTATATAATTAAAATATAATATATTTATTATATTTAGAAATAATAAATATAAATACAAATATAGATGTTGTTAATTATTATAATTATAATAATTATAATATATATATATTTAAATATTTATTATATATTATAAATATCACATATTATATTATTATAATATAATTGATTATATACTCATAATTATATAATCCACATATTAATATTGGTCAGCGATCCCTTAATATGGAAGGGGTAAGATTCCCCAACAATTCCTATACTAACCAATTAAAGAAGGCTGAAGACAAGGGAATGTAACATATAAGTTAAAAAGGCAAGCAATTACTTAATAGCAAGTGCAACAAAAGGGTATGCAAGGCAACAACACTTTGAGGTTTATATTATGATTTGTTTTAATTAACAAAAGGTGCATCTTTTATAGAAAGACACCTCTATATATGATTGTGATAATATATATTCATTGGGGCTCATTATTCAGGCATCTCCATCGGTAGACATTAATCAGCAACTAACAGATCTGCATAAAAAGACAAGAGTAGGATCTAATTTTAAAAGAAAGATAAGAAGAAATAAGGAAGGAATAGAAATAGAAGAAGGAATATATATATATATACAGTCTTCATCAACTATCAATCTTATCAGCAAATTCAAGTGTCCCTACTTAGCAAAAATCATAGGAATACAATTGAAGGTCTAGTAAGCAATACAATCAGCCATCATCATCAGCCAACAGCAAATAAAATCAGAACTATCTGATTATGTTCAGATCTGCAGAAGAAAGAAGGCAAAGGTACAGTAGTAGTGTGGAAATATAAGAGGATAATAGAATGAAATATGGAGATTGAGAAATAAACAAGTAATATCTGAATTAATATTCAGATTTGCATGAATATAAAAATAAGAAGGAATAAGATATACAATTCAGAGATTGGAAGAAGAGTGTGTGAAGAATATGATCAACACTAAAGGGAGACAACCTTTAGATCTCCAAGGATACAAGGGCAAGAAATATATTCTGGTATGATGTATCTAACCCTATGTCTATTATGATGAATGCCATGTGGTAAGTATTGATAAATACATATAATTGAAGTATCATCATTAGCATGTTTATTATTAGGCATTATGAAACTTGCTATGAAATATAGATCATATCCACAACACATTTGACATGATTGTTTGCAACTATGAGTTTGATTAGTTTATTATGCATTAATGTTGATTCTTGTATAAATGTTATGATGAGGGAATTAAGGGCCTACGAGGAGGGGAAACAGTGTTGGGATCATCCTCTAAGTATGCCACCCCATGGTGGATGGTTGAGTCCTACCACATGTGGGCCAAGAGGGCATGGGGAGCCGCTCTTGGGCTTAGATGGAGCGATTTCTGGGACACCCTGCTGTAGTTGCCCCCTAGCCTCCCATCTTGGAAATTAATTGAATCATAAGAGGAAGCAGAAAGGTTCTGATAAGGGGAACGGTGATAGGACGCCTCACTAGGCACGCCACCCCATATGGATGGCAAGAGGCCACATGGGGCCAAGAGGGGTGAAGCACCCGCTCTTGGGCCTAGGATGGAGGGTTTCTTGGGCACCCTATCAAACCATTTTGTTCCAGGAATTAGAAACCCTAACCCTAAACTTGTGAAATTTGAATTTTTAGGGTAAAATTAGTATTTTTCTAATAGGGGACAATACAAGTGGTATCAGAGCAATCATCCTGCCATCCTGTGTGTACTATGTGTGCCTTACATGTATTCAAGGGTATACTTGTGATTTATGTGTATTCAAGTGTATTCAAAGGTTTACTTTGTAACCCATGTATATGCTTTGTAACATATGTTGATGTGAATACTTTGTATATTATGTGTATTCGTGTCTATGCTTCATACTCAAGTGTATACTTGATGACCTTGGGATGGTGGATAGGTCCATGGTGTAGTATGGGATGCACTGAATCCCCTTCCCAATTGTCTGACGGTATATGTATTCGAGTGTATACTCTATGATTGTATTTTTATTTGAGTGTATGCTCTATGACTTTGTATTGAAGTGTATACTCTATGATTGTATTTGCACTTTGTATTAAGTGTATCTCTATGATTGTACTTGTATTTGAGTGTATGCTCTATAACTTTGTATTGAATTGTATACTCCATGATTGTATTTGCATACTCTATGACTTTGTATTGAGTGTATACTCTATGATTGTACTTGTATCCGAGTGTATGCTCTATGACTTTGTAATTGTATTCAAGTGTATGAGTGTATACTCTATGACTTTGCAATTGTATTCGAGTGAATGCTCTATGACTTTGTAACTATATTCGAGTGTGTACTTTGACTTGACTATGTATTTGAGTGTATACTCTCTGATTGTATTTGTATTTGAGTGTATACTCTATGATTGTATTTGTATTTGAGTGTATGTCATATGACTTGTATTTGTATTCAAGTGTATACTCTTTGATTTGTATTTGACTGTATACTCTATGACTTGTATTTGTATTCGAGTGTATACTCTGTGATTTGTATTCGAACGTATAACTTGTATTTGAGTGTATACTTTGTGATTTGTATTTGTATTCGAGTGTATATTCTATGATACTCTATGACTTGTAATTGTATTCAAGTGTATGCTCTATGATTTGTAATTATATTTGAGTGTATACTCTATGACTTGTATTTGTATTTGAGTGCATTTGTATTCAAGTGTATACTCTATGACTTTGTACTCAAGAATATGTATTCGAGTGTATACTCTATGACCTTGTATACTTCATGACGATGTATTCATACTCTATGACTTTGTATTTGTATTCAAGTGTATACTCTATGACTTATATGTATTCAAATGTATTCAGGTGTATACCTTGTGAATTATATACTCAAGTGTATTCATTTATATGACTTGTATTCGAGTGTATTCAAATGTTTACGTTATGGCTTATGTGTATTCGAGTGTATTCAAGTGTATACATTGTGGCTTATATGTATTCGAGTGTATTCAAGTGTATACCTTGTGGCTTATGTGTATACGTGTATTCATGCGACTTATGTATTTAAGTGTATACTTTACGACTTACATGTATGTTTTGTGACTTGAGGTACTCGAACATTATGCTTCTTGTATATACTCTACTTATACCTTATGTATCACATGTAATGATGTGTTACTTCATGTATCTTCAACAAGATGTGTTCTTATAATTACTTTGTGCTTAAAAACTATGAGAATGTTAAAGATGTTGTCTTTCCAGTGGCTCAAGCTACTTGGTTACTTGCTTGAGCTACTTGCCTACTTGCTTGCCTACTTGAGCTACTTGCCTACTTGCTTGAGCTGGTTGCTTGCATGCTTGAGCTACTTGCCTGCTTGCTTGAGCTACTTGCTTGTCTACTTGAGCTACTTGCCTACTTGCTTGAGCTACTTGCTTGCCTACTTGAGCTACTTGCCTACTTGCTTGAGCTGGTTGCTTACATGCTTGAGCTACTTGCCTACTTGCTTGAGCTACTTGCTTGTCTGCTTGAGCTACTTGCTTGTCTACTTGAGCTACTTGCCTACTTGAGCTACTTGCCTACTTGCTTGCCTACTTGCCTACTTGCTTGAGCTGGTTGCTTGCATGCTTGAGCTAGTTGCTCACGTTCTTGAGCTACTTGGTTGTCTACTTCAATTTCATCATGTAACTAAATGGCAATGCATATAACCTACAAATTGGTTTAATCACTTCTATATTTAACATCCTGATGAGATCACTCAACACCATTCGACCTTGAGGTGAAAAAGGGAAGAGCATTTCATCTAAGAAAGATATCCAAAACATCATTAAAGAATTCAAATTGAGATTTAGGACCACTGAGGTATCATATCGACCTAGGAGGGTCAATCTCTTAAAAGCCAAAACACCAATTTTGAGAGGACATAATAAAGACAACTCAGCTCTTTAAGAATCCACAAATGGGGAGAAAGATCTTAAAAGGAAATGTGGAAATTTATAATAAGATATATTCATCAAACTTAATTATTCTATCTATTTAGAACGAGACCATGACTTCATCTCAACACATTGAAAGGTAGACGTTAAAGTGCAAGGTAATGAAAGAACTCATTGTGATTGCTTGAGGACAAGCAAATTTTGAGTGGGGAGGGCTGCAGTGTCCCCATATTAAGGCATTGTTTAAATAAAAAATTTAAACATCATAATAAGGAGAAGCCACTTGGAATGGTAATCACGTATATAATAATATCATTGATAATAATATTACTAATATTATTATATATATATTTTATATAATTAAAATATAATATATTTATTATATTTAGAAATAATAAATATAAATACAAATATAGATGTTGTCAATTATTATAATTATAATAATAATTATAATTATAATAATAATTATAATAATAATTATAATATATATATATATATTTAAATATTTATTATATATTATAAATATCACATATTATATAATTATAATATAATTGATTATATACTCATAATTATATAATCCACATATTAATATTGGTCAGCGATCCCTTAATATGGAAGGGGTAAGATTCCCCAACGATTCCTATACTAACCAATTAAGGAAGGCTGAAGACAAGGGATTGTAACATATAAGTTAAAAAGGCAAGTGATTACTTAATAGCAAGTGCAGCAAAAGGGTATGCAAGGCAACAACTCTTTGAGGTTTATATTATGATTTGTTTTAATTAACAAAAGGTGCATCTTTTATAGAAAGACATCTCTATATCTGATTGTGATAATATATATTCAAATTGGGGCTCATTATTCAGGCATCTCCATCGGTAGACATTAATCAACAACTAACAGATCTGCATAAAAAGACAAGAGTAGGATCTAATTTTAAAAGAAAGATAAGAAGAAATAAGGAAGGAACATAAATAGAAGGAATATATATATATTTATACAGTCCTCATCAACTATCAATCTTATCAGCAAATTCAAGTGTCCCTACTCAGCAAAAATCACAGGGATACACTTGAAGGTCTAGTAAGCAATACAATCAGCCATCATCAGTAGCCAACAACAAATAAAATCAGAACTGTCTGATTATGTTCAGATCTGCAGAAGAAAGAAGGCAAAGGTACAGTAGTAGTGTGGAAATATAAGAGGATAATAGAATGAAATATGGAGATTGAGAAATAAACAAGTAATATCTGAATTAATATTCAGATTTGCATGAATATAAAAATAAGAAGGAATAAGATATACAATTCAGAGATTGGAAGAAGAGTGTGTGAAGAATATGATCAACACTAAAGGGAGACAACCTTTAGATCTCCAAGGATACAAGGGCAAGAAATATATTCTGGTATGATGTATCTAACCCTATGTCTATTATGATGAATGCCATGTGGTAAGTATTGATAAATACATATAATTGAAGTATCATCATTAGTCATGTATATTATTAGGCATTATAAAACTTGCTATGAAATATAGATCATATCCACAACACATTTGACATGATTGCTTGCAACTATGAGTTTGATTAGTTTATTATGCATTAATGTTGATTCTTGTATGAATGTTATGATGAGGGAATTAAGCGTCTATGAGGAGGGGAAACGGCGTTGGGATCATCCTCTAAGTATGCCACCCCATGGTGGATGATTGAGGCCTGCCACATGTGGGCCAAGAGGGCATGGGGAGCCGCTCTAGGGCTTAGATGGAGTGATTTTCGGGACACCTTGCTGTAGTTGCCCCCCAGCCTCCCATCATGGAAATTAATTGAATCAGAAGAGGAAGCAGAATGGTTCTGATAAGGGGAACGGTGATAGGACGCCTCACTAGGCATGCCACCCCATATGGATGGCAAGAGGCCACATGGGGCCAAGAGGGGTGAAGCACCCGCTCTTGGGCCTAGGATAGAGGGTTTCTTGGGCACCTTATCAAACCATTTTGTTCCAGGAATTAGAAACCCTAACCCTAAACTTGTGGGATTTGAATTTTTAGGGTAAAATTAGTACTGTTCTAATAGGGGACATTACATTCACAAACACTAATTTTACCCTTAATCTTAAAAAACATACATTTGTATTAATTTTTTTATGTTTAAATTGAAATTTAAGATTGTTATAATAAATGTAATAGTGTTTCTTGTTTGCCAATTTTGTGTATGCAGATGTGGATAGGGTGCTTCCTTCTTGAATTACCTTGTCCTCCAAATGGGGTGAATGAATGCAACAAATTGTTTATAAGGACTCCACTCTTATGTGTCAAAAATGTCATATAGTTGGTCACTCCACCTCTAGTTGCTTGAATAAGAGGTTGCAAAATAGTTGGAAGAAAAAAGATTTCAAAGTGTCTAGTCATCTTAGAATGAAGCGGACCAAAAATTGTTGTTGTGAGTGACCCTTCCTCAATCAGTGTCCTTTTGTTGGATTCCCTTCGCATAGTGGAGTCAGTTTCAAGTGAGTCTTGTAGGGAACCAATTTCAATCAACAAGAATTGGATTGAAATGCTTCAAGTTGAAAAAGCTATCGACCTTATTGCAAGTTCCAACATTTGCCCAACTCGCCTTCTTATAATATGGATAAAAGGAAAATGGAATTAGATGTGAGCCTTTTTAGATACCCTATGGTTTCTTTTCAGTTAGAGTTAGCGTTCAAAAAATGGAGGTCAACCAAGAAGGATAGCTACCTCAAGGATTCTATGGGCAGAACCATTGGTAGTTTTTAGAGCTCTTTGGATATTAGGCTTCAAGCCACCTTGAGTCTGTTGATCTTTGATTTTTTACAAATTTTTAGTTGTTATTTGTCCCTTTTTGAAGGTTGTAGTGTGTGTTGTTGTTTTTTTTCAACCCCTAGACTATATGTTCTTTATCTTCGTTGTTTACGGGCTTAATTGATATATCTATTCTAATCATTGTATAAGGTTTGGGGCCCTTTAAAAACCCCTCTTTTACCCTTAATAAAAAATAAATAAATTTAATGAATATGAATTTTAAAAATAAGTAAATTAAATGATGTTTATTCACACTTTGTATAATTTAAATGAGATAATTAATTAAAATAAATTATTATTAATTTTAAATTAATAAATTATGATAATTAAACTATAAATTATGATTACATGGCACTTTTTAATATATAATAAAAATATTTTTCTGTTTGATTCATTTATAAAAATCAATCAAAACATTATTTATAAAATTTAAAAATACTAGTATATTTATATTTTAAAAATATATCAAGAATTACCTTTCAAAGAGCCTATTTTTATTAATATTTTTTAAAGATTGAAATGGCTCTTTCCTTCTCTCCATGATTTTGGCATCTTCCCTGTGATTTTCTTCACTTTGTTTATTTTAACCATTTTTAGGTTTTTATTTTTATTTTTTCCAATTCTTTTTTAGTTTTTTATTTTTATTTTTTCAGATTTCTTTTTTGGTTGATTTTTTCCACCTTTGTTTTTATTTTTATTTTTTCCAATTTCTTTTTTGCTATATATTTACATGAGAAAATGAGTTCTCTCATCTCCACCCCATTGTGATTGTCTAGAAGGCCTCTTGATGTAGTTAACTTAATATAAAAATATATTTTGAGTTGATTGATGTAACACTATGCAATTGAAAACATGAACAAAATAACTTTTATAATATAACTCCTTAAATAGTACTTATAACATTTTCTATAATCTATTTACTAGTCACTTGTCCCTTCACAACCAAATGCTGGCAATGGTTATGCACCAGATTGGGTTGGATAGGGGCTCTTCCCAAGGATCTCCTAGCGGTGTTCAAATCATGGCCCAACATCCAAAAGAATTCAAGATTGGGTTGGATAGGGGCTCTTCCCAAGGATCTCCTAGCGGTGTTCAAATCATGGTCCAACATCCAAAAGAATTTAATATTTTCTTGTCTATAGATAGTAAGTCCTTCATTACTTATCTGGGAAGTGTGGAAAGAGAGGAATGGGTGAATCTTTTTAAATAGACATTTGGATGAAGAAAGATTTTTGATCCATTTGGAAAGTGTGGAAAGAGACGAATGGGTGGATCTTTTTAAATAGACATTTGGATGAAGAAAGATTTTTGCTCAACTTTTAAGAATAGCAAGTCAGGGGACAAAGAACTAAGAGATTCACCTCTTGGAATAGTAAAGTATTGTAGAGATGGAAATGATTGAAAGCCCCTCCTATTAATAAAGTTAACTCTTCAATCAACCCATGCAAAGATGTGTGTGCTTGGTTTCATGTAGTTGCAAGGTGGTTTGGCTATGTTCTTAGTGTCAAGAGATGATGTGTAAGTCCCTACCACTACAAGATGGACCAAATAGGATTGAGCCTTTTTTGTGAATACGGCTCCTAAGTGTTATGTGCATAGTTGTAGAAACTCTCCATGAAAATTTTGTAATGATATCGCTTGTCAATCATAAAAAATGCAAATGTAGTTAGTTTTTTAATATCAATATAAATAGAAGTGACCCCAACATCACATGAACCAAGAAAAAAACCATTATAAGTATACTAGCTAACTATTAAATTGTAGCTATGAATATTTGAAATATAAAGAATGATTTTTTTAGTGTATTGCTTTCAAAATAATAAGATTTGATTATTTTAAAAGGAATATTTAAGTATAAAGATTTTTTTTTTTTTGAGTGGATTGCATTTCAAAATAGTAAAGTTTGATTCATTGTAAAAGGGGGTTTAGTGTTGAAGTATTTTATCATATTTAAAAACTAATTTAATATTATAATGTTAATAAATGATATTTGTTTTAAACCTTTTTTTTTGGGGGGGTAAACACTGAGTACATAGGCAATAACCTATTTTTGAAGGGATTCAAATTTTAATTGTTTACTTTTCTTTGTTAATGAATGTGTATATATTCTATTAAAAAATAAAAATATTTTGATAAATAAGAGGTATTTTTTATTTATCAAATTATAATGTTTTGTCAAGATTTAATTGTGTAGTTTGAGTTAAATTTATTAATCCATATTTCATAAGTGGTGGTTCATAAAAATTCATCGCTAACGAGCATGAATGATCTACTTAGCACTCATTGCACTTCGAACATTTCCAAAAGTCTTGATGCTTCACCTCTATGAGCATCATCTAGATGCAATGATATGAGATAGTTTGTGTGAACCACTACTTCTAAAATATGATCAATAAGTTTAACTCAAAAACTACACAATTAAATCCTAATAAATCATCATAATTTTTAAACTTTGTTAGATTGTCTTATAATTGTAATAAATATATTAAAAATTAGTTCTTTGGACAAATATATTAAAATTATACAATCTAATAAATTAAATATACCAAAAATATTAATTACAAAATAAATTAAAATATTATTGATCTATCAATATAAATAATTAAGATTTTAATTTTTTTTTAGTATTTTATTTATAAATGAATTATATTATATTTTTAAATTATATATTTGAATAAAATAAATCATTTTATGTTTAAGCCTAGCTTGTTATAAAATAAATTACAATATTATTAACTATTTAATATAAATAATTAATAATAAAGTGTTGTTATAATTTTTTTTTTTGGAGTATTTTTATGTTTTTACATTATTAACTAGTTTTTCACAAACTTTAAGAAAAATAAATTCATAATTAACAAATTTATGAGAATTAATAAATACTATATTAATGTGTGATATTCTACATATAATTTTGATTGTATAATAAATGCATTAAAATCTTTTTTATATCTTTAAAATTCTTTTATAATAGAATTTAAAAGTAAGTCGTGGAAATTTATTACTTTTATTAGTTGAAGGTTGTAATAAAGTTTAACTATAAGAATAAAACTAATAACATATAAAAGTGTTTAATTAAATGACTAATTGGTACAAATGTTCATAGCCTTTCATAAAATAGATCATATGGCTGAAAATCAAAATTTAATTATGATCATGAAGCAACATTTAGACTTCAGTTACATCTCTAAATGAAATCCCAAATGGATACATAAAATACTACATTTTAAAAAAATTTAACCAACTCCACTCAATTTGATTACACCAAAATAATAGAAGCTAAAATCAAAGTAATTCATGATTTATTTTTATTGTTGTACCTTTTTTTAATTTATTAGAGTTTGAATTCACCATCACTTGTGCATTTTTATCTATCTTGATTAGGACTCAAGTTTAATTGTTTTCTACGTCTATCATCCTTATCCCCCCATTCTTTTGTGCTTAATTGTTGCATCTTTCATTACGGACACCTTTCCCAATCTCCTTTCCATATTTGTTTCTTATCTCATTGTGCTTTATGATATCTCTCTATAGTTACTTCATGCATCTAGGAACATTAATTCAATGTCTAGTGAGCCTAGTCTTTCTACATCTCATAATAGCTCTCCTCAATGTACCTCTATTGATTCATCCTTCCTTATCCCCCCACCCTCTTTTGTGCTTAATTGTTGCATTTTTCATTATGGACACCTTTCCCAATCTCGTTTCCATATGTGCTTCGTATCTCATTGTGCTTTATGATATCTCCCTATAGTCAATTGATACATCTAGGGATATTAATTCAACATCTAGTGAGCCTAGACTTTTTGCATCCCATGATAGCTCTCCTCAACTTGCCTCTATTGATTCTTACTTCCTTGAGGAGCCTAGTGTTGTGTAGTTGATCAGTCCACATTCTTCACCTACACTGGTGATACAACTTCTCCCATGCCTAAGGATGTGGGTATTGATGGTCAACACTCTTTATGAACCTCTTTAAGATATATTCTCTTTAGGGTTGGCTATCTATGATGCCTATCCTAGTGATGAGTTTTGTGGTGATTGTAATTAAATTCTATCAATATAAATGTGCCTCTACATGATACACCTTGTTTACATTCACCTTCACATGAGGTCGTTTCCCTCAAGTAGTTCATAATAGTCCTCTTACATATCTTTTAGCTCACAATCTATTGACATGATATGCCTAGTGAGGAGCATAGTACTAGTCGGTAAACCTTAACTAACTGATGTGTTGTGATTTCGACAATAGTCAAAATAAAATCAACAAAAGTCAGTTTCATATATGTGTGCATGTGTAGAGCAGTTAGTGAAGTCATTGTAGTAAAAAATGAGAGGTTGCAAAGTTGAATCCTTTTGCCCAGCCGGCACGACAACGTGCCGGCTGTTTACATGAGAGCGTACTAGTTCCTTATCTTCTTATGATGTGGATGACAACTCTTCATCCATGATGATTTGGTTTATGATGGTTTTAAAAGTAATGTTTTTTTAATTCTCATTCTTCACATTCTAGTGGCCCTTCCTTGGAAGACCCTATGGATACTTCTATGTAACATGATGATGTACCCCTCTATGATAATCATAGAGATTCTCCTTTATGTCTTTTTATGCTCTCATATGATGTCTGGGACACCCACTTTTATATCTCCTATTAAGAAAACATGTCTTAATATTCATAAGAAGAAGCACCATATGAAGATCTTTTTTGAGCAATATTTGTGATTTACCTACACATCAAGCTATTTGGCATGTTTAACATGATCTTTCAATTATTAGGACTCTATCATGACTAGATCGGCCCATCTAGACAAGTGTATTGATGATTATGAGAAAATATTTCAAAACCAAGTGGATTTGTGACACTGTTTTAGAAAGTGTGATAGTAGAAGTGATCCATTACTACAATTATGATCCTTCCAAACTACATGCTTTACTTATTTTCATGAGGACAAATTGCTTGCTACGTTATTTCCAACAAGCCTAGTCCATATAAGGAACAATTAAAGAGTGTACTATGTTTTCAACTACCGATTGTTTTCCAAAATCTTAGTGAAGTTGTTTATAAAAATATGAGCTCTGGTATAAGGGTTCAAGATAGGAGGCCAAGGACGGGTTGCAACATGGAAAAGTACTCGAGAATAGCATATATGTACTGCCCCATATCCTAATACATCAATTTGCTACAGCCAAGGCAGAATTATCTCTCTCTTTTACTTCAATTGGCGAGAAAGAGCCAGTCATGACTGTGAACCATTCAATGGTTGTAGAAAAAAATAACACCATATCGTCTACTACATTAGGTGTCAAATGACTTGCAAAAAAGCAAAGGATCATGAACATATTTTTTTGAGATGTCCCCTCACCAATATCAACCGCAGATGGAGATTAAATCTAATTTAAATTATGACATGACCGACTCAGCAGAGGGAGCAATGATAAAGTGTTGCGATTTTGCGATTCATAATTGTTATGTGGCACAATTAATATAAACATGTGCAGCGATTAGTAAGTGAGAATGGAAAAGAGCGATCACATTATATTAGGCAGCAGCGATCAAATTGTATTTGGAGTTTAGAACCTGAAAAATAGGGGAAGCACTTTACATAATTAAACTTTGTCACGTTCATAAAATATATAATATGTAAAGGGAATCTTATTTAATGACAATAAAATGATGTTAGACATGGATGGGTGATTCTTAAGGCAGCGCTTAAATTAGTATGGGGTATACTTTGTTATATGAAATTGAGTAATTTCAAAGAGACTAAGTAAAGAAGTGGTGCGATCATGTGAAATACAAGGAGAAGAAATACAGAGGATGAAGGAGAAAGGAGGACAAGGAGAAGAAATACAGAGGATGAACTAATTTAGAGCAGAGATGAATCTGCAGACTTCAACAGTGATATATATGTACATCAACAAAAGAAAATACATAATACTGAAGGTTTTATTAATCAGATCAGAATTTAAGGTGTTAATATTCCAATCCACTGTGGTAATATAGAGATTATTATTTAGTTTTATATATGAATCTATTGCACATCTCTGCCATATGTCAATAAACATTAAAATATACATATAACACTGTAATAGTCTGTCAAAGGGTAAGGAAGGAAATCTGCTTTAAGGGAGAACAAGCTTTAGGGCACCCTATTGCACTGTGAAAGGGAGAGAACGAAAAAGGGCACCCTATTGCAATTTCCCTTCCAAGCCCTACGTTAGTTGATGAAATTAGAGGTTCACATACAAATCAAACTTGTTGCATAATGATGAATTATGATTCCATTGCAATAATAATAGGTTTATTTATCTGTTGATAACTAACATGATTGCAGGACCTTAATCAGGTTTATCTTGCTTAAAGCATTCAATTGGTAAGTTACAACTCTAACTATACTAAATTTGTGATTCTAGGGCAAGATTTAGGACAATCCCAAAAGGGGACATTACATTTTTACAAACGACTTCACGATGATTTTGGAAAAATACACGAGAATGGCATATATGTACTGCCCTAGATCCTAATACATCAATTTGCTACAGCAAAAGGCAGAATGATCTCTCTCTTTTACTTTGATTGGCAAAAAGGAGACAGTCATGAGTGTGAACCATTTGATGGTTTTAGCAGAAATAACACCATATTAGCTAATAGTTAGGTGTCAAATGACTTGCAAAAAAGCAATGGACCATGAACCTATTTCTACAAACAACTTCACTAAGATTTTGGTAAGTTTCTCTATATAGTTGCAATTAGTTAAAAAAAAAAATGTTTTCAACCACCAATCATTTTCCTTCCCTACATGTGGCAATTGTAACAAATAATTTTTAATAGAAAGCTTTTTTAATTACTAAGTTTTATGGCTAAATTACATGCTGCTCTTACATAGCAAACATTTTAAGACTCACCCATATTGAAAAATAATGGAATTATAAGAAAAAATGTAGTTTTAGTACTAAGCCACTACAAATTATTGATTCAAACAATTCACGAAAATTTTAATAAGAGAACTTCCTCTTTTATGGCTTATTTAGAGGGATGAAATTGAGTAGATAGAGATAACATAGACACATAATAACTAGGGTAGAAAGGGTGTCATGCAGAAGTAACATATACCTACACATTACAAAAGATTTCAAGAGCAAAGAAAACGTGTCTGATTTGCAATCACCAAAAGCTGAGCCATACAAGTAGTTGTAGTGATGGAATAGGTAAAACCAAAAGTTGTACTGCTACAAATCATATTGTTCAATTTATTGTAGGTCATAGGTACTATTACAGAATTGTGAAGCTCTGTTTCTATTGCTTGTAAGCTCTACAACACCTATAACTTTGCAAATGATGAAGCCTCACACACAACCATGACTTGAACTCCATTAAATTCTTATTTTGAAATGGTAATTCTTGCATCAAATGTTCCAAAGAGCAAACAACGTGCAACTCAGTGAGAAAGAACACTTAATGTTAGCAATCCGGGTGAGCAATGAACACTCAAAGAATAGTTATAAAGAATCTTGTCTTCAGCCACCAACTGCTTTTCCTCAATACATGGTATTTGTAAAATAAACATTTTTTTTCAAAACACTGTATTTTTGTTTTCGATTAATGTAAGCGCTTTTAATCGAATCTATGAACCGGAAAGGTTTTTGAAAGGGTCCCGAAACCTTGTACAACAAGAACAAGCAACAACCTTAAGAACCAACAGCAGCAAGCAAGAACCAAACAATGGAGCAGGCCTAAAAACAGCAAGGCCACAGCGAAAGAACAACAATAACCATAATCAAGGAGGTTTAAAACCAAACCTCACCAAATAACTCTGAGGTGGAGTAAGAGCTTGACTCAAATAGATTGTCTTACCCTTTTTTAAAGATCCAGACTCATTCAAAGGACACCTATTCTTATCTTTCAATACAGCCCTCGGGTCATCCCCAATACACCTATCCTTATCTTTCAAAGGAAACCCCTACTCAATCCCAACAAGATTGTTATCTTTCAAAAGAAACCCCTGCTCATTCCCAACACGATCCATAACAATGCCTTTTTCTTTACCTTCATTTCTAGTAGCATCAACAATCTAACCCTCTTTTCCATGCTCAGGGCAGGAAAGGGAGAAGTGTTCAGCTTTATGACAAAGCATACAAACCTGGGAAGAAGTCTCGTAATAAATTCGCTGCTCCCAAATGCCAAATTTAGAGCAAAGTTTAATGACTTTTGGCAGCACATTATCAAAATCTACACACACAAAATCTAGCAAAAATCAAACGCTTCATAGACTTGGTAACATTATCTATAGATAAAAAAACACATTCTTGTATTTGAAATGGGCGCAGAGCGGGAAGGCGTTATGTTGTGCGTTGATGGTGGTTTGGCTACGGATCCCTTGCCAGATGGATCGCGCCCTGGTGATGATGCGGTACAGAAGGAGGGTGCCCTGGGGTATGGTGGGGGTTGGGTGACTGTTGCAGTCGAGCAAAGAATTTCCTCTGAGATAGCAAGCGCTGGGGTTCGGACCCTCAAAGATTCGATTAATGTCTCAAATTTGAGTGCTGGGACTGTTGCTGTTGGCGGGCCTGCTGAGGAGATTCAGGCTCCTGGTGGCCCAAAGAAATCTTTCTCTGCCGCTGTGACTAGTTCTGGCTCTCGGTCTTGCTCTCCCTGACTCAGTTCTCGGCCTATCCCTTGTGCTCGAGAGTCCCTGGTGGTGGTGTGTGGACTTGAGGTCACTGAAAATGAAGATTTTTATTGTAATACTGGTGTGATCTACAAATTTAATGGACTCTGGCCCTCTTTGCCTAATCTCCACAATTGGGTGATGGAGTCTTGGAAACCACTGGTTGAAGGTAAGATTGAGTTGTTTCTCTCTGCAAGAGAATTTTTTATTGTGACATTTGCTTCTTCGGAGCAGCGAGACTTAGTGCTTGATGGCAAGGTTTGGCTGTGGGGGGAGCACTCCCTCTCCATCAAACCATGGACTCTCTCCTTCAATCCACTAACTGAGCCGCTCAATATCAAACCTATTTGGGTCCGTCTACCAAATCTCCCACTCCAATTATGGGAGGATACTTGTTATGAGAGCATTGGTAATGCTATTGGCCGCTTCCTCAAAGTCAATTCTACAACCTCCTTCATGGGGCATTCCACGGTTGCTTGCATCCTTGTGGACATTGACATTTCTAAACCCCTTCATGGGGATGTGGTATTGATGGTAGGGGAAAGGCCTTGGAAACAACTTTTGGATTATGAGGGTATTCCTTTTAGATGCAGAAGGTGTTTTGCTACCAGTCATTTAGCCTCTGGCTGTCCTCTCTCTCGGCGCAAGGGGGCTACTACTTGGTGGAAGGACGCTCTCATGGATCACCTAACAATCAGTGCTACACTAGAGGACTGTTCGTCTCATGAGGATGGTTCCTTTGTGGAGTAGGAGCTTTCTACTGCTTCTGTTGCTTTTACTTCTTCTGCTGCTGATGTGTCTCCCATGTCTGGGGGGGTGGTTGTTGTTGGTGTGCTGTCTGTTGTTGGTGTGTCGTCTGAGGCAGGGGCTGCTGTTGTTGCTGGTGTGCCGTCTGAGGCAGGGGTGGTTGTTGCTGGTGGGCCGTCTGCGACTGGGGGTGTTGTTGTTCCCTCTTTTTGCGAGACCTCCTTGGTTGAGGCGTCGGGTGAGGTTCCCCTCTCACCCCGTTCGGAGGATTTAGATTTGGTTGACTCTTGGACTGTGGTCTACAGAAAAAAGAAAGGACTCCCCAGTTCTGTTGCAGCTTTGCGTCCTCAGGTTCGGGGAGTGAGGCTTATTAGCTCGGGATCTATTGTGCAGATCCTCTGGTTGGTTTTTGTTTCTCAGCAGGGCTGTTGTGCCTGTGCTGCTGGTCTTTTTTCTGTGCTGTCTGAGTACTATTAGTGCTCTGTTGTCTTGCCCCCTGGGCTTGGTTTTGTATTAGGGCTTAGTACCCTTGTTTTGTTGTTTATCTAATCAAAAACATTATCTATGGATAAACTCTGACTAATAGCATTTGCAATACATCTAATTATCTTTTCATTCTAGAACTCTAAAGGAAGCCCTGGAAGCCGAACCCAAATTGAAGCCCTATTAAAATCTTCCTTCGTTGCATCAAAACCAGGAGACCATCTTTTCAACAAAAGATTAAACTTTCCAAGGAACCAAGGTCCCCCCTGCAAAACAATCTTGCTTTCCTCAAGAGAATGGAAGGAAAAGAGAAAAAATCCATTAATCATGTCAGCCACATGGATTTGCTCAAACATGCACCATTTTTTTTAACCCAATTTCGAACATCATTTTTTGGACTAAAGCCGGAGAATCTCCCAATGAGGGCATTCTCCATGCTAGCGGTAGCACTGTCAACATCAATATCAAGGATCTCTAGCGAAACCAAGGGAGCCCCAGTCTGGTTTACATGTTCAAATCCCACAAACCTTGGGTTGAAGGGGAACCCACCTCTCCAAGACAACCCACATCCAACTTCGAAGCACCTCCATTCATGTTTTTCAGACTGATCACCGGCACAACAGGTGGAACTACATCCAAATCGAGACAAGGCGAAAAGGGACCAGAGACTCCAAAATGAACTCACCAGAAGTATCAGCCAAAGCAGAGGTTGAAGTTGCATGGGTTGTAGGAAGCACATGCGAAACCCTAGCAGGGCTTTTCTTAGACAATGGTGCAGCAAACACATGCGAGGCATCATCCAGCCTAGTAGCTTGAACAGCATCCAAATCCAAACAAGAGGCCGCCACATGAGGAACACGAGGCTCCAAGATTGTCTCACCAGAAGAATCGGCCTTACCAGATGTCGTAGAAATCTTTGCATGGGCTGTAAGAGGGGAGAGAAATCCCCTATTAAGTGCCCTACTAATTCGGGAGACATCAAAAGAAGTGACGGCCACAAAAGACCCCTTCTACATCAAAGACCTTTGCACCTCCAACCAAATGTCGAGGAGAGATTCGTCCTAGAAGACTCCTTTGCATCAAAGACCTTTGCACCTCCAACCAAATGTTGAGGAGAGATTCATGCTCTTCTTTGTCTGTAGGGAAAAACCAATCATCCTGATCACTATCACCATCCACATCTCCATGTTCGTCCTCTCCTTGCAGAACTAAGCTGCTCCAACCCTGCAAATCACCTCTCCCGCTCCCGCTGCCTCTCCCGCTCTCGCTCATTTTAAAATATAGTCATCTCCATCTTCGTATTTTTGTTAGACTATATATATTGTGACTTCATGAGTAAGATACACATGTTAGAGTCTCAAACATATATGTATTGTTCCTTGCAATTATAATTCATGGAGATTTTGTTGTACGATTTGTAAATTTCATGTTTCAAATGATACTCTACTCAGATTGGGTAAATAACAAATTATCAAAGAAAATAACATGTATGTTTATACGCTTATAATTCATGGAGATTTTGTTATTATGGGATTTCTGAGCGTGACCTTCCAAATGATTCCGTACTCAGGTTAGGTAATTAATAAATGATACCCTTATAAAATTTATAAATGTGATGTTCCAAATGATACTCTACTCGGATTAGGTATTAAATGCAAATGTGGATATTTTTAGGAGAACCAATTTACAGGAAGTCACCTTTTAAAAAAAATACAGAATTTTTAATTTGGTCGTGAAAATTTAATGACAATCTTGGTTAAACAGAAATACCATAATAGGGCATCTTTGAAATAGCTTAGGTTAAATAGAAATACCATGAAATTGCATTTTTTAAATAGTCTCAGTGAAACAGAAATACCATAACAGTAACATTCTTTCAAATATCATACCTACATTAGCCCCCACTATAATGGCGGAATGTCGAGAATCTCATGAAAGAAAAGTTTGCTTTTTTTAACAGGGCATTCTTTCAAATAGGCTTCATTATACCTACATTACCCCCACCCCCGCGCCAAAAAAAAAACTATAATGACAGAATGTCAAGATCCCCTAATGAAATAATAGCTTACTCTTTTTGGTAACTATCCTACGCCCCACCCCCAAAAACACAAAACTATAATGACAGAATGTCAAGATTCCCTAATGAAATAATAGCTTACTCTTTTTGGTAACTATCCTACGATAAATGTGCTCCACATCCCACATGCTCAGCCTCATTATCTCAATAGTTATTCTAATCTGAATAATTGTTGAATTACAACCAAGTTATCAGAATTCTTTCTAGGATAAGAAATAGACAAACAAATTAATTGCATTATGTATACAGTTTAGTTCCCAGCTGGGACAGGTCTAGAATCAATTATCTTCATTTCTATGCCAAAGTGAATCGTTCTGCCCAACAATCTGGTGAGCAAGGCCACTGTGTTTTTAAAGGCACTTGAGAGCAAGCTTGTCTTGCCTACAAAGAGTCTAATTGCAGATTTCTCCTATGCCAACTGTCTACAAAAACCATCAGTCTCAAATGATCATGCAAACTATGTTTTACCATGATAGCCTTGATGAGATAACTTGCGAGTAAGAGATCCAGAGACATAATAGGTTTTAACGAAAAATCTGATGACTAATATCATTTGTTTCTGTGCACTTTTCCCACACTCAATTTGTTTAAATCATTGTATGATCCATACAGAGCTAACACACATTTGGCACTGAAGTCCATTAACAAATGGAAAGGGGATAATAGCTGCTCTATTCCAAGGCTGTATGCTTGTTGCACTAAGGTAACCGCACAGAATAAAAGAAATATATATATTTTGCCTCTAATTATAAATGGTCCTAAAGGCATGTCAGTCCATGCATAACATAACAAATAGACAAACAGTATGCATCAAAATTCAAGCTTGGAAGGCTCTAGAGTGACGAGACCTTAAATAAATCAGAAGTACCAAGCTCTTGGTTTCATCACATTTTTCATATAACTTGCACAAATATCAGAAATCCAGAAATCTTTAAAATGTAAGGTGATATCAACTTCAAGGTCCATATATGTTGGGTTTGTGTATTATATAGGCAACTCAAAGTTGATATCTATCAATGTTTTGTAGATTTCTGTATTTAAGATATTTGGGCTAGTAGTACTTGTGGCTGCATTCAATAACAGTTCGCCCACCGTAAACAGCCGGCACATTGTCATCTCAGCTGATTTCAAGTCTGATTTCCACCTGTTTGAATCATCTGCCTTGACTGTTTTGACCCTCCTGATTGTCGCTAAGGTCAAGAGCAATCGACCAGTCAATCAGATTTTGACTGACGGGACGTTTTACAACGTACCGGCTGTTTAAGCTTTACCTAACAGTTCATCCAGTATCAATTCTCCATTTTCTGAAGCTAAGAGAAAAAATGGCAGTTTGTCAATTTCTTAAAGCAAAAGAATAAAATGAAGATTTTAGAAAGTTGTGCTAAGGACTGCAAACATTTTCATCCAGACACTCGGACTCTAATTTCTAATGTACAGTTTCTTTGGTACTCTTGTTTTTCATTCATTCAATCATTCATTCAAATCAATTTAAAAGTTCAACTTTTCTCACATCCTAGCAATTCTCATTTGTCTTTTTCCGAGACAACATATTCAGAAGAAATCTTCTCTGTTTAGTATGTAATCCCCCCCACACCGGACTTGTTGCTACTTCCATTGGACCAGAGACAACAATCAAAAATGGCTGACTTGCATGAAATAGAATGACAGCATTCAAAGTGAACTCCCATAGGTCTGTTCATTCAATAGGGAAACCTTGGAACATGCCCATTTATATTGTGTGTTTCTTTGCATGTTTTCAAGGCTATTTTGCTTATAGCTTAAAGATATAGAACTGTTGATATTTAGTATTTACAATAAATATTTTACTCACATAACTACAATCCCTATTGAAGTAACATTGTAGCATAAAATACTGTTATCCTGAGAAAAAATCACAACCCATTATTCATTATCAACAGCTGAAATCCTTCAAGAAACAGCAACGCAATAAATAAATGTTGTTATGTTATCTTTGATTGGCAAAGTACCTTTGGGGAAAAAAATTATAGAGCCCCAGATGAACAAATGCAAACCCTAAACAATTCACCAAATAATTGAGTAACCCATGAAAGATTATACAAATTTCAGTCAATAATGCTAAAAACACATTTAATAAATAACCACTAAACTGAATGTCAAAGACCACTTCCTACTTGATTTAGTTTTCAGTTATAAAAAGTGCCAAAAAAATGCATTTTTCTATATTAAAGATAATAGGAAAGCCTGTGACAAATCTTGACCCTAACCAATTGGCCTCCCCCTAATTGACTGCATCATCCTTAAATGCATACTACAAACCTGAACAAATTAAACATGGGGCATCCTGCAAAGAAGTTGCATTCTATTGTGATTCCAAAATCTGCAAACTTCTCCAGATATGTAAGACAAATATAATTAGAACCAAATATTTTCTCCACAAGAAAGACCCAGTAATAATCACTTACAGGCAAGTTAAAATGCAAGCTACAAAACAACAATGACAAAATCATTATTTAAGAGCTCAGAACATATTGAGACTCTAAGTGTGTCACTAATTGTCGAGCTGGAAAGGTTCTCTGTCCTAACCTCTGTCTCCTGTGTGCACAGAAGCAAAAACTTGGGAATAGCAGCAAAACCTTGGGAAAATAAACAAAAATAAAAGAAATACTTTTGGAGAAAAATGACTGAAAAAACAAGAGAAAGTTGTTTATACGGTTGTATTTGCTGCTTCTTGGTGATTTTTTCTGAAGGAATAGCGTCTTTTTTAAAGACAATAATTGGGTATATAATACAGGGACCTAACTGTCTATGCGGGCAGCACAAAGGAGCTAGTCAGTAATTACTTTTTGCAAAAACAAACATTTTTCTTACCACCTAAATTACATAACAATACAGAATCCCACTTTAAATGGAATCTAAGCTTACTGTATGATCTTAGTTGCTAGTTTTCTTAGTTTCTAGATCATACCCAGTAGAAAAAATAATCAATCACCAATAATATGTCCGGATTTGGCATAAAGCACTTGGCACACATTCATTAACATATCCCACTGTCTCAATCCTGGTGAAAAGTTGACAAATTTTCGTATAAGGGACTAAGTTATAGATCTGCATCTGTAATGTCAAGAGTTTCTTTCATACATTGCAAAACTACAACTACCACCCATCCCAAAGTAGATGCACATCATATTAGCTAGGATAGCCAACAAAACATACATGCAAACCAAATTTTTCCCCAACAAATCTATTGTCAATCTTTTGAAAAAGCTGCCATGTCCGTCAAACAAATTGGTAATTTTTACCAAATTGGAGAAATCAAGGCACAATTGAATACCCAATGAGGTTTACTTAAACTGCCCAAAGAGTACATCCATGACCCCCCGGTTGAACCGGCCCATTTTCTTCATGTGCTTCCGAGCTTCCTTATCATCTGCAACAAAGCCCTTGTCCTTCAATTTCACAAGAAGCTGCTGCAGCTCATTCTCTTTCTTTGCCCTCAAGTAAGAATCAACCAACGTGACATAAACAGCAGCATTAGGATTCCAGCCATTACTCAGCATTTCAAGTGTGTATTTCCCAGCATCCTCGAGCATTTTTGCCTGACAGAGCCCTTGGATGAGAACAGTGTAAGTGTAGGAATTGGGTCTGACCCCAGAAGCCTGCATTCTCATGTAACTCTTAAGGCCTTCCTTGATCCTGCCAGCCTTGCAGTAAGCCTCTATGATTGCAGTATGTGAAACCACATCTGGCATTTTGCTATTGTCCTTCAATTAAGGAACCATACATTATTAGAAGTTCCAAAACTTTCACATATGATATTTTAATATCAATGTGATAAAACTATTTATTCAATATCAATTCCCATAGCATAGGCAAATTTCAAAAATAATGACATTATCCAGTACAAATTTGGGTCAATAGAGATTTTTAAAGACAAAAAAGACGTTTAGCAAAAACCATGCACTAAAATTATCCCCTATACATTCAGGTAAAAATTTGGGTATTTTCAAAAAAAAAAAAAACCAAAAACATCAAAAAACTAACCAAGTGGCAAATATCAGCAATTAAAATTTTCCTTAAGTTTTATATAGGTAGCCACCTAGACAAAACCCAGTGACTAAAATTTTCCCTAAGTTTTCAGAAAAATGACTAGCGGAGCAAAATATTAACCACTAGATCTCTCCCTTTTTTTTTTGGATAAATAACTAAAACTCTACCTAGTTTTTCACTGACTATCTGATTGGTGATTAATATTAGCCTCTAAAAGGTCAATACCAATATTTAAGAAGAAGAAGACATTTAGTGAATACTAGCCACTTAAAATAATACTAAATTTTTCAGGTATATATAGATTGTGGAGATATGAAGTGCTAAGACATTCCGTGATTTTTAAGAAACGTGATCAATTGGAAGAATGTTAATCACCATAATTTTACCAAAAACTTTTTAAAATTAACCAAGAACCAAACCAGACTCTGGTGACTCCCCAGTAACTCTAGTCCCAATTTAGCAATGAAAAAAAAACAGGAAGCACAGGGTGACCCTGGTTTAAATGCCTTCTAATTCCAGCGATCCATGATCTATTGATCAAGCACCTAAAGGCCCTCATCCTCGTCCACCTTGAGCTCAAAATGCATGAATACCCCCTATTGTTAGAAGAGCACCTCAATCTCCTCTAGTCAGAGGGAGTATCAATTCCCTAATGGCCCTCAACCTGAAGACCAGTATCCTCAATGCCCTCATACCATCCAGCAGCAAATTACCCTCCCTGTAGACTGAAAACTTTTAGGCACTAGTCTAACATGACAAGGACAACAAAGTTTGGGGGATAGCAAACCACTCAACCTCAGATAGCTCAAAGTGTGACAACCCTAATAGCCATGAATGTCACGGGAATAAATGCCCTAATCCTATAGGCCAGGGAAAAAAATCCCAAATGGTAAATACTTGCCACTGGAATTTTCATAGAAATAAAAAGAGAGACAATCATTAGGCTGCAAAAATTCCCCTACCTTCATTACGCCGAAGAGGCTCATGGCCTCAGCCATATAACCATCCTGCGAGAGTGCATCAAACATCTTGGCGGCCTGCTGAACGAAATTATCTTCCTTCATGTTGTGGAAAATCTCCGGGAGGTTAGTGGGGTCGTCGGGTTCCTGAATGGCAGGCTTCTTGTTGAAGGGATCGTAAAAGGGTTTTATCTGTGAGGCATCTTTGGGCTTGGCAGCAGCAGCAGCAGCAGCCACTGCCTCCTTCTTCTTCCTCTCTTCCTCTTCGTCATCTAAATCGTCATCCGTACTGCTTTCGTCGCCGGCATGAATTATTAGATGTCTGTGCTGCAATGGCCTTGCAAAGGACATTAGTGGGGTTTGGGGTTTTAGGGCTTGCAGGTTTCTAGGGCTAGAGTTTTGAAGGTGAGAGAATGAGGATACGGAGGAGGTGAAGGGTTTGGATAAGTGTTTGGATGAGATTAAGAAGGAGAATAAACGAGGATGGTAGGAGTATATGCGCTTGCTAATTACAGAGGATGAATTGCAGAGAAAGGGGAGATAGATCAGCATCTTCGTTCCAGAACCCAATCACAGAAGATAGCTCTCAGAGTATCGAAAGTGGAGATTCAATGGCTGATATTTCAGGAATTTGGGGTTTATGTTAGGGTTTATCCCGCTTGGGGTTTTATGGGAAAGGAGGTTTTCTTGTAGTTAGTGGCTTGTCCCTTGATTTAGGAAGTTTACTATAAAACCAGTGAATGGGGGGCATTGGTCAATGAAGAAACAACTACTCCAAGTTCCTTTCAGGCCGGGGTGAGCTACAACTTAATTGGTCTTCATAGCATTTATTTAAAGTGTGCAATGGGTACGATAATGAGCTCTGTAATTTTGTGTGGAGGTATAAAGGAACATTTTGTAGCATTCAAGCATCATTTAGACAACTTAGTAATCACTTTTAATCCCATGATACAACTTTCGTAGAAACTCATCTTTGATGGATTTCTCATCGGATTCCTTAACATCGACAATACTTTGCAACACATATTGGAAGTTATGTTACTAGAAATGTGAAATGGAAATTGTAATGTGACACTAGGAACATGACAAGAAACAAGGTATTCAGAGGTTGCATATGAGAAACGAATCTTGTATACAAATACCTTTCAGTTTTTTTGATTTGTTCAAGATTCACCTTGCAACCAAAGTTCTTCATTTTGGTCTCCTTGTTAGTCTTTCTATCAACTTCTCTTCACAAATCTATTTTACAAAATTTGATCTTCCTCCAATCTTTTTACTAAATTCTTTTAATAAAATTAATCTTAAAAAAAAATTAAAAATATTAAGTTCAAATCAATTTTCTAGGATATTTAAAAATAATTTTAAAAAATTTAAACATAGTCTAAATTTATTTTGAAAAAATTAACTATATTTTATTTTATAACTTTTAACTTTAAAAACATAAGATTAAACATTAAAAATCTTAATCAAGTATCATCTAAAAGAACTAACGCAATCAAAAAGAAAGAATTTCGAAACAATAAATAAAAACAAAGCCTAAACCTAAGCACATTTAATAATGTTAAGCTCCAATTAAAGTAATTAATTTTAGTATTAATACAAGGTTATTTCAATATAATGACCTTGCATATAATTGAGATTGATTGACTTTAGGAAATGAGTTTACGTGCCTCTAATTTAAGTGTAATAGGAAATTAGTACCTAAAGATTTGTATGGATCCAGAGAGAAAAGAGAACCTCTCACCTCCTCTTCCAGAATATCCTTTTTCATTTCTCCCAAGTTGTCATCAGAAATAATAGTGGGAATAGCCTTCAGAAGACACTCTTTTCTAAATTGGTTTGTATTAGGTATTAGGTTGAGCAGATCATGAAAAAATCTAACCCCTTCTGTTTGAATTTCCTTTTCTAATGTAATTCTTAATTCATCATTTTTTATTAGTTCTGTAATTTAGTTTCTTTTCTTGTGTTTCAGAATAGACTGATGCAAAACCTCAGTGTTCTTGTCCCTGATTTTAAGCTATTGTATGAACTATATTTTTGCTTCTAGAATATTTCCTCTTTCTCTATTATGTTGTGAAGCTTGCAGATTGTTTCTTTTTTCCTTTTGGAAATTTTTTTCATTGCTCCCTTAGTATCCTTCAAGATCTTCTTGACCTCTTTCTTTTTCTCCAAGATATTTCCAAAAGAGAATTTGTTCCATTTTTTTATGTTCTTCTTAACATTCTTGATTTTGAAGATAAGCTTGTAAAGAGTTGTTCCTCTAATCTTGATATTCCACCATTCCTCGATAAGTTTATTTATTTCAAGGTGGAGGGTCCACATGATCTCAAACCTAAACAATTGATTGCCTCTTTTCAGGTTCATTTCCTAATCCAAGATTAGGGCTGTGTGATCTAATCCGATTCTCAGAAGATTAGAAAAAAAATTCATTTATCTAATATGTTCCATTTGGAAGATATAAGAAACCTATCAATTTTCACCTGAATGAGATTCCTTCCAACCCTTTTGTTTGACCAAGTAAAGGAAGAACCTTCAAGCTCAATGTCTAAAAGCCTACCTTCATAGAGGAAGTTTTCCCAATCAATCATGTTATCTGAATAATCCACATTTCCCCTCATTTCCTTGGAATGATATAAAGGAGTATTAAAGTGCCCCGCAACCATCTAATTAAGATTTTGGAAGTTCTTGAAATAAATACGATCTTCCCATGTTTTCCTTTTATGTTGCCTAGTGTTTGGAGCATATATATTGGATAGTATCCAAGATTCACTATTGACTTTAAGTTTAAATAAAATATTTAGGAAGTTATTGTGTTAGAAATGAGAATACCTTCTAAAATTGAAGCATTCCACATGATGAGGATACCTCCTAACAAACCGTTTACATTAGCCACATGGAACTCCATAAAAGGCCAAATATTTTTACTGATCAAAGAAAATAAATTAGTAGTCATCTTTGTATGAAGCAAAATGTCTGACTTAAGCTCCTTTAAGAGGTTCTTCAAAATATTCTTCTTGTGAGGTCGATTTATCCCTATTATGTTCCAAGATGAGATTTTCATTTTTTCCCCCTCCTAGAGCATGTTAGCTCCAAAGTTTTTGCTTTCTATTTGCCACCACCATTATTGTTTCCTTTTGCCTAGTTTCCCTATTGGGTCCATACTCACAACTCAAAATAATTTATCACACAACAATAAGAGTTCTTGATCTTAGTACATGTAGATGCCAAATTAGGCCACAAAGATGAAATTATAATTTGGATATAGAATAGGATCTATGACCACTAATGAGAAGTACATGAAAAATTATACATTTTCAAAAAATATGCACCCAAAAATATTATCATATGAGCCCAAACAGAGTTGTGGAAATTCCCAAAACTGAGAACTACTCAAAAACAGTTGTAAAAATCTATAATTTTTGAAAAAACTATAGACCAAAATCAAAAATTGTCAACACCACTATGAAGCTTGTGAAATTCTACCCCAAATAAAAAAAAATTGCTCTAGAAAAGGAGCCCATATGACTAAGAACGAGGCCTTTAAAGATTAGCTACCAAAATCAAAATGCCAATGGTGAAAGAGGCCTAGTTGGGGAGGAAAACTGATGTCACCTTGACACAATGATGATGTCAACATGGGACTTAATGGAATATTCTAGCACAATTTTGTCGTCATTTTTCTTTGAAACTGTGTAATGTCCCCTTTTAGGATATTCTTGACTTCTTAACTTGCACACAAGAATAACTACTAGAAAGGGACATTAGCAATGTTAAAGATCAATAAATTAGAATGTAGTAATGAAATCAATACATCACAACAAAATTAATGATATAGCATAAATAACATTTAGTTCAACATACAGTTATCCAATCCTCAAGCCAGTCCTATGACGGGGTCTATAGGGATCCTCTCAAGTTAGAGCATGATGGAGGGCACACCTCCTTCCTATCACCTCTTATGTCCACCTCGACAGCACACCCTACCAAGATCAAGCTTAAGGCTCAAGAGTGTGATGGGGGGCACACTTCCTACCTATCGCATCTTGACAAGAGCATGATGGAGGGCACACTTCCTACCTATCATCTCTTGATGAGGGCGTGATGGAGGGCATGCTTCCTACCTATCATCCCTTTAACATGACTTGATGAGAGCATGATGGAGGGCACACTTCCTACCTATCATCTCTCGTGGACTGGAAGGAGTTTTAATCAAGATAAAGGATCCCATGATAGATAGGGTGCTGTAAAAAATGGAAAATTTGTTGATATGAAAATTCTTTAGGTGAAGGCTAAACATTGGGATGGTTTGAAAGTTGACTTTCTCCAAATGGATGGTTAAAGGAAATGTCAAAGTCAATGCCCTACCCAAGGGTCTATTTACCTACACATTCTCCTTCCTTGAAGATTGCATCTAGGTCCTAATGAAGGGCCCATGGTTCATTGGGAAAACAAACCTTTCACTTTGCAAGTGGAGATTAGGGTTCAACCTGGAAGCTAACCTATCATCTATGGCCCCCACTTGGGTAAGGCTCGCATGTCTCCCTTTAGAATACTAGGATGAAGAAATAATAGCAGGAATAACAAACTCTTTCAAACACTTTCTCTCTCTTGACAATGTCACAAGGAACATGAGTAGGTTTGTGTTTGCCATATTTTGTGTGAATGTGGAAGTCAATAAGGTGCTTACCACCTCCATTATTTTGGAATCAAAGTTGGGCAAATGGACACAGAGTATTTAATATGAGAACTCAACCCTCTCTTGAATCTTTCCCCACTAATAATTTCTTTTTTAAATTAGTAATTGTAGGGATATTTACAATAAACTAAAAACCACCCAAATTCTCTTCTTTGGCTCTCTTCTTCCTATGATGGATCACAAAGTGTGATGAAAAAACTCACACAGTTTAATCCTCAAGCACTCAAGAATAATATCAGGGACTATGGAAATCTGATGTCTATTAAAAACCACCCACTTGTTTAGATTTTTTTTCTCTCCAATTTTTATTTGATACCTAGTAAAAGATAAAAACAATAAAATATTGTTCTCCAAATTTTCAAAACCAACTACATACAAAATTCAAGAAACCCTACTTGGTAAGTAACTTATTGTCATACAAACGAAATAGCAGAGGTAGTGGACCCCGGGTAGCCCCCTCCGTGGGACCAGCATCTTAGAAGGTAGAGAGCAAGGCCCAACCCTCAAGGAGACAATTTCACATGATTTGTTATTTTTAGACAGACAAGAAAGCGTCTTCTAATATAGAGTTTATCAAAATATCTATCTTAGAATCTGCACAACAATTTCCCCACCCATCGCTTGTAGGGCCTATTTCAAAAAATTTCTAAATTTTAAAATGTGACAAAGAGAAAAGAGAGATCTACAAAAACTAGAAAGCATTTATTTGGAGGATGACACACAAATCTTGGAAGACAACACAATGCGATGTAGTCCTAAACCCATGCTAGCATCCCGAGACTTAAAATTTCTTAGATCTAAAAACCCATAATTCTTCCTAAGTTTGCTCTAAGAATTCTCAAAAATTTTGCTCAACAAAATGACACTTCCATAAGGCATAACTAATGAAAAAAATCTCATACAAACTTGTATTCTCAAAATCATAATTATCTACATGTCAAATTTACAAACAAGAATCATATTTAATTTTTTAGATTAGGCTAGATTATTTAAAAACCATAATCTCCATTGTAAAATATATCAATCATTCAAATCACAAGAAAATCCCTTTTCTAAGTTTTCTAATACATTTCTTCCTAGAATTTGCACAACAATTTCCCCACCCATCGCTTGTAGGGCCTATTTCAAACTACAAATTTTAAAACATAATATTGTTGACAACTTAATGCACTTGATATCATGTTTCTCTTTCAGTCATTATGTCATTATTCTGATATCAATAGTACAACTATTATCATCTAACCAATTTTGAGTTTGAGCATAATTGGTAGGCCTTCAAGGAATATGATGTCATTTTGATCCAATGTGTGTTGATCTTTCTTGTCAAGCTATTCCTTGAAAGCTTGTGATATACCCTAAAATAGTCACTTAATGCTTTGATTCTTGTCTTTGAGAATTCAAATTGTAGAGTTTGTCTATGATTTTAGGATAGTATCAAACTCTAATGCCCTATGATAGTTCTTGAATTACCTTGAACTCTCACATTTAGGAGAATCCTTAAATCTAACATTAATTTTTATTTCAATACAAAAATATTAGGTTTCACAAATTTTATAAAAGACCAAAAGGTTGATGAATGTGATATTATTAAGTTTTGATGTGATATCATTGTTCATAAAATTACCTTTGTATAAAAGAATAAATCTTATAAAGGATAAGAAACTTCAATATTTGTTGACTTTGTCTAAGATCCACTTTCTACACTTTCAAGGTTGTATCTTTAAATATACGATATGACATGGGTTTGAGTTGTGGCAAATATCCTTATGGAAAATTTTGAAGAACAAGCCCTCACTTTCTTTAGACTACAATAAAAATCATGAAAACATGATGTTAATGAATTCAATGTGTTTTGGCTACTTAGTAGGAATTTGCTCAAAAAATTTCACTCACCTAAAGTAATCATGTCCTAGTATTGAATTTACAAACAAATTGGAAAGCAAGGAATCTCTACCTTTCATGTTTGTACTATTCGATCCCTTGCATGTCTGTACTATCCTCAAGGAAAGTGGATGGTTTCTCTTGCTTGTAAGTACATAACAAGAGCACCAATACAAATCTCTATTTGGAAGCCTAATCTCATCATCATTCATCTTAGAAGCTAAGAGTACTCAAAACCCTTAGAAATAAGGTCTTTAGGATAGCAAATGAAGATTATATCAAAGAAGCAAAATTCTATTTAACAAATGTATTAATAAAAAATCATTATAATATGAAGTATATTTTGAGAATTTTTAAGTATGTTAAAAAATGGATCTTTAACCAAGGAAAAAAAAGATCTTTTAATTGCATTTTTTCCATACAATGTGGGGGATAATAAATAGGATTGATAGAATTCTAAGAAGGAATAATTTAAAATCAATTTTCATACTTCAAAACAAAATTGGTGGCATGATTAAATTGACAATGGATAAGCTAGAACATAAATTAAGCAATGGGGTTTACAACATTGATTGTGTTTACGTTGTTCTTTTATATAAGAAAAATTGGTAGTGTTGGAAAGAGACACTATGTGGCTTCATAAGTGTTGTCATTGATGGCAACAAAGTCTATTCTACACATCCGCAGTACATAATATGCCTATATCAGAAGTCAGGATGAAAATTGTTTTGGTCCAGTGGACAAGAACAGAGTATGCAACATGGTCTGACAATCAGGTCTGAATCTCTCAGATGGTGTAACTCAGTAAGTTGCAGACTTGGACAAATCAAGAAGGGTATCATAACTATTGTATTCTAGAGATTTGGCCTCCGGTGATAAAACATGAAAAATGTATGAGCTTCTGAGTGTTGGGTTCCAATCAGATAGAGCAGACAGAGGAAGAACTGACTGATAGAGTACCAGACTTCAATCCGGATGTATAAAAGGTGTTGATCAAGCAATTTGTGGCATTATACATTATTGGCCAACATGATTAATGAATTCTATGTCTAAGTTTTGTTGTGTATCATCAACCAAGCAAGGATTCAATCGACAGAACAGAAACTTGCAAATATCGCAAGTGTTCTTATTGCCAACTATGAAGTTAGTTGAAATCCTTAATGCGGATATATATACTTGATGATCTCAAGCTTGTGAATTATTATTGTGCATGTAGATGTTGAAGAAAATATTGGAAGAAGTGCAAAAACAAAGATTTGAACCCAGAATATGACTGAAGAGTGATATTGAGCAGAGGAAGAATGAAATGTGCCAGATCAGTATATTGCACCTAACCGAAACTAACTTCTTTCATATATAGATGTTGTTCTTCAGTTCAAACACCTTGGTATCATTTGTAAGCATTTGTAGATAGTGAGTCTCTTGTAGGCAGTGGGCCTCTTGTGAGTAGTGTGCTCGGGCAGTGAGCCCTAATTGGCAAGTGCCAAATTTTTACTCTTTATTCTTTTAACAGAGAATACAATCTTGGGTTAGTCACCCCGTGGTTTTTCCCTTAGCAGGGTTTCCATGTAAAAATCCTTGTGTTATGTGTTAATTCCTTTATATTTCTTATGATTGCATTGTTTTGATATAGCACTAAATGATAAGATAAGAAAAGAAAGTAAAAATAAGAAAAGATATAAGATAACTGATTCACCCCCCCTCTCAGTTATCTGCATTATTTCCAACAGGTAGTTACTAAAATATTGAAAAGATATTACAAAAGATGTCCACTATGGCTGCATAAAAAGATCAACTCTCTTACAACATCACATGATATTTGCATTGAAAAAGCACAAACCTTTGTGAAAGAAAAACATTCCATTGAAGCAAATTAAAGGAAGTTATAGAGAAATTAAAAAGCACTTAAATAAATTTAGGATTCTAACTTAGTGACTATGAGAAACTTGTCATCTATCTTCTCTGAATAGATAGTTAAATCTATATTAAAAATAATTAATGTTTAGCACTCTATCTTCAATTATGAAGCAAGGTATTGAATGAGTAATACTTGATTCTCTACTACAAAATATAGTCAAATGTTATATATGCAATATATATGGAATACTTTAAGTTCTAATCTTATAGTGAGCAATAGAATATATCCAAAAATGTCCATCTCAAATCCTATCACTTATCTTATAGTGTGACACAAAATATAGCTAAAAATGTCCATCTCAATTTTCATCTACATACTTATCTCTAAAATTATTGATTTTTAAAATATTATGAATTGCAAAAAATTATGAAGTCTTAAACATAAATAGCATGCAACACAAAATACTAATAGTATGGTACACAAAATGATGCTTGAAATCTAAACATTCTTTTTATTAGTATAGTCAAGTATGTGCATGCATGTATATAATGCTCCTTTTCTTTCTTGTTGAATAAGGCTAGCAGTTATGTAAATGTAGATTGACATATTATGTGTGTATTATACTTGTAAGAAGATTGAAATGAATTGTATTATAAACTATAATACAATGGTGATATCTTTATATAATCATAATTACATATAATTTCATTTGAAACATAAATTATGAAGTCTTAAACATAAATAGCATGCAACACAAAATACTAATAGTATGCTACACAAAATCATGCTTGAAATCTAAACATTCTTTTTATTAGTATAGTCAAGTGTGTGCATGCATGTATATAATGCTCATTTTCTTTCTTGCTTAATAAGGCTAACAGTTATGTAAATGTAGATTGACATATTATGTGTATATTATACTTGTAAAGAAGATTGAAATGAATTGTATTATAAACTACAATACAATGGTGATATCTTTATATAATCATAATTACATATAATTTCATTTGACATCTCAACTCTACATTTTAGCACAAGAAATTCTTCATCTAAAAAAATGATAACACATCATATAATTAACTTCACAAATTACAAATACTTTATATTCACTTTATATTGAAGGGCCCACTTCCAACATTTTGACATTTAAATTTTTTGATTAAATAGTAATGGAATAGATCCATAGAAAGAGTTAAATTGGAACCACATATGATTACTCCTGCCATAAAAGCATGTGGTTCTATAACTCTATAGGTTCACACCATAATTTATTGGCCCAATTGACCTCATTGCCCACTCTAGGCATGACAACACTCTTTTTGGAGAGCTTGTCCACTTTAAAATTTGCTCCACACAGATGCCCCTTACTGTCAACATGTGGCAATGGCATCATCTTATTCCTTGGATGTTCAAAACTCTGCAATCCACCTGATGTAGAGAAAAAGCAACCTGCAATGGAAAATGCAACCACCACTTATTTCATAACAACTTTCTATAATCATCTAAATATTTGTTTTATATTCTTAAAAAACAAAATAGAAGTAATTTGGAAGGTGTAGTATTACCCTGAGGAAAAGGGGCAAAAGACTTCCCACAACCATCTTTGACAGAGCGGACTTCATCAGGTAAGACTAGATAGCCATCTGATGAGTACCCCAATAGAAGGGCACTGAACCATCAGCATCCTGCACATAAAACCATGCTATCAGGCAAAATATAAGAGGAAAATTTTTTGAGTAATGATTTGCATGGTTGATTTAAGATTGACAATTATTTTCAAAATTCACTATGATGAAAAAATTTGAAATAAAAGTTTTGTGCAATACTCTAAATCAACAAGCACCTTTCACTCTGATGGAAAAACTGAAAATAAAATCTTTGTGCAATATTCTTTTATATGAAACATGAGAATGTAGTAAAAAGATATTACACTAACTTTTGTTTCTTTCTTATATTGTTAAACCAATCTAGACAATCTAACTCTAGCCAATGACTAGAACATTTTTTAACTGTATTTGCAAACAAGCAAAGCTTAAGGTGATTCACAAGATACAGACAAGTTTTACAAAGTATTCACCAGGTAAAATGCAGGCATCACCTCCATGTAGAGGTATCTATGTATTCCACCCAACTCACCTTGGACTTCCCTATGACCCCATTCCTTTATTGGACATATCATTGAGAAAGAGCAGGGAAGGATTTATTATTAGCTTTTTGCTTTCAATAAAAATAGCTAAATGGGGTTTCCAGAATAGGCATTTCCATGTCATATCTTATAACTTGTTGAGTTTCTGTGTGAATTAACAATTTAGGAGTTTGCAATTTATAGGGGAAAGGTGATTCTTTTGGACTTCCCTATGACCCCATTCCTTTATTGGACATAGTGTTGACTATTGAGAAAGAGAAAGATAGGATTTATTGTTAGGTTTCTGCTTTCAATAAAAATAGCTAAATGGGGTTTCCAGAACAGGCATTTCCATGTCATATCTTATAACTTGTTGACAAAGTTTCTGTGTGAATTAACAATTTAGGAGTTTGCAATTTGTAAGGGAAAGGTGACTCTTTTGGACTTCCCTATGACCAAACCAAATAGGACAAGTAGTTGGGTCCTGTGCCAAGCCTTGCTGAACTTTGGATATCTTTATGCCATAATTATTTTCAAATCCTCCTAGCCATTATCCTACTGCAATAATTCTTGCTAGGAAGAACACCCATGTTGTGGTAATTCCATCCAGAAGGTAATGAGCTACTCCTACAACACGTCTTTGGATGATACTCAAGGCTCTATGCTAGATAGCAGGAGCAACTTTCAATTTATTATGGGCCCAAACAATAGATTCAATAAGTTCTTGCCAATATCCACGGCATTCTTTTATTGGACATAGTGTTGAGAAAGAGCAGGGAAGGATTTACTACTAGGTTTCTGCTTTCAATAAAAATAGCTAAATGGGGTTTACAAAACAAGCATTTCCATGTCATATCTTATAACTTGTTGACAAAGTTTCTATGTAAATTAACAATTTAGGAGTTTGCAATTTGTAGAGGAAAGGTGATTCTTACCTCAATTAGGTTTGATCTATAGTGTTTGAACCTTAAGATTCACCAACTCAGAATAAAAAACAAAATTAGATGACAATAATAATGTGTGTTTGAGACTCAAGCCTTACTAACTGAAATTGAAAACCAAATGTATTCAAAAAGTATGGACAAGCTAGGACTTCAGCCTAAAATTTCCTATTGCAGCACCCTGTGGGACACCAAGTTGTTATAGATTCTATTTTTCTTGAAGTGTAAATTGATCTCCAACAAATGTGTGGTTCCATTTCTAAATCAGAGGGAAACTAAGATAACGTTGGTCGCAGTGAACAAATATCAAAATTAAAAATTGGGAAAAGGAGCACCAAATTTGATAGGCAAGATCATACCCTCAAATTTGAAAATTAAAAATCGTCAAGAGCACCAAATTTGATAGACAAGATCACACCCTCAAATTTGAAAATTAAAAATCGGGAAGAGGAGCACCAAATTTGATAGGCAAGATCATACCCTCAAATTTGACTTACCCCATTTAAAGCTTCCCTTGAAAGCACGTATTGCATATGTAGGGGAAACAGGGGCATTTTTGCTACCCAGAACATGGATGATATGCTACTTCCCTAGATCAAGAGTTCACAATTGATAAATTTAAAAGATTAGTAAAGAAGCAAGGTATTTTTTCTGAGAAATGAAAATAATTAAAAATGAGAAAAGAAGAATGACATACAGCCGCAATGAAGAGAGTCTGAGATTTGAAGTCAAAAAGAAGAAACACAAACTTTCTAGAGAGATCTCTGACCACTTGATTAGTAGGATAAGGACCCCGATCTCTGAGAGTCTTGTAGGCCTCTATCACTATTGTCACCTCATTCGCACTTTTGTTCAGCCCATATTGCTGCCTCAACGCCACGATATTATCCAATGTCCCCTCGAACAGACAATATATCATCCACCGCCACAAATGCCCTGAATGATGGGGAGCCTCAGTCGGTAAGACTTATTCCATTGACCACCTTGCAACTTATCACTCTGACCGTTGTAGTCACCCCGATGTGAGGTCCGACAACCCTGACTATCGGCAAGAACAATACCATTGGCAAACACTTATGAACCTTGGCCAATGTGCCGATATACCAACTTAGTATATGCTTGGCGTGACTTGCTATTACCGGTGGCAATACCCTAATTCACCATTATGACCAGTCACCATTTGTATCCGACGAAAGATACATTCTCAACATACATTCTCAACATACATTTCCAATATGCTTTTGTGATATGCATTCGCAATATACATTCGAACCACACTCGTTAGTGGGACTTGAGCTATCGGTCAGACTTACCTCAAAGTTGCTGATACACCGACTCCTCTCGATGGATCTTCTGTCAATGGCTCGATCCTCTCTTCGGCCAGACCACCCTCGTCGCTCTAAGCGACGAATGCTTTTCCAATGGCCTCTGCCTCACCGACAACAACTCCAACTCCTTAAGTCAAACCCTAGCACATGGAGATGCTAGGCCATCTATTGTGCATCTCGCACTGTCCAAATCCTCTGTGCCGCAAAACGATGAAACAAAATAGGGAACAAAAAACACATATTGTACAATGAAGCCATTCCACTGATTTCGACAGAAATCTCACCAGTGGAATGCTTCACATCAACATTTTGCAACAACCGAATTATAGAAAGGAAAAGAAATCTACAGCTATGCAATTGGTAATTATAGAGAATAGAAAATAGATTGATGACACAGAATAGTTCCTTTTCTCCTTCACAATGCTCGATTACATTCACACAATTGCATTCAATTACAATATCATATTATGCTTGATTATGTTCATTCCCCTGGTTTTATAAACTCACCAGAGGAACACCAACCCTATTCCAAGCGGTCGGGAGAACGATTCCAAGCGCCTGGGAGAAAACTAACCATCTCCAAGCGGTTGGGAGACCAACCGTCTAACAACTAACAACTTGACAAATGTGACCTAAATACTTGGGACTTACAAAAGTTTGTTCTAAGTCTTGAAGAACCCAGATACAAACAGAAATGACATACATTGGTCAAATAGACCTTATTACAACCCAAAACATGATTTTCCAAACAAAACATGAATTTAAATACCTCATGGAGGCCACCTTGTGTTAGGTGCTCCTGCACCATACACCCCACCTAGAAAAGAACTCATGTCCCATGAGTTGAGTCTTTGTCTTGATCCACCTGTATCCTTTGCTACATCATGCCTTCCCCATGATATCTGGACTAAAACTTGCTTCCATGGAATCAAAAACTCATGCCTAGCATTGTAGGCTCTACTCACACCTTGCCATGAGTGAGTGCTTGCAACCAAACTTGGATGTTGTACGCCATGATTGCTTACTGTCATAACTGCCTGAACATCTTCATTCAAAATCTTGGTCCATGCTTCGTGTACTGCTGCTATGGTAGAATATGTTTGCCTTCCAACTCTTGTCGGCTCTAGAGGACAAACAATGGTCCCTACTATGATAGCATATTCTTCTTTCCAATCAACTTGTGGCTACTTGTAAACCTGCTCTTTGACCTTCTTATGATCCATCTTAGACATTACCATCTGATCTCCATCATTCAAAACTGAAATCACCTTCAAACTTTGATCTTTGGTAACCCCACTCCTTGAGGTATCCTCAACTATCCTTGTTTCTTCTTCATTGATCTTCACAAACTCTTTCTTACCCACCAAAATAATCTTGGCTGCCTTCTTTGCTTCAGTATCCTTTTGCAATGGTGTCATCACAAAAGTTTTTCCATCCTTCTTGATGGTGTATGTGTTAGCATATCCATCATACAATGCTTGCCTATCAAATTGCCATGGCCTACCTAAAAGTAGGTGACAACTCTCCATGGGCAAAGTGTCACATAAAATTATCTCCTTATATTCTCTAATCCAAAAATCAACATATGCTTGTTCATCTACCAAAAGTGATTGGCTATCACTTACCCAAGATGCTCTGTAAGGAGTTTGATGAGGAATCCTTTCTATGTTCAATTTATCCACCATTTCCCTAGACACCATATTATCTGTTGAACCAAAATCTATGACTACCTTGCATATTTTACCTTTGCTTTTGTAGTTGATCCTAAAAAGAGCTCTCCTTTGTGATGGTTCAGTCTTCACTGGTGCTTTGAGCAACATCCTCTTGATCATCAGATTTTCTCCCACTTCTGATGTCAAATTCACTTCAAGAGATGTCACACTCCCTGCATCCTCTTGAGTCAATGTGGTTCTTCTCTCATTGCCATGAGAAGTTGAGGCCTTCTCTAGACACTTATAGGCTGGGTGTCCTATCTAATTACAGTTATAACATCTCATATTGGAGAACTTGGATTCTCTACCTGATCCATTTGTCCCACTTCTTTCATTTGGCCTTCTTCTACAAGAGCTTCCTCTGCTACTTGAGTCTCCAACTTGCTCTTCTTGGCTAGACTCACCACTAGGCCTTTGGTTAGGACTTCTGCCTCCAAAAATGCCTCTTAAATTTATGTCACCTCTTCCTCTACTCTGCTGCTCACCTTTCCTCTTCAGCTTCTCTTTAGCTCTTAATGCTACTTGAAAGCATTTTTCCATGGTTTCAGGGGTAAATAAACTTATCTCATCTTGAATATTGATCCTCAGACCATTTAAATACCTTTCTACCTTGGCTTTTTCATCCTCCATGTACCCACAACGAAGAGTGTATTTGTGAAACTCCTTGGTGTAAGTAGCCACATCCATATCTTTTTGCTTAAGGTTCTGCATTTGCCTGTAAATCTGCACCTTGTAGTCAGATGGAAGGAACTGGGACTTGATCTTCTTCAGCATTCTACTCCATGAAGATATCATACTCTTCCCATTCTTTACCCTTTCTCCTTGGGTGTAATTCTACCATGTAAGGGCAACACCTTTGAGTTTAGTTTTTGCAAACTTAACCCTCTTACTTTTAGGAACTTCCTTATATTTGAAGTAGTTGTTTAGATCCTCAATCCACTCCATGACTTCCTCAGCATTCATCTTCTCACTGAACATGGGGACATCTGTCTGAGCCTCTGAAGAGTCCTTGCCAATTTCCTTGATGGCTTCCAGAAATTGCTTTTGTTTAGCTGGTATCTTTGCCTCTTCTTGTTCCTCTGCTTCTTCCTCTTTCTCTTCTTCTTCATTTGAATCTTCCTCTATCCTTTTTCCTATCTTCATTGCCTTCAAATCAGCTTGGAGTGCTAACCTGACTCCAGTTTTGATCATCTCATCCATCTCTTGAAATTTCTTGATCACTTCGGTGGTCATCCCCTTTGGAGGCATATCGCTAGCCTCTCCTTCACTTTCTCTGTCTGACATAAACATTCACAGACAACGCCAACACTTCTGCAAATTCTTAATTCGACTATAACACAATGCTCAATCAGCTATCCATCCTACACGCTGCTTCACATACCCATTCCTCTCGTCCAATAGCAGATCCTGGAGATGCACTACCACTCTCTCTCACAATGGCCTCACTCTGCACCCTCTTCTAGCCAAACCTCTATTGGTGAATCGTCTTGACAGACCTCATCATCGTCTACCCACACACTACAGGAATAGGATTCATCTGCCTTCATAAAATCAAATACATAACTACCTAGACCTTTTGCTAGCTCTGATACCAATATGATGGGGAGCCTCAGTCGGTAATACTTACTCCGTCGGCCACCTTGCAACTTATCACTTTGACCATTGTAGTCACCCCGACGTGAGGTCTGACAACCCTGACTATCGGCAAGAACAATACCATTAGCAAACACTTATGAACCTTGGCCGATGTGTCGATATACCAACTTAGTATATGCTTGGTGTGACTTGCTATTACCGGTGGCAATACCCTGATTCACCGTTACGACCTGTCACCATTTGTATCTGACAAAAGATACATTCTCAACATACATTTCCAACATGCTTTTGAGATATGCATTTGCAATATACATTCGAACCACACTCGTTGGTGGGACTTGAGCTATCGATCAGGCTTACCTCAGAGTTGCTGATGCACTGATTCCTCCTGATGGATCTTCTGTCAATGGCTCGATCCTCTCTTCGGCCAGACCACCCTCGTCGCTCTGAGCGAGGAATGCTTTTCTGATGGCCTCTGCCTCATCGGTAACAACTCCAACTCCTTCAGTCAAACCCTAGCACATGGAGATGCTAGGCTGTCTACTGTGCATCTCGCACTGTCCATATCCTCTGCATCACAAAATGATGAAACAAAACAAGGAACAAAAAACACATATTGTACAACGAAGCCATTCCATTGATTTCGACAGAAATCTCACCAGTGGAATGCTTCACATCGACATTTTGCAACAACGGAATTACAGAAAGGAAAAGAAATCTACAGCTATGTAATTGGTAATTACAGAGAACAAAAAATAGATTGACAACACAAAATAGTTCAATTTCTCCTTCACAATGCTCGATTACATGTGCACAATAGCATTCAATTACAATATCATATTATGCTTGATTCTACTCATTCCCTTGGTTTTATAAACTCGCCAGAGGAACACCAACCCTATTCCAAGTGGTCAGAAGAACGATTCCAAGCGGCTGGGAGAAAACTAACCGTCTCCAAGCGGCTGGGAGACCAACCGTCTAACAACTAACAACTTGACAAATGCGACCTAAATACTTGGGACTTACAAAAGTTTGTTTTAAGTCTTGAAGAACCTAGATACAAACAAAAATGACATGCATTGGTCAAATAGACCTTATTACAACCCAAAACATGATTTTCCAAACAAAACATGAATTTAAATGCCTCATGGAGGCCACATTGTGTTAGGTGCTCCTGCACCACTGAGCCCCAGGGGAAAATGTCAAACTTAAAAGGAAAAAAAACCCAAAATATCAAGTGAAGTAAATCTAGCATGCAAACTTGGTATCAATTTTGAGCTAAAACATGAATACATCAACAATTCATTGGGTGATAATGCAGATGCTCTGTGTAAAATTTAGGCTATGCACAACGTCTATGATATAGTATTGTAGTCTTCATCTCGGATCAATAAAGCCGTAGAAATCAAAGGACTCCAAGCCCAAGTCATAAAAACTCATAGTAAAGAAAATAAATTTTTGAACAACAATTTTATTCATATGTATGCCAAATGTGGTTGTTTGGAGGATGCATGCCAAGTATTTGACAAAATGTCTAAACAAAATTTGGTTTCATGGAATACCATCCTTGCAAGATGTGTGAGGAATGAGCAGAACAAAGAAGCCTTGGACATATTTAGCCGAATGCATTCTACGGGAGTGAAGCTAGATGAATTTACCTTTGGGAGTGTTCTAAAGGCATGTGCAAAGTTGGAAACTTTTGGATGAGGTAAGGAGGTTCATGCCCATGTTGTCAAAATTGGATTTGATTCAATATCTTTGCTGGAAGTGCCCTGGTTGATATGTATGTGAAATGTTGCATCATTGATGATGCACATAAATTGTTTAAAGAATTGCCTGGATAGGATCTGGTGTTCTGGACTGCGATTATTTCAGCTTATGCTCAGGATGGGCAGAGTATTAAGGCCCTAAAAATGTTTTGTCAAATGCAATGGTCAGGTATTAAACCTAATACATTCTCCTTCACCAGTGCTCTTGTTGCATGTTGTTCTCTAGCTAGGTTAGATCAAGGCATATAGTTCCATGCACTTGTAAAATATGGATTACAGTTAGACACACCTGTGGGGAATTCACTTATTACCATGTATAGCAAATTTGGTAGTATCAAGGATGTAGAGCTTGTGTTTCGCAAATTACCCAAATGAAGTGTAATCTCATGGAGTGCAATGATTTCAGGCTATGCATATCATGGAGGGGGAAAATGGGGATCCGCAAAATCCACGGTTGAACGGGCTGCAATCGTCTTGCAAGCCTCTACATTGATGCAGACTGTTGATCTTAAAAGTCAGCTCACTCTCTCCCAAAGGGAATGCCTTCGACATAATTAGTACCTATCATGGTATGGTACTCTTATATTTCATATTCAAAATTTTTGCATTAGTCTTCTCAACTATTGATGAATCATATTGTTTTATTTTTGTTATCACTATAGTTTGTAGTGCTGGGAAAAAAAATTGATTGGCCATGAGACTTTACATCTTATCCCTACCTTCACATTAATCGATGTAAGCAATGAATGTAATGGTGACTTTAACCCATAACTAAAATCAAATCAATTGAAATATCAAATCAATTTGATATTGGGCCAGGCAAAATCAAATAAAATAATATCTAAAAGATTAAATGGGCATAGTCAATAATAAAATCAAATAAAATCAACACCACCATACAGAGAAATCAATCAATATTTATGACAAATAGTAACTAGCCTTATCACAAACAACACACTCATTCAATATTGATAAATGAATTTGGTGTTTGTAGGGAACATATTATAAGAAGGGAACAGTGGACACTCTTACTCATTAAATGTTTCATGTGTTACAAAATTATGTCCATTTGCATAGGACCATTCTCATCTGTCTTCTTCAATCCATTTTGCAACTTTTCCTTCCATGGGCCTGTCATATTGAGGTCCATTAAGGTTGTTTTTGTTCATTAGCAGAGGTGTGACTCTACGTAGCTTTCTCATATTATATATTTATTTTTGGTACTAATCTCAGGCACAGTGTTCTTTTTTTGGTATTTTTTTTTATTATTGGACTTTGTGCAGTTCCTGCAATTGTTTGAGAGGTTTATTTCCATGCATTTTATTCAATAGTTGGACTTTTTTACAGTTCCTTTTATTTTGATGCATTTTATTCCTTGTTTTTGAAGAGAATGTAAACAATGTTTCATTTGAACTATCTGTGCAATTATAGTGATTGGATTTTGGGAAGGTGGAAGGAATAATGGCAAAGATTATAGATCTCTGGTTTTCACACCTACCAATTGGCTTGCTTGAAAGTACCTTGACAAATAATAGAAACAAAATAAATGAATAAATAACAAAGAAACATTTTTCTTCAAAAATATATGATGGAAGCTGGCTAGAGGCATTGCCCTATGTAAGGGCACAATCCTGTATAGGACAGACCCTGTTAAAAGGTGCGACCGCCCACCCTTAAGGCTATGGTACCAAGATCCAGGGGGTTTGGTCACCATAAAATCAGTATGAAACCTATTCTACCATCATTCTGCCTCTATGTTGCCATTACATAAACCTTACCCTTTTTTTTAGATTTGTTCCTTCAACGCATCCACCACATACTCGTATAGTCCAAATAAAATTTAGGGTTCTTTAATCTTAGTTTTGAGGAGTTTTTTTGGATTTTTGGATTTTATTTCAATTTATCCAATTTTATTAGCAGATAGGCTTTTATATGTGAGCATTGTGGTGCTCAAAAAGTTGTCTCATGCTGTAAAAAAATTCACACAGGAAATTTATCTAAACTTGCTAGTTGTTCCTATTGGTGTATTCCTTCAACCTTCCTATGGGTGCAAGTGCTAGTTTATAATGTGAGATAGAGTACTTACATCTGCAATTTGATTCTTGCAATACTATTTTAAGCCCGATGTTACCTTAGCTAGCAAGCAAACATAGAAAAATAGATGAAGCATCCAAAATGCACAGGCTTTTTCCTCTAATAAAATATTGTTTGCAAACAGAGGAATTATCTTTTGGTGAACCCATCTGATTATCAAAATATATTAATAAGGAGGAAGGTGATTTCAACGTGCCAACAAACATTACGATCCAAAGTTGGGCAATGTATATGATATGATTTATTTGTAGAAGGACAAAATGCTATCATAATAAGCACCAAGGACCAAGGGAGCCAAGCATTACATGTATGAAATAGATCATAAATATTTTGTCTTTTCTACTACATTGTTTATCAACATAAATTAAAACTAGAAAGGGCAAAGAACTTCTACTTCTTTGATATGTCATTGTATAGATGAAAACCAAGATTATCATATAACTCCAAGTAACAGAGTTTGCCTATCACAACTGACACAAAAGACTAGACTTTCAAGTCTTCAAGAAATACATCTATTCTATGCCAAGGTGATGGTTGTAGAATTGTAAAAAGTCTATGGGTTGTCAAGTCTTCATTTCGTTTGATTAATGGTACTTCTTGTCGTGTTTCGATTCAGATTCCATGATTACTAGGTAAATACCACACAACATGGATTATAGTTGTAATTTGTTGGGTGTTCTACTTTTCCGTTTCCATGTAGATTGAGGAAAATGATGGATTGTCTTTTTTATTACCTATGTCTTCGATTGTCTTGTTTCTTAAAGATATTAGCACAGTCTCTTGGTAATAATGAGATTTTAAGAAAGACAATCTTTTGAATCAACTCACCAAATGTTACCCAAAACTCGTATGAAAAAAAGTCCATCAAATATTTTACAATTTAAGCAGGAATTCTCTACCATACACATATTTTGTGTTGTTAAAATATTTGTCATGTAGAAAGAAAAGTTTGTTTAGAATTTCAAAGCTACTTTATGGTTTTCCATTCTCGTAATTCATAAAATTTCGTCACGTAGATGCCATCACACAGTTTGATATTTTCCATTTATCAGTGTTGAATCGGTGGCGATATCAGTGTTGAATCAGTGGTGCAACATCTAACTACAATGAAGATGAAATGTCTCAGTAATCACACCAAATGTCTTGTTGATAACTTAGTGGTCGATAATCTTATTCAATATTAGTTAGTCACTAAAAACTATTGAAAATGATACGAGTGCATTTCAAATTATCAACCTAACATCAACAATGAATCTTAGATACCCCTTATACCTAATCTCAAGCCCATGTTGTAGGTACTTGGTGGAAAATTATCTGAATCTACTTTCTAAAAATGTCAACTTTACATGAAAATGTCATTGTATGAAAAGGTTACACTAAAAGAGGTGACTATAGGTAGCTATTTTTATGTTCATTGTAGCATCTTCATACTTATTTCAAAATATGCTCTTTCTATTCCTCATCGTACTTATGCATTTGTAACTGACATTTGCAACAGATAACATGATGGCTGATCCTCTTTACAATGAAACTGTATTATAGAGCTTTGTAATTGTAATAATTGACCTATTCATATTCCTTGTAGCTATCTATTTCATTGATAAAACTAGTCATTTTGTAATACTCTCCATCTGCATCTTACTCATCTTGTTCTATTGCTCCACATTTCAATAACTATGTATTGCATATCATCTCTCCTAAACAATTTTATTTTCCTATTAAGAAATGGGAACACCAACAACATGGCAAATTTGACTGAGTTCTATTAGGAAAAGTGTTTAAAATAGGTTACTAAGCAGTAGAGGATGCTCTTCAAGTATTCACTACCCACAAAATTCATCAAGACTCCCCCAGAATGTTATACTTCTCTGAAGTAGTTACTGTCTTTTTATCCAATGCCATGGACATCTTGCAAGAATCTACTCTCTTGATAAAGCTTGATTTTGATTACATACAAGACTACCTGATATCTGAAGAAAGCCTTAAATATTGGTTTGATGGTTATTCACTCGTACAGATATTCAGATGTGATTGATGGAGAAGATGCCAACCGACCTATGTTTTTGGTTCATGATACTCATGCTAATGATTATCTTGCATCTGTAAAGTAGCTTTTGCCAAATATTATAATCTTTTTTCTAGATGTTCCAGTATATTTTTGCTACAATTAATATATAGTTTCCTTATTTTTGTATCTATTATTCACCATATACATGAAATTGGAGTTATTTGTTTTTATGCATCATGATACACACTATTTTGTACATGGGTAGAATGTATATTTCCTCCACTCTTTTTTTGTTTCCTCCAACTTGTAAAAATTGCTTATTATATTGTAATAATATTTTCAGTTGTCTGCACCTTTTGCCAAATGTTAAGAAGGCTTATTTGTTGTTGCATAACTTTTGTAGGATATCAAAATAATCAATTAATTGCATATGAAATAGTGGTTGCGTAGATTTATTACAATTGACAACAACAACTCAATTGGGTTATATGATGACAAAGAAATTGCTAGAGCAACCAAACTCTGAAGACTATGCGAGAAATAATCAACCTACTATAGGTTGGACAATCAATCCTATAAACTTAAATTCAAGAAAGGAAGGAAAATATATAGGTGTTAGAAAATGTGGAAATGGTCGTTATGGAGTAGAAATCCATGGCTACAATTATAACCAATGTAAATGACTAGGTACCTTTGATACAATAGAATATGTTGCATATGCTTATGATAAGGCAAGTATCTCTATCAGAGGCATTAATACCTAAACCAATTTCTCATACAAAAATTTAGAGGCATGCACGCACATTTGCAAACATTCCATCAACGTACCTAAATATAGAGGTGTTAGAAATTGCCCATGGGGTTGTTACAGTGCAGAAATCATGGACCCAAACTCCAAGCAATGTCATTGGCTTGGAACATTTGATACAACAGAGGAAGCTGCATATGCATATGATATTGCAACCATTTCAATGAGAGGAATGAAAGCAATTACAAATTTCATTCACATGACTTCATATCCAGGTAAGTTCATTTCTACTCAATTCACTCATCATTTGCCTACTTCCATTTCTCATTCAAAATTCAATACAATTTATACTGACCCTATCAATATCTTGCAAGATGCTTACAATGATTATACATGCAAGAATTCAAACATTGAACATTCCTCACTTGATGCTAAAATGTACAACTCTAGTGAACTACTCAAAAACAATTCCTTGCACTCTTCAACAATAATGATAGAGAATGGTCAACAATTTCTTGTAGGTTCTTCAACCAATTTCTAACTATTTGTCTCTCTTCCTGGAGGTACTACAAATAATTCAATGAATGCTGCCATTGACACCTCCTCCATCTCAGTTGTTCAATCTCCTTCTCACAACAACAACAACAACAACAATAATATAGAATCAGGCTTGTTGGATCAGGTCGTCCAAAAGTTCCTTCCTCAATAGGAACAACTACAACTCATAAAATACATTATGACATTTTAATACAAATCATGGGTTAATGTTTGTATATTATATTCTATTACAATATCGCGTCCCAATGCATTCATATCTATCACTCCTACTACAATACATTTACAAATACAAACAAATGGCAAGTACTAGCCACTATGTGGCACTTGTTTCATTTTGGATTTATTTATTTTTTAGTGATGAAAAGTGATATACTCTAATATTGAGAAATTAAAAATATAATTCATAATTTGTATAAAAAGCAGGTGGGATTACACATCTAGGTGAAATATTTGAACATGATTGGTTCTTGGCTCTATTAGGGTTTTGTTTTGGTTTTGGTCCTCCTAATGTCATACTACTTCAACTTCATTCTAAAGTAGGGCTTGGCCTTGTTTTTTCACATTTATTGTGGTACCTCTTAAGTTGCCATGCCTATGAGTGTTTTATGCCACTTTAAATGGCCTTAGCCTTTCATAACTTTGTAGTTGTTAGTGGAGTTGAAGGTTTGACAATGCATAACAATGGCACCCCCACTCAAATGACCTAATAAGTTTGTTCCCAAGGTGTACCATGAGGTATGTCCCTTGAAACAACCCTAGATGTTGTTCTTCCTATTACAAAATTTGATAGTGCTACCATTGGTTAGAAAATTTTACCTTAATAGGATATTTTATAAGAAGGGTACTCCTTGAAAGTTGTTGCAAGTATGGACCTAACCGGTGTTTTCATTCATGTCAACATACTCCTATTGAATTGATGTCAAGGATTGGATGAGCTATGTGCTGAGGATATTGTGAAAATTAGTCCTATCAGAAGCAGAGAAGAACAGTGAAGACAGTGAAGCTCTATGAAGTGAAGATCCCAGCTAGATGAAGATCAGAGAATGCGCATCAAAGGGTTTGTAGATATGTATCTAAAGATGATCCAGTCAAGATTTGAGAGGTCCGCATGAAGATTTGGAGAAGTTATGGCCATATGAGTAAAACTGGTTCTGGTAGATGTTCAGAGGTGACTGAGTGACACAAATAGGTCCAGTGAGATCTAGAAATGCAATATCTTGTTTTGCAGATTTGGAGGAATGTTTAGGAAGCCAATGAGAATCGACAACCCCATTGGTTCATGGTCTGGAGGTCCGCAAGCACTTATTCTAATATGGCAGTGATGACAGAATGTGTTCTTGAGGTTCCAGATGAAGATGCGAATGATTTCAGTAAGCAGAAGTGGTGTTGATGTTCTTGGTGATTCAGGCAAGCCTGTGGGGATCTCTAGATTGTGTCCAGTTTGTGTTGGCGGTCCACATTGAAGATTGAGCTCATAATTAAAGATTTACTCTCAGGTGATGGTGTTCTTCCTAATTATGGCCGACTAGATGTTTTACACATCTTGCAGATGATCTTGGAGATGTTCTGCGAAGCATGGTGTGTTCCTCAAAGAAGATTAAAGTCCCATATATGTGTGGCTGAGAGTGTGGTGATTTGCATGAAGTCTTTTGTAATAAGTCAAGTTGTATTTGTGTATTTGCTCTGTAATAAAATAAAGTATGTATTGTGCTAACTTTGATGATTATCCCAAAGTCGATGTCTTGTATAAATAAGAGTTGTGAAGTCATTTCAAAGTAACTAGGTGAATATGAGGAAGTGGTAGAGAGGAGAAGAGAGAAAAGCAGAGCAGAAGGGTTGAGCTTAAATGGAACTAACTCAAGCATGGTGAAGATGCTAATCTTTAGTTCAATTATGTAATATTTATTATTCTGTAGACAGTGTGTCTCCTGTAGGTAGTGGGCCTCTTGTGAGCAATGTTCTCAGGAAGTGAGCCCTAATTGGCAAGTGTTATTTTGTTCTTCTTATTCTTTTAACAGAGAATACAATCTTGGGTTAGTTACCCCGTGGTTTTTCCCTTAACCGGGTTTTCCACATTAAAATCTTGGTGTGATATGTGTTAATGTGTTTCTGCTCTTGAGTTATTGCATTGTGCTTCCATGATTAAATCATTATTATGTTGTTGAAATATATGAAGGCTTTAAGTGTTTAAAGTAAAGAAAGTTTTTGTGACAATTAATTCACCCCCCTCTCAGTTGTCTGTCCTAAAACCAACAAAAGCATGCTCAAAAACTAGGTCAACAAGGCAAGTGTCTTGCATGGGATTTGTAAGGAAGCTAAGGTAGCGGAACAACTTCCTACACTAATCTTGAGGGGAGGGATATGCATAACATTTCAAATCTTTACAATAGTTACATAAATAAACACAAATAGCAATCATACCACAACACAGTAATTACGTGGGGAAACCCTTTCAAGAGAAAATAACCACACTCCAAAGCCACCCAATATATTATTCAGGAATCAAGAAGATTACAATATACTTGAAGAGAAAGTTTTCATAGAAGTATAACCAACCAGAGACTCGGAGGCAACTCAAAATCTATAAGACTTCTTACACACAACCTCCATCGCAAGCTCCTAATATATAGGTGATACAATACAATAAACCACCAACGGTAATTACAAAACCATGAGCCAAAACCACCCAAAAGAGGCACCCAAATTATCTCCAATCAAATATGCCTTGTGATATTCCAATTCACACACCAACATGTGTAACTCTCCCCTTTACATCTCTTTTAAGTGTCGAACATGTTTTCACATTTCCCAAAACAGGAGGTCCAACTTTTGGAGGCCATAACTTTTGATCTGGGTGTTTGATTGACTAGCCATTTGATGTGTCAGAAAACTCGTGAAGAGATCTATCAAGCTATATCCCTCTTTGCTAGTTATGACAACTTTTAGGGCATTTAGGTACCTCTAAGTGCCTCAAATCTGAGTTTGAAACTTTTTCTAGGAGTTTTAAAAAATATAAACTTTAATATCTTGCAATCCATGTATGATCTTCAGTCGAAACTCACCCAAGATGTTTACTTGCCAGTTCTGTACCTTTTAGGAAAATTTTAGGTCCATCCGAGCTCAAATGTAGAGTTACTAAAAATAGTAATTCTTGTCATTTTGAGCCTTTTTGAAAACTTTGAAAGTTCTAAACCATTCTTCAAGATAAAGGGTATTTGAAAAGACCAAAATTGGAATAATAGAAACCTTTTGTAGTTGCAAGGTTGAGACACCTTTCCTAACATTCTCCCACTTGTCGAACACCTTGCAAGAGCAAAAGGAGTATCAACACCATGATTTAATTACTAGGGGCTGAGAGGCCCATAGACTCCGAACACCATCTGAACTTCTTTGTGCTCATAGGAAAGTAGTTAATGAATCTACAACATTCATCAAAGTCTCAACCTTAACTAGCTTCACCCTGCCATCATCGACCATATCTCTAACAAATGATATTGTACATCAATGTGCTTGGTCCTAGCATGAAATGTTGGGTTCTTAGCTAGGCATATCACACTCTAACTGTCACAATAAACTGTCACCGCACCTTGTTTTATTTTGATATCTAAACATAGTCTCTTAAGAAAAATGGCTTCTTTACAAGCCTAAGTAGCTGCCATATACTTAGCTTCAGTAGTGGACAAAGCAACCATAACATGTTGCTCACTCATCCAACTAATTGCACCACCAAATAAAGTAAATACATAAGCACTGGTGGATCATCTGCTATCAACACCACCTTTCCACTGGTATGAATCCGCATATCCATGAATATCAAGGGAATGCATGTCTCCTATGAAATTACCATGATAACACAATGAATACTATGAGGTACCCCCACAAATATTTGAAGACTCTTTTAACTACATCCCAATGAACTCTACCAAGATTAGACATATATCTCGAAAGAACTCCCACTGCTTGGGCAATGTCTGGTCTAGTATATGCCATAACACACATCAATCTTCGAATTGCACTTTGGTAAGGCACTCTACTCATGTCTTCCATCTTTGATGGGGATGTTGGACATTGTGAAGTAGATAACTTCATTCCAACTATAAAATGAACACATAATGGTCTATACAATCTTGCATGTTAAACCTCTGTAAAATTGAATTGACATACTTACTCTGGCCAAGCCATAGTTTTCTGTTCACTCTATCTCTTTTTATTTCCATCCCAAGAATGTGTTTAGTTGTACCAAGATCTTTCATTTCCAATTTAGCTGCAAGTTGAGACTTTAGTTATGAAATCATTCCTTTCCCTTTACCAATAAATAACATATCATCAACATATAATGTAATAAACAGGAAATGATCACCATCAGATTTAGAACACTCAAATCCCAAACTCAGTACATACATGTATCAAATTTCTGGTACCACATCCTAGGACTTTGTTTGAGGCCATACAAAGATTTCTTCAATTTACAAACCAAATTACTTTTACCTTTCACCATGTAGTGCTCTAGTTGTGTCATATAAATATCCTCCTCCAAATCACCATGAAGGAAAGTCATTTTTACATCCATTTGCTCAACCTCTAGATCATAAATAACACTAATAGAAAGCAAGAATCTAATGGACATTATTTTTGCAACATGAGAAAATATCTCACCATAATCAACACCTTTAACCTAAGAGTAACCTTTCACAACCAATTGTGCTTTGTACTTCTCAATACCTCCATATAAACCAATCTTTTTCTTGAACACCCATTTGCAACCAACATGTTTTCATCCTTCAGGCAATGGTAGTAGGTCCCATGTATCATTCTTTTTCAAAGCCATCATTTCTTCATCCATAGAAATCTTCCAAGACTCTACATCATTCATCCCTAATGCCTCTTCTATAGATCTGGATTCATCTATGTTAGTATTCAAAGAAAAATACATCTCCAGTCATTAAGTGAATACCTTTTAGGTGGTTGTCTATACCTTGTAGACCTTGGAACAAGTTGAGTTGGAGGTTCATCCTCCTCTTCTGAATATTCAAAGCTAGATGAGCTCTCCTCAACTTCGTGTCTATCTAGGGGCCTCGATTCAACTTTCTCATGTGTAGAAGGGAGTTGAATCACATCTTTCTGTTTGCTTTGTTATGGTTGCAGTCTAACAAAAGAAGGCTTAGTTTCTCTAAAAATAAAATGTCTACTATATATTTACCTTATGTGTAACATAGTCCCAAAGCTTGTATCTTTTCACACCATAACTATACCTGATGAAGATACATTTCATAGCCTTGTTCTCCAACTTTGTTCACTTCTCCTTTAGCACATGTGCATATGCCTCACAACCAAAAACTCTAAGATGTCTCAAAAATTAAAAATTAAAAAATCAAAACACAAAAACAAAATTAAAATAAACAAAAACAAAAAACCCTCCCCAAACCCTACGGCCACCCAACCCCAACACTGCCCCCACCCTCCTCTTTGCCTCCCCCAACCCCCGATGCCCCCGCTCCTTCTCTGCTCCTTCCCCCTCCCATCCTCCACGCCCCGCCCTAACTCTCTACCCATCCCCACCACCCCATCACTTGCACCCCTCCCGCCACGCCCCTCCTGCATCACCTCCTGCTCCAAACCTGCCATCCTCGCTCCCTCCCACACACCTTCCCTCCACCTCTAGTCCTTGCTTCCCTATGCTCACTTGTCCTCCCTACCCTTTGCCACCACGTCTCCTCTGCCGACCCCTCCGCCCACAGCTCCTCCTTGCAAAAAAAGAAACCAACTTAGATGTTAGGTTTTTCAATTTAATTTAAGTCCTAAGTTAGATTTAGCTTTTAGGTTTTACTTAATTTAATCTTAGGTTAGATTTAGCTTTTAAGGTTTAATTAATTTTTTAGTCTTAGATTAAACTTAGATTTTAGGTTTTTAATTAAACATAGTTTCTAGGTCTTTAAATTTAATTTAGTCTTAAGTTAACTTTTTAGATTTTAGCTTTTAGTTATTTTATTTTTTTCTTTATTTAAATCTAGGGTTTTAGATTGTGATTTTCACGTCTTTGTGTGCTTTTTTTTCTCTAATCCTTTTCAAGCTAATGTTTGTGTAGTGTGTGGCATTGGAAAAAAGAAAAAGAAAATCAATTTTAAGGCATTAAAATGAACAAACAACTCTCACACTTCATTTTGGTAATCTAAAATGAACAAACAAATTTCACACTTCAATTTGGTGCTTTAAAATGAACAAACAACTTTCACACTTTATTTTGTGCTTTAAAATGAACAAACAACTTTCACACTTTATTTTGTGCTTTAAAATGAACAAACAACTTTCACACTTCATTTTGGTGCTTTAAAATGAACAAACAAATTTCACACTTCATTTGGTGTTTTTAAAATTGAACAAACAACTCTCACACTTCATTTTGGTGCTCTAAAATTGACTAGCAACTTTCACATTTTATTTGGTGCTCTAAAATTGACCAACGACTCACACATTTCCATTTGGTGCTTTAAAATTGAACATTCACATTTGGATCTCGATGCTTTAAAATTGAACAAAATTGTTTGCTATGTCTTGTGCACTTGCACTTTGTGAGTTAGTCTTGTCTCCTGCTAGTTGGTACATATCCTCTCCCCTCGTGACATTACACGATCGAGGGTGTACGAGAAATACCAACGGCCCATTTTTTTTAATTTTTAGTAGAGAAGGTCTTCCTTGGGACCTCATCACCCAAGGGACGACCTTCAACACATTTTTTTTAGCAGGCTATATAAAGGGGGAGAGCAAAAGATGTACCTCAATCCAATCATCATCGTGTTTAGTGAAATCCTGAAGCTTGGGTGATACCAAGATAGGGGTGCAAGGTTGGTCTGAATTTCTTAACTGACATTCTTGACTCACACTTGTAGAGGGATTGGTGTTTACAGAGTACCTCCACTACAAACCCTTGTGTTAGAAGCCTAGACTCCTTATTGGTTGTCTGCATAACATGGTGCAAAGTATAGCATCATGCTTGAAGTTACTCACCATGTACTGTCCTGAATTATAGAGGAATCCATGGAAGACAAAAGTCTCCGAAATGAGAGAGTGAAGGTGTGCCCATGCCATTGAGCCTATGTCACCAGAACTCTATCTCTTGATTCTTGAGAGTGGAAAGCCCCCAGTGTACAAGGACCTTTTGTGCATTGGAGAGGTCGATCCTACAGTATTTTATCATGCGCCCAAGTTATGCAGATACTCCTTACTTGAATAAATTAGGGTTGTAAAGTGTGTTTTCAACATGTTTTCAATGTCAAATACCAATAAATAAGCCACTTAATATTTTGATGTTAAGGACAAGCCTATGACCTTGAAAAGTTGAGTCAAAACTATTTTGTATTTTGTTTTGCATGTGTGGATCTCCTGCCACCTAGGGATTGAATTGTTATCACCAACAAAATCCCTTAAAAACATTGCAAACAAGTAAATCAGTCTTAAACCGTGCATCTCTAGTCCATTTTAGTAGTAAACCTAACTTCACCCAAATCAATACCTTCAGATTATCAATCATCCATCTTTGTATCACGTTTTGGACTTTTAGAGCTTTTTGAGACACTAGGATTTATCAACAACATCATCATCAATCAAAACAAACTCTGATTTTATCCAATCATCATCTAATCATCTAGTGACATTAGCTAGCTTAGGAGTACATCTTCTCTTCAGTTGGTCTAAAATCACTATCCTATATGTCTTTCCTTGAGGTCATGAGTCTATCTCTTGGAAGATAATCAAAACCCCAATCAAATCAAGTATTGATCTAGATTTTTTCCTCCATCCAAAATCAATCCAAATCAATCAATCAACACCAACATCCTAGAGTCTCAACTTTGTCACAAGAAGTCCAAACAACATCCCATTCCTCTTCAAAAATCATTGTCATCTCAAATTTGAAGTATTATGCCTCAAACCAGAAGTCAATATCGTCAAGCCATGGAGAATAGCCAAAACAATCCCCAAAACAATCCCCCATCTCTCTAAAAGGAAGAAAGGCATGCAGAACACACTTCCTACACCAACCTAATGAGGGGAATAGTATGCAAATTCTTTTAAATCCTTACAATTGCAGCAATGTTAAACACATAACATAAAGATTACAATAGCAACACAACACAGAATAAATATGACACAAGATATATTGTGGGAAAAACCTTATTAGGTAAAAACCCCACATTCCAAAACTTGCACAATGTATTATCAAATCTGTAAAGGATTACAACACACTTGCAATGCAAATTCTTCTAGGAGTTTACAAAATGTCATTTTTGGAGTAATTCTGGCAGCATAACAATACCTGTACAAATACTATATGTCTACTACTCCAAAACACTGCAATATATAGAGTTGCAAGGCATAAACATGAAGCTTCTAGAGATGGGCATCCATCTTGGCCACATGGCCATTTACACACCCTAGGGACACTTGTCCAACATGAATATACCTCTCTTACATTTGTCATAACATGACAGATTTGAATTCCCAAGATGGAGTGCTCCAAGGCTAAAAATAGGCAATGACAGATGCTCTTACACATCTTACAACTGTCATAAAAATTTGCAACATGACAACACCTAATGTTGTAAGAGAATATGTCATACATGACTAAAATAGCATATTCCTCTTACAACATGTCATAGCCCAACTTGGGTGCCCAAAGATGCCTTCTCCAAATGCAAAGATGCTTTTCGACACTTGTCTTCACTTGTCATAGGAATATCTATACTTGGCTCTTACGCATCATAGATTCGGTCATACACAATAACACCTCTATCATACCACAAGATGTCGACACATGGCATATTAGTGCCACTTCAAATGGGATGCCTATATCCATATGGGATAAGTTGACTACCCTAGTCACCTTCCAAGTTGAGTGTCAACTCATCATGCCACTTCACACTAAATGACAAAATAGGATGTGCAACTTAAATTACATCATAGGCAAATAAATAAATAAATAATCAATGCTAGGAATTTGCAAAGGTTGAGACACCTTAATTCCCAACATTCTCCCACTTGTCAAACACCTTGCAAGAGCCAATAGACTGACAAGATTTAATTGCTAGGGGCCAAGAGGCCCATAGACTTCGAACACCATCTGAACTTTTTTGTGCCCATAGGTTTAGTCAATGCATCTGCAACATTCTTCAAAGTGTCTACCTTCTCCAATATCACCTTCCCATCTTCTACCATATCACAAACAAAATGATTCTAAACATCAATGTGCTTTGTTCTGGCATGGAAAGTCACATTCTTTGCTAAACAAATCGCACTCTAAGTGTCACAACAGATAGTAATCTATCCTGCATCAAAACTAATATTTGAACACAACCTCTTAAGCCAAATGGCTTCCTTACAAGCATGAGTTGCTGCCATGTACTCTGCTTCTGTCATGGACAAAGCAACCACAAGTTATTGCTTACTCATCCAACTAATAGCACTACCAAACATAGTAAACACATAAGCACTGGTGGATCTCCTGCTGTCAATGTCACCTACCCAATTAGAATCCACAAATCCACAAATACTCATAGAATGCTGAGGTCCTATAGGATAACCATGGTAACATAAGGAATACTTGAAAGTACCCTCAAATATCTGAAAACTCTCTTAACTGCATCCCAATATACCCATTCAGGATTAGCCATAAACCCACCAAGGACTCCCACTGCTTGGGCAATGTCTAGTCTTGTAAAAACCATAGCATACATCAAGCTGCCAAGTGCACTAGCATAAGGTACTCTACTCATATCCTCTATCTCAAAAGGAGACTTTGGGCAATCATCAACAGATAAATTTGTCCCCATTGAAATAGGAACAGTCAACAATCTACAATCCACCATACTGAATCTCTCCAACACAGTGTTAACATACTCTGGCCTAACCAAAGTTTTCTGTTTGCTCTATCTCTTCTGATCTCCATCCCCAAGATGTACCTAGCTGCCCCTTTTCATTTCAAACTATGATAGAACTGAGACTTCAAATTAAAAATCATATTCTTACCATTCCCAATCAACAACATATCATCAACATACACTGCAATAATGAGAATATGATCATTGTCAAACATGTAATACACACAATGATCTAGTTGCAATCTCAAAAATCCAATAGACAACACAAAGGCATCAAACTTCAAGTACCACATCCTAGGAGATTGTTTCAAACCATACAAAGACTTCTTTAACTTGCAAACCAGATTTTCTTTACCTTTCACCATGTAGTGCTCTGGCTGTGACATGTAGATTTCTTCTTCCAAATTACCATGGCAGAAAGATGTCTTCACATCCATTTGATCCACTTCTAAATCATAAGTTGCTGCAAGAGATAACAGGAACTGAATAGATGTCTTCACATCCATTTGTTCCACTTCTAAATCATAAGTTGCTGCAAGAGATAACAAGAACCGAATAGATGTCATCTTTGCAATGGGAGATAAAATCTCACCATAATCAATTCCCTCCACTTGTGAATACCCCTTCGCAACCAATATGGCCTTATACTTCTCAACACTGCCATCTGCACCAAATTTCTTCTTGAACACCCATTTACATCCAACAAGTTTCTGTCCATTAGGCAAAGGCACCAAGTACCAAGTTTTATTCTTTTCCAAAGAAGCCATCTCTTGTTCCATGGCCTCCTTCCAGGAACCTACATCTTTCATACCCATAGCCTCTTTCATAGTTCTGGGCTCATCAGTGTTAGAAATCAAGGCAAAAGCACAACTAGAATCAAGCAATGAATAACCAAACCTGTCAGGTCACTTCCTATTTCATGTAGACCTCCTCAAAGGCTGAGGTGGAGGTTGTTCTTCCTCTTCTAAACTTTCAGAGCTGCTAGAGCTCTCCTCATCATCAGATCCAACAAGGGGCTTTCAGTTCAATCTTCCAAGGGGTAGTAGAAAATTAAACTACATCCTTTCTTTTCTTTTTCTTCTAACTATAAAACAACAGGAGAATGAGATACCTCTCTGAAAATAACATTGTTGTTATACAAACACTTTCTCAGCCACAGGATCCCAAAGCTTGTACCCTTTCACACTGACACCATAACCAATGAAGATACACTTAACTACCTTATTCTCCAATTTTGACCTCTTCTTCTTAGACACATGTGCATATTCCTCACAACCAAAAACACAAAGATGTCTCAACAAGGGCAACAAGGGCTTCTTACCAGACCACACCTCCATGGGTGTTTTATCAACAAGCACTGAAATAGGAGACTTGTTAACTAGGTAGCAAGCAGTGGCTACAGCTTTAGCCCAAAACTTATGTTCAAGGCTAGCACCACTAAGCATACTCCTAGCCCTCTCCATCAATGTTCTGTTCATCCTCTCTACAACTCCATTTTGCTACGGGGTGTATGGAGTTGTCTTATGTCTTTCAATCCCATGTTCTTTATAGAACTTACCAAACTCTACGAAACAAAACTCACCACTGTTATTAGTTCTCAAACACTTAATCTTTTTACCAGTTTGATTCTCAACAAAATCTTTAAACTCTTTAAACTGACTAAAGACTTCAGATTTGTTTATGAGAAAATAAATCCATGTCCTCCTATTATAATAATCAATGAATGATACAAAATATAATGATTTAGAAATCGAAGGAACATTCATAGGAACAAACACATCAAAATGAATTAGATCCAACACTAGAAGACTTATGAGAACTCAAGTAAAATTGAACACATTTTTTTTTTTCCATATACACAATGTTTGCAAAAGTCAAACTCAAGATTACAATCATTTAAACCTTCAACAAGGTTTTTATTTTCCAGGGCTCTAAGACCCTTCTCACCAATGTGACCAAGTCTCTCATGCCACAACATTGTCTTCTCAGAAAGAAGTTTCATTTCCAAAGCATGAGCACCCTTAGGTACCCAAAAAGCACTACCATCAGAAGTTGAAGTAACATATTTCTTTACTGTTGGTTCCAATAGTGAGGATGAAGAATCTGAAGCTCTTTTCTTTGAAATAGAACAACTATTGCACTGAGTAGTGCATGCATCCAGTACCCTTAGAAAGCATCATAGCTCCTCTTGTCATCTTACATCCTCCACCTGAGAAGACAACCTGCACACCTGCATCATTAAATTTACTTACATAGAGCAAGTTTCGTGCTAAACCAGGGATGTGCATAACCCCATTGATCCCCTTCACTTGACCATTAAGGAATTAGATCAAGACTCTTCTACAGCCAACTATCTTCAGATGAGAGTCATCACCCATGTACACCTTCCCACCATCGCATTCTTCATACTTTAAGAACCAACCTCGATGTGAGGTCATGTGGAAGGAAGCATCGGAGTCAATCAACGACACATCTTTCGATGCATGGGTTGCCAAGGCAGTAATAAAAGCATCACCATCATCTTGAGATTTGTTAGAATATGAATTAGAGGTGTTCTTCTTCTTTTTCTTCTTCTCCTCTTTGCACTCCTTTCGGAAGTGCCCAATTTTTCCATAGTTCCAACACACTGCCTTAGACTTTCCAAAAGATTTGGATCTCCCATGGGATTTGGATTTGTCTTTTTCAGCTTTCTTGTCTTTCTTTTTCCCTTTCTCTTTGGGCTTACCATGAATCGCAAGAGCCTCCTTTGCCAATTCAGAAGACTTTCTCCACATTTCTTCAAATAATAGTGAAGACACCACTTCATCCATCTTGAAGGTGGTTGTAGCACTCCCAATGGCCATAACAAGGTAGTCCCACGAGTCTGGAAAAAAACAAAGCAAGGTCATGCAACGATCCTCCTCCACCATCTTCACACCAACAAACGTCAATTGTGCAACTAACATGTTGAAGGCATTCAGGTGATCTGCAACCAATCCTCCATTTTCCATCCTCAGAGAATACAACTTCGTCCTTAGGAATAACTTGTTTACCAGTGATTTGGCCTGATAAACATCACCAAGTTTCTTCCATAGCTCTTTCGCGGTCTTCTCTTCATGAACATTTAACAGGACAGAATCAACTAAACAGAATCTCACAAGACCCTTAGCTTTATGATCTTTGAGATCCCAATCTACTTGTGCCATTGTTGTTGGTTTTGTTCCAAAAATTGTTTCCCATAGGTCTCTGTCAACAAGCATGTCTTCCATTTTAAGTTTCCACAATTCAAAATTGCTGCCATTAAACTTTTCCAAATCTATCCTTCCAGATGTGCCTGCCATCTTCTTCTTGCAACAAGATTACAAAATACTCTACACAGACTCCCACTCAATCAAAGATTAGCTCAAAAAAACCCTACCCAACAACTAGGGTCAAAGGTGATCAAGCTTTGATACCAACTGAAAGGAAGCAAGGTACACGTAACACACTTCCTACACCAACCTAATGAGGGGAATAGTATACAAATTCTTTTAAATTCTTACAATTGCAGCAATGTTAAACACATAACATAAAGATTACAGTAGCAACACAACACATAGAATAAGTATGACACAAGATATATTGTGGGGAAAACCATTTCAGGAAAAAAACCCCACATCCCAAAACCTGCACAATGCATTATCAAATCTGTAAAGGATTAGAACACACTTGCAATGCAAGTTCTTCCAAGAGTCTACAAAATGTCATTTTTGGAGTAATTCCGATAGCGTAATAGTACCTGTACAAACACTATATGTCTACTACTCCAAAACACTGCAATATATAGAGTTACAAGGCATAAATAGGAAGCTTCTAGAGATGGGCATCCATCTTGGCCACATGGCCATTTACACACCCAAGGGAAACTTGTCTAGCATGAATATACCTCTCTTACATTTGTCATAACATGGCAGATTTGACTTCCCAAGATGCAGCGCTCTAAGGCTAAAAATAGGCAATGACAGATGCTCTTCGTGTCTTACAGCTGTCATAAAAATATGCAACATGACAACACTTAATGTTGTAAGAGAATCCATTATACATGACTAAAAATAACATATTCCTCTTACAACATGTCATAGCCCAACTTGGGCACCTAAAGATGCCTTCTCCACATGCAAAGATGCCTTCCGACACTTGTCTTCACTTGTCATAGGAATCTCTATACTTGGCTCTTACGCATCATAGATTCTGTCATACACAATAACACCTCTATCATACCACAAGATGCTGACACATGGCATATTAGTGCCACCTCAAATGGGATGCCTAGCACATGGGATAAGTTGACCATCCTAGTCACCTTCCAAGTTGAGTGACAACTCACCATGCCACTTCACACTAAATGACAAAACAAGATGTGCAACTTAAATTACATCATAGGCAAATAAATAAATAATCAATGCTAGGAATTTGCAAAGGTTGAGAACTTTAATTTCCAACACTCTCATCGATGCTACATAATTTACCATTGAAACGAACCCTCATGTTTTTCTTCCTAAGGGTTACACAATAGGTTCATCTAGTCAAATAATACAACATGAATTTGGTCAAACATCCCATCAAGTTTCACAAGACCAACTAGAAGAACAACAAGATCTCGATACCTTGGCTACTGTAGAAAGACTCTTAAACTTGGATCTTGATAGATTCTTCCTCAAGCTTGCTCAACAAGGAGCTAAATTACCTAGTAATTTTGACACCTCAACAATCAAAGAACAAGATTTGTTTGACAACTTTTTCAGCTATGGGAAACCCACATCCTCTTTCTATCTCAACCATATCAACCAAAGCACCTACTATACCCATAACAACTACACATAAATCTAATCTAGCACCATCCACCAACCCATTTGTAAACCCATTATATGCACCCCCAACATCAAAAGACTTTACTCTTTCTAATGTCACCACATCACAAGAACCCCTTTTCACACCATCATATATGATCAAACAAAACCCTCCTCATGTGACACCATCACAAGCACCTCAAATTTCAAATCAAAATATGTCATATGTAAATCCTCCTCATGTGACACCATCACAAGCACATCACATTTCAAATGAAAACATGTCATATGTTAACCCTCCTCATGTGAAACCATTACAAATACCTCAAATTTCATATCAAAACATGTCATATGTTAATCCTCCTCAAGTGACACCATCATAAGCACCGCAATCTTCCAATCAAAACATGACATATGTCAATCAAACAGTTGTGTCACAAGCACCCCAACCTTCCAATCAAAACATGACATATGTCAATCAACCACTTGTGTCACAAGCACCTCAAATTTCAAATCAAAATATGTCATATGTTAATCCTCCTTGCGTGACACCATCACAAGAACCTCAAAATCCCAATCAAAATATGATATATGGGTCACAAGTACCCCAATCGTCCAATCAAAATATGACATATGTTAACCAACCTCATGAACCGCAAGCACCACAATCTTCCAATCAAAGCATGCCATATATCAATCAACTTCTGGGATTACAAGTACCTCAAAATCCAAATCAAAACATGTCATATATCAATCAACTCCTTGGATTACAAGTACCCCAATCCCCAACTCAAAACATGTCATATGGTAATCCACCCCTTGGGTCACATACACTTCAAAATCCAAATCAAAACATGTCATATGGTAATCCATCCCTTGAGTCACATACACTTCAAAATCCAAATCAAAACATGTCATATGGTAATCCACCCCTTGGGTCACATACACTTCAAAATCCAAATCAAAACATGTCATATGGTAATCCACCACTTGGGTCACATACACTTCAAAATCCAAATAAAAACATGTCATATGGCAATCCACCTCTTGGTTCACATGCACCTCAAAATCAAAATCAAAACATTGCATATGGTAATCCACCTTATGGGTCACATTTCCAAACTCCTATTCCAAATAACCCATATACCATACCATCACAAGCTCCCCAAGTTTAAAACACTTATACCCCACCTTACAACCCATCACATAACTACCTCATCGACATCAATCCTCCACAAGTTTCCCAAGCACAACATTATCAAAATCTTGTTCCAAATCAACCACCCATGTCAGACATTGAGCTTAGATTTTCAAGTCTTCAAAAACAAATCTCGGATATGAACTTAGGACAAACCAAGAAACCCTTCTCATTGGATGAAGTTTGTCCTCATCCATTTGATAGGTCACTACCTATGATATCTTTACCTCCATATTTCAAAATACCCAAATTTGACAAGTACAAAGGAAAAGGTGATCCTAACAAACATCTTAAGGAGTTCCATATAGCTTGTTTAGAGGTTGCTTATAATGACACATATCTTTTACGCCTCTTCCCTTGCAGCCTAGGAGGGAAAGCTATAGATTGGTTTTCTCATCTGCCTTCGGGTATCAAAACTTTTAGTGAGTTGGCAGAGAAATTTGTGGAGACACTTTTCCTTCAATATTGAACATGAGATTTCCATGAATGACCTAGTAAACAATAAACAACGAAATGGGGAAACTTTTATCTCTCTCTGTATACACCTAAAATTGGCTTTTGTCAAACTAAATAAATATTTTAAATATTTATTTTAATTCTTATTCTTCTATCAATCAAATAAATATTCTAATTTATTTGATTGGTTCATTATCCCAAAATTAAATAAAAAATCATTTTATTTAATTAAATATCCTAATTCCTCTAATGTCTCATCTAATTAAATAATCCTAAATTATTTAATTAGTCTCAAATTCCTCTATTCCAAAGTCCTAAATTCCATAATTCCACATCATCTCATCCATGTCATTCTTCCACCTCATCTTCCACCTCACCATGTTGCACAGATAATTAAATATTTTAAATTTTTAATTAGCTAATATTCCCTCACCCACATGTCCTATTTATCCTCCAATCAAGATCAGTTAACTCATCAGTTAAATCAGTTATCTAATCAATCAATTTAGGGATTCTCTTTAAGAACTAGGTCACCAACTTGAAAGACCCAGGGTTTGACTCTATGGTTGTAGCTTCATGACATCCTTTGTTGATAGGCTTTTAGATGGTTAAAGGCATGTTGTCTTCTTTCCTCTAGTAGCTCTAACTCTTGTAGTCTAGAAACTTTGTAGTCTTCATCTAATATGAGGCCTTTTAATGAGACTCACAAGGATGGTAACTTGACTTCAATGGGCAAGATGGCTTCAGAACCATAAACTAGTGAATATGGTGTTGCACCTGTGGGAGTGTGGATGCTTGTACGGTAGGCCCACAGAGCGGGATTCAGTTGCATGTGCCAATCACGACCGACATCATTGACAGTCTTCTTGAGGATTTTCAAAATGGTTTTATTAGATGCCTTCGCTTGGCCATTTCCTTGGGGGTAATATGGGGTGGAAAAGTGGTGTTGGATGTGGAATTTGTCACATAGCTCTTTGACATCTTGATTCTTAAAGGGTCTTCCATTATCAGTGATAATGGATATAGGGATGCCATAGTGGCAAATGATTTAATTTAGGATGAATGAGATGATTTGTTTGCCTGTGACATTGGTGAGGGGTATGACTTCAATCCACTTTGTAAAGTACTCAGTGGCGATGATTATGAATTTATGGCTGCTAGATGATGGAGGGTGTATCTTGCCCACTAAGTCGAGTCCCCATTGACAGAAAGGCCAAGGAGTCGTTAAAGGTTGCAGCCCCTGTGCTGGTGTATGTATTAGGTTCCTGTGGATTTGGTATTTCTTGCACCTCTTCACAAAATGATAGGAGTCTTTTTCTGTAGTTGGCTAGTAGTATCCCATACGTATGAGTTTCTTAGCTAGGGTAGGACCACTAGAGTGGGTCCTGCATATACCATCATGAACTTTGCTTAGGGTCATTTGATATTCCTCACTATCAAGACACCTAAGGAGAGTACCATCTAGTCCTCGTCGATACAGGGTATTAGTGATTATGGTAAAATGGGAGGCTTAGCGGAGGAAGGCTCTTTTTTGGTTACTAGATAGATTGGGTGGTAGGGTGTTCTCTTTCAAATAAGTATATACTTTTTCGTATAAGGGAGAATCAGATCCTATGATATGACAAATGATGTTGGATTCAGAGGTGTCGTATGCAGGATGGGATATTGGCTCTACCAAGAATTCATAACATGACTGGTTTTCAGGGATATCAAGGAGAGATGAAATTGTTTCCATGGTGTCTGCTACTTTGTTCTCCAATCTGGGTATCTACTCAAAAGAAATCACAACAAAGTATTCTTTGAAGTCGTCGACCATACACTTGTATGATATTAACTTCTCATCTTTAGTTTGATAGTCATCATTCACCTGGTTGATGACAAGTTGTGAGTTGCCATACACATGAAGTTCTTTGACTTTCCATTCTACTGCCATTTTGATACCAATGACCAGTGCTTTGTATTCGGCCACATTGTTGGTACATGGAAATAGTAGTCTGAATGACTTTGGGATTATGTCTCCATTAGGTGTGACCAACAAGATACTTGCTCCAGACCCATGCTAGGTATATGATCCATCAAAGTAACTCATTTCCAAGCTATTGTTACGATGTTAAAGATAGACTCATCTAGAAATTCAAAGCTTAAAGGGTTGTCATCTGTCAGCTAATCTACAATCACTTGTCCCTTTATTTCTCGTCTATCTACATACTCGATATCAAATTCACCAAGTATCATGACCCATTTTGATATTCTACTGTTTAGGGTAGCTTTGTTGAGCAAGGATTTCAATGGATGGATCTTCGATATTAGCTTGATGGAGTGTGAGAGTATGTAATGTCTCCATTTTTTAGAAGCAAAGACGAGAGCAAGACATGCTCTTTCAATTGGTGTATATTGCAACTTGTAACCTACTAATGTCATGCTGATGTAGTAGATTTCTTGATCCTTTCCTTCATGGTTTTGTTGTGCTAGCAGAGCTCCCAGAGTTGGTGTAGCTAAGATGTAGAGTAGCAATGGCTTTCCCTGGATTAGCAGCATCAAGATAGGTGGGTTCATTAGATACTTCTTTAGATGTTGAAAAGATTGCTCACATGAGTCATCCCATTTGAAAGGAACATTTTTGTGTAGGAGATGTGTGAACAGATGACACTTATCTACCTACTGAGAGATAAACCTTATGATGGACTATAGCTTTCCTTGTAGAGACTGTAACTGACTGAGATTCTTGGGTGGCAGCATTTTCATGATTGCTTTTACCTTGGCTGGGTCCACCTCAATTCTATTTTCTGACACTATATATCCAAGGAGTTTTTAGGATGTTACTCTGAAAACACACTTCTTTGGATTTAAGCATATGTTGAATTGCTCTAATCTTGTGAAGATCTTGTCCAAGACTTGTAGATGTTCTTCTCTGGTAGTTGACTTGGCTAGAATGTTGTCTACATAATCTTTCATGATGGTGTGCATCATGTCATAAAGATTGTAGTCATGGCTCTTTGATATGTTGCCCCCACATTTTTTAGTCCAAATGGCATGACACACCAACAATAGGTACCCCATGGACATGTGAAGGCGGTCTTGTGTTGATCTTCCAGTGCTATTTTGATTTGATTGTAGTTAGAAAATCCGTCCATTAGTGAAAACATAGTGTGCCCTACTGTTAGATCTACAATGATGTCGATGTTGGGTAGACGGAAGTCATCTTTGGGACAAGCCTTTTTCAGATCCTTGAAGTCATTACACAGTCTAACCCTTCCATCTAGTTTGGAGACATGAACTATATTTGAAATCCATTCTGGATAATCAATTGGTCTAATGAAACCAACATCTAGCAGCTTCTTCAATTCTTCTTTGACTATGAGTGTGATATGTGGATGCATCTTCCATAATTTTTGTTTGACGGGCTTAGCTCCTAGAGCTAGTGACAAGTGATGCATTATAAGATTTGGATCCAACCTTGGCATATCCGCATATGACCAAGTAAAGTTGATTTGTTTTCATTTGAAGAATTCAGTGAACTCTAGCTTCTCTTGTGTAGATAAATATTGTGCCATATGGATAATCCTTGGGTTGTCTTCTATTCCAATGCTGATAGGTTCTGCTAGTTCAATCAAAATTGAGGACCTCTCCTGATATGTCAAATTGGGAAGAGTGTCAAGCCTTTCATCCTTTAGCGCCTCAGAGAGGTTTTCACCATTGGATATGTCTTTTATTTTTTACTATTTTCATGATCTAACACTACCGCAGAGTGGTTTTCACCATTAGATCTATATTTTATTTTCACATTTTTATGACTGAAAGACTTGGCACTCTCTCCAAAATATGCCTTGTTGTTGAGTTCTATAGCATAGACAATTCTATGATCCCCTGCGGGTAAATAGTCTCTTAGTTCCAGATAATCTATGATGGCATCATCATTTTGGAAGGTATCGAGCTTGGGGGTTCATCTTGAAAATCCCAGTCTATGATTTTGGGATGCACCAAGGGTAGTGGGTCATCAAGTTGATCGGGTTCAAGGGTAGTGATGGTTAAGATAGAGGAGTTGTCTAGATGCATGTAAGTATGGACAAAGTCTATGATGGTACTCTCCTCAAGGTGATCTGTCAAGCGTGACATCATTCTTTCTTCAAGAAACTCATTTTCGGTATTTTGCAGATCAAACTCTAGCGGTCTAGACCTAGAGCTTCGTCTCTCATGAGGTGTATGGGTAGAGCTATATTGTTGAACCATATCAACATCTTTCTCATCACAAGATAGTTTAGAAAGACTATCCCATTCGTATTCATTTGAGTCTGTCTCACTCCATTCTTGTAGCCAGTGAATCTACTCTACTAAGTTAGTAGTGGTTGTTTCTTGTCATGGATGGTTGGGATTTTTGAGATGTGGATGCTTCATGTTTAGACAATATGTGCATTTGTCAGTCATGATTCAAAATGTGAGGGAATGTGTAGATGGATGGATTTGGTGTTGGGAGAAGTGATGGTAAAATGGATGGAGGGATGTTAGGAGTTGGAAGTAGTGGAGGTAAATTGGACAGTGGAAGGTGTATGGTCACATGCTTTTGACACTTGTAGGATGAGGGAGATGGAATGGCAACATATTTTTTGGGAATATGATAGGATGTACAATGTTCCTATGAATGCGGTTAATCTTATCAAATGCACAGAACTGATACTTGAATGCGAAAAATTTGCATTTGCACAGATTCGCTTATCGGATGTGGAGAATTGCATCACATGTGTAGATTTACCTATCAAATGCATTGAATCAATTATGCCGTGCATTCAAAACCTATGACTTTGACCCTAATAAATGCACCTAGACTAAAATTGAAGGTGTACTTATCGCTGGTCTGTGCTCTATTGGATGGTTGAACCGTTAGATCCTCTCAAATCGGTGCAACTCAACTAGAATTCGCTACATCTTTGCTGGCTACTTTGCTCTACTAAGCTCTGATCTCCTATAGGCTCTCCACAAAAGACAAGTGTGTAAATGACTTGGATTGTGACCCCACACTCCTATTTATAGCACATTTAACCCTAATTAGAGGTGTTTTCACCATAAACCAATTTCGTCGTCCGTCTATCCTATTACCCTATAATTCAACCTGTCTCATCATGAGATCATCTGTCATCCTATCGTCACATTCTTCCTGTCCAATCTCTTAAGGGGGCATCCTACTGTCACCAAACCTGTACCAGGGGCAAAACTGGGGCATTTATCATACTAACAAAAATTTTAATTCTTTGAAACAACATGATAAAACACATTGCATCAAAGAGGGGCAAAATGTATACACCTAAAATTGGCTCATGTCGAACTAAATAAATATTTTAAATATTTATTTTAATTCTTATTCTTCTATCAATCAAATAAATATTCTAATTTATTTGATTGGTTCATTATCCCAAAATTAAATAAAAATCATTTTATTTAATTAAATATCCTAATTCCTCTAATGTCTCATCTAATTAAATAATCCTAAATTATTTAATTAGTCTAAAATTCCTCTATTCCAAAGTCCTAAATTCCATAATTCCACATAATCTCATCCATGTCATTCTTCCACCTCATCTTCCACCTCACCATGTTGCACACATAATTAAATATTTATAATAATTAATTAGTTAATATTTCCTCACCCACATGTCCTATTTATCCTCCAATCAAGATCAGTTAACTCATCAGTCAAATCAATTATCTAATTAATCAATTCACTTAATTGGTCAGTCTATTTAGTTAACTCCTCAATCTATTCTGTTAACTCCCATAACTCATGAAAGAGGCCTGGACACTTGTCCTCTTCTAATTCGCATAGATTCCCTCAAGCTTCCTCAACCGTACATGTCACAAGGAATTCCTCCAGTCATGGATCTATTGACACTTGGATTTGGACTCTCTTGAGCCTATAAAAGGAACCCTCATTCCCTCATTTCATCCACTTAAGCTTTGATAATCCTACTATGAAGAAATCCTACCAGCGTGCCTTTGGCAAAGTATCCTCATTGCATTTGCATAATCTCATTATCATCACAATCATCCAACCATGTCTCCATATCTCCATTATCCATCTTCATCACAATCATCCAACCATGTCTCCATATCTCCATTATCCATCTTCATAGAGTTGCATTGCTAGTTTAATCTTCATTGCATTATCCATCTACATCCATTCTCCTATTGTCATCTTCAATAGCAAGGAAGTACACACTTCTGAGAGCTCAACTCATCCATAAGATCAATACAAGATAGATAACAATGGAATATATGAGGTGAATCAATCTATGAAGGTAATATCTTTGTTTATTGTAGTTGCATCAATTTCATTGAGTTATTGGATAGTAAGTAGTTTAATATTGTTATTCATAATTTCCTCTAACACTTTCCTTCAAAAATGGCAAAATATGGCTAGCAAATTCCCATGGTCTATACCTGAAAATCAATTGGTAAACATCTTTGTTCAAAACCTAAATTCGGAGCTAGGGTTTCATTTACAAATCCAATGTGCCACTTCCTTTGATGACATTATATCTAAAGGGACTAACATCGAAAAGGCCCTTATTGCAAAAGGCCTAGTTAAAATCTTTAAGGAAACTAAAGACAATCCTCAAGCATCTAATGAAAATCCCCGCTTTTGGTCCAAAAACAAAAATGTTGTCAATGATGGTGTTGTGGACACAAAACATATTCAAACTCTCCAAAAACCAATCAATCTTCAATAACCTATGAAGATTGTTCCATCTGCTCCTAGGGAGGAATCGAAACAAGATTTTTCACCTAGACAAAAATCCACTCCTTTGGGAGAGCCTATTGAAACAGTCCTCAAGAAACTTGTTCAAAATGACCTAATCACGTTACTAGAACTATGTCAATATGATGAACCCCAATTCAAACCCACTTGGTACAAAGACATTGAATATTGTGAGTACCATAGATTCAAAGGGCACAAAACCACTGGATGCATGAAACTGAAAAATCTTATCCTGAATCTCATAGATAGAGGAGAAGTCACTGTTGATGATCCTCCAAAACAAACCACAAACAAGGACCTAGACATATACAAGGATCCATTCCCTCCACATGGTAAAGGTAATAACCCTGATAAAGGTAAAAATGTCAACAAGGCTTCACCTTCCTATGATTCCATTATAGGTCATCTTGAAGAAAGTTGTGTTTCCACTCTTACCATCAAGGGAAAAACCCTTGATTGTGCTACTACTACTCGTTGTGGTCATGTCACCCTTCGTGGGCCAACACCAAATACCCCTATCAACTCTGACTATAATATCATTGAATATCTAGGGAAGACTCTCACACAAACCTCCATATTAGACCTTATGAAGTCATCACCTGCCCACAAAGAAGTGCTTGAAAAAGCCCTCCAAGAGTCATCAGTTCCCAACAATATAGCTGTCACGGACTTTCAAGACATGATAGGTCACATTGTATCACCTTACCATGTCGTCGTTTCTAAAAAGGACCTCCCATCTCATGATCCTTGTCATAATGATGCACTCCACATTGAAGTTCACATCCATCAACGTAAAATCAAATGTATACTTATAGATAGTGGTGCTAGTTTGAACATTTGTTCACTCAAATTGCTAACACAGCTAGTTTACTCTGTGGATAACATAAATATCAAGTAGTCTATCACTATCAAAGCTTATGATGATGTAGAGCACCAGTCAGAAGGTGTGATCCATTTGCCTATTCAAGTAGGCCCTATCATGTTAGAAACAAGATGCCAAGTATTGGACATTAAGCTTCCATATAATATCATCCTAGGATGCCCATTGATTCATGCCATGTGTGATGTGTGCTCTACGTACCATCAATCTCTCAAGTTCCCATTCAATGGTACTGAAATCACAATCTTAGGATATCTTAATCCATTTGAGTTTTGCCACATCATGCAAGGGCATTACCGAAATAGCAACCAAATCCCAAATAATGTTGAAGCTCAATCATCTCCATTATATATTGACCCAGATACTTTGCAAAAGGCCTTTGCCGATAAACCCATTCTAGAGATCAAAGTCCACTTCAGGGAAATAAGATTTGGAGAACATGACATTTCAAAATCTTGTTGTGTGGGGAGGATGCCTCTTTCACCAAAATCTTATGGCAAACCACCCATAGAAAAGGTCACCAAAAAGGCAAAGATACTAGCTTCCCTAACAACATTCTCTCATGGGGGCTTGCTCAAAGAAGAATCTCTTGAAGATATTTCCTCTTGGCTATACCACGAAAAGGATCCAGTCACGCTACCTGTTGCATAATATGGTACATGTCTCTGAATTGTGAAAAACATGGGATATAAAGGTAAAGGTGGCCTAGGAAAACATGGTCAAGGAAAGATAGAACCTATTATCGTGACTAAGAGATACATCGAAAAGGGTTTAGGATATGGTAAGGAGGTACCAAGTGCCTTGGACATCGAGTTTATTCTTGATGAGGTAGTTTCGATCTCTGAAGAGGATACTATTGATGACTCTTACATACACCTTGCAGATCTATTCCAAGAAACCTTAATATTCATGATATCATCTATCTCCCTCACTTCCAATATAAACACCCAGAATCTTCCACTCATCTACCCTAAACTTATTGATTGGGACCAACAAGAGGCCCACGTTCTTGACATCTTTCAAATTGATGAGGCTATAGTAGAATTCATGGGACTCTAGGATGGTATCCTGCTTGGTGATCATAAAGTTGGGTTTGTCATGAATTTAGATCAAGCTACATATTTTGGTGAGAATGCCAAATCCTCTAGTCGCAAAAGTGAAAATAAAAATAGATCCCTAGGTGAAAACCATAATGTGGCACCTCTTGATCACAAAAAAATAAAAATAAAGGACATATCCAACGGTGAAAACCTCTCCAAGGCACCCAAGGATGGAGGATTTGACCTTCCCTTACCTACAAAGTATCAAGAAAAATCTTCTCTTGGTGGAAGACTCACAAGAAATGAATCTAGGCACAATACAGAATCCTAAAATCTCATTCCTAGAAGCTTCACTATTAGAACAAGAGAGGAAGGACATCATAAAATTCTTCTTACAAAGGACAATTAATTTTGCTTGGACATATACTGACATGCTAGGGTTGGACCCTTCACTAATGGTTCATCACTTAGCAGTTCTCCAAATGCCAAGCTAGTCAAACAAAAGCTCTGTAAGATGCATCCACACATAGCACTCTTGGTAAAAGAAGAGCTTCAGAAATTGCTAGATGTGAAGTTCATAGGACCTATTGATTATCCATAGTGGTTCTCCAACCTTGTACCTATTGCCAAACTAAATGGGGGCACCTGCATTTGAATTGACTTCAGGGATCTAAATAAAGCATGTCCTAAAGATGACTTTCCACTAGAAAACATTGATATCATTGTGGACTTGACAACAAGTCATGAAATTCTTTCCCTAATGGATAGTTTCTCCAGATACAATCAGATTATGATTGCACCAGAAGACCAACATAAAACAACTTTTACATGTCCTTGGGGAACCTATTGTTGGCAAGTCATGCATTTTGGTCTAAAGAATGCAGGAGCTACCTATTAGAGAGCAATGAAATTGATCTTTCATGACCTTTTTCATACTATCATGGAGGACTACGTCGATGATATATTGGGGAAATATACTAGGGAAAATCATCTACAAGTTATAGGACAAATATTTGATAGACTAGAGAAATATGAAGTGAGGCTAAATCCTAAGAAATGTGTCTTTGGTGTCACTCTAGGGAAATTGTTGGGATACATTGTATCTCTCAGAGGAATTGAAGTGGACCATGCCAAGGTCAAAGCTATAGTTGAAATTCCTCCACCCAAGAGTCTAAAGTAGTTAAGGAGCCTTCAAGGGAGATTGTAGTCCATTAGATGGTTCATATCACAACTAGCAGATAAATGTCAACCATTTCTACACTTGCTCTGCAAAGATGTTTCATTCCAATGGGATATCAAGTGTCAATAGGAATTTGATCAACTGAAAGAATATCTAGCTATACCTCTAGTTTTGGTACTGCCAACTCCTGATAGACCTTTGCTTCTATATATCTCTACCACATCTATAACACTAGGTGCTCTCCTAGCACAACATGATGAGTCAGGCAAAGAACATGCCATCTACTATATCAGTCGTACCTTGGTTGGTTATGAACTTAACTACACCCCTATGGAAAGATCATGTTTAGCAGTAGTGTTTGCTTCTCAAAAGTTGCAACATTACATGTTAAAAAAACATACCAACCTCCTCTCTAAATTTGATTCATTGAAGTATCTTTTATCCAAGGCAGACCTCACATGTAGACTAGCTAAATGGGTCATGATCCTGAGCAAATTTGACATAGAGTATATTGATTGAAATGCTATTAAAGGACAAGTCCTTGTAGACCAACTAGTAGAAGCTCTAATGATAGATGTACACCCTATGATCTCTGACTTTCTAGATGAAGGGATTTTCAATCTCAATACCTCAATGGAATGGAAGTTATACTTTGATGGTTCCTACACACATCATAGTTAAGGGGTTGGAATCCTATTTATCACACCTTAGAATGATTATATTCCAAAATCATATCAGCTAGCATTCCCTTGCACCAACAATATTGTTGAGTATGAAGCACTACTTACAGGTCTCCATATAGTAGTCAAATGGAATATTAAGCAACTCTAAGTATATGGAGACTCTCAACTAGTCATTAAACAAGTCACCGATGACTACAAAACTAAGGATGACAAGTTGATACCCTACAAAAGATTTGTTGATACATATAAGCAACACTTCTCTAGCCTCTCTTTTGAATAGTTCTTTAGGTACATAATAAGGCTACAAATTTTATGGCTACTATTGGTTCACTTGTGGATATGCCTACAAACACTCAATGATGTGAGTTCTTGATTAAACAATTATTGATACTGACCGTTGATGTTCCACCAACTGAAACTATCTATGAACTTGTTGGTCCCAATTCCCCTTGGTACCAAGATATCTATGACTATCTCCATACCAACTCTATCCCCTCCAACCTTACATATACCCAACGCAAAACCTTCATCCGTTGAGCCTCTCATTTCACTATTTTGGGTTATACCCTTTACCGCAGGAGTCTTGATGGTATACTTCTTAGATGTGATCTTAACTCGGATGAAACTAATTACATTGCCTTAAGAGACATACACAAAGGTGTTTGTGGATCACATTCCACTTGTCCTACTCTAGCTAAGAAGCTTCTCTGTATAGGTTACTACTAGCCTACTATGGGTCAAGATGCACACCATTTTGCCAAGAAATGTCTACAGTGCCAACAACATCAAGACCTCATTCATGCACCAACAAAAGAGCTACAACCTGTTACGACTCCATGACATTTTTCACAGTGGGGACTTGACCTCGTGGGTAAAATCCATCCATCCTCTTCCAATGGCCATAAGTTTATCATTACCACCACTGAGTATTTTACAAAGTGGGTAGAAGCTATTCCTATGAACTATATCACTGACAAACAAATATCTAAGTTTATCTTGAACTATATCATTTGCCAGTATGGCATTCCCCAAGCTTAATCACTGATAATGGCAGACCATTTAAGAATCAAGACGTCTATGCTTTATGCACCCAATACCACATTCAACATTGCTTCTCCACCCCATACTATCCACAGAGTAATGGCCAAGCCAAGGCTTCAAACAAAACCATATTGAAAATTCTAAAGAAAATAGTTAATGAAGCTGGTCGTGATTGGCATTTGGAGCTCAATCCTGCCTTATGGGCCTACCGAACTAGTATCAAAACACCAACTGGTGCTACCCCATTTGCCTTAGTCTATGGCACTGAAGCCATTTTACCCATCGAGGTCGAGATCCCATCTCTCAAAGTATCTATGCAGCATCTTATAGATGAAGAGGAGTACAGAATCATTAGTTGCATGAGCTAGAGTTACTGGACGAAAGGCATCCCACAACACTTAATCATCTTTAAGTATATCAAAACCACCTTCCTCATAACTATAATAAGAAGATCAAGGAAAGAAGGTTTCAGATAGGTGATCTTGTACTTAAAGAAAATCAGAGAAACCAACAAGATAGAGACAAGAAAGGCAAGTTTGAGCCCAATTGGTTGGGTCCTTTTGTTGTCACAATAGTCTATGGATCAGGAGCTTACACTTTGCCAACACATGACGACATTCCCTTAGATGAACCCATCAATAGTGTTCATCTCAAGAAGTTCTATGCTTGATCCTCAGAGTATTCCTAGAAAAATACAAAAAAATAAAAAAATAGAAAATACAAAAAATAAAAATAAAAATACAAAAATACAAAAAAATGTGAAAACAAAAAAAGGTAAAGAAAAATCATTTGTCCTTTGGTGAAAACCTGGTAAACAAGTGCCTTGGATAAGTACCATAGTGAAAACCTAACAAACATGCGCTATGTGTAGAGTCAACATCCACCATCTTATAAGTCTTACATCTATCTTATTCCATCTCATTCCATCTCCTTCCATAAAAAATCCCCATCCACCCATTATAAAATTATTGACCTGTGCATTTCCACTTTCCCATCTATCATGGCTTTGAAATTGTAAGTATCGGTGGTCATCCATTTATATCATCCATGGTTAGTTCATCCATCATTCTCCATAATAAAACTTTTACCTAAATGGGGGCACGTTTCCTTAACCTATGTCTAGGAAGGGATCCTTGTACAACATTAATAAAAAAATATAGAAAATTCAAAAAAATCAAAACATCCTCAAAATCCAAAAACATTTAGAAAATTAAAAAAATTCAAAAAAATCAAAGCATCCTCAAAATCCAAAAACATTTAAAAAACTCAAAAATCCCAAAAACATTTAAAAAATTCAAAAATCCCAAAATCATTTAGAAAACCACAAAATCCCAAAAATCATCAACGTCCTAAACATCCCATATCATCATCACATAGAAGAACTACATAGCATCATCATCATCGTAATGTTCCTTGATCCCGTGGATACAGGGTATGTACGTAGTCTGGAATATGAAGGAAGTATCTAGTACTCAGGCACATATGATACACCCAGCATCCATCCCAATTCATAATAAATTTTCCAACTATCACTTCATCCATCTATCACAATCTATCCCATTCACCTACCACTCCAAAAATCCAAAAACATCGAAACATTTCAAAACTGAGCCAAAAAAATCATAACATCCAAAATCCAAAAAAAATCAAAACATTAGAAAACTCCAAAACAATCATAACATCCAAAATCCAAAATCCAAAAAAAATTCAAAATATTACAAAACTCAAAAAAAATCATAACGTCCAAAAATCCAACAAAATTACAACATTCCAAAAATTCAAGAAAGAAATCCAAAGGCACATCATCTTTAATCCATACCAATCTAATTGAGTAATCTCACCAATCATCCAAAATCATACCTTGGTTTTGTTCAGACCTTTATTGTCAAACCAATCAATCGATCATTTATCCAATCATCATCAATGAGATATATCATTCCTGCATCCTTGTGTTGTTTTAGGGATATATCGTTCCCCACAATGACAACATTATCCTCAATCAATCCACTAAATCCTTGATCAATCAATCACTGGTTTACAGCTTGACAAGGGTAATATCTTGTTTGTTTTTTGAATTATTTGTGCATGCATGCATGCTTGCTTGTGTGTTTTATCATATATGTGTCTTTTATCTTGATTTAGCTTATGCTCTCATTTTTGTAAGGACTCAAAATCTCTAGGATCAATGTCCTAGCAGGTGGCGAAAAGTGCAATGGGGCATTGTTAGTCTATTTCATTTGATGTGTTTGTGGAGTGTTTCTATGGCATCACTGGGGCAACAAATGTTCCTTGTATGTGTGGAATATAATTCTAACATTATATAATAGTCTATGTACCTACAAGATCAAACTGCATCTAAGGGCATTAGAACTATCGTGGTTAGAATGACAATTCTTCACATGTTCCAACAAGGTTCACTACGCGTTAGTATACATGAGAATATTCTTTCTTTGTTTGCAAATTCATCAATTCATACAATGGATACCAAAGCTACTACGGTCCGTCATACCTAGTATGCATATATCCATCTTCCAAAATAAACACTCTATGTTGATAAAAATCAGGACAAAATTACAAGTACTCTCCATGCATGTCCATCTCTATTCATCTATCGAGCTCCATTTTGTGACATCAATATGCATTCACTATATTCTCACCATCTCTCACCATACTAATTTTCTTCTTGTTCCGCATCTTTCATTTTCTTCTTCCTCCACCTCTATCCCGTCTTTCTTCTTCCTTTCGTCAGTTTCTCCTTCACAATTTCATTCTTCTGTCTAAACTCCCAAGGGGGCATCCTTCATTCATCTCTTCATTTCACTGGAGCATCATCATCCCTAATCCTATCATCTTCTTCTATACAACCAAGCACTATATTTTATCTTTCTTTGAAACCATGTTGTTTCGCAACACCATCTCAAAGAGGGGCAAAATGTAGACACTAAAAATTGCCCTAGGTAATCCCATCCACAATTAAATAAATATTTATATTTATTTAATTATCATTGTTTTATTTCCCTTCATAGTTAAATAAATATTTATATTTATTTAATTATTTTTCTTTTAATTTCCTCCAAATTAAATAAATTGTTATATTTATTTAATTATCTACCTTTTCTTCTATAATTAAAATCATATTTTTATTTAGTTAATTATTCATGCCACAAATTAATTAAATTTTATTTTAATTAAAAAATGAACTTACCATATTCATTTCTCACTCTTCTCTCTCTTCTTTTAGCAACTCTATCTTCCACCTCCTCTTCATAATGGAAACTTTCCTTAATCTTCATCACTTAGCTTCAATTTATCTTCTATTGCATAATAACAACTTTCCTAACTTCTCTCCCACAAAAATCAATATAAACCTATCATTTTGCTTTTCCTCCTCTAACGCCTTGAACGATGTAACAAAACTATATTGAAATTTTTATATGAATTGTGCTTTGGAAATTCTGAGAGCAAACTTCATGCAAGCCATTTCTCCCAAGGAAAAATAGAGGAGAGCAATGGAGTGTGATTAAGAGGAATTTTTTTACATTTTTATTGATGTTTTTTAGTTGTATTTCGATTTCATCTTCTTGACTCTATTGTTGTAGCTGTTTCGATATCTTAATGGGTAATTTTTACGGTTACACATGCCTCCATAGGTAGCAAGTAGTCGAAACAACTTCAGCCCAAAACCTTTGTTCTAGACTAGCACCACTAAGCATACTCATAGCCTTCTCCATATGTGTCTTGTTCATTCTTTCTGTAAATCCATTCTGTTGTGGAGAATACGGAGTTGTCTTTTGTCTATGAATGCCACAATCTTTACACAATCCATCAAAATCATTAGAGCAAAATTCACCACCATTGTCAGTCCTCAAACATTTTATTTTATTTCTAGTTATCAACTCAACCATTGCTTTAAATTCTTTAAATCAACTGAAAACTTTAGATTTACTCTTTAGAAAATATACCCATGTCCTTATGTTGTAATCATCAATAAATGAAACATAATATGTAGAACTTCCAATGGAAGGAACGTCTATAGGACCAAACACATCATAATGAATAAGATCTAATACACCACATGATTTATGAGAACTCGAGTAAAATTGAACATGGTTTTGTTTACCATAAATGTAATGCTTATAGAAATCAAAATCAAGATTACAATCAGTTAAACCTTCAACAAGGTTTTTATTTTTCAAGGTCCTTAGACCCTTTCCTCCTATGTGGCCTAATCTCTAGTCCCATAACATAGTCTTCTCTACATGCAATTTTGATTTAGAAGAAAGAGCACCCTTAGGTACCCAAAATTCATGACCATCCACTGAAAATGAAACCCTCTCCTTTTCCAATGAAGTAGCACAGATTTACTTTTCACATAAGTACTATTGTACTCAACAGTGTATGCATCAAGCTTATACAATGTGCCATATTTGACACCTCTAGAGCGATCACCATAGCACCTCTAACCATTTTGCATCCTGTATCAAAAAAGACTACATGCACAACCACATCTATTAGTTTGCTCATAGATAATAAATTTTGTGTTAATCCAGGGATATGCAACACACCATTAATATTTTTTATTCTACCATCAGTAAATCAAATTTTAACTTTACCATGGCCAACAATATTTAAATGGGAATCATCACCCAAGTATGCCTTACCTTCATCAAATTCTTCATACTTAGAAAACTAATCTCTATTAGAGGTCATGGAAAGATGCACCTGAGTCAATTAACCATGCATTGTTACCTGCACGAGTGGCCAAAGATGCAATGAATGCATCACCATCTTCCTTCTCAGACTCAGAGTCAGAATCAAATTTCTTCTTTTTCTTCTTCTTTTCTTCTTTACACGCCTTATGAAAGTGTCCAAGCTTATCACAATTCCAACAACTAAATTTGGACTTTCTAGGAGATTTGGATCTCCCCTTGGACTTGGATGTGCCATGCTTCTTGCTCTTGTTGCCCTTCTCTTTGGGTCTTTTACCAACACTTAGGTCTTCTTTAGCACTAATGGATACCTTCCTCCTCATTTCTTTAGAAAGCAAAGAACTCACAAGATCTTCAACTATCAAGACAACATAACTACTCCCAATCACCATAACAAGAGAATCCCATGAATCAAGCAAAGAACAAAGAAGGATCTGACATCTCTCCTCCTCATTCATTTTTACACCAACTGATGCCAATTAAGCCACCAACATATTGAATGCTTCCAGGTGGTCTACAATTTGTCCACCCTCTTCAATTCTCAAGGAATATAATTTCTTCCACAAGAAAATCATGTTCACTAAAAATTTGGCTTGATATATCTCACTGAGTCTCTTCCATAGTTTCTTTGCAGAGGGCTCTTCATGGACATTGATTAAAATAGAATCTGTAAGACACAATCTGATTAGACCATTGGCTTTACAGTCCATAACATCATATTCAGTAGCCAAAGTAGCATCTGCGAGTCTTGAAACTTTCTCATCAATAGCATCCCACAGATCTTGATCAATCAATAGATCCTCCATCTTCAGCTTTGATATCTCAAAATTGTTACCAAATTTTTTGTCTATCTCTATTCTCTCTGATGTGCTCGCCATCTAAAAATTCTTGCAATAAAATCATAAAGTATCTTTTGCAGAAGCTCCCACTCAAAACTAGATTAGTTCAAAAAACCCAACAACCACAATTGAAACCAAAGGTGATCAAGCTCTAATACCACTTGTAAGGAAGCTAAGGTAGCATAACAACTTCCTACACTAATATTGAGGGGAGGGATATGCAGAAAGTTTTAGATCTTTACAATAGTTATAGAAATAAACACAAATAGAAATCATACCATGACACAGTAATTACGTGGGGAAACCCTTTCGAGAGAAAAACCCCACACTCCAAAGCTATCCGATATATTATTCAAGAATCAAGAAGATTACAATATACTTGTAGAGAAAGATTTCATAGGAGTATAACCAACCATAGATCTAGAGGCAACTCAACATCTATAAGACTTTTACACACAACCTCCATCTCAAGCTCTTGATATATAGCAGATACAATACAGTAAACCACCAATGGTAATTACAAAACCATGAAACAAAACCACCCAAAGGTGGTGCCCAAATTATTTCCAATAAAATATGCCTTGTGATATGCCAATTCACACACCCACATGTGTAACTCCCCTATTTACAGCTCTTTTAAGTGTCCAACATGTTTTCACATTTCCCAAAATAGGAAGTCCAACTTTTAGAGGCCATAACTTTTGATCCAAGTGTCTGATTGACAAATCGTTTGATGCGTTGGAAAGCTCATGAAGAGATCTATCAAGATAGAACATTCTTTTCTAGTTATGTCAAATTTTAGGGTGTTTAGGGATCTCTAAGTTCCTCAAATATGAGTTTGAAATTTTTTCTGGGAGTTTCAAAAAATAGAAACTTTAGTATCTTTCAATCTAGGTATGATCATGAGTCGAAACTCACCCAAGATGTTTACTTGGTAGTTCTACACCTTTTGAGAAAATTTTAGGTCCATCCATGCTCAAATGTAGAGTTACTAAAAATAACAAGTCCTGTCATTTTTAGCCCTTTTGGAAACTTTGCAAGTTCTAAACCATTCTTCAAGATAAAGGGTATTCGAAAATACCAAAATTGGGAAGAATATAAACCTTTTGTAGTTGCAAGCTTGATACACCTTTCCTAACAGGATTCATCTTGAAGCCATGCAAAACCTTACTAAATCTTTTTCATTTTTGTTTTCCTAAAGCTAACCATGCTAAGGCTATTCACAACAATGGGCCTTGGCTTGTTCGCTCTTCCTTTCTATTTTTCAAACCTTGGACTCGATATTTTGTTATCTCCAACAAGAAAACTCTTTGATTCCCTATTTGGGTCGAGTTCCTTGGGTTACCCTTGTTGTGCTGGAATTCTTTGAGTCAAATAGCATCCTCTTTAGGCATTATGGTATGTGTTGAACTAGAATGACTCTACTCGACTCATCCCCAAAAGTAAGTTTGTGTAGAAGTGGATCTTTCCAATAATCTAAAGGAGACTGTGGATATCCAAATTAGATAAATGATATATGCTTAGTGTCAATCTTCTAAACATAAGATTTGTGAGTGCCTTTGGCTTCTCCCTATTTTAAGTCTAACACACAACCTCCTTCTAATTCGTTGCCTCCTACAAAAAAGAGGAAAGTTGGTCTACACTGGCTAGTTGCAAAGCCAAGAACACTACCAATAATCGCCCTCCCTCTAATCCTTCTTCAAGCTCTAGGGGTCAAGCTTCAAAAACTATTTCAAACCCTCTAGATATAGGGAAATCTATTACCTCTCATCCTAGGGAGATGTCTAGCAAGGAAACATTTGTTCAAGAAACATTAGTGGAGTGATTTTTGTCTCAACTGTCAACCAACACTACCTGACATGCTTCCCCTCCCCTAGCTACATAGCAAAGATCCCACAACCCTCCAAGGCAGTTGGAAGAGGGAGAATATGTGCCAAAGAAATGGTGAGTTGTCCAATTTCCCTTTTAGATGGGTAGCTTTGATTTAGAAGAAACTTTTTTGTAGAACAGTTATTCGGCTCTTGATGAGCTAGATAACGAGGAGATGACTCTTCATACTCATTTATGAATTACATCTCCTCAAATATTAAAGGTTTAATGAACCTTCCATAAAAGTATTTAATTTGAGATGTTAGAGTTTAGTTTCCAATTCTAAATATTCTTCTATTTACAAATGGTTAAAATTTTTGGTTTTTTGCTTTCTATAACTTTCCATGTCATTTGGCCTTCTACACATTTTTTGTGTAGTAACCATGAAGCAAGTTGAGGTGGTGTTTTCACCTTTCTCTCTCCGATGTGGTAGCAACACTTAGTTGATTAGGGATATGACCCTACTAACCAATCATTGTGGGCTCTTTTTAATATTAATAATTATTCTTTTGGACTTATTAATGTTTATGCTTTAAATGATGTTGTAAAGAGATCTACTCTCTAGAGATGGATTGCAAATTCAATGTATGCCATCACTTGGGTTTTGTGTAGGGATTTTAATATGATTGAAATGGCTTATGATGAATATAGGGCATTGCCTATGCATTGGATAGTTGACAAAAGAGAGGCTTGATTTTTTGTGCAATAAATTGGAGCTTTTTTTATCCCGATATTAGCAATCGGCAAGATCATACAATGTTGTACACATTGAGTAATCTCTGAGTAGGATCTGATAGGGTACTCAAGCATCTAGATCAAGCTATGTTGTCAGATTAATCTTTTTTGTCCTTTGCTAGCAATTATTCCTTGCCAGTGGAGCCTCTATCAAACATTGTCCTTTCAGACCACTTTCCAAACTGAAGACTTAGTTTTTCTATACATGTCATTGCCTAATCACAAGGCCACATCAACCCATATTCAACTTGTTTGGAATTTGGAACCATGTACCATGCATGAGACAAGATGGATAGCTTGGTTGAATGATACCATCACTCGTACCTCCCATTTCCTCTATATTTATGGGTGCCAACTAGCCCATTTCTACCACCATATATATGAGGCCATCACCTCAGAGTTGCACCAAGCCACTGCCACCTTGGAGGTGCAAAATTTTGACTTAGATGCTCAACTCTGTCACTAGAGGTAGGTTGTAAATGGTCATTCTATGCAAGGAGCCCAAATCAAAGCTCAATTTCATTAGCTCAATATTGGAGACAAGGTCTTTAAAGAATTTTTTTAGGCCATGGGTGCTTATCATACATCTCAAACCATCAAGAAAAATAAGGAAGGGTAACAAATTTTCTAAGATCTTTATAATATTTTATAAGCCTTTATTCAACACTACAAGCAAGTCTTTACTGTTTAGGAGTATACTCCAACTTTGAATATTGCTTCACAACAATGTCTTAATGTAGTTTTTTTGTCAAGTTTCCAATTTGTAGCATATTCTTTGTGATTAACTTCTCACTAAATAAGACTTGCAGGAGTCTATTTTTAATGGCTAATGATAAAGCCCTTGGTTTGGATGAATTTCCTTGTGAATTTTATAAAACCTTTTGGGACATTGTGGGTGAAGATCTTCATAAAGTCTATTTGAAGGCCTTTCATAAAAATTCCTTAAGAAATATAATTAACAAAGGGAATATCAAATTCATACCTAAAGCTGGTGATCCTAAAGAAATATACAATTGGTGGCCTATCACTTTATTTAATGTTTTATACAAGATCATTTCAAGGCTCTTGCACTTAAGCTTAAACCTCTTCTCCCCCAACTGATTCGTCATGAACAAATTGGTTTTATTAAGTCAGGATACATCATTGACAACATTATTATTGTCTGAGAAGGGATAGAATGGGCTTGATATTCTTAGTAACATGTAATGCTTATCAAAATTGACTTTGCTAAGGCTTATGACCACATTGAATGAGCTTTCATTCTTTCCATGCTCTAAGCACTTGATTTTGGGACTCATTTCCTCCATTCAATGCAAATGTTGTTTGTTGATGCCTTGACTTGCATCACCATTAATTGTCAACAATCTAAGTCATTTGGGATTTTTCAATCCATTTGATACGGTTGTTTCTTAGCCTTGACACTTTATGTACTTGCAGCTAAAGGTTTTGGTTATTTGTTGGTCAGTGCAATCTCTCAAAAGCTTATTAAGGGCATTGCTTTATCTAATTCTTCTAGCTAACTAGTTAATGGTCATTTTATAGATGATTCATTCCTTACCCTTATTGAGGAGGAAGGTAATGTCAAACAAGATATTCATTGTCTTGACATGTTTTACCAGGCCTTTGGTTTGAGTATTCAATGACAAAAAGACCCAGTGTTACAAGTAGTTATTTCTTCCAAAACCTAGTTAGTTAGACAATTATGCTTGGAAATGGATTGATCATTGGGGAAGTCTTTCATTTTCTAGGCATTCCATTTTCTTCTCAAGGGTCTACTCCTACCCTTTGGCAAGTTTTTGTTGCCAAGATTAAGAAGAAATTAGGATATTAGATCACCAAGTCTCTCTCTTTGGCTAGTAAATCCCAAATTTGCTCTAAAATTTTGGTTGACATTCATGTTTATTATTCCTCTTGTTGGGTACCTTCGAAGGCCCCTTATCTAAAATTGAAAAGTTGATTACTTATTTTCTCTGGGTCTCTAGTGATAGACATCAAGGATTTCATCGTGTTTCTTGGAAATTTTGTTGTCTTCCCCACAATGCTCGTGGTTTGGGATTGTTTTCAATCCATCATCAAGGCATTGTTTTATGTACTAAATGGATTATTAGGGCCTTGGAAGGGAATGATGCTGGGAAAGGTTTCATGAGGCATTATATTCTTGTTGGTGTGCCTTTTGGGTGACTATTTTGGAAAGGTCTCAACCTCTATACTCTTCTCACTATGAGGGAACCTATCCAAATTCAAGGCATGTTTGTTATCAAGAGCATTTGGAAAGCTTTGGATTCTATTAAGCCATGGATTTGTTGGGCACTAGGAAATAAATTTTGCAATGGAATTTCAATCGCTCAATAGTCTATTTGGTGGTCCCTAGTTCTTTCTATATATGTAAAAATGTGATCATAAAAGAGAACAAACTAAACTAAATTAGCCTTTTTCATTCGCATCTAATGCAACCTTCAATTGAGCTAAAAGGAAAAAAGCAAAGGAAGTTAACTAATTAACAACACATGAAAACCTTGATCTTTGGATGTGCTCCTTGATGTTGGATGTGTGATTTCTCCTTAAATTAGTAGCATAATATTGCATTGCATGGAGTCTTGAAAATGGCTTGGGTGGATGTCAATTTATAGATTTTTGGATGGGTTGATGGAGGGTTGAGATTGATTTGAATGATCAAGGGCTCTCATTTCTTGAGAGGATTGGATTTATAAGTGGCATCCAAGTGGCATGAATTGATTGGTGAACAAGTGGAGTCCTTAGATTGAGGGGAGATCAATGGTGGAGGATGATCTTGGAAGAATAGGAGGGTATGGATTAAAAGGGTACCAAAAGGACCTTTTAGATGGGTGTGCAAGGTACTTGCCCATACCCTTGTAAAAAGACCCATTTGATTTGTAACAAGGACCCACACTTTTGTATATTTTGAGGAATGTGAGGGGTTTAAATAGATTTAATGAAGGTTAGGAATGTGCAAGTGTGTAATTAGTTGGCTAATTGGTTTTTGTCACATCCCTAATTTTGACTATGTTTTACTTTTACTTGAATGTAATTAGTAGTTAATTTTACATGATTTAATAATTTGACATTAAGTGAAAATGTCGGGAATCAATGATTTTATGAGTTTATGATTAAATACATAGAATTTAGACATGAGATTATATGTTATTATGGTTATTTATTCATGATGTATATGGAATAACTAAAGATACACTAATCCTAGTTTGGTGATTATGAGTTGTAACTAGGAAACATATTTTTGACCCTTCGAGAAAGAGAGGGAGAGCATCATTAGAGAGAAGTGAATAGATATTTGGAAAAGACAGGTTGTTGCCATCTAAGTTTTGTGCTTTTAACATCTAGTGAACCTTGTTGTAAGTAGTAAGTTGTGTTAGACCTATCTAGTCAAAGTTTTGGGTTTTGACTCGATACTCATCGATTTGATGTCAAAAATCATTAGCTTTAGTTTTGTCAAAAAACTGATTTAGGATCAAATGACTCTCGATGAGATAAGGTCGATACTCGTTATTTTCCTTTTTCTCTATTATTATAGTTATGTTAACTATTCTATTAGAGGTTATTTTATAGTATTTTTTTTGTTTGTGATTTCAAATAAATGATCCACAAAGTTAACTTAACCTTTCTCTGGTGTTCTTGTGAGATAGAGAGGGGGAGAAATCTTGACCCCATTCTCGTATCCTTACAGATGTAACTTGTGACAATGTAAGTATTGGGTGTTTTTCTGCACCTATGGTTATATTCATATATTTGCATATTTTAATATGATTTAAGAAGCTAAACCTTTGAGGTGGTCTTTAGACTTCTTATAACATGGCTAAGATTCCATGATATTGTAAGTAGTTTTATAAGTGGCTCGACTCCTTTACTTCCTAACTAATTAAGAGAGTAAAGAGGAGCTCTTAAATCGACGTGAAGAGTGGTCTTTTATGACCATCACTTCCTCTAATTACATGCCTATGAGGAATCTTTATAGGCTATGAATGAGGAGAAATGAACGTGGTGATGGCTAAATGGGATATTAAACACCACAAGAGTGTTTTCTTAAGAAGACACAGAGGTAGAAAAGATAAAAAGGAGGAAAAACATGATAGGATATGGTAGCTTTTTGGTCAGTAATAGAGAGAGGGAAGCAAGCTTGGGAGAAGGAAGACTATTGGACGATCTCAAACAGGTTCTTTTCTTGTATTGATAGTTATATGAGTAGTTTATGAATCATATTTTATCCCAATGCTCTGCATATGTTTATAGTCAATGATTTGCATATGTTTACAATCGATGCTCTGCATATGTTTAAGTCAATGCTCTGCATATGTTTAAGTTGACGCTATATATTTATATATATTTATAGTCGATGTTTTATACATGTTTTTGGTTGATAACCTGTATCTTTATAAGGCCTCTACCCTTTGTGATATATGAACAAACATTACTATGGTTTTTGGCTGATAGAAGTAAGATTTTCCTATGTCTTTGAGCGATAAGATCTTTGATTATCTTTGTGAGATATTAAATTGATAATCTTTGATTATCTCTGTGAGATATTAAATCAATCATCTTTGATTATCTCTGAGATTTTCTTTGTAAACAGTTTAGATACCATGTGTTCTTGTTAGTTGAAGTCTTTAACTATTTCTGACTAATATTGGTTGTCATTCTTAGAATGTAACTGTGTTTGTTTAGCTGATACACAAAGCATACTTCTGTGAGTTGATATAAATAGATAAGCCTAGTTATAAGCTAAATGTTTTAGGCTTTTACCTTACCTTATCAAAGTGCAAGTTTGAGGTCGATAACTTGTTAAAGCCTATGTAACCTAAGGCCATTTAGACATGATTGTCTATGTTGAGATAGTGTCCAACAACTAGCTTTGCATTCTATTAAGTATGATGAGAGAAAGTTTATCTCTGTTCATCCCACCGAAGATTGTATTATCTCATCTTTTTCCCTAAAAGGGAAACTCAAGGATTTCTTTTAGAGCTCACTGTGTATGCTTATAACAGGCTGAAGAGATGTATACTTTGAACATGATGAAAAGTTGTAAGTCTATAGTAGGCCAAGATGCTATTACTATCTTATTTTTATTATATAAAGTTGAGATGTTTATATCTGTCTATAACCCAACCAAGCCATTATAGAACTCTAGTGAGATATAGGATTTAAGATCAGTGTGTAGGATAGTGATGAATCCTAGTTGTCTTTTATTACACTCAAGTTGTTTTAGTTTTCATCCTAAGACTTAGTGTAAAGTCTCTTTTAATCTAAGAAAACAACGATGATATTGAATATCATTGGAATATCAAGGTATGACCTTAGTATTGTATATGCTCATAAAGCAAATAATTATATCTTATGTGCAAGGATGATGTGCATAGTTATTTAACCCTTCTTTATCCGGAGTTAATGGATGAAAAGAGACTATTTGATTAAATTTTGTTTATTATTCTCTATAGTCCTATAATCTATTTTGAGAACAAAGTTTGTTGATAGTATTTACGTTATGGAGAATATTAATTAGAGTCTATTTACGTAAAATTAGAAACCCATGTTTTATTGTTATTATATGAGAAACGTGAAATTGAGTAAAGCTTTAGTGGTCTAGAGAAGACTAGAGGCTAATATACTCAAGTAATATTATTATTATCATTGTATAACAAGAGATTTTGATAATATATAGTATATTGGGTTAAGAGAGGATAAATCCCTAAGATTGACCTAGATGGGACTAGTAAACTCTTAATATAGTTATGTCACTGATTGAATTTAGTATATTTATTGTCAATAGTGAATAGTTGAAAATCCATAGATCAAGACAAGAATACCTTAGAAGTTTAGTAAGTTTTGTTGAAACAATAGAGTCAAAATTTGATAGTAAGCACAAGAATACTTAACTTTAGAGTCGATGGTACAATAACAGGAAGTCATAGACTTTGATGTTTGCAAGAATGCAATGAAGTACTTTTCAAAAGTTTAAGTCTTTTATAACCTTTTTATTGTATTTATGTCCTAAAATCCAGGAATAAATTCTAAATCAAATGGACTAGGAGTTAAACTTAGTCAAGACATTTCATGACTAGTGACTAGTCAAATAAATCAACTGTAGAATGGGATAGTTTCAAAGTTGAGTTAGAGGTGTGTGAACTCACGACTATGTTTATTGCAAACATTTATTTATATAGAAACTTTGGCCAAAGTAATGCATTTGTCTCTGCATGCATTAGTCGGTTCATAGTGTCTAGATGGCATAACCTGTCAGTAAGATCATACTTAGCTAGAACATGGTCTAGAGTTGTATGGTCGATTGTGTTATGTAGGACACAACACTAGGACTCAAATGAAAAACTTGTTGGTTCCTTATTTCTATACTCTTTGTGAAGGGTAGGGCCACTTCTAGGAAGGAAGGTGTGTGGGGGACCACTGGTTTGTTGTTAGAGTTAAATCACTTGGATGATGTTCTCCCTTTGTAGTAGAAGACTCGGCAAGACTTGAGTGACATATGTCAAGATTCCAGATGTAGTATTCTTTAGGTATCGATGTAAAATTATTGTCATTGCCAAGTGCAAATTATGTATTGTAATTGTAAAGTGAAATATTTCTCATTAAGTTTTATCTTTGAATATATTGATCTTCTAGATTGAAGAATATTCAGAAAAGAAATGTATTTATTTTCTTGTAATTATGCAAATTATATAAAAAAAATTGTGTTTACCATGTTAATTTTCTTTTTTGTAAATTTTTGAGTTAATTTGAGTAATATGAGAAGGCATGTTATTGTTATGGAGTAAAAAGTGTCCACTTGTCTTTTTACCTCCTTATTTAGCTTCTAGGTCCCCGCGATTACATTATACGTTCAAAATATTTATCCCGACACAAAATTGCCTAACACCAAAGAAAAATTGGAATATGGGCCCCTTCATTTACCTTACCCAGACTAAAATAGGCTTGATGGACCTGGGTGATACCACCCATGTCCCCCCTTTTAGGTTAGGGCTAATTTAAGGTTATGTCAACCTAGGACCTTTCAAAAGGTTTCTCCTTGTCGGCTCTTTTGGTTTGAATTTATGATTATGAGCGGGAAAACATATATAAGTGTGTTTTTGAATTCATTTGTAACTAGGTTGAAAAGAGCATAACTTGAGATCTTGAAGTGAAGCAAGCAAGAGAATTCATTGTGATGCTAGAGCAGATTTGTGTTGTTATTGCATATATGGAGCTATCATGTATTCTTCCTTAGGAGTTGAAGGATATTCATCATTTCTAAGGGTTCATCACATAGGTGATATCATTGTTTATTAATCATCATTTGAATCATCTCATTATCATTGTTTTCAGCCTCTGCCCCACGAGGGCATACACTCTCTATCAATCAACAGTGTTGGGAAGCTTAAATGCTATCCCAAGATTTGATTGAGGCAAGTCCCTAAACACCATAACCCCCAAACCCCTTCTTATCTTCTTGTGTGTAGGTTATAGGAGTGAGATCTGGAAAATACAGGTCTATAGGAAGACAGAACATAGATCAGGGTTTTGAGATTTGGAGACAGTTTTGGAGTTTTCTATCACCAAGGACTTGGGCAGCACTACCCATGTCCTCCTGCCCTTTCTGACTTTAGATCTACAATCAGGACATCATTTACAACATCTTTCCAATTTAGACCTTCTGTAAATTCTTCCAGTTAGGACCTGGGCAGTCCCACCTTGGTCCTTTGACACCTCTACTTTCTGGAGACAAGTTTTATCATCTCCTTGATCATCCATGTGTAATTAGTTTCTAGATATTTGTTGTATTTATTATGTTATGAGCAAATCTTTATAGAACTAGGGTTTCATGCATTGTTAACCTAGGGTTTGATAAAAAGGCTAAATTAAATCTGATTCATCTATAGCATACTTGAGTACAAGATCAACATCTGAGTCCACCTTCATTTGGTAGTGATTTGACTTGATCTTGTTCTTGAATGTTATATGGAAAAGGGTTTGATCAAGCGTGCATTCTAGTTGTCATCATTCTCCTTTTTCATACTAAAAAGTTACATATGGTATCAGAGCTAACTAGGTTCAACACATCAACCTAGGAGCTCACTACGAGAAAGTTTGTCAACATTGAGTAGATAGCTAATGTTTCAAATTGGTTTTATGCTAGAATGGCATGGAGAAGAACCAAAAAAACTACCAAAATTTTTATTCCCTAGCATTTGCCTAAGTTAGTAGTTAAGAAAAAACTTATTGAGGAGGTTGAACTCAATGAGCATATTAATTATGCTAAAGGTGCATGGCTAGATGATTCAAAGACATTAGCTAACACTCTTAAGCGTATACAACTAGAGAGGAAACACCGCATTGAATTGGCCAAGAATCCTATTGTTCCTACTTGTGTAGTTAAATCAAGTAAACCATCTGCTAGTCGCGGCATGCCATTTGGATGTGGTTGTGACGCTCCTATCTTAGGGAAAGAGGTGATAGAGGAGTACCTATGTGTACAACCACCCTCTAAATTTGTTTTATTGGATTCCAATGGGGAAGAGGAATCTGAGGAATATCCTTTAACCAATAGTGACATCTAGTCTTGTCATGTTAATTACTTAAATAAGGATGTAATTATACCTAGAATAAATAATAAAAGATGAGATTGTTTGTCATTTGAGTTTTTGTGAGTGGATTTTATTGTTGAAATTTAAATTTTGAATTAATGTGATGCATTATTCTGAATTCTAATTTATAATTTGATACAAATATCAGGTGTGATATAAAGTATCATCATGGTTCAAACTTGAACAACTCTTGAAGATAGTCAAGGAGAGTCAAATTCTTCTTAAAACCCTATGGCTAAGTTGGATCAGATATTAACCATGTTGAATGAAACTAAGGATAGACTTGGAAACTTGGAATAGGAGGTTACAGTTCAAGGTAAATCTGAAGTAGGGCATGAGGATTCACATCAAGGAGATGATGAATATGTCCATGAATCTAGTATCCATAGTGATCAAAGGGAGAATGTTGATAAAACAAAGTCTCAAGAGGAGAAGAGAAGCAAACTTGCCTTTGAATTGTCTTGAGATATGAAGAAAGTCATGCCACCTAAGTTTGATGGAATAGAGAGTGGTGATGCTATAGAATCTTGGTTGATAGAGATGGAAAAGTATTTCAAGATTTGAAATTACTCAAAGATAACCAAGGTAGTATGGGGTGCCTTTCAGATGGAAGGAGAAGCATCCATGTGGTGGATGAATAAGAAAATGGAACTAGGGTTAAGTTCTTTGAGTTTAACCTAGGATCAATTTGTGGTCTTATATCACCAAAGGTGGTTACCGCAGCTTTTCTTCAATCAAAAGCTAATAGATTTTTAGAATCTGAATCAAGGGGATATGCTAGTGGTGGAATATTGGGAAAAATTCATCTGTCTCTTGGAGTATGTGTCACAATATTAGAAAGATGAAAGGTTTAGAATCCAAAAATTTATCATGGGTTTGAATACCTAGATTGGTGGAGAAGTTGATGTGCATGGTCCTACCACTGTGGACCAAGTTTTAGAGAAAGCAATCAAGCAAGAGCAAAAATTGAAGTCAATTTCTACTTACCGTGAGAAGAATTACAAGAGGTTTAATAAGACACTAACTTCTTATCCTTTTAACTAAAGAAATGGCAAATAGGATGTGGCTAAGAAACGTGACAAGGGTTTGAAAAATAACAAGAGTGTACCCAAGAATGAGAAGAAGAACAATATCAATGTTCGAAGGAATGATAATAATTTAGGTAAACCTACTGAGAAATAAGGACCTCTTGGATGATGTTTTACCTATGGTGGTGATCACTATGCAAATCAATGCCCAGCTAAGAACTAGGGAGTTTAGCCATGTGGTAATGCTTTACCTACCCAACAAGCAACTTTTCAACAGAGGATCCATGTGGCCTTGGATAATTGCCAGGTGGAGTATCATATTATTCCCATTGAGACAACATGTACTTTGTTTGGAGTTCCTATTTCTATTTTGATTGATACTGGTGCAACTGAAAGTTTTATTTCACTAAGAGTATTAAGTAAATTTCCTAGAAGAGCTGGTTACATGGCTAAACCCTAGTTAGTTGAATATGTGAACTAGACGAAAGCTCGGGTAGAGCAGTGTCTGTTTGAAGGTAAGATTGAACTACCTAGTTTTTTTGACTGAGGTGAATTTTTTTGTAGCCCCCCTAGGTTCCTATGATGTTATCTTAGGAATAAATTGTCTATGGAGGCATAGAGCCAATGTTAACTATTTTGCAAAAAAAGTTGAGTGTCTAAACGATGTAGGAAATAAAGTATTTTTGCAAGGCACTCAAAGAGAAGTCAAGACCAGACCAATCTCGACAATGCAACTGAAGAAGGATAGACAAAAAGGTTGTCAACTTTTTACAGTTAAAATAGAGCAAGTAGAAGAGGATCCTAGTAATCATAGTGCATCTTTGGAGAATTATCCTTTTCTTCAAGATTTTTGGGATGTTTTCCTAGATGAACTTCCAGGATTACCTCCGAAGAGAGCTTTTGATTTCTCAATTGATATAATATGAGGATCTGAACTAATATCAAAGGCCCTATATCATATGACTACTACGAAGTTGATGGAATTGAAACCCCAACTTCAGGAGCTGTTGACTAAAGGATTGATTAGACCTAGTGTTTCTCCTTTGGGAGTACCAGTGATTTTTGTTAGAAAGAAGGATGGAACCTTGCATCTATGTATAGACTATCGTATGCTTAACAAAGCAATGATAAATAATAAGTATCCTCTATCATGTATTGATGATCTTTTTTATCAGATGCATGGTGCAACAATGTTTTGTAAGATTGATTTGCGATCTGCATACCATCAACTGAGAATAAAATATGAGGACATTCATAAGATAGCTTTCTGAACTAGAAATGGGCATTATGAGTTCATAGTTTTACCTTTTGGACTTATAAATGCTCCTGCCATATTCATGAATTTGATGAACAATATTTTCTAGGATTTGCTTGGATAAATTTGTTCTAGTGTTTCTAGATGACATTCTTATTTACTCTAAGAATGAGGAAGAGCACTTGTAACATCTTTGGATAGTTTTGTGGTGGCTAAGAGATCATAAATTATTTTGGAAGCTAAGTGTACTTTCTTTCATAAAGAGATACAATACTTAGGGCATATTATTTTAGCTGAAGGAATATCAATAGGCCTTGCAAAGATAAAAGCTATATTTGAGTGGCATGTGCCAAAGAATGTGCATGAAGTACATGGTTTCATGGGGTTAGCAATGTTGAACACACCAAAATACTGAGAGAGGGTGTAGTGAATCAGCATATACAAAAATTTAACTACTTCATTTACAGATCAAATCAAATTACTTAGAGAATAGAAAGTAAAGCATGCACCACATTAATCAACACAATAACACCAAGATTTTTACGTGGAAAGCCCAATGAGGGAAAAACTACGATGAGGATTAACTCACAATATAATAATCTCACTACTATAAAAGATTACAACTTTGTTTTAGGGTTATGACCCAAGGAAGCTACTACTCCCTGCTGACTTTGTTTTAGGGCCACAACCCAAGGAAGCTACTACTCCCTGAAGACTTGCAAACTAAGGCTACAACCATAGGAAAAGATATAAAGACTTGTTGAGGAAACTCATTGTCTGATAGCAGGATACATGAAAATTACAATGAAAACAAGAACCTAAACTACTGTAAAGAAGGCATCTGTCTTATGCTGATGTTACAATCCCCTTTTACTGCACAATTACTCTATCATATTGACTTCACACACTTCATGCTTGATATTCATCTCTCCCATTCACACACCTTCACAAATGACTTTGTTCTTCTATATATGCCCTTCACAACAACTTAAAACATTAATTAGGTTAGCACCAAAAAGACCTTTAGATGAAACGTGTGCTACTATATAGGTCAGCTCAAAACAAGTACATTATGAGTTGTGGATCACTTTAGACTACATAACACGGTCAAACACATCCTTCAATGTCAAACCAATTGATCAGGATCAACCGCACATGAAAGAAACCATACTATCAGCTCAAACACCACTTAACACTTCTAACTGTCCATCTTTGCATCATTAGGGAGACCAAAAACATTATGCAGACCAAGATATGAGAAATGTACCTTATCAACACTATTCTTACACCATTCACCTAAAATATCTGATCATTATGTGTTGTCGCAAGATATGAAACATATTGAACTAATGAAAATAGAGCATTCTGGATTGACTATAACACATCAAAACTTAGGATATTGCATTGCGGACCACTAAAACATATGAAATTCTTATGATTGAACTCATGCATCATTCTGAACATATCCCTAGATCCACACAACCACATCTAGCACTTCTAGAGGAATTGAGAGGCACTTAAATTAATTGTACTATAATCAACAGTCATTTAACTCAAACTATCTTGAATACTTTATGCGGTATAGGAAACAAGAAAGATTTACATGTGCTTGAAACCCGAGATGTATTGAGACATGTAGAATGTTCACATAAATTCAAATTTCTGATCTATATATTCTCCATTTGGTGCAAGTACTCAAGCATGTATCTTGAGACCAGTTAGGCATCCGAAGTCAACTGTAGCACTTTTGTCATTTGAAAACTGAACTTGCAAACCACTGAATCACTTGATACTTCAAAGAAACATGCATTAAACATCTCTGAGCATATTCACAAAACCGTATAGGCAAATCTTCACTTTCAGAGGAATTCAGAGCATTCCAACAAGTCTTCATCATTGCTTTACTCTGTCAAAGTACTAGCCAAAACTCTATCACTCATACTTTTCACTGCTAAAGGTGTAATGACCTCAAATATTGGATATGACTCCTTCATATCTAGATCAACTTATATTTTTAACCAAAAGACTGAATCTTGCTCTGTGGTGGAATTTAAACCAAAACACTGTGACTCTGCCTTAGGGTATACACTGAAAATGCCTTAGAAAAACTTCTGCAACTTATCTCTAAGTGTGGTTCACCAAGCTTGTGAGATATCTATGTAGGGATATTGGAAACATATTGAAACAAGTGTACTCACCTCCGCATCATACTTAGACACCATTCTTCTTCATACTTAGACAACTTCTCTCCATCTACTAGGTCTTTCAGACTGACCTACCTTAGACATTCTAACTGAGTCAAACCATCTCTCTCATATCTTCTACTGTCCACCTCAGCCTCTTCAACCTCTATACAAGCCTGACCTCAAGTTGACACATGTATTGAGTTGACATCAATGACAACACATATTGCCAACAATATCCCCATTTGTCATTGCTGGAAACATTCATTTATCTACAAGTCCTCTCTCACAACTGATAAGACAATCATCAACACACTCTCCCCCTTTGACATCAATGACAAAGGGTATAATATCTTCCATTTTTGACAACCCAAAAAATGTATACATACTCCCCCTTATTATATGATTTCTACAAACAATACTCCACCTGAGATGGAAATGCCCAAAAACTGATGCTATGTACATAACATTATAAAAAATGACACTTCAAGCCTCTACAAATCTATACAAAGCTAAAATTTTGTTATCTACAATGCTCTTGCAACTCACTTAAAAGGTAGAATGCTTTTGTAGATTACCTTGAGTTGAGCAAGACTGGATACCAAATTTGCCTTTTTTGAGGAAAGAATATGATTTTGACATTCAAACTACATACATAAGTCCTCAACCTCATCTATACTGCTTGGAGCCTTCATTTTTTGCTCAATCTTTTCAGCTTCTCCTAGAAACCTAGCTAATGAAGCAAGTCTCAAGTTGACTGCTTTCCTCAGCTAACCAAAATGTTTCTTTATTTGTTCTCTTTGGTCCTAAAGCTGTGACATCTGTGAATGAATATTTTCTATTTGAGCTCTAGTTGATCTATCCTTGTCCTTTGACAAGTCATATGTCTTGGCCAATTTTGTGATTTGTGACTCAATAGAGTTAATTTGAGTTTTGATATTTTTGGTGGAATTTGGCCATTTGAAACAAAATAGATATAAAGCAGTAGCTTCATCAATACAATCCTTAAATATCTTTATATTTTCTTGCAACTTATTATGTGCATTGGCACACTTGTCAGATACCTCAGCCAGTCTTTTGTCACTAATCTTCTTCAAAGCCTCTTGTTCTACCTTTTGTTCAACATGAGAGGAGTGATCCTTGAAGGAGTCCATCAAAAGCTTCAATTTACGCTCTGAAGGCAAGGAATGATCAATGTTTACCTCTGGTAGGCCTTCCTGAATCAACTTTACTGCATCCTCAACTAGGCTAGTTTTCTTCAAATTTTCTTATAGAAGCATGCAAAATTTCACCAAGTTGTAGATTATGAAGGGGTGAAATATATGACAAATCTACTTGCCCATCATGAGTGGGAATCTGTAGAAGCTGATGTGTAATCATAAGTTGAAACTACATCTGCAATCCTAATAGGTCCTTGAATGAGTCTGACATTGAAGAACTCTGACCTATATCCATAGAAAAATCCTGACCTTTCTCATCTTGCTTCTCCTCAGTCTTCTTTGTTTCATACTAAATTTTCTTATCTTGTTTCTCCTTAGTCTTTTTTGTTTCATCTTGAGCTTTCTCAGGATTATCCTCTTTCTTTTTCTCATCTTTCCCTGGATTCTTCAGAGGAGGATTGTCATGTTCTGCACTAGAATTAGTGTTCTCTAGAGGACGTGTACCCATTTTACCTTGATCCTTTGTATCTTGTGCTTCAATATTCTTTGGAGGAGTAGTCTCCTCATTTTACTGATCATTCTTCACAGTCTCATCATCACCTGTTACATTATCTTCAAAATCTAACAAGTCTATGTCATCAGATATATCTTCAATAATCACCTCAACATTCTTCATCTCTTCAAGAATTTTGGCTATTTTATCTATTGTCTCCTTTTCCAATATATCTATTTCTTCTTCATCCTTTTCCATTAGAATATTTATTCTACATTTGGTTCTAAATTCTTGTGCTTGTCTTTGGGAAACTTTAACCTTTTCTTCATTAGAGATAGATGGACTGGTCCAACCTTCTAAACTGCTTGTTGCCTCATCTTGGCCTCTTTTGCCATGGCTTCATTCCTCTTATTGGTGAGTATGTCTGCAAGACTTGCAGGAAGTTGATCAATGATCTCAATTAGGGCCACATTAAAGGCAATCATATACCTGATTATGGCTTCCTCAATTTTAGCTTTGTCATTGTATAATCAAAATCATGACTCTGGTTGCCTGGGGCTGTTGGGTCAGATTTTGGCACGCACATGGACCCTTCCCTCCTTGCCATGGGTGATCTGCCATGTCACTCTCACTCTTGTGGAAGTACCTAGTCAAGAGGAGGCGAGACATGGTGGGGGTCTAGCTCGTTGGAGAGCTAGACTTTGTTGAGAGGGGTCGGCAAGTTCTATAGCCTTTGTTGTTGTGTGCTAAGTTGAATGTTTCGTTCAATTGTAGTTGTTGTTGAGATAACCCTATGACCTGAAGGGTCACTAGTTTCTCTTCTCCTGTTGGGGTTTCTTCTATTCCACCTTTGTGTGGGTAAGCAGTTTCTCTTGTTTATGTCCTCTTATATCTCAATGTGTGGAATGAGTTCTCATTGTATTTGCATTTGCCTTTGTTCTTCTATCAATAAGAGGACAAATGGGTCTTGTTGTGGTAAATTAAATGTCTCTTGTTGTTGTCGCGGATTGATTTCCTCAATTTTGTCATGGACAACCCTCACCCACTCTCCTCACTCCTAGGCACATTCGTGAGCTGAAATCAAGGTAAATGTATGATGACTACCCTTAACTAGACTTAGGGTTTTGACCTAGGGTTTAGTTGACCTAGGGTTTGGCTATGTTTTGACTTGTTTTTACCTTGTGGTGTGATCAAGGGTTTGATGGAATTGTTTAATCGTGGTTTACCTCATGATGGTATCGAGGGTTTGCAAGTTTGTCTTTCCTAGGGTTTCTATATGCATGCAAAGCTAAATGATATGCAAATGCATTTTTGTGTTTTTTTAGTATTTTAGAAATGAAAAGTGCTTTTTTTATCTATGGAAAGGAAATATGAATGCAAGCTAATATGATTTTTCCTAATGCAAGTTTAGTCTATGTTTTTGGGTTTTTGATTGTTTTGAAGTAATCTAATCTAAAAAGGGAAATTGCTTCTTCAAATAATCTAGATCTAAGAATATGAAAACAATTATTTAACATGCAAGATCTAACTATCAAGGAAAAAGCAAAGATTTACTGTTCCCAAAAGCAAATTTGGTTTTCTAATTACTATGAATTGAATAAATCAATGAAGGAACCTGAAAGAAATGAAGATTTGTGTGACTCCACTACCCTTAGAAATCCTTGATATTAGCAACCTCAAGTCCTTTTGAAGCAGCAGGAGATCCTCTTAATGACAAAATGACACAAAGAAGCAAAAAGAAGCTTGTTGAAGATTGAAAGAGCTCAATGAGAGATTTGGTTGAGCACAATGGCGTTGAATGAAGCAATGTAATGATGCTTGGTTGAACAATGAATAAAGAAAAAGATACCTTCATCCTGTAAGAGCATTTGAATGCTAAGTTGGAGAGAAAAAAACTGGCAAGAGCCGTGTGCACAATGAATTTGCATCCCTTTGTGCTTGAGGGAGGGGTGTATTTATAGGTTTGAGGAATGGGATTGATTGAGAAGTTAACTCATTTGATTGATGAGTTAACAAGGATGATTGGGGAGCTAACAAAGTTGATTACCCAGTGAACTCAGCTAACTATGGAGTGATAAATGAATAATAACTTATCACTGAAGAGGAATTAGAGATGTGAGGATGAATGAGATTGATTGAATTGTTAATTTTAGATCAAATGGAGTTAATTATGCATGTGTGGGTGCATGAAATAGTCAACTCCATATTAGGCATCAAATATCATGCAAACTAGAAGAAAAACGGGCGAAAACGGAGCTAAAATGAGTGAGAAACTCGAGTTTTTTTGCGGTTGAAAATATGACAGGGTCGCCCGGGGGAGATCTGGGCTAGAGAGGGTTTTCTGGGAAAATATAGGGGGGAAATGATATAAGAGAAGAAAAGGAGGGGTTATGCCTCCAGAAATAGGTTAGTCATGTACAAGAATCCAAATCTCCACTTGCACCTGCAAGATCTCCTGGGGGAGATCTAGAAATAATAGGGGGAGATTTGGATTGGTTGAGCGGAACTAAAAACTAAAAGTAGGAGATGGATAGGGGGCACCTCTAGAAGGCTTCTAGGGGGTACAGAGGATGAAAAACATAAGGGAAAGGTGAAAAATCACCTACAAGACACTTACAAGGCTTAGGAGCAAGGTTGAAAGCTTAGAAAACACAAATCGACAAGTGTCGCAAAAAGTGTTGAAAAGCGTTGCAAATAGGGAGAGAGAAATAAACAAAGAGGAATCAACACAAGAGAAGAAAGAAGACACGTCATCAAGAGGTTTGCTGCTTAAAGGACATTATTTCATGCTTACATGTATGTGACAAGGATTAAAATCATCATAGGGGTCCTCATGGAGGCTATGCGTGATTTTTGTGCTTACATATTTGCCCCCTTGGGGACGGTAGTCTACATGAAAGGTAGGTATCATTCCCGAACTAGGCCTTACTTATTGTTGATCTTCCCGCAGTTGTACCTACAATAACTAGTATTAGTCTGGCATTTAAATATATCAAAATAAATAATGAAAACTGAAATGATGAACTTACCATGGATCATTCGAGTTCGACTAGTTGTTTGCCTTTGTCAGTTTAGATATGTAGGAATGAAAGCACGCAAAATGATGCATGAAAAGGATGCATAAAAGAAAAGAACTAATCTAAAATGCACAAATGAAACTAAGCTAAGAGCAAACAAAGCAAGTCAAATTGTGAGATCAAAGTGAAATGACAATGGAATCAATCGTGTGAGCAGTCATTGGAAAGGTATCATCGAGGAAATTGCAAAGATGGCTGCCTCTTCTTCAGCCATGAAGAATTGGGTACATGAACAACGAAAAACCCTTCTCTAAACCCTAGTTTAAATTTTGTGAAAAATCTCTTGAAATTGTTTGTTTTTGTCAATTTTTCTTGTTGCATTGTCTCTGTCTTGTTGCTTAGAGTAAGATAGATTTTTGATTTTTTGAAATCAGCTGAAAAATGAAGTTTTTAGAGTAGTTTTTGATCAAGGGATCTTCCTCTAGGGTTGCTCCTTTTGTTAGGCAAGTCACCTGGGGGAGATCCTGTCTGATAGCAAGGTCACTCGGGGGAGATCCTGCAAAACAAAAGGGTGACCCAGGAGAGATCTTGCAAAACACCTGGGTCACCCGGGAGTGACCCTATTAAGCTGATTTTGACTGAAATTTCATTTTGTTTGATGCTTTTTTCACTTTGATCTGACACGTTTTGGCCACTATATTTTCCTATTTATTGCAATTTTGAAGGGTTATACGCTTTTTTTTGTGTGTAAGGTTTTTTTATAGTTTTACAATTTTTAGGGATTTTTATGAGTTTACGAGATCTAATCTAAAGTTCTCTTTTGATTTTGTAGGACATGCATATTGCCAAGAGCAGGGATGGCTCTTAGGAATGTTTGCTTCACTGAGTAATGAGGATCATGCTATTTTGAGGAGGGCAGGTTTAGCTAGATTTTGTCACGTGCCTGTTATTCATCCTGTGTCTCGTATATACTGTGACATTTTGACTTACTGGGATGCAAAAAAAAAAACACATTCAGGTTCCCGCAGACCTCTAGAGAGTTGACCATCACTCTATATGATGTGTATCGTATATTGGGGTACCCATGAGAGGACATCCTCTAGTCCTTCAAGCTAGCAAGTCCTTTGAGGACAAGGCATCTTGGGCAGAGTTCATGGGGGTTAGTCACCCCGGGGATTAGATAGGAGTCCAGCTCACTTCTATGCCACGACTTTGCATCCCACTTTTGAGAGACTCCTGATTGGTTTGATTGCATCGAGGCTGTCAGGAGACAAGGCCTCGGCTCACTTGAGATGGTGTTGGGCACCCATCATTCGTGGTATTGAGGAGGGCATAGTTTATGCTTAGGGACCAGACATCTTGGACACAGTTTACAAAGACTTCTATCATATTTCACAGTGAGGAGTGCTAGCTTTTAGCCTCTCTTGAGCGCTAGCTTTTAGCCTCTCTTATTTGATCATGACATGGATATTTGAGCACATGAGGCCCTATCAGAAGCTCATTCTGATTCTAGATAGACGTTTACCGAGAGCAGCAAGGTGGATGCATGTTGGTCACATTGATGCTTCTTTACCCACTTTTTCTACTCTTACAGATGAGGACATGATCTTTGATCCTTATCATGACATGGAGGGATCCTGGGCATGTGATGACAAGGTTAGGGAATACTATCGTAGAGTATCTGAGATTTCAAACCATAATGGTCTAGTTGAGGCCTATCGAGTTGATCGTGTTTCACAACAGTTTGGTGAGGACCTCCCTGAGGATTTGCCCCTAGTGTCCACATGCTATAGGATAGTTCAGGAGAGGGGTGAGATTGGATAGAGGACTGTGGTTTGGACTCCCTTGACTCCTGGAGTCTTCATTACTAGAGTTTCGAGATAAGGACATAGGGGAGGGAGAGGGACTCCTTCCTGATCTCTGATTATGGCTGTAGATTTAGAGTCTACTGATGAGGACTATGTTCCAGATGATGATGATTCGTTAGATGAGGTCTTTCCTGAGGATGTGCGGGATGAGGGTTTTGATGATATTGATTATTTAGATGATGGTCCTGATATCCCTGAGGGTCCTATTTGATTTAGGGCAAACAACTGAGAGGGGGGGTGAATCAGTTGTCAAAGACTTTCTTGCAATTTAATCACTTAAATCCTTTTCTTAATTTAGCAGCATAATAATAACTCAATCATAGAAACGTAATGCAACAATTCAAGAGCAGAAACACATTAACACATATGACACCAAGATTTTTACGTGGAGAACCCGGTTAAGGGAAAAACCACGGGGTGACTAACCCAAGATTGTATTCTCTATTAGAAGAATAGAAAGAACAAAATGGCACATGCCAATTAGGGTTCACTACCCGAGCACACTGCTCACAAGAGGCCCACTACCTATAGGAGATACACTGTCTATAGAATAATAAGTATTACATACTTGAACTAAAGAATAGCATCTTCACCATGCTTGAGTCAATTCCATTTAAGCTCAATACTTCTTCTCTGCCTTTCGCTCTACACCTCTCTACCACACTATCATCTCCACACAATACATTTGAAATGACTTTACAACTCCTTATTTATACAAGACATCGACTTAGGGACAATCATCCAAGTCGGCATACATTACAGAGCAAATACATAAATACAACATAGCTAATTACAAAAAGACTTCACGCGGATCAACACACTATCAGCCACCAAGATTTGAGACTTCAATCTTCCTTTAGGAACATGCCATTCTCCACAGAACATCTTCAAGATCATCCGCAAGATGTGTAACTCATCCGGTCAGCCAGACTTAGGAAGAACATCATCATCTGGAAGTAATTCTTCAATGCGGACCACCAACAAGAACTGGACACAATCCAAAGACCTCCACAAGCTTTCCTAAATCACCAAGAACATCCACACTACTTCTACCTACTAAAATCAGTCTCTCCTTCATCGAGAACCTCAAGAACACAATTTGTCATCACTGTCATATTGGAATAGATGCTTGTAGATCTCTAGACCATGAACCAATTGAGTTGTCACTTCACATTGACTTCCCAAACACTCCACCAAATTTGCAGAACAGGATATTGCATTTCTAGATCTCACCGGACCTATCTGTATCACTCTGTCACCTCTGAACGTCTGCTAGAACCGGTTTTACTTAAGTGGCCATAACTTCTTCATATCTTCATGCGGACCTCTGAGATCTTTACTGGATCATCTTAAGACACATATCTACAAACCCTTTGTGCATCCTCTGATCTTCATCTTAGTTGGGATCTTTACCTCACTGTCTTCACTATTCTTCTCTGTTCCTGATAGGGCTAATTTTCTCAATATCCTCAGCACACAGCTCATCCAATCCTTATCATTAATGCAACAAGAGTATGTTGACATCGATGACAACACCAGTTAGGCCCATACTTGCAACAATCTCCCCCTTTGTCATTGATGGCAACATATGATGTGAAAAACTATTTTAACCATCAAGACAAGAACTTCTCCTCACTGTCACAACTCCTCCTATCAACAACAACCATTCACATGTCTTCTCTTCCTTTCCTGCTCCCCCTTTGATCAGCAACCACTCTTTGTTTTTCACATGTCTTCTCTCCCCCTTTGACATCAATGGCAAAGGGCACATACTTGCATCACTCAGAATCATATAGACTGCTCCCTCTGAGTAGCAGCTTCCTATCATCAATCCAGACCATAAGATATGACTGTGAGATCCACCAGACTGATGCACATTAGTGCACCTTAATTCAGAACCGGAGGGGTAATAACCCCTAACTTCTCCCTGAGATACTCAAAAGAGCCCTTAGGTAGAGGTTTAGTAAAAATATCTACAATCTAATCCTTGGAAGGCACAAACTCCAATCTAATTCATTCTTGTTCACCTGCTCTCTCAAAAAATGAAACTTGATGGATATATGTTTAGTCTTTGAGTGCAACATTGAATTTTTTGATATGTTAATTACACTTGAATTATTACATAAGATTGTGATAGGTTCTTCATACTCCACTCTGATATCTCTTAGCATTTTCTTCATCCATAATACTTGAGTGCAACTACCTGCTATTGTAATATATTCTACTTCTGCAATAGATAGAGATATTGCCTCTTGTTTCTTGCTCAGCCAAGAAACCAATCTCTTCCCCAAAAAGAATGCTCCACCACTAGTACTCTTCTGGTCATCCACATCACCAGCCCAATCCGCATCTGTATATGCATGAAGAGAGAAATCATGATCTCTAGGATACCATAAACCATACTCAACTGTCCCTTTTAGATATCTAAAAATCCTCTTGATTGCCATGACATGAGATTCTCTAGGATCAACTTGGAATCTAGCAACAAGACCAACAAAATTCATAATGTCAGGTCTAGTTTGAGTGAGATACAATAGTCCTCCAATCATTGACCTATACTTTTTCTGATTAGCCTTAGGAGAGTCATCATCTTTTCTCAATTTACATCCAGTTGCCATGGGAGTATTCATTGGTTTTGAGTCTTCCATCCCAAATTTCTTCAACAATTCTTTCACATATTTGGTCTGAGAAATGAAGATTCCTTTCTTTGTTTGAGTGATTTGCAAACCTAAGAAGAAATTCATTTCCCCAAACATGGACATCTCAAATTCACTTTTCATTTGATTTGCAAAGGTTTTATACATACTATCTCTTCCTCCAAAAATGATATCATCAACAAACACTTCAACAATCAAGATATTTTCATGATCAATTTTGAAATACAAATTACTATCAGAAGTACCTTTGTTGAAATCAATCTTCAAAATATGCTTATCCAATCTTTCATACTAGGCTCTTGGGGCTTTCTTGAGTCCATACAATATTTTTTCAACTTGTAGACCATATCACCATGATCAGACAATTGAAATCCATCCGGTTGCTCAATGTAAACTTCTTCTTCCAAGTCACCATTCAGGAAGGCAGACTTGACATCCATCTAATATACTTTGAAATCCTTGAAGGCAACAAAAGCAAGAAATAATCTGACTACTTCAATTCTTGTCACTGGAGCAAAAGTTTCTTAAAAATTAACTCCTACTTGTGAGTAACCCTTGCAGACCAATCTAGCTTTATTTTTGACTACTTCACCATCTTCATTCAGTTTATTCCGGAAGACCCATTTGGTTCTAATCACATTCTTGTTTTTAGGTCTGGGAACAAGATCCCAAGTGTGATTTTTCTCAATTTGCATCAGCTCTGCCTCCATTGCTTTAGTCCATTTTTCATCATTGCAAGATTCATTCACCATCTTAGGTTCAATCTTTGAAATCAGACAATACTCTTCTGAATCTTGAGCAATCCTTCTTCTTTTCTGTACACCTTTGCTTTGTACACCTTTGCGAGGAGTGCTAGCTTTTAGCCTCTCTTATTTGATCATGACATGGATATTTGAGCACATGAGGCCCTATCAGAAGCTCATTCTAATTCTAGATAGACGTTTACCGAGAGCAGCAAGGTGGATGCATGCTGGTCACATTGATGCTTCTTTACCCACTTTTGCTATGCTTACAGATGAGGACATGATCTTTGATCCTTATTGTGACATGGAGGGATCCTGGGCCTGTGATGGCAAGGTTAGGGAATACTATTGCGGAGTATTTGAGATTTCAAACCGTAATGGTCTAGTTGAGGCCTATCGGGTTGATCGTGTTTCACAACAGTTTGGCGAGGTCCTCCTTGAGGATTTGCCCCTAGTGTCCACATGCTACAGGATAGTTCAGGAGAGGGGTAAGATTGGACAGAGGACTGTGGTTTGGACTCCCTTGACTCTTGGAGTCTTCATTACTAGAGTTTCGAGATAAGGACATAGGGGAGGGAGAGGGACTCCTTCCTGATCTCTGATTGTGGCTATAGATTTAGAGTCTACTGATGAGGACTATGTTCCAAATGAGAATGATTCATCAGTTGAGGTCTTTCCCAAGGATGTGCAGGATGTGGGTTTTGATGATATTGATGATTCAGATGATGGCTTTGATATCCCTGAGGGTCCTCATGTTGTTCCCCAAGCTCCTCACTCAGATGAGGCGATGCAACAATTTAACCCTGATTGGCAGCCTGGTGATCCACGTAAGTTTAGTCTATTTGCTTTTCATACTTTTGTCCTTTCTCTTTTCATGAGGAACTGACTTATTTTTCTTTCAATTTGCTCTTTCAGGTAATGTCAGAGAGTGGATGGATTTTGTTCACAAAATTAATGTTGGATTGGCTTCTCCCTTCACTAGGATGACTCATGACCATATTTTAGATGATCCTGGTGTGCCCCTTATTGCGGGGTGACATATAGACATTTTTGCTCCTATCTATCATGGATGTTAGGTGAATGTTGACTTGAAGACCCAGGTTGACACACTTAAGGGTGAGAATCAGGTACTCTGAGAGATGGCTCATCTTAGTTTTGGATGGCGTGATGCTAGTATGGCAGGACCTTCACAGTCACATGCCCACAGTAGAGCACCTCACTCCCATAGGTCTCATGGAGTGAAGAGTGGTATTCATAGATGGAGGAGCCAAAGTCCTAAGGGTTTCGTTGGAGGGAATCGGCCTTGACTTCCTTTCTTGAAATCATGCCCCTTGCATGGGGAGCCTCTACTTCTTTTGAGAGCATTTTGTCCTAGCTTTATGATACCCTTGGTATATGTAAACTTTGGATGTATCTATGGAAGTTTATCTTTTTATGGTTTTTGCCTAATAGATTTGTACTCATCTCTTGTGCATGTTTGGAGGTTTGGGAACTTTTTGATTATGTGTTCGACCTTTTCAACTCTTGCAAGTATGGCAACGATGACATGTTTTTGTAATTTTTTGTGGCATATATATGAGATGCAGTTCATGATATGATAATGCAGGAACACAAGAAATGCTGAAATGAAACATTTACTTCTACTGAATGTCATGAGATATGACATTTGACTTTATTACTTTGAGACTCTTTTTCTACTTTTGGCATGAATACAGTGTGGAACAAATAATGTGACTTCTCTTTAAATACGATTTTTGATTCAATGGATTGGGAGTTGTCCTGATATAAGAGACCTATTCAAGGCTGCGAGATAGGATTTTATAACTCAAGTGGGGAGTGGGAGTGAAGATGGAGCATTTCTAATTTTGGACTTCGCTAAAGGCTAAACACTGATCCTTATCTAGATAAGACAATCTGACAATCTCTCAACTTAGACAAGTAGCAAATTTTATTGGTGTTCGCTGAACTTAGATCATAGATGGCAAGCAAGGTAGACTTGGGGTAAAGAATAAATAGAAAAAAACAAGGGTCCCTAGGTAAAAGATGATCCTAGAGACTACTAGACTCTCGGTTTTGCTCAGCTAGTGCATGTGTGTGCTTTATACCTTTCTCTGTTAGAATGTCACCCTTGAGGCTTAGAGCTTAGATTGATCTCCACCCAAGAGTATGGACATTCAACAATCTTCTCTTTTTCACTTTTTTTTGTATCTCTCTTTTTTCACTTTTTTTGTATTTTTCTCACTTGATTTGGATTTTTGACTTTTCAAGAAATGAATTCTTTTTGGAACTTTTGATGTGTAATACTTTGATCTCTCAATTCTCACTTTTTGACACTCACTCATTTTGAACACTCATTTTTTTATTCACTCAGATCTTAGATTGCTTCCTTCAAAGTTTTGATCTTCTTGACATTTTTGGCCAGGAAAGATAAGGGGCTGAGTGCCACCTAAAGTTTTTGTAATCTATTTGGACTTCTCTAATACTAGGGAAGAATTGGGAAGGTCTACTTGCAAGCTTCCTTTGAACATTGTAGGTTTGAATACTGACTTTGTTTAGACCTAACATCTTGACTCATTAAGGCTAGGATCTGTGTAAAGCTAAGAGATAGGCTTTGATTAGAATCACTAGGAATGAAGAGGGATAAATGGCGATTGTGAAAAATGGGGAATCTCTAGATCCTGAAAGGATGACATATATCTAGGCAACCTTAGACTCCTTACTGAAGAGAAAATAGTATAAGAGCAAGTGACTAACTATAATGCAAGGTGAATAGAATGATGCAAAAATGCAACAAACAAATTTTTTTTGACATTTTGATTTTATAATTTTTTTGTGTTTTATGTTTTATGATTTTTTTGGTTTTTAGACATAGTATTTCTTGAGGTGAAAGGCCTTGATAGTTTCACCAAATTCCTCTCCCTCCATTGTGCACAAGAGATAGGCATCATTTCTAATGTCTTCTTTGACCATGTAAGGACCTTTCCAATCTTCCAAAAAAGCTCTTTTTCATCTTCTTTTCTTATTCTTCATGCTACTTCTTCTTAGAATGAGTTCTCCTATTCTATAGGGTTTGTTTTGATTCTATTATTACCAACTTGGTGGTTTCTCTTGGCAGTGTGAGATGAAGTAAGTCTTGAAAGGCTTGTTGATGGGAAGAGGTCCAATATAGGACTCCATCACAATTTAATAACTCTGCTAACATGTCATACTATTCTTGCATGTAGATTTTCACATCTGGTCTCTCTTGGATTCTTTGCAAAAATTAGAACAACTCAAGGGGAGTTTGTGGCTCCCTTTGCTCATTAGGAGGGACACAGCTTATACTTGTCCTCCCATTTGGTTTTGGTCTTAAGTCCATGGCATATCTGATGTAACTCTTTGGCAGTTTGAAAATGACAGGGTCATCAATACTGACTGACACTCTCATCTTCCATTCTCTATGAAAAATACCTTCCCTTTCTTCATTTTCATTGGGAAGTCTTTCACCCATTTCAACTTGTACTAGAGGTGCTTCCCACACATTGAGTTTGTTTGACTGAACTAAGGTAGAGGTGGTTGGCTTCTCTTGCAGTTGAGACACCATGAACATCCTAGGTAGCATTCCTATGGCATTAGTTGATTCATTGTTAATAGAATGCACCTCCTCGATGGGTGTCAATGGTTGATGTGAATCCTCTATTGGCATGAGAGACTCATAAGATTCTATTTCTTCTAGTGTCTTGGGGACACGTGATTCATTTAATGGTGATAATGGAGTGTAACTTTCTATTATGTCTTCCTCAATGTCTAAGAAAGTGTGCGGGTCTGTGTTTCTTAGATCTATCATAGTTGTCTCAAACATAGGACCTTCACTTCTGTGTAGTTTTTCTCCTATGCAAGGGAAGAGTTTGTAGGCTTCTTGGATGTTTATCATGAGTACTTCTAAGGGAAATTAGAGTGGTCCATCTTGCTCAATCAATTCCATGATCTCAATTGTCTTTTCTTTAGGGACCATTTCCTTTTGCTTTGGTAATGGTTCATTCTCTAAAGTTTTGATCTCTGCGGCATTTATGGTCTTTTCCAAGTTTTCCATTCATTTGATGCATATCGACCGAGGTGTAGGATTAGGGGCAGTTAATTTGTTGGTAGGGAGTTTGTAGTCTATGGGAATACCTATACACTTGTTTGGTGTGTTTGATTTTAACATGCTGAAAGGTTCTAGATCTCCCTTTGCGACATATACTTTCCCTAAGTGCAAGAATTAAGCTTCTTGAAATAATGTGGATGGCACAACTTTCATTCTGCACGTATCCATGGTCTTCCAAGAATCAAGTTATATCTCGTGTCTTTGTCCATGACGTAGAAAGTGGTTGGAATGGTTTTGGGTCCGAAGGTCATTAGAAGGGTAATCTTACCTATGGTGGCAACCTTTAGATTATCCTATCCACTTAGAGTATCTCATGAAGCAGTGATAATAGTGTGCCCATAGGCCATCCTCTCCAATAGGGAGAAAGGAACTATGTTCACTTCAGCCCCATCATTGATTAATGTCTGCTTGATGCACATATCATAGATCCACACTTGAAGATATAGTGTAGGGTCTCCTTTTTTGTTAACTCTGCCTCAGAAGGCATTTGTTGTAAGTTGAAAAAGAACCTTGGATCTTTGAGTTCTGAGTTTGGTGAGATGATATCATAGTCCACATGATTGATTTGGTTGAGGTATTTTAGACCTATTGCCTTTAGCAATGCTGAGCGATGTGAAGGGGAGTTCCTAAGTAAGTCGATGAACGAAATGTGAGCTAATGTCTTCTTTAAATCTTCTATGAGCTCATAAGGTCCAATTGGAGCTGGTATTGGTTCTACTACCAAGATGATACCTTTATATGCTTCTATTGGCTCCTTTTCATCCTCACGGTCTTCCTCTTCCCCTTCATTGTGCATAATCTCGAATAATCCCATCATCCTAGCTTCTCCTTTTTGTCCTAGTTGCGGTGGGATTTTAGGGTTACTACTCTAAGTCGTCTTGTTTTGGTTTGTTGTTTCTATGTCTTTATGCACGGGGAATAGGTCCTAATAAATTCTCAGGTTTGCATTTTGTGATGCTATTGGGGCTTGATTTTGTATTGTATCTTTGTTATTCAACGTGACTTCCTGTGGATTTAAGAACACCTCTATGAACAAATGTTGTTAGTCTTCTAGTAGCCTTGCTATGAATATGTTATATTCTCTACAAGATTCTACGATGTGTCCCCTTGTTCTATGAAAAGAACAAAACTGATTGAATTTGTATGGGGGTCTTTCGCATCTTCCATCGTTCCCGTTCCCATTATGGTTCCAACTTTGGTAATTGTCTCGAGGGTAGTGTTGGTGCTTGCATGAGTTGTCAGGTTTTCAAGTAATGAATTTGCAAGCACCTTCCCAAAAAATCCAAAGGTTCTAAGTATTTGGACCTCCTCAGCATTTTTCAATGTCAGCATCATATTTTCTTCAGAGGAGGTCATCATCATGTTTCCAGTTATCATCCTGATGCTGCTAACGTCTTTCCTATGTCAGGGTGGCGGGGGTGATATTTCTGAATATCAGTCATATTCAAACATCACCCCTATATTACAACGAAGCTACAGTGCACCCTCCTGCTGTATATAGGAGGCCATGTTACTCATTTTTGTGGTTGGAAACTGGACAAAATTTTGGGTGTTGTCACACAATACAACTTCTTCGGTGGCCCTTTTCTGGATGTCTTGTGAGTTTATGAGTCTCATGTTGTATGTTTTTCTGCATTGATCCACTGATATCATGTTGATTTAAATGAGTAATGCTATGTTGCATGTGTTATGTTATTTGTCTCCAAACTGAGTATGTTCTTCTTCTGAATTTGAGCATCTAAGGGGTGTTTATGATTCTAGAATATAGGCTTGCTATGTTGAATACTTGATTTCTTACTTCTACTCAAGGAGTAGATTAAATGTTTTAGATCAAGGGTTGGGAACAATATATTGCAGTGAGGATATTGTAAGTAGAGATAACATGATACTCTATCTTGGGAGGTATCTGTAAGGTAGTTATCATATAATCCCCTTGATATCCAGTCTTTGGTATATGTTTATGCAGGCCATTCACATGTGTATGTCTACTGACTCCGAGCCTTGGATAGGCACCGATCTAGTCTTGTATTGAGGTTACACCCTAGGTCCTAGTTTTGCATCCACATAAAATCAAACATAAACTTTAAATCCAAACCATTAGACCTTTAGGAGTAGTTTAGGATCCAAATCCTCTATCTACAGCTGAAAATAGGCCCAGAGCTAGCCTCTTTGCACTTATCTTACAGTTTTGGTCTACATAAAGGAGGATTTATCTGCTTTGTATCAACATCCCAGTCAATCCATAAGCATATCTCATGGATGTTGAATAGGGAATACCCCCCTTGGTCCTGCAGAGCCTAAAGAAGAAGAGGAGATATTATAGAGTCTATCTCCTATACTGTTGGCCGCTGGCCCAGAGATCCTGTTGATCATTGATGGCTACCTTGTAGGGATAGCTGGGAATAAGAATCTAGTTGAATTGTGAACCAACAGCTATTTTGCACACTAAATCTAATTTTTTGCCCTGTCTACAAACCCCACATAAGAAATGCATCATTCTCTACACATAGGATATTCCCTTTCCCATAGATCAAAAAATCCTAGGAATATTCCTTCTTAACAATTACATCAAACTCTATTCTAGGTTATTCCAACTCTTCCATGGATCACATATACCAAGGTTAACCTATCCCAAGTTTCATCATGACACCTATGTCAAAATAACTCTACTTGCAAATTACAGTTTACTGTCTTTCCCCTTATACAATCAACTAATCATACTCAAACTAATAAATATACATAAAGTCCTGTATAGACACAAATCTCTATTACTGAGATTAATTTTACTTTCACAACACAATTTTCACTTACTTAGATATATATAAATATAAGTGCTATTATATAATCAAGTTGACAATCACATTGATAAACAACAATGCATTCGACACAAAATGCCTTCAAAATAGAAAAGCATAATAAAAGAGAAATCCCCATGCCTATGATATACGCTCCCAAATGAATCAACAAGATTCCCTTGCTTAAGCTCCTTCCAATGAACTGAAACCTCCTTCCAAGTAAAATAATTCTCCTTCTAAACTTCCAAACCCTTCCTCACAACTTCAAAGCAAAAATAGCAAAAAATCTCAATGCTAATTCAAAAATGAAAATAGTAGAATAAGAATGCTCTCAGTAAAACTTGTGTGTATTCGAATGAGAGAGAGAGCTCCTCTAAATAGATCAACTCACAAAAAGCAATATGACAAAGCTCTTGAAACTAACTCAAAACTCAAAAGCAAGAAGAGAAGGCTCTTGATTGAAAAATGTGCGAGTAAAAATGAGGGAGAGCACCCCCTTTTATACTAAAAACCTAAGGTGCGGTATAAAAATAAGCAAAGGAATCTGCCACCTTTCCTTTTATTTTGCAAACAACTCAAAAATATTGACACAATGGTGACATGCTTAACAAAAATCTAAAATTAGTTTCATAAAACCAAAACAAACTTTCTAAAAATAAAAGAATGTTTGTTTAAAAACTATAAGGTAAAAACATTAACCATCGATATCCTAAGTGCTTGCATAGATTAACGATAAGCACAATCCCCTTAACACCACGACCTCCTAACATAACCCACGCGAGATCTTTGGGGAACATCACTGGCCTAACACATATGCTCCCACGATATTAAGCACTTTATGTGTTGTTTGAAAAGGTTTAAAGCACAAAGTTTATGAGGTGAGTGGTAAGACTTAAAGTCTTACCAACTCCCTCCCCATCGACCACCCCACAAGCACTTTATGTGCTACCACCTTGTCTTTAGGGCCCGCATGCCTTATAAGGCTGCCACCCTCTTAAGATAAGCCATCATTCGATTAAAACATATGAAACATACCCCTTTTAATAACACTTTAACCCCCCTTTTATTATTATTATTCTATTATGTTTAATCATTTTTAACTATGATTTAATCACCTTTAATCATATTTTATTAAAACTATTCTTTTATTTTTCAATAAATCTCATTTTATATATTTCTTTTCTTTAATCACCAAAAAAAATAATATTTACAAAAATCAATTTCCGCAAAAAATAAAATTATATTTTCGCTATTAAGGGAAAATAATAATAATATTTATATTATATACTTATATATATAGAGACTATATATATATATGTATATATTATCATCGTAAAATCTAATATAACTCGTAACCAAAATGCATTTAATGTCGTAAACTCTTCATAGACTTAACGTCAAAGAACACAAAAGAGACGATAATTCTTGCATAGTCCAAAATGATATCTCCCTATCTAGGTAAAATCCAAACCATAGACACTATCTCACAACTTAGATCACTTACCACTACCCACATTGACTCGACTCAACCTAGGACAAAATAGGATGCGTGTGTGCTGCTTAGTTTAGGCTTCTCTTTTATGTTTACCAAACCAAGTCCTTCTCCTGAGTGATACCTCCCCTCTTTTGGAGGGACAACCTATTCCTGCATCCACTTAGATCATCGCGACAGTAGTTAGCTGATCAAAATATCGTCAAATTAATTAACAATAACCACATTTATACAAGACATTGCATTATTCTACTTCTCATCATATTGCATTCAAGATAGATAACACACATAGATGCAAAGATTCATAATTACTTCAATTTTCACAAAATATCCAATCTATAGTAAATGGATAAAAACACATATATAGATGCAGAAATCCATAATCACTCACTTTCCAAACAAATTAACCAATCTAGGTAAATAGTAAGTAGATAGAAACACATGGGGTGTAACATACTTCCCCCCTTGTGAATCATCATCCCCGATGATTTTAAGCATCAAGTATTATCACATAAATAAGTCATAATAAGTATCATACTACAAAAAATATTGATACTAGGAGCTTTCATAATTCAAATAACTTATGGAAACTTTTGCTTCATCTTAGCATAATCTTTCCAAGTGGCAGAACCTTCTGCATATAGATCCAATTGGACCTTGCACTACATAACCTTTCTATTTATGCAAGCAGAGCTTGTGAACTTCAAGCATTTCAAATGCTTGATCAAAACCATACCTGGTTTCTGTACTTGTATACATTCTATGAGTATAATAATCATCAGTTAAATATATAAATATATCAAATTTGAATCGTTAAGAGCATTGTGCCTCCTGGCAATAGCTATTATTAGAATGATTCTCTAATCAATTGATTTAACTTTGAGAGCTTCCAAGAGCTCTTTACATCTAGGAGCTTGTTTGGAATACATTCCAAACATAATGAAACTTTTTCTGGGGTTGGACCCTCAATAGAACTTTTACTTTCTACTTGAGAATTGTCTCTGTATACACTTAGCATTAGCGTAACTTTTCTATTCCTTATTAGTTCTCTGCCAATCTTTTCTGATTAGCATGATCTGTCCATCCATTTTTGACAACATTTCTGGACTAAAGCTAATCCTCTCTTCTAGCTTACTTAGCTTATAGGAATTCAACATCTTCTTTTGTCTAATGTTACAAGCAAAAAGATAAGAATTTTTATAATCAAAACCCACTAGTGGTAGATATTCTTCCCCACTTATAATGTTGATCCATACAATATATTCAAACAATTCTTCCAAAACCTGGTTAAATCTCATAGTTTAACCATCTGTTCTCAAAATGATAAGTTAAACTTACATTAAGTTACCCAAACCTTATTGTCACATGTGCATCTCTATCCGAGATATTCTCCTCAAGATCTCTGTGTAAACTAAACACTTCTTGCACAATTTTGTAAGCTAACACTGGTCCTCCACCAAATAAATTCTCTGGTATAAAAGATGTTACCTTTACTCTTTAACATTTTAAACAACTTTCCACAAATCTTGCGGCATCATTTTCATTCCCTTTTGAACATATAAAGACTTTACATCCGCTAACATCTTAGTGACATGAGGATGTCCTAGATATGAGGAATTAGGTACTTCCTCCTATACCAAATTCCTTAATTCACCATAATAAGGTACATAAATTCTTCCTTTATTCTTCAATAACCCATTGAGTTCAAAGAAAAAACCCTTCATACCTTTTATCTTGCCATTTACCTGAGAGTGCTTGCTTAACTTGTTCATAGATCTCATCACTCTTGGATCCTTTTAATGCTTAGCTTCTAAAGTCAGTTTGGATAGTTACCAATGAAGATATATTCCTTCCTCAACTTGAAGCACTAGCAACCCTATTCTCGTTTCCTTTGATATATTTAATGTTGAAATCTTAATCCGATACCAGTTCTAACTACCTCCTTTGCCTTGCATCTAGATTAGGTTGAATAAATAAATACTTTAAACCATGATGGTCTGTTGTCAATTCAAAAGGTTTTTCCAATAGATAGTATCTCTTTATCTATAATGCATGAACAACTGTTGCTAACTCCAAATCCTACGAAGCATATTTTTGTTCATAAGGTTTTTGCTTCTTGAATTATAGTCTATGACTTGCCCTTTCCGTTTTAATACTCCACCTTCACATGAGGCATCTGGTACTTGCTTTGAACTTAGGAGGTGTAATTTTTCTCATGTCCTTAGATAACCCTCTTGCCATTCTCCTCCTAATCCTTTCCTTGTTCTAATATTCTGACTCTCTCTCTCTTGTCTTGATAAACATCGCTAGGATTTGATCTAACTTAGCGCCCATACTCTCAACTCCTTATCATACTTCTTCGCTTCCCCACAAAGTTAATTCTTGTTCTAACCATCTTAACAAGATAGTTCACCTTGTGGGTTTCCATAAAGATTTAAATTCTATGAATGTTATCCAATGTTCAAAAAAACATTTAACATTTCCAAAAAGAATCTCCCATTCTTATTGCCAAACTTTTTCCCAAGAAAGAATTCATATAGATAAGCTTTTGATAAAACACTTTTCTTTCCTTTATATCCAAAAGGATTCGATTACCCTCTCAGCTACATAACTGAGTGGAGTATATCCCTTAGACTCTAGTCCATGATTATCCTCAAATGGGTAATAACCCTCAAGTTGATCCTTAGATACAAAATTTCACGGAACATATTCCTCCATTTTATCACTTAAAGAAAATACACTTTCTTCTGCCAAAGGAGGAACATAAAGATTCCTAAACAACATGGTGGAGCTCACACTATACTCTGAGAACATATCATTAGAAAGTGGTAAGGCTTCTAATTTGATTGAAGAGACCAAAAGCAAACAATTAAAGTTGACAGCCTTTCTCAGAGTGATAAGTCGAGTTATAAAATGATAAGCTTCTAGCGCTAAAGACTTTACAAAGTATAGGCTAGTGATCCACCACTTCCACTCTTGGAATATTGTATAGATACCAATTCCCTACATAGTGCTTTTAATCTTCCTTGACTCTCTCACATTCTAGACAACTTGCTATCACTCTTCAATCTCTTTCAGAAATAAAGAGATTTCCCATCGACTAGGAATTTAGTTACTCCTAGATGACTCAATTATGATTTAAAAAGAATTTCCTACCTCACAAGGTTTTTAAAATCTGTAGAGTTAGGAATATACCAAGTGCATGTTCTACAATTTACTCCCTTATACAATCCATCAAAGGCCCATCCAGGACATGACAGAGGTGAACAACCAAAAATATTCTAGTATAGCCACCTCAATAATTTAAATCAATGTCAAAGAATAAGCAATTTCATTTTCAACAATAAGTCAAAAGTTTGAGCTCAATAAATTGAATTTTTGACCAACTAGTCATAAATAAATAATCTTCAAAATTTGGTGGCTAGACCATTCCAAAAATTAAGGAATAAAACAATGAAAAATTCATGCAAATATTTAAAAAGGAATTTCTCCAAAAATTCAAGAAGTGTCAAAATCAAAAGATATACTGACTATGCACCATGTGACTGACTGAGTCACTGACAAGGGAGTAGATTGTTGTATTACACTTAGGTTTTCCAAAAACTTACAGTGATTTAGAGACCATGCTACTAGCACAATAAACAAATAAGTCCTTTTAGACTTTCTCTACACTCAAAATCAAAAGATTAAAACACATCCACCCTTACATCGTGGAAAATTTATCATTCATCACATAGATGATATTCAAAGATGGAACACACACTTCTTTTTTTTATTTACAAAACTCTATTCCCTACCTCCCAGAATTGTTTAGTTAATCAAATTAGTCTAAATATCTCGATGATGATCTCATTCTTCATTGTAATTATTCTTTCTATCTCCACCAAGAGACAAATACATAGCTCTCAACTTTTGTCCAAAAATGCTATGAAAAAATAACTAATAACTTCTCCTTGCAACTGTTACAAATTATCTTGCAACTTCATGTAGAATCTTAACAAAGGAATGATACTAATCCCAATCTTTTCATCAAAATATTTCCCAAGAGGATCCTCTTCATATATGTCCTCAACTACATATAGGCTTCATGTGTTAATAAGGGAACTCTTATTCTCCTTCAGTTATGCACGATTCTTTGAATATGGTAATTAGTTTTTTCATGAATCTTTAGTAATCAAAAAGCATTTCCAAGTCCTGTACTATTTTTCCAAGCATTTTATGCCAATACATCACTACTTGTCTTTCATTGATCCTTTTATCTCTCTTAACTCATTCCAATCCATTCTAGGGTTAGACAAGAACCTAATTTATCTATGTATCGTTTGATACGATTTCTAAAATATTCCAAACTCAGTTACTTCTGCACATGGTTGATTACTTCAGGATCTTTCCATCCTTAAGTTCTTGAGATATAAAAGTGATCTTGAATTCATATAGACACTTCTCTACCTGAGATCTTAGTCTAATAAACATTTTGACCAAGGTTTTACCTTTCTAATCCAAATCTCATAATCTTTCCGTTATACATCCTCAATAGAATTAAATTGACTGATGGATTCCTCAGTTGGTTTACTCTTAACCGCTGACTTGATAAAGTGTTGGATAACAGTCCTTCTAACAATTTTCTTGGTTAGTCTATTATGCCATCTCGCATATAACCAGTTTCAACTTTAGACTCATATCATAGTGAGCAAATAGATTCCAGAGTTGAACCTGGTTAGCTCTGATACCACGTGTAACATGCCAATTGTTCTACCAACTAAGATTTACTAAATTTTAACTTGAAAGTAAATAAATCATGAATTCATAACAAGCATAATAAAATTTTTTCCTTTCTTTTATTTTAAAAATGCACATTTGAAACACATTCCAAACTCCCATTGCATAAATCAAATTTCCTTTTCTCAATTAAAGAATTGAATATTTCTCATTATAACTTTTCTTGACATAGATACATACAAGCTTCAAGAGCTAATTGAAAAATAGAGATATGATTGTATACTTGTCTATCTTCAATATTCCCGGCTGCCAACTACATGAGGGGAAGCATCACTCAATTGATTTACCTCCAACCATAGACTAACTGCCATCCCTCGAATGTTTACCAAACTGGTAAACAACCCTACCCTTCGATGAAGGGATTGGTATGGTAACCCCAAATAAAATAGGCCTAATTTGAGCAAGGTGTTATGTCCTACATTAACTAGTACTATCATACTATGGCTACAACCATCAAAATATGCAATCCCTACTAGAAATGTAAACCTGGATCACAGTGAACCTAGACAGTGTAAACATTGGCAATTTACAACACTTTGGCCAATTTTTCTTATCTCATATTCACCCACCCTTCTATCTCAATTGGGAAAGACAACAATCTCTATACAAAAGTTATTCCCTTACCCATGGATCAACAAATCCCAGGAATAACCCCACCTAACATATGCATCATTCTCTACACATAGGATATTCCCTTTCCCATGGATCATCAAATCCAAGGAATATTCACGCTTAAAAATTACATCAAACTCTATTCTATGTTATTTCCCCTCTTCCATGGATCACAAATCCCAAGGTTAACCTATCCCAAGTTTCATCATGACACCTATGTCAAAATAACTCTTCTTGCAAATTACAATTTACTATCTTTCCCCTTATACAATCAACTAATCATACTCAAACTAATAAATATACATAAAGTCCCATATAGACACAAATCTCTATTACTGAGATTAATTTTACTTTCACAACACAATTTTAACTTACTTAGATATATATACATATAAATACTATTATATAATCAAGTTGATAATCACATTGATTTAAACAATAATGTATTCGACACAAAATGCCTACAAAATAGAAAAGCATAATAAAAGAGAAATCCCCATGCCTGTGATATAAGCTCCCAAATGAATCAACAAGATTCACTTGCTTAAGCTCCTTCCAATGAACTAAAACCTCCTTCCAAGTAAAATAATTCTCCTTCTACACTTTCAAACCCTTCCTCACAACTTCAAAGCAAAAATAGCAAAATCTCTCAATGTTAATTCAAAAATGAAAATAGCAGAATAAGAACGCTCTCAACAAAACTTGTGTGTATTTGAATGAGAGAGAGAGCTCCTCTAAATAGAACAACTCACAAAAAGCAATATGACAAAGCTCTCAAAACTAACTCAAAACTCAAAAGCAAGAAGAGAAGGCTCTTGACTGAAAAATGTGCAAGCAAAAATGAGGGAGAGCACCCCCTTTTATACTAAAAACCTAAGGTGTGGTCTAAAGATAAGCAAATAAATATGCCACCTTTCCTTTTATTTTGCAACCAACTCAAAAATGTCAACACAATGGTGACATGCTTAACAAAAATCTAAAATTAGTTTCATAAAACCAAAACAAACTTTCTAAAAATAAAAGAATGTTTGTTTAAAAACTATAAGGTAAAAACATTAACCATCAATGTCCTAAGCGCTTGCATAGATTAAGGATAAGCATGATCCCCTTAACACCATAGCCTCCTAACATATCCCACACAGGATCTTTGGGGAACATCGTCAGCCTAACACATATGCTCCCACAGTATTAAGCACTTTATGTGCTATTTGAAAAGGTTTAAAGCACAAAGTTTATGAGGTGAGTGGTAAGACTTAAAATCTTACTCACTCCCTCCCCATTGACCACCCCACAAGCACTTTATGCGCTGCCACCTTGTCTTTAGGGCCTGTGTGCCTTATAAGGCCGCCACCCTCTTAAGACAAGCCATCATTCGATTAAAACATATATGAAACATATCCCTTTCAATAACACTTTAACACCCCTTTTATTATTATTCTATTATGTTTAATCATTTTAAACTATGATTTAATCACCTTTAATCATATTTTATTAAAACTATTCTTTTATTTTTCAATAAATATGATTTTATATATTTCTTTTCTTTTAATCACCAAAAAAACAATATTTACGAAAATCAATTTCTGAAAATCTAATATAACTCATAACCAAAATGCATTTAATGTCGTAAACTCTTCATAGACTTAACGTCGAAGAATACAAAAGAGATGATAATTCTTGCATAGTCCAAAATGATATCTCCATATCTAGGTAAAATCCAAACCATAGACACTATCTCACAACTTAGATCACTTGCCGCTACCCACACTGACTCGACTCAACCTAGGACAAAATAGGATGTGTGTGTGTGCTTCTCAGTTTAGGCTTCTCTTTTATGTTTACCAGACCAAGTCCTTCTCCTAAGTGATACCTCCCCTCTTTTCTGGAGGGACAACCTGTTCTTGCATCCACTTAGATCATCACCACAGTAGTTAGCTGATCAAAATATCATCATTAATTATACAAGACATTGCATTATTCTTCTTCTCATCATATTGCACTCAAGATAGATAACACACATAGATGCAAAGATTCATAACTACTTTAATTTTCACAAAATATCCAATCTATAGTAAATGGATAAAAACACATATATAGATGCAGAAATCCATAATCACTCACTTTCCAAACAAATTAACCAATCTAGGTAAATAGTAAGTAGGTAGAAACACATGGGGTGTAACAAGGGGTTTGGGGGCAATGCCCCCAAGATGGGTTCAAGGGGCAGTGCCTCTTGCGGGGTCAAGGGGCAGTGCCCCCAAAACCTCAAACAGTTTTTATTATTTTATAAAGACGCTGGGAGTTATTTTTTCTATTAGCCGACATAAAACAAACCCTATTTTGTAACCGACATAAGTCTTGTTAAAAATGGATTAGGGTTAGGGTTTCTGTTGATATTGTATTGTAGCATTTTGCAGTGATATTGAATTGCAAGGATTGCTGGTTGTAATCAGTTTGATTTGTTGGATAATAATATTGGACTCTTTGCTGGTAGATGTACCCTGAGGTTGGGTAAACCACGTTAAAAATTGTGTCTCGCTATTATTATTTCTATGTATTTTCATTCCTCCATTTAATCTTTATTTGCATTTAATTGATATCATTTTCCGACTAACCCTAATACCAAGAAAACATGACTTAATGTAGACTGATTGGTCCAACCTTTTCTTTGGGAACTATTTGACACCTCAACAAAAAGCATGTTGATGTGGCATCATATTTGATGATGCACCATGGCCCTAAAACCTTAGTTAGACGCAGGGGCCTTGCCAAGTAAGCTACTGTAAATTTTTTGGATTGATTTGAAATTGCCACGTATGATTTTGAGAGGCATGAAGTCAGGGTGCTCAACTATTGGGTCCTCTCCCCTAGCGCAAGAAAATATACAATGGAAGTATAGAGAAGAACATATTTCATAAGATTTATTTGTAAAAATATTAGCAAGCAATGAAAGTAAAACCAAAGTTGTGACATGTCTGTATAAACAAAGGTAGGAAATTTGCATATGTAAAGGAGTGTTTTTTAAGTTTACTTGTTTTGTTTGTGACAATAGTAGAGAGTTTTTTTTTTGTTTCTAATATCCATATCCTATAAAAGGGATTATCTAGAATATATACAATTATGTTTTAATAACTAACATTTTATTTTATCTTTTTTACTACCCATTGTTGGTCCATCATTTTCACTCTCAAATCCTATAATGATATGTCTTGTTGTTCTACATTGAAAAAGGAAGTGGAGCAAAATAAATATGTATACATTTATTTGTTGCAAATAAATGTATTGAGGAAGAAAAATATGATTGTTCAGTAGAGATAGGTACTTGCACGGATTTTTAAATTGACCCTAATTCCTTTTATTTTCTTGTATCATTTATGTTTTTATATCTCAATATCTTAAATCTTAATAGAACAATTAAGATACAAATTTATATCTTCAACTAATTTTCAATCTAAGTACAACAATTAATTTATTTATTATCTTTTTTTTTTTAATTCATGGGTAAATGCTTTTGACCGGAGCTATGAACTGGCTACAATATTAGGGGGGCAGGGGGGAGACTGGACCTTGTGACCATCTTTATCGCAATAGAATTACTTAGCCAATCGAGCCAGGGCCCCTGCCCATTTATTATCTCTTGTTAATATGTAAAGTTACATTTTTTTTCCCTTACACAAATCTGAAGTGCCAATAATAAAATATAGTCACACTCTTTTTAAAAAATTGTCCAACATTAATATGTATTAAGTAGGTTAAAAAATCATATCCCCTCACATAAATTGTGAGGCTACATAAATAAACACATAAAGCTTCATTCCACAAGGATATCGTATATTAATACTTTTCAATAGGATGTCTTATAAGTGCGCAGATAGTTTGACAGCAAGAAAAGCAATCAAAAGTAGAGATCAACTCCAATTGATGATGAACAAACATGGAACAAAATCGACCACCTCAAGTTAGAATAATTTTGCTCCCCTTTTTTGGGATTGTTGTTGTTGAGAAAGTATTTGATCCGGCCACAAGAAAGCTCTAATAGGATCTCTAACCCCTCATAACCTAAAGTTAGTCGTAGAGTATGCAGTCTATAAAGAATGTGAAAAATGTAACATATTCAACATGTGTCAAAAAATAGTAAGTACTAAAAATAAAAGAACAAAAATTTAAAAAATATTAAGTGAATGAAGGATTTCCCACATTTTTAGTTACTAACTTTTATTTATCGCTAAAAATATTTATAATACCACACTTAACAAAATGAAAATAGAGAAAATGAAGGAAAAGACCACGCTTAACAAAATGAGAATAGAGAAAATGGAAGAAAAGATTACACACTAAGATAGAAGACTAGGGAGAACCCAATATCTAATCATAAAAGAACATAAGAAGAGCAAATAAAAAGCTCGAATATCTCATGTTAAGATTTGTTTTTAATGTAGCCCAAATTAGAACCATCAACATATTAGGACTTCATATATCATATGCTGAAGATTAGGTATGCATTCACTAAATAAACTACCATATCATTTGCACTTCACACCAACTCTAAATAGTAAAGTAGTCTATGGTTAGTCTCCCACTCTAAGAATTAAATGTTAATACTAGCACTTGCACCCATAGGAGGTTCAAGGAATACGCCGGTAGGAACAACTGACGAGCTTAGAAATTTGTCGGTGGAAATTTTTTTATGGCGTGAGATAATTCTGAGCACTATAATTCTCAAATATAAAAGCCTATCGATTAAATATAATTAAAACAAATTCCTTATTGAATTGTTAATACCCATTTAGAAAATCTCTTAGGTAAAGGTTTATTTAGTTTTCCTTTGCTCCTTGATCTTTTAAGGTATGGGTTCTACTTATTGTGGACCAATAAAAGTTGTATCTATATTCCTAACACATTGTTACAACTCCTTAACTCCATCCTTTGCAGCTTTTGGGGTCTCTAGCTTTGACAACATAAAGTAGTATCCCACTTTTTGGCATGAGTGGGACCCACAAATTAACATTTTAATTTTTAAAATTTTTTCTTTTAATTATAGCAAGTAATTGGTAAATAATTTTAAAATATCATAAATTAATAAATTGTGATATTTCCTATGCAAATTTTAATTCTAATTAAGTCCAGAGAGGCATAACTAAAGTGGCAACTGTTAGTTTTTATGATCAAAATTAAAGCAATCAGAAAATGCAACACAATGAACAATGAACACAACAAGATACCCTGGGAAAACCCTCCAACTTGACGGGAAAAACCCAGCAACAATATATCTCTTATATATTGAATGATAAGAACAACAATCTGCTTTACAATGGCCACATCCAAGGCCTACAGGTATAGCTTCACTTCTTGAAGCACAATGAATAAGTTCACACTTGATAAATCTGATTTGCTCTTGAAATAACTTGATCTGCTCCTTAGAAGTCTGCTCTGCCTTTTGAATTTTGCTTGTAATTGAATATCTTCGAATGTTTTGTCTTGAACAATGAGGAATCATTATATATACAAGTGAGAGTGAAGAGACGCATCTCTTCAATCTCCCTGTCGGCCTCCATCAAAAGTTATGTCTCCAAAATAATTCAAGAAGCTAGCTGGAAGTGGGAGCCCGACGCTGAACTGCCAACATCAACACTCCCTCTTAGCTAGGGAGGATACTTCCAGCTGCATAAGACATATCACCTCATCATGATGTCAACCACAATGGCTACACTCATATGTGAAAAGAAAGATACCACCACATTGTGATATCAGATATCACCTCAATATGATATCAACCATAATGGCTACAACAATGTATAGTTTGTACAAGTGTTCATCACTTACATGACATCCACCATGGCTCTCCCAAAGGGTGGAATCAAGGGATTTCATCTTGAACTTCTCTCATAGAGAAGAACTCGTTATCAAGGGATTTCACCTCAAACTTCTCTCACAGAGAACTCGTTATCAAGGGATTTTACCTTGAACTTCTCTCACAGAGAAGAACTCGTTATCAAGGGATTTCACCTCGAACTTCTCTCACAGAGAAGAACTTGTTATCTAGCGATTTCAACTCGAACTTCTCTCACAGAGAAGAACTCGTTATCAAGGGATTTCACCTCGAACTTCTCTCACAGAGAAGAACTCATTATCAAGGGATTTCACCTTGAACTTCTCTCACAGAGAAGAACTCGTTATCAAGGGATTTCACCTCGAACTTCTCTCACAGAGAAGAACTCATTATCAAGGGATCACTAATACTGAGACTCTTTCTCAGTTAAGGCTGTATTCTCCACTATACCAAGCTTATCTCGAAAGTACACAAACTTTAACTTGGAGAGAGGCTTGGTGAGAATGTCTGCCGTCTGCTCATCAGTGCTGATATACCTCAACTCTATAGCTTCCTCAATACCATATCTCTGATATAATGGTATTTGATCTCAACATGCTTGGTTCTATCATGAAACACTAGATTGACAGAAAGCTTCACACAACTCTGGTTATCACAATGAATGATAGTAGGCTCCATTGATTGTCCAAACAATCCTGTAAGGAGCTTATGAAGCCATACTACTTCTCGAGCTGCCATACAAGCTGCAATATACTCTACCTCTGTTGTACTCAATGCTACAGATGACTGCTTCCTACTGCACCAGGGAATCATAGCAGATCCCAAACTAAAGCAACATCCAGAGGTGCTCTTCTGATCAGTGACACACCCTGCCCAATCAGAATTAGTATATCTATGCAGCTTCAAGTCTACACCAGAAGAATATCTCAAGCCATACCCAACTGTGCCACGCAAGTATGTTAGGATATGCTTCACTATAACTAGATGTATTTGCCTTGGTTCACACATGAACTAACTAAGTGCACTCACTGCATAGCAAATATTTGGTCTAGTATTAACTAGATACATCAATGATCCAATCATTTGTCTATACATGCTAGGATCCACCAGATCTGAACTAGTTGTAGCCTCTTTTAACTTCAACAAATTTGTCTCCATCGGTGTAGACATCGGTTTGCAATCCATCATACCAAATCTCTTCAAGATGTCTATAGTATACTTCCTTTGACTTAGAATGATCTCATCTGGTTTCTGCCATACTTCTAAACCAAGGAAGTAATGTAAGAGACCAAGATCCTTCATTTCAAATTCTGAAGCTAACTCCTCCTTACATTTGAAAATGAGGTGATCTTCTCTGGTAATAAGTAGATCATCAACATAGAGAACCAAGATTAATGCGTCGCCATCAATTACCTTGAAGTATAGGTTTGAATCAGCATCATTCTTGGAGAAACCCAAGCTCATCATGTATCGATCAATTCTTTCGTACCAAGCATGAGGACCCTGCTTAAGGCCATACAAAGCCTTCTTCAGCTTGCAAACATGAGACTCCTTCCCATGAACCTCAAAGCCATCAGGTTGCTCAATATATACCTCTTCCTCGATTACACCATTTAGAAATGCTGTCTTCACATCCATTTGGTGTATTTTCCATCCTTTAAATGCTGCAATAGCAATCATGGTTCTGACAGATGTATAATGAGAAACTAGAGCAAAGGTTTCCTCATAATCTACTCCCTCTTTCTGAGAGAATCCTCTAGCCACGAATCTAGCCTTGTACTTCTCAATGCTTCCATCAGCCACATGCTTGATCTTGAAGAGCCACTTAGAAGAAACAACAGATTTTCCTTCAGGTCTAGGTACGATATCCCAAACATCATTCTTGAGGATGGATTGATACTCTTCAGCCATAGCATCTCTCCATACTTGCTGACTAGTAGCTTCCTCAACACTAGAAGGCTCAGACTCAATAATTTGACTCATTAATAACACATAATCTGAGAACTTATGAGGTCTCTTGCTTTCTCTAAGAGATCTTTGAGGAGCTACATATTTTCCCGCCTCTTGCATGTTTTCTTGAGTCCACCGAGGCCTTTTTCGTACTACAACAATATCACTAGGTCCATCAGTTGGTTCCAAAGGCTCAACTGGATCATCATCTTCTTTTGAATCAAAAGCCTCCCTCTGAATCTCAGGAGTATGGCCAACTTCCATATCCTGAGGAGACTCTTGGTCTTCATTATCTATCTCCATATGAATGCTCTTAGATCTTTTGAATGCAACATCCTCTTCAAATGTAACATCCCTGCTCATCTTAATCAACTTCTAACCTAGAATGTAAATTCTATAGGCTTTTGAAGTCTCACTATAGCCTACAAATATTCCCTTCTTGCTAGATGGATCTAACTTTGTCCTTTTATCTTTTGGTAAATGAACATACATTGGACAACCAAAGATCCTCAGATGACTTACTTCTGGCTTCACCCCTGTGAATGCTTCTTCAGGAGTCATGTTTTCTAAAATGCAGTGAGGGCTTCTATTCTAAACATAAACAACTATCCTAGATGCTTCAGCACAAAGCAAGGTTTGTAGATCTTGGTCATGAATCATAGCTTTGGTGGCTTCCACAATAGATCTATTCTTCCTTTCTGTAACACCATTCTGTTGAGGGTTGTAAGGGACACAGAACTCCCTCTTAATCCTTGCTTCAATGCAAAAGTTACGGAATCCTTCAGAGGTGTACTCCCCTCCGTTGTCAGATCTCAGAACTTTGATCCTCTTCCCAGATAAGTTCTCTACCTGAGCTTTAAACTCTTTGAACCTCTCAAGTACTTCTTTAGATTCTTTAGATTTTAAGAAATAAATCCAAGTCTATCTAGAGTGGTCATCAATAAAAATAATGTAATACAAGAAACCACTCAAGGAAGCAACAGACATTGGACCACATAAATCAGAATGAATGAGATCTAGAATACATTTAGATCTACTTTCTCTACTATGAAATGGACTTTTAGTATTCTTACCCATGGCACAACCTTTGCAGGTACCTTCATGCTCTTGGTTGAATTTCAGAAGACCCGTGACCATCTTCTCCATGAAAGGTAGAGCTCGAAAGTGTAGGTGAGCCAATCTTTGATGCCAAAGATCACACAAGCTTGAAGAATCATGTACTAATGCTTGAAGTGGATGAGTGAGTAGCCTATAGAGGCTCTCATGTCTAACTCCAATTACTCGAGCAATCTTGAAGTTGGAATTCTTTATCCACACAAGAACTTTGCCTTTAGAGAAGGCAACTTGGTATCCCTTGTCTTCCAAGGCAGAAATAGAAACCAGATTTTGTTTGATGCCTGGAACATAGAGAATGTCACTTAACTTTAGGGTAATGCTAGAATCCAAGTAGAGAGTAGAGATCCCAATCCCTTTCACTGAATAGCTAGCATCATCTCCAATGATGACTTGTTCACTAGAATTTCCCTCCACCAAGTTTGATAAATGCTCCTTAAAACCAGTGATGTGCTGAGATGCACCACTATCAATTAGCTAAGTGTTAGTGTCGGTAGGTACATTGCTTAACAATGCCAAATAGAACAAGTATTCACTTGAGTCCTTCTAAAGAGAGGCATCATCAACATCTGCAATGGTGGCCTGATGCTTAGGCCTGGATGGACAATACTTGGCAATGTGACCATACTTGTCACACCTAAAGCATTGGATTTTGGAGAGGTCCCTCTTCTTCTTGAATGTGGGAGCACCATTAGTTCCATTATCTCTATTCCTCTTGAAGAATCCTTTCTTCCCATTGTTGCCTTTCTTCTTAGATGATTGAGAGGCAAGGACATGAATGTCTTCATTTGTAGAGCTTTGACCAATTCCTCTAGTGGCCAATCTAGACTCCTCTTGAATGCAATCTACCCTCAATCGATCAAACTTGGGAAGCTTCGATCTTGCACTGATTCCTTGAATGTAGGATTCCCATGATGAAGGAAGACCATTGAGAGCAAGCATGGTCAAGTCTTTGTCATCAACCACATGACCAATTGAAGAGAGATGATTTCTCAATTCCAAAATCCTCATGAAGTAAGAAATAACCGTTTCTCCTTTCGGCATTTTCACATGATGTAGTTGTTGCTTCAGTGCAAGAGCCCAGCTAGTGTTGTTGATTTCGTACATCTCCTCCAAGGTTTTGAACATGTCCCTTACTGTCTTCAACTTGGAGACAATTAGAACAATATGATCTTTAACGGAGTCAACCAATATCTTCTTCGCCTTGATGTCTTACTTTTTCCACTGTAACTTCTCTTCTTCCTTCGATGGTTTGGGAACTTTGGTTTCCACAAACTCGGCCAAGTCATTTTCTTCCAAGGTGAGCATGATTCTAAACTTCCATGATGTGAAGTTGGATGCTCCTTCAAGTCTATCCTCAATTTTAAGACCGTTCACCATCTTGACTAAAATAGGGATAATAGAGAGTATTGCTGCAATGACAAATCTGATCACGATCTTCTTCAAACCCGCTCTGATACCATGTTAGTTTTTATGATCAAAATTAAAGCAATCAGAAAATGCAACACAATGAACAATGAACACAACAAGATACCCTGGGAAAACCCTCCAACTTGAGGGGAAAAACCCAGCAACAATATATCTCTTATATATTGAATGATAAGAACAACAATCTGCTTTACAATGGCCACATCCAAGGCCTACAGGTATAGATTCACTTCTTGAAGCATAATGAATAAGTTCACACTTGATAAATCTGATTTGCTCTTGAAATAACTTGATCTGCTCCTTAGAAGTCTGCTCTACCTTTTGAATTTTGCTTGTAATTGAATATCTTCGAATGTTTTGTCTTGAACAATGAGGAATCATTATATATACAAGTGAGAGTGAAGAGACGCATCTCTTCAATCTCCCTGTCGGCCTCCATCAAAAGTTATGTCTCCAAAATAATTCCATCAAAAGTTATGTCTCCAAAATAATTCAAGAAGCTAGCTGGAAGTGGGAGCCCGACACTGAACCACCAACATCAACAACAAGGGGTGGAGTTTAATGGTGTGTGTTAACAAAAACTATTAAAGAGCTGACATATAAAAATAATTACATCCAGAGAAGTTATCCATTGGCATTAAGGGGATGATTATGTACATAAAAATAAAATAATGTGTATAAATATAAGTAGTACTCAAACATAAATTTGCAAAAAATAAAATCAAATAAAAATAGAGCAAATTGAATTGGGAGAAGAAGTTTAATGGATAAGGAGAGAAGTTTAATGGGTAAAGGCACTATGCAACCATCTTCTTTTTTGTATTTTTCTTACAAAATGAATTTATGAAGTGATGCAATGCTATGCTACTCATTAAAATTAAAAGAAAATTGTAGTTAAAGTGTAGTTTAAATTATGAAACCTATAAATTATAATTTATTTAATATTTTTCTTGCATAAACAAATCTTTGAAAACCACAAAGAAAATTATTTACTTTAGTTTAATGAGACCTAGAGTTAGGATTCTTTAATCTTTAAAAACCACAAAGAAAGTTAATATTTAGTTTAATGACATTTGTTTTAAATTTGACTATGGGAATTAATTCCTATAAAAAAATTATATTTAAGTTTTTTTTCCATTAAAACTAATTCTTAGAACTAAGAATTGGAAAATAAGAAAATCAACCACTCAAGGTAAATTTTTTATCAAGGCAAATTACTTTATTTTAGTTTAATGAGGACTAGGGTTTTTTTTCCTATCATTTGGATTAAATTATTGAAAAATATTCCATTAAAAACTAAGTTTTAGAGCTAAGAATTGTCTTGCATCCCACAAAGAAAACTAATTACAAGGTAAATTACTTTAGTTTAATGCGGGGTAGGATTATAAAGTAAATAAAATAACCGTTTAAGTAAAACTAGCGTGTACATAAAAATAAAATGGAGTTGGGATAGTTTTTTTAAAATAATAGGCATATATTTTTAAATAATTATAAATAGATAGCCAACTCAAACATAAATTCAAATTGAATTGGGAGAAGAATTTCAATGATAAGGAGAGAAGTTTAATTGGTAAGGGCACTATGTAGCCATCTTTTTTTTAATGGGTATAATTTTATTTATAGAAGGTTAGATTAGCATTGCCTATTAGCCGACATAGTTTATTAAATCAATGAACATAAAAATAAAGCCAATAAAATAATGTGTATAAATATAAGTAGTACTCAAAACATAAATTCAAATTGAATTGGGAGAAGAAGTTTAATCGATAAGGAGAGAAGTTTAATTGGTAAGGGCACTATGTAGCCATCTTTTTTTTAATGCGTATAATTTTATTTATAGAAGGTTAGATTAGCATTGCTTATTATTTACTCTTATTCTATTTACATGCTCCTCATTAAAATCTATAACAAATCTTTGAAAACCACAAAGAAAAATAATGAGAGCTAGGGTTAGGGTTCTTATTGAAAATTATTCCATTAAAAATTAATTGTTAGAGCTAAGAATTGCAGCTACATTCCACAAAGAAAAATATCTATGCTAGTCTAATATTATACAAAAGCAACATATTTAGCAAAAACCTATGTAAACATATTATATTTAATCAATCAAATCCATCCTATATTACATCAATCTACTAGCATTCTTATCTTTAAAAAATCTAATTTATGGACTCTTTTACATATGCCAGTCTTTTAAATATTTGTTAATAAAATGTTTCTTACACTTCATAGTAATATTTTCAGCATAACTTGAATTAGAACTAAAATGTTTTCATCAATTTTTAAACATAGATTATTAACATTACTTAACACATGTTTTTTTATAATTTCTTGTTGTATATTTTATGTATTAGTTTTTAAAACAAGAATAACTATTAGTTTACATAGATATTTTCTCATATTTCATAACTCTTTTGTATATACCATAATTTATTAATTCTTTTTATTAAAATAAGAATATGATCAATATAAAGGGCACTATTATTTTTTAGAATATTTTTCTATTATTTGCTTGTTGTACATAGGTCTTTGACTTTTGTAATAAAACTATTTTGATTAGAAAATAGAAAATAAATAGAGTATTAAAATAAATATATTAAAATCTATGTTTTTGGAAAGCTTACTCAAGAGCTACATTCTTGCAAAATTTATGTTAGGATGACTTTGTACAAAATTTATGTCATGATGATTTCATTTGCTCATGAAAATGGTGATCTAAACTAATGTTTTGAATCTAATGAAATCCTTCCATGTGGTTTGGAGGGAAAAGGATGCCACATAGAATGTTCAATGGACACATATATACACATCAATAATGTCATCTATAATTAACTTAATCTAATTTTCCTTTTGTCCCAAGATTGAAGCATACTAACATAAATTATTAAATCACCATGTGTCCCACAAATGGGGTAGAGCCTTATGCTTCCACCTTTACAAGAGCTCCAAGACATTTATGATTTTTAGATTTTAAACAATCCATATCTCCAAGTCATGTAGAAATTATAGAAAAATTGCACTTTATTATAGATAAATGTAAGAGGAGTTAAAAAAAATTCTCTAGGTATAGGGACATCATGATCATGACCAACATGCATAATAATATGACCTTGTGGGAGTAGTGAAGAGGAAGCAACCCTATTATTGGTGCTCATCTTGGCATTGACTTATAGAGAAACATATAAGGAATGCTAAGATACATCCTTATTTTTACAAAGGAGGGATTGACATAAACAACAACCAAACATGTAAACATCAGAAAATATATCCTACTTAATTCTGAATTAACATTTCAATAGAGCCAATTTGCAACTAACACAAATTCGAACTAGGTGTTGAAAGTTGGGAGTCTCGGCCTTGGATGCTAGTGCTTTGTTCAGATATCCACACTTTATGTTGTCATTCATTCAACATAGTATGACAAACATATGTATTCTAGAATGTTTCACGTCTTCCCAACAATTTTTAGTTTAACCTGTATGACTTTTGGCTAAAAATGCACAACAAAATAGAGGAAAACAAGCGTAATACACCAATGATGAAGATAAAATTAGAAATGAAATGGTATATTTAGATTTTATAGAAATGACAAGAAAAAAACAACCAAACCTCCATGTGGTTGAGCACTTTCTAGATACATGTAGTTGAAGAGAGAAAAGAATGGTTGGGAACTTGCTTAGGAGCTTACCAAGTATGGTCAAGCCCCTGATTTGGTCTTTTGACCTCCACAAACAACCAGATAATAAAGAGAATAAAAAAGGGTGTGTGCTCCTATCCTATGTGCATCTAAGAATTTTAGGATGCAGTGACAAAATGCTAGGAGTATCTCCTTGGTCTATGGGGAATAATACTAGTCCTAGTGTGTGAATTTGATAAAAAGGGTGGTGGCCTAAACCAATAGATTGCTAAGAGGGAATGTGATTGGATTTGATAACAATATAGATACTATTAATAAACCACTTTTGCAAAAAGATCAACATAATGATAAAGAAATAGGACAATAAAATATATTGTTTTAATAGGATTATGATAAAGCAAAAACAAAGAAATTCACTACAATGTTTATGGTGATTTGGACTTTAAGGAAGATCTTCAGGGAGAAAATTGTTGCTTGCTTCCTACTAAAAATACCTTCGATGGTTTGCAAAAGAAAGATTGGAGGAAACCTTGGGAGAAGCATAAGATTTTCTGGTGAAGGCTATTCTTTTGATAAAACCTGTAACTTATACAATAACAATGAGAACTTGAAGAAGTCCTACATGAAGGTTGCAGAGCTAAAGATAGAGAAAGAGAGTTAGAAGGAAGATACTATCCTCTATTAAAATAGGCCTTTTATTGTTCTTATCTTCTAGATTTGGTCAAGGTAGGCTATAGATACCAAAGCATGTCCGCATGGATGTTATATTTGTTAGGAAGCATTATGTGGTGGCAATCATTTCAAGGTGATGTATGGACTATGACACTAGCATGTCACACAAACATCTACACATTGCACTATCTTCCTAAGGAAAATGAGTCAAATTTGTCATGTGTGTTGAGGAGAGTGATGATAATAATGCTCTAATAACTTAGATTCTTGGAAAAATTTGGTGTAGTGGAAATAGGCCAAGGTTGAGTCCAAGTGGTCCTATAACATGCTATGAGAATTGACACTAAAGTGAGTTCAAGACGTAACGTGAAATTGTAGGGTATGCAATTTTTGACATTACAAAACCAACAGTTACAAAAGAGTAAAGAGTAATTACCAAGGAGTAGTATGACTCAAGTGAATAAAACACTACTTATAAGTGCAAGAGGGATACATATTTTATAATATTTATAAGCTTATACATAAAACTAAATCCTATATGAACCAAGTCATTATGGCAACAAATATTCCACTAGCAGGTAATCTAAGGACACAACAAACCTAATTTCTCAAAAACATAACAATGCTCAAAGACACATTTAATACATAATAGTGAGTAATGCCAATATTTTCTCCTTAATTTTAAGGTGAGAAGAAATTCTTAGCATAATATTACAAAACTTATATGTGCATAAGAGTTGCATGATTGATTATAGGGATGCGTCCTAGTAGGAGAAAGCATTATATTTCCTAAGTTTATAATGATAAAATTGTTCTTGATCTTCATCTAGAGGTAATCTTGTATTAGTAGAATTACATGATGAAGCATTAATTTGTATCTCATGCTAAAGATGAACATGTCATTAAAAAGTACAATTACCTCACATTTGAGTGAGAAAGCGTTAAATTTGATCATGAGAGTGATTGGGGTGTTAAACTCCTACCTATGCAAACATAACACAAGGTTTATTTTGAGAAATAAATTATGTTTTTCAAGTAGAAATTTCTAGGGATTAACCCCTCAATAGCAAGGTGAGTTAGATGGGTATTATTTAGTGGTGGAATGACACACTACCAAATAGTTAGGAATCAAAGGTATGATTCCTCTCTTGAAGGGAGATTGATAATCTCCCCAAGGTCTTTGGGTCACTGGTTCTCAACTTCATATGATAACTTAAGGGGAATTGTATGTTCTTTTAAACAAGGGGCCTAGTAAGAATCTCTTCAAAGTTTAATGGACAGGTCAAGTTAAGCTCATCTTTAGAGGGAAGTTGTAGAGTTACCATAAATGTTAGGTAAATATTAGATGACAATATATGTATGAATAGCTTGCAACAAACTTATATTTTATGATTTTTCAAAAAAAATCACAAGAGAAGGGTTAGAGAAATAGAGCCTAAGGTCCCAAGAAATAATGATGAACAATATAAGCTCCTCCTCAACCTATAGTGCCACAACCAAGGGAGGAACTAGTGCTATCTTCAAAAGGACACTCAATAATAAGGGCTTAAGACCATCACACACCATTTACGAATGATCAAGAGGGCATCAAGTTGAATTTGAGTGAAAAATTTGCCCATACCTACTCAATTTTGATCTTTAGGGTACCATGAATTATGTCTACAATAACTTCTTCATTTACTTGATCATTGAATTATGAGTTCTAAGCAAGTTTGTCACTAAAATCCTAAAAATAGTGATTAAGGAGTCAAAACCATATGATTATAAATCAAATTTGATTCATAATTCATTTTAGGGTTTCATTATTCTCAAAAATGTGGTGGTTAGGTACTAGTAGGTTCCATTCAAGCTAGAAGGTCAAAATTGTATGTGTGGGTAGGTTAGATGGGAAAAATAATAGGCAAAAATACTATAGACATGCATGGGAATGTCATTGTTTTGATAGGGAGGTTGTCAAATTTAATCACATGAAAAAACAAGTCTCTCACTCATTTTAATGGTGAGTGTTGGAGGACACATGTCATGTGATGATTGGTTAGGGAAAGTGACTAGGTGAGACATAGGAACATATCGCTAGCAATATAGGGCATTGATGACTTTGGGAAAGTACTACCATGTGTCAAGCCTTGATAGGTTAGCACATAGGGCCAAGGAAGGGAATACTGTAGAAGTCTAGATTAGAAGGCGACGTTGGCCTTGGAAGAGGTTAGATATGCAAAGAAACCCTACAAAATCATTTTATGAGTCATTCGGAAGTTCTAGGGAAGTGCGAAGGTCATTTAGACATTCAAACTTTAGACCAAAAGGCCAAAACTCTAAAGCTCTAGGATAATCTTGCAAACTTACAAATTGCAAACCAAGGATTGAGCTAGCCTCATATAGGAATGTGGAAAAGTGGAAAAGTGGAGGACAAAAGGACTTTGGACTGTGCCTTGAGGTCCATGAAAGTCCCACAAAACTCAGAAGAGGGAAAGAAAACTAGAGGAAGGCCATGATGATGCAAAGGAGACAAAGATGTAGGGGGATAGGGGAGGTTCAAACATTTGAGCTAGGTTCCTAAATATGCAAGGGTGTGCATACGTGGGGAAGAGAAGGGAACCAAGACTAAGGACAAAGTCTTGATGAACAAAGAAAGTCCACAAATGGGAGGAATGCAGGAATTGAAGGGATGGATGAACTTTTGACCAAGATGGTAGAAGTTTGTGAAGGATTCACAAATTTGTAGAGGAGGAATTGCACAGGGGAAGGAAAAAAAAGAAAGTGTTCAGGGAAGGAGGGTGTGGGAAAATGGGGGAAAGGACTTCAGACAAAGGTAAAAAAATCCACCAGTAGAGGAGAGTTTCACATTTTCGCATGATTATTAACTTAGAGTCTTTGTCTTGGAATTTCTTGATTTTCTTGAAGTGTAAGTCTATACCAAAAACATCAAAGACTTGAAAATGACAATCTTGAGTCTTCCACTAAGATTTTTAGTTTCACCAATTTTGACTTGACCTTTTTTATGGAGCAAGACAAACAACCAAGGGAAGTAACAAGGCACCAACAAAAGCAAGACAAGGACATCACAAAGAAATTGTAGGGGCCAAGATATTCTCTTTAATGGAATATCAATAGTGACTCTATAAAAAAAACTGAAAGTATTAATACATATTGAGTCCTCACACTAAGAGTGACACATACGGTGAAGGCTCAAGAAGACAAACAACAAAAGAGGGGTTCCCTGATTTTACCTAAAATTAGGTATGGTGTTGCAAGGCATAAATAAGGAGGAACTTGTAGCATATGTCTCACTTACCAACTATTCCTAAAGGTTATGGAAGTTTTTAAATAAAAGTGTTTATATATGCCTTTTAATGTGATAATTAACTAATGGTGTGCTATAAACTCAAACTTGAATGTGTAAAACCTTAAAGATAGTTTTATTCCCACACAAAACTTACCCTAATAATTAGACCATTCAAATCAAGAATAGAAAACAACATGGTCTTCTAATAGTTTGAAGAATGCATGATTAGAATGATGCTACACTTGCAATTCATGATTCAAAGCTCCAATAACTACTTTAGTTAATAATTAAAAAATTCAATAAGTAGTGGTGATAGATAATGTGAGAATTTGCTTTTGAGGGATACAATTGGTTTATAAGATATTGACATTTTTGTCTTTAAGTAGCTGATTACAACATTCTAGTAATATACACTAGGGGTCTCCTTTAGCTAAGTTGCCATGACTTAAAAGGTCCATTCCTTTAAAATCACTTTGATAGATGGTATAGATATTGTGACATACCATCATCCTCACCAACAAACTACAACCCCTTCAATATGAAATAGAAATTTGAAAAATACTTAACACAAATTTTCTTTAAAAGACTACTATGATATTGTCACTTTGGGTTTGTGGGAGACAAAGCAACAAAAATCTCCCCCCCCCGCTCTCCCACCCCATAAAATAACCTTAATCTTCTTGTGAATATTACATTCCAATAAATGTTGAGACAGATTCTTTCCACTAAGCATAGCCCTACGTAAGCCTCCATCTTAAGAAGATGCTTAAAGCCTTAAACCCTTTCTTTTAATCAGATAATTATGATAAAAACATAGTATAATACAATAGTATTTCTAGTCTTAAACTAGCCACGTGGACGACAAAGATTGGAAACTAGTCTGCCGAATGAACGAAAATAACGTAAAATGGGAATCGTTAACGGCAAAGTAACTGTCGGTATATATAGTTATTTTCCCGGCAGATTATTCCGGCAGTTTTAACGAGCCGGCTGGCGAAAAACTCGATTATGGTGCTCATTTTGCGCAAGTTTGGATTTTGCAGAGATTTGATATATAACATTAAATATTTGTTATGCAGGCCTAAAATCCTATAAATTTTCAGGCAAAGCCTCTGAAAGTTTTGCGTAGCAAAATGCATAACTCCAAAGGTTTGAGAGGAATGATAAAATTTCAAAAGCAGGGGAGATTTTGGAGAAATTTGAAAGTTTGATGTTCTTTTCATGTCTTGTGGTAGATCTTTGGTGGTTTTGCTTGAAAGTTGTAATATTTTTTCAATACTTGCGGTCGATTATGTTAAAAAATGGCAGTATTCGCCGTCTGAAGAATTCGTGTTTTTTAACTTCTAGCGCGGCACTGCAAATTCTGCTTGTTTCTGGCCGTCTTTGACCTGCAATTTGCAAGAACTGAAAAAAATTGATGCCTTGAAAGAAAGATTATTTGAAACTAGGGAAAAACTTACTTGCTTTAGTTGTTTCTGTGAAGCTTTGTGCCAGGAAGTTGCAACATTTCGCGAGGAATGAAAGAATTTGACGACTGGAAGGAAAGATTATTTGATAGAAAGGGAATATTTGTTTGTTTTCGTTGTTTCTGTGACGCTTTGACCCTAGCAATTTGGGGGAAACAACAGGATTTAACGTATGAAGGAAAGATTATTTGAGAGTAGGGATAAATTTGCTTGCTTTCGTTGTTTCTGTGAATCTTTGCCCTGGCAATTTGCAAGAAAGGAAAGATTTTTAAGCCTTGGGAAAATATTATTTGAATGTAGTGAAAAATTTGTTTGCTTTCGATATAATTTGACACCTTGAAGCAATCTTTAGAGCAACATACCGAGTATTGAAAGACAAACTGATAAATTTGTGATATTTAGAGCCAAATGCAACGCTTGTGAGAAAAAATGAGGAAACTTTGCCAGGGATCTTGTAAGGAGCGCTGCTATTTTAGAAGATATCTGTAAGGATTTGTTATCTCGGAGGCGCATTGTGAATCTTTCAAATGTCTGTCAGTTTAAGTGGTTTTAGGGTAGGCAAATTCATAATTACCTCCATTCAGGGCTCTTAGAAAGTGAAAACAGCGGCATTTGTACTTCATTAACTGGTTTTCAAGTGCAGATGCTAAAGACTGCCGAAACAAAATATTTGCAGAAAAGTCCAGAAGTAGTTAAGGGTTTCAAAAGATGAAGGCGGATCAAAAGGGCAATGGTAATAATCATAATAGTCGTGGTGGAAAGGAGGTTTTAAGGAAAGGGCCATGGATGCCTGAGGAAGATGAAATCTTGATAGAGTATGTAAGGCAGTATGGAGCAAGGGACTGGAACTCCATTGGAGCCAAAGGCTTGCTTCCTCGTACTGGAAAATCATGCCGCTTACGATGGGTTAACAAGCTCAAACCAGACCTTAAAAGGTATGTATTATGCAACTCCCATTTCTTTTTGTCTACAGAGAATTTTTGGATTTAACTGCTTAGAATTATTATGTTAGAAGCCTTAGGACTCTGGAATCTGGATGGAGTTTTGCGAGACAATTATCTAATGAAAACATTTAAGTTAAAAAGTTTTGAAGATATATATGTTGATTCATACTCAGGGTTTCAGATTTGATTTTCCTTTGCAAAATAAATAGTTTGAACAAGCAATTTTATTTTTTGAAGAGACATGAGTTTCCAGTCTATAGCTGTGATTTATTTTCTGTAAATGAAGAGAATAGTTTTGAAAAACCGAAAGAACAGAACTTTTTGACACCAAGTTTGTTATAGTTAGTGTAGATAAAAATTTCTTAGTCTTCTTTAGGGTTTGATATCAAACCCACATAATCTTTTAGTTATCTGATATACATAATCTTTTAGTTATTAAACTTAAACTGAATTCTCTTTTAAAATATTTGTTAAAAAAACCAGATCTAAGGTAGTTTAGTTTTAGCAGTCCAATGCTCTGGAAATGTTAGAAAAATATAGGTTGTTGCAGAGGTTTATCTCATAACAGAATAACATTTATATTGTTTAAAGAAATACACAGAACAAAATATGCCGAAGCATGTGTCTTTTTCCATAGCCTACCGATCCTCTTTCTCTGGTAATCTTAGGTTTCTCAATCTCTGCTACTGTTCCAAACAATTTTAGTAGTGGTTGGGGTTTACAAGGCCAACTTTAAAAACCAAAGTGATGACGAGTAAAATCATTAATTAAAATCAAACTACCCAAGAAAAAATGAAGGAAAAAAACTTTGGTGTCGAACATTTCTTAAAAACGTCAAAAAAAAAAAAAAAAATCCATGGAAATGAAATACATGTATGAACTTTGGCCATTTTAAAAGAAAAGGAAAAGGAAAAAAAAAAAAAAAAATCATATTTTATTAAAAATATAAATTATATATGAAAAAGAGGAAACAAAACATGAAAATGAAAATTTTCAAAACTATTTTATTAAGAAATGAAATTAAAAAGAAAAGCAAAAACAAAAAATATTCCATGTAATAACAAATAAAACATTATATCAAAATTTTAATATTTAAAATTATATTAAAATTTAACTTTAAATGTCTTTATCTTTGAATTATAATTATTTCAAACATGTGAACAAAATTATACTTTTTATTAAAAAAACCAACTAGTTCTATGTTAAGAATTGAATTGTTTTTTAATAAATAAATTAGAAAAAAAAACCTCAAGGCATCTCTACTTCCTAGTAATTTTATATATATATATATATATATATATATATGGATTTTTAAAGAAAGTTTAGAAAAATATCATATAAAAATTGAATTTAAATATATGGATATTTAAAGAAAGTTTAGATAAACATTATATAGGAGAGAATTTGATGATATTAAATATAATTTATAACCTTTTATTGTGATAAGAGATGTATGGAAATAAATAATTAATTTTGTATGTTTTCTTAAATAAAATAATAAATATTATTTGGATGCATAGAAATAAATAATTAATTTTGTGTGTTTTTTAAAAATAAAATAACATATTAGAGAAATTTTGGATTTATTTATTAAATAAGTGTATTTTTTGAAATTAAATAATTCAATTTTTTAATAAAAATTATTACTATTAATTATAAATAAATATAAAATTATATATTTATTTAGTAAGTTTATTTTTATAAAATTATATGATTGTTTAGTAAACCATCCATTATTATTATTAGACACATAGATGATATTTAATTAATTTTTATTTAAATTAAATTTTGAAATATAATAATAAAACTTTATATTATTAGTATAGTTATTTTATTTTACTTTAGAATTAGTTTATTTACTATATGTATATTAAAAATTATTTTATTTTATTTATATTATTTAATTTATTTTTATTTGAAGAGCTATTTTAGTTTTGTATGTAACTTTTAATATTACTTTTAGGAAAAGTCACCATTTATTAATTCTGCAATTCCTTTGTTTTGTTTTTCCTTTAAAAAAGTGAAAAATATAGTAAATATTATAAACTTATATGTTATTTCTTAATAGTTTTAGACATTAATATATATTTTAAAACTGTGATGTTTTTATATTTAAAAAATAAATACTAACTTTACTACTAAATAAAAATTAATGAATTTATTATATATTTATTTTTTTTATTGTTGACAAAGTAACAAAATACACATTTCTATTTATTTTATGTTTATATGTTTTATTTCTATATTTAATTATGTAGGTTATATAGGGCTATATATATCATCACAATTCACAATTCTACATAGATTTTGACAGTCTATCCAAAATCTCCCCTTTCATATGATATAACCTTTAAAAATTTTTGATTGTATTTTAAGGTGGTTGACCATCAAATTTAGGCCCCTAGGGTATATTTTATAATTTTAATTTTTTTTAAAATGTTGGTTGTCATTGTGGAATTCCTTGTTAGGCTATTCTTAAATATCATTCACTTCAAAGAATCAAAGGTCAATTTTGACATATAAAAATAGCACGAATATTTACCACATTTTACTAGAAAATTACTCTTGAGTAGTTGAGAGACAAAAGTCTAAACTAGTTGTAGGGGAGAGGACCCAGCAGTGACCCTAACTTCATGCCTCTCAAAATCATACATGGTAATTTCAAATCACTTCAAAATTTTTACAGTAGATTACTTGGCAATGCCCCTGCTTATAACTAAGGTTTCAGGACCACATCATTACATATGATGCCACATCAGCATGCTTTTTGTTGAGGTGTCAAATAGTTCCCCCCAAAAAAGGGTGAACCAATAGGTGTGTATTAAGTCATGTTTTGTTGATGAGCTGATGTGGCATCACATGATTGGTTGCTTTTTAAATCTAAAAGGCACATTTCATTCAATTATTAGTACTTATAATAACACTAACAACCTTAAAGTCACAACTACTAGTACTAAACTTCAAAAAATATTAGACCTTAAATGTATATATACTATCTCAACCATTGGAACTATCTCACCTATTGGGTTTTTTCCCCTAGATTATGAGAAATTTGAAAAGAAAATATATACAATATTTAAGCTGGCCTAGGGGAAAAGACCCAATAGGTGAGATAGTTCCAATGGTTGAGATAGTATATGTGCATTTAAGGTCCAATATTTTTTGAAGTTTAGTACTAGTAGTTGTGACTTTAAGGTTGTTAGTGTTATTATAAGTACTAATAATTGAATGAAATGTGCCTTTTAGATTTAAAAAGAAACCAATCATGTGATGCCACATCAGCCCATCAACAAAACATGACTTAATGCACACCTATTGGTCCACCCATTTTTTTGGGGAACTATCTGACACCTCAACAAAAAGCATGCTGATGTGGCATTATATGTGATGATGTGGTCCTGAAACCTTAGTTATAAGCAGGGGCGTTGCCAAGTAAGCTACTGTAAAATTTTTGGAGTGATTCGAAATTACCATGTATGATTTTGAGAGGCATGAAGTTAGGGTGCACCACTACTGGGTCCTCTCCCCTATTGTTGAGAATTGTTTTTAAGAATGTATGGACGTGCCCTATTATAGCAGGTCAATATAAATCAAGCATAGTGTATTGACTGTTTACTTTCTTCCAAAGCAATATTTTTTTTAATGCATGCCTTACATGACACAAGAGAGGTGCAGGGTGCCTTTGTTGATTACATAGTAATGATTTGGTTAGTTTAAGTAGTATTCAACCAATGTAGTTGTAATTACTAAAAAATCGGTAGCCATGGTATTAATGAAGTGCGGCTTTTGCCTTTTGTCACAAAAGTGGCTGCAAGTTTTCACCAGAAGAGGAGAAGCTAGTAATGGAAATGCAAGCAAAATTAGGGAATAAATGGGCCAAAATTGCTTCTTATTTACCCGGGCGAACAGACAACGACGTGAAGAACTTTTGGAGCACCAGGCAGAAGAGAATGATGCGCGCTCTGCAAAGTCCAAAACTATATTCTACAAATACACATACAGTACAAGCTCATCCAAATGACATGAACAAATCGAACTATTTCACAGACATTTCAGTTTATCAGCAGCAGCAGCAGGTACTTCTTTGCAGCATCATTACTGACCATTATTTTTTTTAGAATCAGATTAAAGTTGGTTACTTTTTTCTTCTGCATGAAATGAACAGTTCACTTCTTTGCAGCATTACTACTGACCATTTTTTTTTACAATCAGATTAAAGTTGATTACTTTTTTCTTCTGCATAAAATGAACAGTTCACTTTCAGTGGTCATTGATTTTCCCTATTTTTAAATATCATCCACTTCAACAGTCAAATCTCAATTTTGCCCAATAAAAATAAGACAAATATTTACCACTTTTTATTATGAATGAAATGTAAAATTGCTATTGACTGTTTCACCGTTGAAATGGATGATATTTAAGTAAAATGAATTTATCCTCCTCCACCACCCTAAAAGAGTGAACACTGGGCAACTTCCCATGTCATTCATCCTCATCAGCCACCCTTATGTCGTCAAAAGAGTTCACTGTGGCAACTTCTAATCTTGATATGTGGTGATTGACAGCCAGCCTTTAAAATTTTATACATCAGATGATTTTTTTTCAGCTGATGCAGGTCACTGCATTTGGAGGAAGCTCATTTAATCCCACATTTCCAGATGAAGCAGCAGACCCATTCCAAAGAGACCAATCACTAGAGGTCCGAAGAGTCAGACAGAAATCGCAGCCACCATTCTCAAATGAATCAGATGACCCTCTCATGGTAAAACTGCAGGATCTTGTTGCAGGAGAATCTAACAGTTTATTTGCTGACACCCACATCTGCAATGCTGGAGCAACAGCGTTGGTAGCTGAGGATTCCAGTGAAGGTTCAGCAATGTCGTCTACACTGAACAATAACGATATCAATAACAACTCCAGAAGCTTTAGGCCTCATTCCAATCACTTCAGACAAGTGGGGCTGACTTGTAGTAAGAGAGAGATCATGTCACCCAATACTAGCCTTATGCCATTTGATCAATCAGAAAACTTTGAACATATGGAGGATTATGATCAGCTTCATGAACTTTCTTTAACACAAGACAGTACATATGACTTAGATGCTGGCTTATTCATTGATGTTAATGACAGCAACATTCTGGATTTCCTCTTAAAGCCAGAAGAGGACGCAACTTCATCTGTCCAAAACAGCTCTATAAATTGTTTCAATGACCACCACCAGCAGCAGATTAATAACAAAGACCAAATTGATAATGACTTTACTGCAAGTAATAACAACATCAATAGCCACTGGGATAAAATGCCTTTACTTTGTCCAGAAGATATTATTCCAATATCTGACTGTGCCATTAAAGAAGAGGTGGATTCTTGCACTCCTGACAGCATTTTACAGGTGAGTTTTCCTACAGATGTCTTTGAGGCTCTGGAGCCCCTCTCTCCTAATGCCTCCATTTGGTGGGATTCCGAGTGGATTTGATTTAAGCTTTGTTTATTTAGGTCGATTTTCTTTTAGAAAAATCAAAACAAAAAGAATGGTTGATTAAGGTTATTATTAGATTAATCAACTAGTAGCTAGGTAGATTTTAAGAACCACAGAGCCTTTTTCTCATATCCTGTTCTTTAGGATGCTAATAATGAGATATATATAGCTTGCTGGAAAACTTTCATGTCAATATCAATGTGAGCTCCTCTTAGCCTGGGAAGTAGGCTATACGTTGTTTTATGGATTGCATGGCCTTTGGTCTCACGGTATTGATCTTATTATACAAAATATTTCTTATCTAATCAGGCATTAATTTTAGGACTGTATTATGTTATTTCTATCTATCTATATATATTTCGTGGGACTATTGTATTTGTGTTTATGTAGGTGAAGAATTATGTTAATATAATTAAAGTTTTTCTAATTTAAATTTAAATTAATTTTAAAATTAATAAATAATTTATATTTTTAAATTTAGTTTCAAAATATTTGAAAGTATATAAAGAAGTATTGAAGATATATTATTTTATATAGTAAGATATGGAGGTTCAAATTTTAAATGGGAATATTTGAAGTTTAATATATTATAGGAAAATATTTTAATTATATATATTTATAAGAAAAAATAAACTCTCTAAAGTGAGGCTAATATAATAAAATGCATATCTACAAACATAATTAATTTACATTAATTAATATATATAAGAAAAATAAACTTTCCAAAGTTAAGCTAATATAATAAAATGTATATATATAAACATAATTAATTTACATTAATTAATTATTTAGTTAAAGATTGAATAATTGAATAAATTAAATAGTAAATTAGGAAATTAAATGCTAGTTCTATGATTGAAGACTAATTATTCTAAGAAGATTCCAAAATATTTTGTGCTTTGTTCTAGAAGTGTAATCTTTCTATCAGACGAATGTCTCAAACTCTATATTGATCTTATTCTTTTTCTATGTTCAAGTTTAACAATTTGGATCAAATCATGATTATGGACTCATCTTGTGGTTCTAGATTTGACAACATTTAAAATACCTAGAAGGAGACATGTTCTCCTAGGTCAACCTTAAAAAATGTGTAAATCATTTGAAGATAGTTGGCAAATGTCTAGAAAGATGCACATATTTCTTACTCCTTTTAGTACACCAAATCTAGAGTTTTTTCTATTGATTGCTCCTTAATGCTCTAGAGTGAGAAGATTTCAAATGATGTATAATTAATACATTTAATTTCTTTAAATACTAGTATATTGCATTCAATTTCACAAAATTTGTGTGAAAATAAAGGGAGATAGCAGTCCAAATTTGAATTTGTAGTCAAGTCCATAACCATGGGTTTGACTCTACAATTGTGGAAATGACCTTCAGTAATAAAATGGTAAAATTCAAATTCAAGGGGCTAAATGCATGGATACATGTATAAGATAAGGTGAGAGTAAGTGCATGGGGATATGTGTGTATATAGATGGATAAAGACTAAGGGAATGAGCCCAACTTCACAAAAAATGCACCTGTTAATATGTGCATGCATTAAGACAATTTGTCCCCATCTTGAGGTGCATGTGAATCCTAAAATGATATGGCATCTCAAAGTATGTAACACTTATAAACATGCATGCAAAATAAATATTCAAACATCAAAGTATATTAAGGGGATCCATATAAAATAATGAACAAGATGTGATCATGTAAGTGTGTTTAAGTATACCCTCTCCATAGTAACTTACAACAATATGCAATGAGTATCTTATGTCTATCAAGTGAAAATCAAGTACAAAGTATGAACTTGCTAACTATCTAGGAAATAGGAACAATAGGAAATGAATAAAGATTAGTTTTTGGAATTAATCTTAACCTCCCACTTTTTAAAATCCTTTCACTCGGTGACTCCATGTTGTGAGCTCAAAATTTTTATGATGTCCTTGCCCTTGATTTGTAATGTTATTATAATCCCAAGTTATAAGAATGATTGGTTTCCACATGCGAGGCACTTGTTAAATGGAGCACCTTTTTTTTTGTTACCCACAAAATTTTTGTAGGCAATGCAATTAATGTCATTCTAAGGAGGAATGTATTGTCAAGAAATCTAGAGGAGGAATACATCAAGAAAGATAAGTTGGAGATACTCATTGAAGTACAAAAATTGAAACAAGCCATGGATGAGATGAAGAGAAATCAAGTATTTCAAGCCATCATTATAGAGAACCAAGGGTTGAAGGATTATTTTTTGGAATAATGTGGCCATACTTGTTGAGAGAGATGGCTTAGAGAAAAGTAATGTGGCTATGTTTGCTAAAATGTATAGGTTAAAACATGCCTTGGAGTAAATAAAAAGAATGGTCCTTTGGATTCAAGATTTATGTTCCTAGCCACTTGCCCCTAAGATCAAGAATGACTTTGTATATAGCCCATCCTATGATTTCTCAACTAAATACAAATGAAAAGGAGCCTGATTATTGAAGGGAGATCTCTAGTGCATTAGTAGCTGCATCATATATTGATGCTAGAGATCATTTCCCTTTCCTAGACATGATGGGTGATAATGGTGGCTTGTATCTTCTTCTTGAGGAGTTTACTTCACTTGATATCTTTAAATAGGATTGATTTGCAGATGCCTTTGTTGAAGAAAAAGAGAAATTTCCCTTTGTAGAAATTTTAGCTAAAAAATTGCCTGCATGCCTATTGGCTTGCCTATTCCCTCCATCTTGTAGCTCCCCACAACTTGTCCAGTGTGACCCAATACAAATGTTGATTCCACCACCTCCCCTCCTACTAAAAATATTAATCTAAAGGAGGTGGTTGAGAGAAAAGACAATTCTAATGAGTTCATATCTTTTAGTGGATAACTTATAGCTCTAGTTTCCCCTCAAGTTCTCATGTTCCCTAAAATTGAATATCCACACCTTGTGGTGCAAGATGAGGTGTTCCTTATAAATGATGAATGCGTGGACTAGAAATTCACCCTTCAATCCTCTAGGATTTGATTCATTTGAGATTTTTTATCACGTCTTCCATGAGGTGGAAAAGAAGAAAAGGAGCCTCTTTTGTGTTGCAAGTGCCACGGCATGAAAATGAAGTGATCCATGGATTCAAAAAACAAGTCAAGCATTCAACAACTTGTTGAAACTAAAATTATTGATGACTTCTTGGTTGCAATAAAGATGAATGGATGTATATAGATAAATGAAGATGAGTCCTCTCCTAGAGAGGAGTTCCTATGGCAAGAAATTTTAGGACATCCTATGGGTAATGTCATGGTTGACTTGTTTGAAGAATTCCCCTCTTTCATTGGCAAGAAATTTTAGGACATCCTCTTGCATATTGATGGACTAATGGAATGTTGTACAAATAAAGAGATTTATGTTATTTGACAACCAATGAATGAAATTGTGTCAAATTTTATGTTTTCTTTTATACATGATACATCATCGATGATTATAATATGCATTTCTTGGGGAATGTTTGTACATAAGGGTCCTAGTTATAAGACCAAATCAAAAAATAATTAGTGACATTCCATTAAGACTCCCTTAAACAAAACAACCAAATGGGCTGGGCTATTCGATTGTCTTTACAACCATAAACTTACATGGAGGACTTTTCAGGTTAGCTAACTTTCAAGTAGGGGAACAATCTTGCTCCAACATGTCATGTCAAAGAAAGCTTCAAAAAAACTAGTGCTAGAGGGAGAGCATGAAAGAGTAGTCTCAATGGATGTTCACAAACACAAAGTGCTATTCTAAACTAAGTGTAAATTGTCAAAACCTCAAATAAATCCACAAAAAAAAATTAAAAACAACAAAATCAAAACAAGAGTACAAAAATAGATTTAGAAACAAAAGGGAATACAAAATAGAAAACATTCATAAGAAAAAGTTTATCCTTAGGAAAAAGAAAAATGACTATCCCATTACAATTCCTAGGAACTCCCATAAGCTCCCTAGAGATTTTAATGGGTATCTCACTTCATTCATATCTAGAGGTCATTAAGTTGCATATGAATACATAGACTCTTTGAAAATATGATTATACAACTGCAATAGGAGAATTAAACTACATAAATGCTAATTCAATTTAATTTGTGGATATGTGCATGGAAATGGGGGGCCAAAAAGGGGTCAAAAGTTGCCATTTTTTGTTTTTCTTGAAATTAGTATAAACTAATCTTGGATGAGAAATTCAAGACACCCATGCTCAAAATTTGAATATGTTACAAGAATATAATTAGAATTGCTCAAAATTTATTTCTAAACTACTAGTTTTTTATAAAAATGGCGGGGATTAAGAGGGTCAATACTTTTGTTGAAGTCCCAAACGGTTTTTGGAATTTCAAATTTTGCTGAGGGAATAACTGTAGGAAATAGGCTTCTTAAGGATGTTGATACCAGATGGATCTCCTTGCATGAACTAGTGAAAAGAGTTTTAGAAGACTATCAATCCTTGATTGGTGTAATGTACGACCATCACTTCACAGTTGATAGGGCTCCTAACCTCTTACATAGGTTAAGTGCCATAGAGACACTCCTCATTTTAGCTAGTATTCTTCCCATGCTAGAGGAAATGAACATGCTTGTGAAAAAAGCCCAAGAAATTTTAGAATATACTAGACTGTGTAGAATGATATGCATGACCCTCGATAATCTATATCTATTAGACCAGTCCTTCATTCATGTCCAAAATTTAGCAGCTGGCACTTGATAACAAATGTGACCAATCCTTCTAACTTTTACAGTTTAATGATAGCGGGGATTTATTTGTCTCTATAAAGGGATTTGGGATACCAGGGTCAATGCACTAATTTAACAAGGCAAAGCACACTATCAGAGAAGAACTTGTTATAAGGGTTCAAGCTTTTAACAATATTGTTAATTTTGTAAGTACTACTTTAAAGAATATTAAGAAATCTATTTCCTTAGAGATTAGAGATTGATTCCCTTGTGATGAACTACTTGAAGCCATGTCTATAGTGTATCCTCAATATTGGGTCAACTATCAGCCAAGTGATTTTCACAAGATAAAGACCTTAATAAATCATTTTTGTTAAAGTATAGAATTCAATGGACAACAAATAGAAGAAATTTTAAATAAAACTAAGCTTATAGAGCAATCAACTCGATTTGCAAGTTCAATGAAGGAACAATTTAAATGCATGGAGGCTCCTTGCCAAGATGGATCAATAACAAAGCTTTGGGTAGCCTTCAATCAAAGCAAAATATTGTGTGATGCATTATCAGAATATTTCAAACTTGCTGATTTATGTCAAACCATGATATTGGGGTTGGTGGAAGATGAGAGAGTTTTTAGTGCATAGGGGTTCTTCAATTCAAAGGTAAGAAATAAACTTGACAAGAATTTGGAAAAATTGCTTGAGAATGCATACAACTAGACATGATATCTAGAGTTTTCCTTTTGATAGGGCACTCACAATCTGGAGGTCCTTATTTGAAACAAGAGGGTTGTGCAACAATTCAAACAATAATAGCACACATGAAAATGAAATAATGAATACTAGTGGTGTTGATGAGATGCTCTTAAGTGGAGATATGGAGATAGAAGAAAATGAAGAACATGATTAGGATGACAATGGATATCATGGTTAGTGGGAGGAGAATCAAGATTACGAGATGATTTGGCAATTTGAAGGGATTTAGCATTTACTAGGTATTTATATTGTATTTCAAGTTCTAAACTCCAAAATATTGTTGATGACATTTTATTTGTCTATCAGTGGTGTACATTTTTTATTTTCAATTTTAAATTTTTTTATTTTCATATTATTATTGTGTGATACTGATAAATTTTACAAGCATTCAACTAAATGTATAGTAATCAACAACAATAGGATACTAATATACAACATTAGCAAATATTTATTGTGTATGTAGAAACTAGAGTTTTATTGAAGTAGGCAATTAAATAATATAGATAATTTGAACACATATATGGATTTCAGTCTTATATTGATTTTCAAATGAAGGAATACATAGAAGTATTACATTTAGAATTTACAATAACTTGCTCAAAACTAACTATGTGATGAAATAATGAGAGCAATGAGAAAATTGTTTATTATATGCAGGAGGTATATATACAAAAATAGAGTGATTTGAATAACCACTTAGTCAGGCATACCCAACCAACCAACCATCCAACTAACAATAACTATGAAATAGTTATTAGTTGGATAAAATAACATGATGTACTATAATTTATTCTAATACCCCCCTTATTACATCATATGCCCAAGAGATGAAAGCATGAAAGTCTGGAAAGCTTTAAACTTCACTGCAACAAGTGATTTTGTAAAAATGTCTGCATGCTGCTCTTGAGCTGAATAAAACTGGAGCTGAATATTGTGTTACTGAACATGCTCATGGATATAATGGCATTGAACCTCAATGTGCTTAGTATACTCATGAAAGACTAGATTGTGAACAAGCTTCAACACACTCTTATTGTCGTAGAACAAAATGGTAGGACTTGTATCAGGAACACCTATACCTATCAAAATGTGACATAACCATATTGCCTCACAGATAGCACCCCCTACGACACGATATTCTACCTTTGTGGAAGAGAAAGCAACAGTGGTCTACTTTTTTCTCCCCCAAGAAATTAGACCAGATTCCAAAAAGAAAATGAAGCCTGAAGTAGACTTCCTATCATCCACTGAACCTACATAGTCTGCATCCGTGTATCCATACAATGAAAAATCTACATTTTGCTTATATTCCAGGCCATATGCCATTGTACCACAGATGCATCTCAAAACCCTTTTTGTTGCCTTCCAATGAACAACCTTAGGTTCCTACATGAACCTAGAAAGATAGCTGACAACATAGCTGATATTCGGCTTGGTATATGTCAGGTAGATGAGACTCCCAATCAATTGTCGATAAAGAGTAGCATTCACCTAATTAGATGGATCATGGCAGGAAAGTTACAAACTTGTCTCCATGGGAGTTGACACTAGTTTGTAATATTCCATATGGAACCTCTTGAGCATTGTCTTGGCATACTTCATCTGTGAAACATAGATCTGATTCTTTTGTTTCCATACTTCAAGGCCAAGACAATAATATAGGAGCCCAAGATCTTTCATGTCAAACAATCATTTGAGATCATTCTTTATTGCATCAATCATCTATGGAGAAATCCCCATGATAACCAGATCGTTGACATAAACAATCAAAATGACAATCTCCCCCCTTGTTCCTTGAGGTAGAGATTGGGATCATATGGATTCCTGATGAATCCATGATTAAGGAGATGCTCATCGATCTTTATGTGCCAAGCCCAAGGAGCCTATTTAAGACTGTAGAGGGATTTGACGAGTCTGCATACTTTGTGCTACTACCCAGGTACAGTGTCTCCCTTTGGTTGAGTCATGTAGACTTCTTCCATGAGATCCCCATTAAGGAAGGTGCTCTTGACATCCATCTGATGAACTTTCCACCCAAATTGCACTACCATAGCCAATACCATACGGATAGTCTTGATCTTTACTGTGGGGGCAAAAGTCTCTTCATAATCAATGCCTTCCTCTTATGCATAGCCCTTAGCCACAAGTTAGGCCTTATACTTGTCAATGCTATTGTGTACCTTATATTTGATCCAAAAAATCTATTTGCAACCAATAGCTTTCTTCCCTAGTGGAAGATCAACATGTTCCCATGTATTATTCCTTAGAAGTGCCTAATATTCAGCATCTATAGTATCTTTCCAAGGTGGTGAATCAAGAGCTTGCTGCATTGTTTCATAACTATACACATAAGGGCCATGTTCACTTCTTCACAAGACTTGCCGTGAGTCTTAGGCCCTATGAAAGATGTATCAACAACTGCATCATCTTTAGCATCCTTTATGGTGGCCTTATACCACTTAGGAATCTTCTTGTGTACATGAGATGAAGATTGAGGTAATGATAGAGGGGGAAACTAATCCAATGGAAACAAAATCCCATCAAGAGTCTCTTCATCAACTTCCTCATCTTCAAAATCAAGAATTCTAGGTGTTTGCGAACAAACAGGTGATGGAGAGGAAGAGGTGTTGCAACTAGAATTCTCATCAAAGGCAACATCCCTGCTTATGTACATCTTCTTTGTGACTGCATCCATGAGTCTATATCTCTTAGACTCTGAACTGTACCCAAGAAAAATACACTTCATAGACTTATCATCCAATTTTGCTCTCTAAACCTTGGGGATATGCATAAAGGTAGTACATCCAAACACTCTGAAATGAGAAATGGAGGGCTTCTTCCTAGTCCAAGCCTCTTCGGGTGTGATGTTATTTATCACTTTGGTAGGTTCTCTATTCAACAAATACACCATTGTATAAACTACTTCAACCCAAAATGCAGAATCAAGACCTGCATCCTTCAACATACATTGCACCATTTCTAATATAGTACAATTTCACCTCTCTGCCACACTATTTTGTTGAGGCATATATGTAGTGGTCAACTGTTGGTGAATTCTATGTTTTTGCAAGTAGGATACATATTCCTTACTTGTGAATTCACCCCCTCGATCTAAGTGAAGGGCTCTTAGAGCCTGACTTGATGACCATTTTGGAAGGGCTCTAAACTCCTTGAACTTCTCAAAGGATTCACTTTTGTGAGCCAAACAATAGACCCACATTCTTCTAGTGTAATCATCCACAAAGAGAAGGAAATACTAGGCATTCTGGTGGCTAGATGGCATAGGTCCACATAGATCAGTATGCACCAATTCTAAGGGACTAGTGGCTCTATTTTCTGTAGTAGGAAAAGGAACCCTATGTTGTTTCTCAGCAAGACAATGTGTGCAAAGAACTTTTGTTTTCTGAATGGGGGAAATTCCTTTCACCATATTTCTTTTACTCAATGCTAGAAGATAACCAAAACTAAGGTGGCCAAATCTCCTATGCCAAAAAGTTGTGGATTGATTGGTTTTTACTGCAAGGGCTTGATCTTCTTGTGAAACATCCATTAATTGGAACATTTTTCCTACCCTTGATGCATGATCTACAATTGCTCCATTGTGAGTTTTGTCTTTGATAAGACAAAGTTTCTCACCATTGTGTTCATCAAATTCAACTTGCAAATTGTGCTTGAGTAACTGACTTACTAAAGGTAGATTCTTAGTGAGCCCAAGTACATACAAAACCTTTGTAAGCTAACATTTGCAAGTTCTTAGTGGAAGGCAAATTTCACCAATTTCCTGAACTTCATAGGAGGTATCATCACCCAATGTAACATGCCCATAGGATGTGGATGGTGTGAAATCACTGAACAATTCTTGTTCCCCAGTCATGTGTTTGGATGCACCAGAATCAACATACCAAACTGAACTACTTGATGTGGAGTTCTTTGTTTCTGTAGCATACATGTATTCTTCATCATCTGAATCACCTATTGAGGCAACATTTCCTTGTTGCTTATTTGGTTTTTTCTGCCAATGAGGTATTTTTCTTGTCCCCTTGAGGTGGTTTTTGTGGCTTCTTGTTACTGGACTCACCATTGACATAGGAGTTTTGTTGGCAAGAGACACTATGTGGCTTCATGATTGTTATCATTGATGGCAACAAAGTCTATCCCACACATCTGCAGAGCATAGTATGCCCATACCGAAAGTCAAATTGAATAAGTTCTAGTCTGGTGAACAAGAACAAAGCATGCAACAAGGTCTGACAATCAGGTTCGGATCTCTCAGAGGGTGCAACTCAGCAAGTTGCGGACTTGGGCTAGTTAAGAGGAGTATCATGACTACTATATTCCAGAGATTGAGCCTCCGGTGATGAATCATGGAAAAGATATGAGCATCTGAGTGTTGGGTTCCAGATAGGCAGAGCAGACTAAGGAAGAATTGTCTGATAGAGTATCAGACTTCAATTCGGATGAGTAACTGATGTTGATCAAGCTATTTGAGGGATCATACATGGTTGGTCGACATGATTGATGACTTCTATGTCTATGTTTTTGATACACATCACATATTAAGCATGGAATCAGTTGACAGATTAGTGTTTTGAAAATATGTTGATTATTTTGGTTGTCGACTAGAAAGATGTTGAAATCCTTGGTGCAGATATATATACCAGATGGATTTCAATATGAAGGTGTGTGTGTGTAGTTGTAGTTTGTGAAGAAAGGTAGAGACAAGTGTGGAAGCAACAATACAAGTCCGGTATGTGACAGAATAGCAGCACTAAAAGTAGAGGAAGAATGAAGTGCATTAGATCAGTATATTGAGCCTAACTGAAACTAAATCTCAGCATATATGGATGCCTCTCATAAGTTCAAACACCTGGTTACCTTCTATAAACTTTGTAGACATCGAGTCTCTTGTAGGCAGTGTGCCTCTTGTGAGCAGTGTGCTTGGGTAGTGAGCCCTAATTGGCAAGTGCCATTTTTGTACTTCTTATTCTTTTAACAGAGAATACAATCTTGGGTTAGTCACCCCATGGTTTTTCCCTTAATAGGGTTTTCCACGTTAAAATCCTTGTGTTATGTGTGTTGATTTCTTTTCTGCTCTCATGATTATACATGCTTATGTGTTTTGATGTTGCTTAAATTATAAAAGGAAAAATTAAGTAAAGTTATTAGAGATAACTGATTCACCCCCCCAGTTACCTACCTTGTTTCCAACAATTGGTATCAGAGCTAAGTTCCTCTAAACAAAGCCTAACAGCTTGAGGAAGATCTGGGAATCTCAATGGATATGTATGGTATGAAGGAACAACTTCAGTCCGCCCTAGATGATCTTGAACAATCTCACTCTAAAGTCAATAACTTGAGAGAAAGACTCAAACAAGATGATGATTTCATAAATGAGCTAAAAGATAATTTGAGTATCTTTGTGAAAAAGAGAAAGGAACTACTTCAACAATTAGCAAGTCAAAGTGAAGTCAATGATACTAATGAAGATCTGAATGAGAGAAACAAGCTATGTGAGAAGCTATCAAAAGAGGTCATTATGGTAAGACATGAAATGGAATTAGGGGTTATGAGATTCACCTAAGAAATGGAAGAGAAAAGAAAAATTGAAGATAATCTAAAACAATCTCTCAAGGAGAAGTCAGAGGACTGCCACAAAATGGATAGAATAATTAGGCATCTGGAATTTGATCTTGAAGAAGCTAGAGATAATGAAGAACAACTTGAGAATTAGATAGACACTCTCAAACAAGATCTTCAAACAACAAATGAATACAAAGAGAAATTCAAGATAAGCTCTACTCAACTTGAAGTTCTTCTTGAAAGCCAAAAGAGGGTAGATGACAAGCGTGGCTTGGGATATGAGAAAGGTGAAAGCTCTGGATCCGGTCAAAAGAACTCTAGATCAGGAAATCCAAGGAACAGGCCTAGAAGACCTCCGGTAAGGCAACCAAATGCTCAAAGATATCCATCCTTCAATGGATACTACTACAGTTGCAACAACTTTGGTCATAAAGCAACTCAGTGCAGAAGAAGAATGAATCAGATTAATTCATCCTTCTCCAGACAGTGTTTCAACTGCAAAAGGTATGGTCACAAATCTCATGAATGTAGAAATATGCAAATAAATAATTCATTCAATGGTAGATGCTTTGTATGCAATAGAATGGGACATATGGCTAATCAATGCAGATCAAGAGGATATCAGTCAAATATGCAAAGAAATGTTGTTTTCTACAATTGCAATAGACCCGGTCATATTACCAAATTCTGCAAAAGTAAGAATCAGGATAAAAAGGGTCCGGTGCATCATAATCAAAATCAAGATAAAGGAAAAGGCAAAGTGAATGAAGATGAAGTTCAAAGGGAGATGAACAAGATTTAGGTGAAGACGAGTACATAAAATGTTGGGGATGGATCCGCACCAGAATCTGGTGCTGATATTCCTTCCAGAAACTAAATAGATGAGCTCTGGCTTAGGGGGAGTCATAAAGGAAAATAAATTCCCCCCAGCTAGTCAATTAGTGTCTAAATTTGGCACATGGAATGTTGCGGATTAAAGGGTTCTCAGAGAAATATCCAATTAACCCTCAGTAAAAATATGAAATATCCTCAAGGAGTTTTGAAGAGTTTAATCAGCCAAGATTGATCTAGTTTGACAGCCATCTGGTAAAGCAAGATCTTCATAGACAAATCCAGTATGATTCAAAATTGATCTGTGGACTCATGGCATGATTGGAGAAAAAAAGATATATTGTCAATTATCATTGAAAATGATTCTAAGTGCATCTCAGTGATTCGAAAAGATCTCTCTCAGAACAAGGCAACCAGATGACTTAAGTTGTGCATTTATTGCAAAAGGAAATTAGGGTTTGTGTAGAGATAAAAGGGTTCTTTTAATCATCATTTACACATTTGCATTCAAGAATAAGAAAGGAAGAGTTCTGCATCAAGTTTTTACAACCTTGTCAAAGATCAACTGCAGAATCTGATTCAACCTGCGACTTGTTCTGGCTCTTATTGTGAACCCCAAAAGCATAAAAAGGTATTTCCATTTCTAAATATCTCTCTCTAAATCTTTTGCAAAGATGGCTACTCCAATGGTTGTTAAGATCACTGATAGGCCACGCTCAAAGTTCAAGAAACACCCCTACAAGTCCCTAGAAGTTGATCCCTTAGGTGCTTTTTCAAGCATTCCACATGGGGTTCTACATGTAGAAGACGTTAGGATGTACATCCATGCCAATATTGAGGAATTTGGAGAATCTAAGCTGATGGATATCTACCATAAACAATTAATAGATGAAACTTTTGAACTCAAACCTCAATACAAGGCCATCTGGGATAAGCATTTTGGACATTGCATCCACTTTCCCTATTTTGCAGAAGATGAATGGGTCCGATATGTTCTTAGCAGAATACATGACAACTTCATGTGGTTGATGAAGCCCTTCAAGATAACAAAAGATGCAATTAGGGCAGTAACTGGATTACACTCATCCGGTGGGTTGCCTGCACTCAAATCTGTCAAGAACTAGACAGTAAGTGAGGCTACCGGATCCAAGTTTGACAAAAGAGCCATGACAATAGAAGATATCACAGATCCAGATATCAAATTTGCCTCTATGATAATTGGTTATAAAATCTGTCATTCCAGCAGGGAGAATTCTGTGTCCGGAACTGCAATTTATACAGCATATCATATGCTAAGGGAAAATGCTGACTATGACCTATGTGATCTTCTTCTGAATCAACTTTTAGAAAATTTGCAGAAGATCAAGAAGGATAAGAAGAACTCATTCAAGTATGGTGGATTAATACTATGTCTGTTCTTTTATTATATGAATGAGCTACCCGGATCAAGTGGCTGGGTATGGCAAAATGATAGACCAGTTGCCATACAAATCAGAGACTCTATGTATGGGCTTGGTGATGCCAAGGCTCAAAGTACAACACTCTAGGGATACTTTAAAAACTTCCAAATTTTGATGCAGGCCAAAAAAAGAATTCCTCAAACAATAGTAAAAAAATTTAAGGATACAATATGCTTCATGGTAGACACTGATCAATGCCTAATGGAGGCAGTTGAGCCTAGAACAGTTTGGATTATGCCAATGGGATATGAGGTAGATGAGAAAATCCTAGAGCTGCATGTCCAACACTTGCTGAGTCAGCCAAAGGACCCTAAGGTAGAAACGTTTGGAACCTTTCAAGAATTAAGTGTAAAGATACATGTTGAATTGAGACAACCAGAGATGAAAAGAAAAGTGAGAAGGGAAGTACAGGAAATTGCCAAGAAATATGGCATATCAAAGGAGGCAGTTCATGCAAACAGAGAGAAAATAGAAAGAGCTAAGAAAGAGAAACAAGAAGCAGAAAAAGAAAGTGTTCCGATACAAGCCTCCTCCCGGACTAGATCCTCCCAGAGCTCTGCACCTACCACCTCTAAGAACTCAAGAGCCTCAAAACCAGAAGCCAAGACATCTGGAAAGGGAGAAAAGAGAACAAAAACAAAGGCCACAAGGTCATATAGAAGCCAAAAGGATGATGAAGAAATAGAGTCTGATGAGGAAGTAAAGAAAATGAAGAAGAAGAAGAAAACATCTGGTGAATCCTCTGCTAGTAAAAACAAAGAAGAAGAGGCAGAAGAATTTGTTAAAAGGCCTACTCTCTCTATTGATGATGTCATCAAGGTAGTCACTGTGGATGGGATTCTGCAACCAATGATAGAATTTTATGATGAGTATAGTGACACAGACAAAAAGATCTTGGAAGAAGCTACAATTAAGTACCTAAATATTTATAATAAAGCATTTATTGAAATCATTTCATTAATTCCCAAAAGTCTAGAGAAGGTACTTGAACTGAGAAAGGAGAATGCTAAGTTAAAGGACTTAGAGATCCAAGAACAAATTGCTATTCAGCTCTATCCTTCCATTACTCCAAAGCAAATGAACATGATCTTTAAGGACTGCAAGGATGAATTCTGGAGCAAAGTAAGAATGAACAAACTAATGCTTGGAGAGACTGATCAGGTGGCAAAAGAAATAGAAGACATCCTTTGGAATGCCTTCAAAAGATTCAATCTTCCTGTTATAGAGGAAATAGATGAAGAACCTTCTACCATGGATGTTGAAGGATTAAGTGCATCAAAAAAAGAATCTACTGAGAAAAATATAGAAGAGTCAAAAGAGATAGCTGAAGAAAAGTCTAAGGACTTGGATTCCTCTGTTCTAGAAGAGGAAGTCCATGAAAAAGTTAACATCTCTACTCCGAATCCCCCTATAGACTCAGGAACTAAAGGAGAAGGAAGAAAAGAGGAGAAATTGAGTCAAGAAGAGGAGGTAAAGGGAAGAGAAGAAGAAAAAATAGAGCAGATCTCTGATGACAGTTATGAGGCTACAAAAGGAAAGAAGACTTTGTCTCTGGCAAGAGACATTTTAGAAGTAGTGAAGAACTCCTTGACCAAAGAGATGATGGAGATAGCTGAACTGAAACTATTCCAAGGACCACTAAATTTTGATTCCCTCTCTCCAGTCCAGACAATGAAGGTAGCATCTTTTGCTCAAGCTAAAGAAAAAGAAAAGCTTTTGAAGTCTCACATGGTAGACTATGAACTGATAGAGATTGCATCCGGTGTGTTGGAGAAGATCATGCCATCCTTCCAAAAGGATCTTTCAGCCTCTCTATCCGGTAACTTGAAATCTCTAGTTAATTCTGTTAGCACCCATTTTGATTCTTTGGAGAAATCGGCAGAAGAGAAAGTCTAGAAAGAGTTTTTAGGAAAGAGATTCTCTGAAGTACAGGGAATCATAGCTAATGATAGGAGGACCTTATATATTGGGATAAAGAGCCTAGAAAATGCTCTTAAAGATGGTGGAGAAATGTATAAATTTTTTCTATCTTGGTCTAAAGTGACAGAGGATACTGAAAAGAAGGTGAAAGAACAAGAAGGTAAACTGTCAAGTTTATCTCAAAATTTTGATCCCCTCACCACATCCATAATGAATCAAGAGTGCCAGGCTATTGCCATTATAAATGAAATAAAGAGGCTTGAAAAGAAGAGAAAGAATATAATAAGCAGGATGAGTGAACTTAGAGGGATAATTATCCCTAAGTTAGAGCCATGCATGAGGCCTTAACTGATGCTTAGACCACTACCTGGACTAGTGATCTGGTAGACTTAAGAAGGGCAGAAGATTATGCATTTTTGTTGAGTGGTCACATCTCAATTTTGGATAGGATGAAGCAGAGTTGGGAGACATAATTTGTACAGTTGAAGACCACCTTTGTGGATATACTTAAGTATATGTAAGTATAACATGTATATATACATATGCGGCTATGTATAGGTTAATTTCTTGCAAATTTTGGTGTGCGGATTCCACCCTTTGCCATTGATGTCAAAGGGGGAGTGAGGAGTAGTGAAAAATGTGGAATCTAGCTAAGGGGGAGCTCTAGTAAAACAATGCATAAGATAGAGCATCAGCCAAGGGGGAGTTTGCTATGACACTTAGTCATTTTTCACTAAGTGTTGCCATCAATGCCAAAGGGGGAGATTGTTGGCAAGAGACACTGTGTGGCTTCATGATTGTTGTCATTGATGGTAACAAAGTCTATCCCACACATCCGCAGAGCATAGTATGCCCATACCAGAAGTCAGATTGAAGAAGTTCTGGTCTGGTGAACAAGAACAAAGCATGCAACAAGGTCTGATAATTAGGTCCAAATCTCTAAGAGGGTGCAACTCAACAAGTTGCAGACTTGGGAAAGTCAAGAGGAGTATCATGACTACTATATTCCAGAGATTGAGCCTCCGGTGATGAATCATGGAAAAGATATGAGCATCTGAGTGTTGGGTTCCAGATAGGTAGAGCAGACTGAGGAAGAACTCTCTGACAGAGTAACAGACCTCAATTCAGATGAGTAACTGATGTTGATCAAGCTATTTGAGGGATCATACATGGTTGGTTGACATGATTGATGACTTCTATGTCTATGTTTTTGATACACATCACATATTAAGCATGGAATCAACCAACATATCAGTGTTTTGTAAATATGTTGATTATTCCGGTTGCTGACTAGAAAGAAGTTGAAATCCTTGGTGTAGATATATATACCAGATGGATTTTGGTATGAAGGTGTGTGTGTGTGTAGTTGTAGTTTGTGAAGAAAGGCAGAGACAAGTGTGGAAGCATCAATACAAGTCCGGTATGTGACAGAACAACAACACTAAAAGCAGAGGAAGAATGAAGTGCATTAGATCAGTATATTGAGCCTAACTGGAATTGAACCTCAGCATATATGGATGCCTCTCATCAGTTCAAACACCTGGTTACCTTCTATAAACTTTGTAGACAGTGAGTCTCTTGTAGGCAATGTGCCTCTTGTGAGCAGTGTGCTCGGGCAGTGAGCCCTAATTGGCAAGTGCCATTTTTGTACTTCTTGTTCTTTTAATAGAGAATACAATCTTAGGTTAGTCACCCCGTGGTTTTTCCCTTAACATGGTTTTCCACATTAAAATCCTTGTGTTGTGTGTTGATTTATTTTCTACTCTCATGATTATACATGCTTATGTGTTTTGATGTTGCTCAAATTATAAAAAGAAAAATTAAGTAAAGTTATTAGAGATAACTGATTCACCCCCCTCTCAGTTATCTACCTTGTTTCCAACAAGTTATACCAACACTCTTTGAGTTCATGACCATTTTTACCACAAATTTGGCATTTCTTATTCTTGTGTGAAGAGTTATCTTGATTTTGTTTAGACTGTCCTGATGGACCACTTTGATGGTCAAGTTGTTTTCCCTTTTTCTTTGTTGCTAGGGCCTGATTGTCTTGAGATTTAGTCTTACCAAATAGTGCTTCTTCTTGTTGAAGGAAGTTGACTAGTTCTTCAAATGAAGGGGTTTTATTAGCCACATTTAAGCATGTGACAAACACTCTAAATGAGGGGGTAGTGCTCTCAGTACAATAGATACTAGAGAGTCATATTCTACTTCTTCCCCTAATGCTTGTAGAGTGGTTCTTATTTCAACAACTCTTCTGAAAAAGGCTTCTACCTTCTCACCATTTTCCATTTTGAGACAATGAATTTGATGCTACAAGTGGAGGATTTGGTTTTGGTTTTTAGCCTCATACACTATTTTGAGGTGATTCCAAGCATCTTTTGTAGAGGTGGCAGTACGAATGGGAGGTTGAACCTCATCAGTCACACCAAACAAAATGATCAATTTGGCCTTTTGATTGGCCTTGTCAAACTTATTCTCATCTTCATTTGCTTGTTGAGGTCTTGTTGTAGTACTAGAGACAACATCCCAAAGGTCTTCAAATTCTAATTGGATTTGAACCTTGGTTTTCCAAGCGGCATAATTGTCACCTCTAAGGAGTTGAGAATATGGGAGCATTATCTTAGGTGCACTAGGATCCATTTCTATAGTTGAGAATGTCCTTATATCTCCAATTTAAATTTTCAATACTTAATTCAAATTTACAAACTATTTTGCTCCAAAAAAATTGATTTTTAATGCATAAAATCAATTAATTTACCCAATTTTAATTTTTCTAAAGTTAAAACTATAGAAAATAAAAAGTATTTTAAAAATAAATGAATTTTTGAGAAATATTAATAAAATATTTTTTTTTTCTAAAGTTTAACTATGCAAAAAATTTAGGGCTTTTCCAAAATATGAAAAAAAATACTATGCACCTTTTATTTTTTCTTCCTCCAGATTCTTCAACTTGATTTGAATCTTCAAATGGTGACTTCAAAATTATCATGAACATAATTTCAATGCTGATCTGAACATTTTCTTGCAGATTTGTCAAAGAAAATTGGATTGCTTCAACATTGTTTAGGTACCATACAACCTTTTGTATGGCAAAAATTTAATAGATTCTTCAAAAACAACAATTAATTGTCATTAGATATCTCCAAGACCTTCACCTCTGAACATTTTTGTAGATTTTAGCAACATAGAATGCACCTTTCAATGGAGAATTGCAGCAACTATATGTATCGTTGGTACGAGTTGCTGGTATGGCCTATTGGTACAGATGTACTACTGGGAAATGTTTCAATGTCTTTGCAATGATAGTTTAATTCATATAAGAAAAAATAAAAAATAAGACCCAAACCAATTCATAGTCTTCCTTTCAAATTTTCACTTCACAATGATTTCATTCAATGTTGTATGACCATTTGAATGTTTGAACAAGGAAATAACTTGAAATATATATTGACTCAACAATTTAAATATGATTAAATACCAATAATCACCTTCATCACTGAACAAATATGCTTCAATCTATATTCCAATCCTCTTTCAATTTGGCTCTTCAACCTCCAAGTTTAGAGCCACAAAATCAATTTTGCTTTGATACCATGATGAAATAATGAGAGCAACGAGAAAATTGTTTATTATATCCAGTAGGTATATATACAAAAATAAAGCGGTTTGAATAACCACTTAGTCGGGCATACCCGACCAACCAACCATCCAACTAACAATAACTATGAAATAGTTATTAGTTGGATAAAATAACATGATGTAATATAATTTATTCTAATACTCTACACAATGCTCTATTGAAAACACATATTACTATATCATTTTATTAGGTGTTGTAGCGTGCTCCACTCTTTATCTGATGGAAGTGTAATATTTCTTAACTCATGGTAACCAAGTTGTAAATGTGTTAACAATTTATAATTGAAATTGGTACTTGAATGTATCAATCAAAGTTGCATTGAAGGTTATCAGTGGTTTGATAGAATTCAAAAAGTTTGCCTCATCAAGATTTTGAGGAAACTAGTCCTTATCCAACTTCATTTTATCCTCCATCTTCTGTTTGAAAGCAATCTTTCCAATGTATCGGTATGATAGATCAAAAGCCACTGAAAAACTAAGCTTTTTCAAGTATTCTTCATTTGTTTGTAGCCTCTTTGTCAACGTTGTACGTTGGTCCAAAAGTACCTATACATCTTCTAGCTTCATACATTTTGGAATGATAGATGAGACCTTTATTGTAGAATCAACATGGTTATGAATTCCTTTGGATTCCAATTCTTTGTCACTAGTTTTGTAGATTGATTGCAAAATTTTGTTTGCATTTGACTGTCTTGAAGTCACCATGTCTCCATTTTTAGCAATGTATTGTTTCATTGAATTACTACAAAATAGTAGATCACCAGTGTATTCAAACAATTTAGATAAATCATCAATCCTATTCATTATTTTCTCCCAAATTTTATGTTTTATATAAACCATTGTGTTTCGATAAAATTTAGATACTTTATTTTGGGAGGATTTTATTTCCTTTTCTACATTCCTTAGTTTTATCTGCAAAATTTTAGAGTTTTTTCTCTCTTTCTCCACATTTTCTCCCCACAACTGTTGTTTTATTGCTTCTTGTAGTTGGACATTGGCTTCATTCATGGATTGCTGTAATTTTCCTAAATTGGATTTTTCATTATCATAATTATTTTTCATTTCACTTAACCTTTTCTTCAGCGCTTTCACTTCCACCTTTGTTTGTTTATTCACTTCACTTGAAGATGTAGAGACATAGTTTTTTTATCCTTTTCTCTAATTCTTTGGTCATACTCTCTATTTCTTTCCCCTTGGCTTTTTCATTTGCTATGTATGCTTGCAACTTTTCTATTTGAGTCTACAACCTGTTACATAAATCATAAAGTCAAATGAAAATGCTCAATATGAATGGAAATAACATCAATGAATATATTTTCTTTCTATTGTAACTCAATTATTGGAACTTATCTATATTACAACTTTGATTTTTAGATAATATATTAAACAAGGTTACCTCTCTCTCTTGCTTTAGCAATGATGTGTACACAACTTTGTTGTTTCTTTTTGATACATTAATTTTGTTAGAATTTTTCATTCCAGAAAAATCCACTTGGACAGTGCTCACCTCATAGTCAGTGTTGCATCTGATCCTCTGGCTTATCTTGAAATTTGGGCACAACAATCATGTATTCCATTTTTTCTATTTTTGGGTCAAATGTAGGTAATACCTTGGTTGTTGCAGGCTCTAAAGTTGTAGTAGTCTCTATCTCTAGCACTTGCTTTTTGTGTCTTTTAGATATATTTCCTTTCCTTTCAAACTGAGCTTTGTAATCAGAACCTGTGACTATTGACACAAATTTGAATGGTGAAGGAGTAGTTGTAGTGTTGGGGGCATATCTAATTAATTGAGGCTGAGGATTATCCATTCATGTCCTAGTCACACTAATAATAAGAGGGGGTACCTTCTGGAAACAATTGCTTTGTGTGGATGTGGAATCAAATTCAAAACCTATCATAATCTTTTGTCTCTTATTCTTCATAAGGCCTTGTTCTCTAAGTTTGTCTATAGTATCATCTAATATTATTGTTGGCCTCTTCTAAGTTTGTTGTTGTGACTCTTGCTGACCACCACTACTACTATTACCTATACCATCACCATATTTTCCACCAGTAGCATTAGAATGTCCACCATCGCTTGCAAGAAAAGAATGAGAAACATGCAGATCAGAAGACCCTTGTGGTACTATTTGTGATTATATCTCACTCTAAGGATTTAAAGCTAGAATAAAACTAATCTCCAAGTATCTATATGTGTATGCCCTTTGACTTTTTCATCAGCTCCAATGGCTCAAAGATCATTAGGTTCCCTAGGGTTTACCTCTGATACCATCCAAATGCCTTGTCCTGTGGACCCCAAACCATGACCTTCATAACCCAATTTTTTGGGCTATTGATGCCCCTATAGTATATATTTCTCTTATGGCCGCACTCGTACAAGGTTTGAATACATAGGCACTAAGATCTCTAGGTTGGTCTTCCTCCTCATCATCACTTTCAACATTAGTTATTTGAGCTTTAGAGGGATGCTCATATCCCACAATTTGCTGAACTCATCATCTTATGAGATTAACTTCAAAGTCTATAGTAGATTTTGGATCATCGAGATCCTTACTCATAGACCAAAAGGCATTAATTTTTTATTGTGACCACTGATCCTCTATACAAGCATCTCTTAGAGTCTTTGGAATTTTTGTATATGTAGATGTTTGAGTAGCTCTTATATAGAAATTGTTGTATCTCTTGATTGTCACCTCTGCCTCTCTCTATGTTTGTGGAATTGGATGCAATCCCATTATTTATGATGACAATATTTCAAAAGTAATACCTCTTTGAGCAACAATTTCTTCCATGACTTTCTGACCTCATCCCAAGAATTCTTGTTTCTCAACGTTTCTAGTAGGGGTTTACTTTCATGTTGAATTCTAGTTGGAGTGTTCTTATGGTGCAGTCTTGACAAACAAAATATGATGGCAGGAAGATAAATTCAAATGCAAATATAGAGACAATAAGTAAATTCACAATGTAAGATAGTTTAATGGAATTAATATAGTATGGAACTTATATTTAATAGAGAACTCAACTCTCATGTAATTTAATGATAGGAATTCAAACTGGTTAGCAACACAATTAGATGAATAAGAACTCAGCCTTCACATGACAGTTATTCAAAATATATAGGATATATAAACAATAATGCATAGAGGGATAATAGTCTTTTATTCAATATGGAACCATATCAATAATGAGAACAGAGTCATCAAAGGTGTAGACACATTGATAGGAAAGTCTTTACATTATATTGTTCTCAAGGCTTTGAAACATATAACCGACCCATCTTGTTCTTCTTCTACCTCTAACCATTCCTCTTACTATGCCTTCTCCTCTTATTATCATTCTCCTCTGCATCCCTGGTATTCACATTCCCTTCTTCCCAAATCCACATCCTTCACCATTTTGGAAAAGTTCTCTCCAACCATCCCCTTCCCCACCATTCTGGCAATTTCTAAAACTATTTTGGAATAGGAATCAACCATCTAAAATCTAGTGACAGGAACCAAATTACAATTGGTTTCCCTTGCTCTACCATCTCTAGATGGAAGCAACAAAAACTATCAGGAACTAATTCCACCAATTATTTTAAAGGTCGATTACATGAAATTATTAAAGGCCGATTATAGGAAATTAGGGAGTTCAACAAACTTAAATAAATTATACTAAGAAAAAACAAACTTAATGAGGAAATGACAATGCCCCTACATCATCTTATTGACCACAAGCCTTTCTTTAATCATGTCACATGGGTCATACTTCTAGTGAGAGTCAACATCAAATTTTAAAATTTGTAAAATTTGATGTACCATAGTGAATGCTCTTCTATCGAATGTGAACCCTCCACATGAAAAAGGTAAGAAAGGCACACAGTCTAATCCAGAATCACATATTCTAACTTATCATGGACTGTGGAAATATCATGTCTTTAATGCTCTTCATTTGCTGACTAACAAAGTGCAGTTGATCTATACTGTCCATCTATCATATGTATTCTAATGCAAAAACCCTCTTTGTCACATGTATTGGAAGTTTGTGGGGCTCTACTCTTGATCCATAAAATCTTAGGACAATAGATTCCTCCATGAAGTATGGTGTAGGAGCACCTTGTGAGTTTTAAGCCTCCATGAGGCAATTCTAGTTTTGGCTTGAGTTTGATGTTTTAAATATGTAATAAGATCTATTTAGACCACATTTGATGTAATTGAGTTACTTTAGGTCCTAGGGAGTCATTTTATAAAAAAATGCTCAAATATTGGAAATATTGCCAAAAGTTGTCATGGCAAAATTGTAAAAGTTGCAAAATTGAGAATATGAAGGTCAAGTAGGTAAGAAGTCAGTTGGAGTCATTTGGTTTTGAGTTACTTGTGATTGTAGTGCATAAATAAGCCTCTCAAACTTTGAGGCAAGGAGGAGAGTTGTAAATGAATACCAATCAATGAGAGTACCCCTGTTTTACTTATGAAATTATGTATTTTCCTACGTTCAGAAATGTTCTGTCACATGGTATGGCCTCCTAGAGAACTTTATGTATAAATGGTTGAAACCCATTTTAGAGGCATTCTTAACTCAATTTTTTTTTATTTGGTTCAATTTTATTGAGTTTGGAAGGAGATATTCCCATTTTTCTAAAACTGGTTTGAAACCCTACCTAGGGTTATCTGTTTTGGGAAAAACATCATAAATTTTTATTCAAGTGTTAGATCTTTATGAAAATTGGAGGAAAAGTCTATAACTATGTCATATTCAATCCCACCAGAGTGATTGGCTTCATTATTTGTTTTGTAGTAGTTATTAATGACTGTTCAAACTGTTTGTCATGCCTAGATGCTCAATTAGGCATAATAGGAGGGAGACCGGTCAGTTTTTGAGCCTTTCATTCTAAAGTAACCCTATCTAAGCATTTGATATGTTGTGTAAAGCCTTAAATGGTATCATAAAAAATAATTCTTTTATGGGTTTGATGTTGTATTAGAAATATATGGTCAAAAATTAGGTTGGGAAGACCTACTTGCTTTTGGGCAGCCTAGACATGAAATGATAAATAAGTGAAGGGGCAGACTTTGGTAAGGAGTTAGTTGTGGTTGTGTTAAGGTTCTTGAGGTATAAGGAGGTCTATGATAACCTTGTGTGGTCAGAGTGGTTGAAAATCCAAGTTATGCCCTCAAAGAAGGAAGTTGCCTTTATGAAGATTACTTGTGAAACCTGTGAAAGTTGCCTAGTTGAGTCCATTGTTGTGAAATATGTCTCCATGTGAGTGAAGTGAACCCCTAGCATTACATCAAATTGGTATCAGAGCTTAGAAGGTATGGGCAAAAGAGTTTGGTGTTTGTGTGTTTGTGTTTGTGCAGGTTGGTTGCCAAAAGACTAGGTAGAGGAAAAGTGAAGAGACCTAGGTGAGGCAAAGGCAAAGAGAAGCAAGGTTAAAGGGACTTGCTTGAAGAAGGACGAATGAATTTGTTGAAGAGGTATTTTCTGGGTGAGGGTTCACAAGCAAGGAAGCAAAAGAAGAGAAAAGAGGAAGAAGAGATGAAGAAAAGAGAGGTAAAGAAGGAGGCAAAGAAAAATGAGTTTGATTAAGAGATCAAGGAGTTAAAGCAAGCCATGGAGCAGATGAGAAAAGATATGGAAGAAGTTGAAAGGAGAATAGCACTTGAGGTAAAAAAATGGCATGTACAAATGAAAAAGAAGGTGTCATGGCCCATTCACGAGATTGTTCAAAGAAGAAGACAAAGGAAAGCATTAAAAACAAATGAGAAGGAGTCATTGTTGATAAAGGAAGAGGAATGTGAGAAGGATGCAGCCAATCCAAGTCATAAGGATGATGAGGTAGCAGGTATGAAGTGTAATTTTCTTTTGGGAAGAAGTGATATTGAGTTTCTAGCAAAGTCTGACCTATTTGAGGAGGAATTGATTTTGGAGGGAAATGATGAGAAAGAGAAGGTCAAAGATGAATTGATGCTGGTAGAGCAAAATTGGCTTAAAAGGTCTAAGGATGTGATGTTTCCTCTATTTATTTTCAAAGGGGACAATTGGTTTTCATTTTTGGTTATTTCAAGGGACTATGATTTTAACAAGGCAACAAGTTTAGTGGTTGAGTATCAGATGGCCAAATTGGAAGGTAAAAGGGTCAAGGTCATCCCACAAGAAAACAAATATGAGGAAGAAACACACATACCATTTATTGATATTGCAAAAGAATATAAAAAAAGGGTCAAAATGAAGCTAAATTGGGCAGAAATGGAGATGAATTAGGACACAAAGAGCTGACTCAAAGTGACAAAGAAAATAGAAGACCAAGTGGCTTTGACATGGTGAAGCCAAAGGTGAAAATAAAGACAAGTTGCAGCTATTTCAAGAAAGGTGAGAGGTAGAGTATCAAGGAAATGATGGAGGAGAATCTAGGGCTGATTTCATATTGTTTCCCTCAATCCAAGAGGGCTTGGAATCTTCTTTTGGCCAGGAGTATGGTGCAGAGGCACCTTGTGAGTTTTAAGCCTCCATGAGGCAATTCTAGTTTTGGATTGAGATTGATGTTTTAAAGATGTAATAAGGTCTATTTAGACCACATTTGATGTAATTTAGTCACTTTAAGTCCTAGGGAGTCATTTTATAAACATTGCTCAAATATTGGAAAAATTGCCAAAACTTGTCATGGCAAAATTGTAAAAGTTGCAAAATTGAGAATATGAAGGGTCAAGTAGGTAAGAAGTTAGTTGGAGTCATTTGGTTTCAAGTTAGTTGTGATTATAGTTCATAAATAATCCTCTCAAACTTTGAGGCAAGGAGGAGGAGAGTTGTAAATGAAGACCAATCAATGAGAACACCCCTGATTTACTTCTAAAATTGTGTATTTTCTTACGTTCAAAATTTTTCTATCACGTGGTATGGCCTCCTGGAGTACTTTATACATAAATGGTTGAAACCCATTTTAGAAGGAATTCTTAACTCAATTTTTTTTTATTTGGTTCAATTTAATTAAGTTTGGAGGGAGATATTCCCATTTTTCTAAAACTGGTCTGAAACCCTCCTAGGGTTATCTGTTTTGGGAAAAACATCATAACTTTTTATTCCACTGTTAGATCTTTATGAAAATTGGAGGAAAAGTCTATAACTATGTCATCTTCAATTGCATTAGAGATATTGGCTTAATTATTTCTTTTGTGGTAGTTATTAGTGACTGTTCCAACTATTTGTCATGACTAGATGCTCAATTAGGCCTAATAGGAGGGAGAACGGTTAGTTTTTTATCCTTTTCTTCTAAAGTAAACCTATCTAAGCCTTTTATATGTTGTGTAAAGAATTAAAGGGTATCATAAAAACTAATTCTTTTATGGGTTTGATGTTGTATTAGAAAGATATGGTAAAAAATCAGGTTGGGTAGACCTACTAGCTTTTGGGTAGCCTAGACATGAAATGATAAAGAAGTGAAGGGGCAGACTTTGGTAAGGATTTAGTTGTGGTTGTGTTAAGGTACCTAAGGTGTAAGGAGGTCTATGATAACCTTGTGTGGTTAGAGTGGTTGAAATCCAAGTTATGCCCTCAAAGAAGGAAGTTGCCTTTATGAAGATTGCTTGTGAAAATTGTGAAAATTGCCTAGTTGAGTCCATTGTTGTGAAATATGTCTCCATGTGAGTGAAGTGAACCCCTAGCATTGTATCAAATTACCAGTCAACCAATTGTATTTCTTTTCCCAGTTGAATGCAATTTCTATAAGACTTGAGCATTCTAGGCATTAGAGTATTTGTAATGGCTTGATACAATGGAGCTAAAAAATAGTCCACAAAATGATTGTAGTTCTTTTGATTATGATACATCTTTATCTTATGGGTCTAATCATGTAGTCCATTTTTATCTTGCTGAATCTGAAGCTTGTTGTCCCAAAACATCCCATCAAACTTCAATATAAATAAATAGCACAAGTAGGTTGTGAACCTAAACATCTTTCTATTGGAATTGGAAGTGGGAGCTTTAATTTGACTTTGTTTAATCATTAAAAAATGATCATGCATGGATTCTGCAATGTGCTCAAGAAATCTGTATTTGGTAGGTGGAGTCCATTTATGGATATTGTATACCATTTCAAGGAGGCTTGCATCCACTTGACTATTATTATCCAATCCAAGACAAAACACTAGCATGAAAACTATATCCTGAACCCATGTTTTAAAAATATCAATTTTATAAGGAGGCTTATGATTCTGATCGCGTAGGGCACCATCCAATATTACAGATTTGAGAAAATTATTTTTATCATTTTCACTAACTACTTCATAAGTACTAGTAAGTTTATCAAGGTTTATGTGGACATTTCCACAACCTTCAGTAGTAAAACCAAATAATTTGCCAAAATATTCTACATTAATGGGTAGCATTACTTCCTAGCTATCTTTTTTAACAATTTCTCTTTTATTTTCATGATAATTTTGGGCATAGACCATGATAAATTTAGGGCAAGGGAAAACCTTAGGGAACATCAATCATCCCAATCCAACCACCCATGGTGCATTGATACTGTTAATTGGTATTGTTTTTTTTGGGTCAGGTTGTACTTTAAGTACCTTATTCTCTAATGAAAATCTAAGTGTTGAAGTAAACCTAGCAAAGATTATAGAGTCATAAATGTTATGGTATTCATCTATAAAACATGGGGTTTTATGCAATCTGACGTAATCTATTTTGTCTCTTTCTTTGCCTTTCCCAATATTTGGTTTGGTAGTGCTGGTAGACATGCTTATTATTATTATTATATTATATAGTATCTAGTTGCATTCTTATTATTATTATATATTATGTTATAATATAGGTTATATATATTATTATAATATATTATATAATAATTATAATTATAATATTATATATAATATTATAATATAGGTTAGATATATTATTATAATATATTATATAATAATAATAATAATTATATATTATATAATATACTAATTATATTATATATTATATTATATAATATATAATAATAATTCAATAGTTGATCTTTGTAAATCTAATGGCTCTAGATTGATTCCGGAGGTTTGAGTTCACAAGTCTAATGCTCCAAACATTTCATTCTAGAATTCAACTACAACCGTCCATCAAAACATTCATTGAACGGTGAAATATCGCACTGAAGTCTGAATCTTCGTTAAACCCTTTATATGAAGTCTTTTGATTAGAATAAGGTTTTAATCTGATTAAGGTTAATGTTATGTTTATACTTTATAATCTCGTTACATTATGGTTATACTTATGGTTACACTTATGGTTATGGTTCCATGTACGGTTAAGGTTATAGTAACGTTTTAAATTAGTGTAACTTGGTTAGCATATTTAAAATTTATCTATATAATATATAATAAAATTATTATTATATATAATATAATATAATATAATATAATATAATATAATTATTATATATTATTATTTATAATTAATATATATAATATAATATATCATAATTATATTATATAATAATTATAATATATTATTTTAATATATTATATTAGATATATTATTATAATAAATTATATTATGTAATCACCATATGTAATTTTATGTTTGTAGTCTATGTTTAGGAGCAATTAATTATAGGGGATTTTGGTTTGTCAGTACTTTTGTATGATGTATTATCCCCACTTGAATTAAATGATAGAATGCAAACTATTTATGTATCTTATCTCCATTTGTGTTTTTTGTAAGTAATGATTGAGAATTAATACAATCAAGGATTTATAAATTATTACTTCTCTCATGATGAATCTTGCTAGTGGTTTTAATTATTTTTGATAACTTATAACTTTCTATTTCCATGCGTCCATTCGAATTTCCAGTTTCTCATACATGCATGCATGTTTAGGAGATTCAACTTGTTAGTTGACAGATTTGCCACTTAACTCTATTTTCTCTCACCCACACAAATGACAACTGCACTAACAATTGAACCAATTGTAATGATATTTTACAATGATACTTTGCTTATTTTACAAGGTGCAACTACCTTTAGATGATATTAAATGAATGAAAAACTATGTATGCTTTTAACCAAAAAGCAAGAAAGGTGGTGCTTTTAACCAGAAAGTAATAAAGGCAATGAATCACAACACAGTTAAAACAATAAGAAGTGGAAAGACTTTGCACAACCATAATCATAAACTTATATCTTTCATCACAATATCATCATTGCAAACTATTCATCAAAAGAAAAACCATTCACAACAATGAGCCTTAATGAGAATATCCAATCATCCCAATATACAACTGTAATTTAAGAAGCTGATAAATTTTCAACTTAAGAAGAACATATATCCATCCATCATAACACAAAGTTTACGATTTCAGAAATCAACTCCTCCAACTTTTGTTCTTATATTGATATAACTAAAAATATAGAGAAACACCAAAATGACCAATTAACAACACAAAGTTTGCCAAAAGATCCATAAGCATTGACATGCTTAGAATATATAGCCTTACAAATAATAACTATCTTTTTTAAAAATAATAACAGCTTCTTGAAGACAATCGATTAAAAGATAATTAACCAAGTATTTAAAGCAACAATTTTTAGAGCAAATTGTTTTAAAAGAAATAACATAAAACATGAAAGCCCATCACGTGGCAATTGTTGAGTCTTCTCCTTGAATTACCTAGTTCTCCTTATCTTGTCCTCTAGTTGTAGTAGAGTCCACCTGTTCTCGTAACTTCACCTTGTAATTTTAGTACCTGGAGATAATGGGAGTTATGACCTTGCCAATTGGAGAAATAGTGATATGTACCCTGAGCTTCCACCTGTTGATTCTTCTTTCCACATCTACTAGCCTTTTATTAATTTCACCAACTTCTACTTTGAAAGTTCTGAGATAGATGGCCATGTTCCCAAGCTTCCCCAGCGATTCACCTATAACAATATCTTCACCAACAATTTCCTCCGTGAGAATTTTCTTAAAGGATTGCTTTACTTCTCCTACATCTTGTAAATCCTCACTACCTTCCTTCAAAATTTTGACATCAAAAGTGTTACAGTTCTTTCGTAGGTCTATAAGGTTAGCACAATATTGATTGAGAATTCCTCTTATGTTGCTGTTATATTTCCCGAGCATAGATATCTTCCATTCAAGAGCATCTGGCCAAGAGACAGATTCATTTTTGTTTGGATCATTTCAAATCTTTTCAGCCAAGAGAATACATATGTCAATTTTGATAATTTCTTGCACCTCTTTAGATACCATCAGCAGACCACTTTCCTCCTTCACATTTTGTAATTCTGCTGCTAATCCCTTCCTCTTCTCAGATATAAGAACATATAACCTCATAGCCTCCTCAATATATATCAGGCTATCAAAAGTAATCTTCTCAATCTATTGCTCAGTGTCTTTGGCTAGGGTTTGATATGTCTTAATTTGTTGCAGCAAACCAGGATCCATACTATTAATAGTGATACTAGGGGTTGCATCAGAAGACTGACAAGTAATATTCAAAATAGATTGAATAAAAGAGGTCAAAGTATTCACATGGGCCTACAATTTAGAGTTTTCTTGTTGTTTTGCTTTAACTCTTTGTCAACATGCTTATGGAGAACTTAGCACATGATATATATCTCCATCAATAGTTGTAGGGCCCATATCAATTTTGCTCATATTAAAATTAACTTCTGTGATCTCATTTTCAATCCTGTCACCAATAGGATCAACAATCTCCAAAACATGATGCCCTATAGAAGAATTAGTTACCATCCTAGACATCCTTTTAGCCTTTTTAGGCTTAGGTGTCACCTGCAATAATTTAGCTATAGTATCTATATTCGTGTCAGCCATGGGAGTGTACCTCTTCTTTTTCTACAACCTTCTTCAATAAAGATCGTGATGGTAACACAACATTACTTTCATTGGTACCCAAGGTAATATTGTTTGGTTGATTAGAAACATTATGTACAAGAGTCCCATCCAATGTAGGGGAAGTTGGATTATCAAACAAAGAATGAAAAACACTATCCTCACCAATTTGCTGAAAAATCAAAGAATCACTACTTGACACAGGGGAACTAGGAGAGGTCACATGGTCTACCTACAACTGCTGCAAGACATCTATTTTATTTTCTATTCCTACTCTTGTAGACATAGGTTGTCCATCTTGTTCACATGTGCCTTTCAACCTCCTATTATCCTTAGGCTGTTCTCCATGCCTACCTAATTGTGAGCCAACTCCATGATGAGTCGTCTCCACTCTAGTAGAAGCTCTTGGGGTACCAAAGGCCTAGGATGTCCCTTGATCTCTCATTCCCAATTCCTTTGGCACATAAGAACCTACATGTTATCCAAATTTTCTTTCCAACCACTTTTCAGTCTTTTCCAATATAAAGGAGGACTAAACCTTTACATCAGTAATTTCCTTATCAGACCACTATATTTGAGGTAGGGGTTTAGAAGCAACATTCTGATAGCCTTCATCAATAATTTAAGAATTATCATATGCACCACCTGGAATTTGCAAAGGCAAAGTGAAGGCTCAGATTTGGTCTAGTATCAACCTCATCTAGTCCCTTATCTAAACCTCCTTTTCATCTATACAATCTTCCCAATAGTCCTCCAAGTGTGGCTAGTGCTCTAATAGATTAACCCCATGAAAGTTCCTCTTGACATAATTTTTACTATCAAAAAATGACCTTACAAATAAAGGATGAAAATTGAATTCTAGCAAAATCTTCTCTATATTCCTAGCATGATCATTTCATTTGCAAGTAAAGAAAGATAAAGACATAGGAAATGTATATCCTTTCTTTTTCAATCCATGGTCTACTTCCAAAAGAATAAAATAATCAAATGCATATCTCGGCAATTTCAACGGGGCATTTTAATAACCCCCAACTTGAAGGTAAGTGAATCTATCGAATTGAATGCAAAAAATTCCATACCTCATCACCAATGCAGCTACTTCAAGAGATATTCTCCTTTCAAGTGTACCTTCAATTTTTTTTACAGAAAACATGAAGAAAGCATCATTGATGCGGTTAAAATATTTCATTCCCTTTTCCTTTTGTAACTGAGGAAAATACTCGTACACAGGTGTCTTCGGCGTTAACAAACCTTGGGTCCTCAACCCTTCCTAGACAACCTCTTTATTAGCTAAGATATAAAACAAATAAGAGCACATGTGAAAAGACACCATCTGGTGAAAGTTAGGCAGCTACTTGTTCAAGTGATCACTAATCAATTTGGCCCAGTCAATGTACTAGCATTTACTACATACCACCAAGATGAATTTACACATCTAATTTTTATAAAGTCAAACTCAGCACTCCCAACAACATGGTGCAGTAAAGTGATCATATTAGAGATTTCCTCTTTGAAATATGCCCTTTTTAAATTGATGGGAATTTGAGATTTTCCCTTTTTCTCAACCTTTAGCCAGTTCCTAGTAATGGAATTCAAACATTACTCTTTCTTATTGGAAAAATAACTCTACCCCATGGTGATAGACATCTCGGCAAACTCTTCTATGTCAGGTAATCTCAATGCACAAGTAACAGCCCCAACGTCAATCTTCGTAACCACAGAGTTGTCAAAAGCTCTTATCTCTTGTGAGTCTGGGAAATAATTCTTTATGCATGAAACAACTAGGTCTAGACATGACACGATAGGTGGAAAACCTCTAGCATGAGCTAGCCCACTAGTTAGAATCTTCTTTGCTATAGGAGTTCTAGGGTTTTGCTGCATTCGAGACCAAAAATCATCCAAGTCTATGTGCCCACGTTTAGTGTCCTTCACCTTAGATAAACCATTTTCTATAATAGAGGTGATAGGGAAACCTTGATACTTATACTTCATTTTCACTTGCTTCAAAAACTAGAACACAAAAGCCTCTGTGACTGCTAAGGGCACTAAACAATTTTGTAGAACATTTGAAGAAGACACACAATCCAAACTCATGAAAGAAAACTATTCTTTCCACCAAAATAACTTCAAGGAAACTGAATTATTACAACAAAGAGGAAGTGGGAAGAAAGCCAATTATCTGTCCTGGTTATAAGAATCTATGCTCACTACTTTCTAAAGATGTAGTTGAGAGCTCCTTCAAAGTTCACTAGTTTAAATGCAAGAGAAGACATTTCACAAAGGTGGCAACCCTTATATAACGTGTCATTAAATCTTCATTAATTTCGGTGGCATGTACAGTGGTGCAACTCATAAATGAGTTGCCTTAATTCTCCTTTGAAAAATGTACAGTCGTACTCCCCAAGACATTACTTATTAATTACAAAATGGCATATGTCACTTCTGCTGCACATATTCATAAATGGAAGTATGGCTCCTTAAAGAATGAACCAAGCTTTAGTCGGGAGATTGACAACTTTTAAAACTTTAGAACCATCTATTGGGAGTTCAAAAGCTCCATGAACTCCCAACTCACTGACTACAAAGAACTTTAAGCACCAAGATGAACAGATGGGTGACAACAAAGGCTTAAATAATGACTTTCAAAGAAGAGTCAAGAAATCGAAAGGTTTCAGAACTTAGGAACCTACCGACTAAGGTTCAAAAAAGTAAAAATCACCAATTGTGAAGGAAAAATGTTTAAGTAAAAGCTATGACTTTATAAAGGGGGTGAAGCAATAAGGAATAAAGAAAGGGACTTTCTGTAATGCCCCACCAAGGAACTCCTTAGAGAACAACACAATTATGCTATACAAATAGGGCATTTTTTCTTTTTATAATGAAAGAAATAACAAAGTAATGTTAAACATATCTATACATATCATTAAACTAAGTATTATCCTCTAGGGTTCCTTGGTTGCATTACTAACCAAACCATTAAAAAGTTCTAAACATACATCATAAATTAACTAACATCATTAGTTCATCCTAAATTTATTGCACTAAATGAATAAACACATACATTTCCATGTTATAACATCAGATAAATAATCATCAAGATCATATAAATAGAACTACAAGTACTTATACAATTTTCCCTTACATGAGAGTACATCATTTCATTTTTCACACTATCACTTTCTTGATTACATTGGAATACATACGTTATGATTTAATTGATACACAAGGCTAGTGCATGAGCATAAATAACTATCTCCTCCAACTAGTACAAGATTTGGAGTCTATCACATGAGATACATTCTTCTCGCACACGAACAATGGCAAGTGAAAACCAATGGAGATAATGCACATCCACCCGACCATGTGGAACCCTAAGGTCCACCCCCCGTGCTAGGAGATAACATAAGGTCCCACTACAACAAACAATCAAGTAGACAATAGAATATAAAGAACAAGGACTACACATGACTCCAACAACACAGGTCAATAACACAAGCAACTCAATCATCACTTCTAGAGGCAATCACACAATGAATGGAAAGAACACAACTAGGGAATGCTAGGCTGCAATAGGGAGAGTGTCATCGCATGGTCCTGACATGGGTTACCCTAACAGTCTCTCACTAGACACTAGCCCCCATCTATGGTTACCCTGGTAGTCTCTCTCTAGATGCCGGCCCCATAGGGGGACACATGCAGAACCAACATTCCTTTCATGAGGACAAGGAAGTTGATTTTGCCAACCAGGCCTTCTCATCCCATCCTTAGTCTGAACGAGCACTACAGGCATAAGCAAGGAATCCAATTATCTTGTTTAATGTGGAATCTACCCTTTTCCCCCTAATTCATTTTAGGTTATCACTTAATTACCAACTTTCAATGGGTTACCCTGGCTAGCCACTTTGAATCCCGGCCCCACATTGAAATCCACTCCCCTACCTACATCTAGAAAACCCTACCCATCAAGCAAGACATTTATCATCAATCAACAAGTATACATGTATAATGCAAGGTATTAACCTTCATGCATACCAAAATTAATCACAAGGACAAGTCACAATTCATTGCCCATAGCTTCCAGGTGAAGCAATCCATAAACAACATACTCCTTTTATGATTACCGATGTCTCCAACACAATATTTTAATACAAATAATGAACCATAACATCCTTGAAAGACTTTATTACCACATCATGATACATTTTCAACATAGCATATACATGAAATCAAGACATAATAACCTATGCCTCTAGAAACTAAACCTCGATGACTTACACATAACCCTATTACGACCAATGATCTCTCTCAAACAAATTTAACTTACATAATGAAATTTTAACTTGCAATACCTATCTTCTGAGTGCAATACTTATAAATCAAATTTCAAATACAATGCTTATAAACCCAATACAAATCTATCAATCCAATTCCAACTTAACAAAACCATCGTAATAAAATTGATTAAATTTTATCAACATTAATATATATTCATATCGATTCTCATTTAATCACATTACACAAATACATCAAATACGATACTATCTTTACCAATATATTTCTTAATCCTAATCCTTTTTAATATATATATAGTTCAATAAATCATTTAATCCTTTCAAATCAATTTCGATAATTCAATCTAAATAAATCTAATAACTTAACTATAATACTTAATTTATATTTGATTTTAAACGATAATAAAAAACAAGATATATATATATATATATATATATATATAATCTTTTCATTAACTAATCCTACAAGCAGGTATTAATTGCCTAAATTAGTACTTGCAAGACTATTAGTCATAGAGTTTATGCAATTTTTGGTTAGACTTTCACCCATACATTCCCCAGATAGCTTAAGGATGACAACTGTTACGTTTTGAAATAATACTAATACTAATACTAATACTAATATTAATAATAATAATAATAATAATAATAATAATAATAATAAATACCATGGATTGCCGATAAGGGTGTGGTTTGGTGGTTAAGTTGCTCGGTTGTAGTGGCGGCCACCAGAGTTCAAACTCCCGCTGGGCCAACGAGCTCGCGTGTTTGAAGTGTTCTTGCTAGGGGATGAGGTCCCCCGTGTTGTGGCCTCACCGGTTCATTGCTTCGGGCAAAAGCATTCATGTGGAGCCGGAGGGCATGTCGCATCAGCATCGCCGGTCACATTCAAAAGTTTACTAGGCACATTTTTAAAAAATAAAAAATAAAAAAATACCATGGATCATTAGATAGCAAATATTTTTCTTCCAAAACAAGTAAATAAGTATCGTTATAATTTATTATCTAACAAATCTAATTTTTGAACATTTTATATGAGACTATTCAATTGAAAGTGAAAAATAGCCCATAGAGATATATTGTACATCCATTTCCTACTGTAAATATGACAATATGTTTTTTTAGGGTTTAAATTATGACAATATTTCCTACTGTAAATATAATTTAAACAAGCATTAATGTGCTTTAACTTTCTTTGAAATAGAATGCATAAATGGAATGTTATCCTCATTACAGACATGAGATATGTTGAGAATATAAACTTATGATAGGTGCATGACATGAATAATGAATGGAAGAGTAGATGAATTTGTTTAGACACTAACAAGCTTCATTGCCTAAGCAAGGAAAATTGCAATAATGGTAGTCTACACACAAAACAGATTTGTTAAAAAGGCCTTAGAAACTTTCAAGAAAAAGCAAATGTGAAAGCATAGACAGACACGTGAACTGTTTGATAGAACACCTCAAAGAGATGTCATCCTATGGAATGCAATGATTGCAGCATACGTCCAAAATGGATTTGTTAAAAAGACTTTAAAAACTTTCATGCAATTGCGATTGGTAGGAGTAAAGATCTGTTGGCTTGCCAGCATCCTTCCTGTGCCAAAATGGGAGATCTGGAACTGGGTAAGAACATCCAACAACGCATGTAGGAAAGAGGAATTCGTCAGATGTTGTGCTTGCAACTTCACTGGTAAACATGTATGCAAAATGTGAACTGTTAAAACTAACCAACATACAATATACATGTGCTGCTTCTTGTTGAAACCCTAAAGAGTGGGGCGCTTACAATTTCATCGTAGTGGAGCAGGTGGTTAAACTTAAGCTCTCAATTTGTTGATAAGCCATGGTGACCCAGATGAGAAAAAAGAGGAAGGTATGCTGTTATTGCTAATTATCTCTGGCACCGAATCGATATATTGAATGTGGCATTTGTCTAATATCTGAATCCATTGTTGAAAGCTCATTGAAGATCTACATTACAGAAACAACTTAAGAAGACAACACCATTGAAAAACATTAACTCTCATAGTGGGCAGCATTTGTAAAGGCTATTGCCTAATAGTGGAATTGAAGATCTTGTGTTGCATTGTAGGTTTTTTGAGTCATTGGAATTGAGTGTCGATTCAAAGGATCACCGTGACTTGCATGGGAATCAAAGACTTGATTGAGTATCCTTGAACGTTGATTACAATAAAGAAGAGTGTCTGATTTGGAAGACTGACAACAAGGAGACTGTGGTTATTGGTGAATGGTGCAGGCTTGAATGAAGTTTAAAATCCATCACCACTCATTCTATAGTTCATGCTTCATTAGAAATTCAGTCACCACATTATAGAGCTCACTAATACTAGGAGTCGATTGAATTTCAGTCAGTGCATAGTATTCATTGGCAACCAAGCTGATTTGTACCACTGGAGACTCGCATTTCCTTGAAGGCTTAGTAATTGCTAGAGCATTATTGTCTTTGCAATGCCTAGAGACACTAGATGTAGTGAAGGTTCTTAAGAATCTAGACAAACCACTGAGTTCACCCAATTACCTAGTTTCTGTATTCCTGTATACTATCTAATTGATACAAGTATAACCCTAATCCTTAAAAGCTCTGCTAATATATGAGCTACACTTGAACGCATAGACATAGTTTATGAACTATTTGATCGACACTTCAGAGAAGTGATCTTTTAGAATGTAATGGTTGCAGATATGCATAATACGAATGCGTTGAGGAGTTGTAAACCATTTCTAGGCAAAATGCAATTGGCAGGTTTACAGTTAATCCTATGGTCTTTGCCAGCATTCAGCAAGCGTGTGGCATAATGGGAGATCTAGATTGGTTTATGGACATCCGCCATTGCATAATGGGATCAAGAGTTTTGCTAGATATTAAGGTTGGAAAAGTAACTCTGGTAAATAGGTATGCAAAATAGCATCAGATTCAATCTAAGTACACCAACAGAAAGAATTTGATGCAATAGTAAAATATTGCATTGAGTCTATTCTTCATAAGACAATATAAGTGATGCTTAGCATAAAAAGCATGTTGTGTCTATGAGAATATCACACAACCCTTCAATGAAGACCAGTCAGCTGAATAGATTGCTGAAACATGTACAACCTATATGACATAGTGCAAGCTAGAATGCATTGAACACAAACGACAAAGAATACATTGAAAGATTTATTGCAAGGGCTTCAAAGAAAAACTGAGATAAATACAACAATCAATAAAACCTAGATTCCAGATGCTTGATTGGTTGAAGATTTGATGCTGAATTAACTTCTATAGTGCCATACCAATCTCTCCAGTCTCCCCCAAAAATTGATCCTCCACCACAATCCTCCGAGATCACCCGAGAGAGAGAGAGAGAGGAGAGAGAGAGAGAGAGAGAGAGAGAGAGAGAGAGAGAGAGAGAGAGAGAGAGAGAGAGAGAGAGAGAGAGAGAGAGAGAGAGAGAGAGAGAGAGAGAGAGAGAGAGAGAGAGAGAGAGAGAGAGAGAGAGAGAGAGAGAGAGATCCTCCCAAATTCTTCTAGATTCTTCCTTCCACCTTTTAAGGAGGCTCCATGCAAATTCTTAAACATTTTACCAATTTTTATGCTCCCCATTCCCGTAATGACAACCAAAACTACCCCTCACAGTTTGCTATTTATTCAATTTATAACATTAAAATGAAATTTTTATTTTATTTATTTTAGTATTTATTATATATATTTATTTATTTTTTATATATTATAGTTATTTATAACTTTATTTTTATAACCTTTGAGCCAACAATATACTTGTTTATGCATTTTATTTTTTTATATTAATTTTATCAATTACAAACCAATTAAATTGTTTATAATTAATAAACAAATCATAATTATCTATAAATAGTTATTTATCAAATTTATTTACATTTGATAATCACCTTTATAATTCTATTTGTTTCATAACTATTATTATTATTATTATTATGATTATTGACCTTATCTTACAATATACTATATTTTCCATAAACTTAAATTTACATATAAACGTTTGCATTAACTTATCAAATGTGTCATCTAGAGTTAATAATTTTATTTTAACATAGCATTTAACCAAAACATTAATCAACCAATTCCAAACTAAATAATCCAAATACCAACAATACCTGACCAACATGCATGATTGCAAGACATGACCACAACAACAACGACTGACAGTCTGTCATGCCCATATAGACAACAATAGCTGGGTGCAAACTAAATACTCATCCTCTTCAAGGATGATGACAACTAGGGTACCTTATGTTAAATCCATTCAACAAATTTCCATTGGTTAAGGCATGCTTAGACCTGTTAATTCAGGTGGAGTCAATGCATGATACTTGCAACCTATAGCAAATAACACGGTCAAACATGTAGATATATAATCACACAATCATACACACTATGAAAGGAAATTGTAGTGTAGCAGGGTACTCATGCATGAGTAATGTGACATTGTTCCTTTCATAGAAACACATCAACAAGTAACTACATTACGCATCACAATCAGTTACTGAACAATCAAAATAGAACAATCAGTTACATACGATCAAATATGAGCAATCACCAATAATAACATCACAACCATGATCAGATAACACATAAAGCTTTGAATTAAATTAATCCACATCATCAAGTATGTCCATAAACTATTCATAGCATAAACATAAACACCAGTAATTAAAGCATCATCAAATGTCATCATAGCAGTAGGTTAATCATCAACTAGGTATCATCAACTAACATCATAATAGTGAGTCTACCATCAACAACATGTCATAATGTCTAGTCTTAGTAGAATAGCAATCAGTCTAATAGAAAGCAAAATGAGAGGCACTACATCTTCCCCCCCTACAAACATGCTTACTCCTAGAAGCATGTAAACAAATATGGATATAACTCTTGCATCCAAAATGCATCCTCCTAGGTAGCTGAAGCCTCATCATTAGGATCACATTGGACCCTTACCTGCTCCACGTCTTTGCCCTTGAGGGTGAGTCTCTTATGCTGTAAAATACCTACGGGCTCCAAAGCCAACTGTCTGTCCTCTACTTGTAAAGCATTCCAGTCAAGAACATGAGAAATATCTAGATAATATGGCCTGAGGATGAAAACATGAAATACATCATGGATGTGCAATAGATTAGGTGGCAAAGCAAGATGGTATGCAATAGGACCGATCCTCTCCAAAACTTTGAACGGCCCTACAAAGCACTGTGCAAGCTTAGAGCCCTTTCCATAACGGATTAGACTCTTTCATGGACGCACCTGCAAGAACACTCGGTCCCCAACCGAGAACTAACGATCAACCCTATGAGCATTTGCATATTTCTTTTGCCTGTCCTGCGCTGCCACCAAATGCTCTCTAATATGATCAACCTGTTGCTCCATCGCTTGGAGCATCTCCAGTCCTGGGAGAACTTTCTCCTCAAAATGATCCCAACTCAGTGGGGTTTGAAAAGGATGACCATACAAATCCTGAAAAGGAGACATACCAATAGAGCTATGATACCCATTATTGTACGCAAACTCCACCAAGTAAAAATAATCCTCTCAGCGGGTCTGCTAATCCATGACATACATCCTAAGCATATCCTCGATGACTTGATTAACCCTCTCAGTCTGCCCATTAGTTTCTAGATAGTACCCTGAACTAAAGTTCAACTGAGTCCCCAATGCATGCTGTAAGGACATTCAAAGAGCTGAAGTGAACACTAGATCCCTATCGAAGATAATCTTGTGAGGAATCCCATGCAATCTAACTATATCCTTCATGAAAATTTTGGCCATAGAAGAAGCATTATATGAAGACTGAACAAGAGTTAAGTGTGCTACTTTAGTCAACCTGTCCATGGTGACCATAATGGCATCATAATGATGAGAGGACATAAGAAAATTGACTATAAATTCCACTGAAATGATGTCCCATTTCCATTTTGCAACAAGATGTGGCTTAAGAAGACCTGGGGGATGCTAATGTTCTACCTTAACCCTTTGACATTCTAGACACCTCGAGACAAAATTAGAAATATCCCTCTTCATTATGACCCAAAAGTACAACTGATGGAGGTCTGCGTGCATCTTTTTGACACCTGGATGAGCTGAATAGGGTGCTCGATGTGCCTATGACATAATCAGGGTATGAAGACCCTTTGAAGAAGGAACATAGATGTGACCCAAGTGCCGCAAGAGACTATCTGACTCAAGAGAGTAACTGGCAAATCTACCCTCCAAGGGTCTGCCTAAATCAACCTTTGCCTTCACTTTCTGATACCATCTATCTGTAGGAAGTGCTACAAGAATCTGACCCCTCAAATCCACTCCAAGAGTTACTGCTGAAAACTCATGTCTTTACTGACTAAGAGCATCTGCCACAACATTCTCCTTACTCTGAATATACTTAACCTCAAAATCATACTCACAGAGGAATTCTATCCATTGCCTCTGTCTAGCATTCCGGTTTGGCTGCGTGAATATGTTCTGTAAACTGTAGTGATCACTATGCCATTCAAACTGATGCCCCAATAGGAAATGTCTCCATCTCACCAAGGCATGCATGATGGCGGCTAACTCCAAATCATGCATAGGATAGTTTAATTCATGATCCTTGAGTTTGCGAGACTCATAGGCTATCATGTGACCATCTTGCATCAGAACTGCTCCTAGACCCTCCAACAATGCATTAGTACACACCACAAAATCTCTAGTAGGATCAAGAACTGCCAAAATGGGTGCACTAGTCAACCGCTCCTTGAGAGTCTAAAAGGTTGCTTGACACTATTTTGACCACATGGACTTCTTCCCTTTCCTCTAAAGAGAAGTGATAGGGTGAGCTATCTTCAAAAAACCCTGCACAAACCATCGATAATAGCCTACTAAACCCATAAAACTGTGAACCTGAGAAACATTGGTGGGCACAGGACAATCCATGATGGCTTGGATCTTCAAAGAATCCATGGCAATGCCCTTATTAGAAATAACATGCACCAAATATCTCACCTCTGTCTAAAAGAATTCACACTTTGCCAAATTTGCATATAGCTGATTCTCTCTTAAACACTGCAAGACCTGTCGCAAATGCTCCTCATGCTCTTCCATAGTCCTCGAATAGATCAATATTTCATCCAAAAACACAAGGACAAATCTGTTGAGGTAGGTGTGAAATACACCATTCATCATGCTCATAAACACATACGATGCATTTGTCAATCCAAATGGCACAACAGTGAACTCATAGTGCCCATAGCGAGTGCGAAATGTTGTCTTATGAATTTCTGCCTCAAAGATACGCAACTAAAGATACCTTGACTTTAGGTCTATCTTTGAAAACACCTTAGCCCCCTTAATCTAATCAAAGAGGTCATCAATCCGTGGCAAGGGATATCTGTTCTTCATAGTCACCTTATTTAGCTGCCGATAGTCAATACACAATCAAAGTGACCCATCCTTCTTCACAAAAATGACAGGTTCTCCCCAAGGAGAGACACTAGGACGAATAAACCCCTTTTATAACAACTCCTCTAATTGCAATAGAAGCTTCTTAAGCTCCTGAGTGGTCATCCAATACGGAGCTCGCGAGATAGGTTTTGATCTGGGAACAAGGTCTATATTGAAGTCACTATCATGCTTAGGTGGTATCCCTAGAATCTCACTAGGAAAGATATCTGCATACTCCATAAGGATAGGATGATCATCGAGGGACACCTCTCGACTCTCCCCTACCTCTAAATCGTTAACTGTCATGGCAAACAACTGGCAACCTTGACACATACATCTCCTCAATTGCATGGCAGAAATCATATGCTAGGAGATGGGTCTCTGAATGCCAACTACTTCTACCTCGCTACCAGAATCATCCAAACACTGCACTGACTTGCGCTGACAATCTATTATTGTTTGATGAGCATCCAACCAATCCATACCCAACACTATATCATAAGATCCTAGGGGTATGATGTGAAGATCCACCGTGGTAAATAGAGGACCAATACTCAAACCACAACCATACACAAGGGATTCTATAGCTATTCTAGCTCCAAAGGCCAATTCAACCTCTAGGCATCTTCCTACACAAACACTGCCAAAGAACAACCTTAGGTTGTTAGGAGAGGATGACAAAAAGGGGAGAATATAGTCTCAAGAAACTAAGCAACTAGGACAACATAGTGGGATTATATAAAACTAGAGTACCCAATGTTAGAACTGAGCTCTGATACCAGATGTAACTCCCCGCCAAGGAACTCCTTAGAGAACAACATAATTATGCTATACAAATAGGGCAATTTTTTTTATAATGAAAGAAATAACAAACTAATGTTAAACATATCTATACATATCATTAAACTAAGTATTATCCTCTAGGCTTCCTTGGTTGCATTAATAACCAAACCATTAACAAGTTCTAAACATGCATCATAAATTAACTAACATCATTAGTTCATCCTAAATTTATTGCACTAAATGAATAAACACATACATTTCCATGTTATAACATCAGATAAATAATCATCAAGATCATTAAAATAGAACTACAAGTACTTATACAATTTTCCCTTACATGAGAGTATATCATTTCATTTTTCACACTATCACTTTCCTAATTACATTGGAATACATATGTTACGATTTAACTGATACACAAGGCCAATACATGAGCATAAATAACTATCTCCTCCAACTAGTACAAGATTTGGAGTCTATCACATGAGATACATCCTTCTCACACACGAGCAATGACAAGGGAAAACCAATGGAGATAACACACATCCACCTGACCATGTGGAACCCTAAGGTCCACCTCCCATGCTAGGAGATAACATAAGGTCCCACTACAACAAATAGTTAGGTAGATAGTAGAATATAAGGAACAAGGACTACAGATGACTCCAACAACACAGGTCAATAACACAAGCAACTCAATCATCACTTCCAGAGGCAATCACACAACGAATGGAAAAAACACAACTAGGGAATTCTAGGATATAGTAGGGAGAGTGCCATCGCATGGTTCTGACATGGGTTACCCTGACAGTCTCTCACTAGATGCCAACCCCCATCTATGGTTACCCTGGTAGTCTCTCTCTAGATACCGGCCTCATAGGGTGACACATGCAGAACCAACATTCCTTTCATGAGGACAAGGAAGTTGATTTTGCCAACCAGGCCTTCTCATTCCATCCTTAGTCTGAACGAGCACTATAGGCATGGGTGAGGAATCCAATTATCTTGTTTAATGTGGAAGCTACCCTTTTTCCCCTAAGTCATTTTAGTTTATCACTTAATTACCAACTTTCAATGGGTTAACCTAGCTAGCCACTTTGGGCCCTAGCCCCACATTGAAAGCCACTCCCCTACCTACATCTAGAAAACCCTTCCCATCAAGCAAGACATTTATCATCAATCAACAAGTATACATGTACAATGCAAGGTATTAACCTTCTTGCATACCAAACTTAATCACAAGGACAACTCACAATTCATTGCCCATAGCTTCCAGGTGAAGCAATCCATAAACAACATACAACTTTTACGAATACTGATGTCTCCAACACAATATTTTAATACAAATAATGAAACATAACCTCCTTGAAGGACTTTATTACCACGTCATGATACATTTTCAACATAGCATATATATGAAATCAAGACATAATAACCTATGCCTCTGGAAACTAATCCTTGACGACTTACACATAACCCTATTATGATCAATGATCTATCTCATACAAATTTCACTTACATAATGAAGTTTTAACTTGCAATACCTATCTTCTGAGTGCAATACTTATAAATCAAATTTTAAATACAATGCTTATAAACCCAATACAAATGTATTAATCCAATTCGAGCTTAACAAAACCATCGTAATAAAATTGATTAAATTTTATCAACATTAATATATATTCATATCGATTCTCATTTAATCACTTTACTCAAATACATCAAATACGATACTATCTATATCAATACATTTCTTAATCCTAATCCTTTTTAATATATATATATATATATAGTTCAATAAATCATTTAATCCTTTCAAATAAATTTCGATAATTCAATCTAAATACATCTAATAACTTAACTATAATACTTAATTTATATTTGATTTTAAATGAGAATCGAATACAATATATATATTTGATCATGGAATTGAAGATCTTGTGTTGCATTGTAGGTTGTTTGAGTCTTTGGAATTGAGCGTTGATTCAGAGGATCATTGTGACTTGCATGGGAATCAAAGACTTGATCGAGTATCCTTGAATGTCGATTACAATAGAGAAGAGTGTCTGATTTGGAAGATCGACAATAAGGAGACCATGGTTATTAGTGAATGGCACAGGCTTGAATGAAGTTTAAAATCTATTCCCACTCATTCTATAGTTCATGCTTCATTGGAAATTCAGTTGCCACATTATAGAACTCGCTAATACTAGGAGTCGATTGAATTTTAGTTAACGCATAGTATTCATTGGCAACCAGGCCGATCTGTACCGTTGGAGACTCGCATTTCCTTGAAGGCTCGGTAATTGCTAGAGTGTTATTGTCTTTGCAATGCCTAGAGACACTAGATGTAGTGAAGGTTCTTAAGAATCTAGACAAACCATTGAGTTTACCCAATTACCTAGTTTCTATATTCCTATATACTATCTAATTGATACAAGTATAACCCTAAACCTTAAAAGATCTGCTGATATATGAGCTACACTTGAACGAATAGACATGATTTATGAACTATTTGATTGATGCTTTAGAGAAGTGATCTTTTGGAATGCAATGGTTTCAGATATGCATAATACAAATGCGTTGAGGAGCTGCGAACCATTTCTAGGCAAAATGCAATTGGTAGGTTTACAATTAATCCTATGGTCTTTGCTAGAATTCAGCCAGCGCATACCATAATGGGAGATCTGGGTTGGTTTATGGACATCTGTCATTGCATAATGGGATCAAGAGTTTTGCCAGATATTAAGGTTGGAAAAATAACTCTGGTAAACAGGTATGCAAAACAACATCAAATTCAATCTAAGTACACCATCAGTAAGAATCTAATGTAGAATTAAATATTGCATTGAGTCTATTCTTCATAAGCCAATATAAGTGATGCTAAGCATACAAAGCATGACATGTCTATGAGAATATCACACAACCCTTGAATGAAGACCAGTTAGCTGAATAGATTGCTCAAACACAACCTATATGACATAGTGCAAGCTAGAATGCATTGAACACAAACAACATAGAATACATTGAAAGATTTATTAAAAGGGCTTCAAAGAAAAACTGAGATAAATACAAAAATCAATAAAAATTGGATTCCAAATGCTTGACTGGTTGAAGATTTGATGCCGAATTAACTTCTACAGCTCCATACCAATCTCTCTAGTCTCCCCCAAAAAATGATCCTCCACCACAATCCTCCGAGATCACTAAGAGAGAGAGAGAGAGAGAGAGAGAGAGAGAGAGAGAGAGAGAGAGAGAGAGAGAGAGAGAGAGATCCCCCCAAATTCTTCTAGATCCTTCCTCCACCTTTTTAGGAGGCTCCACACAAATTCTCAAACATTTTACCAATTTTCATTCTCCCCATTCCTGTAATGACAACCAAAACTCCCCCTCACATTTTTCTATTTATTCAATTTATAACATTAAAATGAAATTTTTATTTTATTTATTTTAGTATTTATTATATATATATTTATTTTATTATATATTATAGTTATTTATAACTTTATTTTTATAACCTTTGAGCCAACAATATACTTGTTTATGCATTTTATTTTTTATATTAATTTTATCAATTACAAACCAATTAAATTGTTAATAATTAATAAACAACTCATAATTATCTATAAATAGTTATTTATCAAATTTATTTACATTTGATAATCACCTTTATAATTCTATTTGTTTCATAATAATAATAATAATTATTGACCTTATCTTACAATATACTATATTTTCCATAAACTTAAATTTACATATAAATGTTTGCATTAACTTATCAAATGTGTCCTCTAGACTTTATAATTTTATTTTAACATAGCATTTAACCAAAACATTAATCAACCAATTCCAAACTAAATAATCCAAATACCAACAATACCTAACCAACATGCATGATCGCAAGACATGAACACAACAACAATGACTGATAGTCTATCGTGCCCATACATACAACAATAGCTCGGTGCAAACTAAATACTCATCATCTTCAAGGATGATGACAACTAGGGGACCTTATGTTAAATCCATTCAACAAATTGCAATTGGTTAAGGCACGCTCAGACCTATTAATTCAGATGGAGTCAATGCTTGATACCTGCAACCTGCAACAAACAACATGGTCGAACATGTAGATATAAAATCACACAATCATACACACCGTGAAAGGAAATCGTAGTGTAGTAGGGTACTCACACATGAGTAATGTGACACTGTTCCTTTCATAGAAACACATCAACAAGTAACTACATTACACATCACAATCAGTTATTGAACAATCAAAATAGACCAATCAGTTACATACGATCAAATACGAGCAATCACCAATAATAACATCACAACCATGATCCGATAACACATAAAGATCTGAATTAAATTAATCCACATCATCTAGTATGTCCATAAACTAGTCATAGCATAAACATAAACACCAGTAATTAAAGTATCATCAAATGCCATCATAGTAGTAGGTTTATTATCAACTAGGTATCATCAACTAACATCATAACAGTGAGTCTACCATCAACAACATGTCATAATGTCTAGTCCTAGTAGAATAGCTATTAGTTTGACAGAAAGTAAAATGAGGGGCACTACACTTTGACTTAACACATGAATGGCAAAAATTAAAGTAATTTATCTGATTGTTACTTAAGAAGGGCAAGGTCTATTGTCTATGCTGCAAATTTTCTTCTTTAGGTGGCATTGTGGTAGTTATTAGAAGACAAATAAATGGTGGTCACTAACAACTTTATTTTTAGTTTTTGCAAAGTTAAACTATTTTGAATTTTCTATTTTCTGCGTAAGGATTGAATTTTCCATTTTCAGTTTTTAAAGTTTCAATTTAATCAAGGTTCATGTTAGGGCACCTTGGATTAGGGATATGTAAAAAATCCTTTGTAGGTTGTAAACGCTTTTGCTTAATATAATAATATAATATGGGTTATCGATGTAGATTACAATTGTTGTCAACATTTTAATTTTTTGTCTTATTATCTATTATTTTTTTGTTAATAACATTATTTTGGAACTTTTATGTAATGTCCCCTTCTAGTCACATGGTTAGTCCATCATGGAGTTCTCATGGGCTAGCAGTTTGGTTAGGGAACTGTGGTTAGTTTGGCTCTGGAGGTCTTTGTCAGTGTTAGAGTTATGGTTTGCATTTAGTGGATCCAGTTGGCACCCTCGTGGTTGGCTCAGTGGGCTTTGGGTCATTACTTACTATTTTTAGTAAGTCTGGGTTCTATGCTGGTTCAGGATTTTCAGAGTTGGATCAGATGCATTTCCTCAAGACCTTTCTGGCGAGCTAAAGATCATTGAATTCTGACACCGTCTTCATATTTATTTTAAAGTCTGAAGGTTTATTAATGTTATATTAATATGGACCTTATTATAAATAAGGGAAAAGTGAATATTAAGTAAATGAAGACAAAGGTTGATGTCTTGACCTTGGGTACCCATCCCTAGGAGACATAAAGTGAAATTAAAAGGTTATTTTCCCCCCATATTGCCCAACGCCCATCTTGGAGGTAGATAAAAGGTCTTTTGGAGCTTATTTGGAGTTATGCTATGTTTATGTCATTGCTGATTTGAGCTCTACAAGGGTTTCATATTGTTTGGAGTTTGAGAATTCAAACCTGAGGCTCTTGGAGATGAAAACCTCCCTGAGTAACGGCATCCCACAGGTGTGAAAGATCACCCAACGGTGCCATTAAAGGTGGATGTATTCAACATTCACAAGTGTGCTCGCAATGGAGTTATTCGAAGTGGTATTTGGAGATGATTGATATATCTTTGTTATTGATTTGTATGCTAAGATTGGAGGGTTTGGAGAAAAATTTTGGTGTGAGTTCAAGGAGTCTTGCTACTGTGTGCTTTCCCTTTGTTGGCTGTACCTTCCTAGAGGTCGTACTTCCTTGTTGGGGGACGTGAGGTTCATATAATTCCATTCTCCAGGATTTTCAGCAGTTGTATTCCTTCCTTGGAGGTGTTTGGGGTCTTTAGACCTAAACATTGCATTGTATGTTCATTTGCCAACATTTGTAATGCATTTGGAGTGAATCCAGCTATACCCATTTGCTGGTCCGTTAGCAGCTGTAATATGAAGTTGCAAATATGGACATGGGTATGTGTTAGAAGTTAATGTTTTGCTATTCTTCTATCTGGGTAGTTGATAGTTTCTTTATATCTGTTGAAGTTTTTCTGGGTTTCTATTACATGCATCATATTATGTGCTCCGGCACCACATCTGCAGGAAAACATAAAACCCATTCTGTATCTTCTGTCTATCTAAAAGATCACACAAAAAATATAATAAAATCACATATAAAAAGATCATTAAAAAATACAAACTGGTACGGCACATTACAGTGGTGTTAGAGCTATGATCTTGCCATCCTGTGAGGTTGAACAGACATGCAGTTGAAAGAATGAACATGCAGATAAAAATGAAGCATGTACGCTTTATGTTTGAGATATGAATCCTTCAACATCTTCGTCACATCCTTATAATACTAGGAGGAATAGGTTACAACAAGCAACACAGGTTCCATAGTAGGTTGAACCAGTAAATCCAGCACCACGAGTATACCCATTTGAGACAGATACAGAGGTAGAAGTTGCTGCTACTGAGGATGATTAGCAGGTCTCATGAACAAACCCCTTTTCCAGTGAGCTTCCACTAGTTATAGGACCTATAGGAGAGATGAGGGATAATCGACGAGAGATGTTCGAGGCACAGGCCGAGATGACACATGCCATTGAATGGTTGGGTAATGACATGGACAATCCCTAAGACATGAAAAGGTACAACGGAGGTGATAGGAATAGGTATCATGGAGGTGATAGGAATAGGTACCAGGATGGTGATAGAAATAGACAGGATGGGGGAGATAGACACAACGGTGACAGGAACCAAGGAGAAAGGAACAATGAGGACAAGAACCATAATGATATATACAGGGATAGAGATGATGAGGATGAGGCTTTGGTTACCCACCGGAGGGCTTCACAGTTCACTACGGGAGATAGACCTGGCATGCCTATATTTGCTCCTAGAAACCAAGTTCCTAAACAGGATCCCACACAGGTGAAGTTTCAGGAGGAGATTCTGAGGGACTGGAGAGCGTCCAGTGATGATTTCAGAAATGAGATGACATTTGCTGAATATTCTGAAATGAGGCTTAAGTGCAAACCTCATAGGGGAGGTAGACCTCAAAACCAAGAGTTGTAAAGGAAAGTAAGTAAGATGACACTTCCCTACTTTGACGGATCGGGTCAGACCACCGTAAGAGCTTAGGTCCAGAAATTGGACAGCTACTTGCAAATTAGTCCCATGCCAGAGGAGGACACCATTACATATGCAACTTTACACTTGGAGGGGACTGCTCACAAATGGTGGAGCAACGGGAAGGTCACGCTGGGTCACAATCAGGTCACTTCATATGTGGAGTTTACAACTAGACTAATTGACAAGTTTGATAAAAAGGACCTAAAATTACAATTTAAGGAGTTGACATAGTTGAGATAGAGTGGATTAGTAGATTCCTATATTGCTGATTTCTAGGACATATCCGTTATGGTTCCGGATATTACTGAGCGTAGATTGGTTGTTCTCTTCATTGATGGATTGTCAAATCAACTTCGTGGTTGGTTTAAGGGTTTTGACCCTACTACACTCCAGAAAGCCATGAAGAAGGCCCAAGACATGGAGTCATCAGTATGGAGAAACAAGTTTCAATCCAAAGGGTTTCCACCAAGGAGAGATAAGGAGAGAGATAGGAGACCATTCCAAAGAGATACAGGACAACATAAGAGTTCTTCCAGATTGGACAGTGATCAGCTGAATGACTTGAGGAGGAAGAATCTCTATTTCTAGTGCTGTGAGCCTTGGGATCCTAAGCACAAGTGTGCTGCCCAAGGAAAGGCCAAATAGTTGGAGTATTTTTCAGCCGATGAGTTGGTTGATGAGGAGCCCCTTTTAGACTACAATTCAGGGGTTGAGGACACAGAATCAGAGGGCCCAGAGGGAGCATCAGATAGAGAGGATGTTATAGCCCTACCTATAGCATGTATCTTGAGTATCCGGAAGGAGGGATCATTTAGGATAAGAGGAGTACTGGGTGGATAGTGGTGTATTCCATTACTTGACACAGGTGCCACTCATAACTTCATAGACGAGGGCCTAGTCACCAAGATAGGGCTGAAAACCAAGGAATTTGAAGGCTTTAAGGTGAAGGTTGTGGATGGTTTCGTACTCACTTACACTAGGAGGATACCTAATCTATCAATCCAGTTGAACAAATACACTTGCCATTCAGAGTTTTATGTTGTCAGCATGGGTGAGATGGATGTTGTGTTGGGTATGAAGTTGTTGAATGATATTGAGGAGTTCACACTCAACTTGCGGATGATGGAAATGAAGTTTGAGGTGGATGGAGTTAGACATGTGCTCAGATGCATTTTAGATGGTGGGTTGAGAGTTGTTACTCTCAAGAGGATGGAGCGATTGATTCATCACAATCAGGTGGAGTGGACAATAGAGATTATGGTAATGCCTACAACAAATCAACAGAAGCATGCATATCCTCCTGACATACAGCCTATACTTACTAAACACACCAAAGTGTTTAGTGCTATTCCACCAGGTAAGCCTCCTGATAGAGTTTTCGAGCATGTGATTGAGTTGGAGGAGGGTGCTAAGCTAGTAATAACTACACCTTACAAGCACCCAAAGAGGTACAAAGATGAGATCGAGAAGGCCATCAAAGAGCTTCTGGAGATAGGTCACATCAGACCTAGTAAGAGTCTGTTTGCATCATCCATGGTATTAGTGAAGAAGAAGGATGGTACTCTCAGAATGTGTATTGACTACAGGGAACTCAATAAGAAAATAATCAAGAATAAGTACCCAATTCCTAGAATAGATGAGCTGATTGATGACCTACATAGGGCTTGTTACTTCTCCAAGATTGATTTAAGATCCAGCTACCATCAGATTCAGGTCAGAGACGAGGATGTGGAGAAGACAACATTCAAGTGTTAGTATGGGCACTTTGATTTCCTGGTCATGCCATTTGGTTTGACCAATGTACCAGCTACCTTCCAGTCCTGTATGAATAGGGTGTTCAGAGAGTAGTTGAGGAGATTTGTATTGATTTTCTTTGATGATATATTGATTTATAGAAGGACATGGGAAGAGCATCTAAAACACATTGACATTGTTTTGAGCATCTTGGAGAGGGAGTTGTTGTATGCCAAAATGTCAAAGTGTAAGTTTGGGATGACCGAGTTGCTGTACTTGGATCATATCATCAGTTCTGGTAGTGTGAAGGTAGACACAAAAAAGATTCAGGCAATTGTGGATTGGTCACCGCTAAAGAATCTCTCATATCTTAAGGGATTTCTTGGCCTTTGTGGGTATTACCACCGGTTTGTGAAGGGGTTCTCTTAGTCGGCTGCTCCCCTTACGGATTTGACTCGTAAGGATACTTTCAGTTGGTCAGATAGGGCACAGGAGTGTTTTGACAGATTTAAATAGATCATGAGTATATGCCCTATGTTAGCCATACCTGATTTCAACAAACCCTTTGAGCTACAGTGTGATGCCTCCGGTGAAGGCATTGGTGCAGTAATCATGCAGGATAAGCACCCCATTGCATTTGAGAGTAGGAAGTTGAGGGGTGTGGAGAGGAGTTACAACATATGTGACAAGGAGATGTTACCCATCATGCATGCGTTGGCTAAGTTTAGATAGTACCTTATGGGTAGCAAATTTGTGGTCAAGATGGATCACAATAGTCTGAAGCATTTCCTTGGGCAAAAGGATTTGAATGAGAGGCAATAGAAGTGGGTCAGCAAGTTATAGGCCTATGACTTTGGCATTGTTTATGTCAAGGGAAAGAAAAATATTGTTGCTGATGCTTTATCCAAGAGGCCCCATTTGTGTGCACTAGGTGCTATTGCAGATGATTGGAGAGAATTGATTTCAGTAGAGTATGCCAAGGATGAGTGGGCTACTGGAGTGATTGATGGCACCATCAAAGATGACAGGTACACAGTGGTAAATGATTTAATCATTCACAAGGATAGGATCTTCTTGGTGTTAGGTTCACAGATGAAGCAAAAAGTTTTGAGGGCATTCCATGACTTGCCTATGGCAGTGCATCCAAGATACTTCAAAACTTATAGGCAGGTCAGAGAGAGGTTCACCTAGAAGGGCCTCAAGACTGAGGTGATGCAATATGTGAGAGAGTACCCAATATGTCAGCAGAACAAGCAAGAGCACTCACTTCTAGGAGGTTTATTACAGCCCCTGCCGATTCCTGATAGGAAGTGGGATAGCATTTCTATGGACTTTATCACAGGTCTACCTAGAGTCCAAGGCAGGGATTGTATTTATGTGGTGGTGGACAGATTGATGAAGTATGCACACTTCTTTGCTATTCCTACCACCTACATTGCGGCTCAGGTTGCAAAGTTGTTATTTTGTAAGGTTTTTTGACTCCATGGATTGCCTTAGAATATTGTCAATGACATGGACAACAAGTTCCTCAGTAATTTTTGGCAAGAGCTCTTTAGATTGTCAGGGATAGAGCTCACACCCAGTATGATTTACCACCCCCAGACTGATGGTTAGACGGAGATAGTTAATAAGTGGGTGGAAGGATAGCTCTGAAACTATGTGTCAGGATAGCAAAAGGCATGGGTTAAGTGGCTTCACATGGGGGAGTATTGCTACAATTCCACTTACCACATGTCCATTCATATGTCACCCTTCATGGCATTGTATGGTTATGAGGCACCGAGCTTTGTTGATTTATTGTTTGGTGATAGCAGAGTGCTAAAGGCCAAATACTTCCTTCAGGAGAGTTAGGATATCATGAGGGCACTGAAGGAGAACATACAAAAGGCTTAGAATCAGCAGAAGTAGTATGCAGATCAACAGAGAACTGAGCGATCATTTGAGGTCGGTGACATGGTTTACCTTATGCTACAGCCTTATAGGCAGTCTACTCTCAAAAAGAGTGGAGTGGTGAAGTTGAAGCCATGGTATTATGGACCTTTCAGGATCTCTAGGAAGATTGGAGAGGTGGCTTATGAGTTGGAGTTACCAGCAGGGAGCAGGGTACATAATGTGTTCCATGTTTCTTGCCTCAAGAAGGCACTGGGGCACAATGTTACACCATCAGTTGAGTTGCCTCCTCTTGATGAAGAGGGGAAGTTGATATTAGTACCCGAAGAAATTATTGACACCAGGGATTGTAATTTGAGGAGGCAGATTATCAGAGAGTACCTGGTCAAATGGAAGAACCTGCCAGTTGAGGATGCTACAGGGGAGAACGAGTGGATATTGGAGCATCCTGATATGAGATTGTTTGAGATAATAAATCTTAGGGAGGGCAGACTGTAATGTCCCCTTCTAGTCACATGGTTAGTCCATCATGGAGTTCCCGTGGGCTAGCAATTTGGTTAGGGAACTATGGTTAGTTTGGCTCTAGAGGTCTTTGTCAGTGTTGGAGTTATGGTTCGCATTTAGTGGATCTAGTTGGCACCCTCGTGGTTGGCTTAGTGGGCTCTGGGTCGTTACTTATTATTTTTAGTGAGTCTAGGTTTTGTACTGGTTTATGATTTTTAGAGTTGGATTAGATGTGTTTCGTCGAGACCTTTCCAGTGAGCTAAAGATCATTGAATTCTGACACCGTCTTCATATTTATTTTAAAGTCTGAAGGTTTATTAATGTTATATTAATATGGACCTTATTATAAATAAGGGAAAAATGAATATTAAGGAAATGAAGACAAAGGTTGGTGTCTTGACCTTGGGCGCTCATCCCTAGGAGACATAAAGTGAAATTAAAAAGTTATTTTCCCTCCTTATTGCCAAACGCCCATCTTGGAGGTAGATAAAAGGTCTTTTGGAGCTCATTTGGAGTTATGCTATGTTTATGTTATTGTTGATTTAAGCTCTGCTAGGATTTCATATTGTTTGGGGTTTGAGGATTCAAACTTGAGGCTCTTGAAGACAGAAACCTCCCTGAGTAATGGTATCCCACAGGTGTGAAAAATCACCCAATGGTGCCATTAAAGGTGGATGTATTCAACATTCACAAGTGTGCTCGCAATGGAGTTATTCAAAGTGGTATTTGGAGTTGATTGATATATCTTTGTTATTAATTTGTAAGCATTAATGTAAACAAAATTCTCCCTAATAACATCACTCTTAAGTCTAAGTATGGTCAATGGATCCAACCTATCTTATATGAAAATTCCACGATCTATTGTCAAAACTACAACAAAAAAGGTCACTTAGCTCCACAATGTAAAGTTAAACCCTCCCACTTGAATGAAGCTCAGTCTGCGGAGGATGTGGAGGACTATCCTTTCAAGGAAGACCTACTAAATATGATCAAATCTCCTGCCAAAAATAAATCTTCTATTGTTATTGAAGATAATACTCAGTCTCTCAATGTGGAGCCTAATGGGCCGTCCCTTGATGATACCCTAGGATCCTCCCCTATTTTAGGTATCGTCAGTGGAATGGCCTCCTTACCTTTAAGTCTTGAAGATGGGGAAATCTCTCTGGATGACCTCCTAGAAAAACAAGCTGCTTTCGAGGTCGTGCTTCCCTCGGAGGCCTCTCCCCCTAAGCTGACTAGGTCAGACACTCATATGGTAGCGGAGATTGGAAAGGGTTCCCCCTCCAATAAAACTGTCACACTTACTCCTGGTGCTGAGTCTAGCATTGCTAGCTCAGAGGGGTGGAGCACAATCAAAAAGAAGGGTAGAGGCCTAGGAAAGAAAGTGATGGATGTGGGTATTGACATTGAACAAGGTTTCTTGTCTTTTAGAGAAACAAGACAAAAGGTGGTTAATAAGGACATTGCTATGGGCAGACAGAAGACATTGGAGTTAGGCTCCAAGAAAAGCCTGATTAAATGAAAATCTTGTCATGGAACATTAGGGGGCTTAATAACCATCATAAGCAGTTTTTGGTTAAGAACTGTATTTTTGAAAATAGAATTGACATTTTTCTGCTCCAAGAAGTCAAAATGAAAAATGAATGTTTTCAGTCGATTTCTAAAAGCCTTTGGATGAATGTTGAACATTTAGGTAGTGATGCTTGTGGGGTGTTGGGAGGTATTATCACCATGTGGAATAGTAGTATTGTCAAAGGAAGGATGATTGAGAAAAACAAAAACTTTTTTGGCTACCAGAATGGAGACTGACATCTTTTCTTAGAACCTGATTAACATCTATGCTCTGAATTAGAGAAGCCAAAGATGGGAGCTATGGGATACCCTGTCTACACTCATATCTAGAGAGCTAGATAGTTGCTAGATGCTGATGGGAGATTTTAATACCCCTCTCTTCCCTTCAGAAAAGAGGGGAGGGACTATGGACTTTACTGACAGTATGCTAGACTTGAATGATTTCTTAAATAAAGAAGGTCTAATAGATTTGGAACCACTAGGCAGGAGGTTTACATGGTTGAATTAGAGAAAAGGCAAGAACCTGATTCAAGTCAGATTGGATAGGGTTGGTATTTCAACTAGATGGAAATTTTTAAGGTCATATACCCTTGATGTTCTACCCTGAACTACTTCTGATCATAATCCGCTACTCTTATCCTGGAATGATGGAAATAATAAGGGCCCCTTCCCTTTCAGGTTTGAATTAATGTGGACAAAACATCCGAAATTCAAAGATTTGCTGACAAAATGGTGGAATATTGACATTCAAGGTACGCCTATGTTCCGCCTGACTCAAGCTAATCATGGTTAAGAAGAAGGTCAAAGGATGGAATAAATTCAACTGCAGAAACATATTTGAGGAAAAGAGAAGGATTAATCTGAGGCTAAAAGAGCTACAAAATAGTTTAGAAGAGGGATATATTACTGAAGCCACAACTAGGAAGAAGAGATGGTGAGAAAGGAATGGAAAGATCTTATAGGAAAAAGAGGAAATATTTTGGAAGAAAAAGTCGAGGATACAATGGTTGAAAGAGGGAGATAGGAATACTTCATTTTTCCATCAGTCCATGATGAGGCACAGTAAAAGGAACAATAGTACTAAGCTGTTGGATGGTAGAGGAGTTTCGGTTGAAAATGATCTGCAGATTGGGGAAGTGGCAGTAGCCTATTTCTAAAATTTCCTTGAATCACAAAATAGTAGCATTAATCAGCAACTTGTTGATATCAATCCTACCCTCATGAATGAGGATGACAATGCTCAACTGGGAAAAGGTATAACTATGGAAGAGGTCTGGACCAGCCTCTTTTCTATGGGGGATTTCAAAGCCTCGGGACTTGATGGTTTCCCTCCTACTTTCTTTTAGGAATTCTAGGAAATTGTTGGGAAATATGTTACTAAAGTTGCCAGAGATTTCTTTAAATCAGGTAAGTTGCTAAAACAACTAAACCACACCTTCATTCCTCTTATCCCCAAAAAGCAAGAGGTTATGTGTATGGGAGATTTTAGACCCATAAGTCTCTGTAATAAGGTGTACAAGATCTTCTCCAAAATCATGTTCTTGAGACTCCAACCTATTCTTGAGAAGCTAATCAACAGCTGTAAAAAAGGCTTTGTTCCAGGAAGACAGATCACTGATGTTGCTATCACTACTCATGAAATCATAAATTCCATGGAAAAATGCAAAGGCCTGGGCATGGCTTTCAAACTTGATATATCTAAAGCCTACAACAGAGTGAGCTGGGAGTTCCTCTTCACAATTTTGAGGAAACTGGGATTCCAAGACAAAGTTCTGCAACTGATTAGAACCTGTGTTACTTCTGTTAGTTACTCTATTCTAGTTAATGGCATACCAAGAGGTTTTTTCAATGCTAGGTCTAAGGCAGGGTGACCCCATATCCCCATACCTCTTCATTCTTGTGGATGAGTCTTTATGTAGGGGGCTTACTTCTCTGCTTCACTCAAAAATCATCAAAGGGGTTAAACCTGCTTCAACAGTTGATTCAAAGGTCATCCAGCAATTTGTTGATGACACTATCCTCTTCGATGCAGCTTCAGTGGTGGAAGTGAAGAATTGGAAGAAAGTTTTTCAAGAGTACACCATTTTAGTTGGCCAATGCATCAACTTTGATAAGAGCCATATCTACTTCTTCAACACCCCGATGGATTTACAACAAAAAATCATGAGTATCCTAGGTTGTATGGTGGGTTCTTTCCCCAGAATTTATCTTGGTTTACCTTTCATTGTTAAAGATGCCTCCCTGGATTACTGGAACTCCATTATGGAAAGGACACGGAGAAAACTCACAGGATGGAAAGGCAAACTATTGAGTCAAGCTGGTAAGTATTAAATTCTCAAAGCCTCTTTACAAGGAATTCTTGTGTACTTTCTAACTCTATTCAAAATTCCTAAATACCTAACTAAGAGATTGAAAAGATACAAAGAACTTTTCTTTGGACTGGAATGGAAGACAAAAAGAGACTTGCCTTGGTTTCTTGGGATAAAGTTTGTAAACCTAAAGTGCAGGGAGGTTTAGGCCTAAGAAAGTTGAATCTGCTCAATAAAGCGCTCATAACTAAAGTTGGTTGGAATCTTATTGCCGGGGAAAAGGACTGGGGCAAAATAATGAAAGCTAAGTATATAGGGAATTCAACCATGAAAGACTTCCTCCTTTCCCCTAATTTCCCAAGAGGATCAATCATCTAGAATAATGTTATGAAATGCAGGAACTTGCTCCTAAAAGGCAACAGATGGAAATTGGGAGATGGGGAAACTATAAGATTTTGGGAGGATAGTTGGATTGAGGGTGGACCCCTAAACAAATGTTAAAACATTCAGGAATTGATGAATTTGGATGTTAACCACTTTGGTTCCAAAGTGAAGGATTACTTCCAGCCAAGCTATGCTTGGGGTAGGCTATCTAAGTGCTATCAAAGTAAATCTGAACTATGTAATGTTGTTGAAGAGATTCAAATGCACCTAAAAAGCTACATAATCCCCCTCTTTCTGCAAAATGATAGATTGGTTTCGCAAGAAGACAAGACAGGAAGGTTCACGGTGAAATTTGCTTATAAATTGATTATCCCTCATGACAGTGACAACCTATGGAAGAATATCTGGAACCATAACCTTGTACCAAAAACAAATCACTTTTGGTGGGTGGCTGTCCAAAATAGAACCCTTACCATTGATGACCTCCAAGTAAGAGGATTCCAAATCCCAAATAGATGTATTCTCTCATGAAAGAGGAGGAGTCTGCTTCTCATCTTTTCTTATAGTGTGAGTTTCCTTGGGAGGTTTGGAGTATGGCTCTGAATCTCCTTGATATCCCTTGGTGCGGTACTGGTAACCTTGAAGACCTGGTTAGAGGATGGATCTCCCCCTTTGTTAATCTGGTGTGCTGTGAAGTGTGGAAGCAGACCCCCCCAATTTTATCTTGGTGCATATGGAAGGAAATAAATAATAGACTTTTTAGAGAAAAATTTAGAAGTCCTAAAGATGTGTTTGAATCAGCTGTTAGACTGTTGCAAGACAATGTTAGTAATATCTCTATAAAAGCTGCTGAAAATTCCCCCAATTCTAGACAAATCAGCATTATCAAATGATGGAATATACCTGCAAGCATTTGTAGAGTGGATGACAAAAAGAGAAAGGCCAGAGCCAACACCTCTTGGAATCCTCCTAGTAACTGGTCAAAACTCAACTTTGATGGTGCTGCCAAAGGCAACCCAGGGTTGGCTAGTAATGGTGGGGTTATAAGATCAGAGAAAGGCTCTCTGATTGCTACTTTCACTAGGAGCATTTGAGAAAACACTAATAATACTACTGAAGCTATGGCCCTCCTCTAGGGGCTAAAGATTGCCTTGGCTATAGGTATTAAAAATTTAATTGTGGAGGTTGACTCAATGATGATTTTGGAAGCTGTTAAAGGGAAAGGAAGTGCTAGATAGCAGTTAGAGGATGTCATTAAGGACATAAAGAGCCTTCTTCTAAAGTTTAAAAACAAAGTCCTAAGGCACACCTACAGGGAAGGAAATAAAGCCGTGGATCTTATGGCCAACTTAGGGATCAATATTCATCCCCTAAGATGCTAGAGGAGATTAAGTAATTTTTCGAATAACATTATTGAATTTATACAAAGAGAGACCCCCATTTCTCATGATAGACAAAATGATGATTTTGGGTGATGGAGGCAGTGTTGTTGTGGGCTTCCCCATCATTTTGGGGAGACGTGGCACAAAGGATAGAGGTGGAGAGCCAACGCACTCTTCAAATATGATGTGGCATAATGATTTTTTTGTGTTCATTGAAACAATCAATGCCAATTGGGGGTGGGGGACGAATATGTCTTGTCATACTACCTGTAAGGGACAGAAGGGGAGAAGCTTGCATGAACGAAGATCTGGCTTCATTTATGATTTGAACACCATCAAAATTTGGAAAGATGTGCTTTTGTGGTTAAAGAAACTTAAGTTTCTTTTTTTCAACACTTCTAGATTTTTCTTGAGCTTCTGCCATATCCTCTGTAACTCTTTGCATAGAAAGTGTATTGTGTTTGTCGGTGGTGAGCTTCTTTGCTTGGTGACTATGAGAGTGAAATTTAATAGGGGGTGACAAGGTGAGGATAGAACCCATGAACTGCATGAGTTTAGGGAAGATCAACAAGTGTGGAGCATTGCCTATGAAGGAGGTATCATGGCATTCATGGAGTCACTTAATGGTTATGATGAAACTTTGTCGACCTAGTTTGCCAAGTCATGGGACAGAAAATGCAAGGTGGAAATTGGTGGTATTAATTTTGTTGTGTCGGAGGCCTCAATTGTGGCTGCTATTGGATTGCTATGTTTGGGTAATAGGCTCAAAAAACAAACCTACATCCTAGACATGGAAGACCTGAAGATGTTCTATAAGGAGGGGGAGAAACAAGTCAAGCTGCAAGGTGGTTTCGAGAGAGAGCTTGATTGTGCCCTCAAACCAGGTATGTTTCCTTATCATGAAGTATTTCACGCTTGAAGGGAGGTATAGGGTGTTTTATCATTACCACTTTCGTCCCAAAACCCTGGTGAATTTCCCTTCTTTTCTATTGTCAAGCCTTGAAAACTCTGTCCTGCATTTCAAGAAAGTCTGGGTGGATGACCCTATAGCCCTTCCCCTTCATCAAGGTCTAATCTTTCACGTATACCATTATCACCTTGCTCAGAATCCGCCTAAAACCCCTGCTTCCAAACCTACGGAGGAAAGTTTGAATGATGATTCTATGAACAAAGTTCCCTTGAGCACTAGACTAGCTAAAAAGGCTTCCCCGAAGGTTTCCCAACCTGCTTCCTTGTCCAATCAACCCCTAAGTGGACCCTCGAGACCTTTGTCCAGCCTGCCTATTTCTAAAACCACTTCCTTAGCCATGTTGGGGGGTCGCAGTAGAACCCAACCCCTTGAAACCCCCCATGATAAGTCTCAAGTTGGTGCTATTGAAGGTCTTTGTAGTCTGAAAGGTAAGTTCCTGGTGTAGGAATGTAAAAAGTGCAAAGGTGGTAACCCTGCTAAAATTTCTACTGTTAAAAAGAGACGCAGTGGCAATTGATAAGAAAGATGTTGAAGAATTGGGTAAAAATCAGGGGGCCCCAGGGATTGATGATGATGTTATTGTCAAAGGGGTGGTTTTGGGCAAGGATGGTAGGCCCAGAAGGCCTTCATTGTAGAGATCATCGCGGTTGGCTGCCTATTCTCATCAGGCAATTAAGTTAGTGGAGTACTCTACAACATCTAAAGGGGAAGAAATTGGGCAGGAGGGGGAAATGAAAGAGAAGAAGGCCACTCCTGAGAAAGAGCAGGAGGGTGCCTGTCATTTCACATCTATGAATAATTCCTTCTATGACACTAACGAAGAGGAAACTGAAGTGCAGGAGACTCCGGACAAAGAAGTCATGAGTGCCAGGAGGAACATGGATTGCAGGAAGCTGGAAGCAGAACTAGCTGATGTTAAGTCGAGATTGACTTTCATGGAAGATAGGGTGAAGAAGATGACCCAGTTGATGTTGAAAACCTCTCTGAATGCTGTTGATGCCTTCAATGCTCTGTAGGTGGACAAGACCAGTAACATGGATGTGCTGATGAAGGACTAGAAAAATCTCTTTAATTTGTTCACTGATGACTGGAAGGCCTTGTTTAGTTAGTTGGTTTCTTGTTTATGCTTTATGCTCTTTTCAAACTTGTTTAAAAAGACTCGATATATGTTTTGTTAATAGTTTTTGGTGGAACTGTTAGTTGGTTGTTAATTGGCTGTTGCTAGGCCTATGCCTTTATTACTGTCTCTTGGCTCTGTTATTAGGTTCTGCTCCTGGGTTAGCAGCTTATCTTAATAAAAAACAAATGTATATTAATATTGGACCAATAGGTTGTAGTAACCCTCATATTAAGTTTTAACCCTTATTCACTTAATTATTCAAAAAAGAGATTAACAATATGTGTAATTAATGAAATTAACAAATTAGAAATAGAATCATCTCTCATTTTATTGAGTCAAAAAACTTAAACAACTGTTATAGAAAGATGACAACACAAAGATGACATCTCTTTATAATAAATACCTTACATGGTGAAAGAAGAAGCCCTCAGCCCCTCACTGGATGAATATTTCTAGTTGACAGAGAACTAAACACTTTGTATTTACCTTGTTATTTCCTTATAACACAATGAAGAAGAAGCCTTTGCTTAAGCCCTGGCCATTGGAGCAGGAAGAATATGTGAATGAAATTGGCAAGAAAGATGTGGCTTTCATCCAATTTTAAGAAGAAAGGCTAACATGGTGAAAGAAGAAGCCTTCTGCAATTTGGACTATCTGGAAGGAAGCTAGAAGACGCATCATACTAAGCTAGATGCCAGAAAGATGAACCAATGGATTGGGAGAGACCACTATCCACAAACAATCACTAGGCTGCCAAAAAGATGCAATAATGGATTGGGATAGAACACTAACCACAACCCATCAGATAGATGCAAGACCATCTATCATATAATGCTACAAGATGCTTTTGTCTATGGAGCCAAGGCACTTTCCAGCTTCAGTAAAAGAATAATGTTGCCAGAAGGCACCATTCTCCTTCCACTTTATTTCCCAAGTAGTTGGTTGTTATCTTACCAGATCCTCCCATGTCATACATGGAGTTCCCATGACTCATTTTTTTTCATCTTACAAGAACTAGGTCCTTCAAGGTAAGGATAATAATGCAACTGTGTAACCATTCTAACTGCTTCCTTTTCTGAAAAAGAATGCATTCTAATTGAATAATTGCCTTCAAATTAGCTAACAAGGGACAACCAAAAGTTGAAATTGATTATCGAAAGTAACTTTATCCATCCCTTTATAGCCATGACTGTTGGAATTCAAAAAATCATTACCTATTCACTAGTATATCTTACTAACCCTATAAATAAATCTCCAAACGCTAAAATGTCACTTCATATCATGCTCTGAGAGCGTTTGGGCATCCAATTCAAGAAATCCTCTTATGGACTTGACATCTTGCATCAACAAGTACATTGGCTCCCTTTACAAATTTTAAATTTTGCATCCACTTGGTCACCTTGGGTGACTAATGTGACCACCAAAATATCGGCCATCAAAGAAAATTGTTCCACTTGTAAATTGTTCCACCATTTGATGAACAAATGATGATCGATTGTAGTTCAATTCTGGAAGGTAGATCATGCTACACATTGCCAACAAAAGCCTCCAAAATCAACCATAAGCTGTTAGATATTATTAGATCAATAGTTGAGATATATAAAATATATAATGTATTGATGTTGATTATTGTATACTATGTTATATATAATATGAATTATTTAATATAAATTAAAGGTCAAGGTGGTGACATAGTGCAAGCCCTCAACTGTGAAGATGGGCCCACCTATTAATTTGGTGATGTACATGAAACATCATGATGCAATCATGATGAGATAGATGGCATACAACACAGTCCATTTGTCTCTATTTTGGAGACTTTATGTAGAAATTTGGGTGTGTCAGTACCTTGGCTTGAAATAGTACTTATTTTGTCAATCTACGATCATCTGATGATAAAAAATTATTAGAATATTATAAGTACATCGATGCAAAATATAAACCTAGTCAATGGTCATCCTTTTGAATTTTGTTTTATTAAATTATTATCTATTAATTTTTGTCAATCTGAATTGTTCCTTCATTGACACTTGTCTCTATCCCGAAGACTTTATGTAGAAAGATGGGTGTGTCAGAACTGCAGTCCAGAATAGAACTGATGTCATTGATCTCTAATACTGAATATCCATCGATCTAAATGTAAATATTTTTTAAGATATAAATTTGCCAAGTAAATTAATCATTATAATTTAGCATTTGATATTTTCGCCAGCTACATTTTAATTTTTCAAAAAATTGCCAGCACATTCACCAAATAATTTATTTTATATCTTTGAATATCTATATAATTCACCACCTAATTTATTTTATTTTTTGGAATACAACTATAATTCGCCAGCTAATTTATTTTATTTTTTTAAATACAACTATAAGTTGCCAACATTTTTTTTTCAAATCTATATACAATTCGCCAGTAAAAAAACCAATGAAAATTTTGAAAAAATTTGAAAATGAAATTATAATTTTTTCAAAAATAGGCATAGATTTACCAATATTTTTTGGCGTTGGGCTAGGATTTGCTAGGATTTTATAGGTTTTTTAGGGAGATTCCTTAAAGTTATCCCTAACCTTCATATCACAGCTTCTCTGATCATCACACAACACCTTTGATCACTTACTCTGTCATCTCTGATTACCACTCTGTTGAAATCATCCACCACACCTCTGTTGACACAACTCTGTTGACATCAATGATAACACATATGCAAAAAATCACACAAGTAGCTAGTATATATTATCCTATACAAGATACAAATGGTGCAATAAGGGTACAACTAGAAACATTACATACTTAGCTACAACAGTTCCATGATTAGAGGGAAAATATCAAAGAACAAATCAAGAAGTTAATGGAAGGGGTAAACTTGAGACTAGCATCACTGACTAGTGTTTTACAGAAGCTAAATAGACTACCCAAAAGATACAAATACCAACTACATTGGGTGATGTATAAGGTACTTACATTCAAATAGAGAGCCAAATTCAAATTTTGACATCTACCAAAAAGCAATGGTACACAACTCTAGCCCATCTCAGAGTGATCTATAAAAGTATCCTACCTTCAAATTGAACAAAACATGTCTTGAGGAATAGACATAATTTTAAAATGGGGAATGATGTTGGCAGAGTATAGAGCAACCAACAAAACCTACCATGTGTGGCATGCAGAGGATAGAACCGACACACAAAGAGGTATTTTGGGAAAATACACACCTCTATATGAATATATAGGATATGCATGTAAGTAGAGAATAGATGAGAATGAGAATGGGATAGATAAGGAAGAATATGTACAAGGGCAGAGACTCAGACTTGCCGGTATGAATGTATAGTTACCCATTGAATATATATATAGGTTTTGATATGTGTATGTGTGTCTTATGAATGTAATACATAACTTAGATGGTACTGCATAACTCTATTCCTTAATGTTTATATCTATAATTCTCTCAATGTATTACTAGGGTATAAACTGACATTAGAGATTTGACTAAAGACCAAATCTCCAGACTGGTTCCCATTTCTTACCAACACCTCCCTTTATTTATCTAATTCTACCTACAACTTCCTTGCCACAACTTCACTAAATTTTGTTGTAGCTACCACCAAAGACACAACTTGAGGGGCAGAAGTGTTAGTTAATCTCCTTATGATTAACTATCTTGTGATTTCATTCAAATCCCTTTCCACCTATTGCTTATTATCACCTAGAGCCATTGCCCAAATGGCTAAAGTATCATGACTAGCACTAAAACATGACCTAAACAATTCTTCTGCTTGCTCCTTTTTTATGACCTCATCATCAAAATGGTCTTGCCTTCTTATAGTGTCCATAGCAATAGTAGATGAGATGCCCCATCCTGGAAAAAGCAAGAAACTAGTGTCTTTTACTAGCCTTCTCCCTTCCTTAGGAGTGATGTTACAGACATCCATATCAACCTCCTTCAAAATTCTCTGAGGAATTTTTATTCTATCCTCATCCTCAACCTTACCTTGTTCTTCATTCAATTTCTATAGGTACATCTCAGATTTCTTCTACACTAGCAAGGCCTTGAATTCTTTTGATTTAATCAAATTCATCAGTAGACAAAAATTCCTTGCAAGTCAATTCCCTAACATCTTGCACAACTACACTATTCTCTTGTAGGCTCAACATAGTTCTTGATGGGGGAGCCATCAATATCTCTTTTCTTGGAGGAGAACTTAAAACTTACTGCATTTCATCCAGGTCAATTTAGTTTTCTCCAACCTCCTTTGTCAAGGAATAATCAACTAAAGGTTGATTTTAAATAATTAGCTTAGGGATAGGAAGAGATTTCCATGCCCTCCTTATAGTCTCTTCAACCATTGGTTGAGCAGACTTTTCAACATTTTCCTTAGGTAACTGCTATCTCTCAAGAGACTGTGGCTTGATAGGATTCTTCTTAGCCACATATTTGGGCTCCTCAGCATGTTCTAACATCATCTACACCCTAAGAATAGTATCAACAATTTCTTTGAAAGGTCTGGGATATGCAGGGTTTCGTAACTGCCTTTGTCTTTCTCCAAGGAGAATGAGACCCCAAGTATCTCTTCCTAACTTCATTTCTTCCTCTGAAGCATAGTTTCTAAGCAAATCCTGCTTTAAAAAAAAATTCAAATCTAGAACTTTGTTTTTATCTTCTTATCATGTCAATATAATGTTCATGGTCATAGTTCCTATACTTAGTTACCTTCAATCTATACTCCTACAATTTTGCCCCACAATCCTCAAGACCTTCTTTAGCACTAATAAAGAAACCATGAAATTTGTTTGTTGATGTAAGGAAAGTCCCCTTCTTGTTATTTCTCAACTGAAACTTATGTAATTCATTTATCTACCACATAATCTCCATAAATGCAACTCTATTGGGCACCCTCCTAGGCAACAAGTGAGACTTGACATTTGCCCCATAAACTCTGATTAGGGTTACATTCCTGTAAAAGAACCAATCACCCCAATTGTGATCATTAATACCATCAGGATTTCTTTCCAAAGGTCTCAAAAGATCCATTATCTGTTTGGAAATCCTAGGCCTTTCCTACCATAATATCCCTAACACCCTCTATACAAAGTGCTCCTCAAATACCAAGTAATTTGCATTATCGCACTATGAGTCCCATTGGTGAACTCTTCCACGAATTGGCATGGGGTCCTCATCCTTGGTTTGGTGATGTATCTACAACTCATTACCGTAGTATCTTCTTACATAGTGCAACAAAATATGACACAACAAAGAGTACCTAGAAAAGGCGAGGGCATGAACCCCTTGTTTGCATGCTACCATTTCCTTATGAATTTGTTCAACCAAGTATGTAGCATAATCAAGTCTTCTATATTGATATTTATCTTGTATATCAATAATCATTATCAATAAATGATTTGGTATCAGAGAGTTAAAAACAATCCCAAAACCTGATAGAGGGCAAACTAGGTTTTCACAAAATAGTATTCAAATAAGTCAATTCTAGAAGGCTCCATTTCATGGTCATTGATTTTCAAATGCTTTCCCATACTCCATGGCCTATGAAGAGGTAACTTGCATGTTTGGTATGAATTCCTATTTCTTTTATATTCTTTCTTCAACTCCTCAATATGAATTCTTTCATTAGCTAAGGGGTTTAGACCAAACACTGCAATTATCAACTCTCTATTTAGGTGGAAAGTTGCTTACCCTCATAATTGGACAACACCTGAGTGTTGGGATTGTAATTACTACTGATCACTTGAATGAGGTCCACATTTATAAATATATTAGGGATAACTAACTTCCCTAAATCCAATTCCTGTATATGTGAAATAGGTTTTTCTTGGGCATGACAGTGTTAACTAAATTCAAATAACTCCCACCCACTTATTGGCAAAACTGCATCCTTGATTAAACCATGAAAATCACAAAACCTATTTGTCAATTCCCCTACGCCCTGGGCATATTTATACTGCTTAGATGAGCTTGAGAGTTGGTCTATAATGTCTTGGGATAAATCCCTCTTGATTTTACCTCCATGGCCTGACCTTTGACTCATGATTATATATAGAAAGGGTGAAATACTTAGAAGTAGGGTTTGCTAGGTTGATAGGTCAAATTACTCGGGTAGGAGCTTTATAATATTACCATGAAAGCTATAAACACTCTATACAAATCACAGAGACAAAAATTACTCAGCATACCAATTTCTTGTCAATTAGGGCATCCAATTTTGATGTTGCAATCACCAACCACCTATTCACAACTTGCTTCAACTTGCAGGGGTCTCTCGTAGGCTTGAATTTGTAGAATGAATTTCAAATGTAAATGAAAATCCATTTATTTCTTACCATCTCCACATTAATTTCTCAAACGAGCACGATTTGTAATTAGATGTTGTGAATGGTCACCTCATTTGAATATTGACCATTTGATAAAACCCAAGCTTCAAATAATGAATATCACACACCAGGACTTCAACACAAACTCAACTAAAGAATGAACTCTTTGAAGCTACACAGTGCATTGGACCATCAGATCCTCATTAGATGAGCACTTTGCAGCATCAACATTGATCTAACTCCTTTGAAATGGACAAGTGTCACTATATCACATCATTGTAGCCTTAGCTTTGATTACAAATAAGAAGCCTGTGTGACATGCCAATTATTGGATCATCCTTGATTTACTAAATTAAAACATTGCCATTGATTTCATTTTATTTGGTGAACAGGTGTCATCACCGTGCACTGTCACAACCTTGGAAAAGGCTAGCAAATGAGAAGCTACGTGGTGGGTGTTTCTATGCATGCCAATAAAATATCACCATGTGGTGGTGCCAAATAGACCATCCCATGATGATGTCACTAGAATATCCCTGACCAATAAGAGCTAGCCATTTGTTGGGATAAACTTGTTGCAAGTATGTGCTATTGGTGTTGTCATTGATGCCAACAAGCTTGTGTTGTCATTGGTGTCAACTGTGTCAAGAGTATGAGTAGTTTGTGTTGAGAAGAGATAAGAGATAAGGTTGATCAGAGGTGGAGATGTAATAATGTGAGCTATTTGATTAAGATGCCTTGTTGAAGGTAATTTGGTTACTTTGTAGAGGTGTTGAAGATGTTAGGAATATACTTTTGTTGGTTAGTTTCCAAGTGCTTTTGAGAAAATTTGATTAATAAAGGAAATAGTGTGTTGAAGATGTGTTCTAGCTTAATAGAGTAGTGTCTTGGTTTTGCTCCACACTTATTCCTTAATGAAGATCTACTTGTGTGGTTTGGATATATTATTCAAAGGTGCTTAGAGATGTTATATTCCAAATTTGGTGCTCCAATTTGTTGTGTAGAGAAAGTTGTGTTCACTAGTGTGTGGACCGTGTTTTTGAGTTGTGTAGAGGTGTTTGGGAGAAACTATTTTTCTCTGCATTTCTCCATAGATTTGTTTTTGTCTTTGCAGTTCTATATTTATGCTTATAAGGTCTATATATTTCTTTAGTTCAAGTGGTTCATGGTTTGGTGCTCCACAAGTTCATTTATCGAGTTGTAGTTGATGACAGAGTAATCTAAGTGCTCCAATGTGAACTTTCTTCAGGTGAAAGATGTTGCAAAGGATTTTGTTGGTTTTTAGGTGCTAGTGGATGTTTCTAGATCATGTTCAAGCTTAGTGTGTGGTCCACATGTCATCCTTTGGTTTTGAAGAAGAGTGCACTTAAACATTTATAGTATTAATATAAGTTTGGCCGACTTAGTTGTTTACACTAATTGCGGTTGTGCTTTGTTGATTGTGGAAGGATGGAATATTGTGTAAGAGTGGATTTAAGTCCATGCTAAGATGTGGTGTGGTTCGCCTTCATTACTTTCCTCCACGAGAATGTTTTGGTCCAGACTTAATTTGATTTTTTTTGGGTCAAGATGTGTTGCCAACCTTGGAGAATGATTTCAAGGTTGATGATGGTATAAATAAGTGTTAAGGATTCGTGACTGGGTATGCATGATGGATATGATGTATGTGATACAAATTTGATCAGTGCATGGATGTATTTCATTTGTTAGGCTACTAGATGCAGTGATCAGAATGTGTCTACTATTTTTTAGTGTTGCTGCAAAGGTGATGCTTGTGTTGTGATGAATATTGAGCTTCATTGGAACTATACTCCATGCATACATTAGATGCAATTATATCGGTTCATCCCTAGCAGTGAGCCTCCTCTTCTATCTCTTTTTTTTGGGCAGTGAGTCCTTTGGTAATGAGCCTTTATTTCTTTCTTATAGGCAGTGAGCCCTGGATAGTGAGCACTCTGGAAGTGAGCCTATTGTAATTCAGTGTTGTTACTACTTTATAGTGTGAGATAATCATCACCGTAGTTTTTCCCTTCTTGGGTTTTCCATGTAAAATCTGGTGTTGTTTTGTGTTTGGTGTTATGATTCAATTTCTGTTATTTGGTTTTCATGCTTAATCATCGTAACAAGTTTAAGAGTTAATGTGCATCTGAATGTTTGTGAGGGTTTGAAGTTTATGATACAACTGATTCACTACCCCCTCTTAGTTGTCTTATGCATTCAACAATTGGTATCAGAGCAAGATTCCTTAAAAGAGAGATTGATAGCTTGAGGTAGATCTAGGATGGTACACAAGAAGGATGTTTGCCTGTTTGATGGATCTAACTTTGCACTTTGGAAGGTAAGGATGGAAGACTTTTTGATTTCTCTTGGTTATGAGATCTAGAAATTTGTTGGGTCTATTTACTCTATACCTCAGAATGGTATAAATACTACTAATGAGATCAAAGCTCATGAAATCGATGGTAAGGCAAAACATGCTCTTTAAGTGGTCTTACTAATTCTTAATTGGTGAAAGTTATGAATTTGAAAATTTCTAATGAGATTTGGAAAAAGTTGGAAAATGTTTATGAAGGAGATGATAATCTCAAACAAGTTAAAATGCAAAATTTGAAGCTCATGTTTGAGACCATGCAAATACATCTGAAGATGAAAACACTACAATCTACTTATAAAAGGTGGATGAAGTTGTCAATGGCATCAAAGGACTTGGTGGAAATATAGATGATAAAAAAGTGATATTGAAGGTGTTAGGTTCCAGACTAGTAGATAGTAAACCTTAAAGGTTTGCCACTTCTCATCAATAGGTTCACTACATGATTCGGCCAATAGAGACAGGAGGTTGTGTGAACTGCCTCCCCTTCACTTTAGGTTCTACCGCACCAAGGGGGGTATCCCTATATAAAAAAATATAACATGACTAGCTTAAAACATAAGATATAGATTTTTAGCATAGGCAGAATGCTCTCTCCTATATACCAAGATTTTCAAGATGAATCCTAAGCTGGCAACATTCCTGGATTATCCACACTGGTTCAAACAGAGAGAACGTAGAGTCCTACTTCTACTCCTATAAACTAATGGGTGGAAGTGAATGAAATGGTGGATGGACGGAGCCATGGGACTTCCCTAGACCCCTTTGAATAGATAAATCCCCAGACTAGTGCCTTATCTAAGTAGTAGAGTCAAACCTAGAAATGTGAATGTTTCATGATGATAACCCAAATTCGTATCTAGGGGACCGAAGAAAAGATTGCTGCCTTATAGCAATGCATCCATGAAAGAGTAATGCTCATGATCATACTTGATGAATCTTTTAACATGACACCCCTCCCTATATCTGATTTAGAGCCTATTTAATCTACTCCTTGAGCAGAAGTAAGAAACCAGACACACAATAAAACAAGTGCTTACCGAAGAACTCAAATATCCTTAATACCCTTATTCTAAAGAGGGAAGAAAACATTAAAAGAGACAATCATGAGCAAGACACACATATAGTGTTTTTCATTTATTTCAACCTGAATAGAACATCATCACACAAAGAAACAACATTCACAAACTAGAGAATACTCTATACCCAGACAAAGAACCAACTATGTAAAAGGAAATGCCTCTCAAAGATGTGAATACCTTATATTCAAGGTCAAGGAAAAGTCCTGACAAACTCGTCCCCTAGTAGAATGGCCATGATTCCTTTTTTAAAGAAGCGACAAGCTACCAACCATCTACCTCTAATAGACTTCATAAATTACATTATAGATCCTTACAGATTTTCAAAATACAATTAGATCTTTGGGTCAATTTTTTGTAGCTGAAGCAGTCAAAAATCCTTGAAAATCTGTTATTTTATGCAATTTTTTTCCTCGATCAAATGAGTGGATTTGACATTTTCTCATGGATTCATTTATTGCAGAGTGGGAATGAGCAGGAATGGTGCTGATAGACAACTGCTTCAGTATTTAATCTCAGTCGTTGATCTGGGCATGTCCTTTGCTAAATCAATGGTCGTTAGGCTCCATTGCACCTTGAAACTCTTCGCCAGCTCTGTTGAAAAGTCCTCCTCCTTTGACTTTTCCCTTGCTCATCGCTCCTTGCCACATGTTGCAATTCTGAGGCTCAGCAGGAGGAAGTAGGCCATTTTCCTTTTGGATCCTCAGAAGTTAGCCATGTGCCCCCTTCTTCATTTGTTCTTCTCTTGCCACGTGTCACCCCATTGTGTCTGCATATTCCCTCTGACAAGATTCCCTCTATGCACTTGTGCGATGCCCGCCACATGTCACCTTGTTGCACCCACATGGTGAATATTCTACCCTGAAAGATTCCTTCACGCGCCTGCACGATCGCTAGATTCGGGCTCCTCTGCAAATCTCTCCTCATTTTGACACTTGACAACATCTAATTTGTTGATTAGGATTCTTGATCAAATGGCTATAAGTTGCATTCAATCGACATGTGGTGGGTTATTGCAGCTGTGCAGGGAATTAGTGATGTCATCATAAAGGTGGTGCGATGCTACGTGATGCATACATGTGGCACCCCCCGACCTCCTAAAGACTTTAGACTTAACATTTTTTTAATACGATGAGGAATAAGAGGTGACGCTAGGTAAAGGGGGCTAGTCACTTATGATTAAAAGGGGCCTTAAGTTGTAACTTACGAATTAACTGGGAACCCACAACAAACTGTCAACAAAAGATTAGAACATCAATTGAAAATGAGACCATAGGACTTTAAGGAAAATGAAGAACACCCATATGGAACATGCTTAAAGCCCTAAACTTAAGTGGGGTACCACTAGTGGCTCTGGTTGGGGACGCATGCCTCTTGTAGGTATGGTGAGGACCACAGATCTCTAGGATGTAGGACGGGTGCCTTATCCATTGGGCTACAGAGTCACAGCTGCACCAACCTGCATCACAAATCACATCTTCAAATTTACTTTGGCGGCCCACAGCCAATAAATAGGAAGAACTAGTACTCCCTCATTTTCTTCTAATTTCTTCAAGAAAATCCTAAAACTTTGAGTTGTTCGCAACACTTTGCCTTGTGTCTCTATTTCTTATAGCATAACTGATCTAACCTTACTATCCATTGCTATAAGTAGGCAAGCTCATTCTTTATCTAAAAACTACCTCTCTGATGACAGCTCCTCTATGTTGAACAAACAATATTTAGGCACAAGCAACATTTCATGATTATATAAACTCTTAGAAACTCCTAGGTATCTATCTTTATTGAGCTCAGCAATTTCATCATTGATTTCCTCTTGAGTTGTCCTGAGAAAAGGCATAGAATGTAGCCCTTATTTTAGAGCTCCATAGTTACCAAACAATCAATACCATCCCATGTGTATGAACATCTACACCTGATCTACTCACCTTTGAATAATGATCCTATTTTCCTTCTTCCTCAATGCCATGAAAAATCAAACACTTCAATCCCTGCATCATGAAGGCGGCCATTATCCTCAAGGGAGCACCCATCTAGATATATTTCATCATCTGAAAGGCATGGGTATGAATTCTGCACTCCGTGAGCCATATTTCTCTGTATTCATAGTGAGGATTTGCATATCCATTTCTTATAGATATTCATGATTAGCTAAGATATGCCTATTGCTGCAAGACGCACCTATTATTTCATCATCTGTAAGGTACTTTGTGTCTGCAACTTTCTCTCCCTGAGACTGAGTAAGATCTTTGTTCTCGTCATTATAGGATGGACCCTCATTGAAAACTAGACTTTAGCATTATCCTTTAATGACTAAACAAAGGGCTTCACTAAAACACTTCTAGCCTCTAATACATTTTGTAAATGTTTGTTTGTTGACTCAAAATTTATTCCATTACATTTTGGCAAACACTTTCTAAGCCTATTGGAAATAGCATTTTAGTAACCTCTAATTTCCTTGAGATTTAGGGCTTTATACCTTTTAAAAAATAGCCTTTTCTGAGAGCACAACCAAGATTGCTGCTTTATTTGAACCATTTTGAGTACAAAAGAATGAAATACCTAGAAATGTTGCTGCTTTAAATAGGTTCAAATAGCAGAGTTGACAAATCATCAAGAAGGCACCTTTACATTCTAGATTCACCATCAACAGAGCACCACACATTTTATTTATCTTGCTGCAACAATAGTAAGCAAAGTCTCCACCCTCGAAAGGGAATTATAAATCACTGTTCATATGCAAACCCTACATGGGTCAACACTGGTACTTCAGAGACTCGACAGAAAAAATGTGACAAGTTCTCCCTAGTGGATCACTAGTTCTGTTGCGACTTGAATGTGCAACAATTCATCAGAGATTCCAAGATAACACTTTTCACATCAATCCCCAATGGAGTTGCTAGTTTTGTTAGTTTCCAAATCAGCAAAGGGTTTGCCACTTCTCATCAACAGGTTCATTACATGATTTGGCCAACAGAGACATGAGGTTGTGTGAACTACCTCCCCTTCACTTCAGGTTCTACCACACCAAGGGGGTAATCCCTATATCGAAAGATAGAACATGACTAGCTTAAAACATAAGATATAGCTTTTTAGCACATGTCGAATGCTCTCTCTTAAATACCAAGATTTACAAGATGAATCCTAAGATGGTAACGTTCTTGGATTATCCACACTGGTTCAAACAAAGAGAACGCAGAGTCCTACTTCTACTCCTACAAACTAATGGGTGGAAGTGAATGAAATGGTGGATGGGTGGAGCCGTGGGACTTCCCTAGACCCCTTTGAACAAACAAATCCTTAGACCAGTGCCTTATTTGGGTAGCAAAGTCAAACCTAGAAATGTGAAAGTTTCCTGATGATAACCCAAATTCGTATCCAAGGGACTTGAGAAAAGATTGTTGCCTTACAACAATGTATCCATGAAAGAGTAATGCTCATGATCATACTTGATGAATCTTTTAACATGACACCCCTCCCTATATCTAATTTAGAGCCTATTTAATCTACTCCTTGAGTAGAAGCAAGAAATCAGACACACAGTAAAATGAGTGCTTATCAAAGAACTCAGATATCCTTAATACCCTTATTCTAAAGAGGGAAGAAAACATAAAAAGAGACAATCATGAACAAGACACACATATAGTGTTTTTCATTTATTTCAACCTGAATAGAGCATCATCACACAAAGAAACAACATTCACAAACTAGAGAATACTCTGCACCCAGACAAAGAACCAACTCTGTAAAAGGAAATGCCTCTCAAAGATGTGAATACCTTATATTCAAGGTCAAGGAAAAGTCCTGATGAACTTGCCCCCTAGTAGAATGGCCATGATTCCTTTTTTAAAGGAGAGACAAGCTACTGGCCATCTACCTCTGATAGATTTAATAAATTACATTACAGATCCTTACAGATTTTCAAAATACAATCAGATCTTTGGGTTGATTTTTTTGCAGTTGAAGCAATCAGAAATCCCTAAAAATTTGTTGTTTTATGCAACTTTTGTCCTCGATCAGATGAGTGGATTTGACATTTTCTCATGGATTCATTTATTGCAAAGTGGGAATGGGTGGGAATGGCGCTGGCAGATAGCCACTTTAGTATTTAATCTCAATCGTTGATCTGGGCATGTCCTTTGCTAAATTGATAGTTGCTAGGCTCTGTCGTACCTTGAAACTCTTTGCCAGCTCTATTGAAAAGTCCTCCTTTGACTTTTCCCTTGCCCATTGGTACTCACCACATGTCATAATTTTGGGGCTCGATGGGATGAAGTAGGCCATTTTCCTTTTGGATCCCCAGAAGTGAGCCACGTGCCCCCTTCATTGTTCTTCTCTTGCCATGTGTCACCCTGTCAGGCCGGTGTGGTGAATATTCCCTTTGAAAAGATTCCCTCTACACGCTTGCGTGATGCCTACCACCCATCACCTTGTCATGCCCATGCGGCAAATATTCTTCCCTGAAAGATACCTTCACGCGCCAGCGTGATCACTAGATTCGGGCTCCTCTGTAGATCTCTCCTCATTTCGACACTTGCCAACATCTAATTTGTCGATTAGGATTCTCAATCGAATGGTTGTAAGCCACATTCAATCAACATGTGGTGCCTTATCACAACCATGGAGGGAATTAGTGATGTCATTGTAAAGACGGCGTGATGCTGTGTGATGCAAACATGTGGCACCCTAACCTCCTAAAGACTTTAGACTTAAAATGTTTTCAATGCGACGGGGAATGAGAGGTGACACTAGGTAAAGGGGGTTAGTCACTTACTACTAAAAGGGGCCTTAAGTTGTAACTTAATTAACTGGGAACCCACAACAAATGGTCAACAAAAGATTAGAACATAAAGTGAAAATGAGACCGTAGGACTTTAAGGAAAATGAAGAACACCCATATGAAACATTCTTAAGGCCCTAAACTTAAGTGGGGTACCACTAGAAGGTACTCATAACTCTTCCTTAGACTTATAGTCATAAGGTTTATGCTATTGAAGAATTATAAAATTTGAATCAGATTACCAAAGATCAGCTGCTTGGCACCTTAACTACTTTTGAAATAAGAGAGTTTGGCACAACTAGTGGAACTACAAAGGTTGAGACTACTTTTAAGGCTGGAAAATTAGAGAAGTCCATGGAATTAGATCTAGAAGACTTTGATGAAGTGGAAGCTAACTTTGTGAGAAGGATGAAAAAGGGTACTGGAAAGTTTAGCAGTAACTTGCCTTTTAAATGTTTTAGTTGTGGAAAGATGTGTCATTATGCTTCAAGATGTCTAGATAGAGCTTTGAGAAATAAGAATAGGGAAAACAGAGGTAAGATTGTTAAGAAAAGTTACTATGTTAGAGAAGATACAAGTATATTTGATGATGAATCTGATTATGAGGATAATAATGATGATGAGTGCTTATTCATAGCTAAAAGAGATGAAACTGTTTCTGCTATCTTTCGAAGCTGTGTGAAGGAAAAGGGTTTGGAAGCAAGTACTAACCCTGAAGGCATGTTGTAATGTCTTCTTTTCATGCTAGAAGAGAAAATGATGATTAGATCATTGATAGTGGATGCTCAAATCATATGACAGGTGATAAGAGTAAGTTTGTTAAACTTAAAAAATATGAAGGTGGGGTAGTTAGGTTTGGTGATGATGTAGCTACTAAGATCTGCGGAAAAGGTTCAATCAGTTTTGATGGAAAGCATAACACTGATGATGTTCTCTATGTTAATGGCTTAAAGCATAATGTCTTGAGTGTTGTATAGATGTGTAGTAAGGGTTACAATCTTGTGTTTCAGAATAATGAATGTGAGATCAGAAAAAGCTCAAGAACAGTGATTACTGTTAGAAAGAGGACAGATGGAAATGTTTATCAATTCAAAGGTGTTGATGGATGTTGCTTCAAGACTCAAATCAACAAATGCTAGCTATGGCATAGAAGGATGTGTCACATTAATTTTGATAGTCTAGTGAAGATAAGTTCAACTCACATTGTGAGAGACCTATCGAAGATTATCAAGCCTACTAATGCTATCTGTAAGGAATGTCAAGTTGGAAAGAAAGAGAGAGGAAGATTCAAAGTCAAAGAACAATCTTCTACCAAACTATTGGAATTGGTGCATACAGATATTTGTGGTCCCATCAAGGTAAGGAGTTTTCAAGGTGATAGGTATTTAATGTTGCTAATTGATGATTATCCCAGAATGACATGGGTTACCTTTCTCAAAGCAAAATCAGAAGCCTGAGATAAGTTTAAGGCATTCAAAGATATGGTTGAGGAATACAAGGATGAGTATTGGATCAAGGATATGAAAGAAGAACTAATGCAGATTGAGAAGAATCAGACTTGGGTACTTGTCCGAAGACCAGAGAAAAAAAATGTGATTGGAACTAAGTGGGTATTCTAGAACAAATTAAATGAGAATGGAGAAGTAGTAAGGAACAAGGCAAGACTTGTGTGTAAAGGCTGCTCACAAGTGGAAGGAATGGACTATGAGGAAACTTATGCTCCAATGGAAAGAGTGGAGGCCATTAGGATGTTTTTATCTTTTGTAGCACAGAAGGATTTTAAAGTGTATCAAATGGATGTGAAGTCTATTTTTTTGAATGGTGAGTTGGAAGAGGAAGTGTACATAGAACAACCAAAAGGATTTCATTTGTCAGATAAACTAGATATGGTTTGTAGGTTTAAGAAGGCACTATATGGATTGAAGCAAGCCCCTAGATCTTGGTATGCAAGGTTAGACATGTATTTATTATAGCAAGGATTTAGTAAAGGTACTACAAATAATACCCTGTACATCAAAATAAGTGAAGATGAAATTCTGATTGTGGAAGTGTATGTAGATGATATAATTTTTGGTGGAAATGAAGGTATGTGTAGGAGTTTTGCAGATGAAATGCAAAAAGAATTTGAAATGTCAATGTGTGGGAAAATAAAATTCTTCCTTGGGTTACAAATCAATTAGACAGATAAGGGTATTTTTATTTCTTAGTCAAAGTATGTAAAAGAGTTGTTAAAGAAGTTTGGAATGGAAGATTCTAAAATAGTTTGCACTCCTATGGTTACTGGTTGTAAGTTGAGAAAGAATGATGAATCTCCTAAGGTTGATCAAAGCAAGTACAGATCAATGATTGGAGGATTACTATATCTGACTGCTACTAGACCAGATATTATGCATGCAGTCTGTCTTGTAGCTAGATTTCAAGAAGATCCTAGAGAGTCACATGTCATGGAAGTGAAGAGGATTCTAAGATATTTAAAGGGCACTCAAGATCATGGCTTGTGATATACAAAAGATATATGCTTTACTTTAAGTTCTTACACAGATGCAAATTGGTTTGGTTGTGTAGATGACAGGAAAAGTACAAGTGGTGGTGTATTCTTTCTTGGATGTAGTTTGGTATCTTGGCTAAGTAAGAAACAAGATTTAGTGTCTTTATCTACTATAGAGGCAGAGTATATTTCTGCAACATCACATTGCACATAGGTGTTGTGGATGAAACAAACCTTGAAGGATATCAGAGTTGAATATGATGAACCTATTCCTATCTTTTGTGATAATACAAGTGCTATTAACATTTCAAAGAATCCGGTGATGCATTCAAGGACAAAGCATATTTCAATTAGGTATCATTTTTTGAGAGAGAAGGTTACAAAGAATAAAGTAAAACTTGAGTATGTGCCTATAAAGGATCAGGTTGCTAAAATATTCACTAAGGCTCTTCCTAAGGATACATTTGAGTATCTCCTGGAAAAGTTAGGGGTTATTTCCCCTCCTCCTTTGAACTAGATGCATAAGGGAATGCATCAATCCAATGTGTGTCAAGATTCATTCTTTGTTATGGATTGATGTTAGAGGCTACCTCTCAGGGGGAGTAGGTAGTGGCTTTGTTGGTTGTTATAGTCAGGGGGAGAAAAAGAGTAGTGAAAGAAAAAGATGTTGCAGAGCAGTAGTGAGTAGTGCAAGTATGTGCAATATCATAGAAAGGGAGAGAGCAAGAAAGAATTATGTCACCCTTTTCCATTGATGTCAAAGGAGGAGAGAGTTCAATGTGAAAAACAAAGGTGGAGAAAGAGAGTTCAATGTGGAAAAGATAGCCATAAGAGAATAGCAATCTAAGGGGTAGTGAAAGAGGAAAGAAAAGAGTCAAGGTCAATGCTGATGATTCTGTTGTCTTGATGGTTTTTCATATTAAGTACTGCCATCAATGATAAAGGGTGAGATTGTTGCAAGTATGTGCTATTGGTGTTGTCATTGATTTCAACAAGCTTGTGTTGTCTTTGGTGTCAACTGTGTCAAGAGTATGAGTAGTTTGTGTTAAGCAAAGATCAGAGATAAGGTTGAGCAGAGATGAGGATGTTGCAATGATGTGAGTTATTTGATTAAGTTGCCTTGCTCAAGGTGATTTGGTTGCTTTGTAGAGGTGTTGAAGGTGTTATGAATATGCTTCTATTAGTTGGTTTCCAAGTGCTTTTGAGAAAATTTGATTAATAAAGGAAACATTGTGTTGAAGATGTGTTCTGGCTTAACAGAGTAGTGTTCTAGTTTTGCTCCACACTTATTCCTTATTGAAGATCTACTTGTGCAGTTTGGACATGTTGTTCAAAAGTGCTTAGAGATGCTATATTCCAAATTTGGTGCTCCAGTTCATTGTGCAGAGAAAGTTGTGTTCACCAATGTGTGGACTGTGTTTTTGAGTTGTGTAGATGTGTCTAGGAGAAACTATTTTTCTTTGCATTTCTCCACAGATTTGTTTCTAGCATTGCAGTTTTAGATTTATATTTATAAGTTCTATATCTTTTTTTAGTTCAAGTGGTTCATGGTTTGGTACTTTGCAATTTCATTTCTTGAGTTGTAGTTGATGACAAAGTAATCTAAGTGCTTCGGTGTGAACTTTCTTTAGGTGAAAGATGTTGCAAAGGATTTTGTTGGGTTTTAGCTGCTAGTAGATGTTTCTAGATCATGTTCAAGATTGGTGCTTGGTCCACATGTTGTCCTTTGGTTTTGAGGAAGTGTGCACTTAAAAGTTCATAGTATTAACACAAGTTTGGCTGATTTGGTTGTTTACACTATTTGCAATTGTGCTTTGTTGATTGTGAAAGCGTGGAATATCAAGTGTGGAATTACATCTGTGCTAAGATATGGTGTGGTACGCCTTCATTCCTTTCCTCTGCAAGAATGTTTTGGTCCATACCTAATTTGAATTTTCTAGATTAAGATGTGTTGCGGACCTTGGAGAATGATTTCAAGGTTGATGATGGTATAAATAAGTGTCAAGGATTTGTGACTGGGGGTGCACAATGGATATGATGTTTGTGATGTGAATTTGAGTAGTGCAGTGAGAGATTTCATGTGTTAGGCTACTAGATGTAGTGAGTAGAAGGTGTCTACTATTTTTCAGTGTTGCTATGAAGGTGATGTTTGTGTCATGGTGAATATTGAGCTTCATTGGAACTGTATTGCATGCATATGTTAGATGCAATTATATTAGTTAATCCCTGGCAGTGAGCCTCCTCTTCTATCTCTTTCTTTTGGGTAGTGAGTCCTTTGGCAGTGAGCTTTTCTTTCTTTCTTATGGGTAGTGAGCCCTGGATAGTAAGCCCTCTGGCAGTGAGCCTTTTGTAATTCAGTGTTGTTACTACTTTATATTATGAGCTAATCCTCACTGTTGTATTTGCCTTCTTAGGTTTTCCACGTAAAATCTGGCATTGTCTTGTGTTTGGTGTTGTTATGATTCAGTTTCTATTATTTTCTTTTCATGCTTAATCATCATAACAAGTTTAAGAGTTAATGTGGATCTGCATGTTTCTGAGGGTTTGAAGTTTATGATACAACTGATTCACCCCCCTCTCATTTGTCTTATGCATTCAACAATACTTTGGTGGGGCTGTAGAAAATGTCACTCAAGCAGGATGGACACATGGCACCAAATCACACTGTCACAATTTTTAAAATATTGAATTAAAACAAAGCTACACGAAAGGAAATCGGTGTGATGAAGGAATGATAAACTACCACATGTTGAAGAGGGATATGCCCATATATATTAAGCTATCAATGCCAGGTGGCAGTTTCATGTACCATCACAGTTTTTAAACAAAAGGCTCAAATGAAGGCTGTGACAGGCATGACCAAATTAGAATGTTACACCTAGCACATCGCAATTGGTTTAAAGTTTTCAAAGGATAAGGTTTGGGCTGATAGGTTTAAAAGGTAGGGCCAGTCACACAAAAAAAATTAGGGGGATAAAACATAACTTAAGTTTCTGAGAACTGGTTGTAGAGGTCAATGAGAAATTAGAAGAAAATCCCTAAACCCTTAAGAAACAAACATCATGGGGCTTTCATAACAAATATTTTGCAAGGCGACAACACATAAACCTAAAAAATCAATAAGCCCTAACAATATTGTCTTTAAGAAAGAAGCTAGCATGAGATGATAATATACTTCCAACCTCCAATTTTTTTAAATTAAAAAAATTACTGCATTAAGATGCCAAATGATCACCTGTCACCAATAAATAGAATGGAGCAATAACTATCAAAAAACATTTCCCTCTCTACCCACCTGGACAATGAAGATGAGTAAAGAATAAAATCAACTACCCTTGACTCAGTATAACTATTTCAACCATGACACCCAAAAATGCTTCTATAGGAGAAGCATAAGAATATTTCTCTTATCCAAACATTTTAAATGGCTCAAAAGACTTTCTAATACCAACATAGAATATTAAACTTCCATGGGAAACAATAAACTATAGAACGTGACTAAAGAAACTAAAACTCTTGACAACAATAAGCAACTTTTCTACTGATAGGGAGAAGAAACAAAATAATAGATGAGATGAATTCCCTAGTCCTAGCTTCAAATCTTAATTTGAAGTAGTTGATAAAAAAGTTGTTAAATATATCTACAAGATCCTCCCCTCTTTTGATGAAATCAAGTAATTTAATGTGATAGAACCAATTTGGATTTACACCCACCAATTGCATTTGCTTGAAAGTTTATAAAACATTTTGAAAAAATCCATTTTATGCATATCATGCAATTAGTATAGTGCATGGGTGCACATCTCTTTGAGGAAATCTAACAAAAAACCATAGGATACAATCGTATTATGCCTTGCAGACTATCCTATTGAATGTCTCTACTGAGAAGATTGCATATGCTTTATGGAAGTAGTTGGGTGAAATCTATGAAGCCAAGAGTTTGGTAAATAAATTGTATCTCAAAAGAAAGTTATTTTCCTTAAAATGAAGGAGGGTGATTTGATAGTTGAGCACTTGAATACATTTAATTTGATTATGAGTCAGTTAGGTTCCGTGGATGTTAAGATAGATGAGGAAGATAAGTGTATTATGCTTCTTTGTTCTTTGCCTAAGTCTTGGGAGAATTTTATTCTTGCTATCACTACTAACCTCGAATATCCAAAGATGGATACCCTTTTTGCAACTTTGTTGTCACAGGAAATGAGGAAGAAAGTTATGGATAGCTTGATGGATGCTCTTAATGTCAGAGGGAGGTCTAAGGAAAGAGGACCAAAAGGAGATCCAAAGGGGCCTAAGGAATCAAAAGGGTAGTCTAAAACTCCTAGGAAAAAGAACAAAGTTAAATGTTGGACCTGTGGTAAGAGGGGGCATGTGAAGAAAGAATGGAGAAACCTAAAGAAACAATAGGATTCCTCTACCGAAAAGTCCTCAAATGTAGGTGATAAAGTTTTACTTTCTACATGTAATGTTATGTCTAATGAACAATGGTTGATTGACTTATGTTACTCGTATCATACGACTCCTCATGAGGAATGGTTCTCCACATATGAGAAATATGATGGAGGTAATGTTTAGCTTGGGGACAACTCTACATATCTAATTGTTGGTTGGGGAAAGGTAAAGTTGTGTTTCAATGATGGGAGGATTAAAACCCTCCCTAGTGTTTTGTATATTCTTGGATTGGCTAGAAATCTTATCTCTATTTTGAAGTTAAATGATTTAGGAATGCATGTAACATTTAATAAGCATGGTTGTAGATTGGTGAGAGGAAGCTTGGTGGTAGCCAGGGGAACAAGGATGAAAACTTTGTTTAGGCTTGAGGCCACTACAATTTGTAGATCCACTAATTCAATTGAAACTACTGAAAATACATGTAGGTTGTGACATTGTAGATTGGGCCACACAAGTGAAAATGTTTTGAAAACAATTATGAATAAAAAGTTGTTGGATGGTTTCTCCTATTCTAATGAGCACTTTGATTTCTATGAGCATTGTGTTTTAGGTAAATAGAACATAAATTATTTTCCTTTAGGAAGTAATAGAGTGAAAGAGAAATTAGAAATTAGTCATTCAAATGTGTTTGGGCATATGAATAATGATTCTATTGGAAAATCTCATTATTCCATTACCTTCATTGATGATGTATCTAACTTCACATGGATTTATTTTATGAAGTATAAATCTAAAGTTTTCACTAAGTTTAAGGAATTTAAAGTCTTAGTAGAGAACCAACTGTGACTTAAGATAAAAATATTAAGATCTGATAATGGAGGGAATATCGCTCTAAGGAATTTGATGAGTTTTGTAAGCATGTAGGTATTATAAGAAAAAAGACAACTCCATATACACCACAACAAAATGGTGTTGTAGAAAGGATGAAATGAATAATAATGGAAAGAGCCAGAAGTATGTTAAGTGATGCACAGTTTAATAAATGCTTTTGGGTAGAAGCTGTGAGTATCACTTGTTACTTAGTAAATAGATCTCCTTGTAAGGATCTTGATTCGACACCTTATGAAGTGTGGACAAGTAAGAAATCTATTGTTTCACATTTAATGGTTTTTGACTGTGAGGCTTTTGTTCATATGCCTAAGGAAAAGTGATCTAAGTTGGATCCAAAAGCATAGAAATGCATCTTCATTGGATATGGTGAGAATGTAAATGGTTATAAGCTTTGAGATCCTCTAACCAGGGGATCTATCTTTTCTAGAGATGTGATTTTTAGGGAACTTAGAGATATTTATAATCTTGTACACAGAAGAAAAAGAAAGGAAGAGGATATTGCATTTTGATTTACAACAAAAAGTGTACATCAGGAGGAACAAAATGATGGATTAGTGGATGAAGAAGAACAAGAAGATTCAAGTGAAAGTTTAAATGAGGAAGACTCTATTGTTATAGAAGAAATTGAGCATACATAAGAACATGAGAAATAATCTCTTACTCCACCCTTGAGAAGATCCACAAGACAATGGAACCCAATTGATAGGTATAGTCCACTAGATTTTTGTTCTGTATTTGCTTTATTGAGTACTGACGATGAACCTAGATCTTACAGGGAAGCTATTCATGCAAATGATAGTGAGTCTTGGTAGCTAGCCATGCAGGAGGAGATGATGGCTTTAGACTCATGTGACCCCTGGGATCTTGTACATTTTCCTAAAGGAAGAAAGGCCATAGGATGTAAGTGGGTCTTCAAGAAGAATTTTGGAGAAGACGGTTCATTACAAAAGTACAAGGCTTAGATTAGTAGCTAAGGGCTACACCCAGATAGAGGGAGTAGATTTTGATGAAATTTTCTTAGATTCTATTTCTAAATTATCTTCTATTAGATTTCTTTTATCCATTGCTGTAACTTATGATTTTGAAATTGAGAAAATGGATGTTAAGACTACATTTTTGCATGGAGATCTGGAAGAATAATTTTATATGCAACAACATATAGGTTTTGAGGTAAAAGGGAAAGAACACTCGGTTAAAATGATCCTCCTTATGGTTTAAAACAATCCCCTAGAATGTGGTACCAGAAGTTTAATTCATTTGTTTTGAAATTGGCTTTGTTAGAAGTGACAAGGATCATTGTGTCTACATTTGATGTATTGATGATCATATTCTGATTATTGCCTTGTATGTAGATGATATGTTATTTTTAGTAACACCAAGGGTATGATCAGTGAGTTGAAAGCTCAACTTTCAGGTGCATTTGACATGAAGGATCTAGGGGTAGCTAGGTATATTCTAGGAATAGAGATCAAAATGGATTGAGGTAACAAAAAGCTTTGGATATCACAAAGTAAGTATGTGAATACTATTTTACACATATTTAGCATGCATGATTACAATCTAGTTAGAATTCCTTTACTGATTGGTACTATGCTTTCATTAGATATGTGTCCTAAGAATGAAGATGCTTTAGAGGATATGTCTAATGTGCCATATGCTAGTGTTGTAGGAAGCTTGATGTATGCAATGGTTTGCACTAGACCACATTTTGCCCAAGTAATGGGAGTTTTGAGCGGGTTTATGTCTAACCCTAGTAGACAACATTGGAATTATGCAAAGAGGGTGTTAAGATATTTGTGTGGTACTTATGATTACTATTTTGTTTATCCTAGTACTAACAGTGTGGATAAGACATTAGACACATTGTGTTTTGTTGATGTAGATTGGGCAGGTGACTTGGATAGTCAAAGGTTCACTAGTGGCTACGTGTTTACTTTGTTTGGAGGAGTTGTAAAATGGATGAGTAAAAGGTAGCCCACCATTTCTTTATCCACCACCAAAGTAGAGTTTATGGATGCTACTTGTGTCTCTATGGATGTAGTTTGGTTATGCAGATTGTGTACAAGTATTGGTTTTGATTGCAAAATTATTCAGATTGTTGTGATAGACAGAGTGCAATATGTTTAGCTAAGAACCCCATGTATCATGCATGGACTAAGAATGTGGATGTTCAATACCATTTTGTTCATGAAATGATTGCTAATGGTAAGATTGAGTTGAAGAACGTTGACACTTAGGAGAATGTTGTAGATTCTCTTACCAAACCTGTGAGCACAGAGAAATTTACATGGTACAGGGAAGCCATGGGCCTTGTTTCTAGTGCTTAGTTATTTTATGTTTTCCTATGGATATATTTATAGTGTATGATGTCATGTGGGAGAATGTTAGGATTAAGGGGACATTAACCTTTTAAACCCTATGTAATTAATTACTTCTAATACTATTTGTAAAACATTTGTAAGGGAAGATGTATTCACCAAGAAACAGTCCTATTTCAGCCACATTTTGGATCCTTGTACCCAACAAGGGAGTGTGTGGGGGATTTCCCTACACTATTATCATTGGGGGGTCTAGGGGTGGTTACAAAGAAATGGAGGTCAAATCCAAAATGGTGGTGCAACATGGCAAAAAAGGAAATATGCCCCATTTGTTCAGAAGCGGCAAGGGCGGGCTTAATGCCTTGGAGAGCTACTCATTGTCAGCCCAAAAATAGTGAGTGGATTTCCCTAGTGATTGGTTCCTTCTACGATTCAATCATTATTTTGTGGGAAAGATTAATGGTTGCATCACAAATTCTTTTATTCACAATCTTTCTAATATATCTCTTTCTATTATGGAAAATGAAGTGTTGGGTTTCAGCCTCAAGTTTATTCCAAATCCACCTTCCATGCCTCCTAAAGAATTTGGTAAAAAAATTATTTCTTTTCCTCTTTGCCTTAGGCTTAATTGGTTATTTCATCTCTAAAATCAATCTGGTGGCCCTTATTGTCAGATTTATACAAATGTTTATGATGATGATGATCACATTACCCACCTTAAGGTTCCTAATCCTTCTTGGAATCCTAAAGAATTCTATCCTCCCTTGGAAGATATTATTGGTGAAGCAAGACTCTCTTTGAACTCTTGTCTCTCTTCGGTGAAGGCTCAGAGGACCAAGATTTTCCCTCAACACTGGCAACAAGACATTCATTATCTTAAGGGATGATCTATATATTATAATCCATCTTGTTGATAAGAACCTCATCATCACTATTCTCAACAAGGATTGGTATGTTTCAAAAGGTATACGACAACTCTTTGATTTTGATATTTATTTTGAGTTTCCTTTTGTTTCCTAGGAATGTCTCTTCCTTAAGGTGAAGTCTCTCTCCCTTAAAGCTAAGAAGGATAACTTAATTAGTAATGATGAGTTTTCCTTCCTCCTTCAAGTCAAGCCTAACTCTACAAAATCCTATGTGTTCTATCTCCTACCGAATATTCCCAAGCCTTCCTTAGCTGGTAGACCAATCTACTCCTATTATGGTCATCTGTTGGAAGCATCATCCACTTGGCTCCACTTTCAATTAATTCCTATCTTAAAGAAGCAACGCAACCACCTACTGGATTTAGATTCCCTCATTCATGATCTTAGCACTCTCTAGTTTCATTCTAAAGTTTTAAGTTCTTCACTTTTAATGTTGAGAGTCTTTATCCTAGCATCCCCACTAATGCAAGTCTTTAGGTTCTCAAGTTCTTCATCACTGATGTTTTCCCTCCTAGCAAGGTAAATTTCATCCTTAACCTTGTAGAGTTGGTTCTTAAGGAACATTTCTTATAATTCAATGGAAAAACATACAGGCATATTAGAGGGACAACCATGGGTAGTAACTTTGCCATTGTATATGCATGCCTCTTCCTTTGTTTCCTTGAATGGAAAGTAGAATGTGACCTTAATCTTCATCAAAGACTCTTCTACAAGTGCTTTAGAGATGATGCCTTTGGTATTTGTCTCTTTTGATAGTTTGTATCTTTTTTTTGACACTTATTCTTCTATCTATACAGAAATCAAGATCACTACTTGTGTTTCAGCTTTGAGGTTAACATTTTGGATATTGTCTTCTACAAAGGTCTAGATTTCAATGCTTTAGGACAATTTAGTACTAGATGTTACTAGAAACCTCTCAATGTTGATCAATATCTTCCCTTTAACTGCAACCACCCACTCCTCAAAAAAGTGGTTTTATTCTTAGTGAGTTAAGGAGCTACATGGTTTGAGAAAGTTGTAAAGAAAATTTCCATGAGATTAGCACAAAGTTTTTCACCGCCTTCATGCTTGAGGTTACCCATTCCATTTTCTCTTTCCTATCTTCAAGAAGGTTAATTTTAAGGATAAGCCCTCTTTGCTCAAGAAAATTCTTTCCAAAACCTAATAAAATTGGTCCTCCTAAGGCACCTATGGTCCTTAAGTTGGAAAATATTGATTTCTCTAAGGCTCTTGGAATTGGTCATCACATTCTTAGACCTCTTTTAGAGAAATTGTTTCTAGAAACTGAGTTGAAGCATATTGGTCATCTGTTGGTGTATTGGAGAAATTTCTGCTCCTTACAAAGCTTCCTTGGAAAGAACAAATTATAATATCGTTTTGTAGGACCTCCCAAATCCATTCTAGAACTCTAGTGATGTGCCTTTTACTATATTTTATCACCTAAACCAACCTACGTGAGGTTCCCTTCATTTGTTTTTATGTTTTTAAAAATATTTTTGTCCTATTTTATCACATTTTCTAGACAATTTCAAATTTGGATGATGCATATATCTCTTTTGGGTCATGACCTTTTGAAAGGACATAAGTGAAACCTATCTATGAAGGTTTCACTCATTGTAATAATTATCTCACTCTACTGATGAGGACATAAAGTCTAAAACACGTTCAGAGTTTATAATTATAAATGATTTATTTTGACAATATTTGAGTCTCCTCTCTTTTATTTGTGCATTTAATATTTGTTTGTGTTATTATCCTTTGTACTGTTACACTTTCATTCTTCAATAAAAGTATATATTCTTCTCTTGAAGTGCACACTGCATCGTTTAATTTCACAGACATGGCATTAATCTAGAATTTTGAATCACACAAATGGAGGGCTATTATTGATTCTAAAGGTAATATTTCTTTTGTTTTGGGTGGTGATTCTACTTCTCAAGGTCCTCTAGCTTAGTCTATTATAGAAGTGTTGGATTCACAAATTCTTCTATGGAAGAACCTTTATAGAAAATTTATTTGTGTTGATAATACTGCTCATACTTGGGAACACAAAGTAGATGGAGAAATTCCTCATAGTGTTCAAGTTAGCCCTTCTAAGATCTCTATCTGATAACAAAATGAAATTAATGAGGATTTCCAAGCTAAGCTTGAGTCAATTGTTGAGCCGACATAAGTTCAATATGCTCGAGCCTATGTTGAACACCTTCAACAAGTGATCTTTTCTATGAATTCAAACTTGATAAATTTAAACATAGATGCTCCTCTTGACGCTATCATTAATCCATTAATTAGTGATAAAACCATTTCTTCAGATGTTGGTAGCAATTGGAATATTAGGGCAAAATCTCTTTTCCAAGAAAGAAATCTTCAAGGTTCAAATTGATCTCTCCCTTGAATTCAGTATTCAGAGAGAAGCTAAATCTAAGAAGAAACAAGTTGTCACTAAGGAAATTCTAAAAGAAACTAACATGAATGATGTATATGTTGAGAAAAATATTGGTATATTAGTGGAAAAATTGGCGTTGAAACATACATCAAGACTTGAGAATCTTATCCAACAAGTGCTTAAACAACAAGCCCTTGTAGATAATGCTTCAAAGAGACCCACTAACCAATCTAGCCAACCTAAGAAAAGAAAAATGAGGAATAGTCATCATCAAAAAAATAATTCAAAGGGTAATCCTACTAACCCTTCTCACAAAGATCAACTAAAGATCCCAAAGAAAAACCAACAATAAAACAAATTTTGTGGTAATCAATGACAACAACCTCAGTTGTTTCATATTCCAAAATTTGGGAAATTTAAAAATCCCCTTCCTTTAAACTACCAAGGAGGATGGGGACCTTACCTTGGACCACCCAAATTCATTCCCATTAGACTAAAGGGGTGGTTACAGGGAAATGGAGGTCAAATCCATAATGGTGGTTCAACATGGCAAAAAAGGAAATATCCCCCAATTTTTTAGAAGCAAAAAGGGTGGGATTAATCCAATGGAGATCTACTCATCATAGACCAAAAATTAGTGAGTGGGCTTCCTCCTTTCTCCTAATAATTGATGCCTTCTATGATTTAGTTGTTATTCTATAGGAAAGATTGATGGTTGTATCACAAATTCTTCTACTCACAATCTTTCCAATAGATCTCTTTCTATTGCACAGAAATGGAAGTGTTGGGTCTAGACATCAACTTTATTCTAAATCCACCTCTCATGCATCCTAAAGAAGTTATTAAATAATTTAATTCTTTTTCTCATCATCTTAGGATTAATTGGTTCTTTCGTCCTTGAAATCAGTCTGGTGGCCCTTCTTGTCATATTTCTACAATTGTTTATGATGATGATGATGATCACATTAACCACTTTGAGGTTCCTAATACTTCTTGGAATCCCAAAGAATTCTATCCCCCCTTGGAAGATATTATTGGTGAAGCAAGAATCTCTTTGAACCCTCATCTCTCTTTGGTGAAGGTTTAGAGGACCAAGATTTTTCCTTGACACTAGAAACAAGCCATTTGTTTTGTTAGGGATGATTCATCGATTATAATCTATCCTACTTATAAGAACCTCGACATCACTATTCTCAACAAAGATTGGTATGTTTCAGAGTGTCTACGATAACTCTCTAATTTTGATATTTATGTTGAGGTTCCTTTTGTTTCTTGGGAATGTCTCTTCCTTAAGCTGAAGTCTCGCTCCCTTAAAGATAAGAAGGATAACTTAATTAGTAATGATGAGTTTTTCTTCCTCCTTCAAGTCAAGCCTAAATCTACAAAATCATGTGTTCTACCTCCTACCAAAGATTCACAAGGATTCCTTAGCTGGTGGACCAGTCTACTCCTATTGTGATTATCTATTGTAAGCATCATCCTGTTGGCTCCACTTTCAATTATTTCCTATCTTGAAGAAGAAACCCAACCACCTATTGGATTTAGCTTCCCTCATTCATGATCTCAACACTCTCTAGTTTCCTTCTAAATTTTTTCTCTTCACTTTTGATGTTGAGAGTCTTTATCCTCGCATCCCCACTAATGCAGGTCTTTAGGCTCTCAAGTTTTTTATCAATGATGTTTTCCCTCTTGACAAGGTAAATTTCATCCTTATCCTTGCAAAGTTGGTCCTTAAGGAACATTTCTTAGAATTTAATGGAAAAACATATAGGTAGATCAGAGGGACAACCATGGGTAGTAACTTTGTTGTTGTCTATGCATGCCTCTTTTTTTGTTTCCTTGAATGGAAAGTAAGATGTAACCTTAATCCTCATCAACAAATCTTTTACAAGCACTTTATAGATGATTCCTTTGGTATTTGGCATGGTTCTTCTGGTAGTTTGCAACTTTTCTTTGACACTTATTCTTCTATCTATACAGACTTCTATATCAAGATCACTACTTGTGTTTTAGCTTCTGAGGTTAACATTTTGGACATTGTCTTCTACAAGGGTCCAGATTTAAGTGCTTCAGGATAATTTAGTACCAGATGTTACTAGAAACCTCTCAATGTTTATCAGTTTCTTCCCTTTAACTCCAACCACCCACTTCCTCAAAAAGGTGGTTCTATTCTTAGTGAGTTAAGGAGGTATTTGGTTCGAGAAAGTTGCAAAGAAAATTTCCATGAGATTAAGCATAAATTTTTTACCTCCTTTGTGCTCGAGGTTACCCATTTCATTTTCTCCTTCCTATATTTATGAAGGTTAATTTTTAGGATAGTCCTAATTTTCTCCGAAAACTTCTTTCCAAGACCAATAAATTGGTCTTCCAAGGCTCCTATGGTCCTTGAATTGGACAATAGTGAGTTCTTTAAGGCTCTTGGAATTGGTCATCACATTCTTAGACCCTTTTCAGAGAAATTGTTGCTAGATCATGAGTTGAAGAATATTGATCATCCATTTATGTGTTGGAGAAATTTTCGCTCCTTACAAAGCTTCCATAGAAAGAAAAAATTATAATATCATTTAGTAGGCCCTCCCAGATCCCATATAGAAGTTTGGTGATGTGTCTCTTATTATATTTTATCACCTAGACCAACCTAGGTGAGGCTCCCTTCATTTTTATTGTTTTTTTTATTGTTTTTTATCATATTTTATCACATTTGTTTGTGATAACTGTGAATTTGGATCACCCATATCTCTTTTGGTTTGTGACCTTTCAAAAGGACATAAGTGAAACATATATACGAAGGTTTCACTCACTAATTTTTAATAATTATCTAACTTTGTTGATGAGGACATAAAGTCTAAAACACGTTCAAAGTTTATAATTACAAATTATTTATTTTTCCAATAAGTGAGTCTCCTTTCTTTTGTTTGTGCATTTAATATTTGTTTGTGTTATTATCTTTTGTACTACTACACTTTCATTCTTGCAATAATTTTTTTTAGAAAATTGACTTGTAAAATATTGAAATTTCATAGTCAATTTGGATTGTTCATCATTAGGTCGTAGATCTGATAGTAGAGGTTATGTTAGGGTTTTTTTTCCCTAGAAGGCAATGCTATTTTAATGAGGGAATTGTATTATGGTTATGTATGAGTATTACAGGTGCTGCTAGATTGAAGAATAAAGAGGAGATTGATAGCATTGTACTATAAACTCTAGTGAAGTTAATATAGACTGGTGCATCTCTTCTTGTGAGGAGATTTTTTCGTAAGGGTATCTCCATGTAAACACTTTGTTATGTGTTTGATCTTCTATTCTGTTATTTGTTTGTGTTGATTTCATACCATCTCCATTTTGGTTTTGCATAGTTAGATATCTATATTACAGTTGTAAACAATTTTACATTGATAGTTATTTACCTTCATTTCTAACATGATTCACCTTTCTGTAGAACCCATGTTGAATAGAGGCATAAAAAATAATCAAGCATAACATGAGATTTTATCAATTTACAAACTAGAATGCTTTAGTGATTTGATACCAAATTAAAAAAACATGAACACAAAACTAAGATTATTTATGCCATGGATGCACAAAAATATAACACCAAATAATATGCAATACTATATTGTTCATTATTTAATCCAATATATCATATACATTATATTGCAATGGTTTATAAAGCCTTTATTTTTTCCATACAAGAGTTTAACTTTCATACGAGAAACTATTCTTGAAAACTAACTATTAACTAACACACCCAATAATAACATTATTTATTTAATATAACAATATTTATTTATTTATATTAACCTATATATTATAGATGTAATATATTTCCAACAAATTTGACACATTGTGGAAAAATACCTCTAGAACTACTTATAGTTGATGAGATAAAGGGGCTATATAATGAATGGTTCATAAGGAACAACACTTGTTGAAGGTTTCTCAAATGGGGCACCAAGCTAAATGGGCTTGATCTTGGAGGAAATGCCATGGTTAAGTGTTCTTGAGTCAAAGTAGTACTAGGATGGGTGACCTCTTAGGAAGTCCTGATGCTTCACCCCTATGAGCATCACCTAGATGCAATCAGTGCTAAGTGGACCCTTTATTCTCATGAAAGATGGGTTCATGTGTGTAAGGATGCTAAGGTAGTGGAATAACTTCCTACACTAATCTTGAGAGGAGGATAATGCAAAAATTTACATATCTTTATCAGTTACAGAAAATTAAACAAAAATAAACATAGATATCATGCATACTACAACACATTTGGGAGAAAAACCCCACACTCCAAAAGCCGCCCAATATATATATATATTTAAAGATAATGCACCTGGTAAACTTTTTAATGTGACCGGTGACGCTGGTATGACATGCCCTCCAGCTCCACGTGAATACTTTTTCCCGGAGCAATGAATCGGTGAGGCCACAACATGGGGGACCTCATCCCCTAACAAGAACACTTCAAACTCGTGAGCTTGTTGGCCCGATGAAGGCGTAAAGCCTTGTGAGCTTGTTGGCCCAGCGGGGGTTTGAACTCTGGTGGCCTCCACTACAACTAAGCGACTTAACCACTGAACCACGCCATCATCAGCAATATATTATTCAAAAATCACAAAGATTACAATATACTTGCACAAAAAGCTTCTCGTAGGAGTATCACCACTAGAGCCCCAAAGACAACATGACCGCTATCAAACTCTTATAATACATCATGATACCGCAGCCGTAATACAATGCCCTCATAAAATAGGGTTACCTTCTAGGGCAAGACAAGCCAACAAAATATCTACCATAAGATCTAAAACCTAATAATTTCAGTCCAAATTTAAAATATATCATTAATTTAATGTATGTCAGCCATTTAATAGTTTTTGTTAACAAAAAAATGTTAACACGCATCCCACTCCACCCCATGCTCCCATTGTATATTACACCTATCGATGTAACTAGGATATATATATATATATATATATATATCAACAATAAACTTTATATAATTGCAAGGTTGAGACACATTTTACTAACAATTGTCCCACTTGTCAAACACCTTGCAAGAGAAACAGGAGGGAGTAAACATCATCTCTTAATTGCTAGGGGCCAAAAGGCCCATAGTCTGTGAACACCATCTGAACTTTTCTATGCTCACAGGCTTAGTTAAAGAATCAACAACATTCATCAAAGTCTCTACCTTAACCAGCTTCACCCTACCATCTTCGACCATATCTCTAACAAAATGATATGTACATCAATGTGCTTGGTCATAGCATGAAATGTCAGGTTCTTAGCTAGACAGATCACACTCTGACTATTGTAATAAATCGTCACTACACCTTGTTTTATTCCAATATATGAAGATAGTCTCTTAATCCAAATGGCTTCTTTGCAAGCATGAGTAGCTTCCATATACTCAACTTTAGTAGTGGACAAAGTAACCACAACCTATCACTTACTCATCCAACCATTTGCACCATCAAATAAAGTAAACACATAAGCATTGGTGGATTGTCTACTATCTATATCACCTGACCAGTTTGAATCCACATAACCATGAATATAAAGGGAAATATCATCTTCAGTCAAATTACTATGATAACACAAGGAATACTCTGAGGTACCACACAAATATCTGAAGACTCTTTTAACTACATCCTAAGGAACTCTACCAGGATTAGACATATATCTGGAAAGAACTCCCACTGCTTGTACAATGTCTAGTCTAGTACAAACCATAGCATACATCAAACTTACAACTACACTTTGGAAGGCACTCTACTCATCTCTTCCATCTCTGATGGAGATGTTGGACAATTTGAAATAGGTAACGTTGTTCCAACTGAAAAGGGAACACATAATGGTCTACAGTCTTGCATGTTAAACCTCTGTAAAATTGAATTGACATACTTACTTTGGCCAATCCATAGCTTTATTTTCACTCTATCTCTTATAATTTCCATCCCAAGAATGTGTCTAGCTACACCATGGTCTTTGATTTCAAATTTAGCAACAAGTTGATATTTCATTTATGAAAGCATACCTTTCCCTTTACCAATAAATAACATATCATCAACATATAATGCAGTAAATAGGAAATGATCACCATCAGTTTCATAATAAACACAATGATTTGATTTAGAATGCTTAAATCCCAAACTCAAGACACATGTATCAAATTTTTGGTACATCATAGGACTTTGTTTTAGGCCATACAAAGATTTCTTTAATTTACAAACCAAATTACCTTTACCTTTCACCATGTAGTGTTCTCGCTGTGTTATATAAAAATCCTCCTCCAAGTCACCATGAAGGAAAACAGTGTTCACATCCATTGCTCAACCTATAAATCATAAGAAACAACAATAGAAAGTAAAAGTCAAATGGATGTCATTTTTGCAAGAAGAGAAAACATCTCACCATAATCAACACCTTCAAATTGAGAGTAACTTTCGCAACCAACTTTGCTTTGTACTTCTCAATACCTCTGTCTGAACTAATCTTTTTCTTGAACACCCATTTATAACCAATAGGTTTTTGTCCTTCAAGCAATGGTATAGGATCCCATGTATCATTATTGTTCAAAGATGTCATTTATTCATCCATAGCAATCTTCTAGGATTTTGCATCATTTAGACCTAATGGCTCTTCTACAGATCTAGGTTCATCCATGTTAGTATTCAAAGCAAAAATGCATCTCCAATCATCAGGTGAATACCTTTTAGGTGGTTTTCTATGCCTTGTATACCTATGAACAAGCTAAGTTGGAGGTTCTTCCTCCTCTTTTGAAGATTCAGAGCTAGATGAGCTCTCCTCAACTTCTTGTTTATCCATGGGCCTTGATTCAACTTTCTCAGGTGTAGAAGGAATTTGAATCACATCTTCCTATTTACTTTTTTCTGGTTGCAATGTAATAGAAGAAGGCTTAGTTTCTCTAAAAATTACACTTCTACTATATTCTACCTTCTATGCAACAAGATCCCCAAGCTTGTATCCTTTCACACCATAACTATATCTGATGAAGATACATTTCACACCCTTGTTCTCCAACTTTGTTTGCTTCTCCTTTAGCACATGTGCATATCCCTCACAACCAAAAACTCTGAGATATCTTAATGAAGGCTTGTGACTTGACCATGAATCTATAGGCATTTTATCCACAAGAGCTAATGTAGGAGACCTGTTAATCAAGTAACATGTAGTGGCAACAGCTTTAGCCTAAAACCTTTGTTCTAGACCAACACCACTCAACATACTCCTAGCCTTCTCCATCAATGTCCTGTTCATTGTTTCTGCAACTCCATTCTATTGTGGAGAATACAGAGTTGTCTTTTGTCTATCAATAACACAATATTTACAAAATCTATCAAAATCATTAGAAAAAAATTCACTACCATTATTAGTCCGCAAACATTTTATTTTCTTTCCAATCTGTATCTCAACCATTGCTTTAAATTCTTTAAATCGATTGAAAACTTCAGATTTACTCTTTAGAAAGTATACCCATGTACTTCTACTATTGTCATCAATAAATGAAACACAATATGTGGATTTTCCAATTGAAGGAACATCTACAGAACCAAACACATCAGAATGAATAAGATCTAATACACCACAATATTTATGAGAACTTAAGTAAAAGTGAACATGGTTTTGTTTTCCATAAATGCATTGCTCACAGAAATCAAACTCAAGATTATAATCAGACAACCCTTCAAAAAGGTTTTTATTTTTCAAGGTCCTTAGACCTTATTCTCCAATGTGGCCAATTATCTGGTGCCATAACATAGTTTTCTCTGCAAGTAGCTTTGATTAAGAAGAAAGAGCACCCTTGGGTGCCCAAAATCCATGAACATCTACCGAAGATGAAACCCTCACCTCTTCCACAGACTTGATTTTCATAGAAGTACTATTGCACTCAACAGTGCATGCATCAAGCTTATATAATGTGCCATATCTGACACATCTAGCAATCACCATAGCACCTCTAACCATCTTGCATCCTGCATCAGGAAATAATACCTACACATCTGCATCTATGAGTTTGCTCACATATAACAAATTTCATGCTAATCTAGGGATATGCAGTACACCATTAATCATTTTTATTCTTCCATCAAGAAACCTAATTCTAATTTTACTACAATCAACAATATTTAAATAAGAATCATTACCCAAGTGCACCTTACCTCCATCAAATTCTTCATATTCAGACAACCAATCTCTATAAAAGGTCATATGGAAAGATGCACTTGAGTCAATTAACCATGCACCATTACATGCACAAGTTGCCAAAGCTGCAATGAATGCATCACCATCTTCCTTCTTAGACTCAGAATCAAAATCATATCTCTTCCTTTTCTTCTTCTTTTCTTCTTTGCATTCCTTACAAATATATCTAGGCTTACCATAGTTCCAACAAACAACTTTGGACTTTCTAGGAGATTTGGATCTCCCCTTGGACTTGGATTTATCATGCTTCTCATTCTTCTTGTCTTTTTCCTTAGTTCTTCCATGAACATTTAAGGCCTTCTTAGCATTGATGGATACCTTCCTCCTCATCTATTCAGAAAGCAAAGAACCCACCAAATCTTTAATCTTCAATATAACAAAAGCACTCCCAATAGCCATAACAAGAGAATCCCCCAGATCAGGCAAAGAACAAAACAATATCTGACATTTCTCCTCCTTATCCATTTTGACACCAACTGATGCCAATTGAGACAACAACATATTGAATGCTTCTAGGTGGTCTGTAATTCGTCCACCCTCTTCCATTCTCAATGAATTGAATTTCTTCCTCAAGAAAATCTTGTTCACTAAAGATTTGGCTTGATACATCTCACCAAGCTTCTTCCATAGTTTTTGTGTAGAGGTCTCTTCATGGACATTGATTAAAACAGAGTCTGCCAAACACAATTTGATTAGACCTTTGGCTTTATAGTCCATAACATCATATTGAGCAACCAAAGTAGGATCTACAAGCCTTAAAACCTTCTCATCAATAGCATCCCACAGATCTTGATCTATCAATAGATCCTCCATCTTTAGCTTCCACATTTCAAAATTGTTTCTAGAAAATTTATCCACCTCTATTCTCCTTGATGAACTTGCCATTTGAAAATTCTTGCAACAAGATTACAAAGTGTCTTCAGCTCCCACTCAAATCTGGATTAGTTCAAAAAACCCAATAACTCACAACTAAAACCAAATCTGATACCATTTGTAAGGAATCTAAAGTAGTGGAAAAACTTCTTAAACTAATCTTAGGAGGAGGATAATGCAAAAATTTATAGATCTTTATCAGTTACATAAACTTAAACAAAAATAAACATAGATATCATGCATACCACAACATAGTGATTTACGTGGGGAAAACCCTTTTGGGAGAAAAACCCCACACTCCAAAATCTACCCAATATATTATTCATAAATCACAAAGATTACAATATACTTGCAGAGAAGGCTTCTCACAAGAGTACCACCATTAGGGATCTAGAGGCAACACAACCACTATCAGACTCTTAGAATACATCACGATACCACAGCCATAATACAATGCCCTCATAAAATAGGGTTACCTTCTAGGACAAGAAAAGCCAACAAAATATCTACCATCAGATCTAAAACCTAATAATTAATGATCTAGATTTACAATATATCATTAATTTAATGTATGTCGGCCATTTAATAGGTTTTGTTAATAAAAATGTTAACACGCATCCCACTCCACCCCATGCTTCCATTGCATATTACACCTATCGGTGTAACTAGGATATACATATCCTATCAACAATGAACCTTATATAATTGCAAGGTTGAGACACATTTTCCCAATAGTGTGAACCACTACTCATAAAATATGGGTCAATGAGTTTGACTCAAAAACTACACAAATGGATAACATTGTGGAGGAGCAATAGATTGGAAGTGGAGAGTGAAATGGTGTTGTGAGCATGAGGTTTGGTCGATGTTTCTACCCTATGCATGGGCTGTCTAGCCGAAGGCTTCTTGTGCTAGGGATTTAACCCTTTTTTCTTCTTTCTATTGTATTCTCTAGGGTATGTTTGCTGAGGCCTACCTCAGGTTTGATTCTAGCTGCTTGCATGGAATGCCTTTGGGGGTCCAGGGACCCCCTCCTCTTTTATTTACGAATTCTATGGTTGGAGGCGAAGGTTCATCGTCTAGTCATGTGGATGCAATTAATTTTCTCTTGCATGTTGTGGAGGAATCCAAGAATAGTCTTAATAAGGGTTTTTTCTCAAAAACCAATGGTTGTTTGGAAAGAAGGAAGGATCGCCCGGTGGTAGTGATCAATCCGGATACCGTTGCTGACAATGTTCTGTATCTGATAGGCCATGCATTAATCTACAAAGTCATGGGGTTTCAAATCTCCTTTCCTTTTTTAGAGGCTTGGGTTTTCCATAAATGGAATCCATAGGGGGATATGGAAATTATCCTAGGGGCAAATGACTTTTTCTTTCTAGTGTTCTCACGGCTAGTAGATTGAAATGTAGTCTTTGAGGGAAGCCCCTATTTTCATAATCAAGTGGGACTTTTTATCAAGCCCTGGCATCTAGGGTTTGATCCTACAAAAGAGATTCCATCTAAGATTCCAATGTGGATTTGAATTCCTTAGCTATCGATGGAGTACTGGTGACAAGACATTTTGCATTCCATTGCTACGACCTTGGGGAAACCCTTGGGTCTGTCACGTCAAACCCTTGATTGTAAGGTAGCCACTTTTGCTTGCCTTTGTGTGGAAATTAATTTGAATAATCTGAATCTCTAGAAATTAGATTGCGTAGTATGAGCTAGATCTAGTAGATTGACTACGAAGCCCTTCCATTTCGCTATCGTGCATGTCATGAGTGTGGACACTTGCAAAGAAATTGTCCCAAGTTAGGAGCTAATCCCCAACAACCTCCTCCTAGGATGCATGCAAACAATTCTAAAGAAAAAGGAAAAGCCCTAGTTCAGGCTGATGGGATAGCTTCAGATGGGTTCATTCCTATGAAAGCTTGATCAAAACCAAGGGTTCCAACCCATCAAAATAAAGCCATTCCTAGAGGGCTTTTGGTAATAGATATGTTATTCTTGAAAACTTTGAGGATTTGGGCTCAATGGAGCATGATCACATTTCTGTGGACTAGGATATGCAAGCATGGTTTTAGATACTCATATTCCACTAGTTCCTAATTTAGTGTTGGAAACACATGAGGTTTCAAAGGTAGGAGGTGATCCTTCTTCAGTTTTAGCCAAGACTTGGGTTATTGATCAGTAAGTAGTAGGAGTACCAAATGTAGTTATGGCATCCAACCCTTTATGTGAGCTGCAAATGGAGTTAATGAAGGTCGAGGTGATGATTGATCTTGTAACTAAGCCTGGGGCAAAGGATGATGATGAGAGGAAGGCTCCACCTCTCTTAGGGATTCATCGAAGGAGCTTTAAGAAGGGGGTTGTTGATAAATCATCCAAGGTGGTGAGGAAAAAGGATCGAGAAAAGATGAAGATAACAGGAGTCATTAGTGGAATCAAGGGTGGTTAAGACATTCCATACTCACTTTTCCTTCTCTTAAAAATGATTGTGATCTCATGGAATGCAAGGAGTTTGAATAACATCCCTATACAAAAAGTTGTTCGTGATTTGATCTGAGTTCATTTTCTAGATATAATTTTCATTGAAGAGTCTAAGCTATTAGTGGAATGAATGAATAATATTGCTCCCAAATTATGGGTGAGAGGTCAATGCCAGTGTATTGGAGCTCAAGGTAGTGTAGGTGGTGTTGCATGCTTATGGGACCCACGTAAGGTTAATCCTCTTAATTTGGTGGCTCTCTAGTAGATTTTCAATTTCAATGGTTGCTTCTAGTTTGGAGTCTAGTGAAGTTATTCTCTTCACCAATGTTTATGCTTTGGTTGATTTATTACGTAAATATATGCCTTGGTCTCATATTCGTTATGTTCGCTCCTTAACCCCTTTATATCCATGGATCATGGTAGGAGACTTTAATGCTATAACCAGCCTGGAGGAAAAGAGGGTGGGTGTGGTAAGGCTAGAGCCTTCTTCCATGCTTCTTAGGGATAATATTCTTCGCATGAATTTGGTGGACATAAATCCTAACAATGGATTGTATACCTAGAGTAATAGGAGATGTGGGGAGGATTCTATTTCTAAAAGGCTGGACAGTTTTTTGGTCTCTAGCTTTTGGGTTGGCGACAATTGGGTAAGTAGTTCAGAAATCTTGGATTGGCAGGGGTCAGATCACTGGCCTATCAAATTTTTAGCTTCCTTGTTTAGAGTCACAAAGAATCCTTCTTTTAAGTTTCATCTTAAATGTGGCTTTGGGATCCCTCCCTACATGATTTATGGTAGGATAGTGGATCAAAGGTAAGCCTGCTTTTGGCACGACAATGTATTCCGTTGTTAAGAGATTGAAGTTTGTGAAGTATCAACTTAAGAAGTGGAGTAGATAGTGTTTTGGTAATATCTTTATGGATAAGAAGGCCGCCCAATCCCACTTGGATGGCATCACTTTTCAGATTAGGGATCACGGTCTCACAGAGGGGAACCTTTGAGATGAACCTAATGTTGTGAAGGAAGTTGTAGAATGGGATTGTGAGAGGAGATCTTTTGGAAGCAAAAGTCTTGCATTGAATGGCTTCCAGAAGTAGATAGAAAAACAACTTTTTTCCACAACTCCATCAAAGATAGAAGGCATGGGAACATGATTACTTCTCTTATATCTTCCCAATGAATTCAGTTAACTTCTTTCAAGGAGATTTCAAGGGAGGCTACCCAGTTTTACTCCTCTTTGTTCATGGAGGACTCTCTCCTAGCAGTGGATGAAGAAAATCTTGTTTTGGACTATATTCCTTCACTGGTTTCTAATGAGATGAATGCCTCGCTCTTTAGGCCCATCTCCCTGGCAGAATTGGAGGAGATTGTGTTTCAGATGATGAAGGGGATATCCCCTGGGCCAGATGGTTTTCAGATAGAATTCTTTCAAGAATTTTGGGAGATTATCAAGTATGACTTACTGGATGTGGTTCAGGAGTCACAAAAGAACAAACAAGATGATGAGAGACATGAATGCTATGTTTCTTTCTCTTATCCCCAAAAAGGAGGGGGCTAATTCACTGGATCTTTTTAGACCCATAGCTCTTTGCAATGTGGTATATGAGATTATCACAAAGTTGATTGCAAAGAGACTTAAGCTGTGGATCAATGAGTTAATTTCTGAAGAGTAGGGTGGTTTTGTTGTAGGAAAGAAAATTTTGGATGGGGTTGTAATTATGACTGAGGCCCTCCACTCCATGTTGTCCTCAAAGAAGAAGGTGATGTTCATCAAACTGGACATGGTCAAAGCTTATGATTGGGTCAAACAGGTGTTCCTTCAAAAATTCCTTTTGGCATTTGGGTTTGGATTTGACTGGGTTAATTGGGTCATGAGTTGTATTACTTCAACTTCATTCTTGGTGCTTGTCAATAGTGAGCCTTTAGCTTTGTTGGTGCTTTTAGGGGCCTTCAGCAAGGTGACCCTCTATCACCCTATTTGTTTATCTTGATGGATGAAGGAATGGAAAGACTTATATAATCTCACATGAGGCAAGGATTGATCCAAGGATGGATTTGGGGAAATAGTTTTCCTTCCCACTCTCATTTATAATTTGTTGATGACACTACTTTGATGGGATTAGCCAGAGACAGAGAGGTAGTTAACTTTAGACAAACTTTGGATATATACCCGGCAGCCTCAAGGCAAAGGATTAATGAGGGAAAGTACTCCATTTTCTTCTTTAATACCCCATTGGCTTATTTAGCTTAGGATTGTTGGGATCCTTAGATTTCAGATTGGAACCCTTCCTTTTGTTTACCTTGGTATTCCCCTTTCTGTTGGACCCCTGCCCAGGGGGATTTAGAAAAATGTGCTGGATACGTTTCATAGGCAGGTTAGTCATTGGACTTTCAGGTGGATGTCATTTGCTGGGAGAGTGGCATTATTGAAGTCTATGGTTCAAGCTCTTCCCATTTACAAGTGCTTAGTTTAGGCTACCCCTATAAGCTTCATTAAGGAATTTGATGCACTGTATAGACAATTATTAGGGGTTGGTAATCTTGAATCAACAAAGTGGTGTCTAGTTAAGTGGTAGTCTATCTGTAGGCTGAAGTAGGAGGGTGGTCTTGGTCTTCTCTAGGCTAGTCTTAATGGTTAGACCTTAGTTGCCAAGCTCTACTAGAGGTGGTGCACTAACCAGGATCAAGCTTGCAACAAGATCCTCACTTCTAAGTACTTGAGAGGGGTGGAGAGTAAAGATGTTCTAATGATTTGCCTCTTAGGTAAGGGTTCTATGTTTTGGGACACTCTTAAAAGGGGTGCCAATCTTATTAAGCAGGGGTTGTTTTGGAACTATAACAGGGGATCTGAGGCCCTTTTCTAGTTTGATTCATGGGATGACTACCCACCAATCTTTTCCATGTATCTGCACCTACAGTCCCTCTGTAATAGTTTTTTTGCAGTTGGATGGAGTCAGGTCAAGGACTTCAATTCTTCTTAGTACTTGGGTTAGGTTGAGGTGTTTAGATGGAAGGACTCCCATGAGTAGCTGCTAGGGAGCTTGGTGGAGGATCAAGAAGAGTTAGTTCAGATTCTTGTAGGAAGAGCTTATAGTTCTTTGATGGGGAGTGATGCCCTTTTTTGGAGCCTTAATCCTAAGGGATTGTATTTGGTTGCTTCAGGATACTAGGAGTTGGATCGACAAAAATATGGGGGGATTGGTGTTTCCTGGTGGAAGAATGTGTGGAACAAGTTTTCTTGGCCTAAATACAATTTCTTCCTTTAGTTGGTTGTTTGTATTAGGTGCCTTACCTGAGAAAACTTGCGGAAGAGAGGATTTTAGGGTCCATCTATTTGTGTCCTCTACAACAATAGTGAGGAATGCTCTTGTTATTTATTTTTCTAGAGTTCCTTTTCAAGAGAGATTTGACACTCTTGGTGGGGGGCTTGGAAACATGCCTGTGTTCATGTTTCCTCTCTAGTTGAGTTTTGGAGATGTATGGGGAGATCCCCAGTTAACGCCTTCTTTCTTTAGGTAGCTTGAGATATTGGTCCCTCATGTATCCATTGGTAGCTTTGATTGGAAAGGAATCATAGAATTTTTGAGGGTAGGAAAATAATGGTTCAACAACTTTGGCAGAGTATTATTGGTATGCTCCAGGAAACCTTATTTACAAGATGTGATTTGTCTATTCCTTTGGATCCATATGATTTAGTGGTGGTACAAATTTTGGGATTAGTTGGAAGTGGTTCGAGACCCTCTTTGTCAAGGGGATGTCGGCTCCCCAAAAGGAAGACTAAGAGAGATGGTTGTTGGTCTTCTCCACCTCTAGGTGTTTTCAAGATCAATACTGATGGTTTCTCCAAGGGGAATCCTAGGCAAGTTGGGATTGGGGGAATTGGGAGGGACAACTCTAGTGCTGTCCTCTTCTTCTTTTCTAGTTATAAGGGGCATTTGACTAACAATTTTATGGAAGCCCTTGCTATTCTCTTGGCTTTGGAAAGAGGGTGTGCTCTTGGTTGGCACAAGGTCATTTGTGAGTCAGATTCTCAGATTGTGATTAATATGTTGAACACGTGGAAATTTGATGGAGTGAATTGATAGTTGGCTTCGGTAGCTAGGCAAATTATTCATTTGAGTAATTTGTTGGATTTTGTTTCTTTTGTACACATCCCTTGGGAGTGGAACAATATGGCTAATTACCTGGCTAAATGGGCTTTGGAGCAAATGGGTGATTAGAATGTGGATGACTGGAAGCATTTGACCTCGGAATGCTCCCAATGTTTAGAGAAGTTGATTCTAGAGGATATGGCCGATTAACTGGGGGACCCGTTTGGGGTTCTTATGTGGTGGGGTTTTTTCTTTCTTTGTTGGTCATAGTTATCTACTTAGTGGGATTATTCTGGCCCCATTGGACTTTGTGGACATTTATTTTTTTAGATTGTGTATCTAATTTTATGATTAATAAATTTTTACCCTTTTAAAAAAAATTACAAAAATGAATCTTGATATAAATATAATAATAGTGCAACTATTATAAATCTGAGGTCCAAAATGATAGTGTGCACCTCTCTATGCACATCTCCGAGTCATTGCATAGATATGTGAAACTCCAACCATAAATATATGGTGCGATCCATTTCAAGATGGTGTGCCATCAACTCGAGATGATGCACCTATTAAAGGCAGCCTCCATAGGAAAACTATTGCACAAGCTTTAGAAGATTCTAGAAGCCCTCTGAAGACCATGACGCAACTAAAGAGATTCATGTTATGATCAAAAGAGCCTTTTAATCACTTAAAGAGAGCCCGTGAGATTGAACAGGCTCAGCTCCAAACCAAACAGAGAACTAGCAATAAAAAAACTATGTAGTAAAGGGATCACAAACAAGTAATTAGAAAATCACTGTGCAAGCACAAAACATGATGCACGACCATCATAAGAAATAGTAAAGCTTAACTAGTTGGTGTGTTGTAAAACGGTTGGCTGGTTGAAAACCTATCGATGGAAATGGTGTCGACAAATTGATCGACAAACAATATCATTAAACTAGTCGAATTCATTACAGTCAATTGGTCGAGGGTAAAATTCGACAGTGATCAGAGACAAAAAATTCGTAAATAGTTGGCACAACAATGTGCAAGCCAAAAGAGAGTAAGTGCAGCAGTTCAAGCGCAACCGCAAGTATAAACCAATCACAACCATTTAATAAAAATAGCATGGCTGCAAGAAAAATAGAGATTCATGTTATAATAAAAAGGATCTGTTAACAATTTAGAGAAAGATATATGATTGAGGAGGTGGTAGGAGCATTGGACAATTCTAAAATACCTCATTTAAGTTTCTTTCAGTGCATATTAGATAAGAAATGGTGCCACATGATTTGAAGGCCATTTATATAAGCCACTGAAATAATAACATGAGTATATATCTTTAATGGAGGTCATTGCGCACTCGACAATTCTAAAATAGCTCATTTAAGTTTCTTTCAGTGCATATTAGATAAGAAATGGTGCCACATGATTTGAAGGCCATTTATATAAGCCACTGCAATAATAACATGAGTATATATCTTTAATGGAGGTCGTTGAGCACTCGAAGGAAAGAATAACCAGCTCAAACATTTAAAAACTGTGCACTATTCTTAAGAGCATGGTGTGCAAGGCGTTAAATCATTGCGCTCCTATTATAAAGGTGTGCAATCATTTGAAATGGTTCACAACCATTAAAATAAGGCACAACGTTAGAAATAATGCATAATGGTGCACTATTCTTCAAAGCTTCAACAAACTCCAGACCCTATGCAGCCAGTAACCATGGAATTATAGTTCGCAAGAGTTACTTCTCGCTCAGAACCATTTAGTCGAGAATTTCATCAATAGCACGAGCTGATGTGGAGGGAAGGGCTTAACCAGCCGATGCGTTGTAAACGACCTGGTTGAAGCTTGTATAGCACCCCAAAAACAGTCAAAAATCACTTGACAACCTGTACGTTTGAACAAGTCACAAGCTGGTGATTGGCTATGGTGCTTAGTCGAAATTTTTTGTCAGACGCAGTCGAAAATCCGTACAACCCACGGGCTGTAAGACCCCCACGTAGCAAAGCAATATCCTTCAGAACCGTCCTTCTCCCTTGCATCCAACAGCTAGAGGGGAATTTTAAGGTTATCATAATTGTTCTTATGAAATGGTGCAGCATTGAGTAAAGAAGTGAAGACATGGCCCACTCTCAAATTCCTCCAGTGGATATTAAACTTTAAATTATAATTTTAATTAAATCATTTGGAGATATATGAGGTGGCGCCCACCATGAGTTTGAAACCATATTTTATTCATAGAATAAAATAATAAAATGTTCTAGTAATATTTATGCCCAGATGTGTTTACAATCATAGGGGTGGAGATGAGAGCACCCATTTTTAAATAAAAAACAAAAACAAAAAGAATTGGAAAAAAAAAAAAACGGAAAACTATAGAATCAAAAAAAGAAATTGAAAAAATTTAAAAATAAAAAACTCAAAAAAATTACAAAGAATTAAAAGAAAAAAAGTGAGAAAATAAAGAAACTATAGAAAAAAAAATATCCCTCTGCGTAAATATAATTATACTAGTAAAGAATTCATCATAAGGTGAAAGTTGAAACATATAATGAACATATGGGAATGATAAAGCAAAGGTTTTATTACAGAGTAGGATAAAGTAAACACTGGGATATGAAAAGCTATAGGCAAAAAATGGAAACTCATCTATTCATAGGAAAAGAAAGAGCAACCAACAAAGAGTGGTGTCCACTATGCATGGATTTTTGCACAAAGGAGGAGATTTCTACTTGGGAAACTCTGTTAATTTGTGTTTAGGCAAAACTTTTATATTATTATATTCATAAATAACAATTTTGTAACTATGTATTCATCTTTTTTGGTCGTCCTATTTTTTGGTTGTCCAAATTTTTTTTTTAAAATTGGTCGTCCATATAAAATAAGTATAGAAATTATATATGTAAAAGGAGAAGACCCAAAAATAGACGATGGAAGGAGACTTCGTGCAAGAAACATTGGTTGCAAGGAAATAAATTAGAGAATGAAATAGAACAAGAGGAAGGGTCATAGATTATAGGAGCCTCTAAATCATTTATTGATGAGCTCTGCTGCTACCATGGATGATAATAGTGATGATATCGAAATGGGTAGGTCTGAGGATGATGATGACTTGATGAGAACAGTAGGCTTGAAGGTATCTGCACATTCTTTGGCCATCACTTGGGGTAATGAGGATAGATGTTGGCAGTGGGTATCAAACCCGTAATACTGTTCTTGAACCCTAAAATTGTTCTTAATAACACATAAACCCTTGTCTTGATCTTGCCTAAATCCTTTCCTTGTCTGGTGCTAGAGGTGTCGCGGACACCCAAATCGCTAGAAATTTTGCCTTGATATACCCCTGGATCTGTGTGAAAAAGCCACATAGATATTGTCCTAGAACTGTCGCTCTGTGGTATGATGTTTTTTATTTGTCTTTGGCTCCTATTTTGAGGTTTGAAAACTTTGTAAGGGTTTCTGAGTTTGAATTTGTGATCTTTATGGGGAATTTTTTTAATTTTTTTTATTTTACTAAACACTAAGTTGCTAAACATGGTAGGCCTTCTAATTTTAAAATTTGTTTTGTTGATTCATATTGCCAAAACTGATTTCGTGATTTTTGTGTGCTTCAGTGAAATTGGAAAGTATCAGAAGAGTACTAAACTTCTGATTCAGAAACTACCTTTTTAGAGACTGGTTCGAGAAATTGCACATGATTTTAAGGTATGCCCTTTTACTTGCTACTTTCACTTATAATTCCAAATTCCAAGTAGACTTATAATTGGGTATTGCTAGGACCATAGAGAATTGCTTCTGGTTTATGAATATGCGTCAAATGGAACCTTAGCAGACCATCTACATAGAGAAACTGAAGCAAAAAGCTTGGAATGGGAAACCCGTTTAAACATAGCCCTAGAAACTACCCAAGCCTTGGCATATCTTCATTTCAACACAAAACCCCCAATTTTCCACAGAGATGTCAAGTCTTCAAACATTCTTCTAGACCACAATTTCAGAGCCAAGGTTACAGACTTTGGGCTTTCTAGGTTGGTGCCACTAGAATCCTCTGACATTTCTACATGCCCTTAGGGTACCCCTGGCTATCTTGACCCTGATTATCACCACTACTATTGGCTTATAGACAAAAGTGATGTGTACAGTTTTGGGGTGGTTTTAGCAAACCCAATTTCTGCCAAAAAGGCCCTAGATTTAACCAAGGATAAGAGTGATGCTGGGCTTGCTAATTTGGTTGTCTCCAAGATTCAATGTGGGGGTTTGCATGAGCTTGTGGATCCAAAGTTGGAGATTAATGTCAAGCCTCTGGTCAAAGTTCAATGGTGTGTAGGATGGCTAAATTAGCTTTCAGGTGCCTTGCTGCTGAAAAAGATGATAGGCCTAATATGATGGAAGTGGCTATTAAGCTTCAAGAAATTAAACAGTTTGGATATGGTGGGTCTACTAAAAAGAATCTCAGTCCATATAATTCCTTTGATGGTGCCCAAGAGACTAGGAAATTGCTCAGCCATATGTATGCTGGTTCACCCACTTCTATTCAGGAAAAGTGGAGGAGCACAAGCACTACACAAGACAATAGTGAATGAAAGGTTATGTGATAGTATATTAATTAACACTTTAACCTTGTAGCCATTTTTCTTACCCACATTTTAAAATTTGGATGTTCATCCTAGTTTTTTATTCCCCACTTTCACAAAAATGTAGGCACATTCTGAATATTGTACAAATCCCAGAGCAATGTAACATCTATCTTACCATATACTACACATATATTGCCTCTTGTATGGGATTTTAAACAACTACAGAGCCTTGATTGTAATGGCCATAATAATATGTGATTTGACCATGCACAGTTTAAATTTATATAGCTTATTTATGTGGATTATTTGCAGTATAGTGCCCTCCATACTGTATATTGAGGGCTATAGAGCACTGCTTTCCTAAAGGTGCAATTTTCCTTTGGACCTCCAATAGGGAAAAAAATGGTTAAAAAAACTACACTATATTGTACATTAAAAAAATTATTATAATTAAATATAATTAAAAAAAATTATTTATTTATCCTGATTTGTAAAAGTACATTTTATATGTAAAATTTTTTATATAGTTTTTCTTTAAGGTTTTCTCAATGCCCTTGTATATATTGTGGATTGAAAAACAATGGTGGATAGGTACTATTTACACTATATTTGGTAACTACACTATATAACTGTTGATTACTTTATTTTATTGTGTGGGCTGCTTTATGCAGCATATTATTGTATTCCTCTAATGGCTGCTGCATCGCAGAGTTGTTAATTGTGGGATGCTTTATGCAACATTGTGGTTGTATTCCTTTCTTAACTTATATAAATCTAAATGCTTCTTTTAAAAAAAATCAAGTTAGTTAACTAGTGAGTTGTTTACAGTAAGGGAAAATAACACAATAAATATAAACATTTTAGTAAATTTATTAAATTATTATGAATAAATAATCTAATTTATTATAAGAATTGGGATTGATTATGTTGTTAAAATAAATGTTTAGAAATTAAATATATATAGAATAAAGATGTTAAGTTTTAAGTTTTATGAAGATTTTGTTGTGTTAGCATTTGTCAACTAATCTCTTAATATATATATACAAAATAAAGATTTGTTAGACATAACACTTTAGAAGAAAATTGCTATTTTTCTTGTTTTGGTTCACTTTCACTACTACTGAACTAACCTCTGTGAGTGCAGAATTAAACATTGTATGCTGATTTGAATGTTATTAATTTTACTACCTAGAATTTGTTCATTTTAGTGTCTTCGTTTTATGTTTGCAAAAGGTTGGTGTATATAGACACTATTGAGGAGTTTGCTACGTAGGCTTATTCCTTTGGTCAAATTGTTGTTACTCAGTTAATGATATGGGACAATGATAAAAAATAACATTTAGTCATGCAATATGCCTAGATATGTCAAATGTATGTTTATGATCTCACATTGATGCTCCTTGAATGGTAATTTAAATTTTGAATGAGAGCTTGTGGATGGAAGTAAATAAATTATGGTTTGTCCTTTTACACAACATGGTGTACAATTTGAAATATTTTGAGCACTAGTCTCATTGGTTTGATATCCCTTAGTGTTGATTGAACCCTAAACTTCTAAATTCAAGATTTTAAATTGGAGTTAATCTCTTTGGTTTGATATGTTCATAATGATTCTCACTATGAGTAACAATAGATGCATCGTCATTGTCCCCATTTTCTAAATTTGACCTTGATGTTTCCTCATGGGAATGAGAAGAAATGCTAGAAACACAATGATATAAACAAGGATCTTCCAGTAAAGCACACTCACATTTGCATGCATTAGCACATAAATCTGAAAATGAATGATAAGGCTTATAAAAACATGAATTTTGATAGGTGGGAGTAAACCATTACTAAATAAATTTTGAAGCTAATCATCCTCTAATGTTAAACTCATGTGAGTAATTGAAACTTGAAATCTCAAAATATAATCATTAACTAGCTCTTGTTCTTCTCACTTGTTTAGCAACAATTGTCTTAGGCACAATATTATAATGAAAGGGTTCCATGAGAAAAAGTGAAAAAGGATATTATAATGGTTCAAACAAAGTGAATGCTAAAATTAACTTTTCACACACACACACACACACACACACACACACACACACACACACACACACACTTACACTTCAGACAAAGTGAATGCCAAAATTTACTTTTCACACACACAAACACATGCACTTGAAACAAAGTGAATGCCAAATTTACTTTTCACACACAAATGCACATGCACTTTCAAACAAAGTGAATTCTAAAATTAACTTTTCACACACACACACACACACACACACACACACATGCACATATAGTGAATGCCAACATTCATTCACACACACAGTGAATGCCAAAGTTAACTTTCAAAACCATATACACACAATGAAAGCCAAAGTTTTTAGGTGGTTATTGTTGTTTTAGAAGCTTTCTGTTTTCTCTAGCTCTAATAAATGCATGGATGGAAGACTATCTGAGTAATCGGCGAGTCTTGAAAAACTCGCGAGTTTTTCAAGCTAGCGAGTTTTCCTGGTGTTTACTCTCCAAAAAACTTGCCGAGTTTCTGGCACACAAAGTGAACATCATTGAAGTTTGAAAGTATTTTTATACATATCCTTCGCATAACTTTAGTGAACGTCAAAGTATTTTTGTTAAGCTTAGGGTTCAAACACACACACACACACACACACACACATGCATTTCAAACAAAGTGAATGTCAAAATTAATTTTTCACACACAGACATATCCACTTTAGACAAAGTGTGCAAAAATTAACTTTTCACACACACACACATGTGCATGCACATAGAGTGAATGCCAAAGTTAACTTTCAAAGCCATAGATACACAATGAACGTCAAAGTTAGTTCAAACACACACACACACACACACACACACACATGTGCACTTCAAACAAAGTGAATGCCAAAATTAACATTTTGCACACACACATAGATGTTCATGTACATAGAGTGAATGTCAACATTCATTCGCACATTCACTAAGATTATTGTTAGGGTTAGGGTAGAACTAGAATCAAGGTTAGGGATAGAATTAGGGTTAGGCTTAGGGTTAAAATTATAAATAGGATTAGGGTTAGGTTTATAGTTAGGATTAAGATTCAAATTATGGTTAGCACTAGGGTTAGAATAATTAGGGCTAGGTTTAGGGTTATAATTAGGATTAGGGTTAGAATTAGGGTTAGGTTAGTGTTAAAGTTAGGCTTAGGGTTAGAATAAGGCTTAGGGTTAAGGTTAGGATAAGAATTAAGGTTAGGGTTAGAATTTGGATAGCTAAAATTCTGTAGGATGCAAGAATGGTATCATAAATCTACATTGTAGAGTTCATGTAAAAAAATTACAACATTCATCAAACACATGTTTCTAAGGCATGCATCAAAAGCTATTATTTTAATAAGAGAGTTGAATTGCAAGTATTTTCTTCCATCCTTTTAAAATTATGCTTTATAATTAAAATGATCAATTAATCAAATCACATGATGATAAGTCACAAAGAATAGTTACACTACGCATATCAAAATGGCTAAAACATACAAAGAACATTTACACTTTGGATATCAAAATATAAATCTATTTGGTGATAGGCTTATAAATATTTGTGCCTATCAGCCATTTGATAGCACCTTTGGTGCTTTTACTAGTTATATTATATGTTAATTTATTCTTTGGAAATGAAATGAAATGTTTCATTTTACTATGCTCCATTTAATTTTGGTCAATGAATTTATCTCCTCTTTCTTATGCTAAACATGAATTTCCTACAATCAAAATTTTGCCTCTCATTATTGGTGCAGGAGCACCTAAGGAAACATCTTGGAATTAGAAGACACCTATGATCATGAGATTCTATGAAGATAACCAACTCAATTGGAGCATTTTAAAATCAGTTATGACACGTGGTAATGGTCAAGGTGATATAATGATCAAATGTTCTGAGGGTCCTAGTGTTAGGTCTCAAAAATGCAGGTTGCTAATCCTAAGAGGATGCCAAGCTCTATGTTTAGATTGGCAACATTTCTGAACTAACTTGATGAAATCAACCTTCAAGGTTTGATGATTTCCTTCGCTTTAGGTCCTGCTACACCTAGGCGGGTAAACCTTGGAAAATTTAAGCAGATTGAATGTGAATGTGTGGACTAATTAAATCTATCTACAATGGCATAAGATGTAGGATAGATGAAATGCTTGCTAAATAGTTTTATGTCTAATGTCTAATGAGTGATTGGTAGAAATTGTATAAGCAATATCAAGGTAAAAGGTTTTAAGTATTGAGTAAAATAAGACTAGTGCCTTGTTGGGTAACAGAGTCAATTTGAAGGACCAGGACTAATGGTTTCCTAATGGTAATAATTCTAGTTGTTTGGCACAGTTTTAGTTTATAACTTGTATAAACATGCAAATAAATGACTGACAAACTCTTCTTGATAATCCAACCAAATAAAATTAGATATCTTATAATTCACCAGAAGGTATTTTAATCCTTACTTGAAGGAACCAAATGAAATGAATGGGCGAGATTAATAGATAATATTCTATTGGAGACAGAATGGCAATCTAATTATATGGCCCTACTTAGTAATCCAAACTTAATGCTTCCAGGCTACTGTAACTAAATCAGAAGGGTTTAATTCCTCAAATGGACACCAACCTATTTAATCACACAGATACAACAAATGTGTATTGACAGATTAAATATATACTTGATACATCAATCTGAATAACAAGGAAGTACAAAAATGGAGATAGCCACACAATTGAACAATTTTAACAAACAACTGATACCAAAGCAGAACCACTGAATCAGAGAACTTCAAATTTCTTCTTCAAATAAAACATGCAACATAGTCATTTTGAAACATTGTATATAATGTATTTGAATATCTTCTACTGTTGATGATCTCTCAGCATCATTTGTTTGGACTTATATAGATATTTCTATGAAGAGACATAACTCTTCAATAAGTTTTTTGGGAACTTAACAAGCATTAACAACTATGACATAATCATGATTAGGCTTTATTTAGCCACAAGTAAACTTTAGCCAAGTAATCCAAGTAATCCTGCTCACGATGAGAATCAGTAAGGTCAACAGCACTTCTGGTAATTATATCAAGTGTGATCATGCTTTCTAATTGTTTGCAAACTTCTCTAGATGCAGAGGCTTTGTCTTTCAGAGCTCCTGTGGCTTTGTGTAATATAATTTGATAATCAATAATCCATTCTTCCTTGCTCTTTACCTATTCGTTGTCTTTAAATATCCTGGGCACTCCTACGTTTGAGGCATCATTTCCTTCCTTAGCATCAGCTTTAAGTTTGTCATAATAATTTTGGTGCTGTATGAGAAATGCTCTTGCATCAGAGATATCTGTACTATCAGCAACACTTCTGTTTTGTATCTCAATCAATTTTTCTTGTATTCTCTTTTCAAGTCTTTCATGTTCTTAAACTGCTTTATGATTCTCTGAGTAATTATCCCAAAACTGGTTTAACCACCGCACCATGTTTGCATACCTGCTTTGCAGTATTGTAACAAATGCATCTATCTGAATTTGGGTTGCCTGATTAGGGGATAATACTTGAATGCCTTGTGAGCTCTCACCTTGAGTTATTCTTCTTGTGGACTGGCCAAAAGTACTCTTAACAGCATCCTTCAAGTAATCATTTTCTTTTGTCAATCTTTCACAATTCAATTTGTATGCATCTCTTTCTTTGATCAACATTTGAGCTTGTGCTTTATTCAATTTTGCAACATTGATACCAATGTCTGTAGTAATTATAGGGTCAGTTTCCCCTGCTTTCAAAGTCATAACATGGCCAAAAGTCTTTTCCGTATCTATGATGGCCGTCTTCTTATGGGGTGGGTATAACGCCCATATCATCAAGGAATTTTCATCAGTATTATATCTTGTTCCGATATATACTTCATTAACTCCTTCTGGAGTAAGCTTATACTTATCATCTACACTATTTAGAAAACTGTCAAAAACCAAAGCAGAATTTAAATCCAGACCAAGAAAAATCATAACCCATGCATCCTTGAGCAACTGTCTACCCTTGCTAGGTGTCATATCTTGCATCTCTTTATCTACTGTTTCCTTCGGCATATCTAATAATTATCTTTCATTATCAGCAGAGACATCATCTACTGACTCTCTGATTTCTTTCACTTTGTATTTATACAAAAATGATTTAAATTCTTTTGATTGAATAAATTTATCATCTGAAATGAAAGAATCATAGTCTGTTTGGCATGGATCCTCATCAGCAGACCCCTCCTCATCATGTAGCACAACAGGAGGCTGATATTGTTGCATTTTCCTCTTGGACATCTCTACTGTTTTGTCTGGTGGCTGCTCTTGCCTTGTCAGTTCTTCATCTTCAGAGGATACAACCTCAATTTCTGCTATCTGCTTTTTCTTTTCACTTAAATCCCTATTATATTTTTCTACCACCAATTCAACCTCAGCTTCTTCTAGATTTCTAATAACATCATCATGTGGATAATGTATGTGTATGTAACCATTGAGATTTTGTTTTCTTCTTGCAGAATCAATAAAGCCTTTAGGGTCAAATCCTTTCCTCGCCTCAGCAGTCATCATGTTATAATGCATTAATTTATCCAAAATGAGATTGTAACCTTCTTTTGAAACCACAGTAAAATCTCCAAAACATAAGGTGCTGCGCATAAATGATTGTTTATGATGTGAACTTAGATGCATCACATTTGAACAATGCATTTGCCTAATTATCTCTAAATATGCAAGTCTATCAGGGACAGTCTTGGGCAATATGAATGGAGTATCCTCAAATCCATAAACTCTGATCATAGTGGCATCCTCAAAGCAATACCAGTCTCCCCAATTATGAGTGACAGTAGGGGGGCAACCAAAATCTTTCAATCTGAGGAACCTTTTTATTTCAGTTGAAATTGAATATTCACAGGGGTGGTTGGAATACCTATACAACACTTTCACACAGTGCTCTTCAAATTGAGCATAGCTGGAGTGGGCATATCTACTATCCCATACTCTGGTCCACATTTGTATGGGTATCTTTTCCCCTTTCTTATCTGCAGCAACAACTCAAAACTCACTTGGCCATAACCCTACTTCCTGGCCGTAATATAACACCATGTGCATAAGCATTGAGTAATGCTCAAAAGAGCATGCTGGAGCACTATTCTTTATTGCAGACAAACCAGAGTCCATTCTATTGGCAATATAAGAAGCATAATCAAACTGCCTCGCATTATGACACTGAATGTCAGAAGCTATGACCATTAGAGGGATAGTCATGAAATCTGGAACCTCTGAACCCAGGACTTGGCCTACAGAGAAATAGGTATATTGTATATATGGTTCAAATATGGCTACATGAAAGGGAGGGCCATCATTTTCAGTTAAGGGCATCACTTCTCCTTCAATCCTGGGCCTATGAATGGCCAACCTCCATCCATTGTAAGTTGTATCCATTCTCCAATACTCTCTATCCAGATCTTCATAAACAATAGGGACAGTGCATAAATCATCTAGATCATATACCTCACAAATAGCATTTTTTGACAGATGCACAATTGGTTCTCCCTGTCGGTTGCAGATGGCTTTCAGGCCTGAATTGTAATGTCTGGCAAAATCTGAAGGAGTTCCACATTCAAGAATACATTAGGTACAACCAGTTTTCCTAAATTCATGTGCCATGGGTTTGACACAGGAGCATTCCTAAACCTTCTATTATAGTGGAATCTGAAAAGCTCATATCCCCGAATTGGGGTCTAGATATCTCCCAGGCGTTTATGTTTATCTTCTAATTTCTCAACTTCTGCCCTGAGTTGGGCAGACCTTCTGGCCTTGGGAGTTGACCCAGGCTATTGGTCAATTAAGTCCTGGTTGAGTTTTCTGTCTTTTATTTTTTCTTCAGGGGTTTGATCAGTTTTTTGTTTTTTAGATTTACTAGTTTCTCCTTATGATTTGCTACCTTTTCCCTTTCCCAGAGTATCCATATTCAAATTTTGGTAGAAAATTCAAACACAGGCTATACACAATGGTTCGTATGTAAGTACCTGTTGTTCTGTGGCTGTGATTGAAATCCTCTATTTTGCGCCTCAAGAATTCTCTCGTATTCCCTTCTTAGACAACTTGTTCACATATAATGATCTTAAACGATTTCATCACCATATGCATTTAATTGTCTGATCAATGCAATGTCGTTCATCGCTGTGAAATGTCACATCGCCATAACTCCTGTCATCGGCATGATTTTCAAAATGTCTGGGCGACCTTAATATCTCTTCATGGCACGAACAATCAATCGGCGTGACCCCTCAATTGTATTCCCGACGCTATGTTATATCATATCTTAAGTGGGCGCGACCATCGGCATGACTTCCTTCATCACCATGTGTTTTAGATTTCTCTGCGATATAATGAGTCCTACCGATATGACTATCGGTGAGAGTCTCACCGATATGTGTAATAACAACTTGTTATCGGGGAGATCAATGCGATCGGGATAATATATTCATGTTTCCCCGAGCTTCATTGTCTTCTCGACAATCTTCTATACTCTGGATCGGAATGACCATCCCAATATCTCACCGATATAGTTAAAACTTCTGCTTATTTCCATTGGAGTAAGATATACCATCGGGGTAATCCTTTTCGGATCACCCGATCATAATTATCTCCCCGATGGTTACTTTACATTGCTTATCGGAGAGAATCTGCAAAGTGTCACTGACACCCTTTTCATCGCTGTGACTTGCGAGTCGGCAAGATATCACTGCTTCATTCTGATATATTAAGTTACACCGATGGATACGTGTATCGGTGTGACTCACACCAAAAGTGCCTTTTTATTGTTTCGCCAAGAGAATGCAGTATCGGAGACCTATTTATTTTTCATCCTGACGCCTTATTTCTTGCCGATGGTTATGGTTGCCTTTTGCCCCTGTAGGATATTCGGTGAGACTCTTGCTGATATTTTCCATCGATATGATATGAACCATCGGGGTAGCTTTTAAAGGATCACCCAATGATTACTAGTCATGCCGATCGGTGTGACTGCTTGGTTCTTTTACCGATAACAGGCCATTGGTATTACTTCTTCTATCGGCATCCCTTACAAATCTCTCTCTGATCTATATTCTCATGCCGATAGTTATCTTCATTAATTTCTCATGTATCGGTATAAACAACATAAAGTCTTGCCGATAGATTAAGTAATTTTGCTTTGCTTAGCCATGGACATCTCGTGGGATGTATCAATTTTACTTATGGTTTTAGGATGTTTTTAGGATTTGCTTAAATATGGTGAAGTGAGAAGATAGAAAAATTTGAAATTTTTACTGTCCCAACAGTGACTCTATCTGGGATGTATACTCCCTGTGAGTATAACAAGGATCCAGATCTCCTGGGGAAGTAGACCACATTTTTTTTTTTAAATTTTTTTTAAATTTTTTTTTTTTTTGGGGTAAAATTTTTATGAAAATGGGAAAAGGAAAATAACAAATGATGGGGATCGGGAATGATTCCTAGACTACTGTGCATGGAATAAAATATTTTGAGAATTATTTGAGGGTTGTCCATGCACTGGCAATGCTCAATTCTCTTTGTACATGTTTATGAAAAGAACTGCTTCAAGTATTGCCCATGTACAGGCAATTCCTGCTCCTCTCCTGACATATTCTGTACATAGTAAGAATCATCACCTCCCTTGCTAGTGATAACAAAAGGACCCAACCGCAGGGCTTCAAATTTTCCATGTTTTCCTTTTTCCTGACATCTTGCATTCCACATCAGTACCAGATCATTTGTTTCAAACTTTCTGTCTTTGGCCTTCTTGTCAAAGAGATACTTTACTTGTGACTGTAATTTAACATTCTGCCTCTGAGCTATTCTTCTTGTTTCATCAAGCTCTGCCAGTTGTTCCAACCTTTCCTCCATTGGTTCAGGAATATTCAAGTCTTCCTGGAGAATGAATTTGTATATTGGTATAAGATTTTCCAATGGTAATCTTGCTTGTGTTCCATATACCAACTCATAAGGGGATCTCCCAATTGCTCTTTTTAGAGTAATCCTATCAGCCCACACTGCCATTCTTAATTTTGAATCCCAAGCCTTCTTATTTCTATCCAACATTCTTTTTATGATTTTTAAGAGGCTCTTATTACTTGATTCAGCTTGTCCATTGGCCTGTGGATGGTAGGGAGCGGCATAAGAAACAGTGATACCATGTGTACTGCAAAAACTTTTGAATTCATCAGATCTAAAACACATCCCATTATCTGTAATCAATCTTACTGGAGTACCAAATCTGCATATAATATTATCCATCAGAAAATTAATCACAACTCTACTTGTCGCCTGTTTTGTTGGGATCGCTTCCACCCACTTTGTAAAGTAGTTAGTAGAAACTAAAATCCATTTATGCCCCCCACTTGATTTCTCTGAGATTTCACCTATAAAATCAATACCCCATTGATAAAATGGAGCCTCAATCTGCATAGGTTTTAAGGGTAGTGCTCCCTGATATTTTAACTTGCCTGAGAACTTTTGGCATGCTTCACACTTTCTAGTGTACTGGTATGAATCATTAAAAACTTTAGGCCAATAGTATCCTACCCTCAGGATTTTGTGGGCTGTAGTTTTTGCTGAGAAATGACCTCCGCACATGCCTTCATGTAACTCCTTCATAATATGTTTTGATTGATATTCATCCAAGCATAATAGGAGAACCCCATCTCTATTTTTCCAATAAAGATCCCCACTGATGAGTACATATTTTGAAGCTTGTAGTTTGAGTGTCCTCCTTTTGTTATCATCATATCCTTCAGGACACTTCATATGTTTTAGATAATATATTATATCGGTATACCATGGAGTGTGTTCAATACTGGTACTTGCATCAACATTACATATCTGAGAAGCTTCAAGATTACTTTCAGCCATCAATTTGGCAAGACCCTGTCCTCTCACTAATTTAGTGATTTGGATTTCAATGTTGAATTCTTGAATCCTATTCATCCACCTACATCTCCTACCGGTGACTTTAGTTTGGATCAATACATCCTTCACTGCAGCATTAGGAACATATGCTATGATTTTAGCCCCCACCAAATATGGTCTAAAATTTTTAACTGCTTTTACCAATGCATATGCCTGTTTCTCAATAATGTCATACTTCAACTCTACATTCTAGAGGGACTTGCTGAAAAAAGAGATAGGCTGTTCATATCCATCATTGTTTTTCTGTAATAACACTGCTGCAACTGTATGATAGGAAGCAAATGAAAATAGTTGGAATGATTTACTGAAGTCAGGGGATACTAAGACTAGGGCTTGCTTGATTGCCCTCTTGATATTGCCAAATGCTTCTAATGTTTCTATTGTCCACTTTATTTCTGAGTTCTTCTTCAGCATTTTTGATATAGGACAAACAATTTCTGCAAAATTTGGTATAAATCTTTTGACAAAATTTATCTGGCCAAAAAATGATTGTATGGCTTTTACATTTTTTGGAATAGGGAGCTGATCAATTGCTTTTACCCTTTCAGGATCTATTTTGACTCCTTCCTTCGAGACTATATGGCCAAGCAATTTTCCTTCTGTTACTGCAAAATGGCATTTTTTAGGATTCAAGGATATCCCATATTCTAGGGCTTTAATAAATACTTGTTCTAAGTGTGTGCAATGATCTTCAGCCCTTTTTGAATATGCTATTAAGTCATCTTGATATACTATCATAATTTTATTAATCAACTCAGCAAAAGCCACATCCATTGCTCTTTGGAATGTTGCTCCAGCATTAGTTAATCCGAATGGCATTCTCAAATATACATATGTTCCCCATGGAGTAGTGAATGCAGTTTTAAATTGTTCTGACTCCTTGACTTTTACCTGATTGTAACCTGAAAAACCATCCATCATCGATAATAATTCACATCCAGTGACCTTCTGTAGTATTGCCTCCATATTGGGGAGAGGATAATTATCTTTGAGAGAAGATTTATTCAAGTTTCTAAAATCTACACACAGTCTAATATCACCATTCTTTTTCCTGACAGGTACTAAATTTGAAACCCAAGAAGAATGTCTAATAGGTTTAATTATAGCTCCATCCCTTAACTTCGTAAGTTCCTCTAACATCTTAGGGGCTAAAGTAGGATTGATTGGCCTCTGTTTCTGTCTGAATGGTTTAGCATCTGGCTTCAGTGGTATCTCATGTTGAAATAAATCCTCTCTATATGCCTTTAAATCATCATATGACCAAGCGAATACATGCATGTACTTCCTGAGCAGGTTGACAAGTCTGCTCCTGATTTTTGGGTCAAGACTTCTTCCAATATACACATTTTTTGGGGTTGTTTGTGTCCCTAAATTGATTTCTTCAAGGTTACTAGGTATCACTAGTGTGTCTTTCTTTTTATATCTGTCATGGCCATCAAATGCCTTTTCTAATACAATAAGTCCTTTGGGTATCTTATTCATTTTCAACTGAACCACCTCTTGGCCAAAAAGGGTTTCCTTCCCATCATGTTCCTCTACAAATGCATTAAAATCAATTTCTTGATTTTCATAATAGTCAGCACAATGCAAGAAATTGATTATATCAGCATCACTATCAAATACTTGCTAGTTCTATATATTATCAGGGATGGTAGGTCTAGTTTTAAATTCAACTTCTGTGATTCCTCCTAATGTGACATCATCTCTCTTTAATGCAATGTTTGCTAAAAAGTCTGCCATAATGTTTTTAGACCTATCAACCCAGCTGATTGAAAAGGCATCAAATAATTCAACGCTATCCCAAACTGCAATTTTGTACTGTCTTAATCTTTTATTTTTAGATAAGTATTTTTCTCTTACTTGGGAGATGACCAGTTCAGAATCACCATAGACAACTAACTTTTTTATTTTGTGTTTAGTGGCTATGTTTAGGCCAATGAGCAGGGCTTCATACTCGGCTACATTATTTGTGCATTCAAATGTCAATAGGAAAGAGTATTTGAAAGTTTTACCTCCTGGTGAAATGAAAATTACTCCAGCCCCATTTCCTATTTTGCTGCATGCACCATCAAAATACATTTTCCATAGATCATTTTCTTCTTCATAGATTCAGTGTGTATTGGATCAGTATTATGCAATTCTGGTGTAGTTTCTCCAACTTTGAAAACTCCTAAATCTGTGTCACAAAAGAAATTTATCTGATGCCGATCCATTCTTTCTATAATATTGTCATACCTTGGTTCTCTGCACAGTTTGATTTCCTTGCCACCCACTAGTATGGTGGCATATGATAAATCTAACTGAACATTGCCTCCTGCCATTGCAGCCCATTGCCTTGATAGAAGCATTCCGTAATACGGTGGGATGTCAACCACAGTAATGTCAATGTTATAAGTTGCTTCAGGATGTGAGGCAAGTTTTATCTCTACATCCTTCATAATACCAACTACTGGGATAGATCTGTTATCCATTGCATAACACTGGCCATACGTAGTATCAACCCACATTCCCAATTCCTTCATAACTGCTATAGGCATGATATTCATAGCAGCATCTGAATCAATCATACAATTCCTGACTATCCTATTCTTGATTACTAGTGTAGTATAGAATGGATCTACCTATGAGGGATTTTTTGTAAGTGTGTCACCAAGGTATACCTCATGCATCTTAAAATTTTCTTGATGTACATTATTTGTTGTTTTTTCAAACCCTTTATGTTTTGGATTTGGTGTATCAGAAATCATCTTGACAACTGTACTCCTATATTTATCTATTTTCATCATCTCTAGGAGTGGGACTGATATCTTCACTTGAGACACTGCATGTGCAATGTCAAAAGAATGGGCTATGATCTAGTCATTCTTTTATGTTTTTGTGTTCTCTTTCTCTTGGTTTTCTTTCATTTTACTTTTATCTCCCTTTTCTGGTTCTTTGGACGACGATTTTGTATTATTCCCTTTGTTATTCTGGTCTTTTATAAATACACTCCCAGGAGTTCCTTGCCCAACATTTATTGTTCTATTCCTTAAGTTATAAGTGTTTTGAGCTTGAGCCACTATAGCCACTGTGAGAGCTTCTCTTTCATCCTCAGTAGGTTTTCTCCATTGACCATATGATTTGTTGTTACAACTATCTTCCTGGTCTGAGAATACCTCTTGTTCTCCTATGTTGATATGATACTTTTGGTTCCCTACATCATACTCATATCCTTCTTCTTCTGAAGAAGAGTAATCTTCTGTCACCACACATGGTGCATCCTGCATCATATTGATGGTGTGATTATCCCTATTATAGTTGTATAGCATTTCCTCTTGCTATATTGATTTAGCTACCTCACAGTATTCAGGTAAATGTGGCAAATTACATACAAAACACCAAGGTTTATTTTCTGCCATATGTGCCATGTGTCTTTTCAGGGGATCAGGAGTATCCTTTCCATATGGTTGCTTTCTGCTGTTATCGATAAGTCTTCCATCCTTCCAATTTGTATTGTAGGGCATATCATGTAACCTAGGTCTTTCATGCCTATGCTGACCCTCTGGTTTAGTCTGTTGAACAGTTGGATTTTGAGGATTTCTATGATTATCCCTTTTATTGACCATTCCTGCAGTCTTCCTATTATTTTCAATAGTTATGGCCACTTTCTGTGCTTCGGCAAAGGTTGCAGGACACCTGTTTCTAATTTCGTATCCTATTTTGGGGTCAAATGCTTTCATATAGATACTTAGTGCTGCCTAGTCAGATAACTTGGCTCCATGTGGTACCTTATTATGTAACTTGGAAAACTTCAAGTTGAAATCAAATACTGACTCATTTTGATACTTCTGTATACTTATTAATTCATGTAATGCAAACTCAGGAGCATATTGGTTACCATACTGATCCTTAAACTGGTTATGGAAATCAGTTATTGAATTGATTGATGCATCGGGCAAGCTATTAAACCAATCTCTGGCATCTTCAGTGAGGGACATCATGAATAGCCTCATTCTAATATCTTCCCAATCCATACCAATATCCTGTACAAAAGCATTAAAACTTCTGATATGATCTTCCACAGATATTGCATTGTTTCTAGTAAACTTGGGAACCATATTCCTCCAAGTACGATCCATAGGATATGGATACAACTGATATCCAGTTAAATCAAATTGACTACATATATTTGCAAGGTTTTGAGGTGGGAAGTTCAAAGGTGGTGGATTGGGATAATAATTATATCCACCTAGTGGCTGATGATATGCATATTGCTGATGTTGGTTCATGTGGGGATTTGTGTAATGGTTTTGTGGTCTATAATATTGTTGACTAGGGGGTGGGTAAGTATTTGCTATATGTTGAGATGTATTACGTATAGGAGGTGGTCTAGGGTTTTGGGGAATAGTATTTTGATGACTTCCGGATGCATGTGGGTTTTGAACACCACCTGTATTTTGCTGTGTATTTCTTGAAATATTCCCTCTATGCAGGGGTACATATTTTGGGGGCGCTGTTTTGGCTTTACTTTTCCTTTGTTGAATTTCTTGCTGCAACAACTCTCTCTCTTCCTGTATCTTGTACCTTTCAAGTTCTCTCCGGAGCATGAGTATTTCCTATTGCTCTTCACTCATGTCTTTTAAATTCTCTACATTGTTATTTATTTCCTGATATTCTGGATTATCATTCATTCCCTGGTTTGAAAATTCATAACCCATCTCTTCTCCCTGATGTAATGACATCTTGAAGTCATGTTTAGCTTGGTTTTGATCAATGTCCCTCATAATTTTTGCATCATAATCACGTTGTTCTTGAGGAGTGGGTCTATACCTTGCTAAAATATCATCAGTTACTCCACTGAGGTTCTCATTTGAATCATGCAGAGGTGTGAATTTGTTGTGAATTGAAATATTTTGTTCTGAATCATTGTCTTGGATATCTAGCTTATTATCTTGGTGGGAATATTTTGAATTCCCATTTCTTTTGGAAATATTCCTAAGTGGTGGAGATGACTGCAAATTTCTACCTTCCATCTTGGATCTCCTACCATCCATTTGATATTGAATTCTTTGTTACAATTGTAACTAGAGTCGCCACCTATTTATTAAATAGGAAAATTTTATATTTTATTTGTAGGGTTCTTGTCACCAGCAGAGTTACCAAATTAGATTTTCTGAAATGACTCTATGGAAGAAAGGATTAATTTCTAAGGTCTTTTACTAAGTCCCCAGTAGAGTCGCCAATTTGTTAGGTCTCAAAAATGAAGGTTGCTAATCCTAAGAGGATGCCAAGCTCTATGTTTAGATTGGCAACGTTTCTGAACTAACTTGACGAAATCAACCTTCAAGGTTTGATGATTTCCTTCGCTTTAGGTCCTGCTACACCTAGGCGGGTAAACCTTGGAAAATTTAAGCAGATTGAATGTGAATGTGTGGACTAATTAAATCTATCTACAATGGCATAAGATGTAGGATAGATGAAATGCTTGCTAAATAGTTTTATGTCTAATGTCTAATGAGTGATTGGTAGAAATTGTATAAGCAATATCAAGGTAAAAGGTTTTAAGTATTGAGTAAAATAAGACTAGTGCCTTGTTGGGTAACAGAGTCAATTTGAAGGACCAGGACTAATGGTTTCCTAATGGTAATAATTCTAGTTGTTTGGCACAGTTTTAGTTTATAACTTGTATAAACGTGCAAATAAATGACTAACAAACTCTTCTTGATAATCCAACCAAATAAAATCAGATATCTTATAATTCACCAGAAGGTATTTTAATCCTTACTTGAAGGAACCAAATGAAATGAATGGGCGAGATTAACAGATAATATTCTATTGGAGACAGAATGGCAATCTAATTATATGGCCCTACTTAGTAATCCAAACTTAATGCTTCCAGGCTACTGTAACTAAATCAGAAGGGTTTAATTCCTCAAATGGACACCAACCTATTTAATCACACAGATACAGCAAATGTGTATTGACAGATTAAATATATACTTGATACATCAATCTGAATAACAAGGAAGTACAGAAATGGAGACAGCCACACAATTGAACAATTTTAACAAACAACTGATACCAAAGCAGAACCACTGAATCAGAGAACTTCAAATTTCTTCTTCAAATAAAACATGCAACATAGTCATTTTGAAACATTGTATATAATGTATATGAATATCTTCTACTGCTGATGATCTCTCAGCATCGTTTGTTTGGACTTATATAGATATTTCTATGAAGAGACATAACTCTTCAATAAGTTTTTTGGGAACTTAACAAACATTAACAACTATGACATAATCATGATTAGGCTTTATTTAGCCACAAGTAAACTTTAGCCAAGTAATCCAAGTAATCCTGCTCACGATGAGAATCAGTAAGGTCAACAACACTTCTGGTAATTATATCAAGTGTGATCATGCTTTCCAATTGTTTGCAAACTTCTCTAGATGCAGAGGCTTTGTCTTTCAGAGCCCCTGTGGCTTTGTGTAATATAATTTGACAACCAATAATCCATTCTTCCTTGCTCTTTACCTCTTTGTTGTCTTTAAATATGCTGAGCACTCCTGCGTTTGAGGCATCATTTCCTTCCTTAGCATCAGCTTTAAGTTTGTCATAATAATTTTGGTGTTGTTTGAGAAATGCTCTTGCATCAGAGATATCTGTACTATCAGCAGCACTTCTGTTTTGTAGCTCAATCAATTTTTCTTGTATTCTCTTTTCAAGTCTTTCATGTTCTTGAACTGCTTTATGATTCTCTGAGTAATTATCCCAAAACTGGTTTAACCACTGCACCATGTTTGCATACCTGCTATGCAGTATTGTAACAAATGCATCTATCTGAATTTGGGTTGCCTGATCAGGGGATAATACTTGAATGCCCTGTGAGCTCTCACCTTGAGTTATTCTTCTTGTGGACTGGCCAAAAGTACTCTTAACAGCATCCTTCAAGTAATCATTTTCTTTTGTCAATCTTTCACAATTCAATTTGTATGCATCTCTTTCTTTGATCAACATTTGAGCTTGTGCTTTATTCAATTTTGCAACATTGATACCAATGCCTGCAGTAATTATAGGGTCAGTTTCCCCTGCTTTCAAAGTCATAACATGGCCAAAAGTCTTTTCTGTATCTATGATGGCCATCTTCTTATGGGGGTGGGTATAACGCCCATATCATCAAGGAATTTTCATCAGTATTATATCTTGTTCCCATATGTACTTCATTAACTCCTTCTGGAGTAAGCTTATACTTATCATCTGCACTATTTAGAAAACTGTCAAAAACCAAAGCAGAATTTAAATCTAGACCAGGAAAAATCATAACCCCTGCATCCTTGAGCAACTATCTACCCTTGCTAGGTGTCATATCTTGCATCTCTTTATCTACTGTTTCCTTCAGCATATCTAATAATTGTCTTTCATTATCAGCAGAGACATCATCTACTGACTCTCTGATTTCTTTCCCTTTGTATTTATACAAAAATGATTTAAATTCTTTTGATTGAATAAATTTATCATCTGAAATGAAAGAATCATAGGCTGTTTGGCATGGATCCTCATCAGCAGACCCCTCCTCATCATGTAGCACAACAGGAGGCTGATATTGTTGCATTTTCCTCTTGGACATCTCTACTATTTTGTCTGGTGGCTGCTCTTGCCCTGTCAGTTCTTCATCTTCAGAGGATACAACCTGAATTTCTGCTATCTGCTTTTTCTTTTCACTTAAATCCCTATTATATTTTTCTACCACCAATTCAACCTCAGCTTCTTCTAGATTTCTAATAACATCATCATGTGGATAATGTATGTGTATGTATCCACTGAGATTTTGTTTTCTTCTTGCAGAATCAATAAAGCCTTTAGGGTCAAATCCTTTCCTTGCCTCAGCAGTCATCATGTTATAATGCATTAATTTATCCAAAATGAGATTGTAACCTTCTTTTGAAACCACAGTAAAATCTCCAAAACATAAGGTGCTGGGCATAAATGATTGTTTATGATGTGAACTTAGATGCATCACATTTGAACAATGCATTTGCCTAATTATCTCTAAATATGCAAGTCTGTCAGGGACAGTCTTGGGCAATATGAATGGAGTATCCTCAAATCCATAAACTCTGATCATAGTGGCATCCTCAAAGCAATACCAGTCTCCCCAATTATGAGTGACAGTAGGGGGGCCACCAAAATCTTTCAGTCTGAGGAACCTTTTTATTTTAGTTGAAATTGAATATTCAGAGGGGTGGTTGAAATACCTATACAACACTTTCACACAGTGCTCTTCAAATTGAGCATAGCTGGAGTGGGCATATCTACTATCCCATACTCTAGTCCACATTTGTATGGGTATCTTTTCCCCTTTCTTATCTACAGCAACAACTCGAAACTCACTTGGCCATAACCCTACTTCCTGGCCGTAATATAACACCATGTGCATAAGCATTGAGTAATGCTTAAAAGAGCATGCTGGAGCACTATTCTTTATTACAGACAAACTAGAGTGCATTCTATTGGCAATATAAGAAGCATAATCAAACTACCTTGCATTATGACACTGAATGTCAGAAGCTATGACCATTAGAGGGATAGTCATGAACTCGAGGACCTCTGAACCCAGGACTTGGCCTACAGAGAAATAGGTATATTGTATATATGGTTCAAATATGGCTACATGAAAGGGAGGGCCATCATTTTCAGTTAAGGGCATCACTTCTCCTTCAATCCTGGGCCTATGAATGGGCAACCTCCATCCATTGTATGTTGTATCCATTCTCCAATGCTCTCTATCCAGACCTTCATAAACAATAGGGACAGTGCATAAATCATCTAGATCATATACCTCACAAATACCATTTTTTGACAGATGCACAATTGGTTCTCCTTGTGGGTTGCAAATGGCTTTCAGGCCTGAATTGTAATGTCTGGCAAGTAGTTGAAGGAGTTCTACATTCAAGAATACATTAGGTACAACCAGTTTTCCTAAATTCATGTGCCATGGGTTTGACACAGGAGCATTCCTAAACCTTCTATTATAGTGGAATCTGAAAAGCTCATATCCCCGAATTGGGGTCCAGATATCTCCCAGGTGTTTATGTTTATCTTCTAATTTCTCAACTTCTGCCCTGAGTTGGGCAGACCTTCTAGCCTTGGGAGTTGACCTAGGCAATTGGTCAATTAAGTCCTGGTTGAGTTTTTCATCTTTTATTTTTTCTTCAGGGGTTCGATCAGTTTTTTGTTTTTTAGATTTACTAGTTTCTCCTTGTGATTTTCTACCTTTTCCCTTTCCCAGAGTATCCATATTCAAATTTTGGTAGAAAATTCAAACACAGGCTATACACAATGGTTCGTATGTAAGTACCTGTTGTTCTGTGGCTGTGATTGAAATCCTCTATTTTGTGCCTCAAGAATTCTTTCATATTCCCTTCTCAGACAACTTGTTCAATTATAATGATCTTAAACGATTTCATCACCGTATGCATTTAATTGTCTGATCAATGCAATGTCGTTCATCGCTGTGAAATGTCACATTGCCATAACTCCTGTCATCGGCATGATTTTCAAAATGTTTGGGCGACCTTAATATCTCTTCATGGCGGGAACAATGAATTAGCGTGACCCCTCAATTGTATTCCCAACGCTATGTTATATCATATCTTAAGTGGGCGCGACCATCGGCATGACTTCCTTCATTGCCATGTGTTTTAGATTTCTCTGCGATATAATGAGTCCTACCGATATGACTATCGGTGAGAGTCTCATCGATATGTGTAATAACAACTTGTTATCGGGGAGATCAATGCCATCGGGATAATATATTCATGTTTCCCCGAGCTTCATTGTCTTCCTGACAATCTTCTATACTCTGGATCGGAATGACCATCCCAATATCTCACCGATATAGTTAAAACTTTTGCTTATTTCCATCGGAGTAAGATATACCATTGGGGTAATCCTTTTCAGATCACCCGATCACAATTATCTCCCCGATGGTTACTTTACATTGCTTATCGGAGAGAATCTGTCAAAGTGTCACCGACACCCTTTTCATTGCTGTGACTTGCGAGTCAGCAAGATATCACTGCTTCATTCCGATATATTTACACCGATGGATACGTGTATCGGTGTGACTCACACTGAAAGTGCCTTTTTATTTTTTTGCCAAGAGAATGCAGTATCGGAGACCTATTTATTTTTCATCCCGACGCCTTATTTCTTGCCGATGGTTATGGTTGCCTTTTGCCCCTGTAGGATATTCGGTGAGACTCTTGCCGATATTTTCCATTGATATGATATGAACCATCGGGGTAGCTTTTAAAGGATCACCCGATGATTACTAGTCATGCCGATCGGTGTGACTGCTTGGTTCTTTTACCGATAACAGGCCATTGGTATTACTTCTTCTATCCGCATCCCTTACAAATCTCTCTCTGATCTATATTCTCATGCCGATAGTTATCTTCATTAATTTCTCATGTATCGGTATAAACAACATAAAGTCTTGCCGATAGATTAAGTAATTTTGCTTTGCTTAGCCATGGACATCTCGTGGGATGTATCAATTTTACTTATGGTTTTAGGATGTTTTTAGGATTTCCTTAAATATGGTGAAGTGAGAAGATAGTAAAAATTTGAAATTTTTATTGTCCCAACACCTGGTAAGGACCCTAGGACCAAAAAGGATGTAATCTGGGCCAATAGTGTCTCTAGGGGCAGGGGCACCTACAGAATTTAGTTAATTTCTGTTTATGTAGTTCATAAGGTCCAAGAGACCAATTGTAAGGCCTTAGGGCTATATGTATGTGAGTTCAAATTAGTCATGTCTAGTAGTTAAAAGATGTTGTAACTGGCAGAAGATCTTGTATGTAACCGTGTCATGGACAGTTGCAGAGCGGTTGGCATTCCCACCGGTGCAACTGCCATCTATACAATGAAGGATAAAACCAGTCTTGTGAGATTGAGAAGGCATGGAGAGAAAGAAGTGGAGTAATTAGAATCTGATTGTACAATTAACTAAGACATTCCTGATATTTCCTTTCAGTTTTAACAGTTTTGTGTTATTCTTTTGACTGGTGCAAAGGATCACATATTGTTCTTGTTCTGTTTTGAGAGTAACAATGTCATAATGGACCATTCCGTGAATGTAAGATTCTAATCCTCATGGAATGGGTCCTGTACAAATTGCATGATATAACCCTAACCCTAACTGTGTAAGAGGAATGCAAGTTTGAATGGTGGTCACCATAAAAAATATAGAATCGAGACCTCAGGAAGGAGGATTCAAGTAGAATCAGGGGAGTCTGCGCGCCTGTGTTGGAGGAGAACGTGCATCGGCATAAAATTGGACATCGGAAGAGGAAGATCAAGTTAGGCCAATAGAAGCATGTGTCACCGATGAAGGAAGATTGTGGACCCCATAGATTGCATAAAGCATTGTATGTATGGGCATCGGCATGAGAAGAGGCGTCAGGTTGAGAAAACTGTGTTGAACTGACAATAGATGCTTTCACCGATCAGGGTGACAACTACAAGTGTCACCGATGGTGAGTTTATCGGCATAACGGGAGTGCATCGGTAGGAGTTTGCAATTGGTTGCTGATGGGGTGTATGTTGCCAATATGTCAGAGAGACAATAACCATCGGGGTAACATTTCTGAGGGAGGCCGATAACAAGTGTTTGGCCAATGTGCATAACAGTTTTGGTGAGAGATAAACCTTCAGGGAGAGAGAATGTGGGAAGGCTGACAAGACAAGTTAGGCTGATAAGGATAAAGATAGGATAGTTTCGGTGAGACGTTTGAAGTCTCTTGCTGATATTGGCAAAGACAAACACTTGGTACATTTATGCTACATACTCTGCATCAATTATTGCATTTTTATTTATTTTGTTTCATGATTAGGGAATCCTATATAGATTATGAGGGTTTCATTTAGCGTTCTCCTTTTCGATAGGTTCTATTTTTAGCTTCCTTCTTCCTTTTTCTTGCAAAAGTGCAAAGTAAACTTATTGAAAACCTTGTGAAGAACCAACTTCTAAAATCTTCGAGGGTTTTTTGCAACATACCACATTTGTAAAACTTCCCTTGTTAATGTAAGTTTGTATGTGTGTATGAATTTAAACATGAACACAAACCTTTGGTTCTTCCCAAGTAGCTAGGTTTTGTTATTGAGTAAATAGCATTTGGTTAGAGGACATCTCTAGTACTTTTTTTCCTATGCCTTTAGATTTCATTTCTTATTAAATCAATCTCTTCTTTCTCAAATTCATTAACCCCTTCTTGATTTTGATGTTTAGTGTGTCTTAATTGACAATCTTCAACACAACATTCAGGATAAGATTATTTTATGCACTATTCTTCCTTCTCACATTTATGTACAACACTCTATGAAATGTTGAGTCAGTTTGATGTACTTCCTTTGACCACACCAATTGCTCGGTCTCCTTCTACACCTTCATAATACTCTTTACATTATAAAAAGAATAAAAGTTTCTTCTCTCAAAAAGATCAAAACCAACTAGCTATGAATTTATTTGCTACCACCATCTCACCATCTTCTTTAACATTGGTAATATCCTTATGGTCACAACAAAATTGTCATATTATGAATCTTTCTCATCCTCTTCACACTATTCTTCAATAGTTTATTTCTAACAACCTAGTCTAATTACCACCCATCATACCCCTTGACACAAACCCACCCTTACCAAAACATATGATCCAAAATATTTCTCCTAATACCACCATGTGTTAGAACATGGCATCGAGAGGTGCATACACTTACAACATCTTATCTAGAATTTGATTGAATCTAATATCACAATCATTAATGATTAAGAAAAACCTTCAAATATATACTAACCCATTCGCTCAACTTTCTACCACAAACTTCTTAGATCTTGCCATCATAATTTCTTTTATTGTTGCCTTTTATCCTACACCTGTCCCACCTCAACCTAGTGAGGACCCTTCCTCTAACACTACCACATTCTCTGAAATGGTAGGTACATTGGACTTTTGGACTTCTAATTCCATTTCCAAGCCAACTCTAGAACCAAAATCCACCTTCTTACCTAACGATGTAATTGCTAATGACTATAATGGTCTCTTATATACTGAGGCACATGTACACCATAAAAAAATGTATGAAATTATGGTGGATCCTATAGGTCCTAAGGAGTACTTATACATCACCAAGTTGCAAAGATATTCTTATTCTCCTTCAGATGTCTCTTTGTGTAAGTATAATGGAAAATCTCTACCCACTCTTGGCTCCATCACCTTCTCAATCTCGGTAGAACCCAAATGCCTAGATGTCTTATGTCATGTTATCCCCACCTCAAACCACTATCACATCCTCGTGGGCCATCCTTGCCTTAGTGAGATGGTCTATCCCTTTGATCATTTAGTAATGCCTCAAATTCCCCTATAATTGCTATGTCTTCACCATCCCTTGTAGCCCATACCAACCAGTTTTTACTTTGGATCACTTTTCGTTAGATTATTTTTGCCCGACCCCTTCCATCCCAGCTCAACTTCATACTAATATTATCTTTCTCCTATACTAGTCTTATGCCCTTAAGAAAATAATTCCCTTGACCCACAACCTCCTTCTATTGCTTCACTTACTTCACTAGTGACACCTCAATCTTCCCCACCATCCATCCCACTTGATTCTCCTCCACATTTCTTTCTGACTTCTAGCTCCCCTGCTATACCCTTCCATGGTAAAGAAAAACTAAAATAAAAAGTGTAAAACTCATCACTATTGACTTCTAAAAGTAGGCCTAATAAACCCACTAGAGACCTCCTAAGCACTACACCCAACCTACTACCCAACCTACCCACACCCAATTTACTTCTAACCCACCTCCTACCAACCTTCAACACAAAAGAACTAACAAGAAATTTAAAAGAATTGAAGTTTTTCTCATATAGTTCGTCCTTCCCCTCTTATTTCATAACTTCTAGATATTCCTCCTTTCCTCTTGAACTAATAAACTTAACAAATCCCCATGTCATTCTAAGTGCCCTGATTGCATCCCTTATCCCACCTACCTTTCTTCACCACCAATCCTTTCTCAACATTCTAAAATCCTCCATATTAGATAGTGTCTTACCTCCCTCCCTCTAAACAAAATGGAAATTTGAACACTACCCTACCCCACCTCACCACTAGCCCAAACCTAAGCTCATGCCTTCACCTCTATCTATATCTTCTTTTGCATCTCTTATTTCTATAGTTGATGTAGATCCTCTTCCACAACCTCTTGATCCTTGTCCCCTCACATCTATTGAAATCATCAAGGATGAGATAATGTTGGGATATTCTCTAGCTAAGCAATCTATCCATATAGCTGATGGGTGCCTCTTTGACTTAGTTGTATTAGAGATATTCACTTTCTCGTTGACTATTATTCCTTTGATAGGCATTTAGGAGGATATTAATCCTCCTGCATCTATAGAATTTCCCCTTTCTACTTCTCTTCATTCTACTACTATTCCTCATCTTTTAACTCTTATACCACCTAATAGTCTCATATCCTCATATAGCCATGATTGGGATGAGGAGTTTTATGAGTAAAGGTGAAAGAGAATATTAGTATGAAGCTGAGGTGGGATGGAAGGGGTCAGGAAAAAATAATCTAAGGAAAAGTGATCCAAAGTAAAAATTGGTTGGTATGGGCTACAAGAGATGGTGAAGACACAAAAATTATAGGGGAATTTGAGGCGTTGATGAATGATCAAAGGGATATACCATCTCACTAAGGAAAGGATGGCCCAAGAGGATGTGATAGTGGTTTGAGGTAGGGATAACATGACATAAGACATCTATACATTTGGGTTCTACCTAGATTGAGAAGGAATATCTTTGTCTCATGTGTGTGTGTGTGCGCGCGCGTGCCTTATTGTGTGAACTCCCATGTGCATGTTAGTTCCCCCAAAGGACCCATGCTACTTCTATAAGTACATCAATGTAAGAGAAACATAATGTTGTGACCTCTATTTGTATCTAACATTCTTTTTGTCTAGATGGTGTTTTGTCTTGAAAATATTTTAGGGGACAATATAAAGTATAGACACATTTAGGTCTCTTTCATGTTGACCCAATATTTTTAAGACAATTGTGTGTGTTTTCTATTTATTTATTTTTGTTTCCTTGGGGATGTTGCAAATCATTCTATTATTTAGAATCATGTTGACCCATGTTAGAGCGTCACCTCTTTTTCATTGCTAGTTTGTTATGTACTTTCTTCATTTGTGATTGTGGTTTTGTGTGCCCTAGGGAATGATGAGTTCCATGAATATTTAAAGATTATCTACTTCTAAACACATGCTAACCCTAAGGCATATAGGTCCATTTTTGTGTATTTCTTTGTGATGTTGCTGATGAATATGGGACATTGCCTTTATGTAACATCCTAACTAGAATATTAAATAACATTAAACACAAAATAATACAAAAAATCTCATTTCTCTCTTTTTTAATAAAAAAATTCAATAATATTACATTTGCAATTTCTAAGTACAATACATAATTTCAAAAAGATGGTCACTTCACATGTGACTAGCAAATTTCACATTTTTATTATGAACATATAATAGATGGTTGCATTCCTTGTGACTTGCAATCTTTATCAATTTCATTTACATAATAAGTAATATTTCTTGTTCGCAAGTCTTCGACAATCAAGTGCAAGAGAGAGAGTATCACCCTAGTGCTTTTCCTCCAACCACAGACTGGCAGTCCCTTGTACACCTTCCTTCTGGAAGTGGTCCTTCCCTTCATGAGGGTGTAGATAATGAGAATCAACTTATTCTTTATGCCATATGAGAACTAGTGAAGTGTCCCAGCTAACAACAATCACATTTACAACTCTAGTCTAGCTTTAGCTATGCATTACCCACTCTGATTCTTCAACTATCTGGTACACAGTGAACCGACAATGCAAATAGTGACTTTTGGATTACTTTGGTCAAAGTTTCCTATAATAAGTCATATGTTCTCACACTCTTTTATCCACTTGGAGACATTATTTTAATTAATAAATCAGCACACTTTGATTTGCTTATTCTATATTAGTCTATAAGGCTTAAAATATACCCTTTACTATGAGACAAGTATAAGTTGGAGCATAGGTGACTTAAAAGCATGCAATGAGCCCCTCTTTGCATTCTTGCAATCTTGGGTCTAGGATGACCTATCAATCTACTCAAAGGATTGTAAACCCAATTCCATGCTCATAATTAATATGGTATACATTCTCAAGATATACTTGATTCTATCATAAAGTCATTGCTTTTGATGTGTATAGACTTCTAAGACTCTTTCCACTAAGATATGTTTGTCTTAGTCTATGAATATATATTTGACTAACTTCCTATAGATATAACATTTTTCTATATAAAAATGACTATAATATTGCCATTGTGAGGTAAAAACAATTTACGATAACTATTGACCCATCTTGGCCAAAATAAAAGATTAGTTTCCTCTTTAACAAAAATATAGGCAATACATGAGAACTCTCAATTACTCAAAATAACCAAAATGATAATTCTAATATTATCTACCTCTACAACATAAGTTAAATAGATTATTTTACAAGATTATCCAAACAAGAAGTCTATTCATCTATAGTCTTTTATTCAAGTCATTGATATTCCATAAGCTATGAGCTTTTATAATTGATTAGAGTGACGATTCCTCTCTACTTTAATCTATTACAACTCCTTTAGGATAATACTATGATAATATAACTCTATTATACTTCAGTCTTTACTAGACATAAAATAATGAGTGTATTCTTAGTCTGCTATCAACTTAACTGGTAAGTTTATATCATAAAAAACTAGATATATGTTAACATTCTTAAATCGACCTCTCATAGTCGACGACCACCAAACATTTAGTCTTTACTGAATTTCTATTCAAGGTATTCTCTACATATATTCTTGAGGTAAATCCTCATACATGGTATGTTCCTATAAGAATACAATCTTATCATTAGCTTATAGACTAGCCAATATATAAAATTCGGCCTTTACACATGTCTAGATTTCATTTAAACCTTCTTTTAAAAAAGAATACATGTTAATATGATAGCCTATTAGCTTCATAGCACTGTCATCTTGATCATACTACAGACCAAGTTCTATTTGATGTGAGTGATATCTATTATCACTGTAATCTACCTAGAATAATAACCATGATTTACTAAAGTCATATAACTCAATACTACATTGATATATAATGTCATTCTTATGAGTAGCTACATATATAAACCTCTATCAAAGCATACATTATACATGGAAGCTTTATTTGCTACATAAAACATTTAAAACATTTAAGCATGTGGCATCTTGAGGCTTGCCAGTAATAACAATGACTTCATACTTATAGTTTAATGCTATAATGTCAATAGTTTTCTACTGGTTCTTGGCATACCTAAATATTGCATTCGACACTCCCCTATAGAGCTCCCTTTGTCTATTCTAATCTTTTAATGAGATATATCCTTCTCTCTCCCTTGACCGAGATCACTTAATTCTCTAACATCCACTCCCTGCCAGTTATAAAGTAGTTCAAGCATAGTTATTTTTGCCCCATTTCTCTCAACCATTTGCACTTTAGAGAGCTTAGAAATAGGAAATATGGAGCTTTTACTCCTTCCACTCTTCCAAGCATCTAAGGAAGAATACACTGAGAGTCTTCCAAAGACTCTACTTCTTTTTACCACAAGCTAGATATTTTAATTTAGCCATAACTGCATTATAAAATAATTAAAAATATTAACAATAGTACACTTATTTCTTAGATGTCACTAATGCATTCTTTTGAATACTTTTATTATGTTATTTATGAGCACAACTATCAATGATGAAGTCTAGAAAAGTTGACATAGACCTCTATGATAAGATTAGACTTATTTGGCCAATTACTCATGTTGACTTGACATTGATAGTTGTACACAATCTTATTGATGACAACAATATCAAACAAGTATGAAATGAACACAATGTTGAAAATATTATTGAGGTGACCAACAACATAGAAATTAAGACTTAATTTGATATTGACTAAACCTCTAATGTGAGTGTGTGTAGGTGTTCCTAGAGATAGCATAAGGATCATTGTATTCATGCGATCTAGCACCCTCTCCACGGTGATACTCTCTCTCCTCATCTTGGAGGGGAAAAATAGTATTCCTACATCCACCTCAGTCGCATAATGGTAGTTAGTCCATCACATTATTTAACCACGTGCATATTAATAACATCATAGATAATTATTCTTTCAATATAAAATAATATAAATCAAATGCATTCTCTATTCTAACATAACATTACTTTCTTCATATTAATTTCACTAACTAACTATCTATTTTCTTAAAATAAAATGATAAGTATGTTTGTTTAAAAATGGGGTGTGACATATCTCCCCCCTTAGAGATCATCGTCCTTGGTGATTGTGTCCACAACAAAATAAATATAACAAATATGTTCTTTTATATCATGTTTACATAAAAAGATGTGGAATTTTTAGATAAAAATCATTGTAATCCTCCCAGGTAGTATTTTCCTCTGAATACTGGTCCCACTAGACCTTGCACTAAGTAACCTCTTTGTTATGCATGCAGAGCTTGCGTACCCTCGAGCACTTTGAGAGGCTCGATCGTGACCACCCTTGGGTCCTATACCTTGAGAGCATTCCTGTAGATACCTAAAAAGGTCTTCATCATCAAATCGACTCCCGACCTCCCTAAACATACCTATTTCCTTCCTAATCAATTAATTAAATATTTATTTAATTAATTATCCCTCCATTACCCAATTTTTCATCATTTTATCTCCAACAATTGGACTAATTTCATTAATTCAATAGTTCAACTTTAGCCAATTAATTAAATAAATATGCAATATTTATTTGCTTAATTTCCCCCTTCTCACTAAAACCAATTAATTAGTTAAATCAGGTTTAACTAATTAATTCAGCCTATTAATTAATCTATCCCTACCCTAGGTAATTAAATAGTCATTATTTAATTGCCTACCCTAGCCTATATCATCCTAGCCTTAGGATTGATTAGATAAATCTTTATTTAATCAATCTTAACTTCTCACTAATCTATCTACTAATTTATTCCAGCCAGATTAATTAGGTTAACCACCCCAATTAACTTGGTCAAACCCTCATTAACACTTCTTCCCACATCCCATGAATAAAAAATTGATTTCCATGCCACATAAATCAATTTTTAATACACATTTGTCATAATCCTCATTAAATGCCTCTTACACCCCTTACACATGTCATACCTCATTAATATCCACTCTTCCCCAAAGGAATTTTAAATTTATTTTACCCTTCCCCATGTGAATTTTTAATTCACAAATAATCCACTACACTCCACCTCATTTATGAACCCCTCTTCCCAAGATGAATTAAAAATTCATCTTTATTCCTAGCCCTCCATTTTCTAAAATGAAATCTAGGCCCTCCACATCATCTTCATCCTCCACCACTGATCTCTCAAACCAATTTCAACCGTTGGATCAAAATCTCTCCAATATGCCTATAAATAACAACATCCTCCAAGCCATTTGATCATCTAGTTTCTAAGTAACGTTACCATGCCAAAATATCCTTTGAGCTAAGTAATTTATTGAGTTGCATTTGTAAGCTTGAGAGCATTTCACATCTCCTTTGAGTATCTAGGGTACATCTTGGAGTATTTGGGTGCAAGCTCCTTCACCCTTATGTGATTGGGTCTTCATATCAAGGTATAATCTCTTGTTTTGCATGCATTTAGTTTATATTTTTACCTTGATTTGGATTTCCTAATCACATTGGCATGCTCAGTGGGACCCACAAGGTCTCTATCTAACCATTTTGTGTGAGTTTTGTTGCTTTTTAGACATGCTTGTAGGTATTGGCACTATCTTCCTTCGTAGTGGCGCCATTTTATCTCTGCAGTGGCGCTATTTGGGGCTGTATTAGCGTTATTTTCACACGACACATCAAGCTCCTCTTAGTCTAAAATCTTTGTTTCTTTTTCTTGTTTCTTGGTGTTTTAGTATCTATAGCTCTTAGTTTTGAAGGTTTTTATACAGAGGCAAGGGGAAACTATGGCAAAATTTTCTTAAGGATCAAACATGTGCTCTTGTTTTTATCTTGTTTTAGTTTTCACTCATTAGACTATTTTATTGCTATATATTGTCCTTTAGATACCTAACAAGACTAATGAGACCCTTTTTTTATGCAGTCTAACTCCATGCTTGGTTAAGGGAACTTTTATTTTGCAGGTTTGACCAGTTCAAACTCATATCAGCGCTTTTGACACCCAGAATGACGCTATTTATCTGCTAACAATCAGGCTGTTTGACCTTGGCACAGAAGTACAATCATTTCCTTATTTTAGCACTATTTTTTTGGCTCTATTAGTAGTCTGAAATAGAGCGATCCTAAGTGTTAGCGCATTTTGTATCATCCTATAGTGCCTTTTATGTATTTAGTGCTATCTTGTATTTAAGCACTATCTGTATGTACTGGTAATGCTATATTCTAGGGCTGTCAGGTTCTGTCTTAGGTTCTGTCAACAGCACCATTTGCAGTTGATAGCAGTGCCATTTAGTATCTATTTTAGCGCTATTTACAGAGGTTAACCTCAGTTTCTATGTAGGGATTTATTGTTGTTTGTAGGTCATCACCAATTGAAATGTTTTGTTTGTCTAATAATAAACCCTGCAAAAAACTAGTTAGTGCTTAAAAAGAACCCTCACATATTAGTGTAAATAACATCTCAATTGGTGCACTAAAATTGATCATTGCTTTATCAAACAAACAACAAACAAACAAACATCTTCATTGGTGCTCATAAAAGAAAATCTTGTGTGCCTTAATGTAGAGAAACATTTGAATTTGGTGATCTAAAATTAACAAGTGTTTGCCAACAAATCTAGGAACATTTCAATTTTGGGCTTAAAAAGAACAACAAAAGTGCATCATAACTCATTGGTCTAAAAGGAACCACAAATCTGCATTTTTCACTCATCTAAACAAGAAAACAAATAAATTGTATGAAGTATTTTGTGATAGTGTTTGTGTGGTGAAAGTGTATGCTCTTCCCTCACACCATTGATGTTCTTGGGAATCAAAAGCTTCTCATAACACTTGCATAAATCACCCCCAACATAATCCAAGAGCTAAAAAATGAACCTTGTTTAGTGTAACCCAAGCACAAAAACATATGTATGCTCTCCCCTCACATCCTTGTATGAACTTGGGGATCAAAAGTATTTTTGTGCTTGTGTTGATTTTATTAAACCTTTAGAGGGCCTGCCACCCCACTTTGAAAGGTGGGAATGACTCAAACGGCAACAAGCTAAAGCCAAGCTCTTTCAAGCTGCTATATAAATAATGTGTTTGTGATGAAAGTTACAAGCAACAGGTATTGTTGTGTCATACCAATAGCCAACCTCCCCCAAAACCCTCCAAGGCATAACCCTTGAAGGCTAGGAGACTCCATAATGGAGAGTAGCATTGCCGCACATATGGCCACTTGAACAAATGCACTTACTACGAACCTTTGTTTTAGTGAGCCCAAAACCTTCTATTTGTTGACACAAAAGGGTAACCTTTGAAGCAGCCCCAATTCATGCGGTTCTTAGCCGAGGTAGTAGGGACAATCCTAAGGTTTGGTGAGGGGATGAGCCTTGGGAAACCTAGACCTTGGTATGCATGAGAAGTGAGTGCATTATAAGGGGGACCGATGCTACCAAGATCCTAGAGCTACTTGCTTTGAATAAGTGCAGCTAGGGGATTCAACAAATATTGTCCTATCCTCACCTTAGGTTGTACAAAGTTCTTGGTTAAAAATCTTTACATTTGTCACAAACAAATCTTTGCTTATTGTGTGCTACTATGCTTGAAGTGCTTTCAAAACCTTGCCAAGAAACAACAAAAATTCATTCAATCAAACTTCATAACCATAAGAATCCAAATTTGTCATCAAATCTATCTTTTTCAGAGCCTCAACCAACACTGACCTATTTCAGTGCTATCTTTGTCTATTTTTGGTACCATTTCACTTGTGTTTTGGCGCTATTTGCAGACTGGCCTACTTGAAACTGGGAAGAATTACATTGTGATCTTTAGCATCTGCTTAACCATTATCCATAATCACCTTCCCAAAAATCCATCAATATCCCATCCATTTTATTCTAAATTTTCCAAGCATACCTTCATTTTGACCTTAGAGAATTAATCATCATCAGACCCCTTGCTATACCATAATCCACTCAATTCCATGTCCGCTCATCCTCATTAATCTTTGCATACCTTTTGGACCAAACAAACATCCTTGTTACAAGAAATCATTCCCAAAATCTTTCCACTTCTCCCATCAAAAACATATCCAAAATCTTCTAAATCCAAACACCTATCAAAAAACCATCAACCAACATCCAAACCTCATCAATCCTTGAGCTAAAGCTAGATCTAGATTTCATCCTTTACATCATATTTTTCTTGAAGAGTCATTAGTCAACCTTTCAAGTAAAATAATCATCCTTCTTTGTGTAAGGTCATAAGTCTACCCCAAGCAAAGAGAAACATCCATTTATGCAACACAAAACTAGATCTTGCTTAAGCTCATTTGTTGACCTTCAAATCCTTTTCAAAAGCATCATCCTAATCTCTCATACCAAACATCTAGTTCATCTAAAGGTTTTACCCTTTAAATTAACATCAAAATCCCTTCTGTCAAATCATCCTCAAGCAAACTCCATCTATCATCTATCATTTTGGTCCAAATTTTTGTAAAAATCAATATCATCTACTCATTCATCCTTAGATTGACACTTTTTTGAGACTTATCTCTTAGAAGTGAAAATCTATCCTTTATCACACTACAATCATCCTTTCATCTTTTCCTTTACTCCATTCCATCACCACATCCTCTTTGGGTCCAACAAATCAATCCAAATTCTCTAAGGTCTCCATCCACCTTTCATCCACCTCAAAATCAAATCCATACACTTGCATGCCCATAACTAGATCACAACACAAGAAGAATCAAGCAATGACAAACTTTGGAAAACATATGGACATAGGGATGACTAACACCAATAACAACAACCTACCAATCGACCAAACATACAGCATACCTTTGGTCCTTCAAATCCTGACATATAATCCCAATGAAAATCCCTTCCATTTCTTGCAACCAGAACCACCACAACGACCCATCCAAAATGTCCCACCATTAGCCAAGATAATCAAGATATCTTGAACTTTACACAAGACCCCAACAACATGGACATGCTTGACAAAGTCCTAAGGTTGGATCCAAATAGATATCTTGACTACCTCCTCAAAATTGGTGCCCAACCACCCCACAACACAACATCGTCCCAACCATCCACCTCTAACAACAATCCTACCACTCAACCATCTACATCAAACACCCAACCTATCGTCTCTCAAACCTCAACTCCCACTGTATCTACCCCCCCCACAAACTCTAATGTTCCACATCTACAATTCCCACAAATGTCTCCAATCCTACCACCTCCCAACCCATCATCACATCCACTACCATAACTAACGTAAACTCTTCCATTCCGCAAATCGCCTTGGGAATCCAAGGGAATCCCATGCATGCAAGTGCTTCCACAAGTGTACCTCCACTCAACCCTCAAACCATAGCCTACATGAGACAATTATTTTCACAACCACCTTACAACATGACCAACCCATCCAATGTCAATGCATCTCATGCCAATCCATCCAACATCAACCCATCCAATGTCAACCCATCTAATCTCACATATCTACAAAATCTCGTAGTGTCATCAACATAATATAATCCCAATCCTCAAATACCTCCTCATATTCTCCAACAAATCCACGCTTACCAACAATATCTCGCACAACTCAACCAAAACACCACCCCACAGTATCAAAACACGATCCCCCAAAATCTCCAACATCAAATCCCACCCAATCTCCAACATCTCATCAATTAGTAAACCTACACGCCACAACCACCATCAACCACGGATCTAACAAGCATTGTACAAGCCTTGATTCAAAAGGTAGATGATATACAAATTGGGGGCAAGCACAAACATTATTCTTTTGACTATATTTGTTCCTATCTATTTGATTGAACCCTATACATGCCCCCTTTCCCCAAAAATTTTGAAATGCCCAAATTTGACAAGTACAAGGGAAAGGGAGACCCTAGGGATCATCTTAGGGAGTTCTACCTTGCTTGCTTAGAAGTCTCAAACAATGATACATATCTAATGAGACTGTTTCCAAGAAGCCTCGGTGGTCAAGCCGCTGAATGGTTCGCACATCTTCCCCTGGGCATTAGGTCTTTCCCTGAGCTCGTAGAAAATTTGTCAATCATTTCTCCTATAATTTCAAACATGAAATATCTATGATGGACCTTTGCAATACAAAACAAAAGAGTGAAGAATCCTTCGCTTCCTTCTTGTACAGGTGGAGAGGCTTAGCAAGCAAACTCCCTTGGCCAATTCTCAAGAAGCAATTAGTCACCATGTTTGTGACTAACCTAAATCAAGAAATAGGGTTTCATCTACAAATCCTTTATGCATCTACCTTTGAAGAAGTCATTAAAAAAGGTACTACCATAGAAAGGGCTCTTATCACCAAGGGATCGATCAAATTATACGACAACAAGCCCTACAGCAGCAGCAGCAACAACAACAACAACAACAACAACAATAACAAAGTCAATATTAACGTCCCCAATACAAACAACAACATGCAATCAAATGAAAAGTCACGCTTTTGGGGAAAGAACAAAAACACCCTGAATGATGGCGTCACTGATGTAAAGGCCATCCAACATGTACAAAATCAAACACCCTCAAGTACATATGCCACCAATGTAAATATCCCAAAGGGGCAATCTAAACAAAACAAACCTCGAAGACAATTCACACCTCTAGGGGAACCAATCGAGGATATCCTCGATAGATGTCTAAAGAAAGTTTTGATAACTCTCCCACCTATTAAGCCCCACCAAGAGAGTGAGCTCAAAGCTGCATGGTACAATGAAAATGATTATTGTGACTACCACCGCATTGTGGGCCATAAGATGGCTGATTGCATGAAATTAAAGCATTGTGTGCAAGACCTCATAGATCAGAATAAAGACCTCATAGATCAGAATAAATTCAATCTTGAGCAAAGCACCCAACCATCTCCCAATGCTAATCTAGGAGCTTACAAGGATCCACTGCCCAATCATAACAATGCCTCATCGATAATCAAGCCTACAATGTCACCCCACCTCCTGCATCATATGGCTGTATTGTAGGGTGAATATGTCTAACCATGTCAATACAATCACCATTCAGGCTCAAGCACCTGATTGCGCTATCACAACCCGTCATGGCCATGTATCCATCCACATAGCCCCTACCACTGATCAAATGCCCCCATCCATGTCAGATTCCCTACCTAATCGTCCAACTATGCATCCATCACCTACCAATAAATACAACCTCCTAGAACATCTAGGAAAGACCCCTATACAAATATCCATACTTGAGCTGCTTTGCACGTCACCTCTCCATAAAGAAGTCCTTGATAAGGCACTCTTGGAAACCCAAGTTCCCACCAACCTGAATGTGAATCAATTCCAAGCCATGGTGAGCCATATCGCCTCACCTCATCATCTCACCTTCTCATAAAAGGATCTTCCCACTTTCAAGAACTTACATAATGACGCCTTGCACATCGAAGTCTTCATCCACAAGCACATCATCAAGAGAGTCTTAATAGATGGTGTCTTAATTGATGGTGAAAACTGCTCCGCGGTAGTATCAGATCCCAAAAAAGTAAAAATAAAGGACGTATCTCCTAGTGAAAACCTTCACAAGGTGCTAGGAGATGGAAGCATGGGCCTACCTAAGATAGAGAAGGTATATCCTGACAGATCACTCGTCCTGGTGGAGCCAGCTCAAGAGATGAATCTTGGAACGAAAGAAGAGCCAAAATTCACCTTCAGGGTAGAATCTCTCAATGTAATAGAGAAGGAAAACTTCTTAACCTTCTTCAAACACATAAATCACAATTTTGCATGGACTTATGTAGACATACCAGGGCTCGATCCCACTTTGGTCATCCATCACCTTGCAGTAAGGCCTGATGCAAAACCAGTGAAACAAAAGATAAGAAAAATGAACCCTCAGGTGGCCCTCCTAGTCAAAGCAGAATTGAAGAAACTACTAGATGTCAGGTTCATCTGACCAATTGATTATCCTGAGTGGGTTTCCAACCTAGTACCAATAGCCAAACCTAATGGCTAAATCCGTTGTTGCACCGACTTCTGAGACCTTAACAAAGCCTGCCCGAAGGATGACTTCCCTTTACCAAACATTGACATGATAGTGGATCTTACGGCAGGACATGAGATGTTATCCCTAATGGATGGTTTTTCAGGGTATAATCAAATTAGGATCATAGAAGAGGACCAACATAAGAGAGCCTTTATATGTCCATGGGGGACATACTATTGAGTGGTAATGGCTTTTGGCTTGAAGAATGCTGTAGCAACATATCAATGAACCATGATTTTCATCTTCCATGATCTTTTCCACCACATCATGGAAGACTATGTGGATGACTTGCTAGGAAAATCAAAGACACCTGGATGTATTAGCAAAGATCTTCAACTGACTGGAGCAATACGATGTTCGCTTGAATCCAAAGAAATGTGTCTTTGGCATCACCTCTGGAAAACTTTTGGGATACATAGTCTCTAGAAGGGGAATTGAGGTAGACCCCGCAAAAGTCAAAGCCATCACTGAAATGCCTCCTCCAAAAACACTAAAATAGCTACAAAGTCGGCAAGGGAAACTCCAGTCCATTCATTAGTTTATTGCTCAACTTGCCGATAAATGTCAACCTTTCCAGCATCTACTCAGAAAGAATATAGCTTTTGTATGGGACAATCAGTTTCAGGCTACCTTCAACCAGTTAAAAGAATACCTAGCTAATCCCCCTATTTTGATTCTGCCAAGGTAAGGAAAGTCTCTCCTATTATATCTCTTAGCAACAAAAACAACTATTGGAGCCTTATTAGCACAGCATGATGAGCAAGGGAAGGGAAGAGCCATATATTACATCAGCTGCACCTTGATATCCTACAAGATAAACTATACACCAATTGAACGAGCATGTCTAGCCCTGGTCTTTACTTCACAAAAATTAAGACACTTCATGCTCAATCACAAAACTAAGCTCATCACCAAAATTGATCCACTAAAATATCTGCTAAATAGAGCTGCTCTTACTGGGAGAATGGCAAAATGGGTCATGATCCTCAGTGAATTTGACATTGAATTTATTGAGAGAAAGGCTATCAAAGGACAGGTTATCGCTGATCAGCTGGCTGAAGCACCCATTCCTGCAGAATATCCTACACTGGCAGAGTTCCCTAAAGAAACCATCTTAACAATAGCACTGGCAACAGAAACATGGAAAATGTACTTCAATGGATCATATACACACAGTGGCTCAGGGGCAAGCATCTTGTTTATTACCCCTCAAGGTGACACCATCCCCAAGTCATTCAAAATTACATTTCGATGTACCAACAACATGGTAGAGTATGAGGCCCTTATCATAGGTCTCTGAATGGCAATCAGATGGAGAATTGAGAAGCTGATAATGTATGGAGACTCCCAACTGGTCATCCAGCAAGTAAACAATGAGTACAACACTAAGGATGATAAACTCCTACCTTATAAAAAGATGCTTGATGACTTTAAAGACTATTTTGATGACATCCACTTTGAACAAATCCCAAGGCTAAATAACAAAGTTACAAACACCATGGAAACCATCGAATCCCTGGTCGACATGAAGAAAGATAGCAAGAAGTACGAGTTCTTGATAGAAGAGCTCCCTATTCCAGCATATGATGTTCCCCAATTAGAGCTAGTGTGCGAAGTCATTGGTCCCTTATCCCCATGGTATCAAGAAACTTATCTATATCTCCATGATAACATCATTCCCCCTAACCTATCTGCCTCACAATGAAAAACTTTCATCCGCCAAGCCTCCCCCTTCACTATTGTAGGAGATACCCTATACAAAAGGAGTCTTGATGACACACTTTTACAATGTTTAGACTCTAGGGAAGCTGAAGTGGCCTTGCAAGAGGTACATGAAGGCATTTGTGGGGCACATTCAAGTTGACCTACTCTCTCTAAAAAGATCCTGAGGACCAGATACTATTGGCCAGCCATGGAACGAGACGCCTACCAGTTTGTAAAAAAATGCCTGCCATGTCAATAGCATGGAGATCTCATTCATACACCAACACAAGAATTGCAACCAATCATGATGTCGTGGCCTTTCTCACAATGGGGGCTCGACCTCATAGGCAAAATCCATCCACCATCATCTAACGGCCAAAAATTCATCATCACAACTACCGAATACTTCACTAAGTGGGTGGAAGCAATACCACTCACCTTCACCACTGGAACACAGATATCCAAGTTCATCCTCCATTATATCATATGTCGTTATGGTATCCCTCATTCCATCATCACTGATAATGGAAAACCATTCAAGAACTAGGAAGTCAGCACTTTGTGTGAAAAATTCCAAATCCAACACCACTTCTCCACTCCATATTACCCTCAAGGAAATGGTCAAGCAGAAGCTTTAAATAAAACCATTCTCTACATTTTAAAGAAGATAGTTAATGAAGTCGACCGTGACTAGCACCTCCAGCTCAATCCCACCCTATGGGCTTATCGTACAAGCATCCGTACGCCCATAGGAGCCACTCCATATTCCCTTGTATTTGGATCTGAAGCCATTTTACCTATTGAGGTCGAGCTCCCATCCCTAAGAGTATCTCTACAAAATATAATCAATGATGAGGAATATCGAGTCACAAGGTTGCATGAGCTAGAATTACTGGACGAGAAACGTCTGGATGCATTGAACCACCTGCAGGCCTATCAAAATAGCCTCAGAAGAAGCTATCACAAGAAAATCAAGAACCAAAAATTTGAAGTAGGTGACCTTGTCCTTATGGAAAACCAGAAAAACTTGCAGGAGCACCCTAAGAAAGGAAAAATTGAGCCCAATTGGCTAGGGCCTTATGTCATCATAGCCAGCTACGGATCTGGAGCATACCAACTTGCAACACCTGAGGGGAAGCCTCTGGATAATCCTATGAACATTCTACACCTGAAGAAATTCTACGCATAACCCATCGAGTACCCCAAGCGAAAAAAAATTAAGAAAAACCTGAGTGCAATAAAGACTTCCAAAGGTGAAAATCACTTCGGTGATGCCTTGGTGAAAAACTATCTCAAGCACGATGTGTAGTGGCCGGTTCCACCATCTCATAAGTCCCTTCTCCATCGCAAACACTCCACGCCAAAATCACCTTCCATGGCTTGGAATCTGGAAACATCAGTTACCCACCCAAGGCTATCATCACAGTATAAAGATCCTTGTAAGCTTCCTTTTGTACAGCTAAAAATCAAAAAATCTAGAAATAATAGAAAATAAAAAAATCCAAAAATAGTAGAAAATCACAAAATCGAAAAACAATCAAAAAATTAAAAAATCAAGAAAAACCCGAGTGCAATAAAGACTTCCAATGGTGAAAATAACTTCGGTGATGCCTTGGATTGGTACCGTGGTGAAAACCTGTCTCAAGGGCCATGTGTAGTGCTTGGTTCCACCATCTCATAAGTCATTTCTCCATCGCAAACACTCCATGCCAAAATCACCTTCCATGGCTTGGAATCTAGAAACATCAGTTACCCACCCTGCATCTCCCCACCCAAGGCTCTCATCATAGTATAAAGATCCTTGTAAGCTTCCTTTTGTACAACTAAAAATCAAAAAATCAAAAAACAATAGAAAATCAAAAAATCCAAAAGCAATAGAAAATCACAAAATCCAAAAACAATAGAAAAATAAAAAAATCCAAAAACAATAGAAAAATCAAAAAATCCAAAAACAATAGAAAATCAAAAAATCAAAAAACAATAGAAAATCACAAAATACAAAAACAATAGAAAAATCAAAAAATCCAAAAACAATAGAAAATCACAAAATCCAAAAATAATAGAAAAATAAAAAAATCCAAAAACAATAGAAAATCAAAAAATCTAAAAACAATAGAAAAATAAAAAAATCTAAAAACAATAGAAAATCACAAAATCCAAAAAAAAACATTAAGAAAATCCAAAAATCCAAAAAATACCCCAAAATAGATCAATCGTATAACTACCTAAGAAAGATACAATACCTGAATAAGCACCTTCTGGTACCAAATCAATAAACCTATCACCCCCATGCAACTCACACCTCATCACCCAAGTTCATCATAGATATCTTTTAGATCCTTTCTAACGATTCGCTGCAAATCACCCCCATGCATCAATCCATAACAATACTCTCTATAACTCATGACCATCAACATCCATCAACCCTTAGCATCACACCCATCCTAAACCATTCCCACATCATCAAGTCTTTCCAGAACTACATATTCATCTCACCCACATCTTGAAAGTACCTTGATCCCGTGGACACAAGCTATGTAGGCAGTCTAGAATACGAAGGAAGTATCCAATACTCAGGTACATAAGATGCACCCATCCAACCCGTTTGGATGGTCCCCATTCACTAAGCTTGCTGGACCCAACAAATGATACACATGCCAGGTATACGCTTGAAACATGGTCCCTAACACAAAAATCATCCATCAACATACCAACTATAAGTCAACACATGGCCTGACTATACTTTTGTCCATCTTCCAAAAATTATTCAATAACATCCAACTGATTCACGTCCTAGGATATATCATTCCTACAATGGACAAGAATCTGTCATCCTATCAACACTAATCTTGGCAAGAGCACACAATGGCTATTTGTATCTTTTTGTTGGTCTTTTTGATTATTGATTTTTATCTCCTTGTCTCGCTCTAGGTCAATTCCAAAGTTACCTTGATCTCATCATATCATGGTCAGTAGAGGACAGCACCTAGAGTGGACATGGTCAGTGCTTTTGTATGTTGTGCTTGTGGGTTGCTTTCATTGACTTCAGGGATAGTATTCATATCTTGAAGACGGGGTCAGTTCTAGCATGTTGTGCCTCATTTACATATACTGGAAGCAATACCTTATATGTGCTGTGAGTATCAATGGCTATGAGTCCCCTTCTTTGGCTAGGCAAGGTTATACTACCTTGGAAATCCATGGCATCAACCTATTGTTTGTGGGTCTAGTCCATGCAATCGTGGGATACACACATCAACACTTAGGTCATCTCATACCTTTGTGGAAGGCATCCTACATTGCTATAATAAACTAAGAAATGCTCTTAATTAATGTTATGCAACTACTGTTACTAGCTCAAATCATCCTGCTAATCATTTATTCAACTATACTATCTGGGCCTAGATTTTGTAATCCCCTAGCTTAACCCCCCTCTCCCAAATCCCCTCACTAATCCCACTCCTCCAACTTATTCTCACCTAACACATCCTAAGCCAAAGTAAATCCCCCCTCAATGACGTGGTGTCTTATGACCTAACAATTTCCTCAATTCCCACCCCACCCCTCCCCAATCTAGCCACAACCAATCATATCCGTACCCAATCTATCAACCCTTATCCTCTCCCCATCTATTCCCCTATCACTAAGCCCCACCACCCAGGGTTAAACAAAGAACATCATGTGTATCAAGACTTAATCATCTCATATATCATTTAGTTTGCATATCATAATCATTTACTTTGCATTTCATAATCACTTAGGTGCATTTTAGAATCATTTAGTTGCATATCATAATCATTTACTTTACATTTCATAATCACTTAGGTGTATTGTATAATCATTTAGTTTGCATTTCATAATCACTTAGGTACATTTTATAATCATTTAGTTTGCATTCCATAATCATTTAATTTGCATTTCATAATCATTACATTGCATTTCATAATCATTTAGTGTCATAATCATAATCATTTAGTTTGCATTTCATAATCACTTAGGTGCATTTTATAATCATTTAGTTTGCATTCCATAATCATTTAATTTGCATTTCATAAGCATTACATTGCATTTCATAATCATTTAGTGTCATAGCATAATCATTTAGTTACATTTCATAATCATTTAGTGTCATAATCATAATCATTTAGTTGCATTTCATAACCATCTAGTTGTATATTCATATTTCCATGCATAACATGTGTTTATTAAGATAACCATATATTTCCATTGCATTACATTTTACATCCATAATAAATGTTTATTAATCTGAACATTTATTTGCATTCTACATCATAGTCCATAAATCACAAACATACATATATCAAAATAAGTAAACTATCATTACATCTATCATATTACAGCAATAGGTACATCCATAACATCGACATAATACATCTCATAAACACAACACATCCATAGCATCTCATAAAATCATCACATCATCACAATATGCATAATCTTTAAAGCATACTACGTCCATCAACATAAGCATTATCATAATCATATAAAAGCATCATAAACAAACATATAGGCCATCAAAAAGCATCATCTCATATATCATCATCGCAAAAATATAAATCGCTCATGTACATGCATAAAAAAATATATGTCATGATACAATGCCTCTAAGGGCCAAAATGATACAACTGTCAACCCTGAATAGTAGAGCCTCTCTTTGACTTAGTAGGGGATCTTGGTCATGGCAGTGGCTATGGATGTGGCTGCGGCTGCATCTAAGCTTGTACCTATGTAGCCTGCTGGGGCACCTATGATGGGGGACCCATCAGCTGTTGAACAAATTGAACCAATCTAGATCTGTGTGACCTAGACATCCTGGATCTGCTAAGCTAAATATAACTTGGTACACGCTGCTCTGTAGGCACTGCCACCTAATAGGCACCCTAATAATAATCTGCCCATCCTCTAGCCTCTACTAGTTGTACCTGTACCTGAGATAACTGTGTCTGCATTAGTGTCAAAACTGGGCCCATACCGGCACCCGTAGCCTGTAAACTAGCCACCATATCCTCTGCCTACCGAGCTCTCAAAAGTGTAGCATCCCACTCTCTTGTCAAAATGGCTATCTCACCCTATGCCTGGGCTAACTGTGCCTATAGTACACCCACCTGTCCATCTATACCGTCTAATAGTGCAACTGTGCCTCGCATTTGCACTAACTCTGCATCACAACTCTGTAAAGCCTCCTGCAGGATGGCAACCTGTCCCCGTAGGGTCTCAATCTCCTCCTCCTCTCCACTCCAAGGCCGCCGATGAGATGAAAACCATTGAGGCCTTGAACCTCCACCTACCGCTAAAGTGCCCGCCTCTAGACTAGAAGCCTGTTGTCCTGCTACAATAGCCTGCTGCTAAGTACTGTGATACCTGTGGTGGGGGTAAAACATCTCTACCTCCTCCAACCTTCACAAGATAGTCTGCAATAATCTCCTCTCCCTCCTCTAAGAAATCATCTCCATCAGAATCATCATCCACATCCTCCTCTGACTCCTCATCTCTTGATGCTGCCGCCCCCTCTAGGGGGACTACCTCCTCTATAGGGTTTGTGAACCATGTAGGCTGCCACATCCGCCACCATGTCTCATAGGTAGGAGTAGTGCTTGTATCTCTAACCTCACTTTGCCAATCCCACATCAACGGCTCCAAAGCCACAAAATCCTCTAAGGTAACCTGAGGCTGTATGGCTGGAGGCCAATAACGGGCATCCTGACAGGTCCATACAAAAGTTGCCATTGGCTGTGGAACATCCTGTCGTAGCCCAAACTGCCGCATAACTCGTGACGGTAGATACATATCGATAGTATGGTCCCCCGACCTATCGGGTAGCGCTACTAGAATGTGTAGGCATGTGAACATCGTCATTTGGCTAGGACTCTACTCCGATGTATGGTCGCTAGGTAACCTGAATGACATCATCCAAAACCTGTCTCCAATATCGAACCTGCTCGATGTATGTATACTCGGTATCTTGATACAAGAAAAAAAAGGCCTCAAACTAATAACAATAGTACCCACATCTTGTCCGAGTGATTAGAATATGCTCCCAGAACCATACATGAAGAAAAGTAACTCCAGATGATAGAGCTGAATCATGGTGATAAACAACTGTATGCATCTCATGATAAAGTTGCACCAACATTGCCGGTCCCTAAGCATACACTGTCTCATGTCAGACCATCCCCTCAATGACCTCTCCCCATCAAATCAAAAATCCCCTACCTCTCCTATCTGGCATCACTATGCCACCGACCAGTGCACATAGGAATAAAGCAAAGTGATCTGCACTCGCCGCCAGTGTCCCCTCATAGCTCATCTCCCTCCTATTTGCTGACAAAACAATGTGATTGCAACCAAATACTCTAACTAGGGCCCTCTATCCCCTCCTCGTGTCATATGTCACCCAATGACCATGAATCGGTATCTTGAGGATGCGATAAACATCCTCAAGAGTGATGGTGATCTCACCAGTAGGAAGCAAAAATGAACAAGTCTCTGGCCGATACCACTCTACAACAGCTGTAATCAGAGCTCTATGAGCTCGCAGCACCAGCATCAATGTAGCTATCATTATTTTTCCACAGTCCATGATGCTGTATGTGAGTGTTTCTAGATTTGACTGTGTAACTTCTTTTTACTCAACATTTTAGATCACACTCAGTGATCCATCATCAGGAGAATGAGAGCAAGAGAGGAGAACAACAAATGATAAACTTGCAGACTAAAGCACCATAAAAAGAGGGAGGTAGAGGGGACACGGATGCCTAGGGATGCCTCGAGGAAGGGGGAACAACCACACATCCAAAGAAATGTTATCTCCCCTTCTCTCGTTATCTCCCTCTTGTTTTGACCTTCCTTCTACCTATGTTCCTCTCACCCATTGAGTTAGTTGGACCTTTGTGTCTTGTCTTCACCTTGTTAGCCTTTTTTTACTTTATCTTGCTTCATTCTTTCCTTTATGTGTCTTCTCCCTCCTTCTTATCTTCTTTAATGTTTTTTGAGTCTTATACAGGTACTCTTCTTATATATATATATATATATATATATATATTCATGTTTTCTCGTTCTTTTATTGTTATTCCTCTGTCCTCTTTTTTCATTTATAAGTATTCTATTTATTAGTTTTAGGTCTTTTTTCTTCTCTCTTCCCTTTGAATTTTTCTAGGTTTTTTGTTTATTTTTTGCTTTGGTTTCATTCATATTTCCTTTGTACTTTTTTTATATTCAATTTTTTGGGGCTTGAGTTCATTCACTTTTTTCTCTTTTTCTTTATTTTCCTTTTTTATTATTTTTTATTTGATCTTTTTTCTCATTCATATTGCATTTTGTTATCCTTCTAGCTCTCATAATTTTCCTTATTTTCTTCTCCTTGTTATATTTTCTGCCTTTTGAATTTTATTTTATTTTATTTATTTTTGGTTATTTTTCTTTTTCATATATTTTTATTAACCTTAATGGAAACATTTTTCCTTCATGTATTTTTTAAGATTCAAATTTGTATTTCATTGTCCTCTTTACATTTTTAACTATTTTTTATAACTCTTTATTTTATTTTACTTTTATTTCTTATAGCAAGGTTTTTATATCCTCTTTATCTATTCTCATATCAGCATAGTTATAACATTTCTTTGGATGTGTGGTTGTTCCCCCTTCCTTAAGGCATCCCAAGGCATCTGTGTCCCCTCTACCTCCCTCTTTTTATGGTGCTTTAGTTTGCAAGTTTATCATTTGTTGTTCTCCTCTCTTGCTCTCATTCTCCTGATGATGGATCACTGAGTGTGATCTGAAACATTGAGTAAAAAGAAGTTACACAGTCAAATCTAGAAACACTCACATACATCAATGTCGCTGTCAAAAGCCCTAACCTTGCTAGTCGAGCCTGAGTGGCATCATCAAAGTGATCAAATAACACCATCACAACTGGCACACATCACTCCCATGAGGACACTATAAATGACCTCGTATCCTGCATCCATGGTTTTCTGGTCAAAAACCCACCTATCTTTTCCAAAATCCATGCTTTCTTCTACTGTTGAAAGCCAAAAACATTTTGGCGCCACAACAGACCACATTTTGCACCATTTCTAATGATGGCACCACCCACATTTTCACATGGCACCAATTCACAAGATAGCACCACTACGCAACCCTTTTCACGTCATTCAAACAAATGGCGCTACCCTTCCATTTGGCACCACCCTTCCCGACAGTACTGATATCAAGTATCGCGCTAGTCTTTCACATCGTGCTAATCTTCAAGATAGCGCCATTACCCAGCATAGCACTAATCTGAAAGATAGGGCTACCCTACCTCCTATTTGGCACCAAAATGCCAAATCCTAAACCCTACACAACATTGTGCTAATACAGGGGATGGTGCCAAAATGATAAACATATGGCACCAATCCATCCCTACTCTACCCTAGCGGATAGCGCCAATCTAGAGGATAGCACTAATCTGCTCCCCTTTAGTGCCGCACAATCTTACAATAGCGCCAAAACCGCAATCCCAAATTCCTAAAGCAAAAAAATGTGATAAAATAAAAAAATGACAAAGCTAGGGTTAGGCCCTACCTGGGGTCTAGCCTATGGTGCCTGGCCATATGATCGGAAATGCTCAAAAATGTCTATATCACGGGAATCTAGGATTGTGGTTTGCCATCTCTGCTTTGCTCCTTCTCAAAAACTCTGTTGGTGCCTGCATAAACATTCAAATTTCAAGTATTCATTCATACGCACTTTTCAAGAAAACCCAAAAAATTCTAGTCCTTCGGCCTATAAATTGCATGCATGTATCTTTGTATATGCATTGGTGTTTGTATGTACATTTGAATGTACAAGTGCAGATATACATTGGCGAGCTTGAAAATAATGTTCAATCGGCTTTAAAAGTGCAAAAATTGGTTGTATGCATCTTTGTATGCATATCGGGCTTGTATATGCAATTCCGGCCGTGAAAAGTGGATGAACATTAAAGGTTCCATCGCAGACTCTGGGAATATTCTGTGCTTGTATACGAGGGTTTGCATGTATATTTTGTTTGTATGTTTGAATATACAAGTGCACATGCAAAAAGGAAACATACAAAGTAATATACAAAGCGCATATACAAGGAAATGTGCAAGGGACAATGTACATTGGCAGGCGCGAAGGTGAATGTATATCTGATATACATTGGATACATGCAAGGTAAGAACCAAAGGGTGGGGTCCACCAGTTGCATGCAAAGGCGATTGTATGTTAGCACATGCAATCAAACATACAAGGGTATATACATTCCTAATATGCAAGGCCCGAACTTGAAATGAATATGCATTCTAGTTGATAAAGGCAGAAGTCCAATTGTATGTATGTTTCGCTTGTATATTACATTTGTACAATGCGATATACAAGGCTGATATACAAAGGTAAGACATACAACTCGGATGCGAAAGGAAAAGTTTATTGTGGTGGATAAGTGGTTGGGGTCCGCAGGTTGTATGTAGTGCATTGTATGTGCGATATACAATGCAAGATACAAGATGCAAATACAAGCCAGAATTCAAAAGTTGTTCTAATCTAATCGATAGATGAGCTGGAGTCTGCATTGTATGTATATTGCATTTATACAATGCGATATACAAAGTGATATGCAAAAGGGAAGATACAAGCCGGACCCGAATGCGATTGCAAAGTGCTTCATAAGGATTTGGGGTCCGTGCCTTGTATGTGTTGTGGTTGTATGTATATGCATTTGCATATGCAAAGGCGAAAATGGTAAAATGGTGAAAAAGGAAAAATGGAGGAGGGAAAAGTCAGCGATAGGGAAATGCACCTACATGGCACATTTTAATTGGCTAATGACTTTTCAGCATGATTTGTGGCCGTAGATCTCAGCGATAGGAAGGAAATTGATAGCCCATTTTTGAGTGCTTGAGGAAGGAGGATTTTTGTGTTCACTGCATCATTTTCGAGTGGGAAAAAACTTCAGAGACATGCAAACCATTGCTACATTTCAAAATGGGTAGGTTGGCCATTAATGGTGAAGTTGCAAGAGGTATGGGTCTTGATTGACAGGCTGACTACCATTTTCAATGAAAAATCTCCAGACAGCGGCACATCTCCCAATCTCACCTGCTCATTCCTCTCCTTCTCTCAGCCGCATTCAATATTTTGGGTGCCATTCTCATGGTGCAGTGTATCTGGAGAAATTTTTGGAAATGACCATTGTACTTGATTACTGAGTACACGTTTTTGCTATATAGCGAACTGTGTTACTCATTTTCTGGTTATTGAAGACTTGGGCAAAATTTTGGAGAAAATAATGAAGAACAAAGCCTTTCTGGGTTGTTTTGTCTCTTTTAGAGTTTATGAGTTGCATTTTGAATGCACATTGCACATATTTTCAGTTTCATTGTTGTTTTATATGAAAAATGCATTGTTGCATGTGTTCAACTGTTTGTCTCCATTTGTTGTATGCATGCCTTCTTTTGAATCTAGTTGCTAAGGGTTCCTCAGATTCTAGAATATAGACTTTTTGTATTGCATGCTTGATCTTTTGACTTACATTCAAGGAGTGGATTAAACTATTTTAGGTTAAGTATGAAGAAGAATGTATGTCAGCTGGGATATGTGTAAGTAGAAACAACTAAATACTCGTCCTTGGGTGGTGTTTGTAAGGCAGATACCAATCTAACCCCTTGAAACTTGAATGTCAGTGCAAATCATTCATTTGTATATGTCTAGTTGACTCCTTGCCCTAAGATAGGCACCAGTCTGCTCCCTGTGTAGTAGTTATGATCCAAAACCCCCTGTCTTGCATCCAAAATTTAAAACAAATCCTTTCAAAGCTTCAACCTGTTAGTTGTAGGAGTAGGAATAGGACCCCTGCATACTCTCATCCTCAACTAGTTAGATATGTCCAAGAACACTACCAAACTTGTGATTTATCATAAAAATCTTGGTCTATACATGAGAGTATTCTGTCTATTGTTGTAAAGCTAAATCTTTTTGTCATTGGGTGAGTCAAGGTTAAATCTTTAGCTATAGGGATGCCTCCCTTGGTGCGGTAGAACCAGAAGTGAAGGGGAGGCAGCTCATACAACCTCTTGTATTTGTTGGCCAGATCTGCCTGTGCATTGGAGCTGGCAAACCCTCTGTCGATCTAGAGAGAAAAACCCAACAAACTTAATGTGTGCAAATGTGGCACCCTTAGGGCCCACTATTCTAAATATAGTAAGCCATGTCATCCTTCTACACACTTTTTCCCCTCCAGGCTGTAGATCACAACCTTTTTCCTCCATTTTTCTTCTTGTCATCTTGTTTTTCCATCCTCTATCCAACTTTCACTCCCATCGCATCCTTTCGAGAGTTTGCCTGAAAAAAAAAAAAAAAATTTCACCGACCTCTCGAGGGGACATCCCTCACCCATTCCATTCCTTCCCGGCAACTGGGGTATATTTTTTTTTGACCTGACACCACCTCCCTAAACATACCTATTCCCTTCCTAAACAATTAATTAAATTTTTATTTAATTAATTATCCCTCCATCACCCAATTTTTCATCATTCTATCTCCAACAATTAGATTAATTTTATTAATTCAATAGTTCAACTTTAGCCAATTAATTAAATAAATATGCAATATTTATTTGGTTAATTTCCCCCTTGTCACTAAAGCCAATTAATTAGTTAAATCAGGTTTAACTAATTAATTCAGCCTATTAATTAATCTATCCCTACCCTAGGTAATTCAATAGTCATTATTTAATTGCCTACCCTAGCCTATATCATCCTAGCCTTAGGATTGATTAAATAAATCCTTATTTAATCAATCTTAACTTCTCACTAATCCATCTACTAATTTATTCCAGCCAGATTAATTAGGTTAACCACCCCAATTAACTTGGTCAAACCCTCATTAACACTTCTCCCCACATCCCATAAATAAAAAATTGATTTTCATGCCACATAAATCAATTTTTAATACACATTTGTCATAATCCTCATTAAATACCTCTTACACCCCTTACACATGTCATACCTCATTAATATCCACTCTTCCCCAAAGGAATTTTAAATTTATTTTACCCTTCCCCATGTAAATTTTTAATTCACAAATAATCCACTACACTCCACCTCATTTATGAACCCCTCTTCCCAAGATGAATTAAAAATTCATCTGTATTCCTAGCCCTCCATTTTCCAAGATGAAATCTAGGCCCTCCACATCATCTTCATCCTCCACCACTAATCTCTCAAATCAATTTCAACCATTGGATCAAAATCTCTCCAAAATGCCTATAAATAACAACATCCTCCAAGCCATTTGATCATCTAGTTTCTAAGTAATGTTACTGTGCCAAAATATCCTTTGAGCTAAGCAATTTATTGAGTTGTATTTGTAAGCTTGAGAGCATTTCACATCTCCTTTGAGTATCTAGGGTACATCTTGGAGTATTTGGGTACAAGCTCCTTCACCCTTATGGGATTGGGTCTTCATATCAAGGTATAATCTCTTGTTTTGCATGCATTTGGTTTATATTTTTACCTCGATTTGGATTTCCTAATCACAATTCCAATAAAGTATATGATTAGATCCTGATATATATTTCTTCAAGTATGATACATGGAAAACATTGTGCATTCTAGCAAGAGATGGTGGTAGAGCTATCATTTAAGCAACAAGATTAACCACTTCTAGGACTTCAAAAGGTCCAACATATCTAGGTGAACTAGTTTGGAAAACTTTCCAAACTTAATTGGACTCTTATGTGGTTTGACTCTTAAGAGAACTTTATCTCCTACTAAAAATTATCGGGGTGTTCATTTGGCATTAAGATAGCTTTTCTATCATTTGCTTCTGCCAATCTTTTCCTGATCAACTTTACTTGCTTTTCTTTCTCTGAAAGCATTTCTAGCCCAAGGCAAATCATATCTTTTAGCTTATCCTAGCTTATAGGAGTTTGACACTTCCTACCGTATAATGTTTCAAAGGAAGCCATCTTAATTACAAAATGATAAGAGTTATTATATGCAAATTCAACTAGTGAAGATATTCTTCCCACTTATACTGCTGATCCATGCAATACATCCTCAACAAATCCTCCAGTATTTGATTAACTCTCTTAGTTTGACCATTCATCTCTAGATGATAGGTTGAGCTTATATTCAATTGTGTTCCCAAAGTTGAAAACAAGGTCTGCCAAAACCTTGAAGTTATTTGAGCATCTCTATCTGAGATTATCTTTCCAGGAATTCCATGCAATCTAAAAACTTCTTGTATGAATTGCTTGGCTAAAATAGGTGCTCCATCTATAAGGTTATCGAGTATAAAATGAGCTACCTTAGAAAATTTATCCACCACTACAAGAATAGTATCATGCTTATAGCGTGACATAGACAATCCCTAGACAAAATCTATACTGATCACCTGCCATTTCCATTCAGGAATATCATGAGGATACAAAAGTCCTACCAGATACTAGTGTTCAGCCTTAACTCGCTAAAACTCTAGACATCTTGCCACAAATCTCACAAACTCATTCTTCATTCCCTTCCAAAAATATAAGGGTTTCACATCAGCTAACTATAATTGTAAAATAAATCAAAACATAAATCAAACAGTCACACAATCAAGTAAAATAAGATGAAATCAAAACAACTAAAACATCATTGAAACTTAAAACAAATTTCATCCTAATTGCACTCCATTGCTCTCCTCTTTTCCGCCTTGGGAGAAATGGCACAAATGAAGCTTTCTCTTAGATTTTCGATAGCACAATCATGTAAAATTTCAATATAGTTTCTTCTCATTCTCTGAGGTGTTAGAGGAAGAAAAGCAAAATGATGGGTTTATATAGATTTTTGGTGGAAGAGAAGTTGGGAAAGTTTCCATTATTTAACAGAAGATCATTTGAAGTTAATTGATGAAGATTGGGGAAAGTTTCCATTATGAAGAGGAGGTGGAAGATAGAGTTGCGAAAAGAAGAGAGAGAAGAGTGAGAAATGAATATGGTAAGTTTATTTCTAATTAATTAAAATAATATTTAATTAATTTGTGGCATAAATAATTAAATAAATAAATAATAAATATTTATTTAATTATAGAAGAAAAGGTTAAATAAATAAATAAATATAAAAATTTATTTAATTTGGAGGAAAATTTAGACAAGGTTAATTAAATAAATATAAACATTTATTTAACTATGGAGGGAATTATCTAGGGCAATTTTTTAGTGTCTACATTTTGCCCCTCTTTGAGACAATGCTTTTTATAGCGTTGTTTCAAAGAAATTGTTGACATGCCCCAGTGAAATGAAGAGATGAATGAAAGATGCCCCCTCGGGAGTTTGGACAGAAGAATGAAATTGTGAAGGAGAAACTCATGAAAGGGAGAAGAAAGATGAGATGGAGATGGAGGAAGAAGAAAAATGAAATATGTGGAACAATAATAAAGTATGGTGAGGGATGGTGAGAATATAGTGAATGCGTATTGATGTCACAAAATGGAGAGACAGATGGATAGAGATGGATGCGCATGGATAGTGCTTGCTATTTTGTACTAATTTTTATCATCATAGAGCATTTATTTTATAAGATGGATATATGCATACTAGGTATGATGGACCATAGTAGCTTTGGTATCCATTGTATGAATTGATGACTCTACAAACAAAGAACCTTGAATATTCCCATCTATACTAAGATGTAGTAAACCTTGTTGGAACATGTGAAGAATTGTCATTCTAACCATGATAGTCTTGATGCCCTTAGATGCAGTTTGATCTTGTAGGTACATAGACTATTAGATAATGTTAGAATTGAATACCACACATACAAGGAACATTTGTTGCCCCAGTGATGCCATAGAAACACTCCATAAACACATCAAATGAAATGGACTAACAATATCCCATTCTACTATTTGCCACCTACTAGGATGTTGATCCTAGAGATTTTGAGTCCTTATAGAAATGAGAGCTTAAGATAAATCAAGATAAAAGACATAGATATGATAACACACACAAGAAAACAAGCAAGCATGCCCAAATGATTAAAAAACAAATAAGATATTGTCTCTATTAAGCTGTAAACCCGTGACTGATTGATCAAGGATTTATTGGATAGGGTGAGGATAATGTTGTCATTGTGGGGAATGATATATCCCTAGAACAACATAAGGATGCGTGAATGATATATCCTGTTGATGATGATTGGATAAATGATTAATTGATTGGTTTGACATCAAGGTTGGAACAAAACCAAAGTATGTGTTTGAATGATTGGCTAGATTACTCGATTGGATTGGTATGGATTAAAAATGGCATGCCTTTGGATTTATTTCTTGAATTTTTGGAAGGTTATGATTTTTTTGAATTTTCTAAATGTTTTTAGATTTTTTGGATGTTATGATTTTTTTGGAGTTTTGTAATTTTTTATACTTTTGGATTTTCAGATGTTAAGATTTTTTTGGAGTTTTGAAATGTTTTGATGTTTTTTCGATTTTTGTAATGTTGTGATTTTTTTGGATTTTTGGAGTGGTAGGTGAATGGGATGGACTATGATAGATGGATGAAGTGAGAGTTGGAAAATTTATTATGAATTGAGATGGAAGCTGGGTGGATCATATGTGCTTGAGTACTGGATACTTCCTTCATATTCCAGACTACCTGTGTACCCTATATCCATAGGATCAAGGCACATTATGATGATGATGATGATGATATGTAGTTCTTATTTGTGATGATGATATGGGATGTTTATGATGTTGATGATTTTTGGGATTTTTGAGTTTTTTAAAATGTTTTTGGATTTTGAGGATGTTTTAATTTTTTTGTGGATTTTCTAAATGTTATTGAATTTTTAGGATGTTTTGATTTTTTTTTTTAATTTTTTGAATTTTCTAAATGTTTTTGTATTTTTGAAGATGTTTTGAATTTTTTGATTTTTCTAGATTTTCTACTTTCTACTGTATAAGGATCCATTCCTGGACATAGGTTAAGGAAACATGCCCCCATTCAAGTAGAAGTTTTATTATGGATAACAATGGATGAATTGATCATGGATGATACTAATGGATCACCATTGATACCAACGACTTCCAAGACATGATAGATGGGAAAGTGGAAATGCACAGGTCAACAATTTTATTATGAGTGGATGGGGATTTTTTTTGGAATGAGATGGAATGAGATGGAATAAGATGGATGCAAGACTTATAAGATGGTGGATGCTGACTCTACACATAGCACCTATTTGCTAGGTTTTCACTATGGTACTTATCCAAGGTGCCTATTTACCAAGTTTTCACCAGAGGACAAATGATTTTTCTTTACTATTTTTTTTCCAATTTTTTTGTATTTTGTATTTTTTTGATTTTTTTATATTTTCTAGGAATACTCTGAGGATCAAGCATAGAACTTCTTGAGATGAACATTGTTGATGGGTTCATCTAAGGGAATGCCTTCAGGTGTTGACAAAGTGTAAGCTCCTGATCCATAGACTGCTGTGACAACAAAAGGACCCAACCAATTGGGCTCAAAGTTACCTTTCTTATCTCTATCATGTTGGTTTCTCTAATTTTCTTTAAGTACAAGATCACCTATCTAAAACCTTCTTTCCTTGATCTTCTTGTTACAGTTATGATTAAGGTAGTTTTGATATACTTGAAGATGATTGAGTGCTGTGAGACACCTTTCGTCTAGTAACTCTAGCTCATGCAACTTAGAAATTTTGTACTCCTCTTCATCTATGAGATGTTACATAGATACTCTGAGAGATGGGATCTCAACCTTGATGGCTAAAATGGCTTCAGTATAATAGACTAAGGCAAATGGGGTAGCACTGATTGGAGTTCTGATACTAGTACGGTAGGCCAATAAGGTAGGATTGAGCTACAAATGCCAATCATGACCAGCTTCATTGAGTGTTTTCTTGAGGATTTTCAATATGATTTTGTTGGAAGCCTCAGCTTGGTCATTATTCTATGGATAGTATGGGGTGGAGAAGTGATGTTGAATATTGTATTGTGTGCATAAAGCATAGACGTCTTGGTTCTTAAATGGTCTACCATTATCAATGACTATAGCTTGGGGAATACCATACTGACAAATGATATAGTTCAAGATAAACTTAGATATTTCCTTGCCAGTGATATAGGTCATAGGAATGGCTTCTACCCACTTTGTAAAATAGTTAGTGGCTGTAATGATGAACTTATGGCCATTGGAAGATGATGGATGGATTTTACCCACGAGGTCGAGTCCCCACTGTGAAAAAGGCCATGGAGTCGTAATAGGTTGTAGCTCTTGTGCTGGTGCATGAATCAAATCTCCATGCTACTGGCACTATAGACATTTCTCAGAAAAGTGATGTGCATCTTGTTCCATAGTAGGCCAATAGTATCCGGTATAGAGCAACTTCTTAACTAGAGTAGGACCGGTGGGATGTGATCCATAAACACCTTCGTGTATGTTTCTTAAGGTAGCGTTAGCTTCATCCAAGTTAAGAAATCTAAGAAGGATACCATCGAGACTCTTGTAGTAAAGGGTATCACCCATAATAATGAAATGAGAGGCTCGACAGATGAAGGTTTTGTGTTGGGTATAGGTAAGGTTGGAAGGGATAGTGTTGGTATGGAGATAGTCCTAGATATTTTGGTACCAAGGGGAATTGGGACCAACTAGTTCGTAGATGATTTTAGTTGAAGGTGATGAGCCTAGTTATTAGCCTATTTTCTTATAGTTTTATGCAAGTTGAAAGACATTCCTAGACATTATTTTAAGCATATTTCTATATTATGTTACCTCTTATGATCATTATACAGACTTGAACCTGGTTATTAAGTATAAGGAAATATGATTATAAGATGATGAAAATTGTATGTTATGTGTGGGAATGTATGGATTGTAGAGAATGTTTGTCTTAATTAGGGTTGTTAGTATTTTGTAAATGTGTATGGACTAACTCTTGTAGCTAAAGAAGGACTATAACCCGTGTAGCAACTGTAAGGTGTAGCCTGAGCCACAACATTTCTAGGTAGTAGAGTAGGAATGGTTCCAGACTTAACTAAGTGCAGCAACCACAACATGAAGACACTTGATGAAGATAATCAGGCATTGTGATGGTAATCAATAAATATGATTGAAAGCTTGAAGGATTCTGTTGCAACTAGAAGACCAACAGGACTGATTCAACTAGTCCACATTCCCCTATTTTAACAAAGAGTTCCAATTCTATTAGGACTCTTCTTTCCTTCTTTTTCAATTATTGTTGTTAGCATTCATCACACTCTGGTTTTTACGGAGTGGTATTTTATGATTTTGGTTAAGAGACCTATTTCAATAAACTCTCTCATGCCTATATGTATGGCTCAGTGGTTGAGGTAGAAGTAAGTTAATTAAGTTTTAGTTTGAAATAGTTTTTGTTTTGTTGTAGATATAGCTATCTGAATCTTTTCTAGATTTATGTAAACAATGTTATTATTTTGATTATGAGTTTATGAATACTATAGTTCAGTAAGATTTTATGTGATTTTGAGAAGACTATGTAATGAATGAGTTAGAATCAATATGATTGTGTTGATCTAGAGAACTAGATTTGAATTAAAAGTAGTGAGGCAGTCACTTGAGCAAGGGCCACTCAAGATAACTAACCTTCACTTTATTTCTTGCATGTTATTATTACTGTAGAAGTTATTTCATGAACGCAAGATCAATTAGATTCTTAAGTTGTTTTAGTTCATTTGACTTGTGATACTCCAAAGGATAGGATAAATTATTAGTACCAAGCTAATTCTTATAATTCATTCCTTTACAGTTATTGTTACAGTCTTACATTGCAAGTACCTATAGCAACAATAGCAACATTAGTGTCTTTTGTCATTGAGTAGTTTTGATTTATGATACTGTACTAGATGAGTTAGATAGTTTAATCTTTGAAAGCACATACAGTGCGAGTGCCATCACAAGCTTACTAGACTTGGTCAATAATTCAATGAAGGTCTTTTCAAGGATAATAGTGGACTGTTTAGTAGGATATTCCTTTGAATTATGTGATTACCACCAAGTTTACTAGACATAACAAAGACACTACATTTTTGGTGCCATTGCTAGGGATGACACTATTTTCAGAGACTAGTTCCTTTTATCTCCAAGCTTTCCTAGTTAAACATTTTTCTTTCAGAAGATAAGACACTTCTAGGTTTCACCTCACCAAAAACCAAAAAAGTTTCACTAACATTGTGCAGGAGCCATTGCTACACAAAGTCATAGCTATTGTATGCGGAGGTAGAGAGACACTTTGGGAAGGTTTCTTCTATCAACCCAATAGGCTATGATAGATATTGGTAACTACAATGATCAAAGTGAGGATATTACTAAAGAAGAATCTTCCCTCTCATCAACATCTACTGACAATACAGAAAGAATCTTCCTAACCATGGTTGATGTGGTGGAGGATCCACCAGGAAAAGTGACTTTTGAGTTTCTAATTACCAACCAAGAGAGGGATGCTACTCTGAAGAATATACCTCCTTCAGCCTTACCCATCTTCTATGGTTTGGTGACTGAAGACCCAGATACATTCTTGTTCAATTTTGATGTCTTGTGTAGAAGCTATGACTACACAATTGATCCTCATAGGCTCAAGCTATTTCCTACTACTTTGAAGGATGTTACTTTGAGATGGTTTATGGGACTAGGCAAGGATGCTATTCTAGATTGGGACACAATGAAAACAAAATTCTTGAAGAAATACCAACATTATTATAGAGGAATTGATAGGAGAAGAGATACCATCTTCAGAATGACTCAAAAAGAGGTGAACCATTGGAGGATTATGTAGAGAGGTTCCAGTTCTTCCTAAAGAAAGATCCACAGAATAAACTCTTAGATGAATCTTTGAAGCTTGTATTCTTGAGAGGAGTCAATGATGATTGCATGGATGCCCTTAATCTTATTGAGGTAGTAGATATATCTCAATTACCTTTTGAAGATGTTTATAGAGTTTGCAGAAACTACTTAAGGACTTTCACCAAGAGGACAAGGGGAGAGAGAACATCCACCATTGGCAAGACATCTAATTCAATTTCAAGGGTCGAATTGAGCAACCTATTGACCAATATGAAAGAAGATATTATCAGTCACCTAGCTACTCAACTGGATACTCTACATTTGAAGAAGAAGTAGGAGGAGACTGATGCAATACTCACTAAATATTGTCCCAATTGTAGACAAAGAAAAGCTAATTGCAAGTGTAGAAGGGTGCCAGTATTATAGAAGATAAGTCAGAGAAACTACACTTTCAACTAATTAAAGGTGAAGATGGCCAGCTATACTATGCTGTAAAAAGGAAACCATGGCAACAAAGACAAGGTATGCCACAAGATCTTCTAACTTTCATTGCATCATTTCCAGTAGGTAATCATAATTTCTCTAGTTGGAACCCTCAGCCTTGGCCAAATACCCAAAACCAATGGCAAAACTCTCAACACTAGAAAAGCCCTTAGCAAAACTAGAATCAATAGCAACCAAATGTATGGCCCCAAAAAAATTTCTAAGGACCTAACTATAACCCTCAATGAACAATACAGAAAAACCAATGGCAACCACAATGACAAAAGGGACAACAATGGCAAACCAAAACATGGATTACTCACAACCTTTACTACCTTCTCAGCCACAATAGCAAGCCATTATGCCAAATCCATCTAGTCCTACAACTTAGCCACCAAGAGCACTGCAACTGCCTACCCAACCTACACCTAACCCCAATAACAAGCTTGTTCAATAGGCATACACTAACGAGGCTATTCACTATCCCACTTATGGGGTAGAGGTTAGTGATATCCACCTTAGCTCAGGGAAAATGTTAGCTGGGCCTTCATCTCCCCAAATCATTGAGGTGGTGGATGAATAGATCATAACTGAGACATTAATCAATTCACCTCTAGAACCTGAATCAAATCAGGTACATTAGACTATCTCAAATCTAGAGCCTCCTTTCTTTGAATGTTTAGCCATTCCAAAACATCAAACCTAAGTAGAGACATACCTATTGCATCAACTTAAGAATGTTAGTATCAAGATACCCCTTATCCAAGCTATCAAGGACATTCAATCTATACTAGGGCAGTGAGAGACCTTTGTCTTAAAAATCCAGGAAGAAAGAGGAAGGACCCTCAGACAGTCCATGTCCTAGGGAACCTTGTTGATATTGTGTTAGGGAACATAGTTGTCCCTAAATACATAGACCCTGGCAATCCAGTAGTGGATGTTAAGATTAATGGAAATCTCATAAAAAATACCTTGTGTAACATAAAAAATTGTCCTCTTGTATGGTATGGTACAATTTCCCTCAGTTTAGCTCCTCACTTTGGGTGACCTCTTAACCTTTCTCTTTCCGACCTTCCCGAAACCTTGATTGACTAAGTCTAGTTGCAAAATGTTCACTTTTGAGGTAACCTTTTGATGGAACCCAGAAAGGGAATTTGAATTATAGGTCCCTGGGACCCCCAAAAAGTAGATCTAATCAAAAAATGGGGGCTTGGACTCAGGCGCCTGAGCCCTAGTCCTCCCCTATTTCCCAAGATTTTGAATTTTGGTGGGGTGTCGACTCCCGTTGTATGCCTCGAGATTTTGTTTTCAAATTCTTTGTTTTCGCATGATATCAAGATGTTATTTCAAAATTTGAATTTCCCTAAAGCTAGATATAAAAAGACATTTGAAAATTATTTTATCACACACAATTCTTATGCAAGATTGATGCCAAAACTCTGCTAAAATTCCTATTGAAGATCAGTGACTTGTTGAAGCTCTTGAAAGTATTTTGAATTTGTTATCATGGAGACAATGGATGGAGATTAGGAATCAAGATTTTGAGACTATCTTACTCTTCCTAGGGTTTGTACACCCTTTGTATGATCAAGAGAAGGGTTGAAGCCTCTAACATCGAGCTTGGAGATCCTCTACGGACATTGCTGATTTGCCTTCTTGTTCATGCAAGTCTTCATTTGTTTTCATCTCCTTGAGGTGAAGTTGTATGTGTTTATTGATTCAAAGAAAGTTGTTGATCTTTTCTTGATTGAGACATCTAGGGTTTGATATTTTTGCATACACATTGTTAGGTTTGCACACACTTCTACAAATCTTTATCTCTGGCTATATTGTTGAGGTAGAAATACCAAAGATGGGGCTTGGCTGAGGCAAGCTCCTATACAGCTGCAACATCTTTCTCCTTCTTTTGTAGGTGCAAATCATGTTTTGTAGGTTTCGGCAACAAAAAACTACAGAAAGGAGGATATTGTGGGTACAGTCGTCACATACTTTTGAATTTCTAGATTCTAACACTTGCGAGACTAAAAAGCGGGCGCCCTAGTCCAACTAGGAGAAATTTTTGGGATCTGGAAGCCATTTGGGAGTGTCAGACAGTCTGTGCAGAGGATTTTCAGTATTGGGAAGTTTCAGGACTAAGGAGCGGGTGCCCTAGTCTAGTCAACCCTCAAAATCTAGGTGCATAGTCTCTTAAACTCTTTCTCTGCATTTCTATGATTAGTTTTCCCTGTTTCATTATCGAATTCTAAATATCTTTGATTTAAGGCATAATTAGGGTTTTACTTGGTTTATGAACAAAACACTTAACAAAACCTTGGTTAAGATCTTGAAATCAGACCACGTGAGCATAAGGGACAGATAAAGTGATTAGTAGCTTGATTTAGAGCTTAGTCCTTGTCCTCCCAATGTTTAGCATGGTGAAATGGCAGTACTTAACCTAGTTGAGGTAAAGCTACAATTTTTGCACTAAACATTCTGGTGAACCCAAGCTTTAAAGAATTTGCATCCTTTTACACTACAGATATGAACTAATTTGCTTTCCTAGAGCATAATTAGATTGAAAAATCTCTTTGGTAAAATTGCATGCATTGAATTGAGAATCATATTCTTTATCTTTTCACTAAAAGAGTTGAAAATTATCATTTATTGCTTTGCATAGTATTTTATGTTCATAGGCCATCATTGTGCATTTGAATCTTGAGATAAAAAGAGCATGTTAAAATGTCAGATTATTTTTTGCAAGATTTTGATGCTTATGATGATCCATTTAGTCGCGATGACTTCGATATGTTAGATGAAGCCCTTGAGGACTTTATCTCAATTGAACATTCCACTACGGCCTCTAAGCCATCATTATTTCAAGGATTTGTAAATGCGATTTATGTTCTTAAACCTAAAGAAGATCTTGAAAAACTGAAAATTATGGTCACTTTATGTTTAAATGTGGTTCAATCATCTTCTAAACCTATCCTTACTGTTAAATGTTGTCCACCTTCTCGATCTCTTGATCACATTTATGATTATGCTAAACAAATAGAGAAAAAAAAATTACAACAAACCAATCATAATGTGGTTGCTCATGCATACAACACTCAGAATAATAAAGTACACAACAATCAAACATTCTGATATCTTTACCAGCTTCTCAACCTATGCTTCCTCAAGCACCTCATTTAACATATAAAGGTGGTAAAGACTATGATCTTGTAGAGCAGCTCCATGCTACTCCTGCAAATATATCTCTTTGAGAACTTATACAAACTTCACCTACTCACCATGGAATGCTCCAAGAAGATTTACAAAAGGTGATTGTTCCACCTACTGTTAAACCAAATGATGTTTCTACTCTATTACATTGTATGCATGCAACAAAAATAGATATTTTGTTTCAACAACATGAATTGCCATCTCTTAAAGTTCCAAATCAGTATGATCCTTTGATTGTCTTCATTACAATAAACAAAACATTGGTTAAGAGAGTTATGATTGATAATGGATTAGCCCTTAATGTTTGCAGCATTGACTTATTACATAAGGTTAAAGTTGATACATCTGCAATCAAACTAGAATCATTAAGTATCCATGGTTTTGACAATGTTGGATGAAAATCTATGGGCACTATAACTTTACCTATACAAGTCCAACCTGTGATGGTGCCTACCCTAATTCATGTCATGCCTTGCTCTCTATCTTATAACATGATTCTTGGTAGACCTTGGATACACACATTAGGAGAAGTTCCTTCTACTCTACCTATGTCATGCCCACATTTCCCATGTGGTCTCAACATGCATCACATGTGTCATGTGGTCATGACACGAAATATAAATTTTTTTCCCACACTTCCCTAGAAACCCCCTTACACGCGTAAGCGTGCTTGGTGGCGTACGCTTAAGGCATAAACAATACAGTTGTCAGTAGGGTAATACACACACGTGCGCATACCCAAATGCAAGAAGGCCAACAAGGGAGTCTTCGTGACGCGGTTAATGTTGCTACAAGGGTTGAACTTACTAAGCTTCTAAACCCTAGATTTTAGAAGAATCCGGCAGCATAACACCTCACGGGCGTGAGTGGAATTTATTATTCTAACACTAATCTTGATCACGTGGTTTCCTGATTTAGGTTGATCTCACTAATTACATTGGTAAAACAATTGATTAAGTTAATTGATCATTTTTCAACAAAGCACGATCATCTGTTCCCCTTCTTGTTTTCTAAAATTTAATATTAATTTCTCCTCCTTCTGATTTTAGCATTTTCAACAAATCTTGTTCATTTGTCCTCTCTTCCATTTCTCTGAAATTTAATTTTGATTGTATTTCTTTATGTTTATCCTTCTTTTTTATATGTTTTCTATCAATCAGAGTTATCTCTGCATCCTTTACATTATTCCTAATTTCTTGATAGATCAGATCACTTAAACAGGGTTTACTAACTTCGCTTGATCAAGTCTCCTAGGTTTCCGCTCTGGTTTAACTTCAACATTTGAATTATTTTTGATAATTAATTGACCCCTAATCAGGATTAGTGGAGAGTCTAATCTTACTTAGTTCTCTTAGCCTATTTCGAAGATGTCCCACATTTTCTCCTCTTTGTTTTCACTATTATCTTATCTTTCTCTTTCTCTCTCATTTTTCTCAATTGGACGTTTACTCAATCTACAGTTCGAGTTCACAGTGGCCACATATGAAATGCATATGATGGCTTATTTACATTTATAAAGATACGCATATCTATATAAATGCAAATAAGCATATATAATATGTGTATATATGCTTATTTGCATTTATAGTTATAGGTATATTTTTCTTTTCGTTTTCTTGGTATTTCATTTGTGATAATTGTTTAAACTTCTGAAATACATTTTTTTTAAAATAAAAATAAATTTATTTTTCTCTTGTCGATGATAATTCCCTATTATATATTTTTTTAAAATAAACTGGCTCCCCTTTTTCACAAAATTATAATAAATTATATATATATATATATATATATATATATATATTAGCATTCTTTTGAATTTCAAATTAGGTTTTCTTTATAAAACCCATACATTTTATTTTATTTTAAATAGCGCTGAAGCCCAAAAATTCTTTACGCTTTAGCTCATTGGTTGAGCCATAATTTTTTTTAATTTTCATTGGTTTGTTTTGTGGTGTAGGTTTTAATGGAGTAGTGGCGGCACTTTGGAGGAGAGGAATCACAGTGGTGGAGTCACGGGCGGAGGTTTGGCGACGATGTGAGGGAGGTCACAGTGGAGGGAGGCTGTAGAGATAGCGGCAGAAGTGAAGGGCTAGCCGCAAGGAGAAGGTTGGGCGGTGGTCATGGGGAAGCTGTGGAGAGGGCATCGGCAGTGGATGGCATGGGGGAAGCAGACGCAGATCCGAGAAGGGGGTGTCGTGGGGTTTAGAGGATGGCGGGGAGTGTGGGGAGGGCATAGAACCCCCACCCACATCCCATGATGTGGAGTGTGGGTGGGGGCTCCGCCCCCTCCCCTAACCCATTGTAAAATGTGACGGTGGTGGGGGGGTTCGAACCCCCCCCACCACCACTCTATTTTATTTTTTATTTTTATTTTTTTGACTAAAATTATAAAACTTGAAATCTACGAAATGAAATTTCATTCTCCTCTATAATTTTATTTATAAAAATATAAAAAAACAAATATATATATATATATATATATTTATATATATATATATTATGTATTTTTCAGTTAAGTGCTTAATTAATGAAACTATGAATTTAGGTTAACTGTGAAAATGCTGTGTATATAATTAAATATATATATATATATAATTATTATATAATTACAGTCAATTAATTTGTAGGGTAGAATAATGAATTAGTCTATATTGATTTTTTTCATACAAATGTAACTTCCAATGCATCTCTAAAATAAACATTATATAAAAGAAACATTATACAAGGATAATTAAATCTTTTTTTTTTCCTCTTAATTAAATTTTAATTTCAAGTCAATAATTTCGATTTAAATTCGTAAGCATGAAATTTAAACAGAAAAGAACTATTTGTATTTGTATTTATTCATGAACAATTTCTAATGCATGACTATTTCCAAAACTTCATTTCCTTCCTAAATAACAATTTACAACTTTCATAATTTACTCAAATTAATATTTCCACTAGTTTACAATGAAATAAATTTTAACAAACTTCGTTTACAACAACAACTAATTCACATCTTTTTTAATAGGAGCATAAGGAAATAGACAATTCTAATATCCTTTTAGAAACAAATTTCTTTCCTTCTTCCTCACACAAATGGTAAAATTTACTAAACACTATAACTGAAAACTAATATTCAATGAAGAGGATTTCCTTATAACTCAAAAATACCAAAATTACAACAAGAGAGAGAGAAGTTCTCCTCATAAATCCAACAAGGATGTAGTCAATAATAAGTCCAAGCTTTTCTATAGAGCCATAAGAGTAAATGAAAATAAAATAATTTCCCAAACAAGAAAACTCTTCAACTTCACTCTAAGCTCCATTAAAACCTGCATAACACACAAGGGAAGAAAACACCACTCGACTTGCTCTCCTCCCTACTGTAGACCCGCAAGAGGGTCACCCCCAAGCCAGGGAGATCATCCACACACGTAGGGTATTCTAAAATCTACTTCACAGCAATGCAAAACAACACCCCAAAACACAAAATACACCCATGGATATTTACACAACACAAACTCAACTTAAAGTGAGTCAAAAGAGGGGTAGGAGAGTGGACACACTCAACTCTAGAGTGCCACCCTTCTAAATATATCAACACAAATGTCTCTTGGCCTCAAGCCAACAAATTAATCAAATTTCCAAGGGGATCATATTTTGGCTCTCAAGCCATATAACAAAATTTCTCAAAGTCACTCCAATGCCCTTAATGCTTTTAACATCCCAAAACAAGGAATGAACTTGAGGAGTATCACTCCTCCCCTACCCCACACTTGATGAGCATTTCTCCCAAGTGGAAGAAGCTCTGTCAATATCCCAATAAAAATTTTCCCCACAACAACAAATTGTAACAGAAGCAAAATGCATCTCACACATTCATCATGCAAGCAAAAATTTAAATTACAAGGGGAAGGCCTTAGCCTTGAAAACCAACCTTTAAATCCCTATTAATGGATGTAGTTGATGTAGAGCTCCTCTAAAGTCTCCTCCAACCTAAGTCACCAAACTCCCTCTATCCTTTTTCTCCAAAAGCAATTTCCAATAATAAAAAATGCTCCAAAAATTTAACCTTTCTCCCTATCCCAAGTGGGATTAAAATAACCACAATCCATGAGTTTAGAGGAATGGTGAGGTGACATTTGTCACCTCCTCACTCTTCCTCCAAACTACTATTGAGTCCCAAGGGATGGGTGTTGACACATGTCACTCACCCATCCCCAAAGTCTTCCTCACACCATACCACATGTCCTCTCTCCAACACATGGGAGAGAAAAGGGGAGTTGAAGAGGGAAAGGGTGACACATGTCTTCCTTTCCTTCCTCTCATAAAGGACCACACAACTCCATGGGGACTCTCACAATTTGTGAGGGAGACTTGAAGTCAAGTCCTCCACAATTGGTGGATTTTGAAGTCATCCCTAACCTTGGGAATGGAAAAGGGATGGGCTTGAGTGTTGGTACCACTCATCCTATCCCTCCCATACGTCCAAATTCGTCACTTAACTTCATTGTTAAGTTAAGGTGACCATATGGAGGTTAACCAAGGGTTACCCAAGTCAAAAGGGACCCTAGACCCATGGGGTATAACCCAGGGTCAATTTTAACCTAGTTAGGACACCTAGGGTCAAGTTAAGAGATAAGAAAAGGGTCTCAAAATTTTAAAAATAAAAAATAAAATTCAAAAGCAATTCTTACAACACAAATCATAATTCAATTTAGAAGATGGTAGACCTAACCCATTCAACCTCATGCAATTAACATTACAACATTACATCATACACAGAGTTGATCTAGGTTCCTTGTGGAACTAGATCGGCTTCACAAGGGATTACAACATAAGGTGCGGAATGATCTCCAGTATCTGTGGTTTGTTAGCAAAACCTGCGCACTCAATTGTAAAGTTAATATCACGTATAAATATCATAGCTGAAGCAATTTAAAACATACATTAACATAACATACCACAGTTCTCATAAGCATAAAAGAAATCACATTACAATTTTCTCTCTAACATCACCCAATTAGTTTTCTTGTAATGTAAACATCTATCTAACATCACCCAATTAGTTTTCCTATAAAATAAACATCTATCTAACATCACCCAATTAGTTTTCCTATAAAATAATAAGGTCTAAAAGTTTGGGAATCCAAGATCAACAGTCCCACAAATATAAAGGTATCAGCAACAGTAAGGTAAATAGTCACATGAAGAGAATGAAAAAAATGTAGGCCTCACATCCTCCCCCCTAAGACTGTACTTCCTCTTGGAAGTCATCAAAGAGGTGAGGATAAAGAGTCTTCAGTCTCGCTGCATCCTCCCATGTTGTAGTGACCTCATCATACAAGTTGCACTGGACCCTAACCTAGTCCAGCTCTTGACCTCGAAGGCCCAGCATCTGATGAGCCAATATGCAAATTGGCTCCAAAGCCATCTGTCCGTCTACCTCTACCTGAAGAGCAGTCCAATCCAATATGTGAGATAAGTCAAAGATGTAACGACGTAAAACTGAAACATAAAAACATCGTGGATACGCAATAGGCTAGGTGGCAAGGCTAGACGATAGGCTACAGGTCCTATCCGCTCCAAAATCTCAAAGTTCCTACAAACTGAGGTGCGAGCTTAGAGATCTTTCCGTAATAGATTGGACTCTTGTGCAATCACACTCTAAAAAATACCCTATTGCCCAGTGAGAAGCTTTGATCAGTTCTCTTAGCATCGGCATACTTCTTCTGTCTATCTTATGCCTCCTGAAGTCTCTGTCTAATCATTGTAACCTACTACTCTATATCTTGAACTATCTCTGGACCAATGGCAACCCTTTCCTCTATCTGATCCCAACTCAATGGTGTCCTGCATGGTCTTCCGTATAAAGCCTGGAAAGGAGGCATACCCAACAAGTTGTGATGCCCATTATTGTAAGCAAACTCAGCTAGATATAGATACTCCTCCCATCTAGACTAATGGTCCATAACATACATATGAAGCATGTCTTCTAACACTTGATTAACTCTCTTTGTCTGTTCGTCAGTCTCCAGATGGTAAGCTAAACTGAAGTTGAGCTATGTGCCCAACGCCTGATGTAAGGCTCTCCAGAACAATGAAGTGAAAACAGAGTCTATCAGAAATGATGCGGCAAGGTACCCCATGAAGTCTAATAATCTGATCTAAAAACACTCTCACCACTGATGGCGCATTGTACATCATGCGTACAGGTGAGAAATGTGCCACCTTGGTCAACTTGTCAACTGTCACCATGATGGCATCATGGTGACGTGATGACATAGGTAGACCAATGATAAAATCCATGGAAATGGTGTCCCATTTCCACTTAGGTATCTTGTGAGGGTACAATAGTCCTGCTAGATGCTGATGCTCTGCCTTGACCCTCTGACACTCAAGGTAACAAGCAACATATTCTGTAATGTCACGTCTCATCCCAGCCCAATGATATAACTGTCGCAAATCAGCATGCATCTTCTTCACTCCTAGGTGTGCTTCATAGGGTGCTCTATGAGCCTCTGAAAGAATCACTATACGTAGATCACCCACACAGGGTACATAGATGCGCTGTCGATGTCTAAACAAACCATAAGACTCAAGGGAATATCCTGCGAATTTGCCCTTAAGGGCCCTTTGATTCTAAATTTCCTACTACACCTCAAGAAACCACTCATCCTCAGGTAGATGTTGTAAGATATGCTCTCTCAAGTCCACCCTCAATGTCAAGGTCAAGATCTCGTGGCACCTTTGACTTAAAGCATCAGCGACCACGTTCTCCTTCCCTTTGATGTAGTGGACATCAAAGTCATAATCGCATAAGAACTCCATCCAACGCCACTGGCGGGCATTCAAATTTGGCTATGTGAAAATGTACTATAAGCTATGGTGATCCGAATGGAGCTCAAAGCATCGACCTAAGAGGAAGTGTCTCCAATGAACAAGAGCATGAATAACTGTGGCGAGCTCTAAATCATGAGTAGGGTAGTTTAGCTCATGTGTCTTAAGCTTACATGATTCGTATGCAATCACTCTACCACTCTACATAAGCACAGCTCCCAAACCCTCTAATGATGCATCTGTGCAAACAACAAAATCCTCTGCAGGATCTGGAACCACTAAAATGGGAGCGCTGGTAAGATGCTCCTTGAGGACCCCAAAGGCCCTCTCACACTGCTCGGTCCAAGTGAAACCTTTCCCTTTCTGCTAAAGGGAAGTGATGGGGTGTGCCAATCTAGAAAAGCCCTCAACAAACCTATGGTAATAACTAGCTAATCCCATAAAGCTCCTAACCTCTGTCACACTGGTGGGCGTAGGCCAGTCCTGAATCGCTCTGATCTTCGATGGATCTATGGAGATGCCATCGCTTGATAAGATGTGCCCCAGGTACTGCACTTCTGTCCTGAAGAAGGCACACTTCACCAGGTTGCCATAAAGCTGCTGCTCTTGTAAGCACTGCAACACCTGACGCAAATGATCCACATGTTCCTCCTCGGTCCGTGAATAGATCAAAATATCATCAAGAAATATGATCACGAACTGATCTAGGTAAGTGAGGAACACCTCATTCATGAGGCTCATGAACACTGTAGGGGTGTTTGTTAAACCGAAGGGTACCGCGGTAAACTCATAATGGCCATATCTGGTTCGAAAAGTAGTCTTATGAATGTTTGCCTCTGTGATGCGCAATTGGTGATACCCAGATTTTAGATCAATTTTTGATAACACTCTGGCTCCTTGCATTTGATCAAAGAGGTTGTCAATCCTAGAAAGAGGATAACGGTTCTTCACCATCACCTTGTTCAACTCCCTGTAATCCATGCATAGTTGAAGAGACCCATCCTTCTTCTTTACGAAGATAACCGGTACACCCTATGGTGAAACGCTAGGTCAAATGTGCCCCTTCTCAAGTAACTCCTCTAATTGCAGCTTGAGTTTTGTAAGCTCATGTGTAGTCATCATGTAGGGTGCACGAGACATTGGCTCTAAGTCGATGTGGAAATTAACCTCTCTACGTGGAGGCATACCTAGTAGTTCTGGTGGAAACACATCGGCAAAGTCTCTCAGGATAGGGTGATCATCTAAAGAAACCTCAGGCTCATCCTCAGATCTGTCACTGACCATGATAGTAAACATCTGACAACCCTTCCACATGCAATGCTTAAGATACTGAGCAGATATCACACAAACAGCTGTGGGCTTCTGAATGCCCACTATCTCGACTGGTGAGCCATGATCGTCTAAGCAACTAATCATCCTCTGGTGACAATCTAGCTTGGCTTTGTGAGCTGGAAGTCAGTCCATACCTAGAACTACACCGTAGGATCCTAATGGCATAACCCTAAGGTCACATGATGTAGTGAAGGAACCCAAGGTGATCTCGTAATCTCTAACCAAGGTATCTACTGACATCCTAGCCCCAGAGGCCAACTCAACCTCCCACCTAATGTCCTACCTAGAAGCCACCAGCCTACAACGTTCCACAAACGATGTAGATAGAAAAGAGTCGGTAGCTCCAAAGTCAAAAATAATAGAGATGGGAAAATCCCCAATCATACCTGCTATCTCAATGACTGAAGCTTGGAAATCAGCCTGGCGGTTGTCAACTGTTGCAAACATGCGGTGAGACGTGCCCACATCACCTACAGTCTGCTCAGATCCTCTTGAATGGGGCTGTCCCCCTGCTGTAAATCCTTGTGGACACTCTCTGGCCAAATGCCCTGCCCCACCACATGCATAACATAGGCCCCTAGCCTGTAACTGTCCTGACTGAGTCCTGCCCAACTGCTGCTGTCTAGTCCATCCAGTGGACCCCTGTGAACCTCTGTAAGACTACTGAGACCTCACGGGTCCAACAAATGATCCCTACTATCTCTAATCTCTATGTGGGCCCTGTTGCTGCCAACCACGGTTCTGTCCTCCCTGAACCCTCTGCTGGGGTCTAGATCTTTGTTGATGTTGCTACTGCTACTTTGGAGGCCTAGGAGGTAATGATGAGGAATTAAATCCTCCTCTCTGTGGTGTGGATTGTGGCCTATGAAAGTTTTGCTGTTGTTGGGTATTACGGTCCTGATACCGCGGGCATGAATTTTGCCCTCGTCCCTAAATTTCCTCTACAATAAGAGCCTTTTCGACAGCCTCACTCATAGTCTGGGGATCTGCCATATGTACTGGTCCTGCTATCCCGTGATTCAAACCTTTAATAAATTTGTGCACTAGGATTTTCTCGTCATGGAGATACTCTGCGTAATGAGAAAACTCAATGAACTGGTTCTCATACTGAGCAACCGTGAGTCCTCTCTGTTGCAAATCATGGAACTCATCTACCCTGCGCTGCCTATAATGCTCTGACAAATATTACGCATTAAAGAGCTCTATAAAAATGTCCCAAGTGAGTGTATCTAAGGACAAATGGTGCTTGCACTCCTCAGTGTGCCACCAGGTAGCTGCTATATCTCTCAAAAGGTGTACTGCCACACGTGCTTTTGTGTTGCTCCCATAAGGTTGCAACGTGAAGCACCTATTTAGACTAATAAGCCAAGCCTCAGCCACAGCTCCCTCTGTAGCTCCTATGAAGGTAGGTAGGTTGAGCCTAAGTAGGTCTCTGATGGGGTCTCCTATGTCTCTAAGCCCTATAACTAGCTCATCCAACCCATACTCATATAGTCCATGATATATCTTCTCTACTCTCATGGTCTCATCTCGTCTTGAAAGTCTCAGAGGACTCCATGCATGGTAGGCTGACCCTACCTCCTCTATTGTAGTATCAGGGATCTCTACGAAAGGCTCCATACGTGGCACCTCTCATGGATCAATGCGGGGCTCCACATGTGGCTCAGCACGTGACTTAACACGTGGCTCCTTACGTGGCTCCTCTTGTGAATCAATGCGAGGCTCATCACATGTCTCTGGAATAGCTGGTGGTAACCTCTCTCACATGGCCTGCAATGTCTGTAGTATCTATGGACCTATGTCAAATACTGGCGGTGCCTGTGGTACTAGTGGGTCTGCTATGACTGTGGGTCCCTGTCCCTCAGCTGAGGAATCGCTATACACCTCAACGGATGCCATGTTGTGCGATCGCACTCATTGAACACGTTGGGGAGGCATCCTACAAAACAAGGTAGGCACTAATTAATCACAGTTGTGGAATAATAATGTGCCCAAATATGCCCAGTGTTTAAACTTGGGTTTTGATACCAAATGCCATGCCCACATTTCCTATGCAGTCTCAACATGCATCACACATGTCATGTCCACATCTGTCATGTGGTCATGACACGAAATATCAAAAATTTTCCCACTCTTCCCTAGAAACCCCCTCGCACGTGTAAGCGTGCTAGGTGGCGTACGCTTAAGGCGTAAACAATATAGTTGTCAGCGGGGTAATACACACACGTGCGCATACCCAAACACAAGAAGGCCAACAAGGGGGTCTTCACGACACGGTTAATGTCGCTACAAGGGTTGAACTTACTAAGCTTCTAAACCCTAGATTCTAGAAGAATCCGGTAGCATAATGCCTCACGGGCATGAGTGGAATTTATTATTCTAACACTAATCTTGATCACGTGGTTTCCTGATTTAGGTTGATCTCACTAATTACATTGGTAAAACAGTTGATTAAGTTAATTGATCATTTTTCAACAAAGCATGATCATCTGTTCCCCTTCTCATTTTCTGAAATTTAATATTAATTTCTCCTCCTTCTGACTTTAGCATTTTCAACAAATCCTGTTCATTTGTCCTCTCTTCCGTTTGTCTGAAATTTAATTTTGATGTATTTCTTTATGTTTATCCTTCTTTTCTCCATGTTTTATATCAATCAGAGTTATCTTTGCATCCTTTACATTATTCCTAATTTCTTGACAGATCAGATCACTTAAACAGGGTTTACTAACTTCACTTGATCAAGTCTCCTAGGATTCCGCTCTGGTTTAACTTCAACATTTGAATTATTTTTGATAATTAATTGACCCCTAATCAGGATTAGCGGAGAGTCTAATCTTACTTAGTTCTCTTAGCCTATTTCAGAGATGCCCCACATTTTCTCCTCTTTGTTTTCACTGTTATCTTATCTTTCTCTTTCTCTCTCATTTTTCTCAATTGGATGTTTACTCAATCTACAATTCGAGTTCACAGTGGCCACATATGAAATGCATATGATGGCTTAATTGCATTTACAAAGATACGCATATCTATATAAATGCAAATAAGCATATATAATATGTATATATATGCTTATTTGCAATTATAGTTATAGGTATATTTTTCTTTTCATTTTCTTGGTATTTCATTTGTGATAATTGTTTAAACTTTCGAAATACATTTTCTTTTAAAATAAAAATAATTTTTTTTTCTTTTGTCGATGATAATTCCCTAATATATATATTTTTAAAATAAACTGCCTCCTCTTTTTCACAAAATTATAATAAATTATATATATATATATATATATATATATTAGCATTCTTTTGAATTTCAAATTAGGTTTTCTTTATAAAACCCATACATTTTATTTTATTTTAAATAGGGTTGAAGCCCAAAAATTCTTTATGGTTTGGCTCATTGGCTGAGCCCTAATTTTTTTTTTTATTTTCATTGGTTTGTTTTGTGGTGCAGGTTTTAATAGAGTAGTGGCGGAGCTTTGGAGGAGAGGGATCATAGTGGTGGAGTCAAGGGTGGAGAGCTGGCGGTGATGTGAGGGAGGTCACGGTGGAGGGAGGCCACAGAGACAGCGGTGGAGGTGAAGGGATAGCCGTAGGGAGAAGGTTGGGTGGTGGTCATGGGGAAGCCATGGAGAGGGCATCAGTGGTGGATGGCACAGGGGAAGCAGAGTCAGATTTGAGCAGGGGGTGTCACGGGGTTTGGAGGATGGCGGGGAGTGTGGGGAGGGGGCGGAGCCCCCACCCACATCCCATGACGTGGGGTGTGTTGGTGCCTGAATTGATTGTCAATTTCTGAGCAATTTTCATGTAGGCACCATCCCAAAATATCCAAAAGGTTCTAAGTTTTGGCACCCCTTCAGTGTTTTTCAGCATCTACATCTCATTTCTTGAGGAGGGGTCTTCGTCTTTTCTCCATCGGCATGAGTTCATTTTTGTGTCTTTGACATTTCGGTTTGAACTTGAACCCTTTTTCTCTAAGTTCAATGGTTCAGCGGTTCGGGGTTCATTTTTCTTCTAACGGATCATATTATGCATTTGCCTTGCGCAAATCTTGTATTGTTGAACCTCCCGCTTGAACCCTTTGAACTGGTTCAAGGTTCAATAGTTCGATGCTTCGAGTTTTTTGGTCTCGGCCGAAGTGTTTTGCCGATGAAGTATTGTTGTGGAGGTTTGAACCTCGCCATTGAACCGGTTTCAACGGGTTCGCGGGGTTGTTTTTTTGTTGCTGACTGAGTTGGTTTCAGCGTTGAACTTCTCGGTTGAACCTCTCCTTTGAACCATCCGCTTGAACCGGTTCAATGGTTCAAAGTTTTTTGTTTTTGGTCTTATCGGAGTGATCGGCTTCATCGGCGAAAGATTTCTTGAGTGCTCTGATTGTTTTGGTCTGGCTGATGGGTGTCCATCGGCGTGTGTTTGGTCATCGGCAAAGCATTTTTGGGCCGCTGATGTAAGGTGTTTGGTTGATGAGGAGTCGTCGGTGTGTGTCCTGCCGAGGGGACTTTCATCGGAGTGATTGGCATTATCGGCAGAGAAGTTTTTTGTTGCTCTTATGGATGGTGGTCTCGCTGAAGACCTTGGGTTGGTGCTCATCGGGATAACATTTGCTATCAGATAGACTGAGGTGAGCTTGCCTACTGTCGTATGTCTCACCGATGAAAGTGGCAGGCCAATGTGTTATCGACAGGAGTTATTATATCGGCAGAGCGGTTTCTTGCTAGGCCGATAGTGTTGGTCTAGCTGATGGCGAAGGTGCTGTCGAAGAGACTTGGTAGATCGGCAAAGGTTTGGAGGGTCGGCCCGATCGTCTTTCTCTAGCCGATGAAGGGGAATGCGAAGGTAGCAGTCGGTGTGATTGTTAAGATCGAAAGGAGTTTTTTGGAGCGGGCCAATGGTATAGGTTTGGCCGATGGGTTTTGGCGAAGGGTTGTGTGTCGAGCGCGGCAAAACACTCGACACCTTTTATGCTTGTGGCCATGTTTTTAAACTATTGAAGGCTGTCTGCACCATACATGTGGGACTATTCTTCCTGCACATTTAAACCTGCAAAGTGCATTTTAATGGGAATTTTCTTTTTGAACGCAGCGACAGTTTTCACGCGGCCGAAGGTGGTTGAGCCATCAATGGTGACTGTAGCAGGGATAAGAGAAATGGTACACATGATCAGGTGGCCCGATTTATGGATGAAGACTCCCAGATGGCGGTGCAGGGCTCGAGGTCTCCCTTGTCTGCTGCAGCAATAACTTCTGAGTGCCATCCTTCCTGTGTGATCTGTATCTGGCAGATTTTTGAAAGCCATGTAATTAATTGCTGTGAGGTACACTTTTTAGCCAATATAGGCAGACTGTGTTACCATTTTGTTGTTGTTGAAAACTGGACATTTTGGCTCTGTAATAAGATACAACTGGTTTTGGTTGCTCTGTGCAGCAAAACTTGTGAGTTTATGTATCTCCTGTTGTACGTTTTTGCATGAATCCACTGATTTCATGGTCAATCTTATATGAATAATGCTATGTTTGCATGTGTTGTGCTAATTCTGTCTCCAGTCTTGCATGTATCTTTCTTCTGAGTCTAGGTATTCAAGGAATGTCTGAGATTCTAGAACATAGAATTCCTGTGTTGAATGTTTAATCTTTTAACTTCTGCTCAAGGGGTAGATTAAACTATTTTTAGATTGAATATTGGGAAGGGTATACTGCAATAGGGATGCCATAAGTATAGATAGCTTAACACTCTGTATTGGGAGATATCTGTAAGGCAGGTATCATATATATCCCCCTGAAATCTAGTTTTAGTTGTTCATGCTGATCATTCACAGGTGTATGTCTACTGACTCCAAGCCCTGGATAGGCACCAATCTAGCTCTGTGTTGAGGTTATACACCAGGTCCAGGTTTGCATCCAAACATCAAATCAAACCATTTCATCCTTCCACCTGTTAGTTGTGGGAGTAGGATTAGGATCTCTGCGTACTCTCATAGCCAACTAGACATATATGTCCAAGAATGTTGCCAACCTTGTGATTTGTTATACAAATCTTGGTCCTTACGTGAGAGTATTCTGCCTGTTGCTGTCAAGTTATATCTTTCTGTCATTGAGCTAGTCAAGGTCATACTTTTATCAAATAGGGACACCCCCCTTGGTGCGGCAGAACCAGAAGTGAAGGGGAGGAGCTCACGCAACCTCCTGTATTCAGTTGGCTGAATCTGCCTGTGCATTAGAACTAGCAAACCCTAATGCTGATTCAGAAGAAAAACTAACAGAAATTGGCGACTCCACTGGGGAGAGAGAGAGTCAAGTAACCTGAGGGCTGGAAAACCTAGTTTCCAGTGAAGTTGTTGTAGCAAAAAGGAACCATGTGGTGTTCTGCTGGGGTGATGAATCCAGAAAACAAAAGTGCCTTGCTGACATTCTATCCTCTCTCTGAGAGGTGGCGACTCTGTTGAAAGAACCTATCAATGCTGCAACATATATCCAGGTATTCATGTTTGATTCAAAATGTTGAGTTTAGAACAACAAGCTTGGTCATGCTCTCAGAGAAGACCATTCTTTATTGGAAGATATAAAGCCCTAAATTTCACAGGGATATATGGTTACCCAAATATTATTCCCAATAAAATAAGAATATGTTTGCCAAAATATAGTGGATCAGATTCTGAATCAGCAAACAAACATATACAAAGATTTTGTAATTTAATAGAAGATTATGAGGTAGAGGATGAAGATGTAGTAATGAGACTCTTTGTTCAGTCATTGGAAGATGATGCTAGGATATGGTTTTTAGACCTGCTTGTTTGTTCAGTTTCTTCATGGATAGATTTAGAAGTTGCATTCCTAGGGCAGTTTGGTGAAAGGTTTGATGTGGCCTCATTAATCATACATTTTATGAATATCCAAAGGGAAGATGAGGAGCTGGTTCCAGCCTTTAATCTTAGGTTTATTAAATTGCTTAGGTAGATCCCTGAATATATGAGACCTAATAATGCATTGTGCTTGATAATTTATTTGGCTGCATTTGATGAAGAAATGAGTTATCTGTTGAGAGATAAAGAACTAGTCACACTGCACCAGGCTTTCAAATTTGCTATGGACATAGAAAACAATGAGAAATATGGAATGCCAGTAGGTTTCATGGCTGCAAGTTGTCAAAGCAGTTATCAAAGTGAATATATTTCAGCTCTCCCAGTATGTGCATTGAGAAATGATTGTATAGAGGGAAATATATTTCAGAATAATGTGTGCAGCCATGATGTGATGCATGAAGAAAATGTTGTATAAAATGTAAGCACATCTTGTAATAATGAAAACAAAGATTGTTATCAACCTTTAGAAGACAAGCCTGTAGACACAAGGTGCCCTCCAATTGATCAAATGAGAGACATACATGAAGTTGTGTCTTGCAGCAGTGTGCATATCCCAGTTATGCCTGATTATTTATATGAAGTGGATATGCAGAGCTTCACTCTGAATATAGAAAACATTGATTCAAGGGATGGCAGTGAATATGCTAGTGGTTGCCAGCATTCAGATGCATATGTGAGCCTTTCAGATAATGAAATATATTTGGATGCTGATTATGAATGTTTCCTTGAAGATTTTGGCCACCTTCATAGTGCAGAGGTTGAAAACTTTGCTTTTGATTATCAGGGCACTGGTGAAGATAAAAAACAAGGTCACTATTCAGAGGTGGATGGGAAAATTGCAGATGTGTGTGCTCATACAGTTGGGGATAGTGTTGATTGTAGGGGCGACTATGAAGCTTTCAGTGTAGGGCTACATTCTGAGTTATTTATGCCTTCTCTTGAGACATTTTAGGTGGACATTAATGACAAAACTATCGTGCATGATGATGATGGATATCTATATGTTCATCAAGATAAATTTGATTATGAGATGTTGCTTGTGCCTGAATATTGCATGTTTGATACAGAGGAGCTCTTATTTTTTGAGGAAGGGCAAAATTCTAATGTGGATTCATTTGTTTCATGTGAGTCTGTTATTTTTCCAAGCAACATCAGTGACTCATATGATGATGACATTCTACAACTGATAATTATATATGCTGATGAAGCTAGTTGTAGATTTGTTGAAGAAAAAGAAATGAGCAGCAACACAAATAATTGCCAAGGGACTTGTTGCAGACAGTTAAATGCTTTTAGGCTTCATTTGAAGAAATCAAAAGAAAATCAGGTGTTTGACAAAGGAAAAGTCTAGTTTTCCCTTTTTGGTGGCCCTGGGCCACCATGTTTATTTTAAAATAATGTGTTTGGTGATGCAGATTGGTGCAAGTTTGACTCTATGCCCAATGGATAGGGGACTGGTCTGCATCCCAGAGATCTGGGGTTCTCGCTGCAGTCTTGCACCTGCACGTCCCCAATTAGAGCCACTGTTGGTGCCTGAATTGATTGTCAATTTTTGAGCAATTTTCATACAAGCACCATCCCGAAATATCCAAAAGGTTCTAAGTTTTGGCACCCCTTCAGTGTTTTTCAGCATCTGCATATCATTTCTTGAGGAGGGGTCTTCGTCTTTTCTCCATCGGCATGAGTTCATTTTTGTGTCTTCGACATTTCGGTTTGAACTTGAACCCTTTTTCTCTAAGTTCAATGGTTCAGCGGTTCAGGGTTCATTTTTCTTCTAACAGATCATATTATTCATTTGCCTTGCACAAATCTTGTATTGTTGAACCTCCCGCTTGAACCCTTTGAACCGGTTCAAGGTTCAATAGTTCAATGCTTCGAGTTTTTTGGTCTTGGCTGAAGTGTTTTGCCGATGGAGTATTGTTGTGGAGGTTTGAACCTCGCCATTGAACCAGTTTCAACAGGTTCACGGGGTTGTTCTTTTGTTGCTGGCTGAGTTGGTTTCAGTGTTGAACTTCTCGGTTGAACCTCTCCTTTGAACCATCCGCTTGAACCGGTTCAATGGTTCAAAGTTTTTTATTTTTGGTCTTATCAGAGTGATCGGCTTGATCGGCAAAAGATTTCTTGAGTGCTTCAATTGTTTTGGTCTGGCCGATGGGTGTCCATCGGCATGTGTTTGGTTATCGGCGAAGCATTTTTGGGCCGCCGATGTAAGGTGTTTGGCTGATGAGGAGTCGTCGGTGTGTGTCTTGCCAAGGGGACTTTCATTGGAGTGATCGGCATTATCGGCAGAGAAGTTTTTTGTTGCTCCGACGGATGGTGGTCTCGCCGAAGACCTTGGGTTGGTGCTCATCGGGATAACATTTGCTATTGGATAGACTGAGGTGAGCTTGCCCGCTGGAGTATGTCTTGTTGGCAAGAGACACTATATGGATTCATGGTTGTTGTCATTGATGGCAACAAAGGTCATTCCACATATCCGCAAGTCATGATATATCTCTACCGGAAGTCAGATTGAAGATTGTTGTGGTCCGGTGAACAAGAACAGAGCATGTGGCAAGGTCCGACAGATTGGTCCGGATCTCTCAGAGGAAGTGTCTTGGCACAGTGCGGATCTGGGGAAGTCAAGAGGACTATCTTGAGTAGTATATTCCAAGGATTTAGCCTCCGGAGATGGACAAAGAAAAAGATATGAATAGTTGAGTACCGGATTCCTGAGAGACAGTGAAAACAGAGGAAGAACTGACTGATAGAGTATCAGACTACTTTCCGGATGTGTTACAGATGATGATAAAGGTTGCGGAGGCATGAATCATGTTTGGCCGACATAATTGATGATATCTACAAGTATATGCTTGATCTGCATTGCTTGGTGAGCAAGGATTCAGCCGACAGAACTAAGTTTGTAAGAAAATAGACTGTTCCGGATGCCGACTAGAAAGATGATGAAATTACTTGTGCGGATATATATAGAGGATAGATTTAGTTGTAAAGTGTGTGAGTGGGTGAGAGGATAAGCGAACAAGTCCAGAGAAGAGCAGAAGTAGCAAGAAAGATCCGGTATGTGAAAGGACAGCAGACTAAAGAACAGAGGAAAGATGAAGTGCAGCAGATCAGTATACTGAACCTAACCGGAACTGAACTCCAGCATATGCAGATGCTTCCAATCAGTTCAAGACTGTGATTCTTATCACTTTGTAAGACAGTGTGTCTTCTTGTAGGCAGTGAGCCTCTTGTGAGCAGTGTGCTCGGGCAGTGAGCCCTAATTGGCAAGTGCCATTTTTGTAATTTCCTATTCTTCTAACAGAGAATAATTCTTGGGTTAATCACCCCGTGGTTTTCTCCCTTAACAGGGTTTCCACGTCAAAAATACTGTGTCATGTGTTTCTTATTTCATGGTTAATGTTTTGTGTTTGATTTTATGCTGCTTCAATTAAAAGGAAAGTTTAATAAGGGAAATAATTAGGATAACTGATTCACCCCCCCCTCTCAGTTATCAACAATTGGTATCAGAGCCAAGTTCCTCCTAATAGAGCCTAACAGCTTGAGGAAGATCTGGGATTTCAAATGGATGCATATGGTTTAAAGGAGCAACTCAAGACTGCCCTTGAGGATCTTGAACAGTCAAATTCTGAAGTCAGTGAATTAAGAGAAAGACTCAAACAGGCTGATGAATTCATGAGGGAATTAAAAGACAAATTAAGTCTCTCTATGAAAAAGAGAAAAGAGCTGCTCCAACAGTTGGCAAGACAAAGTGAAGAAAGCAATACAAATGAAGAATTGACTGAGCAAACCAAGTTATGTGAAAAGTTATCAAAAGAAGTCATTATGTTAAGACATGAAATGGAATCAGGAACTATAAAGTTCACTCAAGAGATTGAAGAAAAAAGAAAGGCTGAAGACAATCTAAGACAATCTCTTAAGGAAAAATCAGAAGAATGCCACCAGATGGACAGGATTATCAGACATCTTGAATCTGATCTTGAAGATGCCAAAGATAATGAAGAAAAACTTGAGGATCAAATTACCTCTCTCAAAAGAGATCTTCAAACAGCAAATGAATATAAAGAGAAATTCAAGATAAGTTCTGCTCAACTTGAAGTTCTTCTTGGAAGTCAAAAGAGGACTGATGACAAGTATGGTTTGGGATATGAGAAAGGAGAAAGCTCCGGATCCGGTCAGAGGAATCTTGGATCAGAAAATCCAAGGAGCAGGCCTAGAAGACCTCCGGTAAGACAGCCAAATGCTCAAAAATATCCATCCTTCAATGGATACTGTCACAGCTGCAACCATTTTGGTCACAAAGCTAATCAGTGCAGAATGAGAATGAATCAGATTAATTCATCCTTCTCCGGACAGTGCTTCAACTGCAAAAGGTATGGACACAAATCCCATGAATGCAGAATTATGCAAGTAAACAAATCATTCAAAGGTAGATGCTTTACATGCAATAGAGTAGGTCATATGGCTAATCAATGCAGATCAAGGGGATATCAGTTAAATATGCAAAGAAATGTTATTTGCCAAATCTGCAATAGGTCCGGTCATAATGCTAAAGTCTGCAGAAACAAGAATCAGGACAAAAGAGGTCCGGTGTATAATCAGAATCAAGACAAGGGTAAACAAAAGATGAATGCGGATGAAGTTAGGAATCAGATGAGCAAGATTTGGGTGAAGAAAAGCTCAGAGAATGTAGAGGTTGGATCCGCACCAGATTCTGGTGCTGATATTTCTTCCGGAAATTAAAAAGTGAGCTCAGGCTCAGGGGGAGACTCAAAGAAGATTCTGTTCCCCCAGCCAGACAAGTTGTGCCGGATGTGGCACAAGATGCGGATTAAAGGGTTAGTAGATATAAGTCCTGAGATGCTTCAGTCAAGTTTTCAGAGGTCCGCATGGAGTTATGAAGAAGCTGTGTTCGATTAAGTTAGACCTGTTCAGGGAGGTGCTCCGGTATGATAAAGGATTACAAAAAGGTCCGGAGAGATCCGGAAGTGCACGATCTTGTCTTGCGGATTGGGCAGAGTGTTTGGGATGTTCTTGTAATATGTTACCTAGATTTATTCATGATTTAAAGATCCGGATGATATTCAGTGATCAGGACTGATCCGGGATACTCCAAGCTGTCCAGACATGGTAAACCGGAATAATGCAGGTGAAGCATTTATTGCAGACAGATATTAGGGTTTGCGGAGCAATATAAGGGATTTCTCAAAAGTTATCTGCTCATTCTACACTTGAGAAGAAGCGAATAGTGGAGCTCTGCAACAAGGTTCATCAAGCACACCAAGGATCTCCTGCCGAAGCTATTGCATAAAGAAATCAATCCAACCACTCCGTGCAAACCGAAGGTGCATAAGGTATTCTTCGTTTTTCATTGCCTCACTGCAAATCTTTGAAGAATGGCTACTCCAAACATAGTTAAGATCTCTGATAGACCTCGCCCCTCATTCAAGAAACATCCCTACAAATCATTGGAGGTAGATCCACTAGGAGCCTTCTCTAGTGTTCCCCACGGAGTCTTACATACTGAAGATATTAGGGTTTACATACACGCAAACATTGAGGAATTTGGGGAATTCAAATTAAGAGACCTCTATCACAAGCAACTGATAGACAATGCTTTTGAGCTCAAACCAGAGTATAAGGGTATCCAGAAGAAACAATTTGAGCAATTCATTCATTTCCCTAGCTTTGAAGAAGATGAATGGGTCCGGTATGTACTGAGCAGGATGCATGACAACTTCCTTTGGCTAGATAGACCCTGTAAGATCACAAAAGAAGCAATTAGAGCAGTAACTGGTCTATACTCTTCCGGGGGGGTACCTATCCTCAAATCTGTCAAGAACAACGTTGTAACTGAAGCCACCGGATCAAAATATGATAAGAGGGCAATGACCATTGAAGATATTTCAGATCCGGATATCAAATATGCATCAATGATAATAGGATACAAGATCTATCACTCCAGCAGGGAGAATTCTGTATCCGGAACTGCAATATACACAGCATATGAAATGCTAAGAAAGAATGCAGATTATGATCTTTGTGAACTACTACTAAGCCAATTGATGGAAAATGTACAGAAAATCAAGAAAGACAAGAAGAACTCCTTTAAGTATGGTACTCTCATTGTATGTCTATTCTTTTACTTCATGAATGAGCTACCCGGAACAAGTGGATGGGTATGGCAGAATGACAAACCTGTTGCAGTCCAGATAAGAGACTATTTGCATGGACTTGGGGATGCAAAAGCGAGGAATACAGCTCTATGGGGATACTTCAAAAACTTTCAGAGCATGATGCAAGCAAGAGAGAGAATTCCCCAGTCTCTCATTGAGAAATACAAGGACTCAGTATGTTTTATGGTTGACACTGATCAGTGCCTAATGGAGGCAGTGGAGCCAAGGACTGTCTGGATCATGCCCATGGGGTATGAAGTTGATGAACAGATAGTAGAGCTGCATGTTCAACACATGCTAAGTCAGCCCAAAGATCCTAAGGCAGAAAGGTTTGGAACCTTTGAGGAGCTGAGTGTGAAATTACATGTAGAACTCAGGGAACCTGAGATTAAGAGAAAAGTGAGAAAAGAAGTAGAGCACATTGCTCAAGGCCTAGGCATCTCAAAAGAGGCACTTGATGCCAGCCGGGAAAAGAGGAGAAAGGCTGAGGAAGAAGAGAAAAGCAAAGAAAGTGCTCCGGTTGAAACCCCCACCCGGACCAGATCAACAAAGAGATCTGCACCTCCCTCAACCAAAAGTTCAAAACCGGAAGTCCAGGCATCCGGAAAGAGATCAAAGGCAAAAGCCACAAGGGCTTATGGAAGCCAAAAGGATGAAGAGGAGACAGAATCAGATGAAGGAGTAAGAGAAGTAAAGAAACAGAAAAAGAAAGGATCCGGTAAGCCCTCCACAGGCCAAGACAAGGAGGAAATGACAGAGGTAACTGTTGAAAAGCCCACTCTGTCACTAGAGAGCATAATCAAGTCGGTCACGGTGGATGGAAACCTTCAACCAATGACTGAATCCTATGATGACTTCAGTGAGGCAGACCAAAAGACTCTGCAGGAAGCCACAGTTAAATATCTGAACACATACAATAAGGCTTTCATTGAGATCATATCTCTCATTCCTAAAAGCCTAGAGAAGGAAATGGAAGTAAGAAAGAATAATGCTCATGCCAAAGATCTTGAGATCCGGGAGCAGATAGCTATTCAGCTATATCCTCAAATTGATCCCAAGACAATGAACATGATCTTCAAGGACTGCAGAGATGAGTTCAGAAGTAAAGCCAGGATGAATCAGCTCATGCTTGGTGAGACTGACAAAGTGGCACAAGAGACAGAAGAGATCCTCCGGAAGGCCTTCAAAAGGTTCAATCTTCCTGTTGTAGAGGACTTAGGTGCAGAAACAGCTGCTGATTTGGAATCTTCTGTTCCGGAAGAAGTGAGCCATGAACAGACAAGTGAGGACTTGGGACCCTCTGCTCCAGAAGAAGTGGCCCATGAACAAGCAAGCATCTCTCCTCCGGTTTCCCCTACAGTCTCCGGATCCAAAGAAGAAGAGCAATTGCAGGAGAAGGAAGCAGTGGTGACAGACAAAGAGGTTGACAGTTCTAAGACTGCAGAAGAAAAGAAACATCTGTCTCCGGCAAGAGACACTGCACAAACTGTTCAACAATTTTTGAGCAAAGAAACTCTAGAGATTGATGAACCGGAGCTTCTAAAAGGTCCATTTGATTTTGACTCTCTCTCTCCGGTACAAACAATGAAGATAGCTTCATTTGCAAATGCCAAGGCAAATGAAAAACTCCTGAAGTCTCATATGGAAGACTGTGAGTTGATAGAGGCTGCTTCCGGAGTACTTGTAAAGATCATGCCATCAATCTAGATAGATCCGACAGCCTCCACTTCCGGTAATCTAAAAACCTTAGTCAGCAGTATTGATACACATTTTAATTCTCTAGAAAAATCAGCTGAAGAAAAGGTCCGGAAGGAATTTTTGGATAAGAGATTTTCTGAAATATTAGAATTAATCTCTAAGGATAGGAAGATTGTAAGCATTGGAATAAAGAGCTTAGAAAATGCTCTTAAGGATGGCGGTGACATCTACAAATTTTGTATATCTTGGTCAAAGGCAACAGCAGCAATTGACAAGAAAATAAAAGAGGAACAGGACAAGCTTCAAAGCTTATCTCAAAGTTTTGATCCTCTCTCTTCCTCTATAATAAATCAAGAATGTCAGACTATTGCAGTCTTGAATGAAATAAAGAATCTTGAGAAGGAGAGGAAGAACATTACCAACCGGATGGGAGAACTTAGAAGGATTATAGTCCCTAAGTTGGAAACTATGCATGAGGCCATCAGTGATGCCCAGACCACCGCCCATACAAAAGATCCGACAGATCTCAGGCGGGCAGAAGCTTTTGCATTTTTGTTGAGTGGTCACATTTCAATCTTAGACAGAATGAAGCTAAGTTGGGCTACTGAAATGGTTCAACTGCAGACATCCTTTGCAGACATTCTGCAGTATATGTGAGTATGTAAATATGCGGCTATATATAGAAAATTTTTGAAAATTTTGGTGTGCGGACCCTACCCTTTGCCATTGATGTCAAAGGGGGAGTGAGGAGTAGTGAAAAATGAGGAATCCAACTCAGGGGGAGTTCCGGAAATTGTATATAAAGACAGAGCATCAGCAAAGGGGGAGCATAGTGTAAACACTTAGTCATTTTTCACTAAGTGTTGCCATCAATGCCAAAGGGGGAGATTGTTGGCAAGAGACACTATATGGATTCATGGTTGTTGTCATTGATGGCAACAAAGGTCATTCCACATATCCGCAAGTCATGATATATCTCTACCGGAAGTCAGATTGAAGATTGTTGTGGTCCGGTGAACAAGAACAGAGCATGTGGCAAGGTCCGACAGATTGGTCCGGATCTCTCAGAGGAAGTGTCTTGGCACAGTGCGGATCTGGGGAAGTCAAGAGGACTATCTTGAGTAGTATATTCCAAGGATTTAGCCTCCGGAGATGGACAAAGAAAAAGATATGAATAGTTGAGTACCGGATTCCTGAGAGACAGTGAAAACAGAGGAAGAACTGACTGATAGAGTATCAGACTACTTTCCGGATGTGTTACAGATGATGATAAAGGTTGCGGAGGCATGAATCATGTTTGGCCGACATAATTGATGATATCTACAAGTATATGCTTGATCTGCATTGCTTGGTGAGCAAGGATTCAGCCGACAGAACTAAGTTTGTAAGAAAATAGACTGTTCCGGATGCCGACTAGAAAGATGATGAAATTACTTGTGCGGATATATATAGAGGATAGATTTAGTTGTAAAGTGTGTGAGTGGGTGAGAGGATAAGCGAACAAGTCCAGAGAAGAGCAGAAGTAGCAAGAAAGATCCGGTATGTGAAAGGACAGCAGACTAAAGAACAGAGGAAAGATGAAGTGCAGCAGATCAGTATACTGAACCTAACCGGAACTGAACTCCAGCATATGCAGATGCTTCCAATCAGTTCAAGACTGTGATTCTTATCACTTTGTAAGACAGTGTGTCTTCTTGTAGGCAGTGAGCCTCTTGTGAGCAGTGTGCTCGGGCAGTGAGCCCTAATTGGCAAGTACCATTTTTGTAATTTCCTATTCTTCTAACAGAGAATAATTCTTGGGTTAATCACCCCGTGGTTTTCTCCCTTAACAGGGTTTCCACGTCAAAAATACTGTGTCATGTGTTTCTTATTTCATGGTTAATGTTTTGTGTTTGATTTTATGCTGCTTCAATTAAAAGGAAAGTTTAATAAGGGAAATAATTAGGATAACTGATTCACCCCCCCCTCTCAGTTATCAACATGTCTCACTGATGAAAGTGGCAGGCCGATGTGTTATCGGCAGGAGTTGTTATATTGGCAGAGTGGTTTCTTGCTAGGCCGACAGTGTTGGTCTGGCCGATGGCGAAGGTGCTATAGGAGAGACTTGGTAGATCAGTGAAGGTTTGGAGGGTCAGCCTGACGGTCTTTCTCTGGCCGATGAAGGGGAATGCAAAGGTAGCAGTTGGTGTGACTGTTGATATTGGAAGGAGTTTCTTGGAGCGGGCCGATGGTATAGGTTTGGCTGATGGGTTTTGGCGAAGGGTTGTGTGTCGAGCGCGGCAAAACGCTCGACACCTTTTATGCTTGTGGCCATGTTTTTAAACTATTGAAGGTTGTCCGCACCATACACATGGGACTATTCTTCTTGCACATTTAAACCTGCAAAGTGCATTTTAGTAGGAATTTTCTTTTTGAACGCAGTGACAGTTTTCACGTGGCCGCAGGTGGTTGAGCCATCAATGGCGACTGTAGTAGGGGTAAGAGAAATGGTACACATGATCAGGTGGCCTGATTTATGGATGAAGACTCCCAGATGGTGGCGCAAGGCTCGAGGCCTTCCTTGTCTGCTGCAGCAATAACTTTTGAGTGCCATCCTCTCTGTGTGATCTATATCTGGCGGATTTTTGAAAGCCATGTAATTAATTGCTGTGAGGTACACTTTCTGGCCAATATAGGTAGACTGTGTTACCATTTTGTTGTTGTTGAAAACTAGACATTTTGGCTCTATAATAAGATACAACTAGTTTTGGTTTCTCTGTGCAGCAAAACTTGTGAGTTTATGTATCTCCTGTTGTACGTTTTTGCATGAATCCACTGATTTCATGGTCAATCTTATATGAATAATGCTATGTTTACATGTGTTGTGCTAATTCTACCTCCAGTCTTGCATGTATCTTTCTTCTGAGTCTAGGTATTCAAGGAATGTCTGAGATTCTAGAACATAGAATTCTTGTGTTGAATGTTTAATCTTTTAACTTCTGCTCAAGGGGTAGATTAAACTATTTTTAGATTGAATATTGGGAAGGGTATACTGCAATAGGGATGCCATAAGTATAGATAGCTTAACACTCTATATTGGGAGATATCTGTAAGGCAGGTATCATATGTATCCCCCTGAAATCTAGTTTTAGTTGTTCATGCTGATCATTCACAAGTGTATGTCTACTAACTCGAAGCCCTGGATAGGCACCAATCTAGCTCTGTGTTGAGGTTATACACCAGGTCCAGGTTTGCATCCAAACATCAAATCAAACCATTTCATCCTTCCACCTGTTAGTTGTGGGAGTAGGATTAGGATCTCTGCATACTCTCATACCCAACCAGACATATATGTCCAAGAATGTTGCCAACCTTGTGATTTGTTATACAAATCTTGGTCCTTACGTGAGAGTATTCTGCCTGTTGCTGTCAAGTTATATCTTTCTGTCATTGAGCTAGTCAAGGTCATACTTTTATCAAATAGGGACACCCCCCTTGGTGTGGCAGAACCAGAAGTGAAGGGGAGGAGCTCACGCAACCTCCTGTATTCAGTTGGCTGAATCTGCCTATGCATTAGAACTGGCAAACCCTAATGCTGATTTAGAAGAAAAACCAACAGGGTTTGGGTGGGGGCTGCGCCCCCTCCCCACACCCATTGTAAAATGCGACAGTGGTGGGGGGGTTCAATCCCGCCCCCCACCATCACTTTGTTTTATTTTTAATTTTTTTTGACTGAAATTTCAAAACCTGAAATCTACGAAATGAAATTTCATTGTCTCTGTAATTTTATAAAAATATAATATATATATATTTAATTATATACATAGCATTTTCACAGTTAACTTGAATCCATAGTTTCATTAATTAAGCACTTAACTGAAAAATATAGAATATATATATATATATATATATATATATATATATAATTATAGTTAATTAATTTGTAGGGCAGAATAATGAATTAGTCTATATTGATTTTTTTCATACAAATGTAACTTCCAATGCATCTCTAAAATAAACATTATATAAAAGAAACATTATACAAGGATAATTAAATCTTTTTTTTTTTTCTCTTAATTAAATTTTAATTTCAAGTCAATAATTTCGATTTAAATTCATAAGCATGAAATTTAAAGAGAAAAGAACTATTTGTATTTGCATTTATTCACGAACAAGTTCTAATACATGAGTATTTCCAAAACTTCATTTCCTTCCTAAATAACAATTTACAACTTTCATAATTTACTCAAATTAATATTTCCACTAGTTTACAATGAAATAAATTTTAACAAACTTTGTTTACAACAACAACTAATTCACATCTTTTCTAATAGGAATATAAGGAAATAGACAATTCTAATATCCTTTTAAAAACAAATTTCTTTCCTTCTTCCTCACACAAATGGTAAAATTTACTAAACGCTATAACTGAAAACTAATATTCAATGAAGAGGATTTCCTCATAACTCAAAAATACCAAAATTACAACAAGAGAGAGAAGTTCTCCTTATAAATCCCATAAGGATGTTGTCAATAATAAGTCCAAGCTCTTCTATAGAGCCATAAGAGTAAAGGAAAATAAAATATTTTCCCAAACAAGAAAACTCTTCAACTTCACTCTAAGCTCCATGAAAACCTGCATAACACACAAGGGAAGAAAACACCACTCAACTTGCTCTCCTCCCTACCATAGACCCACAAGAGGGTCACCCCCGAGCTAGGGAGATCATCCACACACCTAGGGTATTCCAAAATCCACTTCACAATAATGCAAAACAACACCCCAAAACACAAAATACACCCATGGATATTTACACAACACAAACTCAACTTAAAGTGAGTTAAAAGAGGGGTAGGAGAGTGGACACACTTAACTCTAGAGTGCCACCCTTCTAAATATATCAACACAAATGTCTCTTGGCCTCAAGCCAACAAGTTAATCAAATTTCCAAGGGGATTATATTTTGGGTCTCAAGCCATATAACAAAATTTCTCAAAGTCACACAAATGCCCTCAAGGCTTTCAACATCCCAAAACAAGGAATGAACTCAAGGAGGATTACTCCTCCCCTACCCCACACTTGATGAGCATTTCTCCCAAGTGGAAGAAGTTCTGTGAACACCCCAATAAAAATTTTCTCCACAATAACAAATTGTAACACAAGCAAAATGCATCTCACATGTTCATCATGCAAGCAAAAATTTAAATTACAAGGGGAAGGCCTTAGCCTTGAAAACCAACCTTTAAAGCCCTATTAATGGATGTCGTTGATGTAGAGCTCCTCTAAAGTCTCCTCCAACCTAAGTCACCAAACTCCCTCTATCCTTTTTCTCCAAAAGTAATTTCCAATAATCAAAAATCCTCCAAAAATTCAACAACCTTTCTCCCTATCCCAAGTGGGATTAAAATAACCCAATCCATGAGTTTAGAGGAATGGGGAGGTGACACTTGTCACCTCCTCACTCTTCCTCCAAACTACTATTGAGTCCCAAGGGATGGGTGTTGACACATGTCACTCACCCATCCCCAAAGTCTTCCTCACCCCATACCACATGCCCTCTCTCCAACACATGGGAGAGAAAAGGGGAGTTGAAGAGGGAAAGGGTGACACATGTCTTCCTTTCCTTCCCTCTCATGAAGGACCACACAACTCCATGGGGACTCTCACCAATTGTGAGGGAGACTTGAAGTCAAGTCCTCCATAATTGGTGGATTTTGGAGTCATCCCTAACCTTGGGAATGGAAAGGGATGGGCTTGAGTGTTGGTACCACTCATCCTATCCCTCTCATACCTTCAAATTCATCACTTAACTTCACTATGAAGTTAAGGTGACCATACGAAGGTTAACCAAGGGTTACCCAAGTCAAAAGGGACCCTAGACCCATGGGGTATAACCTAGGGTCAATTTTAACCTAGTTATGTGATGGGTTGTAAGGTGGGTTATAAGTGTTTTGAACTTGGGGAGCTCTTGTAAAAGCACAAAGTTGTGTCACATTTTTAGCCAACTTATTAGCACAAGTGAATTTAAGTATTTCTAACTAAAAATCAATTTTGGTCAAACATATGATCTTGTAAGATTCATTTTAGTAGAGTTAGATATGTCCACAACTTTTCCAACTAAAATTGTTGGCTAAATGCATATGTAGCACCACAATGAGGCCAATTTACCAAAAAGATAAAATTATTTGAAAAACTTGATATTTCACCAACTTCTACAAAAGGGTATTTTTATATATTTTTTTAAAATGTTATATATATATAGTTTAATTATTATTTATATTTTCCTTTTTATTTTTACTAAAATTAGGTTATCAGCACAAAACATTAGGTCGATTACCATGTCAAGGAAAAATAGTAAAACTTATTTAAAAAATTGAAAAAAATATGATGCACTAGATAAAAGAATCTATATCAAGATGGCATAATTTTTTTTAATTTTATATAAATAGTTAATATAAAAGTTGACATCGAATGGAAACAACTACGTTTTAATACACACAAATTTTGATATTTATTTAAAAATATATATTTATCAAAATTAGAAAAAAAAATCCATGCACTAAAGTTTTAAGTTATAAATACACATAAAAAAATTAAAGAAAAAAAAATTACTATATAAAGATTGTCATCTCATGTAACTTCATTTTTCAGCATTTTATCAACAACAAAATTATAATGTCAATTTATTAAAAATTATATTCAAATAAGTTTTTAATTTTTTGAAAAAAATACAAACATAAAATATACTAAAAAATAAATATTTTATTAGTTTACATCATTTCAAAATTCAAAACATATATGTCACTTTTTAGTGATTCAAGTTTAAAAGTTGGATTAGTGTTGGTTGTTTCCTTTATAAAAATGTGACATAGCTTTGTACTTTTACCTGCTTGTAATGGTATGGTATATGGGTTATTTGGAGTAGGAGCTTGGAGTTGTGACCCATAAGGTGGATTACCATATGTCATGTTTTGATTTTTAGGTTGAGGTGCATGTAACCCAAGGGGTGGATTACCATATGACATGTTTTGATTTGTATTTTGAAGTGCATGTGACCCAAGGGGTGGATTACCATATGACATGTGTTGATTTGGATTTTGAAGTATATGTGACCCAAGGGATGGATTACCATATGACATGTTTGATTTGGATTTTGAAGTTTATGTAACCCAAGGGGTGGATTACCATATGACATGTTTTGAATTAGAGATTGGGGTACTTGTAATCCAAGAATTTGATTGATATATGACATGTTTTGATTTGGATTTTGAGGTACTTATGATCCAAGAGGTGGATGACCATATGACATATTTTGATTTGGATTTTGAGGTACTTGTAATCCTAGAAGTTGATTGATATATGACATGTTTTGATTGGAAGATTGTGGTACTTGTGGTTCATGAGGTTCGTTAACATATGTTAGATTTTGATTGGAATATTGGGGTACTTGTGACCCATATATTATTTTGATTTGGATTTTGAGGTGCTTGTGATGGTGTCACTTGAGGAGGATTAACATATGACATATTTTGATTTGAAATTTGAGGTACTTGTGACATAAGTAGTTGATTGACAAATGTCATGTTTGATTGGAAGGTTGGGGTGCTTGTGACACAAGTGGTTGATTGACATATGTCATGTTTTGATTGGAAGATTGTGGTGCTTATGATGGTGTCACTTGAACAGGATTAACATATGACATATGTTGGTTTGAAATTTGAGGTGCTTGTGACACAAGTGGTTGATTAACACATGTCATGTTTTGATTGGAAGGTTGGGGTGCTTGTGACACAAGTGGTTGATTAACACATGTCATGTTTTGATTGGAAGATTATGGTTCTTGTGATGGTGTAACTTGAGGAGGGTTGACATATGACATGTTTTGATTTGAAATTTGAGGTGCTTGTGATGGTGTCACATGAGGAGGGTTTTGTTTGATCATATGTGATGATGTGAGAAAGGGTTCTTGTGATGTGGTGACATTAGAAAGAGTAAAGTCTTTTGATGTTGGGGGTGCATATAATGGGTTTATAAATGGGGTTGTGGATGGTGCTAGATTAGAATTATGTGTGGGTGTTGTGGGTATGGTAGGTGCTTTGGTTGATATGCTTGGGATGGAAAGAGGACGTGGGTTTCCCATAGCTGAAAAAGTTGTGTCAAATGAATCTTATTCTTTGATTGTTGAGGTGTCAAAATTACTAGGTAATTTAGCTCCTTATTGAGAAAGCTTGAGGAAGAATCTAGTAGGATCCGAGTTTAAGAGTCTTTCTATGGCATCTAAGGTATTGGGATCTTGTTGTTCTTCTATTTGGTCTTGTGAAACTTGATGGGATGTTTGACCAAATTCATGTTGTGTTATGTGACTAGATGCACCTATTGTGTAGCCCTTAGGAAGAAAAACATGAGGGTTCATTCCAGTGGTAAATTGTGTAGTATCTATGAGAGATGGGGGATTGTTTTGGCTATTCTCCATGGCTTGACGATATTGACTTCTAGTTTGAGGCATAGTACTTCAGATTTGAGATGACAATGATTTGAGGATGAATGGGATGTTGTTTGGACTCTTGTGACAATGTTAAGACTCTCAAATGTTGGTGTTGATTGATTGATTTGGAGTGATTTTGGATGGAGGCTAAAATCTAGATCAATAGCTGATTTGATTGGGTTTTGATTATCTTCCAAGAGATAGACTCATGATCTCAAGGAAAGACAAATATGATAGTGATTTATATCAACTCAAGAGAAGATGTACTCCTAAGGTAGCTAATGTCACTAGATGATTGGATGATGATTGGATAAAATAAGGGCTTGTTTTGATTGATGATGATGTTGTTGATAAATCCTAGTGTCTCAAAAAGCTCTAAAAGTCCAAAAGGTGATATGAAGATGGGTGAAATTGATTGGATGACTGATAATCTGAAAGTATTGATTTGGGTGAAGTTACGTTTGCTACTAAAATGGATTGGAGATGCACATTTTGAGGCTAATTTACTTGTTTGCAATGTTGTTAGGGGATTTTGTTGATTTGTGAGATTTTCTTGGTGATAACTATTCAATCCCTAGGTGGCAAGAGATCCACACATGCAAAACAAAGAATACAAAGTAGTTTTGACTCAACTTTTCAAGGTCGTAGTCTTGTCCTTAACATCAAAATGTTAAGTGGCTTATTTACTGGTATTTGACATTGAAAACACACTTCACAACCCTCATTTATTCAAGTAAGGATTATCTCCATAACTTGGGCCCATGACTAAATATCGTAGGATCGACCTCTCCAATGCAAAAAAAGGTCCTTGTAGACTAGGGGATTTCCACTCTCAAGAATCAAGAGATAGAGTTCCAGTGACACAGGCTCGATGGCGCGAACACACCTTCACTCTCTCATTTTGGAGACTTTGTCTTCCATGGATTCCTCTATAATTCAGGATGGTACATGGTGAGTAACTTCAAGCATGATACTGTACTTGGCACCAAGCTACACAAATGGCCAATAAGGACTTTAGGCTTTTATAACAAGGGTTCGTAGTGGAGATACTCCGTAAACACCAATCTGTCTACAAGTGTCAGTCGGGAATGATAGTTAAGAACCCCTACACCCCTATCTTGGTATCACCCAGGCTTTGGGATTTCACTAAACACAATGATGATTGGATTGAGGTATAGCTTTTGCTCTCCCCCCTTTATATAACCCATCGAAAAAATGTGCTAAAGGTCATCCCTTGGGTGATGAGGTCCCAAGGTAGGCCTTCTCTACTAAAAATAAAAAAATTGGGCTGTTAAAATTTATTGCACACCCTCGATCATGTAATGTCATGAGGGGAGAGGATACGTACCAACTCGCGGGAGACAAGACTGACTCACAAAGTGCAAGTGCACAAGACACGACAAACAATTTTGTTCAATTTTAAAAGCATAGAAATCCAAATGTGAATGTTCAATTTTAAAGCACCAAATGGAAATATGCAAGTTGTTGGTTAATTTTAGAGCATCAAAACTAAGTGTGAAAGTTGTCTGTTCAGTTTTAGAGCACCAAAACGAAGTGTGAAAGTTGTTTGTTCATTTTTAAAGCACCAAAACAAAGTGTGAAAGTTGTTTGTTCATTTCAAAACACCAAACGAAATGTGTGATTTGTTTGTTCATTTTAATAGCTTAAATTGTTTTTTGCTTTTTTTCAATGCCATACATTGCACAAACATTAGCTGAAAATATTGAAAAAGGTTAGATGATAGAAAAATGACAATAAGGACGTGAAAAATCAAATACCCTAACATAAAACCCTAGATTTAAAAAAATTAAAATATCTAAAAGTTAAAAACTATATTTTAAGCTAAGTTTAAATGAAAATCTAAAATCTAAATCTAACTTAAGATTAAATTAAATTAAAAACCTAAAATCTAAGATTTACCCTAAGCCTAAATTAAATTAAAACCTAAAATCTAAATTAGAAACCTAAGCCTAAATTAAATTAGAAACTAAATCTAAGTTTTAAAAAATATTAATTTTAAAATCTAAATTTTTTTAAAGGGAAGGGTTTTTTGTGTTTTATTTTTGTTGTTTGCAGATGGGCGGCCGCGTACGACAGGAAGGATAGGCAGAACAGAGGTGCAGGTGTGTATGGTGGCGGAGGGCAGGGAGGATGGGCGGCGGTTGTAGGGGTGTGTGATGGCAGGGGCGACAGAGTTAGGTCAGAGGTACTGGAAGAGGCAGCGGGAGTAGGGTTTGAGGAGGGATGTGCACAGGGGGCAGCATGGGAGGGGTGTCAGTAGCGTAGGGTTTATTTTTGTGTTTTGTTTTTTTTTTTTGTTTTTTTTTGGTTTTTGATTTTTGGTTTTGCATTTTTTTTAAACTATTAAAACCTAAAGCTAGCCATTCAGTTTTTATTTATTTAATTTTTTTTAAAAAAATAATAATAATAATAATAAATAACCATGAAGAAAAAAAACTATTTAAGACTGATTGATTTTTTAAAAGAAAAAATTTAACTATTCTAAAGTTTTTTTTTTTACTTTTTAAAATACACTCCATTGCTCTCCTCTTTTTAGTATAGTTTCTTGGCATTCTCCGAGCTTTTAGAAGAAGAAAAGAAAAGAAAAATGATGAGTTTATATAGATTTTCGGTGGAAGAGAATTTGGAAAAATATTATCAACAAAAAATCATTTGAAAGTGAACTGAAAGTTTCCATTATGAAGAGGAGGTGGAAGATAGAGTTGCTAAAAGAAGAGAGAGAAGAGTGATAAATGAATATGGTAAGTTTATTTTTAATTAATTAAATAAGATTTAATTAATTTGTGGCATGAATAATTAAATAAATAAATAATAAATATTTATTTAATTATAGAAGAAAAGGTTAGATAAGTAAATAAATAAATATATGTATTTATTTAATTATAAGTAGGTTTAAATAAATATAAAAATTTATTTAATTTGGAGGAAATTATCTAGGGCAATTTTTAGTGTCTACACTAACACCTTTGTCACTCCAAGATGTCCTGAATATGGTGCAGAATATGCTTGTTTCCATACAGTTCTTCTTAAATGTCCCCAATTTGGTACATAAATTCAGTGATTTAATCTCAGTAACCCATCAAGTTCAAAATCAAATCCATCATACCTCGTCTCCTAAGGATTTTTTGTTAGAGCTTTCAAGATTTGCTTATAATATTCATCTTCGGCCAAATTCTTCAATACCTGAGCTCAGAAATCAGAGTGCACTAACACTATTTCTGTAATGTGCCTTCTACAACTTAAGGCATCAACCACTCGATTTTCTTTACCCTTAATATAATTAATCTCAAAATCATAATAAAAAATGAGCTCTAACCATCTTCTCTGTTGGGCATTAAGGTTAGGTTGTGTGAATATATACTCTAAACCTTGATTGTCAGATTTTAGTTCAAATTGTTTTCCCAACAAATAATGCCTCCATACTTGGAGAACATGCACAATTGCTGCTAATTCCAAATCATGAGGTAATTGTGCTCATAAGATTGCAACTTCCTAGATTCATAGGCCACAACTTGGTCTTCATGTATGAGCACTCCACCTAACCCTTCTCTTGAAGCATTGATCACAATAACAAAATGACCCTTTGGGTCTGGCACTCTAAGAATTGGTGTTGAAGTCAATTTCCTTTTAATAATATTGAAAGCTTCTTCATAGTTGTTAGACCATTCAAATCTTTTTCCTTTCTTCTTCAAGGAAGTGATGGGATGGGAAATTCTGAAAAAATAAAAAATGAACTTTCTATAATACCCTGCTAATCCCATAAAACTATGCACTTCATGCACATTTTTTAGGTGTAGACCATGCCAAAATAGCCTTTATCTTTGAAGGATCTACAACAATTCCTTTAGCTAATATGATATGGCCCAAGTACTACACCTCTTTTTAGAAAAAGGTACATTTGGATAGCTTTCCATAGAGTTTGTGCTCCCTGAGTCATTGTAGAACTATCCACAAGTGATGATGGTGTTCCTCCTCATTGCAAGAGTAAATTAAAATATCATCTAAAAACACCAGAACAAATTTATCTAGACAGTCTCTAAAAATATTGTTCATCAAATTCATGAATGCTGTTGGGGCATTGGTCAAACCAAAAGGTAAGATTGTGAACTCATAATGCCCATACCTTATTCAAAAGGTTGTCTTGTGAATGTCTTCTTTTTTTAGTCTCAACTAATGATAACCAGACCTTAGATCAATCTTTGAAAATATAGTTGCGTCACACATTTGGTCAAAGAGATCATTTATGTGTGGTAAAGGATACTTGTTCTTAATCATTGCTCTGTTAAGTATATAATGTCATGTCTCAAACTTTTATGATTGGTTTCATTATGTTAATGCATAGAACTATTGAACAGTAGTTGATGATATTTGGTCTTTAAGTAGTAGGATGATGATAATCATTTCCTTATGTCGCTTCAGCTATATTTTTTAGAACTAACCTATTGACAGTGGGAATGAGTGGGAATGACTACAGGTTTGTGGAAGGCAAGAACATGTGTCAGGTAGAGGGGACCTAGCCGCTTGGCAACAATAGGATGGGTTTTATTTGGTGCCCTATCACACACTCACATAGAATTGCATTCTTGCTCTGCTTGACTAGTTGCCTAATGATCTCCTTGGTACATTCACATGTGATTGTTGTCTACCATCATTCGTTGTTTTTGTCATTCTTTTTGCATGCCTCTATGCTTGACTTTGATACTTGTTTCATCAAAATTAGATAAGCATGGCTTTGTTTTATTGATATAATTACATAGTATTGAAATTATTTAAACTCTTCAAATGCTATTTATTGTGAAATTATGCAAATATAAATAATTTTTTATGCCTTTTTATTTTATGGAAATAATAAAAAGAAAAAGAAAAATACTTAATTTAAAAATATAATCTATTGTTATATTTATTTATATATAAGGAGGGTAGTTTTGTTTTAAAAATAAATAAATCTTATTGCAATCTTATATAAATAAATACCCAATTATAAATCATATATATATAATTGTATAATTGTAACATATATAGTTGTATTTATGGCTTGTTTTTATTTAAGAGAAGAGGAACAAATAGCATGCGTATGCATGTGAAGGAAAGGCTCCTTAAAGACAAAATAATAAATAAAAGAAAAGAAAAATTTGCATGAGGGTAAAACGAATGGCAAATTAGGTTTTTTTTTTAGAATAAAGAAAGGAAAATAAAGCTTTTTTTGGGGGGGGAAAGGTGCACACACAGGAAAGAAAAACACACAGAGAACAAGGAGGAATCAAGAAAGGGAAAAAGAGTGTGGAAAGAAGATTTCTATTAGCATCAGATCCGGGTAATCATTGCTTCCTTTTATGATTATATGAATTTCTCCTTAAATCTTTGATAGATTGGAAATGACCCTATGATTCTCCTCACATTGGTTTTTACTTAACTTTCTTTCTTTCAAAGCAACCTTTGTGATTGTTTGACCATATGTTCTGTGCCAACCTGTTAATGAATTCCTGCATGAATCGATTGACCCTATCTTCCTTTATTCCAATGTTTTGTATCATGCCAAAAATAAGTTCTATTTTTCATTTATTTCATAATTTATACTTGAAGTGAGGATAGATTTTTGTATTCTATGTTCTTATGTTTTTGTAAAGATTGCCTTCTAGGATGAGTGCCGAACATGGAAAAATATGGAAGTAGGTTTTCTTTTCAAAACCTACACACTGGTAACTAGTTAATACTTTGGCCAAAGTGAATTGATGTTGAAATAGACGTGTGTATCAGTGAAATAAATGGTTTGTTTGCCTAGTTATGCATTGTTTTTCCTTACCATGTCCTGTTAATGTGATGTTGCATTTAAGTTAGGGATGCATGTAGGTTAATAGACATGCATCATATTCTTGTTGATTTTAGGATAGACAACTAAGAGGGGGGGTGAATTGGTTGTCACCAAAACTTCTGTTCTTTAAACATTGAAGTCCTTCTTATATTTCTATAGCATAATAATGATTCAATCATGGAAGCACAATGTAATAACTTAAGAGTAGAAACACATTCAACACATATGACACCAAAATTTTAACATGGAAAACCTGGTTAAGGGAAAACCACGGGATGACTAACCCAAGATTGTATTCTCTGTTAAAAAAATAAGAAAAATAGAAAGGCACTTTTCAATTAGGGCTCACTACCCCAGCACACTACTCACAAGAGGCCCATTGCCTATAGGAGACACTGTCTACAGAATAATATAAATATTACATACTTGAACTGGAGATTAGCATCTTTACCATACTTGAGACAGTTCCATTTAAGCTCAACACTTTTGCTATGCTTTCCACTCCTCTCCTCCCTACTACTTTCTCATCATGACTGAGGATACTTTGAAATGACTTCACAAATCTTATTTATACAAGACATCAACTTTGGGATGATCATCAAAGTCAGCACAATACATACTTTATTTTATTACAGAGCAATTATACAAATACAACTTGACTTATTATGAAAACTTCATGCGCGTTAATACCCTGTCAGCCATGCCTATCTGGGACTTCAATCTTCTTCAAGGAACATGCCATGCTTCATGAAACATCTTCAATATCATCCGCAAGATGTGTAAAACATCTGATCAGCCAGGATTAGGAAGAACATCATCACTTGAAAGTAAATCTTCAATTACGAGCTCAATCTTTAATGCGAACCACCAACACAAACTGGACATAATCTAGAGACCCCCACAAGCTTGCTTGAATCACTAGAAATATCCACACCACTTTTGCTTACTGAAATCATTCACATCTTCATCTGGAACCTCAAGAACACAGTCTGTCATTACTATTACATTAGAATAATTGCTTGCGGACCTCTAGACCATGAACAAATTGAGTTGTCAATTCACATTGGCTTCCTAAACATGCCACCAAATCTACAGAACAAGATATTACATTTCTAAATCTCACTGGACCTATTTGTGTCACTCTGTCACCTCTGAACAACTACCAGAACCAGTTTTACTCATATGGCCATGACTTCTCCAAATCTTCATGTGGACCGCTCAAATCTTGACTGGATCATATTTAGACACATATCTACAAACCCTTTGATGCACATTCTTTGATCTTCATCTAGCTAGGATCTTCACTTCATAGAGCTTCACTATCTTCACTGTTCTTCTCTATTTCTGATAGGACTAATTTTCTCAATATCCTCAACACACAGCTCATCCAATCCTTGAAATCAATGCAATGAGAGTATGTTGACATCAATGACAACACCAATTAGGCCTATACTTGCAACAATTCCACCCTACCACTTGTTTACAGGTTGCTAGGCCCTTCGAGTAGGGTCAGGCATTCCTCAGCTTGAGGAATATTAGGGAAGTGCAAGCTTTGTGGTTGGATAGAAAAGTGCCTGAACTATGTTCTTGTCCTTCGATGCAACAGATGTCCAGATGGTCGATGGTGGTTGAGGACTGATTGATTAGATTACTTGATATTGATGACAGTTGTAATTTTTCATTGAACTCAAATGTTATGTAAGGCATAAAGCCATTTAAGACTAGTATATATATATTGTAATTACAGAAAGCTATGTAATTGTACTTCAAAAAGATGACTTGTATCATTATTGTTTATCAAATTTATGAATGGAATCTTGAATTGATAATAATGTTAATTCTATCTCTTTTCACTTGATGATGTAGTTGTAATTACTTTACTTTACTTACTATTAATTTTAGCTTTGCTTCGGTTATGTATGAATGTGGAATTTCAATACTTTACATTTGGTATCAGAGCGATGGTTCTACACTAGGCCTTTTGGATTGTTACGCTAAAGTTGTAAACTCCTTGTAGATAAATCATCATGAGTACTAGAAAATCTGGATGTAGGGGAGAAACCCTAGTATCTGGCAATGACTTAAATATAGGAAACAATAATGGAGCCAATGTAGGGAACAATACTGGAACCAATGCAAGAAATAATGCTAGAAATAATGAAGGAAACTGAAATGAGGCAAACAATAATAACAATGTAGGAGAGAATAATGATGGATAGAATATTCGACAAGATCAAATCCTTGCCCTCTTGACTCAGCAAGGAACCTAAGTGAACAATCTGGAATAGGAAGTTAGAGGGATAAGAGGAAATTGGAATGAGGAACATAGAGAAGAAGCCTGAAACCCAGAAGGTGAAGCAAGTGCTAACAATCAAAACAGAATTACTGAGGAGTTGGGAAAAGACCTCAAGAAGGTTGCCCCTCCTATGTTTGATGGTAAGACTATAGGTGACGAAGTAGAGGCATGCATAATTGATATGGAAAAATATTTTGATCTCTGAAACTTGTTAGATCTAACTAAAGCTATATTGGGATCTTATTAGCTTACTAGGGAAGCAACAACTTGGTGGGATAATGAAAAAGCTGAAAAGAAACTGTTACCTAGAGAAGTCACATGGGACTGCTTCCTCGAGATCTTTAGGAAGAGGTGGTTACCACAACTCTATTTTGATTAAAAGATGACAAAATTCCAAAACCTAACTCAAGGAGGTATGACCGTGACTCAGTATTGGGAGAAATTCTCTCACCTGTTAAAGTATGTTCCTCAGTATTAGCTAGACAAGAGGTTCATGATCTGTAAGTTTATCCAAGGGATTAAGGCCACAAATTGGGTCAGAGGTGGATATTCATAATCCCTTCACCATGGATGAAGTGTTTGAAAGAGTAACTAAATAGAAGTAGAAATCGTAGCAAATTTCTAATTACCATAAGAGTCAGGATGTGGAATGTGGGAATAAAAGGTTTTAGAATGACAGTCACAATTAGAATAACAACAATCAAGGAAACATTAAGCATCAGATAAGGAATCTTAAAAGAGGTAATAATTATTAGGAAAAGAACAATGAGAACCAAGGTGGAAATAATAAGAGAGGTAACTATGGCAATAATGGTAATAATAATAGAAGGGACATGCCAGTTAGACACAAAGGACCCTGAGATGGATGCTATACTTGCAGAGGGGAACATTATGCTAGCGTGTGTCCTCAATGAACAACGAACCAGAGAGAGAAATCAACAAGGAGCTCCTCAATACCAAAGTCATGCGGCTGTAAATCATCATCAAGTAGATTTCCAAGCTACACCAATTCAGTTATCTGGTAAGCTCTTTGGCCTTCTAGTTTCTATTTTAATTGATACCAGAGCTATGGAATGTTTTGTAGATCCTAAGATTGTAGCTAAGTTATTTGTAAAATTTAGACACATGGAAAATTCTTGGATGGTGCAATATGGTAATAATGTAGAGAAAAGAGTAGACTCATGTCTAGTATGTAGTGAATTAGGTCTTCCAACCTTCCAAATACAAGTCAATCTTTATGTTGCACCTCTAGGATCATATGACATGATTCTAGGAATCAATTGGCTATCTAAACACAAGTCCTTAATAGATTGTGAAGAGAAAGTAGTAAAATGTATTGATGACTTTGGGAATCAGGGAGAGATTCTTGGTTCTAGGACACCCCTTAAGCTAAGATAGATTTCAGCCATGCAATTGAAGAAGGCTAAAAGAAAGAGTTGTTCAATCTATGCAATCAAAATAAGAGATCTAGATAGTTAGTAACTGTCCTTTGATAAGTATCCTATCCTTAGAGAGTTCGAAGATGTCTTCCTTGATGAATTGATAGAACTACTGCCAAAAAGGGAATTTGATTTCTCAATAGATCTAGCACCAGGAACTGAACTGCAATCTAAGGCACCCTATAGAATGACAACAATAGAACTATATGAACTTAAAGCACAAATGGAAGAATTGTTGAAACAAGGATTTATTAGACCTAGTGTGTCACCTTGGGGTGCACTGGTCATCTTCGTAAAGAAGAAGGATGGAATGTTGCGGTTGTGCATTGATTATAGGATGCTCAACAAAGCAACTATAAAGAACAAGTATCCACTTCCAAGGATAGATGAGTTGTTTGACCAAATGAAGGGTGCAAAGGTATTATCCAAAATAAACCTTAGATCTAGCTACCATCAGCTATGGATTAAGGATGATGATATCTCTAAGACAACGTTTAGAACTCGCTATTGTCACTACGAGTTCACAGTAGTACCATTCAGGTTAACTAATGCACCGGCAACATTTATGAACTTGATGAACAGTGTGTTCAAGGATTTTTTGGATGAATTTGTGTTGGTATTCTTAGATGACATTCTGATTTATTCTAAGTTAGTAGAGGAGCATGAAAGACACTTGAGGATAGTTTTGTAGTACTTAAGAGAGCATAATTTTTTTGACAAGTTATCTAAGTACACATTCTACCAGAGTAAGGTGCACTATCTTGGCCGAATAGTGGTAGATCAATAAAACATCAAAGCAATAATTGAATGGCCCATACCACAAACTATGACTAAGGTTAGAAGCTTTATTGGGTTGGCAGGATAATATAGGAAATTTATAGAGGGATTCTTGACAATTGCAATACCCATAACCTCATTACAGAAGAAAGGTAAGAAGTTTGATTAGATAGACAAATGTGAACAAGCTTTCTATCTCTTAAAGGAAAAACTCATGATAGCATATTCTGACCATACCTGATCTAAATGGTCATTACATAGTGATAATAGACACTTCTGGTGAAGGTGTGGGAGGAGTGTTGATGTAGAATGGGAAAGTAGTGGCATACAAAAAGCTAAAGTAGCATGAGTTAAGCTATACACCTCATGATCTCAAGTTGGTTACCATTGTTCACGCACTTCAGATGTGGAGTCACTACCTCTTGGGTAAGCCCTTTGAATTAAAGACAGATCATCTAGGGCTTAAGTACATCTTCACCCAACCTAATCTCATTGCAGGGTAGAGAAGGTGGCTAGAATTCCTTAGCGAGTATGACTTTGGAATTGAGTATATAAAGGGAAAAGAGAATAGGGTTGTAGATGCTCTTAGTAGGAGACAACATCTAGCTGCCATGGTGACTACTAGATCCAATCTAAGACAACAGGTAATCCAAAACTTGCAAGGAGATGAGCATTATGAATGGATTAAATAAGCATTAGAAACAGACCCCTCAGATTATCGATTTGATGAGTATGTGATTGTGTTAGATGGTCTTTTCAGATATCAGGAAAGGATGTATATCCCAGATTCTGGAGAGTTGAGGAAACTAGTTCTCGAGGAGGTCCACACTGCACCAAATTCTAGACACCCAGGAGTGGCCAAGATGATGGAATTGTTGAGACCATTGTACTTTTGGCCTAAGCTTAAGAAGGATGTAACTAAGTTTGTCACTCGATGTTTATAGTGTCAATGCATCAAGGATGAACATGTCCATCTTGCAGGACTTCTTTATCCACACAATGTTCCAAAGTATAAGTGGTAGGTGATTAGCATGGATTTTATTTAGGGATTGCCCATGTCTAAGAACCAACATGATGTCATCTTAGTGGTGGTGGACAAACTAACAAAAGTGGCCCATTTCATTCTCATAAATCTCTTAGATGGGTCATTAACCTTAGCAAAAAAGTTTGTCTAAGAGATCTTTCGATTACATGGGGTGCCAAAGATGATTATCTAGATCGTGATAGTCGAAGGACCTCTAGGTTTTGGACCACGCGTAATGTAGTATTGGGGACTAAGTTGAATTTTAGTACATCTTATCATCCTCAAATAAATGGTCAGATGGAGAGAGTCAACCAGGTAGCTTGGGGGATCTTCTAAGGATGTACTGTATGGATCAATAGTATAAATGGGAGGAATATCTACCATTGGTAGAGTTTGCATATAATAATTCATACCACATATCTTTAGGGATGACACCATTTGAGGATCTTTATGGGTGCAAGTGTCAGACGCCCATCAGTTGGGACAAGGTTGAAGATAGAATAGTGGTTGGACCTGACATGTTAAAAGAAATGGAAGATTAGATGAGGCTAATTAAGGAGAAATTAAAGAAAGCCTTGGATAGACAGAAAAGTTATGCATATAGAAACAAGACTTTCAAGCAATTCTTAGTAGGAAACAAGGTATTTCTAAAAGTCAAGCCATACAAGAGTTTGATTTCACTTGGCAAGGCATCCAAACTCACTCCTAGATTCATAGGACCTTTTGACATTCTTGAAGTGATCAATCTAGTTGCATATAGACTTGCTTTGCCACAAGCTCTCACTAAGATCCATAATATTTTTCATGTGTCATTACTCAAACCTTATCATCTTGATGTATTGCATATTCTTGATTAGCATGCTCTATAGGTGTAGGATCTAGAGTGGTGCTAGTGGAGCCCATTTAAGTCTTGGAGAAGTGCAATGTTAAGTTACGTAATAGAGACATAGTGCACTATAAGGTCTAGTGGGACTAGTATTTAGTGGACAGTGCCACTTGGGAGGATGCTATAGAGATTGACAGATCTTTCCCGCATTTGGGGAATCAACATAGATGCTTTTATTTCATGCATATTAGAGATACTATGATACTTTGTTGATGATAAATTTGATGCATTAAGTAGTATTAGTATGATAATTTATTGTTTTGATGGATGTAATAAGACATTGAGACGATGTCTCTTCCAAGTGGGGAAGGATGTCACATCTCAAACTTTTATCATTGATTTTATTATGTTATACATAGAACTATTGTACACTAGTTGATGATATTTGATCTTTAATCAGTAGGATGATGATAATCATTTACTTATGTTGCTTCAACTATATTTTTTAGAACTAACCTATTGATAGTGGGAATGAGTGGGAATGACTGCAGGTTTGTGGAAGGCAAGAAAATGTGTTAGGTAGAGGGGACCTAGCCACTTGGCAACAATTGGATGGGTTCGATTTGATGCCCTATCACACACTCACATAGAATTGCATTCTTTCTCTGCTTGACTAGTTTCCTAATGATCTTCCTAGTGCATTCACATGTGATTGTTTAAATTGTCATTCTTTTTGCATGCCTCTATGCTCAACTTCGATGCTTGTTTCATCAAAATTAGATAAGCATGGCTTTGTTATATTGATATAATTACATAATATTGAAACGATTTAAACTCTTCAAATGCTATTTATCATAAAATTATGCAAATATAAATAAATTTTTATGCCTTTTTATTTTATATAAATAATAAAAAGAAAAAGAAAAATACTTAATTTATATATATATATATATATATATATATATATATATATATATATATATATATATATATATATATATATATATATATATATATATAGGAGGGTAGTTTTGTTTTAAAAATAAAAAAAACTTATATATATAAATACCTAATTATAAATCAAAAACTAATATATATATATATATATATATAATTGTAAAATATATAGTTGTATTTATGGCTTGTTTTTATTTTAGAAAGGCTCTTTAAAGACAAAATAATAAATGAAAGAAAAGAAAAATTTGCACGAGGGTAAAATGAATGGCAAATTAGGTTATTTTTTTAGAATAAAGAAAGGAAAAGAAAGTTTTTGGAGGGGGGAAAAGAGCACACACACAGGAAAGAAAAACACACAAAGAACAAGGAGGAATCAAGAAAGGGAAAAAGAGCATGGAAAGAAGATTTCTATTAGCATCAGATCCGGGTAATCGTTGCTTCCTTTTATGATTATATGAATTTCTCCTTAACACTTTGATAGACTAGAAATGACCCTAGGATTCTCCTCATGTTGGTTTTTACTTAGCTTTCTTTCTTTCAAAGAAACCTTTGTGATTGTTTGACCATATGTTCTATATCGACCTATTAATGAATTCCTACATGACTTGATTGACCCTATCTTCCTTTATTCTGGTGATTGATTACACTCTATCCTCTGGCTATTTAAAACAACTTCTATATTATATTATCAATCTTATACTCTTTTCTGAAATGCCTTCCTACTTGATGAATCAGCCATATCTCTTCTTTTAGCTGCACTTAGAAGGGCTTTTTGGTTTTATTAGATCCATTTCTCTTGATTGACTCCACCACCATATCCATGACCCGCTTAGTACTGAGTGTCAATCCCTAAATTGGCTAGTCCCCATAGTTGTATTTCAATCTACTATTCCTTTCTTTTATTCTTAGATTTGCATAAAACCAAGAACCATCAAGATCAAGCTAATAGCAGCATGGTTCAGTTGTTCTTAAACCGACCTCTTTCTATTGTTAAATCGACTTCTCTATCTTTCTAAAATCAACATTTATCACTTTATTCCCTTAAATTCAATAGATATAGATTCTTATCCTTCGGCCTCTATGATTTGGTGTTTGATCAGTCTTGATTGGCCTATTCCCAATTCCAACGGCCCAAGGAACTATGTTACGATCCATTCCTTCTAATTTTATTAGAATCAACTTTTGCAACTTTGTCTTCTTTACTTAATCAACCTCAAAAATTCCTTTTTGGATGTCATAAAAGTGTATGTTTAACCTCTTCAAGACATTATGTGTAACGACCTTTTTGCTAGTAATTGTTTTACTTTTTAGTTTCAATGGCTTTCCAGCCTAAATTTAACCCTTTGTTTTCTTTTGTTGTTTTGATTTATTTATCAATCTACTATTCCTTTATTAGACCTCTAAAAGAATTTAGAGTCGCAAGACCTCATTCTATCCTAGCTTGATTGAATTGGTTCACACATGGAACATGGTCAGTCTTTGTATTCTATCTTTATCTGTCTGTTTTGCCAGTGACCTCTCATATTAGAGAAATTGACTTCCACAATAGTATTCTGGTCTAAATTTTCCCCTTTTAACTATAACTCATGAAGGAATTGACCTCTCTAGTCAAAATGAGCAGCTTCGCCTTATAATCAATCCTGTATTGTTGACTGCTTTACAACAAATTGGATGGCTTCATAATATTTTAAACATATATCTTTTTGAATAGTTTTCTATGTCAAAATAAAGAATGCCTTACCTTGCAAACATCCATTTTGTTATCAAATCTTGAATGTTAGTTGTTAAGTAAATTAATATGATATGTGGGATTATATATTTACACATATATCAATTAAATCAATAGGTATGAATATACTAATTAAACAAATTTGAGACCTTATTAAGGTTATTTATACCTATAGAAATGCACATTTTGCCTAAGGATAGCATACAAGATGGAATCCTTATTTTTTTTATACTTATGGCCATTAAAACCTTGAGTTTATCCTTCCATTGAAGAACAAATTAATTAATGAACCAATCAAATATAATTGTTTAAAACCACTCCATAGTAAGGATTAAGAACATTGGCATCATGAGAAGAATTAATAGCTCCTAACGTCAATAGAATCATGGAATCCATTCTTGTTTTGTATCATGCCAAAAATGAGTTTTATTTTCATTTATTTCATAATTTATGTTGGAAATGAGGATGGCTTTCGGGATGGGTGCCGAACATGGGGAAATAGGGAAGTAGGTTTCCTTTTCAAAACCTACACACCGTTAATCGATTAATGCTTTGGCCAAAGTGAATTGACATTGAAACAGACGTGTGTACCAGTGAAATAGATGGTTTGTTTGCCTAGTTATGCATTAGTTTTCCCTGTCATGTCTTGTCAATGTGATGTTGCATTCATGTTAGGGATGCATGTAGGTTAATAGGCATGCACTAGATTCCATCCTGCCACTTGTTTATAGGTTTGTAGGCCCTTTGAGGAGGGTCAGGCATTCCTCATCTTGAGGAATACCAGGGAAGTGCAAGCTTTGTGGTTGGGTAGAAAAGTGCTTGAACCATGTTCTTGTCCTTCGACGTAGCAGATGGCCAGATGGTTGATGGCAGTCTAAGACGGATTGATTGGATTATTTGATATTGATGATAGTTGTACTTTTTCATTGAACTCAAATGTTATGTAAGGGATAAAACCATTTGAGACTTGTATATATGTATTGTAATTGCAGAAAGCTATGTACTTGTACTTCAGAATGATGACTTGTATCATGATTGTATATCAAATTTATGAATGGAATCATGCATTGGTAATAGATGTTAATTTTATCTCTTTTCACTTGATGATGTAGTTGTAATTACTTTACTTGTTAATTTTAGCTTTTCTTCAAATATGTATGAATGTGGAATTTTAGTACTTTACACATACAATAATCTATATAAAGGCTTAGAGTGCCATCTTTCTTCTTAACAAAGATCACTGTATTAGAAATGAAGGTGCAAACCACACAACAAAAATCTAATTCAAACCTTATTTATGTCCTCTAAACAATGTAAAATCAATGGAGAGTTGCAACAGAAATAAAACCCACTACATAGAAATGACATGCATTAAGAACTAAACACATAACATAGTATGTGACGTGGAGAAAACCCTTTCAGGTAAAAAATCCACCATGAAAAGAGGCTCCAAGTTGTATTATCTTCAATTATGAGACTATAATACATGCACTTCCTCTTCTTCTTCAGTCTTCAATCTAACAACACGTTTTACTCTCAACTTTGCTAAAAATGTAGTACAAATATCCTTATAAAAGGGGATTGCTTCTAGGGGAAGAAAACTAACATAATATCAACTATCAGGTCTATGACCTAATGACGAACAATCCAGATTTACAATGATAAAATATAAATAAAATGTGGTTTCAGGGGTGCTACCCCCGAACCCTCGCCGGGGCACGCGGCCCCTATACCCTTTGTCAAGGGGATGATCCCCCGGACCCCTCGTAGGGGAAACCCCTATGAGCCCTAGCAGATACCAGATATAAACATGTGGTTGAAACAAGATCACTTATGGTGAAACCTTTCATCCATTATGGGTTATTTACAAACAATAATTTAAATAATAAATTACATAGGATTTACAAGGTTGATGATGTTGAACACATAGGGATGCTAAGAGGGGGGATGAATCAACATATACTAAAACTTAAATACTTCATTTGTAGATCAGATTCATTTACTTAGAGAATTAAAAAAAAAAACATGCAAGACATTCATCAACACAATGACACCAATATTTTTTTACGTGGAAAACCCAAAACTCAGAAAAACCATGGTGAGTGTTAACTTGCAATATAATGCTCAATGTTATATAAAAGTTTACAATGTTCATTGTTTTAGGGATACAACCCAAGGAAGCTACCAATCCCTGAAGAAAGGTCACTGCTACAAAGAATTATAATGATTAACAAAACTATGAACTGCTATGAAAGAACCATATGTCTTATGCTAATATTGCACTCCTCTTTTCTACACAATTACTCCATTGTACTGATTCTGCACACTTCATACTTCTCATTCTTCTCTATTACTTTCACACTCACTCTACACTTCACAAATGACTTTGATCTCCTATAAATACCCTTTGCAACACTTCAAAACATTGATTAGATTGGCATCATAAAAACCTTTAGATGAAACATGTAATTCTTAAAGGGTTGGCTTCAACTCATACAATATGTCAAGAAAACAAGTTGTAGACCACAACATCTCATAATAGGATTCAAGGATCATCATTACACACCTTGTAATGTCAAAACAATTGATTACGATCCATTGCACATAACATAAACTAGACTGCTGACTCAAACTACACAAACACTGTAGATTGTTCATCTTCACACCACCAAGAAGAAGCCAAAAACATCATGCAGACTAGTGTTTCAACAATGTCTCTTCTTGACAACATCTAGACACCATTCTCTTGAAGCATTTGACCATTTTATGGATCTGCACAATAAGAGACATATTGAACTGATGAAAACAAGGCATTCCAGGCATATTGTAACACATCACAATTTAGAATATTACATTGCGGACCATGAAACCATTTGAAACTTCTTAGAAAGGAACTCATATATCATTATGCATATAGTCCTAGATCTGCACTATATCCTTATTTATTATTTCCAGAAAAAATCAAAGATTTGACTCAAGTATACTATAGTCTAAGAGACAGTCATATGCAATTCTTCACTAACTGACTTAAATGCCTTATGCGGTATCAGAGATAAGAAGAATTTGTATGTGGTTCAAACCTAAGATACATTAAGGCATGTAGAATCTCTGCACAAGGTCCTATAGCTATTTTTTATACTTTCCATCTTTTGCAAGTGCTCAACCATGTGTTCCTATAGAGTATTTTTGCATCCAAAACTATTTGTGTTACTTCTGTTACTTGAATTCTAACCTCGCGAACCATAATATCACCTGATACTGGGAGGAAACATGCATTATGTACATCTCTAAACATATTCCCAAAACTGCATGGGCACTACTTTTCTTCTGAAGGAATGCGAAGCATTCCAACATGTCTTCCACCATTGCTTTTCACTGTCAAGTCACAGTCTGAAACACTATTGCTGATAACTTTCTTTGTTGAAGGAGCAAAGACTTGAATCCATGGATATAACATGTTAATATCAATATCAACTTAACTACTAAACCACAAGACTAAACCTTGTATTACAGAGGAATGCAAACCAAAATACTATAACTCTGCCTTAGGATATACACTATGAGAGCCTTAACCAAACTTCTATAACTTTGCTCTAAGTGTGGTACTTGAAACTGATAGGATATCATTGTAGATATATAGGAAACATGTTATAACAGGTTTACACATCTCTGTAACACATTCAGACATCAAGAAGATTACCATTCTTATACTTGTTCAGTCTTTCTCCATTTGCTAAATCTTCCCTTAAGCATGCCAATTCTATGTCTTCAACTTAGTCAAACTGTCTCTCTCAAATCTTCAATTGTCCACTAGCTTCACCCATCTTTGACCTTAGGTTGACACATATTATGTTGAGATTAATGACAACACTTATTGCCAGCAATCTCCCCCTTTGTCATTGATGTCAACACCTAGAATAAAAATGTGTACAACTACTCCCCTTAGATGTATATTCCTCTCTCGCCGCCTTTGACATCAAGGACAAAGGGCCTAACATCTTATACTATCTCAAAACTATATAAAATCCCCTTTACTATATAATTTTTGCAAACAGTTCCCCCCCTGAGATGAAAATGCCTAAAAAATTGATGCTACGTACACTATTATCCTCCATAAGTCTATATACATTCAAAAATTTCTTTTCTACAATACTCTACAACTCATTTAGAAGGTAGAATGACTTTGTATATTAACTTGAGCTGTGTCATAGTAGATTCCCAAATGCGCTTTCTGAGGAAAGAATGTGATTTTGACATTCACATTGCGTGTATAAGTCCTTAGCTTCCTCTATACTACTTTAGGGTCTTCATCTTTTGATCAAATTTCTTAGCTTCCCCTAGCAACTGAGATAATGAAGCAAGTCTTAAGTTCACTGCTTCCCTCAGTTGACAAAATTGTTTCTTCAATTGTTCTCTTTGGTCCTAAAGCTGTGATAACTATGCATGAAGATTTTGTAGTTGAGCCCTTGTTGCTCCATCTTTGTCCTTAGACACATCATATACTTCAACCATTTGAATGATTTGTAACTCAATGGTGTCAATTTTCTTTGTGGAACTTGGTCATTTTAGGCATAATAGATATAATTATGTGGCTTCATCAATGCAATCCTTAAAGTTCTTCAAATTTTCTTTCAGTGTATTATGTGCATTAGCACATTTGTTAGTCATCTCATCCAACCTTTTATCATTTACCTTTCTTACTACATCCTTCTCTTCTTTCTGCTCAACATAGCAAGAATGGTCTTTGAAAGAATCCATTAATAGCTTGAGTTTCCACTTTGGAGGTAGAGAGATATCAATGGTTACCTCTAGTAACCCTTCTTGGATCACCTTCATAGCATCCTTAGCTACACTAGTCTTCTTCAAGTTTTCTTGTAGAAATTCTTTTCTAAATGAATCATGCAATATATCACCAAGTTGTAGTTTTTCAAGGGGTGAAATATTTGATAGATAAATTTTCCCTTCATGTGTAGGAATCTATAGGAGTTGAGGAGTAATCACTGGTTGAAATTATATCTACAAATCCAATAGGTCTTTGAATGAATCAGACCCTGAAGAACTCTAACCCAAGTCTTTCACTCTTTCATCTTCTTTTATTTTTTATTCATGCTTATCTTTTTTACCTTGATTTTTCTCCTTTGCTTTATCCTGATCATATTTATTTTGTTTCTCCTCACTCTTCCTTGGAATTTCCTCTTCTTGTTCTTCCTCAGGGTTATCTTCTTTCCTTTGTTCATCCTTCCTTGTATCTTCTAGAGGAGGATTGTCCTATTCTGCACCTGCATTTGTGTTCTCCAAAGGAAATGTACTACCTTTATCATGACCCTCTGTATTTTGTGTCTCAGTAGTTTTTGGAGGGGGAGGATCATGTCTTGCACTAGTATCAGTGTCCTCTAGAGGAGACATATTCTCTTTAGTTTGATCTCCTAAGTTCTGTGCTTCTGTGTCATCCAGAGGAGGAGTATTCAATTTATCATATTTTTTACCCATATCACCACTTTCCACAACATTTTCAAATGTTGACAAATCTATATCCTAAAGGGGTTCATCTAGTATTTTTAGAGGAACTTGTTCCCCAACTATCACCTTAGCATTTTTCAATTCTTCAAGGATTTTAGTAATTATCTCTATCTACTTCTCCAGTTTGTCTATTTCTTCCTTGTATCTTCCCATCAAAATATTTATTCTCCTTTAAGTCCTAAATTCTTGTGCTTGTTTTTGAGATATTCTGACCTTTTCTTCATCTGTGATGAAAGATTCCACCTTTTCAATTGCTAGTTTCCTCATCTCAGCCTCATCTACCATAGCTTTATTTCTCTTGTTGGAGGTCTACAAGGTTCACTGAATGGACATCATATATCTGATTATTGCTTCCTCAATAGTAGCCTTGTCATCAACAGGCACCTTGTCATAGAGATCTACAACTTGTTTCAGAGCACCATGTTCTATTATAGCATTCACAATGGCCTCAAGTTGTAGAGGCACATGTTCCAATTCTTGTTGAGAAGACTCTTTTGATTTCTTTAATTTTCCCTTTCCTTTTCCTTTCGATGTTCCTTCTTCCCCCTTTTCTTCTTCTTCTCTTATTCTCTTCTTTCTTCCCTCAAGCATGACATATTCTTCTTCTTCTTCTTCATCCCCTTCTACATTCACTAGATTCATTTTCCTCTTTTTCCTTGCACTTTAGGTCTATGCTTCTTTGTCTTTATAGTCTTAGTTTGTGCCAGCACTTCAGTGGTAGTTCTTTACCTGTTGGGAGATGTGAGAATAGGTTTGAAGGATTTTGAAGAGGCAACAATAGAAGGGACAAATCTACTTGTCCTTCTAGGAGTTTGTGAGGCAGAGGTGGTTGGAGCTTGTTCTACTGAGCCCTCAGGAGTATTGATCATCTCTTTCAATTTAGACTTCATCTTTTCTACCTTTTCTCTTATATCCTTCTTTGATTTTTCTTCTACCTCATTTCTGATTGTCTTATTGATGATTTCATCATAGGTTCCAAATATTTCAGTATAAGGACCCTTTGGCTTGTTGAGCAACATATTAGCATATCCAATCATATCAAATTTAGGCACTTCATATGGAAGAGTGGTTATCCAAAAGGTTCTTGGCTCTATAGCCTCCGTGTAGCAATTATCTATGTCCACCGTGAATGTAATATCATTCTTATATTTCTCAACAACTTTTCTTGGTATCCTTTCTCTTGCTTGCATATTAGTTTGAAAGGTTTTGAAGAAGCCCCAAAATAGTTTGACACAGTTTTTATGATTAGGAAAACTAAGAATATATGTTTTAATTTGGTGAGCAACATGGGTATCTATCTTCCACACCATACACTTCATTGAACATAATTCCTTTAGAAAATAGAATATAAGGAAAATGATTAAGGACCCATACCAGAACTTGTACTGTGTCTCCTTAGTTCTCTTCAATTTATCCAGTAATTGCTACTATAGCAACTCATAGAGGTCATAATCCTTCCCTTCTTTTACCATTTGATGAGTTGTGTATATTGCAGTGGCTATGGCAGTCCCCTCTCTGTTTGTGTAGTAAATCTTGTAAGCAATGCCTATAGTAGCATACTGGACCCCTAGATTAGTGATATAATCCACTTTTAGGGTTCTCTTATCAAAATTTTCTTTGGTAAGTCTCACTACTTCTTCATTCTTCACTACTTTTAGTATAGGTACTGGTTCGAAGGAGCATAGTTTGGTCATGACCTTGATGGCTTCTTTAGTGATCATAGGGCTAATCAAGGCAAAATAAGTCCTCATGAATCTAGCTTAGGGCAATCTTGACCCAATCTTCCTCATACTGGAAATTAGGGAAACCCTTCCAAATATCTAGTTGTTTTGCTTCAATATTTGTGAGCTTTGGAGTCTTTAGTTGAAAGTCATCATATAATAGAAGATTAATCCTAAATTATTCCATCTTTAGGTAATCATACTCATCTAGTTGTGAATGGATGTATATCTGGACATCCTTGGTGTGCAGTACATTGATGGGAATGTGGGAAAACACATGATCTTTGTCAATCTCAGTGGATTTAAATGAATGTTTCTTTAATTTAGGTCTTGGTTTCTCCACAACATCAACTACTATAGGGGTTTCCATGATAATGCTTTGAGAAGCTAGAGTTTAGTGAGAAAAAATGAGAAATACCTGATAATGTGGTAGATAGGGTTTACACCAATGCTCTGCTGAAAACCTTCTGCTCTTCTTTATCTCTTCAAAACTCTTGACTTCATTCAAAATGAGATCAAAATGATTAAATATTACCTATATAGTCTTATTACCAACCATGACTACTCTACATTAATTGCAATGTTCTCTATTTTGACCTAATCAACCTTTTTATTATACAAAAACTTATGATCATTCAACAATCCTCCGCAAGTAGCTCAATTACTCTGGAAATTTGATCAAACATCTTCATAACATTATCCTAACATGTTCAAACAATTTTTAGCCAATATGCTGAGGATGTCAGCATCTTATGCGTCCAGGGGTTTTGAAAATGTTTGCAGTTGCAACTCCCCCTGAACCAATACTTCCTCCCTTAAGTTTATGGAGGATCCATCTACACCAAGTAGAGGTGCAAATCCTTCCTTTACTCCATTCTCTTCCTTCTTCCTCCATGTCCTGTACATTTCCTTCTTTTGCATCTATAAATATAAACCTTATTTTGAGAAGTAGAGAACCTTGCATTCTTTCCCCTCTAAAACCTTGCAATGTGTCATGTTTTATTGCAATTATAGCAGGTAGTATTGAACTATGGAGCATAATCACCTCTTCTTACTTTATATCTATAGTTAGCAGCCTTACGACTATACTTGTTACATGTGTAGCAATAACCATAGAAGAAAAAAGAGGTCCTAGCATTGTTCTTGTTCATGAAACCATTCCTCATCATTTTGCTTCTGTATCCATTAACCCTATGATAAATTTTGTTGCAAGAATGACACTGACCATGAGAGATTACAACATTGTACCTAGGAGGCCTAAATGCATTTTGATTCATCTTACTTGTACATTCAATAGCCTTGTGACCAAATTTATTACAAGCATAGTAATTACCATTGAAACCTTGAGGATACCTGATAGGAGCAGTTTGTTTAGGTGCAGACTTTATGAAATTCTTCTTCTTATTCCTCCTTTGTCTCTGGATAGGAGTGAATTCATCTTCTTTTACATCTCTGGAGGCATTCTTCTTAAGATCTTCAATGTAGGCCTCTTCCTTCTTTGTTTTAGACTTTCCTTCTGATTGAAAGTTATCATATAAGTTTGTAGATGCACTAATTCTAGGACTTTTCCCCTTTTCAAAACCAAGGCCAGATTTTTCTTTTCCTAGATTTTGATAGTTAATATTCTCATCAGGAATTTTAGATCCTCCTTTTAGTTTTAGTCCTTTGTCCATTTGTTCTTTTTCCTTTTCCAATTCTTTCCTCAGAGTGACAACTTCTTCCTCAAGTTTTGAACATTTAACTGCTTTCTCATTGATCTTCATATTTAGACAATCTTCAATCCTTTTTCCTTCTTCAACCATAAATTTCAAATTAGAGATCATATCTTCTACCTCCTTAAGCTTGATGTCACCTCCTTTATCTCCTTCTATTTGAGCTTTCAATTTGCCAATTTCTTCTTTTGATTCTTTGTCCTTTGTCTTCAATTTCACAATTGTCTCCTTTGATTTTTCAAGCATGTCCTCATATTCTCAATTTAGTTCTCTTGCTTCATCTAGATCCTCTAGGGCTAACCAGAGTTCTCCTTCAAACTCAACATCATCTATGTTGAGGTCCCAACCTTCAGGTTCCATAGCTTCTAGAACTGGTTCTGGAACAAATACATCATTATTTATAGCTTTAGATTCCATGTGTTTAAGTGTAGGATTACATCAACTATTAGGCTTCTTAAAGGAACTTAGCTCTGATACCAAATGTTGAACACACAGGAATGCTGAGAGGAGGGGGTTAATTAGCATATACCAAAACTTAAATACTTCATTTGTAGATTAGATTCATTTACTTAGAGAATAGAAAGTTACATGCAACACATTCATCAACATAATGACAAAGATTTTTTACGTGGTAAACCCAAAATTGGAAAAAATCCATGGTGAGTGTTAACTAACAATATAATGCTCATTGCTATATAAAAGTTTACAAAATTGTTTTAGGGCTATAACCCAAGGAAGCTACAACTCCCTGTTGATTTTGTTTTAGGGCTACAACCCAAGGAAGCTATTGCTCCCTGAAGAATGCTCATTGCTATAAAAAATTATAATGATTAACAAAATTGTGAACTACTATAAAGGAAGCATCTATCTTATGCTGATATTGTAGTCCTCTTTTCTACACAATTACTCCATCACACTGATTCTACACACTTCATACTTCTCATTCTGCTCTATTACTTTCAAACTCACTCTACACTTAACAAATGACTTTTATCTACTATAAATACCCTCCGCAACACTTCAAAACATTGATTAGGTTGGCATCATAAAAACCTTTAGATGAGACATGTAATTCTTCAAGGCTCAGCTTCAACTCATACAATATGTCAAGAAAAGAAGTTGCTGACCACATCTCATAATAGAATTCAAGGAACATCATTACACATCTTTTAATGTCAAAACAATTGATCAGGATCCACCGCACATAAGAAAAACTAGATTGCTGACTCAAACTACACAAACATTGTTGACTATTCATCTTCACACCACTGGGGAGAAGCCAAAAACATCATGCAGACTAGTGTTTCAACAATGTATCTTCTTGACAACATCCATACACCATTCTCTTGAAGTATATGATCATTCTATGCATACACACAACAAGAGATATACTGAACTGATGTTCAAACAGGGCATTTTGAGTATATTGTAACACATCACAATTTAGAATATTACATTACAGACCACCAAACCATTTGAAACTTCTTAGAAAGAAACTCATATATCATTACACATATATTCTAAGATTTGCACATCCTTATTTATTACTTCCAGAGAAAATCAAAGATTTGACTCAAGTATATTGTAGTCTAGAGGATAGTCATATGCAATTCTTCACTAACTAACTTAAATACCTTATGAGGTACTGAAGATAAGAATAATTTGTATGTGGTTCAAACCTAAGATACATTAAGGAATGTAGAATCTCCACATAGGCTCCTATATCTGATTTGTATAATTTTCATCTTTTGCAAGTGCTTAACCATGTGTTCTATAGAGTATTTCTACATCCAGAACTGTCTATGTTACTTGAATTCTGACCTTGCAAACCATAATAATACATGATACTATGAGGAAGCATGCATTATACATCTCTCAAACATATTCCTAAAACTAAATGGGCACTACTTCTCTTCTAGAGGAATGCGGAGCATTCCAATGTTCATGTCTTCCACCATTGCTTTTCACTGTCAAGTCATAGTCTAGAACATTGTTGCTGATAACTTTCTTTCATGAAGGAGTAAACACCTAAATTCTTGAATATAACATGTTAATATCAATATCAACTTAACTACTAAATCGTAAGGATAAATCTTGCATTGCAAAGGAATGCAAACCAAAATACTGTAACTCTGCCTTAGGATATACACTATGAGAACCTTAACCAAACTTTTGCAACTTTTCTCTAAGTACGGTACTTCAAACTGATGGATATCATTGTAGAAATATAGGAAACATCTTATAACAGGTTTACACACCTACACAACACATTCAAACATCAGGAATATTACCATTCTTATACTTGTACAGTCTTTCTCCATTTGCTAAGTCTTCCCTTAAGCATGCCAATTCTATGTCTTCAACTTAGTCAAACCATCTCTCTCAAATCTTCCATTATCCATCAGATTCACCCATCTTTGACCTTAGGTTGACACATATTATGTTGACATCAATGAAAACACATATTGCCAACAAATGGTACCTTAATCCTATTACACTAGTGCTCCCCAAGGTGACACACTAGGTCTAATCAGTCCTTTTGACAATAGTTCCTATAGTTGAGCCTTCAACTGCATCAACTTAGTAGTAGTCATCTGATAAGGTTCTTTCGACACTAGTTTGGAACCAGGAATAATATCTATTGAAAATTCAAAAACTCTTTTCGAGGGTAGACTTGGAAGGTCTTCAAGAAACACATCCCAAAAATCATGGAGATAAGGGTATGCTTTAAAAGAATTTTCCTTAAGTTCCTTCTCCTCTTCATCTTTCACCTCATCCATCTTAACTGCAAAGATTTGACAACCTTTCCATTTTTCTCTTTTCAATTGTATCATGAAAATTTGCCTAATTTTCATTTCTCGCTGAAAACCTTGGATAAGGACAACATTTCCATCATCATCTAGGAATTCTACTGGTTTGGAAAGACAATCAACTTTTACCCTATGTTGTGATAACCATTTCATCCCTAAAATGACATCATAAGATCCTAGAGTTGCCACATATATATCAACCTCTAAAGAAAAAGTAGGTAGGTTTAATTTGGCTTCAAACAAGCATTTCTCTACTCGAGCTCTTGACTGGTTTACAAACTCTACTATCCATGAATTAGCCATGAAACCAACTTTGCTAGACATCTTATCAAGTATTCTAGGATTCACAAAATTTTTAGTTTCTCCTATATCTATAAAAATAGAAATTGGGGTTCCAAATAGAGTATGTGTGGTTTTAATAGGAGTAACCTGATACTCGGTTTTATGACTATCTAAAGAAACATAAATCCTTTGTTGAAAAGTCATTTTCTATGAAGGTAAAGGATTGCATTGATAAGAATTCCCTTGACTCTTTGTGGGGCACTTAGCATAGTGATCACCTCCACATGTAAAACACCCTCTAGGAGGACCTCTCTTTCCTGAGATCAGTTAGAATTATCATAATTCTTTTTAGGATTAAAATCGCTATTTTCATCCTTGGATCAATTCTTTTTTTATCTCTAGAGCTTTTACCATAGTTTCTCTCTCTAGTTTCTTGATTCCTTCTTCTCTTTTTGAAGGATGTCGAAGGACGACTCCAGTTAGATTTCTTTCGAGAACTTTCTCGATTGGCAGAGATAGATTTGAGCTTTTTCTCTTGCTTGATGGCTTTCTCAAAGACTAGATCCATGGTCGTAGGTCCATGAACATCCACTTCTCTACCAATTTGAGCATTCAAGCCCATAATAAACTTCCTTATTCTAAATCTCTCATCTTTATGATATTGTGGCACATACTTTAACAATCTAGTAAACTTTTCCCAGTATTCAGTGACAGTAATATCTCCTTGATGTAGATTTTAGAAATCTATTAGTTTCTGATCAAAATATAATTGGGCAACCATCTTTTCTGGTAAATGGCCACAAACTGATCCCAAGTTAGACTTAAGGAACTCAACCCTAATTCTATTTTCTTATTCATCCAGCATATGGATGCTTCTCCTACTAACTGGTAGGCTCCCCACACAACCTTAGTGATCTCAGAATAATTCCTTATCTCAAAATATTTTTCCATCTCTGTCGGCCAAGCCTCAGCTACATCTTCACTCACAATTCCATTGAATTTAGGAGGTATAACTTTCTTCATACCTCAAGCTAACTTATTTGTAAGAAGAGTTTCTTTCTCTTTGTGAATCAGAGAGTCTTGTTTACTTACTCTCAGTTCACCAAGAAAATTAAATTCTTCTCTTTCCTCAGAATGGTGTTCTTGATTGTTTTCTCCCCCTCTAACTTCCTATTCTAGGGTTTCCAATCTTTCTTTTATTTCATTTAAAACTGACAAAATTTGATCTAATTTTTTCATAGAATTATTTTCAAGATCTAAGCCACCAGGGCTCCCTCCTGGTTGATTTCCAAATTGTTCCATAACAATAATTATACACACCTAATGTTTGCTTAGAAATTTATCAAAATATTGAACTTTTGACATGCTATCATAACATTACAAATTCAAAAATACAGAAACTTAGAGATGCATCACATAAACATTTGTTTATACTAAGCCAAAATTTTACTTCATTCACTCTTTGGATTTTTACATCCTTATTTAGATACAAAATGTTTCTATTTTCATGTATAAGAAGTTCCTACATATCACTTTCTGACAAAGGGATTTCCTCGGGTTCCTCCTCCCTGTCAGAATCAAGTAACACAAAATTTGTAGGTGGGTGTACTCATGAGTACTCAATCAACACCCCTTTTCCTATTATAGGCACATCTCGACCATACCTGAAAGGCATATCACAATGGGTGGATGGTTTACTAATCTTAACAATAGTAAGGGTTAGAAATATTTTTGCCACCTCAATTTGTTTCCTTCTTTATAAGAGAATACGTTTGAGTACATTATCTAGTGTCTCAAAATTAGTGATCCAAGCTCCTTCTACATAGCTCACTTGTTCCTTCATTTTTGGCTCAGGAGATGGCTCTTTCTTAATGGTGATCTTAGGCATATCACTAAGTTTTGTTTTCTTGGCTCACTTTCTTGTCCTTCTCTTTCCTACCATTATGGAACAAGAATAATTATTTTATCATTATCATATCTTGCCAATCTTGCAAATCCTTGCAATGAGCTCCAAGGTCCAAGTGTTGAACCCAGTAGCTTTGATGCCATGCGTAACATCCCAACTGGAATATTAAATAACATTAAACACAAATAATGTAAAAAGTCTCATTTCACTTTATTTTTAATAACAAAATCCAATAATATTACATTTGAAATTTCCAAGTACAATATATAATTTCAAAAAGATGGTCACTTCACATGTGACTAGCAAATTTCAGATTTTTATCATTAATATATAATAGATGGTGGTATTCCTTGTGACTTACAATATTTATCAATTTCATTTATATAATAAGTAATGCTTTCTATTCACAAGTCTTCGACAGTCAACTACAGGAGAGAGAGAAAATCACCCCAGTGCTTTTCCTCCAACCATAGATTGGCGGTCCCCCGCACACCTTCCCTATGGAAGTGGCCCTTCCCTTCGTGAGGGTCTAGATAATGAGAATCAACTGATTCTTTATGCCGTATGAGAACTAGTGAAGTGTCCTAGCTAATAACAATCAAGTTTAAAACTCTAGTCTAGCTCTAGCTATGTATAATTACCCACCCTGACTATTCAGCTATCTAGTACATAGTGAACTGACAATGCAAGCAGTGACTTTTACATTACTTTGGTCAAATTTTCTTATAATAAGTTGTATGTTCACACACTCTTTTCTCGACTTGGAGACAACATTATTTTAATTAATAAATCAACACTTTTTTATTTGCTTATTCTATATCAATCTATAAGGCTTAAAATGTATACCCTTTACTATGAGACAAGTATAAGGTGAGAGCATAGGTCAATTAAAAGCATGCAATGAGCCCCTCTTTGCATCCTTGCAATCTTGGGTCTATGACAACCTATCAATCTACTCAAAGGCTTGTCAACCTGATTCTGTGCTCATAAATAATATGGTATACATTCTCAAGATGCACTCAATTCCATCATAAAGTCATTTCTTTTGATGTCTATAGACTTCTAAGACTCTTCCCACTAAGAAATGTCTGCCTTAGTATATGAATATTTATTCAACTAATTTTCTATTGATATAGCATTTTCTATACAAAAATGACTATAATATTGCCATTGTGAGGTAAAAACAATTTACGATAACTATTGACCCATCTTGACCAAAAAAAAAGATTGGTTTCCTCTTTAAGCAAAATATAGGTGGTATATGAGAACTCTTAGTTGCTCAAAATAATCGAAATGAGAATGCTAATATTATCTACCTCTATGACATAAGTGGAATAGATTATTTAACAAGATTATCTAAACAAGAAGTCTATTCATCTATAGTCTTTTATTCAAGTCATTGATCTTTCATAAGCTATGAGCTTTTATAATTGATAAGAACTTGATGATTCCTCTCTACTCCGATCTATTATAGCTCCTTTAGGATAATACTATGATAATATAACTCTAAATTATACTTCGATCTTTACTAGACATAAAGCAATGAGTGTATTCATGGTCTGATATCAACTTAACTGGTAAGTTTATATCATAGACAACTTGATATATGTTAACATTCTTAAATCAACCTCTCATAGTCAATGACCACCAAACATTTAGCCTTTACTAGCTTTCTACTTGAGGTATTCTCTACAGATATTCTTGAGGTAAATCCTCATACATGGTACATTCCTATAAGAATACAATCTTATCATAGGTTTATAGACCGACCAATATATATAACATTTGGCCTTTACATAGGTATAGATTTCATTTAAACCTTATTTTAAAAAAGAATATATGTTACTATGACATCCTATCAGCTTCATAGCACTATCATCTTGATCATACTATAGACTGAGTCCTATTTGATATGAGTGATATCTATTATCACTGTAATCTACATAGAATAGTAACCACAATTTTCTAAAGGCATATAACTCAATACTACATTGATATAGAATTTCATTCTTATGTGTAGCCAGGTATATAAACCTCTATCAAAGCATACATTTATATACATGGAAGCTTTATTTTCTATAGAAAAAATTTAAAACATTTAATCCTACAGCCTCTTGAGGCTTGCCAGTAATAATGACTTCATACATTAAGTTTAATGCTATAATGTCAATAGTTTTCTACTAGTTCTTGGTATACCTAAATATTTCAATTGACACTCCCATATCGAGCTTCCTCTATCTATTCTAATATTTCAATCCAAGATATATATCTTTCTCTCTCCCTCGATCGAGATCACTTAATGCTCTAACATCCACTCCCTGTCGGTTATAAAGTAGTTCATGCATAGTTATTGTCCCACATTTCTCTCAACCATCCATAGTTTAGAGAGATTAGAAATAGGAAATATAGAGCTTTTTCTCCTTCCACTGGGTAAAAGTACAAAGTTGTGTCACACTTTTAGCCAACTTATAAGCACAAGTGAATCTAAGTATTTCTAACTAAAAATCAATTTTGGTCAAACATATGATCTTCTAAGATTCATTCTAGATAAGTTAGATATGTCCACAACTTTTCCAACTAAAATTGTTGGCTAAATGCATATGTAGCACCACAATGAAGCCAATTAACCAAAAAAATAAAATTATTTGAAAAAATTGATATTTCAACAACTTCTACTCATGTAAATAACATTTTTTTAAAAATATAAAAAATACCCTTTTGAAGATCTATAAGTTTAGTTTTCATATATATATATATATATATTAATTATTATTTATATTTTCCTTTTTATTTTTACTAAAAGTAGGTTATTAGCACAAAACATTAGGTTGATTACCATGTCAAGGAAAAATAGTAAAACTTATTAAAAAAATTGTAAAAAATATGATGCACTAGATAAAAGAATCTATATCAAGATGGTATTTTTTTTTTCTATTTTAGATAAATAGTTAATATGAAAGTTGACATTGAATGGAAACAACTATGTTTTAATACATGCACATTTTTTTTTTGATTTGTAAAGATAGAGATTTGTATTGATTAGGAGTAGAAATTTACAAGCAAGTGCCTATAAGCTATTTTCTTGCAAACCCACCAAAAAATTGACTTTCAAAGCTTCTGCCGAAAAGGCCTCATAGAGCCACATATTAAAAATTACCATTATGGCTTACTAGACCAATAGAGACTTAACCATATGCAGATAACCTACTGAGACTTATCATAGTAAATTGAGGATACCAGAGACCAAGCTTTTATAGGAAACCAAGCTCCCTTGCCATGGATTGGAGCTCACCAACCCATTCCACCTCCCCATTGTCCCTATCCTTGTTCAGCAGATTCTAAAGAAAACCATAAGCCTGAAGTATGCGCTCCTAGTGCTCGATCAATGCCATACCTTTCAGACCAAGAATGAGGGGAAAAACTTTCACCACCTCCAGGGGATCCTTCGGGGTCAAGATGTCTTTTAGGTGAGGGATTCCTGCCCCTAGGATGACTACACCAAGTGTGAGATTGAGGCCACCAAGTATTTCTAGTTTGAACAGCTTCAACATCAATCCCTTCGCTGCTCCTATCGCCACCCCTACATCTAAGATGGAGGCAAGAAACTAGGAGGAGACATGTGTGTCTACCCTATAGAATTCATCTATGAGTAGGAAATCTTTCCCCAAGATGAGCTTCACCCTGCAAGAAGAAGACCTTCATGCCTCTGTAGAATTCATTTGAGTATTTCATCCTTGATGGCTCCTTTGAAAGCCATCTGATGGACAGAGCTCTCCAATTGAATAGGAGTTGCCATTCCCAAGTTTAACAGACCACCTACAGAAATCTTATCAATGAAGCTAGAGCCGACCACTACTATCAATGACACAGGTTACTTCATCTGATCGAACAGGCTGACTGTAGTTGATAAAGGCGAAGACATACATCTAAAGGCTTCTCTGTCAGAATCCTTACGCTGTCTTCATTCATTGGATAGTGGGGAATGGAGGGGAAGGAGGATCCTCCACTAGATATGGAGTGTGTGAATGGTCATAAAAGATGGTGAGGCCGCATTACCAAAAATAATAAACTGTGATCATCGACGGAGAATGTCTTGCCATAATGCTAACTTATGGCTATGACCCATCTAGGATATCATGGATTGGGTACCCACCCTACCACCCTTTAATACATGCACATTTTAATATTTATTTAAAAAATCTATATTTATCAAAATTGGAAAAAAATATATCCATGCACTAAAGTTTCAAGTTATAAATACAGACACAAAAATTGAAGAAAAATAAATAAAATTTACTATATAAAGATTGACATCTCATTTAACTTCATTTTTCAGTATTTTACTAGCAACTAAATTATAGTGTCAATTTATTAAAAACTATAGTCAAATATTTTTTTAATTTTTTAAAAAAATACAAACATAAAATATACTAAAAAATAAATATTTTATTAGTTTACATCATTTCAAAATTCAAAACATATACATGTCACCTTTTAGTGATTCAAGTTTAAAAGTTGGATCAGTGTTGGCCATTTCCTTTATAAAAATGTGACACAAATTGATGCTTTTATCCCACTCTTCCAAGCATCTAGGGAAGAATATGATGAGAGTCTTCCAAAGACTCTACTTCTTTTTACCACAAGCTAGATATTTTAATTTAGCCATAACTAAGTTATAAAATAATTAAAAATATTAATAGTACACCTATTTCTTATATGTCACTAATGCATTCTTTTGAATGCTTCTATTATGTTGTTTATGAGCACAACTATCGACAACAAAGTCTAGCCAAGTCGACATGCTGAATAGACTTATTTTGTCAATTACTCATGTCAACTTGACATTCATAGTTGTACACAACCTTACTGATTTATGACAAAATTTTAATCCATCAGCATGAGGACAATAATATTAAACAAATATGAAATGATCACAACATTGAAAATATTACTGAGGTGACCAACAACATATAAATTAAGACTTAATATGATATTGACTTAACCTCTAATGTGAGTGTGTGTAGGTATTCCTAGATAGCACAAGGATCTTTATATTCATGTGATCTAGCAGCCTCTCCACGGTGATACTCTCTCTCCTCATCTTGGAGAGGGAAAACATTGTTCTTGCATCCACCTCAATCGTACATTAGTAGTTAGTCCATCACATTATTTAACCACATGCATATTAGTAACGTCATAGACAATTATTCTTTGCATATAAAATAATATAAATCAAATACATTCTCTATTCTAATATAACATTACTTTCCTCATATTAATTTCACTAACTAACTATCTATTTTCTTGAAATAAAATAATAAGTATGTTTGTTTAAAAATGGGGTGTGACACTTGTCTCCTACCTATGTCATTTCTTAGACATGATTTTAGGTATGTAATATTCTACATTTTGTAGTAACATCCTACCATTTGGCCTCTCCTTTGAGGCAATGCATTAGTGAATTTGAGGGCATATGATCTAATATATGTTCCCTATAGACCTATCTTCCATTACTCTTTTCTACCTTAACATCAATTGTGTAACTTTTGATTTATGCAATTATTTACAAGGGGCACACACATGCATGCATGCACACTCACACACACACAAACACACACACACACACACACACACACAACATGCTCCCTAAAGAATTAGTAGCTTGTGGCCCCAAGTATAGAGACATGCTTGGATTTAACCACCTTTAACATGATTACCTAGCTATAGAGTATGTTATTACATGTAATTCCTAGTATTGTATTTGCATATGTGACTCATCCCACCTACTTTTATACTCTTTGTGAATCATCTAACATTAGAGTACACTAGTACATGTGATTCATAGATGTATTATATGGTTCCTACTAATAGTGCATGCTAGACCTTGAACCATATCTTGCATGTTCTTGACAATATAGTACATAGGATCATGTCTTTCTATTTTGTAGAAACAAAGCATGTTAGAAAAAATAGTTTTTCTTCTTCATGTCTTTGTGCATGTTTCCTAGTTTCTTTCCATGTGTGTCTTGTCTAGCTCTCTTTTGTATGTGTTGTTTACATGTTGGATTATGTATTATTTGATAACATATTTTGTGTCATAGGTTATATTTTTCTGACTCATCTATTTTCTAGGTTTTGTGTTTTGTAGATTCTATAGACTATAAGATGGAATTAGCAATAAGATATGTTTTTCACATTAATTCTTCAAAATATTTAATCAATGATAGAACATAAAAATAATGGATTTAACATGAAAGAGAATGCAAACCATAATATAGGGGTGAGTGCAAGATCATCATGGGCCAAACAATACTCTTTAGTGGCAACAAAAATATTAAAAATAGACTTATGTAACATCATGTCAAAAATTGAATGATTTATCTACACAATCTAAAAATAAGGTAGTAATAAAAGTTGTATAAAATTGAATGTAGTTTATGGGCTACTACTTAAAAAAATTAAAATTAAAATTAGTTTGGTAAAAAATTGGATAATTCAATGAGGTACTATTAAGTTTTTTAGAAAATTGTAAAAGTAGGTGTCATTCCAGTCAACCTAAGTATAAGAAAAAGTAAATATTTTCCTCCAAGATTTAGATTTAAGTAAAAGACACATGAGCAGATGTGACACATTTTTTTGCATTTTCAATAAATATTTTTTTATGAATTTTTTACTAAACATTTCAAAAATATTAAAAATTTATTTTCTGACCAACCTAACTTGGTCAAAAAATTATTAAATTCAAAAATTTTCTTTTAACCTATAGCCAATAAATCTTATAAGGTGATGCATCTTCTCGATTTAAAAAAGGATAAAGAGTTTGAAAGTTATGAATGTTTTTCAATGTGCACATCTATTAGGAAATCTAGCATAGTGTATGTAGAAAATTAATTATAATTAGCTAAAAAAATTATAATGAGGAATGTACTAAATTTTTATTTTATTTTATTTAGTTATAGAAAAGCTTGTCGGCTTCAAGGTGAAGTCATAATTTTTTTTTAGGTTCTAAATAGGCGGTTTTGCAAGTTTCTTTGGCAAGTTTTAGGACTCTCACTTGCCTAAATATAATGTAATCCTGAGGAATTTTGGAGGGAATCCATATTTGATCTAGAAGTATTAACACTTTTTCCATCTAAATCTAAATATAAGCCTAAATATTAGAACTTTTTCCTCTAGCGGGTTTTTTATGCCATTGTCACTATTTGGTCAATCAAGATCTTGCACTCACCCATAGATTTATTGGAGAAATCCTTTCAAGAAATAAATTTATAGCCAAAGAGACCCAAGCTTGTATTAATGTATAATGAACTTACAATACATCAACTTATCCCTCTAAATGTGGCATCATAATAGTGCTCAAATGACCTGTAAAACCATCTCATAATACTACCATCTTAATGCACCATTATATAGGATAGATTATTACAAGATACCATCAATGGTATTCCAAAACAAGTGGCCAAAACTAGTTACCCAAATCTAGGCATCCAAATCCTCAAGTGTAATCTCACACCTCACCAGAATTAGTAAACATACCTTGAATTGTAAGCAATGCCTCATACACACCTTACACCATCATAAGCATAAAAATTCTTTCATATTAGTCAAATTGAAAAAGATCCCAATCCTAGATGCTCCATGTAAAGACTAACCAAATATATCATATTATTCACTTGTAGAAGATCCTCTTAAATATTCTTACACATCTCGATCTTTACCTAATTTCCAATTTATCTTCCCCAAAGTAACTCTCAACTTAAATACCACTACAATTACATGTGAGAGAATAAATAATAATAAATAAATTTCCTACCACATAGATGGACATCTATGTCTACCACCTTTCTGCTACTTCTAGAGATATAACAATTATTTATCAATAATGTTAATTAAAACAATTAAAACATGTCTAGTGATTTGTGTTAGCATTAAGGTGCCATCAACCTTGTAAATCCTATGTAATTATTTACTTATAATATTGTTTGTAAATCACCCGTAAGGGAAGATGTATTCACCAAGCAACAGTCTTATTTTAGTGATCTTGTTTTAGCTACATTTTGGATCCTTGTACCTGACGGGGGGTGTGGGGGGGATTGCCCCCCCACTATTGTCATAGGGGGGTCTAGGAGGAGGGGAAACAATAGCTTCCTATCCCCCAACAAGGGTTAAAGTAAGTTTTTAGAAAATTGCCTTGTAAAGTATTGTAATTTTATAGTCAATCTTGACAGTTCATCATTAGGTCACAAATGTGACAGTAGAAGTTATGTTAGGGGTTTTTACCCTAGAAGGAAACACTCTTTTAATGAGAGCATTGTATTATGGATGTGATGTAGTAGAGAGTTGAGACTAAAAACTAGGTGTTGTTGGATTGAAGACTAAAGAGAAGGTCCTTGTTGATGTATTATAAACTTTTTTGAAGTTAATACATATTGGTGCATCTCTTCTTGTGTGGAGTTTTTTCCCAAAAGAGTTTGTCCACGTAAACATTATGTTATGTGTTCAATTCTTTTGTTGTATAATTCCTATATGTTGGTGATTTACTTTCATTCAATCTCCATTTGGCTATGCATAGTTTAAGTCATATTTATAGTTGATTTTATATTTCATTTTATAGTTGTTCACCTTCATTTATAACATTTGGTATCAAAGCCTGGACAATTCTATATTCTGGGTAGAAGTGTGAAGGTTTTTTGAGCTATAGTGGGAGTTAAGGTTGAAATTATTTTGCAGATTTTGTGTAGAAGCCAATACTACAACCTCATCTCATTTGGACATTGAAAAGTTCAATGGAATGGGATATGGGTTGTGAAAGATGAAAATGGAGGACCTTTTGGAAGAGAGAAATCAATGGCATGCTATTTGTAATAAAACTTGCCCACAAGGAGCTAGTCATGACAATTTGGATAAACTTGACAAGAAATCTCAAGGGACCATCTGGATTTGTCTTTCAGACTTTGTTTTGTTGAATGTAATTGAATAACTATAGAATATTCATTATGGAAGAAGTTAGGTGAGATCTACCAAGAAAAGAGTCTAGTAAATAAGCTTTATTTGAAAAGAAAATTATTTTCTCTTAAAATGAAGGAGGGTGATTTGATAGATAAGCATTTGAATGATTTCAATTTGATTTTGAGTCAGTTAGCTTCTATTGATATTAATATAGATGAAGAAGATAAATGTATAATGCTTTTATATTCTTTTCTTGAGTCATGGGAGAACATGATTCTTGCTTTCAGTGCTAATCTTTTAGATGCTCTGAAGATGGACAATGTTGTTGCTACTTTGTTATTAGAGGAGATGAGGAAGAAAGCCATTGTAGGAAGTTAAAAGGATGCTGTTCATGTTTGAGGAAGATCTAAGGAAAGAGGATCTAAGGGATATCACAAGGGACCCAAGGATAGTTTTAAGGGTGGATCTAAGACTCCTCGGAAAAAGAATAGAGTGAAGTGTTGGAACTGTAGAAAGAGGGGACATGTGAAGAAGAAATGTTAGAATAAAATGAAGCAATTTGATTCCTCCAAAGAGAAGTCCTCATATTTAGGTGATGATGTTTTGATTTCATCTTACAATGTTATGTCTAACAAATAGTGGTTGATTGACTTAGGTTGCTCCTATCATATGAATCCTCATAGAGAATGGTTTTCCACATAAGAGAAGTATGATGGAGGTGAAGTATACCTTGGTGACAATAGTTCATCTCCTATCATTGGTCAGGGTAAGGCACATTTTTATTTTAGTGATGGAAGGATGAAAACCCTTCCTAGTGTTTTACACATTCTAGGTTTGGCTAGGAATTTGATTTTAGTTTCTAAGTTGAATGATGCTAGAATACATGAAACATTTGATAAGAATAGTTGAAAATTAGTAAGAGGGAGTTTGGTGATAGAAAGAGGGACAAGGAAGGGGACTCTATTTAAGTTAGAAGCCAATACTATTTATAACTCTACCAATGTAACTAAAAAATATGAAAATACTTGTATGTTGCGGCACCATAGATTGGGCTGCATAAGTGAAACTAGTTTAAAAACCATTTTGAATAAAACATTGTTAGACGGTTTATCTTATTCTAATGAGAGTTTTGATTTATATGAATATTGTGTGTTTGGAAAACATAATAGAAATCTATTTCCTTTAGGCAATTATAAATTTAAGAATAGATTGAAACTTATTCATTCATATGTATTTAGTCATATGAATGTTGAAACAATTGGAAAATCTAGATATTTTGTTTCCTTCATTGATGATGTTTTAATATTTACCTGGATTTATTTTATGCAGCATAAATCAGAAGTATTCACTAAGTTAAAGGAATTTAAAGCCTTAGTTGAAAAGCAATCATATTGTAAAATAGAGATTTTAAGATCTGACAATGGAGGGGAATATTGTTCTGGGGAATTTGATGAATTCTATAAGCATGCATGAATTGTTAGATAGAAGACTACTCAATATACTTCATAGCAAAATGGAGTGGAAGAAAGGATGAATCACACAATCATGGAAAGAGTTAGAAGTATGCTAAGTGATTCATAGTTGGATAGATGCTTTTGGGTATAAGATGTGAGTACTGCTTATTACTTATTGAACATATCTCCTTGCAAGGCTCTTGAAAAAACTCCTTATGAAGTGTGGATAGGTAAGAAACCTTCTATTTCATATTTAAGGGCATTTTCTTGTTAGGCTTATGTTCATGTGCCTAAAGAAAAATTATCTAAGTTGGACCTAAAAGCCAAAAAGTGCATTTTCATTGGATATGGTGGTAATGTTAAAGGTTATAAGATTTGGAATCCACTAACCTATAATATTATCTATTCTAGAGATGTCATTTTTAGGGAACTTAGAGTTATTTCAGATTTTGAATAGCCAAAAGAAAAAGATACGGAAAGGAGAGTGCACTTTGAGATAATTAAGAGGGAAGATGCACCTCCAGAAGAACAAAGAGATCTAGATTTGAGGATAAGGAGGAAGAAGAAGAAGAAGAAGAAGAAGAAGAAGAGGGTTCACGTGAGATTACTGAGAAAACTAAAGAGGTTGGGGAAGATTACCAAGAAGAAGTTGAACAAGCTCAAGAACACAAAGAACCCCTTACTTCTATTCTCAAAAGATCCACAAGACAACAAAATCTAGTTGACAGGTATAGCCCATTAGATTTCCATTATATATTTTCTATATTGAGTACTGATGATGAACTTAGATCATATAGGGAAGCTATCCTTGCAGATGATAGCGAGTCTTGACAACAATCCATGTTGAAGGACATGATGGTTGTAGACTCATGTGACACATGGTATCTTGTTCATTTTCCCAAAGGAAGAAAGGCCATTGGATGCAAGTGGATCTAAAAGAAGAAATTTGGAGTAGACAATTCATTAGAGAAGTACAAGGTTGGACTAGTGGTGAAGGGATACTCCTAGAGAGAGGGAGTTGATATTGGTGAAATATTCTCTCCTGCTGCAAAATTATCCTCAATTAGATTTCTATTATCTATTTCTATTGCTAATGATTTTGAAATTGAGCAAATGGATATTCAAACAACATTTTTTCATGGAGATTTAGAAGAGTAAAATTATATGTAACAACCTAAAGGTTTTGAGGTAAAAGGGAAATAACCTACATGGTTTGTAGGTTGAAATAATCTCTTTATGGTTTGAAACAATCACCTTGGATGTGGTACAAAATGTTTTACTCGTTTGTTTTAAAATTGGGTTTTGTAAGAAGTGAAGAAGATCACTGTGTATATATTAGATGTATTGATGATAATATATTAATTATTGCCTTATATATGGATGATATGTTGTTTCTAGTAACTAGTGCAGGAGCACCTAGGAAATCATGTTTTCTTTTGTAATAAGGTCCATTGACCAATGCATGTCATTTTAGTTTGTATCTAGGTTTATTTTGTAAGTCCCAAGTGACTTAGGTCACATTGGTTTAATTGTTAATATCAAGATGGTTGGTCTCCTAGCTACTTGGATTCAGTTGGTTTTTGTCCCAGCCACTTGGAATCAGTTGGTTTTCCTCAGGGCAAGTTTATAAACCCAGAGGAATGAACCAAATGGGTACGGGTAATTAGATCAAATAGGAGAGGTTGAATGTAATCATGCATTGTGTTAAGGAGAAATTAAACTATTTCTATGTCATAAATTTGTTTTCCATTCTCTGTAATTACAAATTGCATAGTTGTTGATTTCTTTTCCTTTCTGTACTTCCGTTGTTGCAAAATATCGATGTGAAGCATTCCACTGGTGAGATTTCTATCAAAATCAGCGGAATGGCTTCGTTGTACAATATTTGTTTGTTTCCTATCTTGTTTCATTGTTCAGTATTGCAGAGGATCCAGATAGTGCGAGGTGCACACGAGGTTGACCTAGCATCTCCATGTGCTAGGGTTTAGAGAAGGTAGATTGTGTGACGACGTATCGGCGAAGTAAACCCTAGTATGGCTGATAGTATTTGTCATGTTGACAAGAGAAGGTCAAAGGTGACATCGAAGTGATCGGCATATTGGAAGCTCCGGAATAAGTGCCAACGATGGAGCAAGTCTCACCGAGGGTGTCTAGTCCATCAGTGCATCGGCCAGGGTCTACAAGTGCTTGCCGACGAGGAGGGCCTCACCGAAGATAAATGCCATCAGTGCATCGGGAGACAAATTAAGGGATTCACCAATGGAAAGGGTCTCACCGATAGGGTCACAACTAACTGGTGAGTTAACCATCACAGTTAAGACAAAGGGAACTTAACCGCTATCAAGGTATCGGTAGGAGGATGGAAGACTTGGCTGATAGGGGATGTCTCGCTGAAGATAAAGTGAAGTGGAGTCATCGGTGTAAGGTGGACCGACGGAGAGACTTTAGAAGGTCATCCTGACTAATAGATGTTTGGCCGATGGAGATGTATCAATGGCTTTTTGTCAAGTCTTGCCAACTGTGAGTAAATTAGGGCACATTCTACATTTCCCACTATGCACTCCCCATCATATTGGTATCAGAGCTTGAAAAGATTTGGGTGGTAAGTCGAATTGAGGATTTGCAGGAGTGTTGGCATTTGGGTGTTGTCTGTGAATAGTGTATGTTAGACAGAGAGAGTGAGACAGAGGCAGAGAGGATGTCTCCCAAAAGTATGTCTCAGGATGCCATCAAGGCGCTAATCGAGGAGATGCTTGAATCCAAGTTGGGAGTGTTCAAGCAGTCCAAAAGAAAAGATAGGGAAGATGAAAGTGACAGCGATGAAGGCAATATAGAAATTGTTGAAACCAATAAAAAGACATAGGAGATACCAGCAGACCAGAGGGCATTTTTATATGCATTAAAGTCAATCAATAGGGACACCATAGATGGGTTACCTATGTATAGTGGAAGTATGGAAGCTGAAGAGGTGATTGACTAGATTGAGGCATTGAACAATCACTTCGAATACAAAGAAGTCCCTGATGATAAGAGGGTTAAGTTGGAAAAGGCAAGATTGAAGGGATCTACTCTTGCATGGTGGAATTATGAGCAAGGAGAGAGAGTCAAGGAGGGGAAGAATATGATAACCTCCTGGGAAAGGATGAAGACCAAAATTAAGGCACAATTCTTACCTCTTGACTATAACGTGCAGATGTATAAGAAATTGTAGAACCTCAGACAAAGAGACCTTGATGTGAATGCATCCACACAAGAGTTTCATAAACTCAATCTTAGATCAAAGAAAAAAGAAGAAGAGTTAGAGAAAACGGCCAGGTATTTGAATGGCCTAAGGATGAACATCCAAGATGAGATCAACATATTAACACCAGAAATAGTGAACAAGTGTTTCCAAATGGCCTTAAGGGCTGAAGAGAAGATAAAGAGAAAGAGTGATTAGAATAATAGATGTAGAGGTGGATGGAATTTCAGAGGTAGAGGTAGTTTTGGAAGAAGAAGTCCTAACCAGAGGCCTAGTGGTGAGTCTAGCCAAGAAGAGCAAGTTGGAGACTCCAGTAGCAGAGGAGGCTACCAAGGAAGAAGGCCTAATGGAAGAGGTGGGACAAGTGGATTAGGTAGAGGATCCAAACTCTCCAATATGAGATGTTATAACTGCAATCAGGTAGGGCACCCAACATACAAGTGTCCAGAGAAGGCCTCAACTTCTCATGGTGGTGAGAAGAGAACCACTTTGATTCAAGAAGATGCAAGGAGTGTGACATCTCCTAAAGTGAATCTAGCATCAGAAATGGGAGAAAACCTGATGATCAAGAGGACGCTACTCAAGGAACTAGTGCAGACTAAACCATCTCAAAGAAGGGCTTTGTTTAGAATCAACTACAAGATCCAAGGTAAGGTTTGTAAAGTTATTATTGACTCTAGTTCTACTAATAATATTATATCTTTAGAAGTAGCGAATAAGTTGAATCTAGAAAAGATACCCCATAGCAGTCCATATAAAGTTAGTTGGTTGAATAAGGGGCAGCACATACTCATCAATGAACATGCATGGGTAGAATTCAGCATTGGAGGGTATAGAGATAAAATTTTGTGTGACATCCTTCCAATGGATGCTTGCCATCTTTTGTTAGGCAAACCATGGCAGTTTGACAGAAAGGCTTATCATGATGGAGAAAAGAATGCTTACTCATTCCAAAACGATGGTGTGACTTATAGGATATAGTCATTGGTAGAAGAGGATCCACAGCATGTAGGGTCTAGTGTAATGATGGTAGGAGAGAAAGAATTCATGGACACATTAAAGGAAGGTGATGGAGTAGGTTTTTCTTTGATTGTGAAGCCTAAGGGAGAAAAGAAGAAAAGTGTGAGAGAAGTAGGGCCTAAGGAGGTCAGAGATTTACTTGAGAGCTACAAAGGAGTGATTGCAAAAGATATACTAGATTCCCTACCACTTGTTAGGGACATTAGCCATCAAATAGACCTCATACCAGGAGCGGTACTTCCTAATAAGGCATCATATAAGATGACCCATCAGCAGAATGAAGAGATAACAACCAGATTCAAGAACTCCTAAACAAAGGGCTGATAAGGAAGAGCCTTAGCCCATGTGCAGTGCCTACTATTTTAACCCCAAAGAAGGATACGAAATGGAGGTTGTGTACTGATTCTAGGGCAATAAATAGGATAACCATCAGGTATAGGTTTCCTATTCCTAGAATTGAAGACCTAATGGACTATTTGGAAGGTGCTACCTATTTCTCTAAGATAGACTTGAAGAGTGGGTACCATCAGATAAGGATAAGAGAAGGGGATGAGTGGAAGACAACTTTCAAAACTAATGAAGGGTTGTATGAGTGGCTTGCGATGCCGTTTGGTCTTTCAAATGCCCCTAGCACCTTTATGAGGCTGATGAATGAGGTGTTATAGGAATTCATAGGGAAATCCATAGTAGTCTACCTTGATGATATCTTGGTGTTCAGTAAGAGCAAGGAAGAGCACTTGGAACATTTGGAGATAGTCTTGAAGAGGCTACAAGATCAGAAGTTACTGATAAACTTGGAAAAGTGTGACTTCATGAAACAAGAATTGGTGTACCTAGGTTTTGTCATCTTCAAGGGTGATCTAAAAATGGATCTTTCCAAGGTAGAGGTTATTTTGAATTGGCCTACACCTAGGACAGTAGGAGAGGTCAGAAATTTCCATGGTTTGGCCACATTTTACAGAAAATTTATTAAGAATTACAATGATATTTGTGCACCTATGTTAGAGACCATCAAGGGTGGAGGAAAGATAAAATTTGTGTGGACAAAAGAGGTAGATCAGAGTTTTGAAAGTCTGAAACAGAAAGTTGCCAAGTATCCTGTCTTAGTACTTCTTGATTTCAATAAGGTTTTTATAATTGAATGTGATGCAAGTGGGCTGGCCATAGGAGCAGTGTTGAGCCAAGAAGGCAGACTAGTAGCCTTCTTCAATGAAAAGTTAAATGAAGCTAAGAGGAAGTACTCCTCTTATGATTTAGAGTTGTATGCCATGGTACAAGCTTTGAAAAAATGGAGGCACTACTTGCTTCCTAAAGAATTTATTATATACACTAACAATCATGCTCTCAGTTTTTTGAATGGACAGGAAAAGCTTAGTCATAGAAACATGAAATGGGTGGAATGTCTTCATGTATACACCTTCATCATCAAGCATAAGAAAGGAATAACCAATAAGGTTGTTGATGCTTTAAGAAGAAGGGTGTTGACAGTGCAAGAAGTGCAGCTACAAAGCATGGGTGTTGAGGCACTCAAAGGGTTGTATGAAATGGACCACGATTTCAAGGAGATTTACAAGGTATGCAGTGAGTTTACCAATGCTTTCCATAGTGAATTTTTTAGATTATACATTGCAGGATGGACTTTTATTTAAAGGAAGTCAACTATGTATCCCTAAGTGTTCAATGAGGGATAATATAGTGAAGGAGAAATATAGTGGTGGTTTAGGAGGACATTTTGGGCTCAATAAGACATTAGATCTTGTAAGAAGGTTTTACTTTTGGTTGAGGATGCAATCTAATATCAGAAGGTTTGTTGAGAGTTGTATGATTTGCCAGAAAGCAAAGGGGGTCTCAACCAATGCAGGATTGTACCAACCTTTGCCCATACCAAACAAACCTTGGCAAAGTTTGAGTATGGATTTTGTGATGGGATTGCCCAAGACAAGGATAGGTTATGATAGTGTGTTTGTTGTGGTAGACAGGTTCAACAAGATGGCTCACTTTATTCCTTGTAAGACCACTAATGATGCTAGTTACATTACAGGTTTGTTCTTTAAAGAAATCGTCAGGATTCATGGGTTACCTTTGAGTATTGTATTTGACAGAGACAATAAATTTGTGGCACATTTCTGGAGAACCTTGTGGAAAAGATTGGGTACAAATTTGTCTTTTAGTTTAGCCTATCATCCTTAGACTGATGGCCAAACTAAGGTTGTGAATAGGTCATTAGGCAATCTACTGAGATGTTTGACAAGAGAACATGGCAGTAGTTGGGATGTGGTACTCCCACAAGCAGAAGTACCGGTCTAAGTCCTTTTGAAGCTATTTATGGTAGTCATCCTAGAGGAATTTTGAATTGTGAGATGTTCAAGGTTTGGACAAAAGGAGTGGACATGCTAATACATTTGCAGAGGCTATGAAAGAGATCCATCAACAAGTCAGAGATACTCTACACCAAAATAGTTAGAAGATCAAGACTAGAGTGGATTAAAGAAGAAGGGATGTGCAGTACAAAATAGGAGATATGGTCATGGTTCATCTCAACAAGAACAGATTACCCATAGGAAAAAATAATAAGTTGATGATGCAAAAAATTGGACCTTATCAAATTTTGGAGAAATATAGTTCTAATGCTTACAAAATTGAACGCCTTGATGATATTACTATTTCACCTATATTCAATGTTGCTGATCTGACATTATATAGAAGTCCTGATACAGGAGAAGGGACAACAGATTCTATCCAAGACAATGTAGAGTGGGTGCAGTATTTACCACCTAAGGAACCACTGAAGATGGAGTGCATCTTGGATAGCAGGACAACCAAGAAGACATGAAATTAGACCTATTTTGAGCACTTATTTAAATGGCAAGGACTTCCAGACTCAGAAGCCACATGGATCCTGGAAGAAGACATCAAAAAGCATGGTCGTGATTTGCAGTAGTTAGTCTCTAAGAGGACTTGAGACAACTTTCACCCAGGGAGTATGGTGCAGGAGCACCTAGGAAATCATGTTTTCTTTTGTAATAAGGTCCATTGACCAATGCATGTCATTTCAGTTTGTATCTAGGTTTATTTTGTAAGTCCCAAGTGACTTAGGTCACATTGGTTTAATTGTTAATATCAAGACGGTTGGTCTCCCAACCGCTTGGATTTAGTTGGTTTTTCTCTCGAATGCTTGGAATCAGTTGGTTTTCCTCAGGACAAATTTATAAAACCAGAGGAATGAACCAAATGGATATGGGAAATTAGATCAAATAGGAGAGGTTGAATGTAATCGTGCATTGTGTTAAGGAGAAATCAAACTATTTCTGTTTCGTAAATTTGTTTTCCATTGTTTGTAATTACAAATTGCATAGCTGTAGATTTCTTTTCCTTTCTGTACTTCTATTGTTGCAAAATGTCAATGTGAAGTATTCCACTAGTGAGATTTCTATTGAAATCAGTGGAATGGCTTTGTTGTACAATATTCGTTTGTTTCCTATTTTGTTTTATTATTCAGCAATGCAGAGGATCTAGATAGTGCAAGGTGTACAGTAGGTTGACCTAGCATCTCCATGTGCTAGGGTTTGGAGAAGGTAGATTGTGTGACAGCATATTGATGAAGTAAACCCTAGTATGGTTGATAGTATTTGTCATGCTGACGAGAGAAGGTCAAAGGTGACATCGGAGTGATCGGCGTATCGACAGCTCCAGAATAAGTCCCACCGACAGAGCAAGTCTCGCTGAGGGTGTTTGGTCCATCGACGCATTGGCTAGGGTCTACAAGTGCTCATCAAAGAGGAGGGCCTCACCAAAGATAAATGCCATTGGTGCATTGGGAGACAAGTTAAGGGATTCACTGACGGAAAGGGTCTCGCTGATAGGGTCACAACTAATTGGTGAGTTAATCGTCATAGTTAAGATGAAGGGAACTTAACCGCTATTGGGGTATCAGTAGGAGGATGGAAGACTTGGCCAATAGGGGATGTCTCACCAAAGATAAAGCGAAGTGGAGTCATCGGTGTAAGGTGGACCAACAGAGAGACTTTAGAAAGTCATCCCGACCGACGGATGTCTGGATGATGGAGATGTATCATTGGCTCTTTGTCAAGTCTTGCCGACTATGAGTAAATTAAGGCTTGTTCTTCTTTTCCCACTATTTTCTCCCCATCAGTAACACCAAGGGTATGATTAGTGAGATGAAATCTCAAATTTTAGGTGCGTTTGAGATGAAGGATCTAGGGGTAGTGTTGCAAGTACGTGCCTAATCGGTGTTTTCATTGATGTCAACATATCTTTGTTGTCATTCATGTCAACTATATCCTATTTTTTTAGTTGTTTAGAAGCTTTATTTATTAAGGATATTAAGAAAATTTGACCCTCCAGAAGAAACAGTGAGTTGCAGTAAATTGTAGAGAAGACAATGTGTTGCTAACAAAACAACATTGCAGAAGATTGCTCTACATTTCTTGTTGAATGAATATCTTGGTCTATGGATTGGAAGATATTTAGAGGCATGTATGAAGATGCTAAATTCTGACTTTGAGCCTCTGATATGAAGAATTTTGGAAGTTGTGTTCACCAGAGTAAATCTTACTCTTTCTATTCATTCATTGGTGTTCGGGAGAAAGTATTTTGCTCCGCATTCCTTCACAGTTATGTATTTTAGTCTGTGGTTCTAGAGTGATGTCTGGGATAATGATATGCACCTATAATTACAATGGTTCATGATTTGGTGGTCCGCAAGTGATCTTTCTTTAGTGACAGCTGATGACAGTTGAGTTCTTATGCTCTGATTGTTGAAATCTCATGATTCGAGTGGTTAGATGTTGTGTGGATGTTCCTGGTGACTAAAACATGCTTATGGATGTCTCCTAATTGTGTTCCTACTTTTACATTGGTCCACAAGGAGTATTTTAGATCAAAATTGAAGATTGTTCCTAGATAACCAGTCTTAGCTGACTTGGTTAATTCTAGTGATTGTGGAGATCTATTAAAGATTGTAGAAATGTGGCGTGGCATGGAAGATCATGTTTGAGTCCCATCTAAGGTGTGGCATGATCTGTATACATCTTTACTACATTTCCTTAGCATAATTTTGTATTAGGTCAAGACCTATTTTTTAAATGTTTGTAATGCTGACCTTGGAGATCATTCCAGTGGTTGATGAATATAATGCCGACCTTGATGTACATTCCAAGGTTGATGAATGATATATATACTTGTAAGTTGGTCATGGAAGACATGTCCTAGTGCAAATATGTGAAGTTAAGTGAAGAAGTGTAGAAGGTAGATACTTGTAAGTTGGTCGTGGAAGACATGTCCTTGTGCGAATATGTGAAGTTAAGTGAAGAAGTGTAGAAGGTAGAGCATAATAGAGGAGGAGTATTGCGCTTCAATGGAACTAAATTCAAGCATGGAGTAGATGCTATTATCTCAGATCAAAACCTTTGGTAGTGAGCCACCCCTTGGAAGTGATCCTTTTTCTGGGTAGTGAGCCCTAATGGCAGTGAGCCTCTGATTTTTGGTATTGTTATAACTTATATATCTTGTGGACTAACATCCATCATGTTTTTTCCCTTAACAGCGTTTTCCACATAAAAATTTGGTGTCTCTTATGTATGATTTTGCAATTTTGTTTATGTTTCTGAGTTTATGCTTTCATGATTTAATCATAAAAAATAGTGGACAAGTGTTTAATGTTTTAAGGTGTATAATTAGTTAAAGATTTGAGACAACTGATTCACCCTCCCTCTCAGTTGTCTGGTTCATTTCAACAATTGGTATCAGAGCTAAGTTCCTCAAAAGAAAGCTTGACCACTTGAGGCTGATCTAGGATTTCATATAAGAAGGAAAGTCCATAGTTCAATGGAACAAACTACTTCATTTGGAAGATCCACATGAAAACCCATCTCCTCTGCTTGGGTTATAGTGTTTGGAAAATAACTGAAGAATGGTTTGCAAACTGAAGATGAGATCAAGTAATTTGAGTTGAACATAAAAGCCAAAGATGCCTTATCTGACACTGAAGTAACAAAGGTCATCGAGCTGGAAACTGCTTATGAAATCTGGTATAAATTAAAGAATCTATATGAAGGAGACAAATCTATGAAGAGTGCTAAGTTGTAGAGTTTGAAGGCAAAATATGAATGTTTGAAGATGAGTAAATATGACAACATAACATCCTTCATGCAAAAGATCATCAAACTTGTGAGTAGCATTAGAAGTGTAGGAGGAAAAATTGAGGATATTGAAGTTGTGAACAAAATTCTTAGATCACTACCTAAATCATATATTCATAAGTTGGCCACAATTGAAGAAATAATGACAACGATAAAGATTACAAAAGATTAGTTGCTCAGGAAGCTGACAACCTTTGAAATGAGAAAACTTGGTGATTCACTTCCGAAGATAGAGACTACTTTTAAGGCTAGCACTTCAGAAAGAACCCCCAGATCTGACAAGTACAAGGTGGAACCAAATTATGAACTTGAAGCCAACTTTGTTAACAATCTTCCTAGAGGTATTGGTAAGTTCAAAGGAAAACTACCTTTTAAATGTTTTAGTTGTGGTAAAGTTGGTCATTATGCTTCTAGATGCCCCACAAGAGTTCCTAAGCCAAACCTAATAGACCTAGGATTCCAAAGAAATGTTACTATGTTGAAGATCTTGATGATGATGGAGTATCAGATGGTGAGCTAGATAATGCTAGTACTTCTGGTAATGAATGCTTATTTATTGCTATTAAAGAAGAACTAGTGTCTACTAATCCTACTAGCTGTGTGAAGGAAGAAAAACTAGTGGAGGAATCTACCTTGGCTATTTAGGTTGTGCAAGACAAATATGAATGGGTTATTGATAGTGGATGCTCTCATCAAATGACTAGTGACAAAAGTCAGTTCATAAATTTGGAAAGATATGATGGAGGACTGGTTAGGTTTGGTTATGATACAGTTGGTAAGTTTTGTGGAAAAGGATCTATTTCTTTTGATGGCAAGCATAACATTGATGATGTATTATATGTGAAGGGATTAAAGCACAATCTCTTGAGTGTTGATTAGATGTGTGACAAAGGTTATGATCTCAGATTCAAGTAAAATGGATGCAAGATCTTGGAAAGCTCTAGAATAGTGATTGCAACTGGTAAAAAGACAAGAGGTAACATTTATCACTTGAAAGGGACTAATGAATATTGTTTGTTGACTCAAAATGATGAAAGTTGGTTGTGGCATAGAAGGTTGTGTCATATCAATTTTAACAACATTGTGAAGATAAGTTCCTCTCATGCTATAAGAGATCTGCCCAAGCTTGTGAAGCCTATTAATACTTTGTACAAAGTGTGCCAATTTAGAAAATAGACAAAAACAAGTTTCAAGAGCAAGGACCAATCTGTTGATGGACTATTGAAATTAGTACTTACAGATCTATGTGGACCTACCAAAGTAAGAAGTCTGCAAGGAGATAGGTATTTCATGTTGTTGATTGATGATTATTCTAGAATGACTTGGGTTACCTTCTTGAAAGAAAAGGTAGAAGCCCTAGAAAAGTTCAAAGCATTCAAGGCAATGGTTGAGAATGAGTTAGATTTGAAGATAAAATGCTTGAGTGTTGATAGAGGTGGAGAGTTTACATCAAATGAGTTTAACTTCTTATGTGAGGAACAAGGGATAAAGAGATAATTATCTACACTTAGGACTCCACAACAAAATGGAGTAGTTGAAAGGAAAAATAGGATAGTTCAAGAGGCTACCAGAGCAATGATGAAGGAGACTAACCTACCAGAAGTATAATGGAGAGAGGTAATTCACACTATTGTATATATCCTAAACAAAGTCCAAGTCAAAGGTAATACTTCTAAGACTCCTTATGAATTATGGTATGGTAAAGTTTCTACTGTGAAATATTTCAAGGTTTTTGGCAATAAGTGTTATATCAGAAGATATGAAGATCTAGGTAAGTTTGAGGCAAGATGTGATGAAGGTATCTTCCTTGGATACTCCACCAAGAGCAAGGCCTACTGGTGTTACAATAAAAAGTTGAAGAAGATCACCGAGAGTGCAAATGTCAAAGTTGATGAAAGCAAGGAAAAGGTGTCAAGTGGATATGAATTTGATGAACTGGATGTCCTTGCAAGCCAAGTAGTAGTGCCGTAGGAACAAAAATTAGAGGAAGAAGAAGAACAATATCTGGAAATCATTACTAAGACACCCAGGTATGTGAAGTTAAATCACTCTGAAGATCAAATCATAGGAGATAAGAGCAAAGGAATTCTGACTAGATGAAGAGCTGCAGAAGAACAAGTAAATTTCTGTCTAATCTCCAAGATTGAACCTAAGACTATGAATGAAGCTTGCAATGATGAAAGTTGGGTAAAGGTTATGAAAGAAGAACTGATATAGATAGAGAAGAATCAGACTTAGAATCTTGTTCCTAGACCAGCAAATAAAAATGTAATTGGCACCAAATGGGTCTTTAGGAACAAGATGAATGAGAATGGCGAAGTGATAAGAAACAAAGCAAGGTTGGTATGCAAAGGATACTCTCAAGTTGAAGGAATAGATTTTGAGGAAACATTTGCACCAGTGGCAAGGATTAAAGCAATAAGAATGTTTTTAGCATTTGCAACCCACAAAAATTTTAAGGTATATCAAATGGATGTGAAGTCTACATTCTTGAATGGAGAATTGGAAGAAGTCTATATTGAACAACCAGAAGGATTCCAATCATCAGATCAAGGTGACATGGTGTGTAGATTGAAGAAAGCATTGTATGGACTAAAACAAGCCCCTAGGGCCTGGTATGCAAGATTGGATAAATATCTAGTATATTTAGGGTTTAGTAAGGGTACTACCGACATCAATATCTATTTCAAGATCAATGATGAACAGATCCTAATTGTTGCAGTCTTTGTTGATGACATTATCTTTGGAGGCAATGAAGGTATGTGCATGAAGTTTGCTGGTGATATGAAAAGTGAATTTGAAATGTCTATGTTTGGTGAGATGAATTTCTTTTTAGATCTGTAAATTAATCAATCAGATAAAGGTATCTTCATTTCTCAGTCTAAGTATGTGAAAGAGTTGTTAAAAAAGTTTAGGATGGAAGACTCTAAACTGGTAAGCACTCCCATGGTAATTGGTTGTAAGTTGAGCAAAAATTTTGAATCATCTATGGCAGATCAGAAAAGGTATAGATCTATGATTGGATGATTACTTTATCTGACCCAAACCAGACCTGATATAATGCATGTAGTTTGTCATGTGGCAAGATTTCAAGTAGAACCTGAAGAGTCACATGTGATGGCAGTCAAGAGAATATTGATATATTTGAAAGGCACAATGAATTATGGCTTGCAATATCCAAAAGATAATGATTTCACTCTTAATGCATACACTGATGCAGATTGGGCTAGAGATGTGGATGACAGGAGAAGTACAAGTGGAGGTGCAATTTTCTTAGGAAAAAGGTTGGTATACTGGCTAAGCAAGAAACGAGACTCAATATCTCTATCTATTGTAGAAGTAGAATACATTGCAGCAGCATGAAGTTGCACTCAAGCATTATGGATGAAGCAAACATTGAAGGACATCAGAGTTGTGTATGAAGATCCAATTGCAATCTTTTGTGACAATACAAGTTCCATAAACATATCAAATAATCCAGTAATGCATTTAAGGACAAAACATATATCCATAAGATATCACTTTCTGAGAGAAAAGGTGACAGAGAATGAAGTCAAGTTGGAGTATGTATCTACAAAAGATCAGATTGCATACATTTTCACCAAGCCTCTACCTAAGGATACTTTTGAGTATCTTAGAGAAACATTAGGGATTATCACCCCCCTACTCTAAACTAAGATGTACAAGAGTGCATCAGTCTGGTGGTTCTTAAGGCTCTACCTCCATATCTGGATTGCTACTTGTAAGGGCTACTTCTCAGGAGGAGTAGTCAGATGGAGAGAGTTCAGAAGAGAGTTTGGTTCAGAGTAGCAGAGTGCAAGTATTTGCCCTTTGCCATTGATGTCAAAGGGGGAGAGAAATCATGTGAAAAACTCAGAGAAGAAGGAATACAGATGTGTCAAGAGATAGGGGAGAATTTTGTCTTGATGATTGTTATAGTTTTTCACATCATATGTTGCCATCAATGACAAAGGGGGAGATTTTTGCAAGTATGTACCTAATCAGTGTTGTCATTGATGTCAACATATCTTTGTTGTCATTGGTGTCAACTGTATCCTATTTTTTATTTGTTTAGAAGCTTTATTTGTTGAGGATATTGAGAAAATTTGTCCCTCCAGAAGAAACAGTGAGTTATAGTAAATTGTAGAGAAGATAGTGTGTTGCTGACAAAAGAACAGTGCAAAAGATTTCTTTGCATTTCTTATTGATTGAATATCCTAGCCTATAGATTGGAAGATATTTAGAGGTGTGTATGAAGATGCTACATTCTGAGTTTGAGCCTCTAGTATGAAGAATTGAGGAAGTTGTGTTCACCAGAGTAAAACTTGCTCTTTCTGTTCATTCACTAGTGTCTGGGAGAAAGTATTTTGCTCCGCATTCCTTCGCAATTATGTATTTTGGTTTGTAGTTCTAGAGTGATGTCTGGGATGATGATATACACCTATAATTACAATGGTTCATGTTTTGGCAGTCCGTAAGTGATCTTTCTTTAGTGACAGTTGATGACAGTTGAGTTCTTATTCTCTGGTTGGAGAAATCTCATGATTCAAGTGGTTAGATGTTGTACGGATGTTCCTGGTGACTAAAACATGCTTATGGATGTCTCCTGATCATGTTCTTACTTTTGCATTGGTTTGTGAGGAGTATTTTGGATCAAAATCGAAGATTGTTCCCAAATAACTAGTCTTAGCTGACTTGGTTAATTCCAGTGATTGCAGAGATCTATTAAAGATTGTAGAAGCATGTCATGGTGTGGAAAATCATGTCTAAGTCCCAACTAAGGCATGGTGTGATCCGTATACATCTTTACTACATTTCCTTGGCATAATTTTGTATTAGGTCAAGACCTATTTTATAAATGTTGTAATGCTAACCTTGGAGATCATTTCAATGATTGATGAATGTAATGCCAACCTTGATGTACATTCCAAGGTTGATGAATGATATATATACTTGTAATTTGGTTGTGGAAAACATGTCCTTGTGTGAAGATGTGAAGTTAAGTGAAGAAGTGTAGAAGGCATAGTAGAACAGAGGAAAAGAGTATTTCACTTCAATGGAACTGAATTCAAGCATGGAGTAGATGCTATTATCTCAGCTCCAAACCTTTGGCAGTGAGCCACTCCTTAGAAGTGATCCTTTTTGTGGGTAGTGAGCCCTAATGGCAGTGAGCCTCTAATTTTTGGTATTGTTAGAACTTATATATCTTGTCAACTAACATCCACCATGGTTTTTCCCTTAACAGGGTTTTCCACATAAAAAATTGGTGTCTCTTGTGTATGATCTTGCAATTGTGTTTATGTTTCTGATTTTATGCTTTCATGATTTAATCATGACAAATAGTGGACAAGTGTTTAATGTTTTAAGGTGTAGAATTAGTTAAAAATTTGAGATAATAGATTCACCTATTAGGGTTAGCTAGCAGAAGATATCAATTAAATGCAAATAAAGATTAAATAGAGGAATGAAAAATACACAAAAATAATAATGAGAGACAATTTTAATGTGGTTCAACTAAACTTGGGCTACATCCACCAACAAAGAGTCCAATATTAATATATAGTAAATCAAACTGATTACAACTAGCAATCCTTGCAACTCAATACCACTGCAAAATGCTACAATACATTAATAGAAACCCTAACCCTTAGCCATTTTTATCAAGCCCTATGTCGGTTACAAAAATAGAGTTTTTTTATGTCAACCAATAGAAAAATAACTCCTGACACCTTAATAAAGTAATAAAAAATTATTGGAGGTTTAGGGGGTGCCGCCCCTCGACCTCACCTGTATCACAACAGGGAGTGCACCAGGGGTGCTGCCCCTGGACCCCATTAAATAATTTGGGGGGAAACTACACCAATAAAAGTAGGGCAAATTTAACCTCTAAGTCTAGTTAGGCTCCATATAACAACAATCTCCCACTTGGAGATCGCTGACCCTGTAGCTCCCACTAGAAATAAGCACCCTGGGCTTTGCTTTTCTATTTTTGTTGTTTTCAGTCTTGAAGACCAACTGAAGCTAAAGAGGAGCTCAACTTCTCCCTTGTCACTGCCTTTGTACACATATCCATTAGATTTTTATTTGTATGTATCTTTTCTAGCCGTAACTATCCATCATCCAACACCGATTGAATGAAGTGATACCTCAACTATATGTGTTTGGTCTTTGAATGCAAGTTAGAATTCTTTGCAAGATGTATGGCACTCTAGCTGTCTGTAAACAAATAACTGTTAGCTTTTTGTTTTCCCAATTCTTCCATGAAAGATTGCAACCATATCATCTCTTTGATTGCCTCTGTTGTAGCTACATACTCTTCCTCCATGGTGGATAAAGCAACCACCTTTTGTAACCTGGAGATCCAACTCACCGCTATCCCACCTATAGTAAAGATAAAACCTATAGTACTCCCCCTGGTATCAATATCCCCTGCCAAATCTGAGTCTACATAGCCTACTAAATCAGTATTAGAGCCCTCAAAACATAAGTGTTTATTGGATGTACCTCTTAAATATCTAAGAATCCATTTTACTACATTCCAATGCTCCAATCTAGGATGACTCATATACCTGCTTACGACTCCTACAACATGTGCAATATCTGGTCTTATGCATACCATGGCATACATTAAACTTCCTACAGTTGAAGCATATAGTACCTTGGACATTTTGTCTTCCTCCTCTTGTGGCTTTGGACACATCTCCTTAGTCAATTTCAAATGACTAGGCAAAGGTGTACTAACAGCTTTTGCATTCTCCATATGGAATCTCTGCAACACCTTTTCAACATAACTAGCTTGAGATAGAGTCAATTTTCTGTTCTTCCCATCTCTACAAATTTTCATGCCAAGGATTTATTTTTCTGCCCCCAAATCCTTCATAGAAAATGACTATGCTAACTGTTGTTTTAACTCTCTTATGTGATCCATGTTAGACCACGCTACAAGCATTTCATCAACATATAAACATAAAATAAGGTAGCTATCATTATCAAACTTCTTAAAATAAACATAATGGTCAGAATTACAATGATTGTAGCCTTGCTCAGCCATAAAACTATCAAATTTCAAATACCATTGCCGAGGTGCTTGTTTTAAGCCATACAAATTCTTCTTCAATCTGTACACCAGTTTCTCCTTACCTTTGACCTCAAATCCTTGGGGTTGTTCCATATATATGTCCTCCAAATCACCATGGAGAAAGGCAATTTTCACATCTAGCTGTTTCAAATGCAAATCTTCAGCAGCCACAATACTTAAAACAGTATGAATAGAAGTGATCTTGACAACCAGAGAAAATATCTCATCAAAATCAATACCTTTTTTCTGTGCAAATTCTTCTACAACTAACCTGGCTTTAAATATTTTCTTACCTCTATCTTCCTCTTTCAACCTATAAACCCATTTGTTTGGTAAAGCCTTTTTACCTACAAGCAACTTACATAATTCCCAAGTCTGATTTTTCAGCAAGGAGTCCATTTCTTCTTTCATTACAAGCTCCCACTAAACCTTTGTAGCCACCTGTATAGCTTCATCATACCCTTCTAGTTCACCAGCATCTATTAACAAAATAGAATACAAAGAGGGAGAAAACCTTTCAAGAGGTCTACTTAGCCCTGTTGACCATCTAACATTCACTGGAGTTTGTGGTATTTCTTGTTGCTATTACAGAGCATGAAGAACCACTGGAACATCATTATCTAGAGTATCATCCAACACCACATAATCTTTTTCTTTCTTCTCATGCTATTGCAACTAATCTTTGTACAACACCTTCTCATTGAATACAACATCCTTGCTTCTCACAATTTTATTATTTTCAACATCCCAAAGCCTATATCCAAATTAATCAATGCTATATCCAACAAAGGTACACTTTTTTGATTTCTCATCTAGCTTGGTTCTATTTTCAAGATCTACATGTGCAAATGCTTCACATCTGAAGGTTTTGACAAAAGAGTAACTCACCTTCTTACCTGTCCATGCTTCCTCTGGAATACTAGAGCCCAACGGAACTGAAGAACCTCTATTAATTAAATATACATCAGTATTGATAGCCTCTGCCCACATGTTTAAAGGCAACCCAACATGCCATCTCATGGTCCTTGCACACTCCATTATTGTCCTATTCATGCATTCAGCCACTCCATTTTCCTATGGAGTCCCTGGAACCATTTTCTACCTATGAATTACATTAAAGAAATAATAATCCTCAAATTCTTTGCTGTAATACTCACCACCATTATCAGATCTAAGACATTTAAATCTTTACCTGTCTCATTCTCAACCAAGCTTCTCCATTTCTTAAATGTTTCAAATACATCAGATTTCTGCCTAAGGAAATAAATCCAAACCTTCCTAGTTGTGTCATCTATGAATGTAACATAATACTGAGAGCCACCAAAAGAAGATACTTGAGCTGGTCCCCATACATCTGTATGCACAAGATCCAACTTTTCATCTTTCTTTTGCTTCCCATCCTTGAGAAAACTGACTTTCTTATGTTTGCCATACATACAAATTTCACAAAAATCTATATTAATAATTTCAGACCTGGTAAAACTTTCTTAGAATGAAGTACCTTCATATCTTTTTCACTCATATGCCCAAGTCTGTTATGCCACAGTGTTATCTCAGAACCTACAGCAAGTGTTTCAGTCTCTTCCTATGAACCCACAGCAACTATTCCTAAACCTGTTTGGTTTTTCTCCGCAATAACTAAAGTAAAAGGAACAGTATGACCTGTACAGAGATACAAGGTGCCTACTTTCACATTGTTGCTGTATAAAATTGTACAGGTTCCAACACCAACATGGGAAGTTTCAAGAATGTTAGACTTGCTACTTGAAACAACCTCCAGAATTTAAAGAAGCTGGCTCTTCTCTATCTCGAATGGGTTTTGAGGAAAAGGGTAAGAGGCTAACAAGATTACAGATACAATTTAAGCAAAAACTATCTATGGCGATGCACCTGAGTGAAAGTGTTTCTCTCAAATTAAGCACAGTGAAACTATCCTCAAGATTCATTTATATTAAAGAGCAGATACTGCATGATCAACATAAACAGATGAAATGAATAAAATCAAAGGCTCATAATCAAGTACTTTGCAATGACACAGATAATATCAACCAAGGCACAGAACTGAGTTCTTCTCATTAATTTTCCAACAATATAAGAGGCATGGATACATGCACAGGTACATTAACTTTCTAATCAAGAATGACAAAATAAAGTTAAAATGATATCAACTAGTCACAGTAAAGTCTCTAACTTCTTTCCTAAATCTCTGACAGAAGAATATCTCTATCTGTATTCTCTATAAATCTAAATAATTGTGTTGATCTATTACAAATATTACATACTTATAGCCTAAGATCTAACTCTATATTGTCTGCAACAATTGAATCTCAATGGCCCAACAGAACTAAAGCTAACTGGAAGTCTCTGGCAGTTAAGATCCTATAAATCTGCAATAGTCTTCTCTTTCCTACGAGCTCATTGGCTGGGGCAAAATATATGTGGCACACCTCCTTCTATAAGGGATAGACACTTGGAGAGACCCGTGCACTAAACTAGAAATTCTGTGATAGGTGGCGGCATCCACAGCAAGATGAGAAACTCATTTGTTCCTCAAGAAAGAAATAGGAAAATGACACTTGTCATGTTCCGCAGCATTAGAAACATCTACGTGTCTTCCTCTGCAACACTTTCAAAACTATGTCTTTATATTCAGGTGGACTTCACTGGTGACAACTGTCGTAACCCACATCACTACTTATGAAACATATTAAAAGATGGGACCCACAACTCAGGCACTCGCTAGATTTCAAAGCGAAAAAACTGAGACAGGTAGCTTTCTAATACGTGGAAGCACCTGCATCACTACTAGAAACATTACGAAGCATTTGATACTCCCACGGAAGTTGACACGTGGCGGCTTCCGTGTCACTTAGAAACTTTAAGTTCCTCGCCGAAGAAGGGGCATAAACAAAGCAACTTAACTTCCGCATCCCCCACATGGTGTTCTCTGCGCTCTTAAAACTTATAATCACTGTGGCCCACCATCTTCTTTTCAAACAATAATATGATGCAGAAGAAAACACGTGGCAGCCTCCGTGTTACTTAAAAGGGACACACGACGTACTCTAGACAAAACTTGAGACTTTAGAGGTTGTTTCTACTTATGACATGTGGCGACCTCCGCAACAAAGCTGAAACTTGAAACATATTGAAACTACTTCTACATGGAACGCTCCACAAAAAAGCTAATATTACAAACAAGACCACAACTTTAACTGGGGCTCGACACTTGGAGGCCTCCACATTAAGCATAAGAAACCCGCGTAGCAAACACTTTGAAACATGCACAGAAACAGAAAAGACTCGCAGACCCGGCGTGATTGAAACAAAATGTAGAGTTTTTACACTCTACAGTTCTTGGCGACCAATAGGACTTCTGAGCCTACTCAGAAAGAACTCAAAACTTGGCAAAAATATATGTATTTAAAATACAACACAGAGTCATAAATTCTGCAATGCCATCTGGTAAACAAACCATTCTAAATTAGAGAGTCCCTGTCCACTCTGCAAATCTTGAAAAGAAAATTCAAGATTAATTATATCTTTGTGGGAAAATGTCTACAAAATCTAGACCACTACCTTTAACTGAAACTCTAGCTGGGCCATAAGTAACAATACAGCTTCCACTTCCTTGACTAATGAAGAATCACTTAAACCTTGGAAAACTATTTCATCATTTTGCCTGGTTAAGAGCAGGGCCTTAATGTCATCAATCATTAGCACTGTGTTATTGTTTGGGAATGGTGAAGGAAGACCCAGATGCACCGAATCCTCTATATGTTTCTTCATGTCCTTCACTCCTTCCTTCACTATATTTAGGAGTTCTTGGCAGTTTGTAGCTGCAGAGTTGCAACTTAGAACCTCATTGATCTTTTTAGCAGTGACCATTCTGTCATTGATACCTGTTGCTGAAAGAGTTTCATTTGTGGTGTCATATAATTTCTTCAACAAAAGCTGAGAGTCTGAAACTCTCAAAGAAATAGTTGACAAGGTGGCTTGCACCGAAGTTTCAACTTTCTCACACAGCTGCTGTGCATTTAACAAAAATGCTAAAGATGGCCTTAGTTGAATAATCTCTTTAGAGATTCTCTCCCAAACTGAAACATAAAGCTCTTTCACTAGATTCAAAACTCCAGTATTCTGTGGCCTATTAGCTAACTCAATTGTTAGCTATTTTGTTGTTTGTTGCTCTGCCAGGAGTTGTGCCTAAATTGCACTATTAGCATTCTGCTCACTCAACAACTTTTGTTGAAATTGTGTGGCTTGCTACAACTTCTCTTGATACTTCTCCAAAGTGGCTTTCTCTTATCTCAAAACAGTCACTGTAGCCTTTTCTTGAGCTAGCTCAAACTTAAGAGAAGCATTCTGGGCCTGTGTAGCCTGATGTATCTAACAAGAAATAGTATTTTGCAACTGTTTATTCAGACTCTCAATTTCATTATTCTTTGATTGAACTTCCCCAGCCAGATTGCTACTATTCACCTTCTCCTGAGCTAAATCATTCTCAACCTTCTGCAACCTCTTAGACACTTTCAAATAATCAGTTGCAATAGAAGATGTAGTCTCATTTAGTAGGTCGACCCTATCTTGTGGCTTGAAAAGAGACATATCCATAGCTACAGCATTCATTGAATAGTCTTGGGGCTGCATCTGTTCATTGGGTTTCACCACATTGGGAGATAAATGTGTGACTATGAGTTGTTGCTAAATGGGGTCAAACAGTGACCTCATGTGTGGCACAGTAGGACTCTTGTTTTCCTTCTTCCTCTTCTTGTCCATTCTAGGCTCCCTAGCTCTTTTGGTTGTGTCTACTTGGGCTTGGAATGTAGGAGGTGAAGCAATGTATCCTTCAGCAAAGAGATGACCTTGAGGTAGGCCATAGGGAATAGCCAATAATTGTTGGCTAGGAGAAACTTGAAGAGGAGCTCTTTTTGGCATAGATGGAGAAAAGAGTGGTAATGAAATGGCCTGAGAAGACATGACCTGTGAACTAACAATTGGGGCAAGGGCTGGAAAGGTCATTATAGGCACAGTAGAAGTGGCAGGGTTTACAAGTGTCTAGCTAATTGGGCTTGACACTCCTAAAGTAGAAGAAAGAGACACAGGAGAAAATAGGGAAGAAAAACTTACTTGAGCAACATAAGATGTGGCTAGCAATTGCTATAGCAGTGGTTTTGCTTCTTCTTCTGACTCCTCTGGTTGTAGGTTCAATTTCCTATGTTTTCTAGGTCTTTCACATGTTTCCTTTGTTTCTTCCTCTTCCACATTCACCACCACTGGTGGTTGTAAAAGAACAACCCTGGAACTCCCAGATGCCAAAGTTGTTTGAGTTCCTAAGGTTGATGATGACACTACACCCTTTTGTTTCTCTAAGGTGCTAAGAGATTGGGGCCATGGTGATGTAGGAGTAATAGATGAGGCCTATCCTATCTCTTGCATAGTGTGAGGTGATTCTGCTTCCTCTTCTAACTCATCTTCCTTTCTCTAAATTTTACTAGTGTCTAGGCTAGAGATTGGGGAGGGATGCCACTTATCCCAAATTGATTCCCATTTCTCATCTGTGTCAATTTTCCCAAAAGAATGTGTTAATTCTAAAATTTCTTGCCTATACTTCCAATAGGCTTCAATTTTCTCTAGCTTCCAATCTTGGGCCTTCAATGATTTCTTCAAACTAGCAGTCATTCTTATCTTAGGGTCATAAACTTTTTACTTAACATAAAAATTTTGTCATGGCCTAGGCCCTTCATAAGGCAAATCAGTTAGCTCAACATAAAGGTCTGGGTTGTCTTATTTTGGATTCCTTCTATCTTCCTAGAATGGCCGACGTACCATTTTAGCACAGACTTTGTTGTTCCTAATCCAGAAGGCCAGAAAACTGTCTGGGTCATACTTCCACTTATCTTCAATGAGAAGAAACCATGGGCAGCTAGTTTTCTTACCAAAAGGTGCTCTGCATCTCTAACCTCTAGTGTCATATTTTTCCTGACCCATGGGATGCCATACATCTTCTTTTTCTTTTTCTTGGTGCCAAACTTGTTATCAACCACAGACACCTGTCGGGTCACCTCTAAGAATGCGACCCTAGGGGTCAATATTTTAGGTAATAGCATGGGCTCTTCATTGAAACCATGAACTCTGATGATGTTATTGTGTGCCCCAAAGAAATAATCACAGGGAATTGGGCAGTTGGCTATAAATCCCCTTATACCTTGTGTCAGTCTATGCTCTACAAGTTTAGGGCTTAATTGGCAAAAAGTAGGGGCTACAAAAAGTTCCCAAAACTCATATGGGTTGGAGGATTTAGATAACACATGTGTCCATGCAGACACAGGAATAGTTCTATTTTGGCCAAAATCTAGGTCATACATGTTTAAATGCATATATGGTGCAAAAAGACTATGGTTTTGATATAGCATTAGATGAAATAGAAAAGTAGAATACCTGAAAACTCCCTTGGACTTAAAGTTTACGAGATGATCAACCATGGAGCGAGCAATTTGCTCCAAGAAATCTAACTAGTATTCTTGTGATTTGTCTACAATCTTTAATCTAAAAATGATAGCTATTTTCTAGTCATAGACTGTGTTATCTTCCTTCATCCCAAAAATGAAAGCTATCATTGACAGTGCCCCCTGAACACTTTGACTGAATTGTGCCTTCCAAGTGGGCAGTGTGGGCATCTGGGTGTTCTCATCTCCCAATTGCATCTTTGAATTGAGGAACCTGACTTTGTTGTGTACATTTGCCCATGTCTTTTGCATTTTAGTAACAATGGGAAATGTGGCCGTTCTATCATGTTGCAGGGCCATCATGTCCCTTATGGCCTTGGGTGTAATATGCACTATAAAAGGGCCCTATTGTATGGTATTCGATGGTGCATGAAACAACTCTGCGCATAATTCAATTAGTTTGGGACACAGGTGCACACTCAGAACCAAGAACTATGCCAACAGCGAGGTCCATATTCTCATACCAAAAGTTTTGGATTGCCCATTTTTTACCTTTTGAATACACCTCTGATGTGCCCCTTCCCAGAGAGTCTTAGTAGTCTTTTGAAGGGTTGTGTCAAAAATGTCATCTACATAATCCTTCACCTTCGCTGGGTCAATAGAATACCCTACCTCAGGGACCCTGGTTCTTGGATAGGCTCTCTTTGGTTGCGCGGGCATTGAAGCATATGATTTGTTGCTCAATAGCTTGTCAATTGACTCATAAATCCCAAGCCCCTCCTGAGGAGACTGTGCTTTAGACATATCTGTATTAGTGAGAAGAATGCAGGAAACTTGACACTGGAAAGGATGTAACTGCTTCACAAGAATGACACAGCTGAAAGGTGCTTTCTAGGGATGGAAATTGGAGGCAACAGTGATTCAAAGCAGAGAGATGGAAAAAAAAATGAATTAAACTTATGATTTAACACTAATTTATTGGGGCTTTAATGACACATCTTATCTTATAAATGACATTAATGCCAAGAAATAGTTAGTGTATCTTTTTGAAATCTGCATGGAATGGAGTATCAGATATGTTACAAGAGTGGCTGTCCTTTCTGAAAAGCGTGTACTTCTAGGAGATTTGGGGATTGTAGAACAACCTTAATAAATGCAAGACCAAAAGAGAAGGGGCTTTGCGTAGCAGACATGTGTTCACCGAACACTTATTGAAAGGGAAAGCAGGAAAAGAAAGCAAGAAAATAGGAAAGCAAGAAAATGAAAGAAACTAACTAACTATGATACATAAGAACCCCTACTTAATTGAAATGCTTCAGATAAATCCCATTTACATGAATCTCTTCAGGTTCCCCATCCATGGTCTCAAGCTCAAATGAATTTTGTTGCTTGCAAGAATGAATTTTGTAAGGACCAGTCCACAACGATTCAAATTTGCTGTGTCGATCTGGCTTAGTAGCTCTCTCATCCCATTTCAATACTAGTGAGTCAACCTCAAAAATGGGATTTGAAGTCCTCTTATCAAAATGATCCTTGACCATTTTTTGATGTTTCATTAATGACTCATGTGCCTTCTCTCTTTTCTCTTGTACTTCCAACAGCTTAGCCAATCTGACTTGCATGGGGCCATTTTCTTCTATCTCTATCTGTTTTAGCAATTACAAAGCAGGGATATCTAAGCTCAGTGGCATTACTACTGGTTTACCATAAACTAATTCATAGGGAGACATTCTAGTCACTTGTTTTGGTGTGATCTTGTCAGCCCACAGTGTTGTGTTAAGTAGTTTATGCTACTCTTTGTGATAATTGGTCCCTATCGTCTTAATGAGTCTGATCAGGTTCTTGTTAGTGGACTCTGCCAGGCCATTACCTTGAGGGTAATAATTTTAAGAAGTTTTCACATAAATCCCATTCCTTAATTTAAACTCAGATAGTTTGGTTCCTAAAAATGCTTTAGCATTATCTGATATAATGGTATGAGGAGGACCAAACCGAACAGTTATGCCTTCTAGGAATTCTAGTATAGTCTTTTCTGTTGCCTCTTTGAGTGGTACTACTTCACTCTATCTAGTAAAGTAATCTGTTGCTATGGGGATCCATTTCTGTCCCATACTTGACACTGGATTGATCATACCAATGAAATCTAGACCCCATTGGGAAAAGGCTTCATCCACCACTATGGGGCTCAGAGGCATTGCTGCATTTCTCCTTTTTCCTGTATAAAACTGACAAGCCTGGCATTCTTTAACCAGCTGATAGAAATCTATAAATAGAGTGGGCCAGAAATATCCTTCTTGAGTCACTTTGATTGCAGTGGTCCTTGCTGAAAAGTGTCCACCTGAGGCTCCATGGTGTAATTCATGTAGTGTTCTTTGAGCTTCATCTTTCTCTATACATCTCAAAAGTATACCGTCAATATTTCTTCTGAATAGAATATAGTCAATTAGTACAAAATGGGCCCCTTACTGCCTATAGTATCTTCTTTTGTCATGAGAGAGCTCATTTGGGAAAATCCCATGCTTCATAAATTGTATTCTATTTTTTTACCTAGGAGTCTTGATCAACTTCTTGGATTTTCAATACATTTTCACTTTATGTTTCTTGTGTCATCATTCTCTCCATGTCTTGTGTCATATATTGGCACAATCCTTTGCCCATGACTAACTTGGTGGGTCTTGCTTCTACATCATACTCTAGAATCTTTGTGATACAATTGGCTCTTTTCTCAGTGATCTCACCCTCCATAATATATTCTCTTACACTAAGATGAGCCACTAATATCAAGATCTTGTTTCCTATTACCATATGTCTAAATTTTTTAAGGGCTTTTACCATGGCATATGCCTACTTCTCTACAAAATTGTATCTAGCCTCATATTCCCTAAGAGTCCTGGAGAAAAAGGCTATTGGGTGTTCTCCTTCTTGCTGATCGTCCATCTGAGTGAAAACAACACTAAATTCTCCCCCATACACATACATTATGAAAGATTTAGAAAAGTCTGGGTTTCTGAGTACTGGGGCTATTGAAATGGCTTTCTTGACTTCTTCAAAAGCCTATCTTCCTTCTGTAGTCCATTTGAAAACCAAATCCTTTTTAAGCAATAGTGTCATTGGTCTAATTAGTCCTACAAAATTAGAGATGAATCGGCTAACAAAGTTGATTTTCCCAAGAAAGGATTGAATTGCTTTCTTATTGACTGGTAAAGATAGATTCATTATGGCTGTGACTCTTTCTGGATCAATAGAGACCCCTTCCTTTGACACTATATGCCCTAAAAGTTTACCCTGAGGTACTGCAAAGATGCATTTCTTGGGATTCAGAGATATTCCAAACTCTTGACATTTCTTAAAAACAACCTCTAAATGATCAAAATGATCTATAACATTTTTAGAAAAAATAGTGAGGTCATCTAGATAAATCAAGATAATTTTATTTATAAGTTCCCCAAATGCTACATCCACTGCTCGCTGAAAGGTAGCTCTAGCATTTGAAAGGCCAAAAGGCATTTTAGCATATGCAAATGTTCCCCGCTTTGTAGTGAATGCAGTTTTATGTTGGTCTTCATCAGCCAACCAAATCTGATTGTATCCAGAGAAACCATCCAGCAAGGAAAACCTTTCTAACCCAGCCACAGTCTGTAGAATTTGTTCCATAGAGGGTAGGGGATAATGATCTTTCAAAGAAGCTCTATTCAGATTCCTAAAATCTAAACATAGTCTTATGTCACCATTCTTTTTTCTTATTGGCACTAGGTTTGATACCCAAGTTGAATGCTTTATTGGAAAAATATTCTTCAATTCTAGGAGCTTTTGTAGCTCATCCATCATTAAAGGTTCAATTCTAGGATTCACTGGCCTTTGCTTCTGTCTGACTGGTTTAGATCCTTCAGTAAGCCCTATGGTGTGTTGGATGATGTCTCTATTATAACCATGGAGGTCTTCATAGGCCCAAGCAATCACTCTATCATATTTTTCACACAAATCAATCAACCTTTCCTTTTTTGCTAGGTTGTAGTATTTCTAATTTTCAATCTTCTTCCTTCATTGACTTGGATTTTAGAATAATCTTCTTTATTTTCCTGAAATCTCCTCTTCTCTAGGCTTACATCCTCTAGGTCAAACAAGTTTTCTAGAGTAATCAACCCTTTAGGGAGTTTATTTGACTTTAGCTGGATGATTTGGTCACCATATGCTTCCTCAATTTTAGCATGTAATTGATTAGCAAACTCACCTGATTGTTGCAAGAATGAGAGCACATGGAAATCACTATCAAAAACTTGCCAATTTTGGTCATTATCTAGAATAGTTGGTCTCACTATAACTTTAACTGACTCATTGTTGACTAACATATTAGTTGTTGGATCGAATTGTGAACCAATCTGTGCCATTCTATCTGCCTCAAAATTTTGGGCTCTAGGAACTACCTCAATATTGAAAGCCTCAAAACCATCTATGAGGTCCCAAATTCTATGTCTATAGGATCTCATTCTTACATTTTTGGCTATTGCCTTTTCTCTGATTTATTTCACCACTAGTTTTGAATCTCCTCTTACTATCAGATTCTTTACTCCTTTTTTCTTTGCCAACATGAGTCCATGTACCAAGGATTCATACTTAGCATCATTATTAGTAGAGACAAACTAAAAGTGAATGGCTCTTAAAATTTTCTCACCATTTGGGGTAGTAAGGCAAATTCCTGCTCCAGCACCATTTTTACTCCTAGCCCCATCAAAATTTAGAGTCCAGATTTCTGAGTCTTTTTTAGATTCTTGACTCTGTGATGCTTCTTTCCTTAAAACATTAGGGATCTCTTGGTCTTCTTCAAATATGACATAAGTACCTAGACCTGTAGAGTCATAATTTCCATAGGGATCACTCTGCATCATAGTCAATAACTGATTATTCTCTTCTTCCTGTTGGTCATGTTCAGTCCAGTCACCCAACTCTTCAACAAAGATTCTCTCCTCTTTATTCAGCATAGCATGGGATGCTTCTAATTTTGGGGTTGGCTCATTTGTGATATAGTCTTTGGATAATGGCTCAGATAATATTTTCATCTTTGTCCCATATTTGGTTCTCAGGATGAGGTGTGACCAATCTAGTGACATGTAACCTCCTATCTTGGCTGTGAAATCTCTGGCTAAGCATAGACCAAATATAGGGGGAATATCTATGACTACCACATCCTAATTTACAATTATATTTGGGCAAGTATATAGTTGCAATGGAAGTTGTTTAATTTTCCCTATTGTTTGCACGGATTTCCCATCCAACTACATGACCCCTCTTGTAAGTGGCTCATATTTTATCTTTAAAGCATCTACTATTTGCTTTGGCATTACTGTAGTATTGGCCCCAGAGTCTATCATTGCATTATGCAGTAATTTCTTCCCAACTATTAGAGTCAAATAAAAGGGATCTAGTTTAGATTTACCTACCTCTGACTCATTGTTTAACAGGGTTGTTGTCTACAGAGGTACAATATCTTTGAGCTGTAGCTTCCCTTTATCAGTAGGTCCTCCTTTAGCACCAGTATGTTTAGGAACTTCTTGGCCTTATAGAGCTTCCTGTAACAGTGTCTTCTGCTCAGGGATAGATAACATATCCCAAATTAATACATGTGCTGGTGTTCTTTTCAGCTGATCCACCACATTCACAGGTCTTAATGTTTGGGTCTTTGAGTAATAAGGGTACCTTGTCTTTTCTAGAACTTGTCCTGAGGCTACTTGATTCTGCATAGGCTGAGGTATTTCTTGTCTAGAGACTGTGTTCTGATGATCTTGAAATGGAGGAGCTCACATGATCTCATTATTAGTGACTTTAGGCTTCTCCATCATTCTCCTCTTTGATATGGTATAATAGTCTGATTGCACGAATGGTTTCTTGGAAGTAGATGCCTCATTCAGAAACACTAAATCTTCATCTTCAATCCATGAAAATAGAGCATGCTTAGGAGCTATTTCCTCTTCTTGTTGTAAGGACATCCCTTGCATCTAGGCCACCATGACTGCATTTTAAACACCAGGAGACTGATATGGTAGAGCATTAGAAGTTGAAAATTGTCCTTCTAATCCTCTCTGTTCTGCTATCTTTTGCTGTAAATTTCCTCTGGGACAGTCTCTGGGCATATGGGAATTGTTGTAGGGGAAGCACCAAGCATTTGTGCCATCTACAAAATTATATTTCCCTGGAATGATTTCTCTGTTGGGATTAGGAGGAATGGTTTGTAAAGGTGTAGGGACTATGACCAACTAGTTTGAAGGCTAAAGATTAGCTTGCCTCTGAGGGCCTTGATATTGATTTGGCTGAAAGGAAGGTCTATTTCCTTGGTAACCTTGATAGGGAGGCTTTGGATAGGAATTTTTTTATCTCTTTAAATTAATTATCTCATTTGAGAAGGTCCTTAAAATGTTCTTGACATCATCCATTTCAGATGGTTGAGTAGAGGTGGTTGCCTTAGCAGGTTGTTGAGGAAAGAAATACATAGACACAGGTGGAGCTATATGGTTAGGAGTTTCTTGTGGCAAGGGTAAGGTAATTTTTGGAAACATGGGCATAGGAGGCCTTGGGGGTAATTTTCTAGCATCTATCAAGTTATTTTCTACCTTGACTGCCAACTCATATGCTTCTGGTAGTGTCTGACTTCCAAGAGATTGAATCATCACTGATACATCTAAGTTTAAAGCTTTAAGGTAAAACACAATAGCCATACCTAGTAATGGTCTTGTTGTGGCAGGAATTTTGTCCCAAGTCTTTTGAAATCTTGAGTTGAAATCAGTCATGGCCTCCTGTGGTGCTCTTTTGATAGTGATCAATTGTTGTAGTGAGGAGGATTTATCACCTTTTTCTTTAAATTTTGCAAAGAAAGCATCACCAAGCGTATCCCATGTGGATATTGTGTTTGGAGTAAGAGATCTATACCAGTCCAGAGACTTTCCTTTAAAAGAGGCTGCTAACAATCTTATGGACACATTATGTTGAGTGATAACATGTACTGCACATACATCAGATACATCTTGTAGATGCTCTTCAGGTGTCTTGAAATCTTCCCCACTGAACTTAGGTAGAGCCTTTAGAGCATTGGCTGGAATAGCATCCCAAGTTGCTAGTGGTACTAGGAGAATTAGAGGATTGCCAGTGTTCCAATTTGTATAGTTCCTTGGGGCTACAGATGCTCCCATGTTTACTCTTTGTGCTGCTGCAAACTGATTCACTCTTCTCCTTGGAGAGCTACTAGTGGTGGCAAAAGAATTCCTAGATTAGCAGCAAACTGAGCTCTTGTTGTAGGTCCACAGCTCTAGCTCCTTGTGGCTCTCTGGCTCATACAATCTTGACAGAAACTTCAAGAAAGGTCCCATCAGGCGTGCCAAAAATTGTTGATATAAAATTGCACAGGTTCCAACACCAACATGGGAAGTTTCAAGAATGTGGGACTTGCTACTTGAAACAACCTCTAGAATTTAAAGAAGCTGGCTCTTCTCTATCTTGAATGGGTTTTGAGGAAAAGGGTAAGACGCTAACAGGATTATAGATATAATTTAAGCAAAAACTATCTATGGCGATGCACCTAAGTGAAAGTGTTTCTCTCAAATTAAGCACAATGAAACTATCCTCAAGATTTATTTATATTAAAGAGAAGATATTGCATGATCAACATAAACAGATGAAATGAATAAAATCAAAGGCTCATAATTAGGTACTTTGCAATGACACAGATAATATCAACCAAGGTACAGAACTGAGTTCTTTTCATTAATTTTACAGCAATATAAGAGGCACAGATACATGCACAGGTACATTAACTTTATAATCAAGAATGATAAAATAAAGGCAAAATGATATCAACTAGTCACAGCAAAGTCTCTGACTTCTTTCCTAAATCTTTAACAGAAAAATATCTCTATCTGTATTCTTTATAAATCTAAATAATTGTGTTGATCTATTACAAATATTACATATTATAGCCTAAGATCTGACTCTAGATTGTCTGCAACAATTGAATCTCAACGGCCCAATGGAACTGAAGCTAACTGGAAGTCTCTGGTGGATAAGATCCTGGAAATCTGCAACAGTCTTCTCTTTCCTACGAGCTCATTGGCTGGGGCAAAATATATGTGGTGCACCTCCTTCTATAAGGGATAGACACTTGGTGAGACCCGCACACTAAACTAGAAATTCTGTGACAGGCAGCAGCGTCTGCAGCAAGACAAGAAACTCAATTGTTCCTCAAGAAAGAAACATGAAAATGACACTTGTCACGTTCCGCAACATTAGAAATATCTATGTGTCTTCCTCCACAACACTTTCAAAACCATGTCTTTATATTCAGGTGGACTCTGCTGGTGACAATTGTCACAACCCGCATCACTACTTATGAAACATATTAAAAGATGGGACCCACAACTCAGGCGCTTGCTAGCTTTCAAAGGGAAAAAATTGAGATAGGTGGCTTCTTCTACGTGCTTGCTATCTAATACGTGGCGGCACCCGCATCACTGCTAGAAACATTATAAATCATTTGATACTCCCGTGGAAGTTGACACTTGGTGGCTTCCACGTCACTTAGAAACTTTAAGTTCCTCACTAGAGAAGGGGCATAAACAAAGCAACTTAACTTCCGCATCCACCACATGGTGTTCTTTGCACTCTTGAAACTTATAATCACTGTGGTCCACCATCTTCTTTTCAAACAATAACATGATGCAGAAGAAAACACGCAGCAGCCTCCACATTACTTAAAAGGGACACATGGCACACTTCGCACAAAACTTGAGACTTTAGAGGTTGTTTCCATTTATGACACATGGAGACCTCCATAGCAAAGCTGAAACTTGAAACATATTAAAACTACTGCTACATGGCATGCTCCGCATAAAGGCTAATATTACAAACAAAACTACGGATTTAACTAGGGCTCGACACTTGGCAGCCTCTGCATTAAGCATAAGAAACCTACACAGTGAACACTTGGAAACATGCACAGAAATAGAAAAGACCTGCAGACTCGGTGTGACTGAAACAAAATGTAGATTTTTTACACTCTACAAACACCTTTTGCTACTATTAAGGCACCTCTTGAAACCTTGCAATTTTTATCACTGAAAGTAACTATGCAACCTTCATTAGCTAGCTGCCCTACTGAAATTAAATTCCTACTTAGCCTTGGAATGTGCCTTACCTCTTGTAGTAGCCAATGATTCCCATTCTGCAACTTAATCTTGATTCTTCCCTTTCCAACAATCTAACAGGGTTTGTTATCTCCCAAATAAACTAGCCCAAGATCCCCTTGGACATAATCAAGCAAATAACTTCTATGGGGCATAACATGAAATGAGGTACCTGAATCTAAAATCCATGAATCAACATTATATAAGGAAAGAATCAAAGCATCATCTTCAGATTTATTGCTTACCACATTTGCCTCCTTATTGCCTTCTTGTTTGTTTCTTTCTTTATTCTTTTGAGACCAGCAATCTTTCTTTAGATGACCTAGTTTGCCACAGTACTAGCAATGCTTTTGTCCTTTGGATTGGGACCTCTTGTTCATTGATTTTCCTCGTGACTTCCCATGACCTCCAAAACCTTTTCCTCTCTCCTTTGATCTGCCCTTGCTTTTTGCATTCAAAACACTACCTGACATGGACCCTCTTAAGATTTTCCATCACATTTCCTCACTAAGGATAACACCAACAACATCATCAAATTTCAAAGTGTTTGAACCAAAGATAGAGTTACTTACAACCATTACCAAGCTATTCCAACTTTCTGGTAGAGAAAATAAAACCAAGAGAGCCCTCACCTCTTCATCAAATTTCACTTTTACAAAAGTTAACTAACTAGTAATCGTATTAAACTCATTTAAATGATCTGTCACAGATCCACCTTCAATTATTTTTAGATTAAACAAACGCTTCATGGGAAATACCTTATTTGAGGCTGAGGGTTTTTCATACAATTTAGCCAAAGCTTTCATCAGTTCGCTTGTTGTCTTCGCTTCTGTTATATTGAATGCCACAAATGGTATGAGGCACAATCGAATGGTTCCCAGTGCCTTTCTATCTAGAAGTTCCCAATCCTCATCAATCATTATTGTTGGTTTCTTAGCTATTCCTTCCAACAACCTCCATAAATCCTTCTGATAGAGATAATCCTACATCTGCATCTTCCATAATTGATAGTTTTACTAATTAAATTTATCTACCTTCAATTTACCCTCATCCGCCATTGCTCCCACTTAACCATGAGACTCCCACTCAATCATGAGACCTTCCTGTAGATGATAATCAAACACAACCTACTCTAATACCACTTGTTAGTGTTAGCTGGTAGAAGATATCAATTAAATGCAAATAAAGATTAAACAGAGGAATGAAAAATACATAGAAATAATAACAATGAGAGATAATTTTAACGTGGTTCACCCAAACTTGGGCTACATCCATCAATAGAGAGTCTAATATTATAATATAGTAAATCAATCTGATTACAACCAACAATCCTTGCAACTCAATACCATTGCAAAATGCTACAATACATCAACAGAAACCCTAACCCTTAGCTACTTTTATCAAGCTTTATGTCGGTTACAAAAATAGGGTCTTTTTTATGTCGGCCAATAGAAAAATAACTCTCGATGCCTTAATAAAATAATAAAAAATTGTTGGAGGTTTTGGGGGCACTGTCCCTGAGCCCCTGCCCTGTATTGTGACAGGGAGTGCACCAGGAGCACTACCCCTTGATCCCATCTTGGGGGCGTTGCCCACAAACCCCTACAAGGAACACTACCCCTTAACCCTGTTAAATAATTTGGGGGAAACCACACCGATAAAAGTGGGGTAAATTTAACCTCTGAATCTGATTAGGCTCCATATAACAACATCACCCCCCCTCTTAGTTGTCTGGTTCATTTCAATAGGTAGCAAGGTACATTTTGGGAATGGATAACAAAAGAGATTAGGTAAATAGAAAGCTTTGGTTATCTCAGAGTAAGTATGTTGATACTATTCTAAACAAATTTAGTATGTAGGATTGCAAACCAATTAGAATTCCTTTACAAGTTGGCGCTAAGCTTTCATTATATATGTGTCACAAGAATGAATATTATTTAGAGGATATGTCTAATGTAGGAAGTCTAATGTATGCAATGGTGTGTACTATACTAGATATTGCCCAAGCAGTGGGAGTTTTGAGTAGGTTTATGTCTAACCTTGATAGAGAGCATTAGAATTGTGCAAAAAGGGTGTTTAGATATTTGCATGGTACTTCTAATTACTATTTAGTTTATTCTGGTACTAATAGTGTGGATAAGGCATTAGACATATAGGGTTTTGTTGATGTAGATTGGGCAGGTAACTTGGAGAGTAGAAGGTCCACTATTGGGTATGTGTTTACTTTGTTTCCAGAGGAGAAGTGAGCTAGATGAGTAAGAGATAGCCTATAGCTGCTTTATCCACCATTGAAGTAGAGTATATGGCTACTACTCATGTCTCTAAGGAGGTAGTTTGGTTACAAAGGTTGTGTACAGGTATTGGTTTTGATTGCAAGGCAATTCAGATTAGTTGTGATAGCTAGAGTGCAATATGTTTGGCCAAAAATCCTATGTATCATGCATATACTAAGCATGTGGATGTTCAATACTATTTTGTTCAAGAAATGATTGTTAATGAACATATAGCTAAATAAAATTGACACTCAGTTGAATTTGTAGATTCACTGACTAAACTTATGAGAACAAAGAAGTTTACATGGTGTAGGGAGGCCATGGGCCTTGTTCCTAGTGCTTAGTTGTTTTATGTTTTCCTATGGATGTATTTACAATGTATGATGTCAAGTGGGAGAATGTTATGGTTAAGGTACCATTAATCTTGTAAATCCTATGTAATTAATTACTTCTAATATTTTTTGCAGATCATTCATAAGGGAAGATGTATTTACCAAGCAATAGTCTTGTTTCAATGTGGTATGTCAAAAAATGTCCCCTTGGGGGATTTTCTCTCTTAAGGTTTAGCTCTCGGGTCCTTAGAATGCATTTAGAGAATCTTGCATGATAATTTTGAATCCCGATGAGAAAACCCTAAAGTCTTATGGCAAATAGGGCCTAGGGGTGCTATTTTGATGATCCCTAAACAAAAATGGCAGGGTGGACTTGGGCACTAGCACCCTAGTCCTGCCCTATTTTGGGTCTACCCTAAATTTAAATTTTGGTTTTATGACCGATATTTAGGTCCTATGCCAACACCTCAAGTTTGAATTACAAAATTCTTAATGGAAATGTTTGTAGTTGCATATATATATAAGCATGTTTAGGTTTTCATTTGTAAACTAGAAGATGATTGCGAACTTTAGGTATATTTGTGATTTTAAGATATTTATTGTTGTAGAGTAGAGCATTATTATTGTGTTTGTGATTGTAGATTTGACTTCATCTTCTCATGAGATTGAAGAGCCTTCAATTATGTGAGATCTACACAAGGTGATATATATTGTGTTAAATTTTATCATTCATCATTTGGATTTTGCCTCTTTCTCACAGGGATATGCACTCACATCTAACAACGGTGTTTAGAAGACTTGAATGTCTCTCCAAGGCTTGACTGAGGCATGCCTCTAAACACCACAACCCCCTCCCACACTCCATTGTGATTACAGGTTATAGGTATTGAGTTTTACAGAGTGGAGTTGTAGAAAGGAGGTTGTAGACAACAAGGATTCGAGATCTAAAAGAGAAAGGACAAAAGTTAACATTTCATGACTTGGGTGCTAGTGCAAGTGTCTTGCACTTTTTTCGGGGCAAAAACAAAAGATACAATGTAGATCAGTGTTGGGGGGAGATTTAGATTTTGTGTAGAAAATAGTACCTTGGATAGGGGCACTAGTGCCAGTGTCCTCAACTGTTCTGCATTCTAAACTTCAAAAAATAGTGAGTTAACAATATCTGTCCTTCACCTTTAGTCTAAAAGGATTTGTCGTGATTCATCAATTTGCTTATAGTTTTACATATTTAGGGTTTTAATAATAATTGAGCATTAAATTAAGATATTATTTGATACATCTGAGCTTCTGCATCATTCCAAGAGGTAGCCTAACCTGATAGGTGAATGCTCTTGCTTAGTGGAGATTCAACTCAGTTGATATGCCCTTGAATGTTTGGTAAGAAGGGAGCATTTGCCTTTGAAACCTAAATATACCCACATTCAACATTTCCCCCTCTTTTTCACCCTAAGCATTTTTGGTGAACCCATGTTTTTAAAAAAGTTTACACCTTGTTGAGTGTTGTGTGATAGATTTGCATTCATTCATTTTATTGCATTTGAAAAATTACAAGAAAATCAAAAATTTTGAAAAAGTTGGCATCTTAGGCTTGCATTTTAGCATAATTTGAATTTATTGGCATTTAATTTCATCAAATTTCTTTTATTTTCATTAGATCTCATTTAAATTAAAAAAATTCATTATTTAATATTCACTTGCATTGCATTTTCATGCTTAAATTGTCAAAAATAGCTTGAAATTGTGTATTTTTCATAAAAACCTAGTTTTGCATTAGCTAGGCTTTGTAGTCAAAATCTTGTTTGATATTTTAATACCCTTTCAAAACAATCATTAGGACTGATTTCTAATTGTAGTGTTGCATCATACTGTCTTTCTTGCAAAATTTCATGTCTAGGGTTTGAAAACCTTGCATTCTCACTAGATTTGGCCTTATTATCTCTCTAGAATTACATTACAAGTGCGTTGTGAGGGATTTTGATGTATTATTTGACTGATATTAGGATTATTATCTTCTTCCACTACTCAAATTCCTTACAACACCCTTTCTATTAGGCATTTACACTGAAAATCGGTGAAAAATTGCATGTTTAAGGCATATTTTCACTAGGTTTTGATTTGTCATTACTCTAGACTTGCATCAAAGGAGTGTTGTGAAGAATATTGTTGTAGAATTGGGCTGGTCTTAGGCATATTGTTTTATTTCTCTCTTGAAATTTATCACAACACTTCTTCTTTCACTCATTTGCATTGAAAAAAGTTGAAAAATTAAGCATTTTGGGTATTAGACATATCTTTCTCCTAATGCTTGTTATATTAGTTTGTGCATTGAGTGTTATGTGTTATTGTATGAGTCTTATAACTTGATTCCCTAATAGAGATATCCATTTAAGAAGAAGTAGGAGACTCATGGGATCCAGTGCTCTTGAAGAAAACGATATCCCTACCTCTGAAAATCTATTGAACACCTTTACAAAAGGAGAGGCACAAATTTTGCAAGACACTATACCTCATACAACCACTATGAAAGATCAAATATTTCATGATGTTAATGACACTATTGAGGTGATCACACATGTACCTAATGAGAAAATACACAAAATTGATAAAGAGTTAGCTAATTTTCAAGCATTTGTTGAAAATGAAAGGATAATGGAATAAGCTATACTTGTGATTCACAACATAATAGGATTTGATAAAAGGACAAGATGGTATTAATGTTATTCAAGGTTTAAAACATATAGTACACAATAATGTCATGATAATGGGTAAATGTGTAAATGGTATTAATAACACGTCATCACCGTCTCACATGCAAGTATCTGCACCTATACCGACTACGAGAATATCCACATTTACATCAACAATTTTAACTACTAATGCAAATGCTTGTAGTAATGCTACCACTAGTATTGGAGTAATTAATGGCACTAATTTACAAAATTACAAAGCTGTGGGATTTAACTATCAGAACTTGGCACCTAAGGTGACCTCTTCTATGAATAATTACTCTCAACCACCTCTCCATCCCACTTATTCTCAACCACCTCTTACATATAACTATTTGCAACCACTTTCTAGACTTATCACTATGTTCAACCACCACTTACCTATTCATAACCTCCGCTTGTCACTACTCAAGCTTAATCACCTCCTTACTTCAGTTCTAATTCTTTCTAACAAATCACATCTCCTAATGATGCCATCTTAAACCAACTATTGCAAGGCATGACTTCTTTACAGAAAAAGGTGACAAATTTGACAAATTCTTCACAACCTAATATACCAACTTATCATGCCCATAATCCCCTATCTTATCCAATCTTGAGAACTCCTATGCTTGAGAGGTTTGAAACTCCTCACTTTGAAAAGTATAGTGGAAAAGGTGATCCTAATATTCATGTGGCAGAATTCATGGATATGTGTAGTGATTTCTATTTTGAACAAGATTTGTTAGCAAAACGTTTCCCATGATTTCTCAAGGATATGACTCTAGAATGGTTTTGCTCCCTACCTCTAAATTCAATACACTTTTTTTCGTAGCTAGTTGATCAATTTTTACAGCACTTTCAAGCAAACATTGGACCTCAAGTCTCCTTGATTGATTTAGTTCATTGCAAGCAAAGCCCGAAAGAGAAGTTAATTGAGTTTATCAATCAGTATCAAGCCATTTATGCACAAATTCAATATCAGATGAAGGATGAGGATGTTTAGCAGGTGTTTATTACAAATCTACAACCTAACATCCATGATAAGATTCTCTTGATGAAATACAACTCCTTTCAACATTTATGTACTTCCCTTCATGATTATCAACTTTCATCTAGTCAATATGAAAATCAGAACTCATCAACTCAAGTTGGTCAATCCATGGGTGGTCCATCACAAAATAGTTTTAAGAGGAATAATAAGACTTTCATCAAGGTTAATGGACAAAATTAAAAAAATTTCTCACAAGTGTCTACTATCACTAATTCAAAGAAGCTACCATTTCAACAAAGAATGTTTACTCCACTATCTAAATCCGATCATTCTATCACAATTCAAGCTGTGAGTAATAACCTCATGAAGCTTCCTCTGATAAAACCATTGGATCCTAGTAGAATGCAAGGACCTTATTTAGATGATAATGCTTTTTGCCATTACCATTGGCAACAAGGACATGATATGGAATGATGTATGTGTCTTAAACATGAAATACCAGACCTCATCGACTTAAATGTTATATAGGTATTGGGTGTGAATGATAATGGGAATATGTCAGTTTCTCTACTGAATCAAAATTTACAAATCTTTACTAATCCCTTTACTAAGCATACCGATAATAACATGAGGGAACAAAATACACTTGAAGTAGAAGATGACTATCTGAACTACAATGAGATAATTGCTACAATAGAGGTAGACAAGGAAAATACTAAAGTATTACCTCACCCATGAAGAAATGGTATTTATGTTGAGGTTCTTCCTCCATTATCCTTTGAAGGATTAGGAGATAACCAAAATGCATTAGAAAGGCAAATGGAACAACTGAAGCAAGAGACTCTGACAAAAGAAAAGACTGAGATAACTTACAAGATAGTCCTTGTCGCTATGATAGACAGAATCAACAAAATAAGAGAACCAAAAATTGGAAAAGAGCAAGATAGTTATCGTCATTTGGAAATAATAGTGGTTCTCCTCCTCATAAGCAACAAAAGATCTCACATACACAAAGATTTGAGAAACAAATATCGCATGGACTTCTTGACAACAAACAACTATAATAAGAACCACTCAAGCTTTGCACAAAACTTGATAGAGCATCTCTGCAAGAGGCTTGCAAGTTATAAATTTTAGTACGATTATACTTGCAAGTAAGTATATCTAACCCTTTACCTCCGTGTTGTGTTTCCCCCGTGATGTGTTATGTGTTGTTTAGGCCTCCTAGGATGACTTTTGATACTCTTGTAATATCAAGGATACCGGGAGACCATCTCTATTGTGACCCTTCTTCTATTTGTATCATCATTCTTCTATATTGCTTCTCCTTATTGTGTGTTGTGTCTTATGGACATAGTGTTGCGGTTGGTGACTTGGGGGCACCCTCCTACATGACTGTCCCTAAGGCACTTGTTTCTCCTCTCCTGATTTATTGTTTACCTTCCTCTAGTGGTTTTATCTAGTTAGTGGATGACAAAAAACATATTATACTGATATGGGCCTAGTGTCCCTTTAGTGAGAAATCAAAAAATGGACCTAGTCCATGCATGATGATAGGGTTGATATATATTATCTGACACTTGGATAGTAGAATCACTTAGTGTGATATCTTGACGTTGTCTTATCACACTTACAAAACATAACAATACTACCGATTCATGCACTTTATCTATCTTGGATCTTGTTTTCCTCAGCTTTTGATGTAAATGATTACATGCATTGTTATTTATCATGATTATATGGTTGCTAACACCTTTTCTTGCAGGAAATTTTGCATTTGTGGGAACATTTGGTGATTGTAAAGTACATGTCACCTTTGGGGCATGGGCTTTGCAAAATCTCATGTTCCCTTGTGTGTTTTCTTCCTACCTTAATGTGCTTGATATTGTTACATGATATCAACCAACTTAAGGTGGGGGCATATATAAGGTAAGCTATCTGATGATTTTGGTACTAACAAAGTGTGTTTGAAGCCCTCTATGAAGGTGGGATGTTGCATCTCTGAGTGAGTGCACATCTTTCTTTTTTTATATTGCAATCACTTAAGCTCTCTACGGAGCTGGGGATGGTGTATTTCTCAAGGAGATTGCACATACTGTCATTTTCTAAAAGTCCTTAGAGTAGGTGGGAAGCAGATTTGAGACTATCCTAACCCTTAAGCGTGTCTTCGGTGATTGTTGTGGTGAAGCCCAATCATTGGTGTATGCCTTTAATGTGACTAAGATGGCTGCAAACCTAGCAATAGGTTTCTTGCATCACTTGTTTGTTATGTTTTCTCCATGTCTTCCATGTGTGTGTGTATGGCATGTTTGTTCCCAAGCATAGTTTCAAGATTGATGGAGATGAGCTCCTCCTATGCTTTGGGATTTGTATGGAGTGTTCGTTCTCAAGTGTAGTTTCAAGATTGGTGGAGATGAGCTCCTCCTACACTTTGAGATTTGTTTGGCATGTCTATTGCCCATTATGTAGTTTCAAGAATGGTGGTGATGAGCTCCTCCTACATTTGGACGGTGTGTTTACTTTCCTTGTACTTGCATTTGCATTTCATATATGAGAAAATGAAAAAGAAATAATCACTACATTCACTGTATTCATTGTGTTTTGTGTGTCTTCAATGTTGTCTTCCCCATGTTTTGTGTGACTGTAACTGTCTTCTTTGTGTTTTACATGCCTGTTACTATCTTCAATGTGTTTGGTGTGTCTTCACTGTGCTAGGTGTGTTTTCTAGGTTTTTTGACTATACTTTAATGCATGTATTGACCTTGCATTTATACATACGTTAAAGTGGGGGCTAAATTTTATATCAGAAAATGTCTTCTTGGGGGATTTGCCCTCTTAAGGTTTAGCTCTTGAGTCCTTAGATTGCATTTAGAGCTTCTTGTATGATAATTTTGAATCCCGATGAAAAAACCCTAAAGTCTTATGGAAAATAGGACCTAGGGGTGCTATTTTGGTGATCCTCAATAAAAAATGGCAGGATGGACTTGGGTGCTAGTGCCCTAGTTGTACCTTATTTTGGGTCTACCCTAAATTTAAATGTTAGTTTTATGACAGTTATTTAGGTCCTATATCGATATCTCAAGTTTGAATTACAAAATTCTTAATGAAAATGTTTGTAGTTGCATATATAAGCATGTTTAGGTTTTCATTTGTAAACTAGAAGATGATTGTGAACTTTAGGCATATTTGTGATTTAAAGATATTCATTATTGTAGAGCAGAGCATTGTTATTATGTTTGTGATTGTAGATTTGACTTCATCTTCTCATGTGATTGAAGAGCCTTCATTTATGTGAGATCTACACTACAAGGTGATATCTATTGTGCTTTTGATCATTTATCATTTGGATTTTACCTCTATCCCATAGGGATACACACTCTCATCTAACTACGGTGTTTGAAAGACTTGAATGTCTCTCTAAGGCTTGACTGAGGTAAGCCTCTAAACACCACAATCCCCTCCCACACTCCTTTGTGATTGCAGGTTATAGGTACCGAGTTTCCTATAGTGGAGTTGGAAAAAGAAGGTTGTAGACAACAAGGATTTAGGATCTGAAAGAGAAAGGACAAAGGTGAACATTTTGGGACTTGGGTGCTAGTTCCAGTGTCCTCCACTTTTTTTGGGGCAGAAGGAGAAGATACAGTGCAGATCAGTGTTGGAAGGAGATTCAGATTTTGTGCAAAAAAAGTACCTTAGATAGGGGCACTAGTGCCAGTGTCCTTGATTGTTTTGCATTCTGAACTTCAAAAAATAGTGAGTTAACAATCTCTGTCGTTCACCTTAGTCTAAAAGGATTTGTCATGACTCATCAATTTGCTTATGGTTTTACATATTTAGGGTTTTAAGAGTAATTGAACATTAAATTAAGATATTGTTTGATGCATCTGAGCTTCTGTATCATTCTAAGAGGTAGCCCAACCTAATAGGTGAATGTTCTCACTTAGTTGAGATTCAACTTGGTTGATATGCTCTTGACTATTTGGTGAGAAGGGAGGATTTGCCTTTGACACCTAAATAAACCCACATTCAACATTTCCCCCTCTTTTCACCCTAAACACAACGATCTTATTTCATCTACATTTTGGATCCTTGTACCTAACAAGGGAGGGTGTAGGGGGGGCTTGTCCCCCCACAATTATCACCAAGGGGTCCAGGGGGGTGACAACAACTTCCTAGCCCCTTGGAAGGGGTTATGGGGAAATGCCTTTGAAGAGAATGTTTTAGAAAATTACCTTGTAAAATATTGTAATTTCGTAGTTAATCTAGACGATTCATCATTAGGTCATAGATTTGATGGTAGAAGTTATGTCAGGGTTTTTTTCCCCAGAAGGCAACACACTTTTAGTGAGATAATTGTATTACAACTATGATGTAGTAGAGAGTTGAGACTGAAAACTAGGTGTTGTTGGATTGAAGAATGAAGAGGAGGTCATTGTTGATATATTTGTAAACTTTTTTAAAGTTAATAGAGACATGTACATCTCTTCTTGTGTGGAGTTTTTTACCGAAAGGGTTTCTCCATGTAAACTTTATGATTTCTGTTCAATTCTTCTATTATGTAATTCCTATGTGTTAGTGATTTACTTTCATTCAATCTCCATTTGGTTATGCACAGTTTAAATCAGATTTACAGTTGATTTCATATTTATTTTTTATAGTTATTCACCTTCATTTCTAACAACTTACAAATTGAAAAATACAAAATCCCAACATTATCCCACTTGACATTTACATTGCAATGACATAGTTAGGAAACATAAACAATAAATATCCCAAAGAGGAGAGACCCATGGCCTCTCTGCACCAATTGAGCTTATTTGTGTTCACTAGCTTTGTGAGAGAGTTTACAATATTTGTTAGATTCCCAAAATAATTTGTAGTATTTTTCTACAAAGAGGGTTGTTTCAAAAAGTAAAAGCAAAAAATAAGATACACAATATGTAACCAATACTTCATGTGCATTAAATTATTCAGAAAGGAATAATACATAGTTATACATTTGCATTTGTCAAAAATAGATAAAGCAGAAAAACAAATACAGCAATCTTATCTTATATGTGATAAGATTGACAACTAATAAAGGAAAATGTTTTCCTAAATAACTCACTAATTAACTTATGCTAATGTATAAATATTAATTTACACCAACAGTCGCCCATAAGTGCAACTTAGGGAGATTACACACAAGCTAAAAAGAAAGAAGAAGATGGAGATGTTGGCAAGAGACACTGTGTGGCTTCATGAGTGTTGTCATTGATAGCAACAAAGTCTATCCCACACATCTATAGTACATAGTATGCCTATACTGGAAGTCAGATTGAAGATTGTTTGGTCTGGTGAACAAGAACAGAGTATGCAACAAGGTCTGACAATCAGGTCTGGATCTCTCAGATGGTGTAACTCAGCAAGTTGTGGACTTGGATAAGTCAAGAGGGGTATCATGACTACTATATTCTAGAGATTTATCATCCAGTGATAAAGCATGAAAAAGATATGAGCATATGAGTGTTGGGTTCTAGACAGGCAGAGCAGACAGAGAAAGAACTGATCGACAGAGCATTAGACTTCAATCCAGATGAGTAAAAGGTGTTGATCAAGTAATTTGGGGATTATACATTGTTGGACGACATGATTAAAGACTTCTATGCCCATGTTTTTGATATGCATCACAAATTAAGCATGGATTCTCCCTACAGATCAGTAACTTGTAAATATCTTTAAATGTTCTTGTTGCTGACTAAAAAGTTGATGAGAATCCTTTATGTGGATATATATACCAGATGGATTCCAGTATGTAGGTGTGTGTGGTGTATAAGGGATGAAATAAAGTGTGAAGAAAAGTAGGGATAAGTGTGAAAGTAGCAATTTAAGTCTGGTATGTAACAGAGCAACAACACTAAAATAGAGGAAGAATGAAGTGCATCAGATCAGCATATTGTGCCTAACCAGAACCAAACTCTTGCATTTGTAGATGCCTCTAATTAGTTCAAACACCTGATTACCTTTTGTAAGTTTTGTAGATAGTGAGTCTCTTGTAGGCAGTGTGCCTCTAGTGTGCAGTGTGCTCAGATAGTGAGCCTAATTGGCAAGTGCCATTTTGTACTCCATTATTCTTTTAATAGAGAATACAATCTTGGGTTAGTCACCCTATGGTTTTTTCCTTAACATGGTTTTCCACGTAAAAATCCTTGTGTTATGTGTGTTGGTTTTATTTTTGTTCTTATGATCACATATGCTTATATGTTTTGATGCTGCACTAATTATTAAATAAGAAAAGAAAGTTAAAGAAATTTGAGATAACTGATTCACCCCCCCTCTTAGTTATCTACCTTGTTTCCAATAGGAGATAGGTCCTAACAATAAGGCTTGACTAGGCACCCATTTACAAACAAAGATCTCTTAAATAAAGTGGATAAAAGGAGAAAAACCCAATGGAAGAAAAATCCTCTCCAAAAGATAGAAAAACAAGCATGTACAATAACATGTGATGGAAGAAGGACTAACACTAAGACCCCCCAAGAAATGAATCCATCACAAATGTACAATCATGAGTGTCCCCCATAAGAGAGAGTGGCTAGATACTATCAAGGAAGGTATGAATTCTCAAATTTTATTAAAGGAGATAAAGTTTAAAGAAGATCTCAAAGAAATTCTATTTGAAGAAGAAAAGTATTAACAATAGAAATCGAGGGAAATCTACTTGAAGGAGATAGAAATACCCAAAAAAATCCACATCTCCACAAAAATTAGAAGATTTTCAAATGCTATATCAAGTAAAAAAAAATAATGGAACACAATTAGTTAATAGTGAAGATATTCAAAGGGAGGTGATAAAATATTTCAAGCATTCTTTTGCAAATAATGATTCCAATAATCCAGTCCTGACCTTCTCAGTTCTTGACAATATCCCCTTGTTGGTCTATGAGGAACAAACTAGCGAATTGATGGGGGAATTTAATTTAGAAGAGATTAAAGCATCTATATTCTCAATGTTAGTTGATGAATCCCCATGCTCTGATGGATACAAGGCTCTCTTCTTCCAAAAATGTTGGTATTTTTTAGGTAAAGATATTCAACTGGCAATGGAGGAAGTGAGAAAACATAAAAATATATTGAAAGAATTGAACAACACTTTTATAGCACTTATACCTAAGGTAAATAATCCTTCAAAATTTGGAGATTTTAGGCCCATATCTTTGTGTAATGTGATTTACCTAATTATTCCAAAAACCATTGCTCTAAGATTGAGCACAATTATCCCTTCACTAATCTTAGAAGAGCAAGGGGATTTGTTGTAGGCAAAGAAACTTCAGAAGGTGCAATTATTTCAAATTAAACACTTAATTCTATAAAGACTTATAGACTTTCAGCCATGGTGTTAAACCCAAATATGGAAAAAGTAGATGATAGAATCAAATGTGATTTTCTTTTATAGGTTCTCAAGAAATTTGGGTTTTCCAATGCATGGTGTAAATGGATTTTGTCCTCCATCTCAGATGTTAAAACTTCAGTGCTAATTAATGGTAAGCCAATAGGATTTTTTTAGTGCCATTCAAGGTTTGAGGCAAGGAGATCCTCTCTCACTATTTCTCTTCATACTAATGGCATAAGAATTTAGTAGAATGATCAGGGTAGAAAATGAGAAGCATAAGTGGCAAGGAATTCAAATTCCTTTTGTTACTTAAATGATAACACATTCCCTCTTTGTAGATAATACAATGTTGTTTGGAAAATCCACCAAAAATGAAGCTGATATCATTCAAAAAGTTATTTAGTTGTATTTCTCCTTATCTAGATAGCTGGTAAATGTATCTAAATCTAAGACATTCTTCTTTAACACATTTGCATAGGTTCAACAAAGAATTTCCAAAATTCGTGGATTTCAATTAGAATTGCTCCCAAGCAAATATTTAGGTATACCCCTCTTTATAGGCACCCATAAAAAGATGTGGTAGCATATCATAACCTCAATTAGTCACAAGATATCCACCTAGAAAGGAAGATGGTTAACACTGGTAGGTAAAATTACAATGGTTAAGGTAGTCCTCTTAGCCATCCCAACATACATGATGTCATTTCTTCAAATTCCAAAAGGAGTTTTATCAACGATAGAAAAAAGTATTAGAATATTTCTATGGCAAGGTAGTGTGGAGAAGAGGTGGATTAATCTTATTTATTTGGAAAAAATTGCCAACCAAAGATTTATGGAGGGGCTAGGATCAATGACCTCACAAAAAAGAACCTTGCTTTGGGAGCAAAGTTAGCCTGGAAAATGTATTCAAATCCAACTACAAAATGGGTTTGTTTGGTGCAAGATAAATATTTGGATAACCATGATAGAGTCATAATTTTATTTGTTTCTAATCCCCTAAATGGATCTCAAATGTGGAAATTTATTCTTCAAGGTAGAGAAGTAATTGTTTCCCAATTATGCTGAGTAGTTCGTAATGGACAAAAAACACTCTTCTGGGAGGACTCGTGGGTTTCCAAGCTTTATCTCTATGAGCTGATTTTAATAAAGCAAGAATTTATCTCAAATAGGCTTGGGGTTCCACTATAAACAAATATTGGCTCAATAACAATGAGTGGAAAAGAACATGGAAGAAATTTAATAATTGTAACTTTCCTGACAATAAAAAAATCTTGGTAGAAATCTTATCAAATAGACCTATTTATGCTTCTCAAAATGAGGATGAAAACATGTGGATGGGCTCCAAAATGGGCTCTTATATAGTTAATCAAGGATAAAGATTACTTTCAAATCTAAATGCTAGATCTTGGCCCTTCAAACTTTATTGGAGTGAAGCATGTCTTCCCAAAGCAAGAGCATTTGTCTGGTTAGACTTGCATAATAAAATCCTCACAAGAAAAAGGCTTTAGAAAATGGGTATATCAAATACCTTCAATTGTGTTTTATGTGGAGAAATGGAAGAAGATATGGACAAAAAATACTCTTCTTAAGGATTCATGGAATGGTTTCCAAGCTTTATTTCTACGAGCTGATTTGAATGAAGCAAGAATTTATCTTAAATAGGCTTGGGGTTCCACTATAAACAAATACTGGGTCAATAACAATGAGTGGAAAAGAACATAGAAGAACTTTGATAATTATAACTTTCCTAAAAAAAAAAATTGTGGTAGAAATCTTATCAAATAGACCTATTTATGCTTCCCAAAATGAGGATGTAAACATGTGGATGGGCTCCAAAATTGGCTCTTATATAGTTAATCAAGGATACAGATTACTTTCAAATCCAAATCCTAGGTTTGGCCCTTTAAACTTTGCTGGAGTGAAGCATGTCTACCCAAAGCAAGAGCATTTGTTTGGTTAGCCTTGCATAATAAAATCCTCACAAGAAAAAGGCTTCAGAAAATGGGTACATAAAATATCTTCAATTGTGTTTTATGTGGAGAAATGGAAGAAGATATGGATCATCTGCTTCTTAATTTTTGTTTCAATAGTAAATGTTGGCAATGGTTTTGTGGGAGACTAGAGTGGTATGGTCCAATCCCTAATTCCTTATTGTAGCAAGAGTGTCTATAGTTGGCCGTCATTACATAAGGATTTCATGTTTGCATTCTTGTGGGATATTATCTATTCTATTCTCATATGGTGCATCTCAATAGAACATAATTATAGGATCTTCAGGAAGTCATTCCTCTTGATAAGTCAAATTATTAGGAAAATGGAAACATTAATCTCTAAAATAATTATGGAAATAGTCAACAAGAAATCAAGGTAGGCAGATGAGTTTACAAATTGGAACAGGGTGGTTTGAAGCACTGACCCTTGATTCGTCTACCAAATTTGAATGGTTCAATGAATTCAAAGGCTAGGATAATTGATAGAACAAAAATCTAGTGGTCTCTCCCTCTTCCTCCTTCATTTAAAATAAATTTTGATGGTTCTTTAAGGGGTAATCCAGGTCCATCAGTGCAGGTTGTGTGATTAGAGATGCATGCTTATTGTAGCCACATAGATAAAGTTACCCAATGGAACCAACAATGAAGCAGAAGCCTCAACACTATTGCAAGGTCTACAATTGGAAAAAGAAAATCACATCTCAAACTTGAATATTGAAGAAGATTCATTCATTGTGATAAATTTCTCAAGAAAGGAAAGGCAATTAGCAACTAGAAAATCAAATATATTTTCCAACCTATCTAGAACTTGCTTAATCATTTTTATTAATATTCAATGTCTCACTTCTTTTGTGAGGCAAACAAAGTGGTCGATCTGCCTGTCAATGTGGTAATTGACACACACGTCACCACTACCTCCTTTGACTCAGTGTTTGGCATGGCATTCCCATCCCTATGTGACATAATTCATTTAGATGTGCCATTATTTAAGGTCCATTAATTTTAACTTTTATTAAGATGGAGATCTGCTCGTTATCAACTAATGGTACTTCATACCTATTAGCAAGAGTAAATGATCCTTGATCACCACCTTGCATAGGTGCATTAGATGTCAATTCTCCATATCACTCCTCCTTGAAAGTGTTTTCTATTCACCTGTTGCAGTACACTCATGCCATCTCTTCACAATTATGAACATATCTGTTGCATCTTCATTCCCACCGTCGCTTTGCATTTGGATGAATTGGCTTCCATGTAAGGAAGCTAATGTAGCGGAACAACTTCCTACACAAATATTGAGATAAGGTTTATGCAAAATTTTTCAAATTGTACAACAATTACAAAAATTATACATAAATATTTACATAAATAGAAATCATAACACAACATAGTAATTACATGGGGAAACCCTTTCAGGAGAAAAACCCCACACTCCAAAATCTGCCCAATATATTATTTAGGAATCAACAAGATTACAATATACTTGTAGAGAAAGCCTTCAAAAGAGTATAACCAACCAGAGATCTAGAGGCAACTCAACATGTATAAGACTCACATACAACCTCCATCTCAAGCACCTAATATATAGGAGATACAATACATGGAACCATCAGACAGTAATTAGAAAACCATGAGCTAAAACTACCCAAAAAAGTGGTACCCAAATTATCTCCAAGAAAATATGCCCTATGATGTGTCAAAACACACCCCAACACACGTAACTCCCCCTTAAAACTCTTTTCTATGTCCAACATGTTTTTATATTTTCTAATATAGGAGACCCAACTTCTCGAGGCCATAACTTTTGATCTAGGATGTCGATTGACAAACTGTTTAATGCATTGTAAAGATTGTGAAGAGGTCTATGGGCTGGGCATCTGGGAATTGATGTTAAATAACCAAAAAAAATATTTTATCCAAAAACCAACCTTATAGCCTAGAAATTGATTTTTTATGTTTTTATAATAAAAAAATCACACCTTTTTGTAATTGCAAGGTTGAGACACCTTTCCTAACATTCTCCCACTTGTTAAACACATTGAAAGAGAAAAGTGATGCGGAGGAATTGGGCAATTATCTTACTAAACAAGGCGAACAACCCATTAAAACCCACCAACCTAGGGTTTAGGCTTCATTTTCTTTAATAACCCTTTACTTAAGACCACATAATACCAAAATATGCTTCCATTTTCGCATCGGCCAGACCTAATCTATCGGCCACCTCCTAATTTCTTTCACCGACATGCTATTCTTTCCGATGGCTAACATCCATCGCCCAGACTTATACTATCGGAGTGACTCCTCCGTTGTCCTCCGATATACATACTTACTCCGATGGCCTCAAAGGCTCCTTCAAATTGCACTGTCGGCGAGACACACATCTTCGGTCAAACATTTCTCAACCTCACCGATGGGAACACTTACGCCGATGCACTCCTTCTATCGGAATGACCCATTACTATCGGTGAAGCCTCTAACAAACTCCCCAATGGTGCATTTCACACTGATATTTCTTGTCGGTGATACCTCACTACAATCTTCCCGATCGGTATGACCTTCAACCATCGGCCCACGATCAATTTCTCAACCCGATACTTATGCTCACGTCGATGCCTTCAGCCAAGGTTGCTATCGATGAGACTTTCACTGTCGGATGGACATAATTTCCTTAAGCTGATGCCTTTGACTCTCACCGATGAACCTTTACCTTGAACCATTTCATTGAACCGTTTTATTGAACCACTACCTTGAACCTTTCGGTTGAACTGTTACTTTGAACCATTCGTTCGAATCATTTGCTTGAACCAAATGAACCTACGAGTTCATTTAACTGTTGAACTCATGAACTTCGTTGAACCGTTTCTTTGAACCAGTTCAGCACGATGGTTCACTCCGATGGTTCAACGGTGAGGTTCACTGCGACTTAACACTTCGGCCAAACAATCATCTCCTCAGCCCGATGCCAAGGTTCATGCCGATGCACACAGAGACTTCTTTCTACGATCACTTCTATACATCTCATGAGGCTTTCTTCTTTTCCCATTTGGTTGTAACTATCTTCCACAATACTGTTGCCATTTTCTACAACTAAATGCACACACAGATTTCTAATCTAGTACAAATCAAAATAACACAGAACAATAGAGAGGAGAACTAAAAATAGATTTGCATTCCACTGGTCTCGACCGAGGTCTCGACCAGTGGAATGAATCAAAACTTGATTGCTCTTACAAAACACTAAATTTTATTTCTCTTTCTGAGATTACACGTTTCGCTATTGCTCCTCTTTTCTCTTCCTCCTCTTCTGTCTGTCCTCTTCAAGCACACACGCTTATAAAGAACCTAGCTAAGGCAGTTACACTTCGGTGGAATCTGAATCGATTCGTCACCTCTGCCATCCATTACAAGACAGTTACAACTCGGACAGTTACTATACTTCCTATCCGTTTACAATAGGTGCCATGTGGCTTACAATATGGGACACATTGGTCTAAATCAGAACAATTGGCACTAGGCCTTAGAATAATTAAAATGATAATAGGGGGCTTCTTGACGGTAATGGGGTGCTCCTGCACCATACTCCCAGACTGGAAAAATTTCCATGTCCCATGGAAATGCTCGGTGAGAACTGCAACAACTCTGTTCTCTTGGTGTCTTCAACTTGACGCCTCTACTACTTGTACCCTTCAACTGTGACTCCTCTCAATGGAGTTTAACTGGCTGCTCCTCAAGATGCTGCTATAAGTCCAACCTTAATGCTACACCAACACTTCTGTCCCTCACCTAGGAGTCCTCTCTAGCCTCTCTCCCCAGGACTTTTGGCGACACTCACTAGACCTCCTTCTCAGGCCCTTGAACCATCTCCTGTGGTTCCATGAAAGATCTCTTATCTGCCTGCTTACATCTTGTGGACATGCATCTGCAACCACAAATATTAGCACATAAAAACACCAATCTCTCACTTAGATTCCCAGAGCTTTCGCTAGCTCTGATACCAATTTGATGTGGAGGAATCAGGCAATTATCTTACTAAACAGGGTGAACAACCCATTAAAACCCACCAACCTAGGGTTTAGGCTTCATTTTCTTTAATAACCCCTTACTTAAGACCACATAATACCAAAATATGCTTCCATTTTCGCATCGGCTAGACCTAATCTATCGGCCACCTCCTAATTTCTTTCACCGACATGCTATTCTTTCCGATGGCTAACATCCATTGCCCAAACTTATACTGTCGGAGTGACTCCTCCGTTGTCCTCTGATATACATACTTACTTCGATGGCCTCAAAGGCTCCTTCAAATTGCACTGTCGGCGAGACACACATCTTCGGTCAAACATTTCTCAACCTCGCCAATGGGAACACTTACACCGATGCACTCCTTCTATTGGCATGACCCATTACTATCAGTGAAGCCTCTAACAAATTCCCCAACGGTGCATTTCACGCCGATATTTCTTGTCAGCGATACCTCACTACAATCTTCCCGATCGGTATGACCTTCAACCGTCGGCCCACATCAATTTCTCAGCCTGATACTTATGCTCACGCCGATGCCTTCAGCCAAGGTTGCTATTGATAAGACTTTCACTGTCGGATGGACATAATTTCCTTAAGCCGATGCCTTTGACTCTCGCCGATGAACCTTTACCTTGAACCATTTCATTGAACCGTTTTATTGAACCACTGCCTTGAAACTTTCGGTTGAACTGTTACTTTGAACCATTCGTTCGAACCGTTTGCTTGAACCAAATGAACCTATGAGTTCATTTAACTGTTGAACTCGTGAACTTCGTTGAACCATTTCTTTGAACCAGTTCAGCACGATGGTTCACTCTGATGGTTCAACGGTGAGGTTCGCTGCAACTTAACACTTCGGCCAAACAATCATCTCCTCAGCCCGATGCCAAGGTTCACGCCGATGCACATAGAGACTTCTTTCTACGATCACTTCTATACATCTCACAAGGCTTTCTTCTTTTCCCATTTGGTTGTAACTATCTTCCACAATAGTGTTGCCGTTTTCTGCAACTAAACGCACACACAGATTTCTAATCTAGTACAAATCAGAATAACATAGAACAACAAAGAGGAGAACTAAAAATAGATTTGCATTCCACTGGTCTCGACCGAGGTCTCGACCAGTGGAATGAATCAAAACTTGATTGCTCTTACAAAACACTAAATTTTATTTCTCTTTCTGAGATTACACGTTTCGCTATTGCTCCTCTTTTCTCTTCCTCCTCTTCTGTCTGTCCTCTTCAAGCACACATGCTTATAAAGAACCTAGCCAAGGCAGTTACACTTCAGTGGAATTTGAATCGATTCGTCACCTCTGCCATCCGTTACAAGATAGTTCCAACTCGGACAGTTACTATACTTCCTATCCATTTACAATAGGTGCCATGTGGCTTACAATATGGGACACATTGGTCTGAATCAGAACAATTGGCACTAGACCTTAGAATAATTAAAATGATAATAGGGGGCTTCTTGACGGTAATGGGGCGCTCCTGCACCAAAAAGGGAGTATCAACATCATGATTTAACTACTAGGGGTCGAGAGGCCCATAGACTCCGAACGCCATCTAAACTTCTCTATTCTCATAGGCTTATTTAATGAATCTGCAACATTCATCAGTCTTTACCTTAACTAGCTTCACCTTGCTATCCTTGACCATATCTCTAACAAAATAATGTTATACATCAATGTGCTTGGACTTGGCATGAAATGTTGAGTTCTTAGCTAGGCATATTACACTCTAACTGCCACAAAAAACTATCACTACACTTTTTTTATTCCAATAACTGAAAATAATCTCTTAAACTAAATGGCTTCTTTACAAGCATGAGTAGCTATCATATAACTAGTTTGAGTAGTGGATAGATCAACCACATCTTGTCTCTTACTCATCAGACTAATTGCACCACTAAATAAAGTAAACACATAAGCAATGGTGGATTATCTGCTATCAACATTACATGCCTAGTATGAATCCACATAACCACGAATATCAAGAGAATGCATGTCTCCTATCAAATTACCATAATAACACAAGGAATACTTTGAGGTACCTCACAAATATTTGAAGACTCTTTTAACTGCATCCCAATGAACTCTACCAGGATTAGACATATATCTAGACATAATTTTCACTTCTTGGGCAATGTTTGGTCTAGTATAGACCATAGCATACATCAAACCTTAGACTACACTCTGGTAAGGCACTCTGCTCATTTCTTCCATCTCCAATGGGGATACATTAGACTTTGTGAAGCATATAACTTTGTTCCAACTATAAAAGGAACACACAATGGTCTACAATCCTACATGCTAAACCTATGTAAAACTAAAATGACATATTTACTCTAGCCAAGCCATAGTTTTTTGTTCACTATATCTCTTCTTATTTCTATCCCAAGAATGTGTTTCACTGCACCAAGAACTTTTATTTCAAATTTAGCTGCAAGTTGAGACTTTAGTTCTAAAATCATTTCTTTCCCTTTACTAATAAATAACATATCATCAAAATATAATATAATAAACAAGAAATTATCACCATTAGATTTATAATAAACATAGTGATTGGATTTAGAATGCTCAAATCCCAAGCTCAACACATATGTATCAAGTTTTGGGTACCACATCCTAGGACTTTGTTTGAGGCCATACAAAGATTTCTTCAATTTACAAACCAAATTACTTTTGCCTTTCATCATGTAGTGCTCTAGTTGTGTTATATAAATATCCTTAGACTCCAAACCAAAATGGACTGTCATTTTCACATTCATTTGCTCAATATCTAGATCATAAGCAACAATAATAGAAAGCAAGAATCTAATGGATGTAATTTTTGCAACATGAGAAAATATCTCACCGTAATCAACACCCTCAGCCTAAGAGTAACCTTTCACAACCAACTATGCTTTGCACTTCTCAATACCTCCATTTGAACCAATTTTTTTCGTAAACACCCATTTGCAACCAATAGGTTTTTATCTTTTAGGAAATGGTACTAGGTCCCATGTATCATTTTTTCAAAGCCTCCATTTCTTCATCCATAGAAATCTTCTAGGACTCTGCATCATTCATACCTAATGCCTCTTCTATAAATCTAGGTTCATCTATGTTAGTATTCAAAGAAAAATTACAACTCCAGTCATCAGGTGAATACCTTTCAAGTGGTTGTCTATACCTTGTAGATCTTTGAACAAGATAAGTTGGAGGTTCTTCCTCTTCTAAAGATTTAGAGCTAGATGAGCTCTCCTCAACTTATTGTCTATCTAGGGGCTTCGATTCAACTTTCTCAAGCATAGAAGGGAGTTGAATCATATCTTTTTGTTCACTTTGTTCTGGCTGCAATATTATAAAAGAAGGCTTAGTTTATATAAAATCACACTTCTATTATATATTACCTTCTATGCAATAGGATCCCAAAGCTTGTATCTTTTCACACCATAACTATACCCAATGAAGATACATTTCATAGCCTTGTTCTCCAACTTTGTTCGCTTCTCTTTCGGCACATGTACATATGCCTCACAACCAAAAACTCTAAGATGTCCCAGTGAAGGCTTGTGCCTTGACCATTTCTCCATAGATGTTTTATCAACAAGAGTTGATGTAGGAGACCTATTAATCAGGTAGCAAGTAGTGGCAACTGCTTCAGCCCAAAACCTTTTCTTCTAGACCAGCACCACTAAGCATACTCCTAGCCTTCTCAATCAGTGTCCTATTCATTCTTTATGCAACTACATTATGTTGTGGAGAATTTATGGAGTTGTCTTTTGTATGTGAATGCCACAATATTTATAGAATCTATTAAAATCATTAGAACAAAATGCACCGCCATTGTCAGTCCTCAAACATTTTATTTTCTTTCCATTCTACAACTCAACCATTGCTTTGAATTCTTTAAATCGACTGAAAACTTAAGATTTACTCTTTAGAAAATATACCTATATCCTTTTGCTATAATTATCAATAAATGAAACATAATAAGTGGATTTTGCAATGGAATGAACATCTACAGGACCAAACACATTAGAATGAATAAGATCCAATACACCACAAGATTTATGAGAACTCGGATAAAACTGAATACAGTTTTGTTTACCATAAATGCAATGCTCATAGATATCAAGATCAAGATTACAATTAGTCAAACTTTCAATAAGGTTTTTATTTTTCAAGGTCCTTAGATCCTTTTCTCCAATGTAGCCTAATCTCTAGTGCCATAACATACTATTCTCTGTAGGTAATTTTGATTCAGAAGAAAGAGCACCCTTAGGTACCTAGAAGCCATGACCATCCATTGAAAATGAAACCCATCCTTTTCCAATGAAGTAGTCATAGACTTGCTTTTCATAGAAGTACTATTGCACTCAATAGTGCATGCATCAAGCTTATACAATGTGCCAAATCTAACACCTCTAGCATCACGATAGCACCTCTAACCATCTTGTAACTTGTATTAGAAAAGACCACATTCACACCTGCATCTATTATTTTTCTCACAGATAATAAATTTTGTGCTAATCCAGGGATATGCAACATAGCATTAATCCTTTTTACTCTACCATCAAGAAATCTAATTTTAACTTTACCACGACCAACAATATTTAAATGAGAATCATCACCCAAGTACACCTTATCTCCATCAAATTCTTCGTATTCAGGAACACAAATCTCTATTAGGGGTCATACGGAAAGATGCACCCGAGTCAATTAACCATGCATCATTACTTGCATGAGTGGCCAAAGTTGCAATTAACACATCGCCATCTTCCTTCTCGGACTCAGAATCAGAATCAATTTTTTTATTTTTCTTCTTTTCATCTTTACACTCCTTACGGAAGTGTCCAGTCTTACTGTAGTTCCAACAAATAACTTTGGACTTTCTAAGAGATTTGGATCTCCCCTTAGACTTGGATTTGTCACGCTTCTCTCTCTTCTTTCCTTTTCTTTAGGTCTTCTGCATGGCAGGACTCATGGAGTTTGCAAACTTTAAACAAAGAATAATACATTCATTTGATTGGTTAATTGACTTGATTGCTATAAAATCTCTGACTTGATTGCTAAAGAATCTGCCTTGAGAGGGATGAATTGACTTGATTGCTATAAAATCTCTGACTTGATTGCTATAGAATCTGCCTTGAGAGGGACGAATTGACTTTGATTGCTATAAAATCTAACTTGATTGCTATATAATCTGTCTTGAGAGGGCTGGAATCTCTGCCTTGAGAGGGACTAATAAGTTTGGTAAAGAATGGACTAAAGTGAAACACAAACAAGCAATTAACTAAAACACAAGTCTTTATTTCGTGGTCTCACTTTCTTCTTTCAACAGAATTTTGTCCTATGTGCAAAGCGCATAGAGAAATTAGTGTGAGTGGGGTCCATTCCCACGTGCTTCTCTCCATCATTCACCCGAGTCGCTGCTCCTCCACACGTTATTTTTTCTAGTACTTTCCTTTGTATTCTCACATGCATTTAAGGGGAACATATTTCCTACTCATCGACCTCTTTTCTGTATTTGTTCACTGCCATACCCATTCCCATGTGCTTCTCTCCATTCCCATGTGTTTGCGTAGAGAAATTAGTGTGAGTGGGGTCCATTCCCATGTGCTTCTCTCCATCATTCCCCTGAGTCACTGCTCCTCCACATGTTATTTTTTCTAGTACTTTCCTTTGTATTCTCACATGCCTTTTCTACTCATCGACCTCTTTTCTGTATCTGTTCACGGCAGCGGCTACGGGGCATTCATGATGCACCAGATGCCTTGATGGTCCATAGCATGGGGCATGGATGCTGCAACAGGTAACGGTTTTGACATGACCCAATGTACCCGGACAGCCTGCCTTACAAAACCGACGGATAGCCTTACCCTGCCGCACGTTGCAGAGATGTCACCTCATAAGCGTGTGGCAGAATATTATTTATGGAAGTTCATTATGTATCAAGGATATTATAATTCATATTTGAATATTTGGCTATTCACATTGTTTTTTTCATAAGTTATTGACTTGTTTACCTTGTTTATCACAGTTTGTTTAATAAATGTATTATTTAAATATTGGGTGAAACTTTTAACATATGATTTAGGTTTAATTTTTATTTCCTGTTTAGAAATGTTTGTAAGATATATTAAAATATGTAATAACATATAATTTATTAATTTTAATTTAATGTTTAGAAATGTTTGTAAGATATATTAAAATATACAATTTAGGTATGAGGTAGGTGAAAGTGATAAGTTACACATCACTGATTCAATATGAGATGAAGAGAATAAGTTTGAATTAGCACACATTTTTATAGTATTTTAACCCAGTAATTCTCTTTACTTAATCTAATATTGCATCCAAATTTAGTTTAGATATAATATAGAAAAAATAGAATTTTTTACTAATTTTTTTACATTATTGGTTAATATATTAAGTTAATAAGAAGTTTTTAATTTACAATAAAGATATAGTTATTTTTAATATTTTTGTAAGTGATTCAAGTATTTGTTAATAAGGTGGCTCATTTGTAGATTCACATAAAATATTAGGGCAACATGCTTTTATAGTCATTTGTGTTTGACCTTCCTTGTCAAGTGATGATTGACCTCATGACCATTCCTTGCATAACGGCCAAAGTTGAGGCTATAATAGAAAATCTAATCCACACTTCCACATCCATGTATGTTGAGCTCCATGTTGTCTATCCAGACATCTACCTTCTCCCATCTCTTCTCAAATAAGTGGTTGGGTTCAATTAGTAGATTAGGAAAAACTTTCTTAGGCTCAGGTCCTTTCATGTTGAATGAGAAGACGTTTAAAATTAGCATGTTGATTGAATAATGATATACCAATATATTATTAATAAATATATTCTATTATATTATGGATCAATATATTAATATAAAAATGGCAAGAAAAACTTAATATTATTATAATATAATAATGTTATAATTTAATATTAAATTATATTACTATCTAATTTAATTATAATAGAATAATAATTAGTAAATTAGTTCAAGAATAATCATAATGTTATAGTAGTTAAAAACTGGAGATGATTAAACCTTCTAATTTTAATTGATTTTTTCCATAAAATTAAATTGTTAAATTAATAAACTTTTATATAAGTTTCCATAATAAATTCAATAAATTTACTTATCATCTTATTTAAAAATATTGTTCTCAAAAAACATGCAAAATCAAAAGCATAATCTTAATCACATTGTTAATTAAAAATAATAAAAGAAATAATTTTTTTTAAATATAAAAAACAAAAATATAAATTCATAACTTTTTAAATAGATAAAAAAAATAAGACAAGAAAGACAATAGTTAAAAATAAAAGAAAGCATATAAAAACAAGTCATAATGCTATTCAAGTTGAAAATTAAACATTAAAAAATTATATATATATATATATATACCTTACAAATCTTACAAATTTTAAAAAGTTAGGAAAACTACGAAGTAAAAGAGAAACATCAATATTTTTTTTGTTTGTAATAAGATAAAAAAAAATCTACATATCAAAATTTATAATTAAAAAAAAAAACACTAATAAAAAGGAAAAAGAAATAATAATAATAATAATAATAATAATAATAATAATAATAATAATAATAATAATAATAATATATTTCTTAAAAATATTATAAAAAACAAAAGAAAATTTAAAAGGAAACATCAATAGTTTTAATAAGACAAGCAAAGAAAATAGTATTTTTAAAAGAAAACAACTCTAAAGAAAGTCATAATTGATGTCATTTGAAAATTAAAAATAAAAAATTAATAATAATTTTTGTATTTTTAATAAAATGAAAAAAAATCCTTTAAAATCTTTAAACCAACAAAAAAAAATGCAAAATAATCAAATATTTTTTAATAAGAAAAGAAATACAATGTTTAATATTAATGGAACAGTATTGTGAATCTTCACCATCTATGTACAAACAATTTAATACAATATATGTAGTTTTTCCACAACATTCAACTTAACTTATTTTACAAAACTCTTCATAAGAGAAACATGAGACAACCTAAAATCTTATATTCACACTAGTCATCATAGGTAAGAAAGACCAAATCTATAACTCTCCATTTTAAGACAAAGGTTAAGTTTAGGGTTAAAAAAATGTTGTTTAGATGTTGCAACTATGCAAGTTAGGGTTAAAGTTATAGTTAGGGATATAATTAGGGTTATGATTACATTTAGAATTAGAGTTAGGGGTTAAAATTAGGGTTAGGATTATGATTCATATTAGAATTAGAGTTAGGGTTAGTGCCACAATTAGGGTTAGAATTATGTATTTTTTAATACACAATTGTTACGTATATATGGTACCAATTAAGTAAAAAATAAATATGTGTCTTCATTGTTTATCTATTTAAGCAAAGAGAAATATAATTGTATATAACTATATCATGTGAAGTAAATCAGATTTTATAACTTAATTTATTTAATTTAACTTTAAAATTAGAAACTATTGCATAACAATGACCCTAATTCTTTCTCTAACCCTGACCCTAACCTTAACTTGGTTATTCTAACCATAGTTGCAACATCTAAACAACATTATTTTAACCCTAACATTGATCGTAACCCTAACCCTAATCCCAATCCTAATTGTAATCATAAACCTACCCTAATTCTAATCATAATTCTAACCCTAATTCTTTCCCTAACTCTAATATTAACCCAAACCCTAATTGAAACTCTAATTTGAACCATAACTCTAACCTTGATGCTAACCCCAACGAAAACCCTGATTCCAACCCTAACTGTAATTGTAACCCTAACCCTATTTCTAACTGTAATTTTAACCCTAATTATGGCACTAACCCTAACCCTAATTCTAACTTGAACCCTAACCCTAACCCTATGTGAATCTACAAATGAGCCACCTTATTAATTAATACTTGAATCACTGACACAAATATTAAAAATAACTATATCTTTACTCTAAATTAAAAACTTTTTATTAACTTAATATATTAACCAATAATGTAAAAAAAATTAGTAAAAAAAATTCTATTTTTTCTATATTATATTTAAACTAAATTTGGATGCAATATTAGATTAAGTAAAGAGAATTACCGGGTTAAAATACTGTAAAAATGTGTGCTAATTCAAACTAGTGTGTGCCAATTCAAACTTATTCTCTTCATCTCATATTGGATCAATGATGTGTAACTTATCACTTTCACCTACCTCTTAGCTAAATTGCATATTTTAATATATCTTACAAACATTTCTAAACAGGAAATAAAAATTAAACCTAAATTATATATTAAAAGTTTCACCCAATATTTAAATAATACATTTATTAAACAAACTGTGATAAACAAGGTAAACAAGTCAATAACTTATGAAAAAAACAATGTGAATATCCAAATATTCAAATATGAATTATAATATCCTCGATACATAATGAACTTCCGTAAATAATATTCCGCCACACGCTTATGAGGTGACATCTCTGCAACGTGCGGCAGGGTAAGGCTATCCGTCCGTTTTGTAAGGCAGGCTGTCCGCGTACGTTGGGTCACGTCAAAACCGTTACCTGCTGCAGCATCCATGCCCCATGCTATGGACCATCGAGGCATCCGGTGCATCGTGAATGCCCTGTAGCCGCTGCCTTTGTTCACTGCCATACCTATTCCCATGTGCTTCTCTCCATTCCCATGTGTTTGCGTAGAGAAATTAGTGTGAGTGGGGTCCATTCCCACGTGCTTCTCTCCATCATTCACCCGAGTCGCTGCTCCTCCACACGTTATTTTTTCTAGTACTTTCCTTTGTATTCTCACATGCGTTTAAGGGGAACATATTTCCTACCCATCGACCTCTTTTCTGTATTTGTTCACTGCCATACCCATTCCCATGTGCTTCTCTCCATTCCCATGTGTTTGCGTAGAGAAATTAGTGTGAGTGGGGTCCATTCCCATGTGCTTCTCTCCATCATTCACGCGAGTCTCTGCTCCTCCACACGTTTTTTCTATTACTTTCCTTTGTATTCTCACATGCGTTTGACGGGAACATCTTTCCTACTCATCGACCACTTTTCGATTTTCTCCTTCTGACCAATTTACATCCTAAGAGTCATAATTCTTATCCGGGTCTTCCTCCCCTGCATCTCTCTCTCTCTCTTTCTGTTTTGCATATTCTCTGCTCTTATCAATTACTCTCAGATCTCTCCTTTCTTTCAGTTCTTCATTTTACTTCCATGGCAACGGCGAATGAGATCAGCAATGCGTTTGAGGAAATTTTGCCCCCATCTGTATCTCCATCGTCTTCAACACCAACAAAGAAGGTGCGCTACGATGTCTTCATAAATCATCGTGGCCCTGATACCAAAGAAACGCTGGCCATCTCTATCTACGATACCCTCCGTCGGATGGGACTTCAAGTTTTCTTAGATAGAGAAGAGCTTCATCTGGGCGTTTCCATACCATCTGAAATAGAAAAGGCCATGACTACGTCTTTCCTTCATATTGCCATACTTTCACCTAGATATGCAGAATCTCCTTGGTGTTTGGCCGAGTTATCATTTATGCTCAAAACTGGCAAGACAATTATTCCTGTCTTCTACAATGTTGATCTCTATCATATCCGCTGGGGGAAAGGAATCTATGCCGATGCATTTTCCAAGCATAAAGAAAGTGGCAGATACAGTTCAGAAAAGATAGAGGATTGGAAATTGGCACTGCAAAAAGTCACATATCTTACTGGTCACATTGTCGAGGAGAATGAGTAAGTTTCACTATAAACTAATATTGTTTTTTTTTCCATCTCTTATCTAAGGTTAATCTTAAACATCATCTATTTAGCAGTCAAAGATCAATTTTGGCCAATAAGAGTAGGATACATATTTACCATTTTTTATTGTGGATGAGGTGTAAAATTTCTATTGACTGTTTGACCTTAAGTAGAGTGTGTTGTGAATGAGGTGTAAAATTGCTATTGGATGTTTGACCATTAGAATGGATGATATTGAAGTAGAGATGTTTGACCATTGAAATGGATGATATTTAAGTAGAGTGCTTATCTTATGCACATATTGTATTCTAATTACACCATAACTTTTCTACAATAGAATCTCTTTTTTAACATGGTTGACCAACTTTGATTCTAATCTTATAAATTAATATCAAATCTAAAATGTAATTTAAGGTTTTCCTATATTTTATTGGCATAAGGTTTTCTTTTATTTTGTGTTTTTTACAAGTTCCATGTTATTTTCCTCAAATTAGGAGATCATTTAAAAAATAACAAATTATAAAGGTTATTTTTGAGTTAGTAAATTTACATAATAAAAAAAATCTTTAACCAAATATAATTTTAGAAGATATTAATTGACTATTGACTTGGTCTATATGATTGAAGAGGGTGAAAAGCACTGTGTTCTTTTAATTTTATGTTAATTTATAAATGATTGTAGATAAGGAAATCAAACCTTAAATTAATATAAATGAGTGAAGTGTAATAAATAATAAGTAAATTGTAATTAAAACAAGAAAATTAGGGAACTTAGTTCCATCAATTGGTTATAATGAATATGTAGTCATACCTCTAATATTGAATTCTGCTTACAATTGTTAAATCTTATAAAATTAATATTTTCTCAAACTTTGTAAATAAATTGGGTATAATTGCTATTGTGATTCTATCTATCCAAATTGTGATATTGTTTAATTTTTTCAATTTTGTCTATTTATTGTTGACCTTGAGTTTCACTCCTTTTTATTTTAGACCTAAATTGATGTCAAGGTGCTATTTATGAACATCTTTAGGAGAATTTCTATGCTAGATTTTGGAAGTGTACTATCGTCCCCTTTATGCCTTAGTTAAATCCTATGTTCTTATTTTCATAAGGAGTAATGACTAGATAAGTAGAAGTTGAAATAGGAGTTGGATGAAAAGATTTCTTTGATCTAATGATGTTTTTTGACTACTCCTTACTATACTAGATGCTCTAGGGTGTTATGCAAATAAAATCTCTATGATCATACTAAATATTTGGTAGGAGTTATGTTTAAATAGGAAATTGTAGTGTTCAATTAAAAAAATTACACTCAATATTATTGACAATGGTTATATTTTGTGATAGGGCGGGTTTGAGGAAAGAAAAACTAGGAATTAAACAAGGTCGATGGTATTGTGCTTATGATTCTATCTAGGGGACATGATCACACTAGCTATTCTATCCAAGGACAAAAGCACAATAGTGATCACATGATCTAGGGTAGGAATGTGACACCCATAGTGGGCTTACCAAAAAATAGACCATTTTTTTGGAGCATAATAGTAGTATATTTCCTACTATAGACCAATCAATGATCTTATGACAATAATGATTCACTTTGATAAGTCATTCTAATGTTCTTGTATATTTCACATTTTAGGCTTCTTAGATGTGCAAGGAGCATTACTAACTAAAAGATCATGGTTGGGTTCATATTTGTTCAAGCATTTGAACTCTAAACTAAGCATAGTGATTTCCTAGACACAATGAAGGCGTGGCCCTAAAACATGCAAGAACCCTTAGATTATCTAGGTCACTAGAGAATCTCACAACCCATAATTTTTTATGGCATCATAATCTTACATGGAGCTTAGAGGACCTACCATAACATCTATGTGAATGGAAATGTTTGTTTATACCACTACACATTCACAATCACATAAAGTAGGGACCCACCACTAGTGATGTGACCCTAAAACATCCAAAGGTGCTATAATATTTAGATGCCAAACTGATAACTTCTCGATGATACAAAAGCTACACAATATTGTAGCTCAACCACAGATCTTTGGGTTCTACCATTTGTTGACAACATCACTACCTATTAAACTCCACACTATTGAAAAATTCTAGTAACACCACTAAGCACTTATGAGCTAGTACAAAAGGGGTCCCACCATAAGATGACATGGTAGAAAATTAGCCAATAGCACATCACTAATAACTTTTAAGTCCAAGACCACTTAGGGAGTGGAATGATGGCACATTGCTCTCCTTACATAATTACCCATTAGGATTGCTAACTCATTAAAGAAAGAAGGAGGCCTAGATTAGCTAACTTGGAGTATAAAAAACAATAGCACAATATTATGAAAAAAAAATACTGACAACCTTTGCAAGTTGTAGAAAGCTACATGTAGCATTATTGATGATATCGTGTAGTAAGAAATCAAAAGTATGGATGCACCTCATGACTAACCTAGAATCAACTAACCAATGGCACATGAGGAATTTAACACATCTCAAGGGCTAGTTGGGAGTTGTATGAACCATTGGATTAAGTGGAGATTCTATGGTTCGTGCACTTTAAGACTAATACAATGCATTGATAGATTTTGCAAGTGCATAAGCCATTAGATCATATCGACATCAATGAATAGGGCTCTCCCCACCAAATTATAGCCTCATAAACATGAAACTCGTGTAGGGAACTCAAAGAAACATTGATTATCATGAATCTTGTTATGGGACTAAGAACATGGGTGTGAGGGTAAGACTAATTTTAGAGATGGGTTAGAGGCTCAACCAATGTCCCCAATGAGAGAAATTAGTCCAAGAGAACTGATTGTTTCTTGGACATGAATTCATTGAAAATATTCGAGCCTAAACATGATTTAGGCTTTTGTTAGTAATAAAAGATTCAAAAAGGTGTTCCAAAAACTCTAAGTTTACACAACTTCATCAACTTATATCTTATCTTAGTTCTAGTAACTCTATATCAAGTTCCCAATTTCTAACACCTTATGATCATGATAACCTTATATCAAAATATTGAAACATTAGTGTTAAGGATTGGATTTACTAGTATATAATTAGCACTATAAAATCCTAATACAAAATCAACAAAAAATCGCAAGTCCTTTGATATAGGTCATGCAACTCCTAGAAAATCTTACCATATATATAATGGGATAAGTAATAGTCATTACATAAATCAAATGTTATAATTCTCAAATTCTTCCAAATGTGAATTACTAACTTAGTTGCATGTGAGAGCTAAGGCTTTGATCCTAACTATATTTACATAGTGTTTAGCTAATTTAGACTTAATACTTTTAGCCCATAGGCCACCAATTTCTAATGTCATACAAGAATTTGAAGATCATCCATTTTCACCTCCTTATTAAGAGACCTTAAGATAGTCTTTGAAAAAATTCAATTTTTAGCTTAATGCTTAGTTCCCCTTTGTGCCTATGATAATTTAAACAATGTCAATACAAGATTTTTCTTAAATACATACAATGTAAAAATAATTTAATCAACTTCAAATTTAGTAAGTTGAGAAAGGGGTTAGATTTTCATTATTGCAGGATTAAAGTTGTTGTTTTTCTAGTCCCATTGAACCAAGCATCTAGTTTTGTTGTTCCATTTGACCACCCTCACAATTGGTATTTGTTACCCCCCAATTCATTTCTGGGTCTTTCAAATTTTGTTGTTTCCCTTTCATGGTCTGTCAGTTATTTGTTTAAGTCCTAAGACATTGTCTTCCCTTCGTTGTTTTTGAAAAACCTTTGGAGTCGCAGGTCCTCATGGTTTCCTAACCTAGTTGTGAGTCTTTCAAGTTTCCTAACCGGGTTGCATGGTTTGAATGTTTTTGAACCCACTGACTCCTTGAATTTGATTTCCCTTTTACTAAGTCTCATAGCCTATATGTTAGTCTTTGTGGTTGGTAGGTTGGAGGTATTTAAAACCTCAAAAATTTTGACCTGTGGTTCTAAAGTTTCAGTTCCTAGTGACTTAGCGACAACTAAGCTATGGACCAGATTTCAAGACAATCAATATTTATTTAACAGAAGGTAGGAGAAGTGTGGAGAATGTCTTTTCAGTATTTTTGGAAGGCGAGTAAATCTTAGATTTATTTTCTCAAGGCACGAAGTTAATGCCACATCAACTTGGCATTTAAAACACGTCATGGCAAAATAATGACATGCTTATTTGTACTTAGCGGTAAAAATATTTCTTAGTTTTCTACTATCATACCTTCCATTCCATGCCAGTGCTCCTTCAATACTTAGTCATTTTTCTCTCTGTTTTAGCAGCAGTAATGAAATTTAAATACCAAGGAGCTCCCCATCACTCTAGTATTGAAAGAAACTGGTTTGATGTGAGAGATACTGAGCTCAGACACATTGACCTAGCATAATTCTAGTCCTATTCAAGCAGCAAGAAGACAAGTCACCTTTCACAGAGAAAATTCTACAGAGCAGTTTAGCGCATGCCAAAGGTTTTCCTATTTCTGTACAAAACACAAACTTGGTGATTGTTTGTGCCAGGAGATACGTTCCCGAGGCTCTGGAAATTAGAGCAAAAGATGGGCTGGTAGTAGAAAAAATTGATCCTGTGACAATTTCTCAGGCATTGAGAATTCTAGAAAGAGAAGATGTTGAAGACATGTCTATCGCTGTTGGAATGGAATTTTTCCAGGCAAATGAAGATTGGTGCAAAAATTCTATCGCATGCAACTGGATATAATCCAAAAAAAGATGTAAGTCCCAGTTACCCTCAAAACTTAGAAGAGCTCATTTTAAAGACAAAATTTTAGATATTATTACTCTATTGCATTGTGTAGTTGGAAGTGAAAATATAGACTTTTTTGAAAATTAGATGTGTCATTTTATTCTATTAATATGTAGTGAGGGTAAATTCATAAACTGGGCTGAAATTATTAGCTATCATTTGAATGAACAACTGGTTAAATTCCAAGAGACCTCTAAATTTCACATGTGTTCATATCTTATATACATTTTAGCCAGCCAAAAGGTTGTCTGGGAAGGATTGAGGACACATGGGTCTTTAACCCCAGACACACCTGTGTATGCTTATTTCCCCTAGCTCACTAAAGAATTTGGAATGAAAGATTACTGTCATGTAAATAATGTCTTCCTGATGTTTGTTGTGAGGAAGTTGGATGTAAATCCTGAATTGAGAATTTCTCCTGAAGCTGCTTCTTTGATAATGGAATTTGGAAGTTTTTATATTCAGTTTGATAGGTTCACTTACTTGAGAGTAGGAGGTTATGAAAAGGCCCCAACCAAAATGATTTGGTATCCCAGTGACTACATTATTTTTCTGGAGGTTTACAGACAGATGTCTATTATAAATGTTAAGTATCAATGTATGAGAAAGAAAGGATAGTGTTTCCGCTGAATCTGTCTACTTATTCTTGTAAAAATAATGACATTGCTAAGGGAGAAGAATATGTTCTTAGTGAATTCAATTTTCTTTCTTTGATAATGAGGCCCAATTTTGATAGCAAAAACTATGTGAAGTAGAACTTCCATGGCTCTGGATCTTACGAGCACCATTCTAGCCTGGAGAATTTCTAAAAAGATTGTATAGATGACTGCGAAGTCCAAAGAAGGAATTATATGAGGCTCACTTTGAATCAAATTCAGGCATTTGGTCTCTCCCTTCACATTCTTGATAAAATTGAGGAAAACTCTGAAGTGATTGATGTTGAATATCAAACTTTGAGTACAAAACCCCTTCCTTGAATCAATTGGTCAGAAAAAGAGGTTATGGATGTCAAAGTTCATTCTATTGCAGTGATAAAAAAATAATAGAAGATTGGTTGGCCAGGAAGTGGCATGGGCATGCTGGCTCACCTCATGAGTAGAAGAATTCAAAGGCTACTGAATAAAGAACTGTGCAAGGTTCTAGTGTACAGAATTCTTCAGGAAGACAAGAGACATCACATCCAAATTCTAACACACAGTCAAGAGGTGACAGTGAAAGGCATGATGATGCTCTTAAGTTAAAATTGGCCTATGAGTTAGATGGTCTCCCTTTATCTGCTTTGAGGAAAAAGAATGCTCAAACTATAACTGTGCATGTGAATCTGGATCCCATTTTTGAACAAATTATTAATGATGGCTCTTTTCCCCTATTTTTTAAAGTTCCCTCTCCTCCTGCTGATGAGGAGGTTTTTGTTTCTATTTCAGTTGACAATCAAAATAAGATTGCTTCAAGCAATGTGGATACCAATGTAGTATCTTCCTTCCTGAGCTGGTTGAAAGAGGAAATAGATAAAATGAGAAAAAGTGTGCCCACTATGGCAGGTGAAGTAGACAGTACTACCAAGTTATTGCAATGTACCTTGAAGCCTAGGAACGCTAAGAGAATGTCTAGGATTGTAATCGATGCTACTTTAGGTCACCAAGTAATAGAAATTGCAGACCCTATAAAGGACCTAAATGAAAATGAAATTACTACTCGGTAGACTATAAATGCTAATTATTCTATAAGTGCTTTAATCAAAAGGGCTAAGGAAGAAATAAAGGAAAATATAAAATTACAATCTCAGGTTCTCTCCTTAATTAATTTCATTCAGTCCATTGTGACATCCATGTCTCATGAAGCCTCTAGTTCTGAAATTGTAGGAATTGATGCAAGCACTAGCACTATGCCGCAAATTAAGAAGAACTTGAATTTTGCCAAAGCTGTTAGTGAGTGGATAGAGAAGTTGTCCTATGAAATTTTGTTTTTCTTAACTAGGCCAATACAATCTTATTCTCAAGTGGATAATAAAAGAAAAGAATTGATCAGTGAATTGCAACAAATAAGGAAGGAGCAAAATAGGACTTATGTGCTTTCAAAGGAAATTTTTGAACTAGTGGCCATGGAATCCCTTACACTTATGAAAGAGAATCTGATCAATGATCCAATGGATATTGATTCTTTGTAGGTTGACTCTTTGGAATGGAAATTGTCCATGTATGATAATCTCATTGAATAAATCAACAAAGCATTGTGCTAGTACCTTGATATAATGATTGATATTCAAAAGGAGTGTAAAATATTAGATATAGACATTACAGACAAATTCAGGGAGAGCCTACGGGATCCTAAAGAGATCACTATGGGATTCAAAGAAATGTTTTATAAAGAAATTGTTAATACTCAAACCATCACGAGAGAATCACTAGGGAAGCTAGGTCGTATGCAGGTGTATCTTAGTTCTTTCAAAACCTAGGGGCAATGATAATAATCACACCTTAGCTAAAATTGGTAAGATGCTAAACAAATTAAGGACCAAATTATAGATAACAATGACACACAACAGAAGGAGCATCACATCTATCATAACCAAATATAGGGAAAATAGGACTAAGATGAAGATACAAGAGGCTTTGGTAGAAGAACAGGGTGGAGAGAGCGTTGACGACTTGAAGGAAAGCATTGGGGTGGCAAATTAGTTTATTTATGTTTTATGCATTTCTTGATATTTGGCTCAAAGACTTATTTTAAAAACTTTATTATTTTAAAAACGGCTATCTTCAAGAAGTCGTTATATTTTCTAAAGATAGTTATTATGTGAACATTATAAATATATGTGTAAGGGACATAGTAGAGATCTTTTTTTGGGCAAACTTTGTTTTACTCATTAAAGTTAGAAGTTTTTGTTATACTTTGCTTTGAATATCTTTAATATAGAAAGGAAATACTTACTGGATGTTCAAGTAGATATAATCTTTGTGTTATGGTGTTTGGATACTATTCTTCTTATGTCGAATATATTGCATGTAGTTATTTTTCTATCTCTTTCAAAGTATTGGATATTCATTCTGCTTTATTTCTATGGGTGTTTATATTTGAATGAATATTTCATGGTGGTGGACTCATAATTCTTTATTCACTATAGTTATTGTTTGAAGTCTTTGAACTTCTTTAAATTTTAGTTATTATAAAAGTGTGGGATTTCCTTTCAAAGCTTTTTGGTTAAAAGAAATACATATTTTAATTCATTGTACATCATTTAAAGGTAGCTGCTACCTTGTAAAATAAGCAGAGAGTTGGTTATAAAATACCATCGTAACTGACTGAACTGTGGTTACATTTGTCATTGTTTGGGTGAGAGAATATAGAGTTGAATGACATTGAATCTATAAACCAACAGATTTTTTGGCGACTTTGCTGGGGAAATTCTAGTGTCAGATATGTATTGTAAGTAGCTCTAATGGTTGTTCAAAGATGTGATGCTCTAATTCTTTATCCTAACATAGATTGGCTTATAGGTGATCAAGAAGATATTCTTACTGGTCTCAGATTGCTTGCTTGGCAATAGAGAAGAACCGATCTATAATATCACAAAGTTAATGAAGTATTAGAAGAGGAAGAAGAACTTGGTGAAATCATAAGAGACAACACTGGGCATTTTGGAGACGCTCAAATAATCATTTTTATAGAGAATGTGATACCTGTTCCTAGAAGAGAAAGAATCTTCCCTGTACAAGCTCTTCCTAATAATCAGCCTAGAAATAAGGCTGCTAATAAGATGAAGCAGTTGAACATGCAATAAAATCTTCCACGAAATAACCAATAAGTGAAGTTGGTGATTCTGTAATTTAATTATTGTTTAAATCTGGCTTCTAAGAGATATACTAGGGGAGATAGAAATAAAGGAATTTGGGAAAAAGATTTTGATATATTAGAAGCTGTTAATTTCTCTTCTTTTCCACTCAACTGCATGGTTAAGTCTGTTAGTAGACCTTCATCCCTTCCTCCTAAATAAAGTAATACCAGTGCTCTAGGTACATCCTGTCAAGCCCTTCTTCAACACAGGACCATCCTTCCTTTGCAAGTTCATTTTCCCACAGTCATGGCACAACCTCCTCCTGTCTCATGGGGAGCCACTATAGGTCCTCTCAACCTAGGAGCCCAGTTACATGACTTGCCAAAGGGCTCAAGAATATTATACCTAAGTTCAGAGGAGATGGGAAGCTCACTCCTGAAGAGCACATGCAAGCCTTCTTTGCTGCTTCTTCTATTCTCATTGTGCAACATGAAGATGTCTTTGTAAGACTCTTCATGGAATCCTTAACTGATGCTGCGAGTAATTGGTTTTACCACCTCCCTAATGGTTCTATCACTAATTGAGCTACCTTAAGATCTAAGTTTGAAAGTAGGTTTAAGTCTGCAGAGAATGAACAAGTTCTTGTCTCTTAGTTATCCTCTATGAAAAAGGAAGTGCATCAGCCTATGAGAGAATTTGTGGTCAAGTATAACAAATTGGTCAATAGGATTCATGAAGACATGAGGCCTGGAGATGTTCTGTTAAAGTGCTTTTTTATCAATACTCTTCCACCTGATGTTAGTTTCACCATCAAAAGAGAAGGTGCAATTGATTTAGATTCAGCCCAAGAAAGGGCCATATCCATAGAGGATGATTTGATTATCGCTAGGAAATGGAAGAAGGAACTTCAAACTAGCAAAACCTCAGCGGTGAACTCCACTAACCTAGTTATACAAAGATTGGCTAATGTTATCATCACTCTGAAAAGACAAATGCCAAGGGTCCCCTCCATCCATAGTATCAAGACATACAAAGGAAATAATATGGCCCATTTGGTGGTTATAATAGGGCTCTGCCTTTGCTTGATCCTACTCAGAGGTTGGCTATTGAAAACAGACCTTATACCAGCAAAAATAATCACATGATGTGTAATTTCCATTTTACTTCAGATCATGATGGATCCACCTATCCAGAAACGGTTTGATTCATACAAATGCTCTCAACCAATGAGCATGTTGAAGAACCTTATGTGGAAGAACCTAGCCACTCCAGTAATGCTAATGTAAATTTATTTGAATATGAATCTGATGAAGAGGCCCGAGAAGATATATATATATATATATATATATATATATATATATATAGATCCTAATTGCACAGTCTTCACAAGAGAATACCAAGCTCAAAGAGGTCAGGGACTTAAAGGTCAGGCTAGTGGTTCATCTACTGCTCCAAAGTACATTCTGTCAAGACAAACCACTTCTAATTCCAAGAAGCCTTAAAGTGTAGTGCCTAAAAATATGTCTATCGAGGTACCACTTGTTTCTACTTCTAATGCACTTGTCTCTAGTTTTTTTGATATAATTGAGTCATGTAAGAATACAAAAATTTAGATCTCCCAAGATAAATAGCTTAGGCTCAATCCTTCTGAACTAGATAGGTTGGTCAAGTACATTAAACAAGAACCTTTGCCATCCTAGTTCAATGCTCAATTGTCTAATGAGAATGAAGCATATGCTGTAAAGAAAAATATCTCAAATTCCAATGACAAAAACCTAGACCAACAAAACCCCTTTGCTGAAGCTGAGCCTTTCTATGTGTCTTTGTATATAGCTGGTTTCAGACTGAGCAATTGTGTCATTGATTCTAGAGCTTTTGACAATGTAATGCCTTCTCAAGTGGCTAGATGTTTAGGTTTGTCCATCACCTCTTCCCATGGTAAATGTTTCTCTATGGATGGTTCACTAGTCCCCATTTTAGGGAAAATCAAAGATGCTCAAGTTGCCTTAGCTGCCTTCCCAAAGAAAAGATTGAAATTGACCATTTTGGTTGCTGATATTCCTACTAGCTATGGGATGCTTCTAAGTAGGAGCTTTTGTAGAGACCTGGGTGGTGAGATTCAAATGGATTGGTCTCATGCCTTAATACCCTTACATGGAAAGAAAGTGTGTCTTAACCCAGAGCCTAAAGACAAGTTTATAGTATTAAAGTCTAGGGATCCAAGAGCAAATATTTTATTTGTAGAGACTGGACTAGGTACTTACATGTGCACCTCTTCAGAAGAAGAATGTTCAAGCCTAGTGAGTCCTGATTTGATAGATGAACTATGGACAATGAAATTCTATGGAAGTTGTTCTAGTGCTGGATCTGGTGGCAAAATTATCTTAATTTCACTAGACAATTACCAATTTTCTTTTGCCTTCAAATAGGAGTTTGAAAATACCAATAATATGTGGAATATGAAGATCTCTTGCCTAGTTTAGCTTTGGCCAAAGAAAAAGGAATAAAACAATTGAATGCTATGGATGATGCAGAGCTAATTGTCAAACAAGTTAGAAAGATATACACTATGAAGAATAGTAGACTAAGACATTATAGAAATAGGGTATGGGATTGCATTGAAGACTTTGATGCCTTTTCTATAGAGGCAATGCCCAGAGATCTTAATTCTAGAGCTAATTCACTAACAGTCTTTGCATCCTTGCTGCTACCACATCCAGATTTCAAGGACAAGTCATATAGAATTGAAGTTGTGTATCATCCAAATGTACCTGATAATGTAAACCACTGGCAAGTATTCAATAGTGATAAACAAATCATTGCATTTCTTGAAAAGGTTGAGGCCTTCGCCAATATTTTCTTTGAAGGTAGTGATTATAGAAGTAATGACATTTTTGAGGATAACATTGATACTCCTAATGGTGAGGCATCTAAAGTCATTCAGTTGAAAGGCAATAAGATACCTAAAGGCCTGGTTTCCCTAGAAAACTTATTCAACAAACATGACCATTATCTGAAGCAAAAGAGTAGAATTTCTATTGAAGCATCGGCTGATTTTGATCATGTCACTATTGGCATGAAAGAAGATCCCAAGGTTGTTTGTATAGGAAAGTGTTTCTCCCCTCAAGAGAGGGAAAATTTAATTTCTTTATTGGTGCATTACAGAGATGTCTTTGCATGGTGTTATGCTGATTTGAAGAAATTTAGGATTGGAGAACTGTAACATAAGATTCCATTGAAATATGGTGCTACACCTTATAGGCAGAAGCAATGAACCTACAACCCTAAGATTGCAGAAGCCATTTTCAAGGAAATAGATAAGATGCTAAAGGCAAAAATCATCTATCCCATTCATCATTCCACATGGGTATCCAACATAGTTCTAGTTAAAAAGAAGAATGTAGAGATAAAATTTTGTGTGGACTTCAGGAATTTGAATCAAGCTTCCTTGAAGGATAACTACCCACTACATGTTATGGATCACATATTGTAGACAGTTGCTGGTTCTGAGATGATGTCTGTGTTGGATGGTTTTTCAGGCTATAATCAGGTTGAAGTAGACCCAGAAGATTAGCATAAGATGACATTCACCACCCCCATTGGTGTCTTTGCATATAACATAATACCTTTTGGTTTCATAAACACCAGTGCAACTTTCCAAAGGGCCATAGATCTATCGTTTGGTGATATGAAGACTAAAATTATTGTAGTTTATTTGGATGATCTGACAGTTTTGTCTAAAAAGAGGACTGACCATATACATGATCTCAAAATAGTACTACAACATTGTAGAGAACAAGGGATTTCTTTAAATCCTAAAAAAATTATCTTTACTGTAACAGTCTGGAAAATTTTGGGACACATTGTTTCAAAGGATGGAATTAGAGTTGATCTTGAAAGGGTAAAGGCTATCATGCAATTGGGATTGCCTACAAATAAAGATGGCCTAGATCTTTCTTTGGTCAAGTGAATTTATTGAGAAGATTTGTACTTGACTTTGCTGAGTTAACAAGGCCCATATCTGATATGATGAAAAATCATCCTGTGTTCAAGTGGAGCAATGAAGGAAAATAAGCTTTTGAAGACATAAAAGCTACTATTGCCAATGTGCTCACATTGGTACATCCTAATTTCACAAAAAAACTCATCATATATTGCTATGCATCGGAACATAACTTATCATCCATTTTAATGCAGAAGAGTGAACAAGGTATCGAGGCTCCTATCTCTTTCATGAGCACCCCTCTTAAGAAGTATGAGATTAGATATTCTCCATTGGAAAAACATGCTTATGCTATTGTAAAGGCTCTAAAGAGTTTTAGGTTTTATATTATGCATTCCCATACTATTGTCTTTGTACCTGAAACTACAGTCAAGAGTATCCTCACTCAACAAGAAGTTGGATGCAATAAAGGAGGGTCTTGGATAGCAAAAGTGCATGAATATGAGGTAGATATTAAACCCACCAATTTGGTTAGAGGGAAAGGTTTGTGTAAAATGATTGCAGAAAATAGAGTTAATGAAGAAGAACACCTGCCCCTAGTCCTCTTCACCAGCACAATGGATGAATGGTTCTCAAACATCTCTTATATCTTAACTTATGGTGATTGTCCATCACACTTATCAACCAAGGAGAAAACAAATCTGAAACTCAAAGAAAGTAAGTACATTCTCTGGGATGGTAATCTATATAAAAAGGCTGTAGATGGAATATTCCTTAGATGTGTTGATAAAGAACAACAAAAGAGATTATTGAAATCTTTTCATGATGAAGCCTATGGTGGACACTTCTTGTCCTCTATGACAACTTTTAAGATCCTACGTGAATGTTTCTATTGGCCCAACATGTTAAAGGATGCCCATGAGTGGGTATCTAAATGTGAAAAATGTTTGAAGTTTACTGGCAAATCTCACCTTGCTGCATTACCTTTGAAGCCTGTGGTAATTGATGAACCTTTCCAATAGTGGGGATTAGATTTCATTGGCCCTATTAATCCTAATTCTAGTGCTTCTCACACACACACATTTTGACTGCTACTAATTATTTCACCAAATGGGTGGAAGCTATTCTAGTGAAACAGACTACTTCAGAAGTCATGTGTAAGTTCCTGAAAGAAAACATCATAGTGAGAGTTGGTGTGCCCAAGAAAATTGTTACTGATAATGCTAGTTCTTTCTCATCTTCTAAAATCACTCTCTTTTGCTATGAGTATGGCATCAACCTAGTACATTCATCTAATTACTATTCTCAAGGCAATGGACATGCTGAGTCCAACAACAAAAATCTAATTTCTATTATCAAGAAGCTAGTGGATGAGAGTCAGAGAGGATGGCATAAGAAGTTGTATGATGCTCTATGGGAAAACAAAATTACATATAAAAGAGCCATAGGTATGTCACCTTTTCAGTTAGTATATTGTGTTGATAGTACTGTACCTATTTCTTTGGAACTCTCAGCATTGAATCTGCAAAGGACTATATAGAATGAGGAATTTTAGTCTACACTAGAAAGGAGAATTATGAACCTAAACAAACTTGAAGAAGAAAGGGAGATAGTTGTGGACAGGATTGCTAATCATCAATAGATGGTAAGAGGATCTTTGATAGAAGGGTCAAACAAAGAAACTTTGTTGTTGGAGACTCCATGCTTCTTTGGGATAGAAGGAGAGAACCGAAGAGAGCACACAAAATTTTTGATTCTCTATGGAGAGGGCCTTTCCAAATTAGACAAGTCATTGGTTATAATTCTTTTATGCTAGCTTATCCTAATGGTACTCCTTTGCCTCTTGCCTATAATGGGCAAGATCTGAAAATGTTCAACTGGTAATGACCTTGAGTCCTTCCTTGTACCATAGTTTCTTTTTTTGGTCTTGTTTTTTTCTTGTACCTCTGTTTTCCTGATGAATAAGGATTTGTGCTATAGTGCTCTAGATTCTGTGTCCTGTTAGTTCTTGCCCCCATTCTGAGCTAGTTGTTACACGTCAATGCATTTCCAAGTATTTCAAATTTTGTTGTTTCCCTTTCATGGTCTGTCAATTATTTGTTTAAGTCTTAAGACATTGTCTTCCCTTTGTTGTTTTTGAAAAACCTTTAGAGTCACGGGTCCTCAAGGTTTCCTAACCTAGTCGCAAGTCTTTCGAGTTTCCTAATTGAGTCACATGGTTTGCAAGTTTTCAAACCAGCTGACTCCCCGACTTTGCTTTCCCTTTTACTAAGTCTCACAACTCATATGTAAATCTTTGTGGTCGATAGGTCAGAGATTTTTGAAACCTCAAAACCTCCAACTTGTGGTTCTAAAGTTTCAATTCCTAGTGACTCAGTGACAACTAAGCTACAGACCTGATTTCAAGAAAATCAATGATTATTTAATGGAAGGTACAAGCATGGTGAATGTCTTTTCAAGATTTTTGGAAGGTGAGTAAATCTTAGATTCATTTTCTTGAGGCACAAAGTTTGATGAAGGAGGTAAATCATAAAACACACAATAATAGAAATTGAACACATAAAATAGGACTTTATTTTATTGATCTGGGCAACTCATTACATTACAGAAGCTTAATTACAATAAGAGGAATCAGTCCTCCATAGGCTGCAACACACTACAGCTACCATCACCAGGCTCTGGAATCTTCCGCCTTTTGTAACCCCCAAATCAGCTAGGGTTTCTATTTTCCCCACCTATTCTTGACTCTACACTTGCCCCCTTAACTCCACTACCTCCTAGGGTTCCCAAAAATGGTTATTAATAGCCTTTTTGGCAGCCAACAACCTAATTTCAAAATTTGCATCTCCCTCCAAAAATAGGTCAACTTCCAGGAGCCATAACTTTTGATCCGGGTGTCCGATTGAAAGCTCGTGGAGTACTCTATGTGTTAAGAACCTGCTCTGCTAGTTCCAACCATTTTTAGACCTGTACGGGGCCATTTAGTGCCTCAAACCTGGATTTGAATAATTTTCAAGCATTTTTCAGGAAACAGAAACTTTAATATCTTTTAGCTCGCAAATGATCTTCGCGTGATTCCTTCACCAAAGGTCTTATATTTCTGTTATGTAACTTCCTATAAATTTTGACTTCATTCCTTGCCCAAATGCAGACTTTCTAAAAATAGCAGGTTACTATTTTTAGTAGTTTGGAAAAACTGAAAGTTCTACATCATTTTTCAGGCGATTATGGGACCAGAACCACAAATTTTGAGAAGAAATGGGAAGAAAAACAACAATTTTGAAACACATCTTTTTTTTGGGGTGATGCAAGATTGCCCTTACACCACTGGATGCTCCTGCATCAAAGTTAATGTCATGTCAACATGGCATTTAAAACACGTTGTGGCACAATAACGACATGCTTATTTATACTTAGTGGTAGAAATGTTTCTAAGTTTTCTACTATAATTCCTTCTACTCCATGCCATTTCTCCTTCAGTACTTAGTCATTTTTCTCTCTGTTTTAGCAGTGGTAATGAAATTCAAATACCAAGGAGCTCCCCATCACTCTAGTATTGAAAGTAGTTGGAGCTCAGACACATTGACCTAGTAGAGTTCTAGTCCTATTTGCAACAACAAGACAAGTCACTTTTCCTAGAGAAACTTTTACAGAGCAGTTTAGCACATGCCGAAGGTTTTCCTATTTCTATACAAAACACATACTTGGTGATTGCTTGTGTGAGGAGATACGTTCCCAAGGCTCTGGAAATTAGAGAAAAAAATGGGCTAGTATTAGCAAAAATTGATTCTGTGACCATTTCTCAGGCATTGCGAATTCTAGAACGAGAAGATTTCAAAGACATGTTTGTCACTGTGGGAATGGAATTTTTCTAGGCAAATGAAGATTGGTGCAAAAATTTTATTGCACGCAACTGGCTAAAATCTAAAAAAAGAGGTAAGTCATAGTTACCCTCAAAACTTAGAAGAGCTCATTTTAAAGATGAAATTTTAGATATTTTTACTCTACTACATCATGTAGTTGGAAGTGAAAATACAAACTCTTTTGAGAATTACATGTGTCATTTTATTCTATTGATATGTAGTGAGGGTAAATTCATAATCTAGGCTGAAATTATTAGCTATCATTTGAATGAACAATTGGTTAAATTCCAAGAGACCTCTAAATTTCACATGTGTTCATATCTGATATACATTTTAGCCAGCCAAGAGGTTGTCTGGGCAGGATTGAGGCTACATGGGTCTTTAGTCCCAGACACACCTGTGTATGCTTACTTCCCCCAACTCACTAAAGAATTTGGAATGAAAGATTACTGCTGTGTAAATGATGCCTTCTTGATGTTTGTTGTGAGGAAGTTGGATGTAAATCCTGAATTGCGAATTTCTCCCAAAGCTTCTTCTTTGATAATGGAATTTGAAAGTTTCTATATTTAGTTTGATAGGTTCACTTACTTGAGAGTAGGGGGTTATGAAAAGGACCCAACCAAATTGCCTCGATATCCTAGTGACTACATTATTTTTCTATAGGTTTGTAGATAGATGTCTGTTGTAAATGTTAAGTATCAAAGTATGAGAAAGAAAGGCTATGTGTTTTCTCTAAATTTGTCTTCTTATTCATGTAAAACTAATGGCATTGCTAAGGGAGTAGAACATGTTCTTGGTGAATTCAATTTTCATTCTTTGACAATGAGGCCCAATTTTGATAGGAAAAACTATGTGAGCAGAACTTCCATGGCTCTCGCTCTTATGAGAACCATTCTCGCCTAGAGGATTTATGGGAAGACTGTATAGATGACTGCGAGGTCCAAAGAAGGAATTATATGAGGCTCACTCTGAGTCAAATTTGGGCATTTGGTCTCTTCCTTCACATTCCAGATGAAATTGAGGAAAACTCTAAAGTGATTGATGTTGAATATCAAACTCTAAGTACAAAACCCCTTCCCCAAATCAATTGGTCAGAAAAGGAGGTTGTGGATGTGAAATTTTGTTCTTCTGCAGTGATAAAAAGAATAGAAGATTGGTTGGCTGGGAAGTGGCATGGGTACGCTAGCTCACCTCATGAGTAGAGGAATTCAAAGGCTATTGAACAAAGAACTGTGCAGGGTTCTCATGTATAGATTTCTTTAGGAAGACAAGAGACATCACAACCAAATTCTAACTCACAGTCAGGAGGTGACAATGAAAGGCTTGATGATGCTCTTAAGTTGAAATCAACCTATGAGTTAGATAGTGCCCCTTTAATTCCTATGAGGAAAAAGAATGCTCAAACTAAAATTGTACCTGTGAATCCTGATCCTATTTTTGAACAAATTGTTAATGATGGCTCTTTTCTCCCATTTATCGAAGTTCCCTCTCCTCCTACTAATGAGGAGGTTTCTATTTCTATTTCAGTTGACAATTAAAATAAGACTGCTTCAAGCAATGTGGATACCAATGTAGTATCTTCCTCCCTGAGTTGGTTGAAAAAGGCAGTAGATAAGAAGAGAAAAAGTGTACCCACTATGGTAGTTGAAGTAGGCACTATTTCCAAGTTATTGCAAAGTACCTCGAAGCTTAAGAAGGCTAAGAGAATGTCTAGGATGGTAACCGATGCTACTTCAGGTCACCTAGTAATAGAAATTGTAGAACTTGTAAAGGACCTAAATGAAAATGAAATTACTGAGGCAGACTATAAAATAAGTCATATAGACTTGGGTGCTTCTACTTTGGAAGGAGATGCCTATAATGCTAATTATTCTGTAAGTGCTTTAATCAAAAGGGATAAAGAAGAAATAAAGGAAAACATAAAATTGTAGTCTCAAGTTCTCTCCTTGAGTAATTTCATTCAGTCCATTGTGACACCCCCATCTCATGAAGCCTCCAATTCTGAAATTGCAAGAATTGATCCAAGCACTATGCAACAAATTATGAAGAACTTGAATTTTGCCAAAGCTGTTAGTGAGTGGATAGAGAAGTTATCCCATGAAATTTTGTTTTTCTTAACCAAGTCAAAACAATCTTATTCTCAAGTGCATAATAAAAGAAAAGAATTGATCAGTGAATTGCAACAAATAAGGAAGGAGAAAAATAACACTTATGTGTTTTCAATGGAAATTTCTAAACTAGTGGCCATGGACTCCCTTACACTTATGAAAGAGAAACTGATCAATGCTCCAAGGGATATTGATTCTTCCTAGGCTGACTCTTTGGAATGGAAATTGTCCATGTACGATAATCTCATCGAAGAAATCAACAAAGCATTGCGCTAGTACCTTGATATAATGATTGATATTCAAAAGGAGTGTAAAATGGATATAGACATTATAGATGAATTCGGGGAGAAGCTACGGGATCCTAAAGAGATCACTATGGGACTCAAAGAAAAATTTTACATAGAAATTGTTGATCCTGAAACCATCATGGGAGAATCACTGGGGAAGGTGGGTCTTATGTAGGTGTATCTTAATTCTTTCAAAACCAGGGGCAATAATAATGAGACCTTAGGTGAAATTGGTAATATGCTAAACAAATTGAGGACCAAATTACAGATAACAACGACACCCGGTAGCAAGAGCATCACATCTATCGTAACCAAATACAAGGAATACATGACCAAGATGAAGATACAAGAGGCTTTGGCATAAGAATAGGGTGGAGAAAGTGTTGAAGACTTGAAGGAAAGCGTTGGTGTGGTGAATTAGTTTACTTCTGTTTTATGCAATTCTTGATATTTGGCTCAAAGACTTATTTTAAAAACTTTATTATTTTAAAAAAGGTTGTCTTTAAGAAGTCGTTCTATTTTCTAAAGACAGTTATTATGTGGACATTATAAATATATGTGTAAGGGACATAGTAGATATATTTTTTTAGGTGAACTTTGTTTTACTCATTAAAGTTAGAAGTTTTTGTTATACTTTGTTTTCAATATCTTCAATATAGAAAGGAAATACTTATTGGATGTTCAAGAAGATATAATCTTTGTGTTATGGTGTTTGGATACTATTCTTCTTATGTCAAATATATTGCTTGTAGTTATTTTTATATCTGTATCGAAGTATTGGATATTCATTCTACTTCATTGCTATGGGTGTTTATCTTTGAATGAATATTTCATGGTGGTGGATTCATAATTCTTTATTCACTATAGATATTGTTTGAAGTCTTTGAACTTCTTTAAATTTTAGTTATTGTAGAAGCATGGGATTTCCTTTTGAAGCTTTCTGGTTAAAAGAATTACCTTTCCTTTACTTTCTGGTTAAAAGCAATACATATTTTAATTCATTGTACATCATTCCAAGATAGTTGCCACTTTGTAAAATAAGTAGAGAGTTGGTTATAAAATACCATTATAACTGACTCAACTGTGGTTACATTTGTCATTGTTTGGGTGAGAGAATATAGAATTGAATGAAAAATTTGTAAACCAACAGTATTCAACTTCAAAAGGGGGTGCGTGAGGTGCACGGTAACGATAAAGCTTCTGCAACTAGCTTGGAAGTCCTAAAGCTTTATTAACCCAACCATTGTCAATAACCCTTGCAATGCAACCCATTCTAGTGAATGTGGAATTCTTCACTTAGCCATTCCAATTATTAACACATAGGTTTGAATAGATCAAAGACATGTCAAGCATATATTCATTATAGATACAACACAAGTCTCAAACTCTCTTCTCAATATCCACAACTTCACTAATTTTAACTTGTTGTTGCCTTTTTATACATATTGAAGAATCTCCCATGTTTGTTTGGACTTTGTTACTTGTGTATTTCATGAAAAAAAACATGAAGTCATCCATTACCATTTGTTTAAGATATGATACTCTAGTACCCTAGTTATTATATTTTTTCAAGAAACTCAAGTATGGACTTGACTTAAGCTATTATATGATACTTGAAAAATAGTTTCTAAGACCCATTCTCTACAAAATCCCCAAGCTCTTTAGAGTAAAATATTATCATCATATTAAAGCTTAATTATCATAATTTTTCTTATTAAAAAAGAATTTGTGGCCATAAATTGCTACTACTGGCTCAAACCTCCAAGAGAATATCATACCCTTTTCTTGAAATTTAAAAAATCTTAGCTCCTAAGCTTGATTTAAAATTGGACCATATAAAAGAAACTTAATATCTAGGTTATATTAATCTAACCAACAACAAATCTCTCTTGATAATCCATCCTAACCTTATAAAAGAAAATTCTTATTTAAAATAAAGAACCTTTTATCTTCATTTAAACTATAGAATAGAAAACTAAAATATACATGTATTCTACAATATCAAATTAATTTGTTGCACGCATACATAATTTTTACACTAAAAATATAATTTATTATGCAAAATATAACATACACTAACACTCCCATTCTTTTTATTTCCTTCTATCTATCCAACACATAATTAAATAACTATTGATGCCCACACTCTTCTAAAATAGTGCTCATTAATTGCATAGCACTCACATTGAAATGACAAATGGTAATACCAATAGAATATAATCAAAACTATAATAATAATGTTAATACCAATAGAATATAATCAAAACTATAATAGTTATGCTCAGTCTAAGAAATCTATGATAATAAAAGGTTAGCCAAAAATAGGTTGATTGAATATTATGACTCTACAAATCAGTGTTTAATGATGTTTTATTTATTCTAAATGCTTGCATTATGATAAACGAAGTTATGGAATTTAAGGTTCTTTGTATAAGTATTGAAACTTTGTGGCATTTAACACAAATTTACACAATGGAGAAGAATTTTATTAATAGAATGTTCTATTTTATAATTAAATTTTCAATAGTAAATTTAAATTAAGTTATTGATTATTCCTTAGTTAATAGTTTATTAGTTGTCGATTTTCTTTTAAAGACTAACCTTTTTCAATATAAAATATAAGAATTTAGAAATGAAAATTTGATCCTAATATTTTATAATACCAACTTTTTTGAAATTTCAATGCAATGATACAAAGTTTACTTTATTGTAATGTTACAAATTATGATTTTTTTACTCAACATATTTATCATACCATTAAAAACTAGAAACTATTTAAAATATTTAATTTAAAGAATTTCAATTACTTTCCAAACTAATAGAATTAGAAGAAAGCTCCCTACAAACCATTAAAATTGTAGTACAAATATAATATTTGTTGTAAAATAAAAACAAAATAAATTAAAAGTATGTACCAACCACTACATAATACTTGCTAATAAATATTACAATACAATAGATATTTGAAAAATAAAATAAAATTTGTAAATCCTTTTCTTCTTTAATAAACAATTTTATCTATTACAATTGAGGAAGTATATAAAGATGTTTTTAAAAACTATTTTAGGTTTATAAAGCTTCTTCTTTCCTCAAGATATGAAGGGTTTTTATTTCTTTATCTTTCCTTTTCCAATTTTAGTTTAGAGGACTTAAACATTACTTATATGAAATATGTGTCATTATTTTCATTTTTAATTACATCCATTCTTCTTAATATCAGATAAAAACATATTTAATATTTTTTTCTTATTTAGGTATAAGATTTCTTTTTTCAAAAATAATTAACTTGGGTGACCTTTTTATGTCTAGTGATCAAGGGAAATTGTTGAAGGCTATTGAAGATTACATAAAGGAGCACTCCCAAAAGATTTCGTTAGTAGTGGCCAATCATCCTGTGGGTCTTGATGAAATAGTAAAAGACTTTGAGAGAAGTGCATTTGACTCTTCTAAGAATGTTAAAATTGTGGGGATTGTTGGGATGGGTGGGTGTGGAAAAACTACACTAGCAAAAGAATACTACAACAAGACAAGATTCTCCATCTATAAATCCAATTTCATTGACAATGTGCGGGATGTGCCTAAAAGGGATCTGCATAAAATACAGAAAATGATGCTACAAGATCTTGGTTTCAATGATTTATTATTTGATAATGTAGAAAGAGGAAAATCAATCTTAGCAAAGTATTTGAGATCTGTTCAGGTGTTTATCATTTTGGATGATATAGATCATGAAGATCAATTGAATTCTCTGTTGCCAATAAAAGATAATTTTGGACAAGGTAGTGTGATTGTTATCACAAGCCGAGAATGTGGTGTTCTTACAAGATGGGGAATCTCCTCTATTTATAAGATAAAAGGATTAAATCCTGAACATGCCACAGAACTTTTTTGTTGGCATGCTTTCCTACAACCCTCTCCAGTGGATGGATTTGAAAATCTTGTTAATCTTTTTTTAAAAGTCTGCAAGGGATTACCCTTATCCCTTAAGGTATTAGGACTTAAGGTATTAGGAGGACTAGTTTGTGGAAAGCCCCAGGATTATTGGGATGCTCAATTAGACAAGGTCTCAAGAGTATTGCCCGAAGATATCAAAAGCATACTAAAAGTGAGCTTTGATGCATTAGATAAAGAAGAAAAAGAGATATTTTTAGATATATCTTGTTTCTTTATAGGAGAAGAAAAACAGTTGGCTGTCACAGTGTGGGCTGGATCCGGATGGAGTGGGCTCCATAGTTTGGAAACACTTGAGAATAAGTGTCTAGTTCAACTTGATGAGAGAAACCGCATAACAATGCATGATCATCTGAGGGATTTGGGAAAAGAAATTGTATTGGGAAAAGAAATTACAAAGTCTCCATACCGTCTTTGGTCACCACAGCAAATTAGCGACATTAAAATAGAAGGGCAGGTAAGCTTAATATCATGTTTTATATGCCATCCAGTATTTTGACACGGAAATGTTGGTGGTACGCTAATTGTTTTATAAGCAAGCTGTTTTTTTTCTGTTTTCCCGTTTAGGAAAGCGTGCTGATTCGGGGGATTAGGGGGATTAAAGTGGAAGCAGATGAGTTTTATGAACAGTGTATGGAGCTTGTGAGAGGATCAGGGAGAAGGTTTAAGCGGCGATTAGAAATCCTGATTGTTAAAAACAATTATTTTACAGAAGAATTGGCAACACTATCAGCAGGAATTGTCTGGCTGCGATGGGTCAGGTTTCCGCAGAGAGCTCTTCCGCCATGGCTTTCGTTGAAGAGGTTAAGAATTTTAGAGCTTCGTGAGGCTGACAAATTAGAACAACTGTGGAGCGAGACTGCCGATGTAAGTATCTTCCCTTTCTTTACTGTTATTTATGCACAGCTGTACCTTAAATTTCTTATGGTTGTTGTATGCGTAGATTGGAAGTTGGACTGTTCATTTTATCTTCCTTGTTTTGTTTTTTTTAGTCTTCCTTGAAAGACTATTGTATATATATGAGGAAAAAATTTTATGTATGCACTGCCATTTATAATAGAATTAATGCCCTACTTTTCCCTAGATGAAGTCACATTGGCTAATCAGTTAAATTTCTTATCTATGTGTGCTACTTTGTGTGCTGTTTAATTGTCTAATTTCTCAACAGTCGTGTATTGATTAAAGAGGAATATGGCTGCAGCCTCCAGTGCAGTTGAGAGAGCTGAATATCTCTCGTGCGCAAAGATTCTTGAGATTTCCAAGCTCAATAGGATGTCTACAGCATTTGAAAAAGATGTGCTTGGACTCCCGCTACGCATGGCCTCATGAAGCTCCTATCGAAGGTCTACCAGAAGAGTTTTGCCGTCTCCAATCGCTGGAGCACCTTGAATTAAGAGGATGTGATAATCTAAAATCGCTGCCTAGCAAGTTCGGCAATTTGGCTAATCTGCGGCATCTAGATTTGAGCCAATGCAGTGGGTTGATGATGTTGCCAGCTTCATTTAAGCAGCTCATACATCTGCAATATATTAATTTAAGTGGGTGCTCCGATCTCACTTTCAGGTCAGACATTCTAGACAATATGACAAAGCTAGAGACATTGAAGTTGGATGAATGTCTGAAACTGCACGAGTTGCCTCAGCATATCACAAATCAGGGGTCACTAAAAGAGCTCGATGTGGGGTCCACTAGCTTAAGTGAATTACCAAATAACATTGGTGAACTGAGCAAACTGGAAGAGCTGAAAATAGGAAGCAGTTTGTTGAAAACTTTGCCACCTTCTATTGGGAATTTGTGCTCCTTGAGGAGTCTTGGAATTTCGTCCTGTGGGAAATTGGGATTCTTACCGGAAGCACTTACTAGCCTTACTAGCCTTCATATTCTGGATATTCGGGACTGCCCCCTCACAGAATTGGCTATCTTCTCGGGGTGCTTTTCTTCTTCATTGTGCAACCTCAAATCTATACATGTAGGATGGACTCTTGTGTCGAGGATATCAATCTCTCAACAATGTTGCCCCAGCTTGGAATATCTATCACTTAGCCAAAATGACCAATTAGTAGAGATCGACAGCTTGCCTATATCAGTCAAGGTCATAAAGTTAATATATTGTAAAAAGCTGAAAACCATAAGACCTAACTGTGTTCTGGCAAAGCTAGAAAAGCTGCTTACATGGGAATGCGGGGAGAAATTACATGAGCTTCCTAATTTTGCAGAATTAGTCTCACTGAAAGAATTTGAAATCATACAATCTGCTGAACAGCTGAAGGAAATAGAAGGCTTAGAATATTGCACGTCATTGGAGAAGTTGATAGCGCACACTTGGTCGAAGGTAAACTATTATTGAGCACATTTCCTTCACATAATTTGATTTATGGCACACTTAATGTGGAGGATATTCATAATACACCTTTACCTTCTATTTCTATAAATGATAGATCATATGATGAGTGTACTTCTCCTTTACTTACACATGACATTGTTACACATTATAATGATATTCCTTCTACATGTCATGGTGATCCTATATACATAAAGCCTTGTTATTTTGATATGTTACCTTCTTTGATATATGATGATTATTCTTCTATAACTCATGTGAACTATAGAGATATTCATGATAGTTTTTCACATAGAGATGCTTCCCATGAGATGCCATACATGTTAATGATATTTCATTAACCTCATATAGGTCATATTAATGCTTAATTGTCTTTTCCTACAATATATGATGATATTATTACAAGCCTTAGTGATGAGTTATAATCATCTACAAATGTGCCACTACATGTAAAGTCACCCTTATTTTATAATTATGAGTAGCTGGAGGATGATATCTTATTGTTTAAAGTGACTCTAGACTTTATTTGAGTGGTAAAGCATTGCAATGATGTGATCCATTAATTATTTTCTTTATAATTGTTTCGTGAACTTGACACATACTTTCATTGCCTATTTTCTTAAATGTAGTTCACATGAGAAGGATAGTGTGAACTTGGTGATGTCTTTTCATGATTTATCTTTTGATCTTATGTCTTACATGTATACTCATACACATGGATATTCTAAGTCTAGAAGTTTTGTATTTAAACATAAATTTCAAAAACTTATAGGCAAAAGGAAGATAAAAATTGAGGACACTCATGAGTACAAAACTCCCTCACTTGATAATATGAATCATGAGGGAAAAATCACATATGTCAAGAAGTTGTTATTCTTCACCATAACACACCCTATATTGGGGTTGCACATGACATAAAATAAAAACCACCCAATATATGGGAGATGAATTCATTTATTTATCCTTATTTATCCTTCTCATTTCTTGCCACATTTTTTTTTCCTTTCTTGGCTTCATGTGTCCATGGTCCCAACTAGCATACATGTTGATACAAGTGACTTGGAAAATGTGTTGTTTTGTTCATGTTACTTCATCCATTTTAATTTGTATTATTTTTGTTAGTGTGTTAAGTTTTTCACTTAGGGTAATTACTCTAGGTGGTTTTTTCCCATAAAGTAGTTTTCTTACTTGTTAGCATTCTCATGGATTTAAAAGATTGTACAATATGTAAATTATGCATCTCAATATATTATTCACTCTTGTTTTGGTGAAATAGCCTGTGTGCTTCTCTCATCAGATGGTGCTCTTGGGAGGTGGATGACACCAACATGGTATTAGAGCCAACCATTCTGCAATCCTTCTTCCATTGAAAGTTTTCATTGAAGAGTTTTGAGATCATTATTTTCTAAATACATTCAGAAGAATGTTCATCTTTATTATTTCCTCTTTTTTCTATTGAATTCAGAAGAGGCAACATTTATTTTCTATCCCAAGTTGATCCAATTTGAATTGGAGGTCACATTTTATAGTCTGAATCTGGACATGATAACCATTGTGCAGAGGCAATGATTCTCATTCCAGTTGCCGTTTTCTTGTTGAATAAGGTCATGTGAAGCAGAGATGATGATTGACAAAGAAGGCCATGATTTGGATCTATGGCAAGGCAAGACACAAATTTGATCGATTGGAGGATCGATTGAACTTTCTTTGGTCGGTTGACTACACCATAGAAAGCATGGTTTGGCATTGTTGAGGGTGCCATCAAGCTCTGCACATAGTCATTCTTCATGGTATCTCAAAAGTATTCTCATACTAGCACGTCTAAAGCAACGTAATGGATTAGAGAAGCCCTAGGTTTGATTGGAGAAGACAATCTCTGAGAATATTGTTCACCATCAGGAACTAAGATCAGTTTGGCTGATATGCACAACAAATATTGGTTTTTTCTAACTTTATACATTTATAAAGCTCACAGGAACTATTTATTTAGGGTTTCAACTTTGCAGGTGCAGCCAAAATGGTGTGGGCCCCAAGATTTTTGTTTGAAGCTGTCTTTGAGAAGCATTATCCCACATTGGCAACGTGAGATAGTGCCTTTGATTGTTGTGAGCAAGTCTCACAAGAGGCTATCTTGTCTTTGTGCAAGGTTTGTGGGTAGTGTGGTCTACTTGCTTGCTTTGTGAATTGGCTTTGAGATTGGTGATTGATTGGCATGATTGCCATCATATTTTGCAACATCTTTGTTGCATTATTTTTTCTCACGTGGTCATGTGGGTGACCAAGGGCTTAATCCAGTCCTTCATTCTTGTATTGAGCTCCCATAGGTGATTTTTCTTCCATAGACCATATCTTTGGCATCTGGAGTCCATTTTTAGCATTCTATATATCATGGGAAAGCTAACTTTGCCAAGCTCATAGTGGTATAGGTAAATCCACCTAATTTTGTTGATTTGAAGGCTTCATTTGTAGTATTTGGGAGTTTCTAATTGTTGTTAAAGGTTAATTTCTTTGTATTCTTGGAGATCTGAATTTGTCATAGTTGATTATGGGGTTTTCATTTCATCCTGCTGTGATTATGTTGAAAAGGGAAACTATAAACAATGGAGAGATGGTATCATAAAACATCTCAGATGGCTTCATTTGTTGCCACATTTGTATAATCTTGTTCCCCTTCATGGTACTGATAGTAAGAAATTTACATGGAATTGCAAAAGGGATCATGTCTTAGGAGTTACTGCAATGCATATTGATGATGCCACTTTGAATGCTATTGATCATTTTGAGTGTCCTCATATTCTTGGGACTAAAATTTGGGAAATACATGGAGATCCTGCTGCTATGTTATTCCCAGATGATCATGTTTTAGATTGTCTTGTACCTCTTCATTTTTCAGACAGGATACCCTATGATCATGCTACTATGAAGGAGTTTGAAGTTTTTGAATACCTTGAATCTTTAGATGAGGATGATGAGGGTTCTTTAGAAGCTCCTTCTTCTCCATCAAGGACAGTTGATGTACCTTCACCTTCAGTGATTCATTGTGCAAAGTCGTAGATTGAGGCTCCTATCATTCCTATTCAGTAGGACCATTCATCTTTTGGTGGTGATTCATTGAGCACATCCAGTGACTCATCACAACCAGTATCTCATTGTCTTCCTGATTGGGATTCATATTTGTTGGACATTAGTTCCTTGTTTGTAGAATCTCATATTTCTGACTTGCAAGACACATTTGAGGGTATATCCCTCCTATTTGATGATAGTTATGGTACAACTGTTGTCACTCCATCTTTTTCTTTGGAGAATGTTCAAGATCAGTTTCTAGTGGTACCTTATTTGTCACCTTCTATTGTGATTAGGCATGTTCCTGATTGGTTCGTGGCATCATTTTCCAAGGTCTTGGCGACACATGAGCAGATTTCAGAGACATCATCATACATTTTCATGCTTCTTTCTTTCAATTCCTATCTAGAGTGGCAAGCATACCTACATTTGTACTTGATTTTATTTCTTCCAAAAGGGAGACAAGTTGTTTGTCGACATTGGATCAGGTTTTGTCTTCAGACACTTACCATTTTTGCAGGTGATTACACATTGTGGGGGGGCTATATAGTCTCTCTCTTTCCCTCTTATGGGGAGGTCATTGATTGTATATACATGATGTATGTAGTCCTTGCGGGGTGTGATTGAGTCCTCCATCCATGCATCATGTTTGTTTTCTTTTCTCTCTTTTGGAGAGGGGTTTTTCCCCACAGGGTTTTTCTCCTTTTCTCCGGTTGTGAGAGATTTCTTTTTGCATTATAAATGGGTACCTAACATGGTTGTGTAGATGGGATCCATATTGCATCTTGATTTTGCATAATAATTCTCCCTAAGTTTGCACTTAAAGGGGGGGTGTTAGTGTGTTAATTTTTTCACTTAGGGTAATTACTCCGGGTGGGTTTTTCCCATAGAGTAGTTTTCTTACCCGTCAGTATTCTCATGGCTTTAAAAGACTATACAATATGTAAATTATGCATCTCAATATTATTCACTCTTGTTTTGGTGAAATAGCATGTGTGCTTCTCTCATTTCCTGTGAAGGTTTGTTGCAGATTGTGCTCTTGGGAGGTGGATGACAACAACAATTTTTACATTGTACTTTTACTTATCCATCTATGTTGTGGTCCTCCTTGTCTATTCTTCTACTTACCTTCTATGTCCTTACATTTTGGCCTTATTTATTATGCTATTATTCCATCTATTCTTAATTTCCCCATTTGGTGGGAATTTTAGTTTCTATTTTCCTTTCTTGACATATTTCCTTCTATTCTTGTTCAAATCCACTTTATTCCTATGCTTTACTTAGCTTTGCCTTTAATTTTATTTCCTAGTTGGCTTGATCTTTCACCTATTATTTTCCTAGATTTTACCATGCATACCCTTATGTTTATTCCTTACCATGATGATTTATCTTAGGTTTTCAATGCTTATCTACTCATGATTATGTGGTCCATATTTTATCATGCTTATCACAAACTTATGTCCTTTACCATACTCAAACCACATGTGGTTATGATGTTCATGCTTTATCTTATGCTCATTATTCCTTCTTATGATCGTATCATGCCATATCATACTCTGAGAGATCTTATTAGACTAGGGGGTATTTATTCCCTATAACAACATCCCTAATTTTGAGTAAAATAAAGGTACCCCTTTTTTTTGTGTTTCTGCCTTCTTTGGTACTTTGACCCTACTTGGCCCATTATTAATATTTGATTACAGATCTCCTTTAATTGGAACCCTTGGTCAAATTTGGGCTTCATGTTGTGTTTTCCTCCCCTCATGCTTCAGTCATATGCCTAATCCTCAAAATCTGAAAAAAATATATTTATGAGGCTATTTAGTTTAATTTTCTACCTTAGTCATGGTTTCAAACCTTTCTCTACTAGCATGTTTTTCCTTTTCTCCCCATTTACCCATGTTACTAGGTTTCCTCTAAGTCATTTGTGTGTCTTTTAGGTTTTTGAGACTTTCCTTACTCATGTACTCAGTCACAACATTTCTCTAATTCATAGACTAAGCATTTCCTTTGTGAATGTTTCGATATTTTTTGGGCCTTTAGGATTTTGCCTACTTGTATGCTAGTCATTGCATCTCCCACTTACCAATTTGTGTCTTTATTATAGATCTCTAGGTTTCCTTCTACTTGTTTTTCAATCATAAGTCTTCTAAAATCTCAGCCCCTGACTCTCACCTTTGTTTGCAAGGTCATGAGCTTTCTTCTACCCAATTGTCAGTTTATTGGACTATATTCTAACTCTTGATAACATTATTTCCCTTCCATGTTCTCAGATATAGGCCTTTGAGCATGTGACTAACTTTTTTTCCATACAGAGAAAGGAGTGACCTCCCAATTCCTAATCCTTCACATCCTCTTTCTTTCTTCCTTACGATCTTTTAGACTTTTGTGTTTTGGCATACCTTTTCATTTACCCCCACCATTTATACATGTAGGTTTCCTATTCTCTAGTGGGTACTTCTTTGCTAGAAACTAATCAACCCTCCAAATATTCCGTCTATTAGCCATTGTGTGCTAGGCATTGGGTATTCTATATCCTCAATTGTTGACATCTTTCTACTTCTACTTCTTTCCATTATCCTTCCTTTTTGAGCCCAAAACTTCATGGATCCAACTAATAAAGTCTAATGCATAAACAATCCTTTTGATCTCTAATCCCTGACACTGTTCTTGATTTTTTTCTTATTGGTCCTTTGGACTTTCCTCTACCCTAATAACTATGACTTGGTATCCCCAATTGTTGCCAATGCAACATCTCTTTACTCTTGAGATATACTAGAATTGATTTTTAGAAGCCTCAACCTCCTCCAAAGTAGGCTCCAAAATGGACATTTGGGCCTTCATTTTCTCTTCTATGTAGCATCCCTATAGCCCATCCGCTGGTTTCCTAGTTCCCTATGTCCTCTTGGCATTAAAATATTTTCACTCTCGCCATGCCCACATGAAACCATCCTATTAGCCAGTAGCTAAATCTCCCCAATAGTGAATCAACCCTCTAAATATTCCTTCTATTGGCTACTGCACATTGGGATTCTAAACAAAGATCATTTGTAATGGTCATAATCCTATTAGAGTTTGACACTAGCAATGTTTTATTTTCCTCATCGATGCTTTGTGCCATTAACAATATGTTGTTTCATTACCAAAACATGATACATGTCCCTTCAAGTGTCCAACCACATAAAACAAGTGGGAAAATTTTTTTTCATGAGTTTAAATTTTACGGTCTCTCAACAAAGTGATAATATTCTAGTGCCTATCTTGGGCACAACAAAAGGTAATTTACCCATCCAAGCCCCTATTCAATTGACCCTATTGTCCAACCTTAACTTTTTGCACATGCTAATCCTACCATGACTTAACTTGTGCACTTTTAAAGGATTTTTATGCTTTTAAGAAGCATTTTTACTCTAATTTTAACACTAATCCCATTGTTTTAACCCTCTAATTTCCACTTGTGTAGGACTCAATAGTGGATTTGTTCTAAGAATTACAAATGGACAATTTGGTGGATCATGGAAAATAAGAATAGATCATAGTGCCCTAGAAATCTCCAATGTAGGAAGGTAAGAAATGTCAACATTAGACCCATCTACTCTCTACTAGACTACCATAACTAATCTATACTTTTTCCAAGGTGAATCTGTATTCTCTAGGCTTCTTCTTATGGATATAAAAGTACAAAAACAAGAAAACATGCATGTGGGTTTTATTTATGATTGTCAAATTAAGTAGGACCCATGAATTAAAAATAAATTTTTGAGTTGGTTTTACAATGTGATGTAATTAATGAGGGTACCTCCTCCTTTGAAGAAAATGTAACTAAGTAGAGGCACATTCATTAGTAGAAGTAGGAGCATAAAGGATAACATATAGATAGAAGTAGTTTAAGCTCTACAACTTTTATCATTTTAGGTTATAATTTTTGGAGCCCTACTTTTTATTTTTGAGGGTTTTTGTCATGCTATAGATGTAATGAACACTCATTTTTCATGAATGTAATGAAAGTATTTTGGATCTTTTCAATCTATAGCATTTGAAACCTTGTACTACATATGTAAATGATGTATAATGGTTTTGAGCTCTTGTGATTGCATATTCCTTTGAAGATAACACTAGTTACTATTTGGGTTATGCAGCTATAGATTAGGAAGGGTCTTGGTCAGTTGATAGTTTTTTGTTCTTTTAGCATGTTGATCATTCTCAGAATTGCAGGCTCTATTTCTCCAACCCTTTCTGTTTTTCATTTTCTTTGATTAGTAGATAGAATAGGTTATTGTGTAGTCTACTATAGGTGTTTTCATGTGTTTATAGGATTTGATGGTTTCTTTATAATGTGTTATAACTCTAGAACAACCCTTTAAATCAATCTTGCCTTGACATTCAAACAAAATTGAAAAGGATTCCCACCATGCCCCTTATTGGATAATATTTCATCTCCCTTGAGTCATCCTACAAAGTTGAGAACCAGTACCCTAAAGACCTTGGGAAGTATTAATTCTCTTGTCAAAATAGGAATTAACTCCCATGATTATTGATTGTTTATTGTGTAGTTTTCCTAAAAATTATTTTGGCACTAGAAGGAGGGCAGGCTAGAATCCTCTTCCAACATTACTAGGTAAATTTAGACTAAGAGTTCACTGGGATCTTTAGACCTGAATTATCATGTTAATGACTCTCTTGATAGTGAATTAACACCATTTTATCCTATAAATCTCTTCACTGACTTGTGAATCTCTCAAAGATTTCAATTTGTAAATCCATTTATAGCTCCATTAATAGTCAACCTTGCTATAATGTTAACAAGTTCATCCTCAAGGAAAGTGGTGGCAAATCCACAAAACATTATGGCTACAAACCCACTTGTTTGGCTTGATGGATATAGTATTCTGAATGTTCAATGCCAAGGAAATAATCTTCCCAAGAATCCTAATAAATTCATACCAAAATTTTAGTATAATGAAGATAGAACAACTAAAGAACACATATATGCCTACAAGGATGCCTTGATCCATGCTTAGATTCATGAAGAAGATGTGGCATGCCATATCTTTTCTTACACTCTTGATGAGGCTTACTACAACTAGTATTTATCTCTACTAATAGATTCAATCACCTCATGGAAGGGACTTGAAACTACTTTGCTCAATCATTTTAGACTACCCATTGATCCAGCTATGTTGTATCACCAATTTGTAGCATGTAGAGGAGAATCCAAGAAACCATTAAGTGCATTTAACACAAGATTTCATCATCTTTGCACAAGGTTAGTAGATCCCTATAAGATTGTAGAGGATGCTACTATTCAAATGTATCTTGTGGCCCTTGATCTTCTTACTTCCATGTTTGTGGGGGGTTAGCTTCTCATAGTACTCACTTTGTCACTTGCATATGTATGGAAGCTATGATTGTGGAAAGACAACTCACCCCACAAGGTTATGGAGTAGGATCACTCTCTTGTCTAAAAAAATAGTAGCATACAACCAAATATCCATGTTAAATTAGGAATTGACTCAACACATGCTCTTCCTAGAATTAGATTTTAGGAGTCCCAAATTAATTTCAGTACCTATCATATAACTAAAAACAAAATTTATACCCCCATCAAGCAGTGAGATTTCCTCCCATTAGCTGAGTGATGTCTACCCCACAATTGACTCCACCTTCTAACTTGAACAACTAATTCCCTCAACTCAACGTGGCCAATCAAAATAACCTCATGGGGAATTAATCAAACATTCTAGCATAATTGAACAATCAGACACATGTCAACAATCCTCAAAGACAAGCCCATCCAACACAAAAAATAAAACCTTCTACATTGAACATGGACTTAAATAGCCTTCAAAGGATTCTCTATTAATTAAAAATGATGTCCTAAATCTTTGAAGAGGGAATGCAATAAATTAGGGAAGTAGGGAGTATCGACAAAGAAATTACAACTCCCAATGCAATAATCATCAATATAACACCTATACAAACAATGGTGGTGATGAACCAAACCCTGAGAACTTGAATAGGCATGGAAATTATTTTCAAATATAATTAATCTTTCCTACCTTGCTCAAATAAATGGTTGTAGGGTTCATGCAACTAATGATCACATTGAAGTGGATTGTTGTCAATTTCATACATATGGCCTTTGATATATTTTAGAAATGAATATAAAAAAATCAATAACCAAGTATATTGGGACAAAGTTTAGGGTAAAAATACATGAATACTAGAACTACCTTCATGTTAGAAATGTATGATTTATGTATAGAAGAACAAAATGAACCTAAGGAGAACATAAATTAGGTTCATGCTTACCAACAATATTAAAAGGATGTAAATTATGCTCTAATAATAGGGGAAAACTATCATGCCCACATTTCCCGTGTGGTCATGACACACAAGACACGTGTCATGTCCACATTTGTCATGTGGTTGTGACACAAAATATCAAAAAACTTTTCCATGTATCCCTAGAAACTCCTTTTTTGAAATAAATACTACAGCTAACATTTACCCATCCTTTTTTTTTTTTGAACTAACTTCACTGCTATACATATTTCTTTTCTTTGAAAATAAATAGCAACTAAATACCCATTATTTTCATACAACATTTTCTCATGCAAGTTATTTTCTTTACACAGTCAAATATAAACAGCAACTAAATCATTTTTGTTTCTCTTTTACAACATAACAATATCAACCCCCTTTTTTTTTGGAAGACAAGAACATAGATATTTTTCTCTTGTTTGAAACTATGAAATAAATAAAACAACATGCTATATATTTAAATAAATCCTTCTCTTTCATTTATGTTTAATTACACAGCAATACCAATACCAAGAAATGATGTTTCTATCTACATTTGGATAGAATAAAGATTTACAATAGCAACATAGTGGCACTATGAAATGGAAAATCACTAGATTACATAGGGATACTTTTTAGTTTAAATACAATAAAGTGAGAGCTCATTTTCTCTTCCAAAACATTACATCAAGGCCAAATGGCCATGGATCTCAAGCAGCCATCAAAACAAACAACATAGATCATTTGACTTTGTCCAAGCTCCAACAAATACAACAAGAACTTGCAATGAACAACAAGAGAAACTCTAAGCCACCAAAACACTGTCCTCCCTACCATAGACCTGCAAGTGAGTCACCCTCGGGCTTGGAGGTCAATCTTCACATGGGTCTTATACCACAACACACCAATAAGCAACCACATAATAAAAAGAAGAACATCCATAAGGTTTGAACAACACAAAATCCATAAAAAATAGATTTGAGGGGATAGGAGAGTGGACTTTCTCTACTCAAGAGGTTGACTCTTACATCCAAATCTCATTATTCCAAAACAAGGCCTCAAGCCTAAAAATACATTAAAAAAAAATCATAATACTCCCAACAAGGCCTCAAGTCTAAAATCTCCTCCATGAAATATATCACACCAAGGCACTCATGCCATAAAATAACCATCAAAACTCCACCAAAATGTCCTCAAGTCCACAATATGCCAATACAAAGAGGGTGACCTTGAGGAGGTTCACTCCTCTCCCACCCCTCACATGAATAGACACACCAAGAATGGTAGTCTCATTCAAAACACCCATAAAACCCAACACAACAACAAATTCAAAACACAAACAAATCCATTCACACAAGAAAGTAAAAATGTATGAGGAAGGCTCAATGCCTTGAGGCTTATCTTAAAAAGCCCAATAATGGAAGAGGGTTGTAGAAGAGCTATCCAACCTTCTCCTTCAAGACACCTTCCAAGATCTCCAACTCTCTCACCAAAATTCTCTAAAGATAGCCAAAAACAAGAAAAAGAAAGAACCCCTTTCCTCTCACAAAGAGGAAATAATATAGGCTTCATTCCAAAGCCTTAAGGAATGAGAAGGTGACACATGTCACCTTCTCCTTCCTCTTCCCAAGCCACTTGCAAGGAACATGGAATGTGGAGGTGACATGTGTCACTCTCCCATCCATTCAAACCTCACCCTCTCCACATGTGCTCTCACACATGTGTGAGAGCAAAGGTGGAGAGGTGACATCTCTCAAAATAGGCTCCAAGAGGATAGGGATGACACATGTCATCACCTTATTCTCTAAAGGAAGCCCCTTCACTCTAAGATACTCTCACACATGTGTGAGTGCATTGGAGGAAGGTTCCACACACTTGGGGGTCTTGAAGACTCCCCAAGTCTTCAAGGTGATGGGAATCCATGCCTTGGAAAGATAATGGGTCTTGTTTCAAGGCATGACTCATCTCCCACTCTAATTCAAATTTGAATTTTCGTCACTTTACTTCAAGCTGAAGTTAAGGTGACTAGACAAAGGTAACCCTAGGGTTTGGCATGCTCAAATAGGCCCTAGACCCTAGGGGTACCACCTAGGATTAATTTTAGCCCATAATAACACTTTAGGAGGTATAAAATCACATAAAATGGCCACTAAAATAAAAGACACCAAGTGGTGTAAATTAAAACACATATTTTTACAACACTTCAATTAAATAATACAAAAGGGTGGAATCTAAGACAAATAATAAAATCTAGACATTTACAAAAGCATCATACAGATTCACACATGATCTTGGTCCCACTGGGACTAGATCGGTCTAACACAGGAAACACATTAGGTGTGAGATTGATCTCAAATTTTCTGTGGCCTAGAAAATCACCTGCACACTTGAACAAATAGATTAATCTAACACACACACACACACACATATCATAGCCGAAGCAAGGAAATGCATACACTCACGCCATCATATAATCATATAAAAAATTATTAAAATCACATAGCATCATAAAAAAGATTTATAACTGCATTTCTAAATACTATCTCAAGATCAAAGTCGCATAACAAATCCATTATATACTTCCACAACTAGCATCTCTAGTATTGTCTAAAATGCATGTCACATGTCTAATCATCATTAGTGAATCAAAATCAGGATATAGTCACATCACAACATACTAAATATAGCTAACCAAAATAAGGTATATAGTCTAGAGAATCTGCATATCAGGATCAACAGTCCCCAAATGTTGAAATGTCATCAAATATGAATATGAAATAAGAAAAATAAGGGAATGAAATAAATAGGCCTCACAAAAACAATCAATAACAACTTCTACCCCAAATGTTCTTCACATTCCACTTAACCCAAATGCAAGCAATAACCCAGTACCACCAAAAGGACCAAATGTATCCAAACAAGCAAAAGGAAATCCATAACCACCCAAGAAAGATGCCACTTTGGACAAAGGAAAAATGGGATATAACATTATTAATGACATATAGTGAAATAAATCTAATAAATCAGTATTTGATACAACTAATCTCTCAAGATAGATAGAGGTATTGATCAAACATCAACCGATCCTAAAAGACACCTAAATTAGGGAAAACTTTGAGTTCCAATGTCACCATATACAATGGAAAAATAAAATCACCCCCATTCTTGTTTTCCATTAGGATTTTTGGCAGGGATAATTTTAAGGAATACAAAAACCTATAAAATCTTGGCAATTCCTAGCTAAATGCTATAATTTTCCTAGTGAATCTTTCCTTTTTTGAAAAAAATATTAATTTTTGTGGTGAATTTATGCCCGTCCTTAGAAATTTTAATATAATCATGGTGAATCCTAATGAATAATTGGTTAAAAAATAATTTCGTTGGCAAATTATACTTGTATTCAAAAAATTAAATAAGTTTGGTGGCAAATTATATAAATATTAAAAAATATAAAATTAATTATTTGGTAGATGTGTTGGCAAGTTTTTGAAAAAAGATAATGTGGCTAGCGAAAATATCAAATGCTGAATGATAACAATTAAGTTACTTGGTGAATTTATAGCTTTAAAATATTTACATTTACATCGTCAAGTGATCACAAATCAATGACACAAGTTATATTCTGGGCCAAAGTTCTGACACACCCAAATTTATACATAAATTCTCCAGAATAGAGGCAAGTATCAAGAAGTCAATGATTCAGATTAATAAAAATTAATAGATAATAAAACGAAAATTCAAACGGATGACTAGAATTATGATTTACATCAATTTATTTAAAATATAATAAATTTTGATCATTAGATGATTGTAGGTAGATGGCATAAGTTCTATTTCAGGCCAAAGTTTTGACACATATAAATTTCTATATAAATTATCTAGAATAGAGACAAGTGTCATCGAGTGAATGATTAAATTAATGAAAAATAATAGACAATAAAACAAAAATTCAAATTTCTATTTTGGGTCAAATTTCTAACACACCCAAATTTGTACATAAAGTCTCAATGAGTGAATGATTTAAATTAGCATTATTTTTTTACATATATTCTAAATTATGATAGTAGATACTTCCAAAATTAACCAATGGCTACAATCATGAATAAAGAAGTTCCATAAATATGTTATCAATGAAAAATAATAAATAATGAGACACAAATTTAAAAGGATTGCAACAATTAAAACTTACTTCGATAACCCATATTATAATATTATATTAAACAAAAGAGTTTGCACAACATTTTTTAAATAACCCTAAGCTAAGGTTCCCTAACACGAACCTTGGATAAAGGTGTACACAAAAAAAGGAAAATTCAAAAGATGCAATTTTTTTAAAAACTCAAAACAAAGTTGTTAATGGCCACCATTGATGTCTCACCTTAACAACTACCACGTGAAGAAGAAAATTTGTAGCATAAACAACAAACCTTGCCCTTCTTAAGAAACAAGCACATAAATCATTATGTATAATAAGGGTAATATCAAAGTGTTCCAACAAGCCTCTAACAAGTGCTCTTTCACCTCCTAAAGAATGGAATTAGTTGCAAGCGAGTGCTCTAACACATGTAAAGGGAGATTTCTAGCCTTATCCCATGGCCTGGCATCACAATCATAATCATTTAAAGCTAAATCAAGCTTATCCCTAGGGATAAGAGATTTTTGAATCATTATCTTCCCGATCATCTTCACTAGGCTTGGGTCATTGAGTGGGTCCATTATATTCGATAGAAATGCATAGGTGATGTAATTTTTGCAACATGAGAAAATATCTCACCATAATAAACACCCTCAACCTAAGAGTAACCTTTCACAACCAACTGTGTTTTTCACTTCTCAATATACCCCCATCTAAACCAATATATTTCTTGAACACCCATTTGCAACCAACAGGTTTTTGTCCTTCAAGAAATGGTACCAAGTCCCATGTATCATTTTTTCAAAGCCTCCATTTCTTCATCCATAGAAATCTTCCAGGACTCTACATCATTCATACCTAATGCCTCTTCTACAAATATAGGTTCATCTATGTTAGTATTCAAAGAAAAATGCATCTCCAGTCATTAGGTGAATACCTTTCAAGTGGTTGTCTATACCTTGTAGATCTTCGAACAAGCTAAGTTGGAGGTCCTTTCTCCTCTTCTGAAGATTCAGAGCTAGATGAGCTCTCATCAACTTCTTGACTATCTAGGGGCTTTGGTTCAACTTTCTCAGGTGTAGAAGGGAGTTGAATCTTATCTTTTTGTTCACTTTGTTCTAGCTACAATGTAATCAAAGAAGATTTAGTTTCTATAAAATCACAGTTCTACTATATATTACCTTCTAGGATCCCAAAGCTTGTATCCTTTCACACCATAACTATACATGATGGAGATACATTTCATAGCCTTGTTCTCCAACTTTGTTCACTTCTCCTTTGGCACATGTGCATATGCCTCAGTGAAGGCTAGTGCCTCGACCATTACTCCATAGATGTTTTATCAACATGAGTTGATGCAGGAGACCTACTAATCAGGTAGCAAGCAGTGTCAACTACTTCAGGCCAAAACCTTTGTTCTAGACCAGCACCACTAAGCATACTCCTAGCCTTCTCGAGCAGTGTCCTATTCATTCTTTATGCAACTCCATTATGCTGTGGAAAATATGGAGTTGTCTTTTGTCTCTGAATGCCACAATATTTATAGATTCTATTAAAATCATTAGAACAAAATTCACTGCCATTGTCAGTCTTCAAACATTTTATTTTCCTTCTAGTCTACAACTCAATAGTTGCTTCGAATTCTTTAAATTGACTGAAAACTTTAGATTTACTCTTTAGAAAATATACCCATGTCCTTCTGCTATAATCATCAATAAATGAAACATAATAAGTGGATTTTGCAATGGAATGAACATCTACAGGATGAAACACATTAGAATCAATACGATCCAATACACCACAAGATTTATGAGAACTCAGATAAATTTGAATATAGTTTTGTTTACTATAAATGTAATGCTCATAGATATCAAAATCAAGATTACAATCAGTCAAACCTTCAATAAGGTTTTTATTGTTCAAGTTCCTTAGATACTTTTCTCCAATGTGGCCTAATCTCTAGTGCCATAACATAGTCTTCTCTATAGGTAATTTTGATTCAGAAGAAATAGCACCCTTAGGTACTTAGAAGCCATGACCATCCATTCAAAATGAAACCCTATCCTTTTCCAATGAAGTACTCACAGACTTGCTTTTCATAGAAGTACTATTACACTCAATAGTGCATGCATCAAGCTTATACAATGTGCCAAATCTAACACCTCTAGCATCACCATAACACATCTAACCATCTTGTATCTTGTATTAAAAAAGACTACTTGCACACCCGCATCTATTAGTTTGTTCACAAATAATAAATTTTGTGCTAATCCAGGGATATGCAACACACTGTTAATCCTTTTTACTCTACTATCAGGGAATCTAATTTTAACTTTACTACAATCAACAATATTTAAATGAGAATCATCACCCAAGTACACCTTATCTCCATCAAGTTCTTCATATTCAAAACACCAATCTCTATTAGAGGTCATATGGAAAGATGCACCCTAGTCAATTAACCATGCATCATTACCTGCATGAGTGACTAGAGATGCAATGAACACATCACCATCTTCCTTCTCAGATTCAGAATTAGAATCAAATTTCTTATTTTTCTTCTTATTTTTTTATTTACACTCCTTATGGAAATGTCCAAGCTTACCATAGTTCCAACAAATAACTTTAAATTTTCTAGGAGATTTGGATCTCCCATTGGACTTGGATTTGTCACACTTCTCACTCTTCTTGCCTTTTCTTTAGGTCTTCTGCATGGGAGGACTCATTGAATCTACAAACTTTAAACAATGAATAATACATTCATTTGATTGGTTAATTGACTTATTGCTATAAAATCTCTGACTTGATTGCTATAGAATCTACCTTGAGAGGGACGAATTGACTTGATTGCTATAAAATCTCTGACTTGATTGCTATAGAATCTGCCTTGAGAGGGACGAATTGACTTGATTGCTATAGAATCTGTGACTTGATTGCTAAAGAATCTGCCTTGAGAGGGACAGAATCTATGCCTTGAGAGAGCCTAATAAGTTCGGTAAAAATATGGACTAAAGTGAAATGCAAACAAGCAATTAACTTAAACATGAGTCTTTATTTCGAGGTCTCACTTTCTTCTTTCAATGGAATTTTTTCCTATGTGCAAAGCGCGTAGAGAAATTAGTGTGAGTGGGGTCCATTCCCATGTGCTTCTCTCCATCATTCACGTGAGTCTTTGCTCCTCCACACGTTTTCTCTATTACTTTCCTTTGTATTCTCACTTGCGTTTGATGGGAACATCTTTCCTACTCATCAACCACTCATCGACCACTTTTCTGTATTTGCTCACTGCCATACCATTGTCTTCCTCCCCTACATCTCTCTCTCTCTTTCTGTTTTGCATATTCTCTGCTCTTATCATTCACTCTCAGATCTCTCCTTTCTTTCAGTTCTTCTTCATTTTACTTGCATGGCAATGGCGAATGAGATCAACAATGCATTTGAGGAAACTTTGCCCCCATCTGCATCTCCATCGTCTTCAACACCAACAAAGAAGGTGCGCTACGATGTCTTCATAAATCATCGTGGCCGTGACACCAAAGAAAGGTTGGCTGCCTCTATCTACTATACCCTTCATCGGATGGGGCTTTAAGTTTTCTTAGATAGAGAAGAGCTTGATCTGGGTGTTTCTGTTGGAGATAATGTTTATTTCTTTATGGAAAGTTGTTATTATTGTAAAGTTGTTATTATTGTATTGTATGTGGATGACTTGATTATTACAGGGGATCAAACACATAATATTGAAATAATCAAGTATCAACTCAAACAAGCTTTTGAAATAACTGATTTAGGGTTGATGCACTATTTTTTGGGTATGCAAGTATGGCAAGAAGAAGGAAGAATCATGTTGTCTCAAACCAAATATGTTCTTGATGTATTAAAAAAGTTTAATATGACTGACTATAAAGCATCTAATACACCATGTGAAGTAGGCTTAAAGTTGAGTGCTAATTCTACTCAAAAGAAGGTGGATGGAAAATTATATAGACAATTAGTTGGGAGTCTTTTGTATCTCACCATAACTAGACCAGGCATTGCATATGCAGTTGGTATTGTATCCAGGTACATGTCAGATCCACACATTAAGCATTGGAAAGCAGCTAAGAGATTATTAAAATATATTAAAGGCACTTATCACCTTGGAATTGAGTACAAATATGGAGGAGAGCCAACATTAGTTGGATATACAGATTCTGATTATGCAGGTGATATTGATGATAGAAAATCAACTTCAGGGTACATGTTTCATCTTGGGTTAGGACCAATTTCATGGAGCAGCAAGAAAGAAGCAACAGTATCACTATCATCTATAGAAGCTGAATATGTTGGCTCATCAAAGGCATCTCAAGAAGCATTATGGCTTAGAAGACTACTTGAAGAAACACAACATCCACAAGTTTGTCCAACTACTATATTCTGTGATAATCAAAGTACTATCAAGCTAGCAAAAAATCCAATTTATCATGCTAAATCAAAGCATATAGAAGTGCATCATCATTTTGTTCATGATCTGATAGAAGATCAAGTGGTGGAGTTAAAATTTTGTGGAACAGAAAATCAAATTGCTGACATATTTACAAAAGCACTACCTGAAGTGAAATTTATCAAATTTAGAGACTTGTTACATCTCGAGGAAGTTACTATATAGTAATCTTTTGTAATTATCTTCTCCAAATAAACATTATGGGGGGGTGTTGGAGATAATGTTTATTTCTTTATGGAAAGTTCCAGAATATGGAAACTTCCACCTCCAAATAGAAACATCTAGATTTTTCCCTTTTGACACTTCTCTTAGCGATTCTAAGATATTCTAGAGATTTCCATGAATGTAATAAATATAGCAGCAAGGCTGCCATTGTAATCAATCAAGATTATCTATTTTCTGTACTAGTTGCTACTCAATACTTGATTCAAGTTTTTTCTTTATATTTTACTGCACTCTGTTTCATTTCAAATACTCTGTTTTTTTCAATAGTTTCCATACCATCTGAAATAGAAAAGGCCATGACTATGTATTTCCTTCATATTGCCATACTTTCACCTAGATATGCAGAATCTCCTTGGTGTTTGGCCGAGTTATCATTTATGCTCAAAACTGGCAAGACTATTATTCCTGTCTTCTACAATGTTGATCTTCATTATATCCACTGGGGGAAAGGAATCTATACGGATGCATTTTCCAAGCATAAGGAAAGTGGTAGATATAGTTCAGAAAAGATAGAGGATTGGAAATTGGCGCTGCAAAAAGTCACATATCTTACTGGCCACATTGTCGAGGAGAATGAGTAAGTTTCACTATAAGATTAGAAGATCATTATAAAAATAACAAATTATAAAGGTTATTTTTGAGTTAGTAAATTTACATAATAAAAAAAAAAATCTTTAACAAAATATAATTTTAGAATAGATTAATTGACTATTGATTGACTATTGACTTTGTCTATATAAGTGAAGAGGATGAAAAGCATTGTGTTCTTTTAATTTTATGTTAATTTATCACAAATAAATGATTCCAATAAGGAAATCAAACCTTAAATTAATATAAATGATTGAAGTCTAATAAAAAATAAATAAATTGTAATTAAAACAAGAAAGTTAGGGAACTTAGTTCCATCAATTGGCTATAATGTATATGTAGTCATACCTCTAATTTTGTTTGTTATAGTAACTCTGGTTGGGGACCAGGGACCCATCCAAAATTAGGCCATAGCCCTAGCTGTCTCAATCTTAATACATCACTTCAGAAATATACTATCTGGGTGAGTCATACCTCTAATATAGAATTTTGTTTACAACTATTAAATCTTATAGAATTAATATTTTCTCAAACTTTGTAAATAAATTGGGTATAATTTCTATTGTGATTCTATCTATTCAAATTGCGATATTTTCTAATTTTTTCAATTGTGTCTATCTATTGTTCACCTTGAGTTTTACTCCTTTTTTGTTTTAGACCTATATTGATGTCAAGGTGCTATTTATGAACATCTTCAGGAGAATTTCTATGCTAGATTTTGGTAGTGTACTATCTTAGCCTTTATGCCTTAGTAAAATCTTATGTTCTTATTTTCATAAGGAGTAATGACTAGATAAGTAGAAGTTGAAATAGGAGTTGGATGCAAATATTTCTTTGATCTAATAATGTTTTTTGACTGCTCTTTGCTATACTAGATGCTCTAGGGTGTTATGCATATAAGTTCTCTATGATCATACTAAATATTTGGTAGGATTTATGTTTAAATAGGAAATTGTAGTGTTCAATTCAAAAAAATTACACTCAATATTATTGACAATGGTTATATTTTGTGATAGGGCAGGTTTGAGGAAAGAAAAATTAGGAATTAATCAAGGTCGATGGTATTGTGCTTATGATTCTATCTAGGGGATGAGATCGCACTAGCTATTCTATCAAATCCTGACAAAAGCACAATAGTGATCACATGATCTAGGGTAGGAACGTGACACCCATATTGGGCTTACCAAAAAATAGACCAATTTTTGGAACATAATAGTAATATATTTTCTATTGTAGACCAATCAATGATCTTATGAAAACAATGATTCACTTTGATAAGTCATTCTAATGTTCTTGTATATTTCATATTTTAGGCTTCTTAGATGCACCATCAACATCAACATCAACATGCAAAGAGCATTACTCACTAAGAGATCATGGTTGGGTTCATATTTGTTCAAGCATTGGAACTATAAACTAAGCATAATGATTCCCTAGATAGAATGAAGGCTCGGCCCTAAAACATGCAATAACCCTTAGATTATCTAGGTCTATATAGGATCTCACAGTTCCCATATTTTTTCATGGCATCATAATCTTACATGGAGCTTAGGGGACCTACCATAATATCTACATGAATGGAAATGTTTGCTGATAGCACTAGGATTCACAATCACATAAAGTAGGGACCCACCACTAGTGACGTGACCCTAAAAAATCCAAAGGTGCTACAATATTTAGATGCCAAACTGATAACTTTTTGATGACGCACAAGCTACACAATCTCATAGCTCAACTAGAGATCTCTAGGTTCTACCATTTGTTGACATCATCACTACCTATTGAACTCTTAGGACCACCATGATACTCCACACCATTGAAAAATTCTAGTAACACCACTAAGCACTTGGCTAGTACAAAAGTAGTCCCACCATAAGATGACATAGTAGAAAATTAGCCAATGACACATCACTAAGAACTTTTAAGTCCAAGACCACTTAGGGTGTGGAATGATGGCACATTGCTCTCCTTACATAATTACCCATTGGGATTGCTAACTCATTAAAGCAAGAAGGAGGCCTAGATTAGCTAACTTGGAGTATAAACACAATAGCACAATATTATGAACAAAAAATACTAACAACCTTTGCAAGTAGTAGAAAGCCACCATGTAGCATTATTGATGATATCACATGCTAACATGTGTGTAGTAAGAAATCAAAAGGATGGATACACCTCATGACTAACCTAGAATCAACTAATCAGTGGCACATGAGGAATTTAACACATCCTAAGGGCTAGTTAGGAGTTGTGTGAACCATTGGATTAAGTGGAGATTCTACGGCTTGTGCAATTTAAGATTGATATAATGCACTAATAGATTTTGCAAGTGCATAAGCCATTAGATCATATCAACATCAATGACCAGGGCTCTCCCCACCAAAATATAGCCTCACAAACATGAAACTCATGTAGGGAACTTGAAAAGAAACATTGATTATCATGAAACTTGTTATGGGATTAAGAACATGGGTGTTAGGGTAAGACTAATCTTAGAGATGGGTTGCAGGCTCAACCAATGTCCTCAATGAGAGAAATTAGTCCAAGAGAACTGATTAGTTCTTGGACATGAATTCATTGAAAATATTTGACCCTAAACATGATTTAGGCTTTTGTTAGTAATAAAAGATTCAAAAAGGTGTTCCAAAAACTCTAAGTTTCCACAACTTCACTAACTTATATCTTATATTAGTTCTAGTAACTCTATATCAAGTTCCTAGTGTCTAACACCTTATGATCATGATAACCTTATATCAAAATATTGAAACATTAGTGTTAAGGATTGGCTTTCCTAGTATATAATTAGCACTATAAAATCCTAATACATAATCAACAAAAATTCACAAGAACTTTGAGATAGGTCATATAACTCCTAGAAAATCTTACCATATATATAATGGGATAAGTAATAGTCATTACGTAAATCAATTGTTATAATTCTCAAATTTGTCCAAATGTGAATCACAAACTTAGTTGCATGTGAGAGCTAAGGCTTTGACACTAACTATATGTACATAGTATTTATCTAATAGACTTAATACTCTTAGCCCATAAGCCACCAATTTCTAATGTCATACAAGAATCTGAAGATCATCCATTTTCACCTCCCTATTAAGAGACCTTAAGATCTAGTCTCTGAAAATCTTTAATTTTTAGCTTAATGCTTAGTTCCCCTTTGTGCCTATAATAATTCAAACAATGTCAATCCAAGATTTTTCTTAAATACATCCAATGTAAAAATAATAATGAACTTCAAATTTAGTAAGTTTAGAAAGGGCTTAGATTTTAATTGTTGCAAGATTAAAGTTGCTATTCTTCTAGTCCCAAACCAAGCATCTAGTTTCCTATTCCACTTGACCACCTTCACAATTGGTATTTAACTTCAAAAGGTGGTGGGTGAGGTGCATGGTAATGATAAAGCTTCTGCAACTAGCTTGGAAGTCCTAAAGCTTTATTAACCCAACCATTGTCAATGACGCTTGCCATCCAACCCATTCTAGTGAATGTGGCATTCTTCACTTAGCCATTCCAATTATTAACACATATGTTTGAATAGCTCAAAGACATGTCAAGCATGCATTCATTATAGATACAACACAAGTCTCAAACTCTTTTCTCAATATCCACAACTTCACTAATTTTATCTTGTTACCTTGTTATACATATTGAAGAATCTCCCATGTTTGTTTGGACTTTGTTGCTTGTGTATTTCATGAAAAAAAAACCATGAAGTCATCCATTACCATTTGTATAAGATATGATACTCTAGTACCCTACTTATTATATTTTTTCAAAATACTCAAGTATGGACTTGACTTAAGCTATTATATGATACTTGAAAAGTAGTTTCTAAGACACATTCTCTACAAAATCCCAAAGCTCTTTAGAGTAAAATATTATCATCATATCAAAGCTCAATTATCATAATTTTTCTTATTAAGAAATGGAATTTGTGGCCATAAATTACTACTACTGGCTCAAACCTCCAAGAGAATATCATAACCTTTTCTTGAAATTTAAAAAATCTCAGCTCCTAAGCTTGATTTAAAATTGAACCATATAAAAGAAACTTAATATCTAGGTTATATTAATCTAACCAACAACAAATCTCTCTTGATAATGCATCCTAACCTTATAAAAAAAAATTCTTATTTAAAATAAAGGACCTTTAATCTTCATTTAAACTATCGAATATAAAACTAAAACATACATGTATTGTACAATATCAAATTAATTTGTTGCACATATACATAATTTTCACACTAAAAATATAATTTATTATGCAAAATATAACATACACATAAACTAGCACTCCCATTCTTTTCTTTCCTTCTATCTATCCAACACATATTTAAATAACTATTGATGCCCACACTCTTTTAAAATAGTGCTCATTAATTGCATAGCACTCACATTAAAATGACAAATCTTAATACCAATAGAATATAATCAAAACTATAATATTTATGCTCACTCTAAGATATCTATGATAATAAAAGGCTAGCCAAAAATAGGTTGATTGAATATTAAATGAATCTAACCTTTTTTTTTACATCTACAAATTAGTGTTTAATGATGTTTTATTTATGCTAAATGCTTGCATTATGATAAAGGAAGTTATGAAATTTAAGGTTCTTTGTATTAGTATTGAAACTTTGTGGCATTTAACACAAATTTACACAATGGAGAAGAATTTTATTAATAGAATGTGTACACACCTAAACATGACATAACTCTGTCTAAATAAATATTCTTAATGTTTATTTCAGTTTAATTCCTTTATCAATAAATAAACAAATCAATGTATTAATTTGATTCACATTCTTCCATAAAATAAAATAAAATCATTTATTTAATTAAATCTTCCCAAATTCTTCTAATTTCACTCTAAATTAAATAATACCAAATTATTTAATTAGGTCTTCTTTCCAAAGTGATTCTAAATTAAATAATACCAAATTATTTAATGAAATTCTTCTAAACTTAAACCATCCTCTATATTTAAATAAATCCAAATATTTATTTAAGTTATCTATTTCTTCTAAAATTGAATTAACACCAAAAATAATTCAATTAGTCCATGTGCACATGAAATTAAATATTTTAATACTTAAGTAATTGTTCCCTCACCCACATGTCCTTTTATCCTCTAGTTCTAGTTAGTTAACTCATAAATCAAATCAGTTAGCTAGTTAGTCTCTTATGTTAACTGATTAATCAATTCAGTTAACTCTTCATTCAATTCTATTAACTCCTCTTGTTGCATGAAGGAGCAAGACACTTGTCCTCTCTCTATTCGTACACATCCTCTCAAATTTCCTCAAATGTTGATCTTCTTATTCATTCTATACCATTGATCTTTTCTCTCACAAGTCTATAAGTACAACCCCTATTCCTCCATTTCAATCATCCAAGCTTTTAGTAAACTTACTCTGCAGGAATCACAGCACGCCTTTGGCACCAATCCGTTCATAGCTTGAGATCACCATTTTTATTGTATTGAAGATCCTCTTCATTACAAGAACTATCATATCCATTCTCTATTGTCATATTGAAGAAAAAAGCAAGTGCATTTTCTGAGGGCTTCATTCACATGAAAGATCAATTTGAGATTAGGTGACCAATGGAAGTTGCAAAGTAAAAAGGTTTGCAAGGTATCTTTCTTTGTGTTGAATCTTGATTATTGCAATTTCTATTGAGTTATTGGGTTATTATTAAATATTGGTATTATATCCACATTTTCTCATAACATTTCTGGTACCCACTGTGGGGCATTGCCCCAATTTAACCTCAAAATTGAGTTTTCATGCATTAGGTTTCATACACAGGACATTTCTGCAAATCTGCTCATTAAAACCATGCATCTAATCTCTATTTCAACACATCTGACAAATCGACACATTTAGTCTCTATTTCAATACATTTATCTCTGATTCGGCACATTTGTTCAAATGGCGCATCTATTCTTTGTTTATGTGTATATATCCTCTGTAACTGCACATTTGTATTTATGTGCATGTGTACTTTGTTATTGCACATATATGCTTTGTAACTGTGCATATATGCTTTGTAACTACGCATTTGTTCTGACAGGGTCCTTGAGTTATTTCTTGTGATTTTTCAATAACACTAACATCTCTCATAGGCATATTCTTAGATCTGTCTATAGGTTAAGAGTTAGTTAGTCATATAGCTGCATTGTTAACTTACATCATAGATCTAATTAGCAAGTAAAGTAATTGGATTGTTCATGCAAATCTTATCTAGATCTAAATAGGAAGGCTATAATTTGAACTTGTTGCATCAACAACTCAAACATAGTCCCAACTAGGAGGATCTAAAATTGAACCATTGCTTTCTATTTGCTTCTTTCAAAGTTAACAAAATCTTGTGTGTGCCCAAATAGCATAACTCATTTAAATTTCTTTATTTAAATAGAAGGAAAAAACCATTGTTTTTTGTGTTTTCAGAATGATAATAGGCCTATGCTCTCCCCTTTCTTGGGTGACCAAAATGACAAACCTATCATTTTGCATGTTTAACCTTTAGAGAGGCCTGCCCTTAGATATCCTTCCGTCCAAGTGGGAATGACCTTAAGTGGTAACAAGCTAAAGCCAAGCTCTGCCTAGCCATTATAAATAAATTATGTTTGAGGTGAAAGCTTCAAATAACAAGTGCTGATTAGTTATACTGACAACCAACCTCCCCCAAAACCATCCAAGGTGCAACCCTTGAAGGCTGGGAGACTCCATAATGAAGAGTAGCACTGCCGCACATATAACCACTCGAATGGTTGCCCTTACTACTTATCCATTATTTTAGAAGCCAAAATCCCCTATAAACTAGTGCCAGAAAGAGTGATTATCATCTTCCTAAGAGGAATCACATTCTTATGATTCAATAGTAGAGATAATAGGGAAATCCTAAGGTTTGTGAGCATTAGGAACCCAGAACTTGGTGTACCAGAGAAGTTTGTGCACTTGTAAGGGGGAGCTCATGTCCCAAGTTCCTAAGTTATCTGCTTTGAATAGCATAGTTGGTGTAAAAATCAAGTGAGAATTCAGTTTATATTGCCCCTACCATCTTAGGATTTATACTTGTTTTTAGTCAAAAAAGTCAAAAATCTAAAAGAAAATAAAAAATCATGAAAATATTCTTTGTGTTTGCTATGTTTTTCTTGCCATAATTGAAAGATCAGACAAAAACAACCTCAAAGCAAAGAAAACCAAAAAAATTGAAAAACATGCCAAAAACTCAGTCAAAAATAAGCAAAAATACTAGATCTATGCATTTTTGTAATCCTATTGTGTATTTATTCCATCCTGCGGCACATCTATCTTTTGTTGCACATTCATTCAATCCTGCGGCGCATTTATTCAATTTTCCTGTGCATTTGTCTTTTACCAGTCTTGCGCATATACACCTTGTTACTGCGCATTTGTCATAGAGAGCTATTCCATACACTTTTTGAAAATTTTTGGCCAATTCTAAATACCCATTGTCTCATAGACCTTGTTTTTTATCTCAGGAAAACCATATCCTCTTTTCTGTTGGACATCTCACCAAAAGACTTCACCAATCTTCCCAAAATAAAACCAAGTATCAAAACTAGGTTAGTGCAAAGCAATTTTAGATCATATTAGCCTCAAACAAACCTAGTAAGTCTCCACTATCAAGGATCTATCATCCTTCTCTCTCGAAACTTCACTAGTGGCTTGTGCAAAACTAGTCTATATCAAGTAATCAGATTCCAATCAGCCTTACTTTTGGCTACCATTTTGTATCAACCAACTTGTTTAACACCATTGGTCTAGGGAAACCCTTGTTCAAACCTCATCACCACAAGTATCCCCTTCTCAACAACCTTCAATAACACTTTACCGAATCACCCAACATTCACTCCCGCCAAACAGTTTGTATGGTTGCCACTAGATCAAAAGCCAAAGAAAATCAAGACATGGATAATTTGAACAAAGAAATACCTTCTCACCATGAGGAAGTAATTGGTGCCTCACAAAAGGTAAAATTTCTAGAGATGATGGACAAAGTCCTAACCATGAACCCTCAAAAGTACTTTCTTATGCTAGCTCAATAAGGAGCTAAGTTGCCCTCTAACTTTGATCTCTCTGATCTAAGAGAGAACAATGCATCCAATGAAGGTGAGACATCAAAAGAGGGCTTCAAACAAGATAAAGATACTCCCAAGATTGATCTTAAAACTACCTATTCAGAAAAGACACTGGATAACACAGACCCTCCAGGCTTATTAACTCGACAATCCAAGCCTTGCAGCAATAGTTCACAGACATCCAAACCAGATCATTACCAAAACACTATTCTCTAGTGGATATTTCACCATATCCTTTTGACAAAGCCTTGATCATGATACCTTTCCCCTCAAAATTTGAGCTACCAAAATTTGACAAATATCGCAGAAAGGGTGATCCAAGAGACCACATCAAAGAATTTAGTGCAACATGCCTTGAAGTCACCCACAATGACACCTATCTCATGTGACTATTCCCAAGGAGCTTAGGAGGACAAGCTATGGATTGGTTCTCTCGACTACATCCTGGTATTTGAATATTCAATGAACTAGTGGATAAGTTTGTCACACACTTCTCCTACAACATTGAGCATGACATCTCACTTTTAGATCTTTGTAACACTAAACAAAAGGGTGGAGAATCCTTGACCTCTTTCTTACAAAGATGGAGACAATTGGCAATTTAATGTCTGCATCAAATACCAGAAAAACAAATGCTTTGTCCACAACCTACATGCTGACCTAAGCTACCAAATTGAAATCTAATGCCCTGAGTTTTTAGCAAGGTCACTGAGATGGGTTTACTCATTGAAAAGGCATTGATAGCAAAAGGTCAAATCAAACTTTATAAGGACACTCCTAGTGCAAATGTCAACACAGATAAACCATGATTTTGGACTAAGAATAAGAACATTGTGAATGATGGGGTAGTTGATGCCAAAAATGTGTCACCAAAGTAGCTAATTTTCAACTTATCAAGCCCACAAAACAACCCCCAACAAAACAAGCCAAGAAACACTAAATCATGGTTTACAAACTATCTGCCTAGGAGAAAATTCACACCTCTAAGAGAAACATTGGAAACTGCCCTATGGAAGCTAATATAAAATAAACTCATAACGCTTCCAACAGTATAGGATTATGAACCAAAAGTCAAACCTCCTTGGTGGAATGACAGTCACTTCTATGAATATCACCGAAATAAGGGACACAAAACCAATGACTGTTTTGTGCTCAAACACATAATTCAAGACTTGTTGGATGAAAAAAGGGTATCACTTGATGGACATGCCTCTAATGATGATCACTTAGCATTCAAGAATCCACTTCCGAACTATGAGCAGGGAGGGTCTTCAAATCAAAACAACAACAACAATAGCACCTGACAAAATCACAATAATGGGAACAATGATGCTAACTACACGAGCATTCCATTCAAGTACACCATTAATCACATATCAGAGCATATCCTACAAATTAATGTGCCCACATCTAACACACAAATGGATTCCAACACCAACTGTTATTGCAGTGTCACCACTTGCAGTGAAAAATTTACCTTGCACACACTCCCTCCAAGGCCATCACCCTCACCATCTACCATTATTTTCCATCCATTGTATTGTCCATCTACCCATACACTCATGAAGGATGTGATCCAGTGGTTGTTAGCAAGGAATCAATCAGGCCCGTATCATAAAATACGTAATGAAGAGCCTATCAAAACAACTATCGAAGAACCTATTGAAGAGCCTATAGGTCAAGAGCCTATTGCAAAACCTCCAAACATGTCCATTTCCCCAACCCCATCATGTAATCTGTTACCAATCAAACCTATCGAAGAATCTTCTACCATGAGTCCGAGCCACATTCCACTCTACCCTCATGTTGTCAACCACCTAGACGCTATCGAACTTATCCAAGGGTCTCCCACTTCCACTTCCATCTAAGGAAATCAAGATCTTTGTCAAGAGTACAATCTAAAGCATGCAAACTATGTCATCAACTAACCAAACTTAGAACTCAAAGATCCAAGGTTCTTTTTCAACTTATGACAAATGCCTTCTAAGATAGACTTAACAAAACAGGGAAACCCTACGTTATACCTGCAAGTGTTGATCTATGACACATGTACCAAACAAGCCTTAATCGATGATGGAGAAATGCTTAACATAGTTCCTTTCTCCCTATTCGAGAGGATGGGCTATGGGCACACTAATATCACCGCTTCACGAGATACTCTACACAGATATGACAATCTGCAGACCATCACCATCGGCAAGATTACCCTTCCAGTAACCTTGGGACCTAAGACCATTTCTACCACATTCTACATCATTGACAAAGACATAGGATATAATTTGATCCTTGGAAGGCCGTGGATATACAGGATGCAAGCCGTACCCTCCACATTATTTCAAGAAGCTCGATTCCTTCATTTAGGGAAAATATATGTCTCCAAGGGGGATCCAGAACCTTTCAACATAATAAAGACCACAAACATTGTAGAAATCAAAACTCTCAAAGACAAACCATTACCAAAATAGAGGGAAATGGTTTCCAAGGATAAGACTATCAAGATCATGGAATTGATTGAGTAGGATGAACCACCCCAATCCCCCTTAGAGGTACTCATGATCAACATCCAAGAGAATTCCAAACTCTTCCCTTGTATAGGAGAGGAACCACATAGAACTGAAGGTCCAATGTTTAAAACCACCACATTAGATCTAAGAAATGCAGATCCACACTCTTTCTCAGATACTAAGGAGGACCTATCAGAAGGTTACACATTGTTGTCGCCATTCAATGAGTCATGAATCCCCAACACACGAGCAGAAATAGGATCATCTGAACCAGTAATGACCATTGAAGAGGTGCATTCTATTGATAATGAATCAACCAATGTCATCAGAATGCTACCAAGGATGTTCATGGTATCCAAACAGATAGACAAAACAACCACCTCTACCTCGATTCAATCAAATAAACTCAGTGAATGGGAAGCACCTCAGGTGCAAATCGAAATGGTTGAAAGACTTCCCTACGAGGATGAAGAAAGCAAAGGCCTCTTTCACATAGAATGGAAGATGCGAGTGACAGTCCGTGTTGACGACCCTATCATCTTTGAGCTCCCACACAGTTACATAGGATATGCCATGGACTTAAGACTGGAGCCCAATGGCAGGACGAGTATAAGCTTTCTCCCTCCTGATGAACAAAGGGAGCCACAAACTCCTCTTGAACTATTCCAATTCTTACAAAGAATCTAGGAGAGACCTAAAATAAAATTCTACATGCAAGAACAATTCAATCTGTTGATAGAATTACTCAAATGCGAAGAAGTCCTATATTGGACCGCCTCCCATCAATATGCCTTTCAGGATTTACTATGTCTCACATTACCAAAGGAAACCACTGAGGTAGCACCAAGGGATTCAAGTGATGAACCCTACAGAATCAGAGAATTGGTCTTGAGAAGAGGTAGCAAGAAAAACAAGAAAAATAGACAAAAAAAGAGTCTTTTTGGAAGACTAGAAAGGCCCCTACATAGTTAAAGAAGATATCAAAAATAGTGGTTATCTCTTGTATACAATGGAGGGAGAATAATTTGGCGAAGCGGTCAATGCCTTTCACCTCAAGAAGTATTATGTCCAAAAAACCAAAAAAAACCAAAAAAAAGTAAAAACATAAAAAAACACAAAAAAATTGTAAAACCATCAAAAGTGTCAAAAAAAGCATTTTTCTTGCATTTATGCATCATTCTATTCATCTTGCATTACTGTCAATGATGTGCTCTTATGCTATTTTCCTTATAGTAAGGTGCCTTGGGTTGCCTGGATATACGTCATCCTTTTAGGACCTGGAGATCCTCATTTTCCACAATTGTCATTATCCCCCTTCATTCCCAGTGATTCTAATCAAAGCCTAGCTCTTAGCTTTACATCGATCCTAGTCTTAATAAGTCAAGATTTCAGGTCTAAACGGAGTCAATATTCAAACCTATAGTGTTCAAAGGAAGCTTGCAAGTAGACCTTCCCGTTTCTTCCCTAGTAGTAGAGAAGTATGACCAGATTACAAAAACTTTAGGTGGCGCTCAGCTCCTTATCTTTTTTTGCCAAAAACACTAGGAAGATCAAAACTCTGAAGGAAGCAATCTGAGATACGAGTGAATAAAAAAAAGTGAGTGATCAAAATAAGAGTGTCAAACTGTGAAAATTGAGAATCAAAGTATTGCATATCAAAGCTCCTGAAAGCATTCATTTCTTGAAAAATCAAAATCCAAAGAATGAGAAATGTCAAGTGAGGAAAATCTAAAAAAAAGTGAAAAGCAAAACAACAGAGATACAAAAAATGAGTGAAAGAGAGAATATTGCTGAATATCTGTACTCTTGGGTGGAGATCAATCTACGCTCGAAGCCTCAAGAATGACATTCTAACAGAGAAAGAAAGGTACGAAGCACACACATGCACTAGCTGAGCTAAATAGACAAGTCTAGTAGTCTTTAGAATCATCTTCTATCTAGGGGCCCTTGTTCTTTCTCGAATATCCTTTACCCTAGGTCTATCTTGCTTGCCATCTATGATCTAAGTCTAGCAAACATCAATAAAATTTGTTCCTTGTCTAAGTTGAAAGCTTGTCAGATTGTCTTATCTAAATGGGGATTAGTGTTTAGCCTTTTACAAAAGCCTAGAAATCAGAAACACTCTATAATCTGTTTCACTCCCACTTGAGTTTTCCCTATATCCTATCTCACAGCCTTGAATAGGCTTCTTATATCAGGACAACCCGCCATCCCCTGAATCAAAAATCATATTTAAGAGCAATCATTTTGATTGTTCCACATTGCATTCATGCCAAAACCGTAAAACATCTCAAAGCAATAAAGTTTAGTGTCGCGTCTCATGGTAGTTAGCAGAAGTACACATTGCCTACCATCATCCACCATCTGCTCATATCCATTTCACAATAAAACACCACCTAATGATAACCTATCATAGCTTGATGCTCTATCAACTGTCTCCTTACAACCTAAGTTTTCTCTAGTATTGTATCCATAGTTTCAGCCTATCATAGGGTCCATCATCAATACTTGGTCAACCCAAACTATGTTGCCTCTGCATTTTCACATAGGCAAGGCCATCTTGTATTGATGCACCCTTGAGGCTCCTTCCCCATCCATCCCATCCCTTTGTCCATCCAACTTCCCATCTCCTAGGTCCTAGGTCCACAAGGTTGACCCCAAACTACATTGCCTTTGCGTCATCATGTAGGCAAGGCCATTTATCAATGAACCCCCAAGGCACTAGGTTAGTCCCTTAGGGTCCATCCCATCGAGTCTACCATCAGCGTCTCACTATCTTTATTCCACAATAAGTCAATCCTCTACTTGACCGGGGGAAAGTCCTCAACCTAGTTGGAGAATTGGATTCTTGAATGTCATGCACCTCAGAGGACAACAATAAGGATTGTGATACCTTTCACAGATATAGTGCTAGCGCAACAAAGCCCACTCTCAAACAAAAGTTTTTGACGCAAGACACCAACCTATCCAAAGAAAAAACAAACAAGGAGAAAAACAATCCAAATGATTCTATGTAAATTATGGAAAGAAAAGATACATCTAAAGGCAAGAAAATTTTTGTTCCGATTGCTTGTGTCTTAAAGTTTTAACTTTTATTATCATGTTTCCTATGCTACTCAAGGATGCCTAAAAACTAGAGATACTATTATGGGGGCATGATTATTTTCTTTGTTTGCTTCTTGTGGATTTATCTTTAGTAATGTGAAGCCTTGTCTAATGACATGATCGGTAAAAGATCATTGAGGACATCAGAGGTCTAAACATGAAACAGGTGCGATCCTTGTCTATTAACACATAAGAAATACTCAGGTCATCTTGGTTCAATTATACTTAGATGCTTGTATTAACTTGCTAAATAAAAATCCATGTAAGCAATACTCGGGTCATCTTGGTTTAATTATACCTCGATGCTTGTATTTTCTTACAACATTTAAAAATACAGAAATACCAAAAATTACCCAATGATGAAATAAAGCACTTCAAAATACTTGTAATATCAAGATGACAATCCGCATCCATATGCGCATCTAGTTACATTTCATATACCATCCACAAATAAAGATTTTGTGCAAAGTACCAGTGTCTACAAATAAAAGCTTGTGATTCCTTCATTTCACATTTCTTCTATTCATCAAATTTCAATCTATGATTGTGTCTTTCATCGAATCTCATCTATGTCAATTGAGTAAACCTTTTCCAAGTGTCAAAAGATCCATCTATCCAAATCATATCTTCTAGTTATCCATTATATCCATTCATCCTTGTGCAATCAATCCACACAATGATCCAAATGTGAGTCCATCCTAAATCCATACCAATCGAGTCAAGTCAATCTTGTCAAATTATCCAATTGCACTTAGTGGTCTTGATCCTACCCTTGTCGTAAACCAACTCAATCAATCATAATTATCAATGGGATATATATTTCCCATGCCTATCGTGTTGATCTAGGGATATATCGTTCTCCACAATGAAAAACACTATCGTCAATCATTATCGATTAATCATTGGTTACAGCTAGACAGGGGCAGTGCCTTGTTTGTTCTTTTATCATTTGTGCATACCTTCTTGCTTTCTTGTCTGTGTTATTGCTTTCTTGTATGTGTTATCATTTTATCTTGTATAGCATATCATTTCACCCATTTTCTTCAACCTAACCTAACTATTCAACCTTTGTCATCGTGAGATTGTCTGTCTCACACCCTCAAAATTTTCTTCCCATCCAATCTCTCGAGGGGGCATCCTAACATCGTTAAACCTATACCAGGGGCAAACTAGGGCATGTATCATTATCAGAAAACTTGTACTTCTTTGAAACAACGTGATAAAACACATTGCATCAAAGAGGGGCAAAATGTATACACCTAAAAATGACATAACTCTATCTAAATAAATATTCTTAATATTTATTTCAGTTTAATTCCTCTATTAATAAATAAACAAATCAATTTATTTATTTGATTCACATTCTTCCATAAAATTAAATAAAATCATTTATTTAATTAAATCTTCCAAAATTCTTCTAATGTCACTCTAAATTAAATAATACCAAATTATTTAATTAGTTTTTCTTTCCAAAGTCATTCTAAATTAAATAATACCAAATTATTTAATTAAATTCTTCTAAACTTAAATCATCCTCTATATTTAAATAAATCCAAATATTTATTTAAGTTATTTATTTCTTCTAAAATTGAATTAACACAAAAAATAATTCAATTAGTCCTTGTGCACATGCAATTTAATAGTTTAATATTTAATTAATTGTTCCCTCACCCACATGTCCTTTTTATCCTTTGGTTCTAATTAGTTAACTCATAAATCAAATAAGTTAGCTAGTTAGTCTTTTCTGTTAATTGATTAATCAATTCAGTTAACTCTTCATTCTATTATGTTAACTCCTCTTGTTGCATGAAGGAGCAAGGCACTTGTCCTCTTCTGATTCACGCACATCCTCTCAAGTTTCCTCAACCATTGATTTTCTTATTCATTCTTCATCATTGATCTTCTCTCTCAGAAGTCTATAAGTACAACCCCTATTCCCCCATTTCAATCATCTAAGCTTGAGATCACCATTTTCATTGTATTGAAGATCCTCTTCATTACAAGAACTATCATAGCTGTTCTCTATTGTCATCTTATAGAGAAAAGCAAGGAAGTACGCTTTTTGAGGGCTTTATTCACACGAAAGATCAATTTGAGATTAGGTGACCAATGGAAGTCGTGAATTAATAAGGTTTGCAAGGCATCTTTCTTTGTGTTGTATCTTGATTATTGCAATTTCTATTGAGTTATTGGGTTAATATTAATTATTGATATTATATCCACATTTTCCTGTAACAAAATGTTCTATTTTATAATTAATTTTTCAATAGTAATATTTAAATTGAGTTATTGATTGTTCCTTAGTTAATAGTTTATTAGTTGGCAATTTTCTTTTAAAAACTGTAACCTTTTTCAATATAAAGTATAAGAATTTATAAATGAAAATTTTACCCTAATATTTTATAACACCAACTTTTTTGAAATTTCAATGCAATGATACAAAGTGTACTTTATTGTAATGTTACAAATTATGATTTTTTTACCCAACATATTTATCATACCATCAAAAGCTAGAAACTATTTAAAATATTTAATTTAAAGAATTTCAATTGCTTTACGAACTAATAGAATTAGAAGAAAGCTCCCTACAAACCATTAAAATTGTACTACAAATATAATATTTCATCAAAACAAAAATGAAACAAATTAAAAGCATGTACCAACCACTACATAATACTTGCTAATAAATATTACAATACAAAAGATATTTGAAAAATAAAATAAACTTTGTAAATCCTTTTCTTCTTCAATAAAGAGTTTTATCTATTACAATCCAAGAAATATATAAAGATGTTTTTAAAAACTATATTAGGTTTATAAAGCTTCTTCTTTCCTCAAGATATGACGGGTTTTTGTTTCTTTATCTTTCCTTTTCCAATTTTAGTTTAGAGGACTTAAACATTACTTATATGCAACATGTGTCATTATTTTCATTTTTAATTACATCCATTATAAAAACATATTTAATAAATTTTTCTTATTTAGGTATAAGATTTCTTTTTTCAAAAATAATTAATTTGAGTGACCTTTTTATGTCTAGTGATCAAGGGAATTTGTTGAAGGCTATTGAAGATTACATAAAGGAGCACTCCCAAAAGATTTCGTTAGTAGTGGTCAATCATCCTGTGGGTCTTGATGTAATAGTACAAGACTTTGAGAGAAGTGCATTTGACTCTTCTAAGAATGTTAAAATTGTGGGGATTGTTGGGATGGGTGGGTGTGGAAAAACTTCACTAGCAAAAGAATACTACAACAAGACAAGATTCTCCATCTATAAATCCAGTTTCATTGACAATGTGAGTGATGTGCCTAAAAGGGATCTCCATGAAAATGATGCTACAAGATCTTGGTTTCAATGATCTATTATTTGATAATGTAGAAAGAGGAAAAGCAATCTTAGCAAAGCATTTGAGATCTGTTCAGGTGTTTATCATTTTGGATGATATAGATCACGAAGATCAATTGAATTCTCTGTTGCCAATAAAAGATAATTTTGGACAAGGTAGTGTGATTATTATCACAAGCCGAGAATGTGGTGTTCTTACAAGATGGGGAATCTCCTCTATTTATAAGATAAAAGGATTAAATCCCGAACATGCCACATAACTTTTTTGTTGGCACGCTTTCCTACAACCCTCTTCAGTGGATAGATTTGAAAATCTTGTTAAATTTTTTTTAATAGTCTGCAAAGGATTGCCCTTATCCCTTAAGGTATTAGGAGGACTAGTTTGTGGAAAGCCCCAAGATTATTGGGATGCTCAATTATACAAGATCTCAAGAGTATTGCCTAAAGACATTAAAAGCATATTAAGAGTGAGCTTTGATGCACTAGATAAAGAAGAAAAAGATATTTTTTTAAGATATATCTTGTTTCTTTATAGGAGAAGAAAAACAGTTGGCTGTCACAGTGTGGGCTGGGTCCGGATGGAGTGGGCTCCATAGTTTGGAAACACTTGAGAATAAGTGTCTAGTTCAACTTGATGAGAGAAACCGCATAACAATGCATGATCATCTGAGGGATTTGGGAAAAGAAATTGTATTGGGAAAAGAAATTACACAGTCTCCCTACCGTCTTTGGTCACCACAGAAAATTAGCGACATTGAAATAGAGGGGCAGGTAAGCTTAATTTCATGTTTTATATGCCATCCAGTATTTTGACACCGAAATGTTGGTGGTACGCTAATTGTTTTATAAGCAAGCTGTATTTTTTTTTTCTGTTTTTCCATTTAGGAAAGCGTGCTGATTCGGGGGATTAAAGCGGAAGCAGATGAGTTTTATGAAGAGTGTATGGAGCTTGTGAGAGGATCAGGGAGACAGTTTAAGCGGCGATTAGAAATCCTAATTGTTAAAAACAATTATTTTACAGAAGAATTGGCAACACTATCAGCAGGAATTGTCTGCCTGTGATGGGTCAGGTTTCCGCAGACAGCTCTTCCGCCATGGTTTTCGTTGAAGAGGTTAAGAATTTTAGAGCTTCGTGAGGCTGACAAATTAGAACAACTGTGGAGCGAGACTGCCGATGTAAATCTTCCTTTTCTTTACTGTTATTTATGCACAGCCGTACCTTAAATCTTTTATGGTGGTTGTATGTGTTGGATGTAAAGTTCCACTGTTCATTTCATCCTCCTTGTTTTGTCTTATGCACTACGATCTGCACATTAAATCTCTTGTCTATGTATGCTACTTTGTATGCCGTTTAATTGTTTAATTTCTCAACAGTATGGTCGTGTCTTAATTAAAGAGGGATATGGCTGCAGCCTCCAGTGCAGTTGAGAGAGCTGAATATCTCTTGTGCCCAAAGATTCTTGAGATTTCCAAGCTCAATAGGATGTCTAGAACATTTGAAAAAGATATGCTTGGACTCCCGCTACACATGGCCTCATGAAGCTCCTATCGAAGGTCTACCAGAAGAGTTTTGCCGTCTCCATTCGCTGGAGCACCTCGAATTAAGAGGATGTGATAATCTAAAATCGCTGCCTAGCAAGTGCGGCACAGTGATTTGAGCGAATGCAGTGGGTCGATGATGTTGCAGTGGGTCGATGATGTTGCAGTGATTTGAGATGCCCCAGCCTGGAATCTCTATCACTTAGCCAAAATGACCAATTAGTAGACATCGACAGTTTGCCTATATCAGTCAAGGCCATAAAGTTAATATATTGTAAAAAGTTGAAAAGCATAAGCCCTAACTGTGTTCTCGTAAAGCTAGAAAAGCTGCTTATATGGGAATGCGGGGAGAAATTACACGAGCTTCCTAATTTTGCAGAATTAGTCTCACTGAAAGAATTTGAAATCATACAATCTGCTGAACAGATGAAGGAAATTGAAGGCTTAGAATATTGCAGGTCATTGGAGAAGTTGATAGCGCACACTTGGTGGAAGGTGTCAGTCATACAAAGTCTGGAGAAAATGGAAAGTTTGACAAGATTAGAACTCTCGGCAGATTGCAACATATCAGCATTTGAACCTTGCCTTCAAAGTATACAGGTAGCACTAGTTTCTAGATACGTGAACTTATTAGTATCTATTAAGTGTTTACCGGTTGATTGTTTTGTATGGTTTTTGCAGAAAGAGAAATGGCCATCCGAATGTATAATATGTGCAAGGACAGCGCGTAGCTTGGAGGCGGTTGTGAAGTCTTTGATCTTCCCTGGTGTCACTTTAGTTGAGTCATGCTTAGGGGAGAAGTTGGGTAGTGGACACAACTTCACGTTAAAATGCGGGCAGAGGCGCTCTTCCAATGTGGCAGTGATGTTGTGCATTGTTATAAATTCCGTTTCTGATGACACCCGTCTGAGCTTGCAAGGGCTCTTTGGAAGCGGGGAGAAATTCAAGGTGAGAAAGGGGAAATGGGTATGGATAGGTGTTTTCACAGAGTCTTCCCCTTGGGAAGGGAAGAGAAATTCGTACTACAGACATACTCTTACAGGTCGAACCTATCTCATGATGAAGACACGGGAATGTTAGTGATGGGTGAAGAGAAAAGAGTTGGGGAAGCTTTTTACCAATTATTGCAATATTTGGGCGACAATGGAATGAACTACTAATAAATCTTATTTAAAAAATTAATATTATATACTGCAAATAGGATCGCATTATCTATGGAAGCATTATATTATTATATATGAACTATTGTTTTCCTTCCCATTTGGATATCCTTACTCCACTTAACCACGATGTTTATATGTTGCATATTCTTTCTATGGATAGTGCCAGTAATGTGCTTGATTTTAATTGTAAACTATCATTGAGCATATCTCCTTCATGTGATTTGATTTATGACACACTTAATGTGGAGGACATTCATGATACACCTTTACCTTCTATTTCTATAAATGATAGATCATATGATGAGTGTACTTCTCCATTACTTACACATGACATTGTTACACATTATAATGATATTCCTTCTACATGTGATCATGGTGATCCTATATGCATAGTCTTGTTATTTTGATATGATACCTTCTTTATACATGATGACTATTCTTCTATACCTCATGTGAACTCTATAGATATTCATGATAGCTTTTCATATAGAGATGCCTCCCATGAGATGCCATACATGTTGATGATATTTCATTAACCTCATATAGGTCAGATTAATGCTTAATTGTCTTTTCCTACAATATATGATGATATTATTATGAGCCTTAGTGATGAGTTATAATCGTCTACAAATGTGCCACTACATGTAAAGTCACCCTTATTTTATAATTATGAGTATCTAGAGGATGATATCTTATTGTTTAAAGTGAGTCTAGACTTTATTTGAGTGGTAAAGCATTGCAATGATTTGATCCATAAATTATTTTCTTTACAATTGTTTTGTGAACTTGACACATACTTTCATTGCCTATTTTCTTAAATGTAGTTCATATGAGAAGGATAGTGTGGACTTGGTGATGTCTTTTCATGATTTATCTCTTGATCCTATGTCTTACATGTATACTCATACACATGGATATTCTAAGTCTAGAGGCCTTGTATTTAAACATAAATTTCCAAAACTTATAGGCAAAGGGAAGATAAAAATTGAGCACACTCATGAGTACAAAACTTCCTCACTTGATAATATGAATCATGAGGAAAAAAATCACATATGTCAAGAAGATGTTATTCTTCATCATCACACATCCTATATTGGGGTTGTACATGATATATGGGAGATGAATTCATTTCTTATATATCCTTATTTATCTTTCTCATTTCTTGCCACATTTTGTTCTTTTATCTTTCCTTTCTTGGCTTCATGTGTCCATGGTCCTAGCTAGCATACATGTGGATAATGACAATACACCTTTAGTGGTGGATGTTGATACAAGTGACTTGGAAAATGTGTTGTTTAATTCATGTTACTTCATCCTTTTTAATTTGTATTAATTTTACTTTGTACTTTTACTTATCCATCTATAGTGTGGTCCTCCTTGTCTATTCTTTCACTTACCTTCTATGTCCTTACATTTTGGCCTTATTTATTATGCTATGATTCCATCTATGCTTATTTACCCCATTTGGAGGGCATTTTAGTTTCTATTTTCCTTTCTTGACATATTTCCTTCTATTCTTGTTCAAATCCATTGTATTCCTATGCTTTACTTATCTTTGCCTTTGCTTTTATTTCCTACTTGGCTTGATCTTTAACCTATTATTTTCCTATTTTACTTTACACACCCTTATGTTTATTCCTTACCATGATGATTTTTGTAGTTTTTCAATGCTTATCTACTCATGATTATGTGGTCCATATTTTATCATGCTTATCACATACTTATGTCCTTTACCATACTCAAACCACATGTGGCTATGATGCTCATGCATTATCTTATGCTCATTGATTCCTTCTTATGATCATATCATGTCATATCATACTCTGAGAAATCTTATTAGTCTAGGGGACCATATTTATTCCCTACAACAACATCCCTAATTTTGAGTAAAATGAAGGGCACCCATTTTTTTGTGTTTGTGCCTTCTTTGGTACTTTGACCCTACTTGGCCCATTATTAATATTTGATTAGAGATCTCCTTTAATTGGAACCCTTGGTCAAATTTGGGCTTCATGTTGTGTTTTCCTTCCCTCATACTTCAATCATATACCTAATCCTCAAAATCCAAAATAAAAATCTATGTATGGGGCTATTTAGTTCAATTTTCTACCTTAATCATGGTTTCAAACCTTTCTCTACTAGCATGTTTTTCCTTTTCTCCCCATTTACCCATGTTACTAGGTTTCCTCTAAGTCATCTGTGTGTCTCTTAGGTTTTTGAGACTTTCCTTACTCATGTACTTAGTCACAACATTTTTCTAATTCCTAGACTAAGTGTTTCCTCTGCGAATGTTTCTATCTTTTTTAGGCATTTAGGATTTTTCCTACTTGTATGCTAGTCATTGCATCTCCCACTTCCTAGTTTGTGTCTTTATTACAAACCTCTAGGTTTCCTTCTACTTGTTTTTCAATCATTAAGTCTTCTAAAATCTCAGCCTCTGACTCTCACCTTTGTTTACAAGGTCATGAGCTTTCTTTTACTCAATTTCTAGTTTATTGGACTATATTCTAAATCTTGATAACCTTCTTTCCCTTCCATGTTGTCAGATATAGGCCTTTGAGCATGTGACTAACTTTTTTTCCATATTGAGAAAGGAGTGACCTCCCAATTCTTAATCCTTCGCATCCTCTTTCTGTCTTCCTTATGATCTTTTAGAATTTTGTGTTTCGGCATACCTTTTTATTGACCCCCACCATTTATACATGTAGGTTTCCTATTCTCTAGTGGCTACTTCTTTGCTCAAAACTAATCAACCTTCCAAATATTCCTTCTATTAGCCATTGTGTGCTAGGCATTGGGTATTCCATATCCTCAATTATTGACATCTTTCTACTTCTACTTCTTGCCATTATCCTTCCTTTTGGAGCCCAAAACTTCATGGATCCAACTTATAAAATCTAATTGATAAACAATCCTTTTAATCCCTAATCCCTAACACTATTCTTGATATTCTTCTTTTTGGTCCTTTGGACTTTCCTCTACCCTAATAACTAGGACTTGGTGTCCCCAATCATTGCCAACACAACATATCCCTTTGCTCTTGAGATATGCTAGAATTGATTTTCTAGAAGCCTCAACCTCCTCCAAAGTAGGCTCCCAAATGGACATCTAGGCCTTCATTTTCTATTCTATGTAGCATCCCTATAGCCCATCCTTTGGTTTCCTAGTTTGCTATGTCCTCCTAGCATTAAAATATTTTCACTCTCACCATGCCCACATGACACCATCCTATTGGCCAGTAGATAATATCTCTCCAATAGTGAATCAACCCTTTAACTATTCCCTCCATTGGCTACTATGCATTGGGATTTTAAACAAAGATCATTTGGCATGGCCATAATCCTATTAGAGTTTGACACTAGCAATGTTTTATTTGCCTCACCGATGCTTTGTTCCATTAACAATATGTTGTTTCATGTCACCTAGTCACTCTTCCCAACCTACCACAACATGCCACATGTCCCTTCAAGTGTCCAACCACATAAAAAAAGTGGGAAAATGTTTTTTCATGAGTTTAAATTTTACGGTCTCTCAACAAAGTGATAATATTCTAGTGCCTATCTTGGGCACAACACAAGGTAATTTACCCATCCAAGCCCCTATTCAATTAACCCCATTGTCTAAACTTAACTTTTTGCGTGTGCTAATCCTACCATGACTTAACTTATGCACTTTTAAAGGATTTATATGCTTTTAAGACACATTTTTACTCTAATTTTAACAGTAATTCCATTGTTTTAACCCTCTAATTTCCACTTGTGTAGGACTCAATAGTAGATTTGTTCTAAGCATCACAAATGGACAATTTGGTGGATGGAAAATTAATTAGAAGAATAGATCACATTGCCCTAGAAATCTCCAATGTATGAAGGTAAGAAACAAGTCAACATTTGGCCTAACTACTCTCTACTAGACTACCATACCTAATCTATACTTTTTCAAGGTGAATTTATATTCTCTAGGAACATGCATGTGGGCTTTATTTATGATTGTAAAATCAAGTAGGACCCATGAATTAAAAATAAGTTTTTGGGTTTGTTGTACAATATGATGTAATTGATGAGGGTACCTCCTCCTTTGAAGCAAATGTAACTAAGTAGAGGCACAATCATTATTAGAAGTAGGAGCATAAAGGATAACATATAGATAGAAGTAGTTTAAGCTCTACAACTTTTATCATTTTAGGTTAGAGTTTTTGGAGCCCTACTTTTATTTTTGGAAGTTTTCATCATGCTATAGATGTAATGAACACTCATTTTTCATGAAAGTAATGAAATTATTTTGAACAGGTCTGGCAAAGTTTGGTTACCAAAATGGAACAGGTGAAGATGGAAAGAACTTAATGAAATTCACAACTTGAAAGTCGCAAGTTCTAGTTACTTAAGTCCCTCTTTTTAACCAAGAGTTAGAAAGTGAACCTTATTTCTAGAAAAGTGATGTAAAAAGTAACCAAAAATAAGGTTTATTATATTATTATATTTCAAAAAGGTGGTTACTAGGTAGTTGGCAGGTAGTTACTAGGGAAAAGCCTATGAATATAAGGCTATTTCTAATGTAAAGGGGGACTTTTGAAGAGAAATTATTAAAGGGGACTTATGGAAAAACATTTCAAAGACTTTTTGGTCTAACACTTTGTACATGAAGGCTTTTGAAATTGTATAATTTCACAAGGATAATAAAGAGTTCATTTGGTTTGTGTGTTCCAATGGTACTTCTAAGTTATTATTACTAATTTCTTGTATGTTAGATTTGCAATACTTCTATGTAACTGTGTAAACCATTGAAACATTTAATTGTGCAATTGATGTAATGAAGCACAATCGTTTCTTGGTATCCTTATTTGAATGTGTTTAGATAACCTATCTCTTCATGCATTGAGATCTGTGTGTTATCTTTCTTTCATCATTGTCACATGTTAAAGCATTCGTTGTGAAATTCATCATATAGGTTTAGGAACGTAGTTTCTAGAGCTCTTATCATGAAACCCCCTTTAACCTATTGATAAGTTTGTGAAATCCAAATCAATATTCATGTGTCTACTGTCAAGTTTTCAATAAATCATCTTTATTGCTAGTTTTCCTTTCTCTCCTTTTTGTACTTTCAGGTTAAAAGTAGACAAAAAATACAAAAACTCCTATCATAGTAGGGAGCTGCCCCTCTCAAACGCAACAACTTATCCAACTTTTGGAACATTTGTCACTACTCATTGGGCAAGTCACTTTGAAATATGCAGTGGCAAATCTATTTACCAATAGATTTTTGGTGACTCTACTGGGGACCTGAAGTTTTGGTGTCTTCTGTTCCTCATAAATCTACAAGTATCAAACCCAAAAAAGAAGTTGGTGACACTATCTGATAGAACATTAAAAAATGGTTTGGTATCAAAGAATGCAAAGGTGTAACTTGTAGTAATCTAAATTAGTATCTGATAGTAACAATGATGAAGAAGATTACTCTTTTTCTATGCACCCAACTTAGAAAAACTAGGTGCTTGATGAACCCAAGCAAGTGGAGTTCCTAATTTTTTTTATGGTGGCATGCAACTTTTTTTGAATCGGGTTCATCCTTCTTTTCTTCAAACACTGTAGAAGATTGAATAAAAAGATGGGAAGGAGACTCATTTTCTTGCTTGTGATCACAATTCCCTATTAGAGGAGATTCATGCACCAAAAGATAAAATAAACTGTGCCGATATATATCATTCACATGATGAGGATAGAAATGAAGAGGCAAAGGTTTCTCCTACAAATGAACCTGTATTGAATTTAACATCTTCTAATCAAAGGTTTGATAGAGACTCATTGGAACTTGCATGTACTAGAGAAGAAGAAGTTATTACATTTTCTCATGATAGGACATCTCCACTTAAGCAAGATGAAAAAGAAGAAGTGATGGAGATGGAAAAAGAAGATTGTATGGAGACATGCAATAATGAAGAAGAAATCTTTCTAGAGGATGGTACGTTCTCAGTTTATTTGGAGAATGTCACTCCACTTGTGAAAACTTCCTCTGGTTCCATAACTATAACCTCCAAGAAAGATTTCCATGACACGGTTAATGTTCAAGTACAGAAGAAATTTTGGACCAAAGTGTGAACAAAGAGCATGATGACAAGTTGTAAAATGTTTTCCTAACATGCATACAATTTGAACAAGAGGAGAATGATGATGAAATACTACCACAAGATCTCTCTCATGAGGTTTCCATCACAGATTGGCTTCTCAACGCTCTTGATGATGATTTTATTTGTGAATAAGATTTTGCCCTTTCTCCTTTATCATTTGTTGAAGTAGAATACTCAAAAATTGAAACTAAAGGTACTACTCAAGATGAAGTGTTAAGTACTCCTACTCCAAATATGTAACAAGATCATAAGGATAGTGGATGTGAATCTACGTACAAAGAGGTTAGAAATGAATTGGTTCCTGAATATCTTTGTTTAAGTGATTTCATTATACACCCCAGTCCTTTATTTTCATATAATAATGTTGAATAAGGCACCATGAGTAATAATAGTGACGAAGCAGGTTAGTGTTCTAATGTTTGTGATAATATCAAAAAATTGGAAGTATTCAAAGGATTCACAGAAAGCTACGTGTTATTTCTTCTTCATCAACTATAGGAGATAGTTTTCAAGGTGGAAAGGTGCATAATGCATATTCGTTGTTTTCTCTTCACCATCCTTCGATAAAGTGCTTCCCAAGTTACTAATGATAAAGAAGGATGTTGTTCATAAGAAATACTAGTCACTGAATACTAAGGTTCCCTCACTTATTGGTTCACATGAAGGATGTCCAATTCATGGTTCAATTTTGTTTGATTCAAGCTATCAAAAGAATCTTTAGATAGAGAAAATTTGTATGCTCAACATGACACTATAAGATATGATCAACACTACATAGGGGAATGCCAATGTGATTCAAAAGGAGTTAGATAATTATGATGCAAAATGGCTATTTGGTGTACAATTCAAGGAGTTCTCATATTTCCTATATTTAACTTTTCTCATTATTCTGATTTGGCTACTGAGTTCGTAGATGCCTCATCTATGCACATCCCTTTTTCGTATAGGTGCCTATTTTTCTCAACTTGTTAATGGTTTTGTATAACCATCTCGGAGTAGTTTTTTAGGTAGAAGTCACCTACCATGTACATAGGTTAACTAGGTGTTTTGGTTTTGTTTATCTTTTTTTAGTTTATGTTGGTTTTCCTCATTTACCTTTTCTCTATGTGTCTTTGTTGTTTTTCCTTTTGTCTTGTTTGAGTCTCCTTGTTCTCCTTGAACATCACATTATTTCCTAACTCTATAGCCCAATGGATTTAAGGCACTAAGTTATTTGAAAATTTTGGGTTCCTCACTATGTTCTTTATAGTCCTTGTCCCCAATCAAAGCCAATTGTTAGCCTTGTTTCTACCTTGCAAAATTTTAAACTTTTTTGTGTCAAAAAGATAAGTGTCATCATACGTCTAATGCCTTTGTTTAGTCTCCTTTTCATTGTAAATTGACAATATCATTTATTTTTTTGCATAAGTTGTCATACTATAAATTGTTTAAATGTTGCTTTCGATCAGGTCCATGTCGATTTCCTGCATTAATTCTAATACAGGATCATCGGTTTAGAAGAAAATCAATCATTATTTTAGTTGAGTTCCTGGAGCTGTTATTCAGTCACTAGCGATTTACAAAAACAAGTAAAAAACAAAATCTACAAAGACTAGAAAGAAATCCTTTTATGAAAATGTTTCTATGGCTATTTCACTTAATGTGGCAACTTTTTAGGCTCATACGCCTTCTGGTTTGTGAGATCTTAAAACTTCAATTTTTCATTGGGTAGTGTACGAAAACAACTAAATCATGGTTTTTATAAAGTCTGGAGAAAAATCACCTGGAAGGGAATCTCATAGTGCTATTATAAACAATGTGACAAAATTTTGTGAGAAAATAGTAACTCTATCAAAAGTTATGCCAGTTTTCCTTCTCCATTGCATATGGAGGCTTCACGAGCAAGTGATATAAATTATCATGAGGTTATAATTTTGAATAAGTTGGAAATTTTCACAAGTTATAATGAGTTGTTAAAACATGTCAAAATGTTGATAAATGAGCTACTTAGAAATTTTCACAAATTGTGGGAAGGTTAGTCAAAGCGAAAGTGAGAGGTGACTTGTAGATTTGGCTAACCTCAAAAAGAAACTTGCAAAGGGAGAAGTTAGTTATTCTAACTTATAGATTTGACAAAGTGCATGTTAACTTGTGAATTTGGCTAAGTGGAGACTATTCTTTAAAAAGAAAGTTGTTATCAGCCTACTTAGGAAAAAGTGAAAGTGGGAGGATACTTTTAGTTTTGGAAAACTGTTACACATAAAAGCTACTTACAAAAAAGTAAAAGAAGGCTGCTATTTTCAAATTTGGTGAACCCAAGCCTCACTACTCCACTTCCACCAAAATCTATTGTGTTCAAGGAAGCATTTTAAGTTTTAAACATACTATTAAAAGATTTTTCATAGTGGTAACTACAGTTAAAGAAATGATTTTTCATAATAAAGATAACAATTTTCCTCCATTTGTAAAGTGTTTTAGACCCTCTTTTATAGTTGAACTAATAAAAAATGGTTTTCCTCCTCCATAGGTCACTCCATGCATAAAGAAATGCAAAAATGTTGGTTTGAAAACACATTATGGATACTCATCTGTGTTTCATACAACATGAATCTTGCAGCAGTTAAAAAGGAAAGCATGTACAAGCTGCATGAACTATTTTCAATAGGGGCAAAACACCATCTTATGCCATTTTTCCAGTCTCCAATTTGTGATAATGGTTTGATAAAAAAAAGAAAGATACAAATATCCATCAAGTCAGAGTTGAAAATGAAATTCTGATGCATGATGTAATTGCTGCTTCTTTGCAAAAAGTAGAGAACTGTTTGGTACAATGCTCCAAAGGATATGATCTCATGGAATGGTTATAGCCACCATTTGAAACAAGTTATGAATGGAATGGGGGTTTTTGTTAGATGTTATAGGTGTATCTACTTTGGCAAACTGTATTGCAGAATATGGAAGCATGGACAAAACGTGTGAGTTGATTGATAGAATAGTTCAAGGAAATGTATGCCAAGATTATAGGTTCTACACGATACTTGGCCACCATCACTGCAATACCTATACAAAATGGAATTGTTGAAAAGGTTTTACAAACTTTTAAATAAATGCAATTGGTTGTGTAAATCCATTTCCATAAACTTTTCCAGCATCTTCGCAGCCTGTGCCTAAATGGAAACTTTGGAACAAGGATATACACAAAATAATTTTGTTGAAAAGGCTTTAGTGTTGGGGAAAAACAAAGGAATCCCAACTAAAGTGGGCAAAGATGAAAACACAAAGATGCTAAGGAGACACAAGACAAGGAGGCAGAATAATATTTTCTATTTCAATCATACACAAAAATTACATTCAAAAAAGTTTACATACAAAAATCAGAGACATAGCTCTATATTTACTTCATACGATAAATTGCCCATATTCTGGTGCAACGGAGCTTTCTATGTGCTACTATGTGTTGTTGTTACAAATTTTTGGAGCACTGGAGCTCTACAATATCCTCTGTTGCTACAGGTTCTTCTTCCTCTCTCTGTCTGCTGACTTCCCCTTCTATACTTCTTTGTTCCATCTCACGAACATTCCCTATGTCTTACACAAAACATTCTATTCTTCCTTTTTGTCTTTCTTTCCTTTCCCAAAAATTGCTGCTCATTTTGAAATTCAAGCACCAGAATTAATTTGCTGCCAGAAACATTAACTGGGACAACAAAGATGTCAAACAGGGCAAGGAGTGGGAGATGCCAATGGATCATTTATGATGGATGCATTCAATGCATTTTGTTGGGGCTCAAGATTACTTTTTCCAACATTTAGAAACTTTCAAGCAAATGCAAGCGACAGGTGTAAATCCAAATTCCACAAACCTTGCAAACCTCCTCTCAGTCTACACCAAATTGGGAGCATTGAAACCCTATGGACATCCATCAAAGAACAATAGAAAGCAAATTTATGCCAGATGTAACAATTACAAATGCAAAATGTGGAAGTGTAGACAAGGTGTCTAAAATGGTTGGGCTTAAACAACACACACTAAGCTTTGACTTGCTTAGGTGGCTAGTGGGCCCCTTCTCTTATTAACACATTAACAAAATAGAGTAAGAGAAAAGGCCCACCAGCCACCCAAGCAAGTCAAAGCTTAGTGTGTGTTGTTTAATCCCAACGGTCTAAAACAGTTTGAAGAATTTCCTCAAACAAACGTGGTATGGTGGTCTGCAATGATTGCATAAGATATATAAAAATTAAGATTCAACAAAAAGGCTTTAGAAACTTTCAAGTAAATGTAATTTGTGCAGCCATATCCCACCACCTTTGACAAGGGCATGGAAGTAGTGAACTCTGGCAAAATGCCTCAGAGAGATGTAGTCTCATGAACTGCAATATTATCATAGGATATGCTTCTTTGAGAAGGGTTTAGAAACATTCAAGTAAATGCAAGTAGTAGAACCCTCCCTATTTGTAGCTTTAGAAATAGTGTATGGATATTCATCTCATCATAATGAAGGTGAGCCTCTACTAGAGGTTGTAAATGTAAGAGCATTGGTAGACATGTATGGGTGGAAGCTTTAGCAAGACACAAGCTATTTGATGAAGTGTCCCAAGGAAACATGGTCTCATGGAGTGCCATGACCGTAGGAAATTCACAAAATGGATTCACTGAAAATACTTTAGGAACTTTGAAAGAAAATGTAATTGGCAGTTATAAAGACAAATTCCATGGTTATTGCCTTCACATTTCCCTACATGATAAAACAAGAAACTAGAACTAGGGTATGGATGTCTATCAAAGCTAAATCAAAAGTGGAATTTTGTCAAATATAATAGTTACAAATGCCTCTGTCAATCATTATTTTAATGTGGAAGAATAGAGAATGCACATGAAGTGTTTGACAGAATGTCTCAAAGAGATGTAATCTCATGGGCCGCCATGATTGTAGGGATACACACAAGAAGATTGGTTGAAAAGGCTTAGCAGATTTGTTGAAAAGAATTTAGAATTTTTCTGTTAGACTTAGGGCACACAACTTAGAGGGGGGGTGAATCAGTTGTGCAAAACTTTCTTCCAATTAAACACTTAACTCCACTTTACAATTCAAAAGTATAATAATAAATTAATCAAGGAAACACAATGCAACAAATTAAGAGTAGAAACACATCAACACATGAGACACCAAGATTTTGACGTGGAAAACCTGGTTAAGGGAAAAACCACATGGTGATTAACCCAAGATTGTATTCTCTATTAGAAGAATAGAAAGAACAAAATGGCACATGCTAATTAGGGTTCACTGCTCGAGCACACTGCTCACAAGAGGCTCACTACCTACAAGAGACACACTGTCCACAAAGAAATAGGTAACACATACATGAACTGGAGAATAGCATCTTCACCATGCTTGAATCAGTTCCATTTAAGCCCAATACTTCTGCTCTACCTTTCGCTCTCCTCCTTGCTACCACACACTCATCTCAACAAGGACACCTTTTAAATGACTTTGCAATCCCTTATTTATACAAGACATCAAGTTCAGAATGATCATCTAAGTCGGCAAACATCAACAAGAACATCTGCAAGATGTGTAATTGATCCGGTTGGCCAATCTCAAAAAGAACACCATCATCTGGAATATTTCTCAATTGCAAGCTCCAACTTCAATGCGGACCACCAACACAAACTGGACATGATCCAAAGACCTTCACAAGCTTGCCTGAATCACTAAGAAGATCCACACTTCATCTGCTTACTGAAATCCTTCTCCCCTTCACTCAGAACCTCAAGAACACAGTCTGTCATTACTGTCACAAAGGAATAGATGCTTGCAGACCTTCAAACCATGAACCAATCTAGTTAAGACTCCACAAAGTCTTCTTCAACACTTCCTCAAATCTATAGAATAGGACAGTGCAATTCTGGATCTCACCGGACTTGTCTGTATCACTCTGTCATCTCTGAACACCTACTGGAACCAGTTTTACTTGAGCAGCCACACATTTTTCAGATCTTCATGCGGACCTCTGAAATCTCTATTGAATCACCTTAAGACACACATCTACAAACCCTTTAATCCGTATCCTCTGATCCTCATCCTATCTTGGACTTTTGCCTTACTGTCATCATTGTTCTTCACTGTTCCTGATTGAGACTAATTTTCTGAATATCCTCAGCTCACAGCTCATCCAATCCTTATCATTAATGCAATAGGAGTATGTTGACATCAATGACAACACTAGTTAGGCCCATACTTGAAACAATCTCCCCCTTTGTCATTGATGGTAACATATGATGTGAAAAACTATTTTAACCATCAAGACAAGAACTTCTTCTCATAGTCACAACTCCCCTTATCAGTAACAACCATTCACATGTCTTCTCTCCCTTTACTTCTCCCCCTTTGATTAGTAACCACTTGTTTTTCACATGTCTTCTCTCCCCCTTTGACATCAATGCCAAAGGGCACATACTTGCAATTCCACCACTTCAGAATCATACATGTTGCTCCCCCTGAGTAGCAGCTCCCCATCATCACCGGAGGGGCAATAACCCCTAACTTCTCCCTGAGATACTCAAAAGAGTCCTTAGGTAGAGGTTTAGTAAAGATGTCTGCAATCTGATCCTTGGAAGGCACAAACTCCAATCTGACTTCATTCTTGTTCACTTGCTCTCTCAGAAAGTGAAACTTGATGGATATATGTTTAGTCTTTGAATGCAACACTGGATTCTTAGATATATTTATTGCACTTGAATTGTCACAAAAAATTATGATAGGCTCATCATACTCCACTCTGATGTCTCTTAACATCTGCTTCATCCACAAAACTTGAGTGCAACTACCTGCTGCTGCAATATATTATGCTTCTGTCATGGACAGAGATATTGCCTTTTGTTTCTTGCTCAGCCAAGAAACCAATCTCCTCCCCAAAAAGAATGCTTCACCACTGGTGCTCTTCCGGTCATCCACATCTCCTCCCCAATTAGCATCTGTATATGCATGAAGAGAGAAATCACGATCTCTAGGATACCACAAACCATACTCAACTGTCCCTTTTAGATATCTAAAAATCCTCTAGATTTCCATGACATGAGATTCTCTGGGATCATCCTAGAATCTACCAACAAGACCAATAGCCTGCATAATGTCTGGTCTAGTTTGAGTAAGATACAATAGTCCTCCAATCATTGACCTATACTTTTTCTGATTAGCCTTGGGAGAGTCATCATCCTTGCTCAACTTACATCTGGTTGCCATGGGAGTATTCATTGGTTTTGAATCTTCCATCCCAAATTTCTTCAACAATTCTTTCACATATTTGGTCTGAGAAATATAGATTCCTTTCTTTGTTTGAGTGATTTGTAGACCCAAGAATAAATTCATTTCACGAAGCATGGACATCTCAAACTCACTTTTCATTTGATTTGCAAAAGTTTTACACATACTTTCTCTTCCTCCAAAAATGATATCATCAATAAACACTTCAACAATCAAGATGTTTTCATGGTCAATTTTGAAATACAAATTACTATCATCAGTACCTTTGTTGAAACCAATCTTCAAAAGATGTTCGTCCAATCTTTCATACCAGACTCTTGCAGCTTGCTTCAGTCCATACAGTGCCTTCTTCAACTTGCAGACCATATCACCATGATCAGACAATTGAAGTCCATCTGGTTGCTTAATGTACACTTCTTCTTCCAAGTCACCATTTAGGAAGGTAGACTTGACATCCATCTGATACACCTTGAAATCCTTGAAGGGAGCAAATGCAAGAAATAATCTGCCTGCTTCAATTCTTGCCACCAGAGCAAAACTTTCTTCAAAATCAACTCCTTCTATTTGAGAGTAACCCTTGCAGACCAATCTGGCTTTATTTCTGATTACTTCACCAACTTCATTCAGTTTGTTCTGGAAGATCCATTTGGTTCCAATCACATTCTTGTTTCTAGGTCTGGGAACAAGATCCCAAGTGTGATTTTTCTCAATTTGCATTAGCTCTTCCTCCATTGCTTTAGTCCAGTTTTCATCATTGCAAGCTTCATTCACTGTCTTAGGTTTAATCTTTGAAATTAGACAATACTCTTCTAAATCTTGAATGATTCTCCTTGTTTGTACTCCTTTATTTTTATCACCTACGATCTGATCTTCAGAGTGGTTCAGTCTTACATATCTAGGAACTTTGGGAATTTCTTGTACCTCTGATTCTTGATCAAGCTCATTGAAACTCATTTCTTCTTCCTAGTTTACCGTATTAGTTTGAATCTAACTTACAGAGGAGGTTGGGGCTCCTTGAATCATAACACCATTTTGATCATCTTCATCATATTCATAAAACCTTGAGGGTTTCTCAATTCCCTCATCAACCTTCACATTTGTGCTTTCTATTATCTTTCTCAGTCTCTTGTTATAACACCGGTATGCTTTGCTTTGAGTAGAGTAACCCAAGAATATTCCTTCATCATTTCTAGCATCAAACTTTCCTAGATCTTCATCTCTTTTAATGTAACATTTGCTACCAAAAACTCTAAAATACCTCACAGTAGGAGTGATACCAAACCAAAGTTCATAAGGAGTCTTACCGGTATTGCTTCTGATTTGAACTCGATTGAGAGTATAGACTATAGTGCTGACAGCTTCTCTCCAATAGATCTGAGGAATATTTTCTTCCATCATCATGGTCCTAGATGCTTCCTGGATGGTCTAGTTCTTTCTCTCCACTACTCCATTCTGCTGTGGAGTCCTAGGAGTAGACAATTGTCTCTTTATTCCATGTTTCTCACAAAACTCTATGAACTCACTAGATGTGAATTCTCCACCTCTATCAGACCTCAGACATTTCAATTTTAATCCAGTTTCATTTTCTACCATAGCCTTGAATAGTTTGAATTTCTCAAGAGCCTCTGATTTCTCTTTTAGAAAGGTTACCCACATCATCCGAGAATAGTCATCAATTAGTAACATAAAGTATCTATCACATTGTACACTTCTAATTCTTGTCAGACCACAAAGATCAGTATGAACTAAGTCCAATAATCTGGTAGAAGACAGTTCCTTACTTTTGAATGTGACTCTGCTCAGCTTACCCAACTGACATTCTTTGCACAAGCTATTAGTAGGTTTCACCAATTTTGGAAGATCTCTTACAACCTGAGTATTGCTTATCTTGATTATATTATCAAAATTCACATGATACATCCTTCTATGCCATAACCAACTCTGATAATCTTGAACAAATAAGCAATTTTTGCCAGTACCAACGAAGTGGAAGATATTACCTTTAGTTTGAGTACCGGATGCAATCTCTGTTCTGGAACTTTCAAAGATCTTGCATTTTCCATTCTTGAATCGGAGATCATAGCCTTTGTCCACCAATTGTCCAACACTGAGAAGATTGTGCTTCAAGCCTTCAACATATAGTACATTGCCAGTTTTGTTCCTTCCATCAAAAGAAATAGTTCCTCTTCCTCTGATTCTACTAGCAGAATTATCACCAAACTTTACCACTCCTCCTTCATACCTTTCCAAATCTATGAATTTGTTTTTGTCACCTATCATATGGTGAGAGCATCCACTGTCAATGACCCAGTCATCCTTTTGTTCAACTTGGGCAGCCAGAGCTCTTTCTACAACTTTATGATTGACAGATACAGAGGATATTGGCTCTTCTTTCTTGATGGCAATAAACACCCATTCACTTCCGTATTTGTTTCATGTCTCTGATTCATCATCTGTTACTCCTTCATTATCATCTTCTTCATGAACATAGTAACAATTCTTTTGGAACCTTGATCTATTAAGTTTTGGCCTTGAAAATCTTTCCAGACACCTTGAGGAAAAATAACCAATCTTATTGCAGTTAAAACACTTAAAAGGTAATTTTTATTCATACTTACCAGATCCTCTTGGCAATCTTTTTGCAATAAGGGCTTCAAGTTGAGTAGTTTCTACTTCTTCTTCTTCCAAGTCTTTTCTTGCTTTTTCATACCATGATAGTTTCCTTGAAGAGTTCTCTCCTAGATCAAACCTTTGTTTACCTTTAACAGAGGCACTGGCTTTGAATGCAGATTCAGTCTTGGGGGGGTCATCTCCAAACTCTATTATTTCAAATGCAGCCAATTTGCCAGCCAATTGATCTCTTGTGATAGTTGTATGGGCTCTAAATTTTTCAATGGCAGCAACCTTGATTTTGTAAGAAGCAGGTAGGGATCTGAGAATTTTGCCAACAATCTCATTTTCATCCAGGACTCCACCAGCATTTCTAATTCCACAAACAATCTCATTTAGTCTTGGCATAAAAGAAGTAATATTTTCATCATCTCTCATCTTCAGATTTTCAAATTTCCCTTTGAGACTCTATAACCTTGCACATTTAACATACTTGTCTCCTTCATGCAAAAGTTCTAGTTTTTACCAAATCTCAAAAGTAGTTGGTAGGTCAATAAAATTTGAGAGCTTTGAATCAGATAATGTGCTTAGAAGAGCCTCTATAGTCCATAAATTATTTCCAGCATCTGTGATTTCATTTTGAGTTTTCAGACCACCCTATGGAGGTCTATGCTGTGTTGTAGCCATGGTCCAGTATGCCATTCCCATACATTGCAAGTGACATTTCATCCGACCTTTCCAAAGATTAAAATTGGTTCCATCAAACTTCAGACTATCCTTCTTGTAAGACGACATCCTGGATCTCATCAAGTGGTTAAGCTCCTTTTAGAGGAACTTGGCTCTGATACCAATTGTTAGACTTAGGGCACACAACTAAGAGGGGGGGTGAATCAGTTGTACAAAACTTTCTTCTAATTAAACACTTAACTCCACTTTGCAATTCAACAATATAATAATAAATTAATCAAGGAAACACAATGCAACAAATTAAGAGCAGAAACACATCAACACATGAGACACCAAGATTTTGACGTGGAAAACCTGGTTAAGGGAAAAACCACAGGGTGATTAACCCAAGATTGTATTCTCTGTTAGAAGAATAGAAAGAACAAAATGGCACATGCCAATTAGGGTACACTACCTAAGCACACTTCTCACAAGAGGCTCACTGCTAACAAGAGACACACTGTCTACAAAGAAATAGGTATCACATACATGAACTAGAGAATAGCATCTTCACCATGCTTGAATACTTCTACTCTGCCTTTCGCTCTCCTCCTTGCTACCACACACTCATCTCAACAAGGACACCTTTGAAATGACTTTGTAATCCCTTATTTATACAAGACATCAACTTCAGAATGATCATCTAAGTCAGCAAACATCAACAAGAACATCCGCAAGATGTGTAATTAATCTGATCAGCCAATCTCAAAAAGAACACCATCATCCAGAAGATTTCTCAATTGCGAGCTCTAACTTCAATGTGGACCACCAACATGAACTGGACATGATCCAAAGACCTTCACAAGCTTTCCTGAATCACTAAGAACATCCACACTTCATCTGCTTACTGAAATCCTTCTCCCCTTCATCTGGAACCTCAAGAACACATTATGTCATTATTGTCACAAAAGAGTAGATGCTTGCGGACCTTCAAACCATGAACCAATCTAGTTGACACTCCACAAAGACTTCTTCAACACTTCCTCAAATCTACAGAACATGACAATGCAATTCTAGATCTCACCGGACCTGTCTGTATCACTCTGTCATCTCTGAACACCTACCAGAACCAGTTTTACTTTAGCGGCCACACCTTCTTTAGATCTTCATGCGGACCTCCAAAATCTCTATTGGATCACCTTAAGACACACATCTACAAACCTTTTAATCCACATCCTCTGATCCTCATCCTATCTTGGACTTTTGCCTTACTATCATCAGTGTTCTTTACTGTTCCTGATTGAGACTAATTTTCTCAATATCCTCAGCTCACAGCTCATCCAATCCTTATCATTAATGCAACAGGAGTATGTTGACATCAATGACAACACCAATTAGGCCCATACTTGCAACATTTTCAAGCAAATGCAATGTGCAAGTTTGATGTTAGCATCAATTTCTCTTTGTGAATGACAGATGTGATTTCCTGCAATAAGCTAACTAAGCATAACAGTTAGTTTCCTTGCTTTTAATCAGTGATTTTTCATGAAAACTGAAGCAAACAATAGCTTTCTTTCTTTTCTCCACCTATCCCTGATTTTCCTCCTAGGATTCTTCTCCTACGGTGGTTATTAAATCGATAAATCTATGCATTTGTCATGTGAATAACAAGAAGTTGGTTAATGCAAATTTGTTCATATGTTCTTGATTTTTATCTCTGTAGATATAAAGAACTCTACATGGTATCAGAGCTTAAGGGAGCTAGGAAGAAGGAGAACGATTTTTTTAACAAGTACTAAAGATTACATATGTTGAAAAAGAGTGGAATTTTCAGCCTCTACAAATCTCACACCATATAACTATTTTGAATAGAAGCCAAAGATTTTGCTTTAGCTTAGAAGTAGAGGCATGTATCAAATATTCATGGAAATAGAGGTTGAACCAAATTCTGTAGTTGAAAAATCCAAATATTTCAACCTTATGGAAAAGGCCTTCGGTCTCCTATGCTTACCCATGTCTCAAGAATTGTTGTTTCATGTAGAAACATGCACAACTTCAAACAAGGTTTGGACTACATTGGAGACTCTTTTTGGGAAGCAAGATGAGATGTGGGGTCACATCCTTGAAAATGAGCTCAGCTCATTAGATCCAAGTAGTTTTGAAAACATTCAGGACTTCTTCACGAAGTTTAAGGCTTTATTACTCCAGTTGAAAGGATGTGGAACTGACAAATCCCAGCAAGAAATAAATTAATTCTTGCTATTCTATCAAAATTGGGTCCAGAGTATGATGTATTTGTCTCCACTTTTTACACAATTAGGCTTACAACAGGATCTACTTGGAAGATGCCCACACTCGATGCTTTCATTAAGTCTTTGATACATGAGTAGGATAAGCTCATTATGATGGTTACTTTGAAAAATTCCAAAGCTCATGCACTTTTTGTACATGCAAGTGGGAAGAACAATTTGAAGGAAAATCAGTAATCCAAAGGCAAAGGGAAGAAGGAACCCAATCTAAGAAAAGAAGGCAATCCCAAACCTTCATATGAAGCTGCCATCTTGAAGGAAAAGAAGGACAATAAGGGCAAATCAGAGTGCAGCTATTACAACTGTGGTTAGCATCCAGAATCATCATGCATGAAGAAGAACATTGACCTCATGGTGCAAACACTTCAGCAGAATAACCTTGGTAACTATATTCCAGAAAGTGCCAAGAAGAAGGAAGAAAAAGCACCAAAAACAAGAGGTAATGCACATACATTAATTGATATTCATTCTTCTCCAGATGAATGGATCATAGACTCCAGAGGTTCACATCACATGGCAGCCACAAATGATGCTCTCTCATCTTTAAAACCATATGTTGGTCCTTCTATTTTTGTGGGAGATGACTCTCCAGTAGAAGCAATTGGAGTAGGGAGGGTAGAGCTTGGAAATGGAAGTTTTGAGAATGTCTTGCACATTCCAAAACTTTCTATCAATCTTCTCTCTATTTATCAAATGACACATACTGGCACTAGAAGGAGAGTTGAATTTACCCCTGATTCGGTGACCATATTTGACATGCAAGACAACTCCAAAATCATTGTTGGTAAGGCAAATCATCAATCTCATTTGTACACTTTTTCTATTTTTGATGCTAAATCAGATTCTACTTTACTACTAACACATGCAATTGATGAAAGTAGAATTTGGCATGAAAGATTTAGTCATTTAAACTTTAGATACATGTAGCAACTTAACAAACAGGGAATGGTAAAAGATTTGCCAGCCATAGAATTTTCTGATGGAATTTGTGAAGGATGTACTCTTGGAAAGAATCCACAAGAAAAGTTTCCAAAGGGGACTGTATAGAGAGCCTCTTCTCCTTTAGAGCTTGTTCACAATGATCTTATGGTTCCATTTCCTAAACCTTCCATGAGCAAATCCAAATATGTGTTAACATTCATTAATGATTGCACAAGATACACATGGGTGTATTTCCTCAAATTCAAATCTAAGGTGTTTGAGAATCTCAAGATTTTCAAACTCTATGCAGAGAAGCAGTCCGGGAAAATGATCAAGATCCTCCACATAGATAATGGGTGGAAGTATGTCAACAATGATGTCCAACATCTTTGTGATGAAATAGGAATACAATTACAAAACACAGTTCCATACACTCCATAGCAGAATGGGGTAGCTAAGAGGAAGAACTGATCTTTGAAAGAGATGACTAGTTGCATGTTGCATGCCAGCTCCCTTCCCTCCAAATTGTGGGCTGAAGCAATCAACTGTGCTTCATACATACAAAACATATCTCCTCACAAATCTTTCATAGGACAAACACCTTTTGAAGGATGGAGAGGCATGCAACCGGAAGTCACACATTTCTTCATCTTTGAATCATGTGCATGGGCACGTATTCCTGTAGACAAGAGGAAGGTTTTAGAGCCTTAAAGAAAATAATGCATCTTGTTGGATATCCAGATAGTGTAAAGGCATACAGACTACTATATATTTCCACAAAAACACTCTTCATTGAGAGGAGTATCTACTTTGATGAAAGTCGTCCACATGCATCTCAAGAACAACATGCCACCACCTCTATGCTTCCTCCTCTTACAGATCTTAGAGATACTCCATGTAATCATTCTAATCTTATTTCAGATATTTATGAATCTAATTCAGAGGAACATTAGCATGCATGTGCTGATCCACAACCAATCCTTGATTTGGATTCTAGTGATGATTCATTATCCCCTATGGAAAATCAAAGAACAAGGAGCTTAGATGATATATATGAAGTCCCTATGCACTCTCAGCTACTGAGCCCATCATGCATAAGCTGTAGGGAATCCTCTTTGGGAAGTAGCCATGGATAAGGAGTACAACTCCCTCATTGCAAACCAAACTTGGGATTTGGTTCTACTTCCTTCCAATTGCAAGCTTGTCAAATGTATGTGGGTCTAGAGGACAAAGAAATTAGTAGATACACATGTGAGTAGATACAAAGCATAGTTGGTTGCCAAAGGTTTTCAGAAAGTTCATGGCATTGACTATGATGAGTGTTACATCCCTCTTTTTGGAAACAATTATGCTATTTACTTTCTTGCAAATTTCAGTAATTTAATATGTTGTGCACGACATGGAAACTGACGATTTATTTTACAAAGTTGTTATATGAAATTTTGGAATCTATTGATTACGATCCATGTGATATTGTAGACTAAATGTCCTTTATGTTAAGTGAAATGATGTTTTGGATATATTATGATGTGATTTGGAATATAGGTGCTTTGACCACAAAATTGTATGTGAGACTGTCGTTGCAGGAACAGGTGGACCGTGTTCGACAGGAAGAGAAAGTATCTTTGAGAGAGAGTATAGACTCTAGAAATTAACCATGGGTGTTTGTTAATGACAACGCCAAATAGGTAGATAACCTTGAAGCCATTATTTTAGTCTTGTATTTCGACTGGGATAGTTAAGACTAGATGTCGACGTCGGAAAATAAGGTGTAACACCCTTCTCGTAAGTCATCATATAGAATCTTGGAGTCGTCAATGTCGTCGTAAGTCCACCATAGCAAGTCAACTTATTTAGACATTTATTATTTTCATTTATAAGTATTTAATGAACCAACTTGTGGTGGAATCATGAATCACGTCTCGTAGCCAAAAGATGCGAGAAGTCAGCTTTGTGCGTCTAACGATGTAGGAAACTTGTTTGCGTTACGATCAATCTGTCGTGATTGTCGTAAAATGCGTCAAACTTGTGTTGTGAATTATTCTTTCTAAAATCAATGAATGTTGAATTTGAAGCCATAGTGTGTAATAATTTGTTTTGGTCGTTGTTTAGTAGGAGTCTTTTCTTCTAGCTTTGACCGTGAGTTGTTGTCAATCTAACCTTGAGTTTTCTTAATAAGATGGTCTTTGTCTCTTTTTCCTTTTCGACCAAAATGATGCTCTAGCCATTTCCTAACCACCGCCATGCCGAGCTTAACTCCATAATACATCTTTTAGTGGTTTTTGATTGAATTAGATGCCTTGGTATTTGAGTGAAGGCAGGGTTGCTATATCCACTTGCAAGCCACTTCGCCATAGAAGCCACCACCTTTTTAATGGTCGTGATAAGTGGGAAGTCAGGTTTAAAATCAGTTATGTCGACCTCCTTGAGTTTAGGCATGTCTCGGTAGCCATTAAATACCTTAACTTCCTTCACCATGGTACGAGAGGGAGGAAGTTGGGCAGTTGTGTTTGGGAGTAACTGCAAATTGATTGCAGATGCTCCTTCTTCGTGGGTAGTGCAAAAACATAGGTGTTGCTATTGTTTAAAGGCTAACAGACCGTAGTTTTAGAGGAATTTCCTCCTTCTCAGAGCACGGTAGAGAGTGATGGGATAGAGATTTTAGTAAACGGAAGAGAGGGGATGGTTTTAAGAAGTTGGGGAGCGAGAGTAAAAGGGAGATATTCCATCGTGAGTGGGAGAAAAACCCGGAGGTGGCTGTCACTGTATGGAAAGAAGAGCTGCGAAGAGTGATGGGGGAGATAGAGAGAGTGGTGGAGAATGCAGTGGAAGCTGTCTATTTTCCTTCGACGTGGGCGATAGGTGGCAGTGTGAGGAGTTTGAGAAAAGAAAGAGAGTTGGAATAGATATTCCATCATCGGGGAAGAGGAATAGAGGGTAGTATGTCATTGTTTAGAGTGGGAACAGCAGAAATATCCGTGGAATCCTCTTCGTCATGGTTGGCAGCGAGGTCTATCATCCAAGAGAGAAACTCTACAAGTATATCGCCAGGTTCTATCCTTTTCCTCTGCGCAGTCTATGCGCTTTGTGTGATTCTTGCAATGTAGAGATTAATGCAGATAACATTTTTCTTCTATAAGCTTTGGGTGAGGGTTGTCCTCAATGCGAATGATAGTTTCTGAGTAAGAATCAATCGGCCCTACGCCACTGTGTAGGAGTATTCACTCAGTTTGACACCTGTTCTGACGTAGGTTGAATGCATTGTATAGCCTATGGTTTTGTTATTATTGGCTGTGTATGTATTGTGTTCCACATTATAGAAGTTATTGAAAACAATGTGTTCTTCAGTATATAACGAATGGAGTTTGACTACTCAGAGTTTGTAATCTTAGCCCATCATGAACACTGCCCTTGCAATGATGGAAACTAGGTTTACATTTGTAAACACCACGGTAGCTGCATGTAGGAAGTAAGACGAGAACAATAATCAGAAAATGAAGGATAACTTTGTGGTATTTTGGTGCAAACCTAAAGCTATATGCTTGCTGTGAGAACGTCCTCGTATGCATGTTATTGTAATGGTCGTAATGTAAACCACAACCTATTACTGAAATGCATTGCTTTCATTTACCTTTGGCAAGCATTTTACATGACTGTGTTTCTATCTTGGAAATGTCTCTGAATATTTGAAATATTTCCTCTCTTTGTTTGATGCTTGATGTCCACACTCGACAACTTTTATGGCATAGGAAACCCGAAAACAAGACATTGAATGTCGACAAATGGTTTTATCTAATTTCTTATTCAGATTAGATTTTCAAATAAAGGTCGACATATAAGCTTGATCGTCTCTAGTGTCATAGAGAGATTCCAAGTCCTTTATTAACCTTATTATTTAATTCTTGCCTCATTGAACCTCGTAAAACTATTTATTTTGGTAAGAGGTGTGAAGTTGTAGGTTAAGTAGTTATTCTCGGTTAAAAGCCGTCATGGGTTGGTAATAAACAATAGGGTGGGAAAAACCCATATTTGAGTCTAGATTACGTTGCATGCAATGATTCTAGTATAGTTTTATTTTGTAGACCTTATGAGTCTAAAATCCTAAAATTTTGGGATAATGGGAAGTTGTTTTAGATACTTGAGTATGTTGTACAAACATGGGAATCGAGTAAACAAGTATGAAACCACTTAGGAGAGGGTGTTATTAAACAATGTTTTTACATGAAAATGGGATTATGAAACTATGAACTCGGGATTAGAGTAAATGTTGCGCCATGCACTAATACAGGAGAAAATCCTAAACCCTTGAGGTCATCAAGGTCATCTATTTGTTCAAACTTTACAAATAGGAAACTGTAGGATTTCGATCAATTCAAGTCGAGTAGGGTGGGTGAACTAAGTACATGTGTTCTTAGAACGCTATTTAAAAACAAATCCTTTGGCCAAGGTGGTGTACTGTCCTCAAGTGCATCGAACGTTCACTGTAACTGGATGGCGTTTCTTGTGGAGAGTCGTGCATGACTGGAGGGTATCTAGGGATCTACACGATAACAAGACACGTAAGTTACAACACCAGAGCTCAGATGGCAAACACCGATGGTTATCCTAAGTCTATCCTCTTGAGTAGGGTAGGGCCACTTCCAGTTAGGAAGGAGTGCGGGAGACCGACGGTCTGTGGTTGGATGTTAAGCTCCTTGAAGATACTTTCTCTTCCAAATACCGAGGATTGCCGAGTCTTGAATGTGATGAGTCGACAATCGAGATGCATGTTAATGGTATGTTTCCAATATTTATTTGTTTCAAGAAAATTTCAAATTGTTAGAAAACAAAATGTTTAATGTATATCATTTCTTTCAGTTTTATGAAAATGAGATCATGTTTATGATAAAATGAAAAATGTTGTATTGGGTTATAGATAAGTTTCTTTTGTATTTGATTACCTAGAAAAAAAAAAAAAATTACCGTTGTGAAAACCTAGTTTTTCTTATCATTTCGGATTTGGATGTTATAATGAGACTTTTGCTCCAGTGGCAAAAATGGACTCCATTCGGTTGGCTCTTTCCATTGCAACATCAAGAAGGTGGGAGGTTCATCACATGGATGTCAAGAATGCATTTCTTCACAATGATCTCGAGGAGGAGATCTACATGGAGCAGCCACAAGGGTATGCACAAAATTCCTTATTGGTATGTACACTCAAGAAGTCACTCTATGGCCTCAAGCAGGTACCTAGAGCTTAGTATGCTAAAATAGATCCTTATCTTCTGTCTTGAGATTTCATGCGATGCAAATCTGATCCAAATGTTTATATGCTAAGAACATCTAACTCTTTGTTGCTCATAGTACTCTATGTAGATGATATACTAATAATAGGTGATTCACCCACAACTATTGTTGTAATTAAAACTGCTTTGCATGATAGATTTTCTATGATAGACATGGGTCTCCTACATTTTTTCTTGGCCTTGAAATTAGCCAAAATCAATCAAGAATCATAGTTACTCAATCCAAGTATGCACGAGATCTCTTGGTTCAGTTTCACATGACTAACTGCAAGTCACCTGCCACACCTTTCCTATCAGGGGTCAAGCTTGAGGATGGCGAGGATACACCATTGGTTGATTGCACACACTACCATGAGCTTGTGGGGAGCCTTCTTTATCTCACTCACTCTTGTCCAAATCTCTCATATGCAGTGGGAGTTGTTTCTAGGTACATGCAAGAGCTGCATGAGTTACATTTGAAGGTTGCCAAGCATATAGTTTGCTATGTCCAGGGAACCATTTGCTATGGGATTCATTATTTAGGAAGTTGTGTTTTAGATCTCATTGGCTACACTGATTCTGACTGGGTTGGTGATAACATTGATCACAAGTCCACTTTATGACATGTTCTTAGTTTGGGATCAGGCCCCATTTGTTGGTCAATTAAGAAGCAATCTACCATTGCTTTATCATCAATAGAGGCTGAAAATAGAGGTGTAGTCAACATTACCATTCAAGCCATTTGGCTGTAATACTTCCTAACTGAGCTTGGTATCATCTTTCTTCATCTAACCATCATTTGGTGTGACAATCAGAGTACATTGAAGGTTTGCAAAGATCACATACAACAAAAGTGGACCAAACACATCGAGATCCACATGCACTTCATCTATGAATTGATACATGATGGAGTCATCAATTTGCAGTACTGGGCCACTTCTAAATAGATTGCTGAAATCTTCATGAAGACATTCACAGAGAAAAAGTTTCATTTTCTATGAGACCTTCTTGGGGTGAAGAACACTACAACATAGTAGCTGCCATGCACAATTAGTGTACTTTTTGAGGGGGGTTTTGTTCCCATAGGGTTTTCCCTCTTTCCTCTTTTTTTTTATCTCCTTAGTTAGACTTAAGGGGGGTGTTAGTGTGAATTTCTCTCTTTAACAATAAGCTAACTAATGAGTTAACTAAAGTAGTTCATGCAACATTAGTTGCTCTCTTTTTCACTGCCTTCCTTTCCCTTCATGCAAATAAGATAACGGTGATACATTAGTTCTAATCTCTATTTTCACTACCTCTTTCACCACATTTATTTTCTACAACTATTTTGTTTTTGTAACAATTGTTAACACTTTTTTCAATTTAGGAAAAATAAAATTCAAGATTGTTAAAAAAAAAGAGTTTGACTACTCCAAAAAGGTTGAACGCTACCACAAAGATCTTCATGGTTTAGCAAATGAGGGTGTAATGCTACTAGTTTTCATTGCCACAAATAGTAGAAACCCAATGCCACAAGATGCCCTAGGCCCTACAGAAACCGTTGAGGGAGTTTGAAATGCTGGCCAACGAATTTCACATGTTGCCAGCAAGGGAGAACACCAGATATCAAGTAGACCGTGCCCAACAAGGAGAATGACACCTAACAAGAGAACACATATTTTGAAGGTCAGGGACTACCGTTAGAGAGCCAAAACTGGGCCAAAGGAACCAAAGTCTCGTAAATAGGGGCCCAATCTATAGATAAGTGCTTGGAATTTGTAGCAAGGCCTGTAGAGGGGCTATAAAGGCCAAAGCGTGCTCTGTTTGAAAGGGGTCGTGTTCATCCATTTATGGTCACATATCATTAATCTTGTAGGCCATGTCTGGAGCAGGCTGATTTGTTCAAATATTTTATCTCTTTTCTGACATATTTTAAATCTCTGCATCTATATTTTTGAAATTTTGAAGGCTCAATTTTGTGTTCAAGGGGGGGAGGGCAAAAATTTTGATCGCAGGCTGGGTGTTTGTCAAGTACATGCTATGATTTTCATTAGATATCTAGTGATTTCTATTGTTAGCAGCTACACGAGGTAAAGGAGGTGTGTCAATTGGGAGTCTTCATAACCTAGAGTTTGAAATCTACCACATGGAGATTGCAATATGTGATGTGCTAAAAAAATTCTCTTTGCAGGTACTAAAGATTTGATCTCTTCATTGAAGGAGTCGATTTGTTGCATGTGAAGAAATTTCTTTTTATGCTTTTTGCATTCATTCTTGGGGATTATACATTTACTTTGTAATCACGAACTAAGATAAAGTTCCATTTAGGGGATTAATCATGTCTCTTAAACACCATTTTCATCATTCAGTTGTTAGGCTAGCTTCAGAGAATTTTTCATCTTGGAAATAAGGGATAAAGAATCACTGCCTTGAGCAGGATCTACTACCCTATCTCCTCAAACTCGTTCCTAAGCCAAGTGACTATGATGAAAAGAATGCATGGTTTAATAATAATGACATAGTCTATGGACTAATATGTCTTACTATTTCTGAGGATACTCTACATCACATAGAGCACACTGAGTGCCCTTCTACTACTTGGATCATCATCCAACAGTTGTATGGAGACATTGAATCTTATCTGAAAGTGATGTTTTCTTGGAAAACTGGGATATTGATGATATTGAGACTTATGTTGCCTCATCTAATGTGAACACATATAGTATGGATGATCAGTTCATTGATACCCCATCAACAATACCTATTGCAGATCTAGATTCTAGATATGCTTCTTTGAGAACCTCTAGTGATTCAATGCAGTAAGATCATTTATGTCTTTTGGATTTTGTCCATTGGGACCTCATTCTACTAGACATTTCTTTTTTATTTGTAGAGTCTGTCATTTTAGATCTAGATGACACTATTGAGGACATATGTCTTCTCTTTGAGGACCACTCTTTTGTCCTTGCATCTATTGCTACTTCTAAGTTCTCTGTTGCTTCTTTGAAAGCTTCAAATGGCTTCTTGCAGTAGGGTATCCATAGTCTTCCTAATTTAACTTTCTGGGATGATCTCTTAATAGGAGTTTCAAACTTGTTTATGGAAACTCACATTTCATATTTGGAGGACACATTTAAGGAGTTATCTCTCCTCTTTGTAGACAACCACATCAACATTGTTGGCCCACCATCTTCACCGCCTTTGCATCTTTCTCTATATCAGTCTTCATAGGATCTTGGATCGCCATCATTGCTTTTTGACATGTGGACATGTGAGTAGTTTTCAGAGGCACACATCATCTGGAGTTGTATTCCAGTATCACCCATCTTTTTGGATTGGCTTCCCCAATCACAAGTGGATTCTTTTCTTCCTAAGGGGAGAAATGTTGTTTGTAGGCAGTGGATCATATTATGTCTTCAGGCATTCATCATTGGCATGGGAGCTCTTTCATTATGGGGGGATTCATGTCTTCTTTTCTTATATTCTATCTATATTTGTGGGGTAATTTTATATGTACATGGGTACCTAAAATGGCCTTGATGCTAGGACCCATCTTTGTTGGCTATATTGGCTTTTGTCTCCTTAGTCAGATTTAAAGGGGGGGTTTTGTTCCCATAGGATTTTTCCTCTTTCCTCTCTTTAGGATTTTGTCTCCTCAGTTAGACTTAAGGGGGGGTGTTAGTATCAATTTCTCTCCGTGAATGACGGATGTGATTTCCTGCAATAAGCTAACTAAGCACAACATTTAGTTTCCTTGCTTTTAATTAGTGATTTTCATGCAAACTAAAGCAAACAATAGTTTTCTTTCTTTTCTCCATCTATCCTTGATTTTCCTCCTAGGATTCTTCTCCTATGGTGGTTATTAAATCTGTAAATCTATGCATTTGTCATGTGAATAACAAGAAGTCAGTTAAGGCAAATTTGTTCATCTGTGCTTGATTTTTATCTCTGTAGATATGAAGAAATCTGATTTGAAGACAACATGTAACTGTCTGGCAAATAATGCATGCAAAATTCACAAGCATACAATAAGCATATGAACTTTTTGACAAAACGACTCAAAGAAATTTAGTTTTGTGGGATGTGTGAGCATATAATACACATAATATTGATTTAATGAAAATATTTTAACATCTTTTGAGGGAATTCTTGGCACAAATGATGCCACATTCCATAGCCTCCACCATTATTCTCCCAGCATGCACCCTGCATAGCCTTTGACAAAAGAACAATGTATTAATGGAGCTGTTAAAATGGTTTTAAAAGATATCAAACAAGTGGTTTTGGCAAGTGTAGACTCACATTCTACAATCGTTACCAACATTCTCATGGACTATGTCAAAATGGGAGTTCATTAACACATCAATGAAAATGGTTTTTGTTAGTTATTTATAGCTGCAACCACCCTTTCCTATGGCATGAATGAGGAGGAGCCTGTTTGGTTTCTATTTTTGATCTCAGTGGAGGCACATTTGATGTTTCTATCTTAGAAATCTCTAGTGGCGTGTTCGAAGTCAAGACCACAAATCGGATCAGATAACATTGCAAAGGCTACGTGGAGCTATCACCTCTTCTCAGATAGAGATTAATCTACCTTTTATCATGACAAATGCATCTGGTGCTAAGCATGAACATCACAATAACTTGATCAAAATTTAAAAAAAGATATAGGGACTTTGACATCTGAGTCCATGGACTTCTTTGAGAAGCATTCACATTGTTTTACGAAATGTAATGAATAGATTCCCAACTCAGTCACTTTACTTTCTCCACTATTCCCTCTGTATGTGGCAATGAGGCATCTTAAAAATATGATGTGAATTGAGATGAGCAAACTGTTTGATAAGATGACACAATAAGATGTGATCTCTTGCTTCGCACGAGTTACTAGACATGCACAAAATGGACTCATTTAAGAGGATATGGAAGTTTTTAGACAAATGCAATTAGAAGGCATAAAATCATACTCAGTGATGTTTGCTAGTGTCCTCCAAATGTTCACTAAAATGGGTGCTTTGGAATAGGGTACATAGATTAGTCAAAATAAAATAAAATAATGGAAAGTGGATTTTTATCAAATGTTGTTGATACTTTGATAGACATGTATGCAAATTTTTATTATAGACAAAGAATGAGATGGTAGTGGATGGAAATGGCATCTTATGTTTGCAATTAGAGTAGTATAATATACAACATTATTCAGTCTATGCCTATTATGCTGATGTTGTTAGTGAAAGACATGTTATTTTCACACTTCATATTTTGTATACACAAACACAAGAGTCTAAGATTCAGGCATTCAAAAGATTTGTCAAGGTCTGATGAAGTTTGGTTACCAAAGTGGAATAGGAGAAGATAGAAAGAGCTTAGTGAAATTCACAGCTTGAAAGTCATAAGTTCTAGTTACTTTTTGAAAAAGTGACTTAAGTGATTTTTTGTAACCAAGAGTTAGAAAGTGAACCTTACTTCTAGAAAAGTGATTAAAAAGGTAACCAAAAATAAGGTTTATTAAATTTCAAAAAGGTGGTTACGAGGTAGTTGTCGGGTAGTTACTAGGGAAAAAGCCTATAAATACAAGGCTATTTCAGATGTAAAGGGGGACTTATGGAAAAATGTTTCAAAGACTTTTTGGTCTAACACTTTGTACATGAAGGCTTTTGAAATTGTATAATTTCACAATGATAATAAAGAGTGCATTTGGTTTGTGTGTTCCAATGGTACTTCTGAGTTATTGTTACTAATTTCTCATATGTTAGATTAGTAATACTTTTGTGCCACTATGTAAATCATAGGTCATCCACTAAAACATTTAATTGTGCAATTGATATAATGAATCACAACCATTTTTTGGTATCTTATTTTGAATGTGTTCAAATAACCTATCTCTTCGTGTGTTGAGATCTATTTGTTATCTTTCTTTCATCATTGTCACATGTTAAAGCATTCGTTGTGGAATTCATCATATAGGTTTAGGAACATAGTTTCTGGAACTCTTATGGTGAAACCCCCTTTACCCTGTTGATAAGTTTGTGAAATCCAAACAAGTATTCATGTGTCTACTATTAGGGTTTCAGTAAATCATCTTTATTGTTAGCTTTCCTTTCTCTCCTTTTTGTACTTTTAGGTTAAAAGTACACAAAAGCTACAAAACCCCTATCATATGAGGGAGTTGCCCCTCTCAAACGTAGAGGAAAGCTGTTAGTCCAGTAACAACTTATCCAACTGTTAGAACATTTGTCATTGCCCATTGGGTGAGTCACATTAAAATCTATAGTGACAAATCTATTCACCAACATAGTTTAAACATCAAATCATTTGAACCAAGAGAAGAAGGACAAAAAGTAAAACATGCAACACACAAAGAAACCAAGATTTTTATGTGGAAAATCCAATGAGGAAAAACAACGGTGAGGATTGACTCATAATATACGAAGCTCACTACTATAAAAGATTACAACTTTGTTGTAGGGCTACAACCTAAGGAAGCTTCTACTCCTTGTTAGACTTGCAGACTAAGCCTACAACCTTAGGGCAGGATACAAGGACCTGCTGAAAAGACTCATTGTCTGATAGAAGGATACATGAGATTTACAATGAAAACATATACATGAAGTTCTACTGTAAACAAGGCATCTGTCATATGCTGATGTTGTAGTCCCTGATTTCACACAATTACCTGATCACTCTGACTTTGCATACTTCATGCTTCACATATTCCTCAATCTTTGCTCTCTTACACTTCACAAATAGTTTTGTTCTTCTATGAATAACCTTCGTAACAATTCAAAACTTCAATTAGATCATCATTAAGATGACCTTTAGATGAAACATGTGATATTATATAGGTCAGGTCAAAACAAATACAATATGAGTTGTGGATCACTATACACGGTCTAACAAGGCAAAATACATCACAACATATCCTTCAAGGCAAAGTTAATTAATCAGGATCAACTACAAATGAAGGGAACTAGACTGTCATCCTAGACAACATTAACAATGCCCACTATTTATCTTCACACCACTGGGGAAAGACCAAAAAGATCATGCAGACCAAAAAGTAAGAAATATACTTTATCAATAACATCCTTACAATCTTCTCCTAAAGTATCTAATTATTATATGCTACCACAAAAAGAGAAACATATTGAACCACTGAAAATAGAGCATCCCTGACTGATTGTGACACATAAAAAATTAGGATATTGCATTGCAGACCAATAACACATTTGAAACTCTTATGAATGAACTCATGCATCATTTTGAATATATCTCCAAAATTGTATGACCATATCTAACACTTTGGAGGAATGCAAAGCATTCCAACTATCTTTTATTCTTGCTTTACTCTGCTAGAGCACAAGCCAAAACTTTGTCACTTATAACTTTTACTGCAGAAGGTCTCATGACTTGAAATCTTGGATATAATGTCTTCACATGTCAACCGACATATATTTTGAACCGCAAGACTAAATTTTACTCTATGGAGGAATGCGGACCTAAACACTATGACTCTGCCTTAGAGTATACACTGTAAATGCCTTAGCAAAACTTTTGCAACTTATCTCTAAGTGCGATACACCATACTAGTGAAATATCAATGTAGGGATACTGGAAACATATTGAAACAAGTATAGTTACCTCCACATCATACTTAGACATCATACTGATAACCATTATTCCTCATACTTGGACAATTTCTCTTCATCTACTAGGTCTTCTAGACTAACCTGCCTTAGGCATGCTGACCCCATGTCTCTGTGTCAAACTATCTCTCTCTAATCTTTTAGTTTCCATCAACAATCAGACTCTTCAACTTCTATACAAAACTCTATACAAGCCTATCCTCAAGTTGACACACATTGAGTTGACATCAATGACAACACATATTGCCAACACTCTTAACTACATCCCAATGATACTATCTAGGATTAGACAAAAAATTGCTCAACACTCCTATTACTTGAGAAATATCTAGTCTAGTATAGATCATAGTATAAATCAAAATCCCAATTACATTAGGATAAGGAACACACTCCATCTCCTCCGTTTCTCTAGGTTTCATAGGGCACTACTGAAATAAAATCTTAGTTCCCATAGAAGTTGGAACAATCAATGTTTTCCTATGTCATGTCGACATGCTACAACATAGAGTTAACATACTTGTACTTTGTCCCAAAAAAATCTTTATGTCCACTCTATCTCTTCTAAATCCATACCAAAGTTATACTTGATACAACCCATAAGTCTTTCATCTCAAATTATACTAAAAGGTGAGACTTCAAATCGCAAATGGCATCCTTACTATTACCAAAACAACGTATCATCTATGTACAATGTGATATCGAGGAATTTATCATTATCAAGTTTCAAGTAAAGACAATAATCTGATTTGGATCTCCAAAAACCCAATTATAATAGAAAGGAAAAAAAAATTGGCACCACATGTTCTAAGAGACTGTTTGAGACCATACAAAGGTTTTTTAATTTTTAAATCAATGACTCATTACCTTCAACAACATAGTGTTTTTGATGTGTCATGTACATCTTTTCCTCCAAGTCACCATGCAAGAATGTTATTGTCACACCAATATATTCTATCTCTAAATCAAAATTTGTGACTATAGATAATAATACCTTGATAGATGTTAGCTTGGCAACTATGTGAAAATATCACCAAAATCTATCCCCTCAACTTCGGAGCATAATTTTAGAACCACTAATTCCTTGGATTTTTCAACATTGCTAGTTGAACTAATCTTCTTCTTGAACACTCATTTGCAACCAATAGGCTTCCATCCATTTAGTAATAGCACTAAGTCCTATGTGTTATTATTTTTTAATGTATCCATTTTGTAAGGCCTACTCATTACCCGGCAATTTCTAATGTATTTAATAGACTTGATTATGAAGTTGTGATATAAGTTATATAAGAATTTGAATTTAGTAATAAGGAATTTTGTTTAAAGAGTTGTTTTAACCCATTTTTAGTTGTCAAGAAAAAAGGATACGAGAATGGCAGATGAAGAGTCACCCTCTTAGAAGATAGAGAGTTAAGATGTTCAGTTTTAAAAAGATCAAGAAATATATGGAGGGGGGAGTCGAGAAAATAAAAATTGTTATGGAGTGAATAAAATGGATGAATAGGGGGTTTCTAGAAGCATAAATATTACATCAATATGTTGGCTTTTGGTGGATTTTTCAGGTTTGATCTTTACTATTCTATATGTTTTCAGATTCTTAGAAACATTGATAGTGCAGGTTTGAAAGAATCACGAAGGGGGCCAATGTAGATTTTTGGATTGGGGTTCCATTGTTCATTCTTCGTATACTTATTTTCCTGAGATAAATCTTTTCTGGGTTCCTGTTACACAAATATACATGTTTATCTGCAATTCCACATCATGTAAGATTTATAGCCCTTTTATCTTTATGTTTATTGAATCAGTTTATACTTGTGTTCTGTATATGCTCTGAAAGTTTATTATAAATACTATTCCAATAAGGAGAACATCTCTTAGGTACAATCAATCTTGTTTATGCTTGCACTCTCTGTATATATATTTAATGGAGGTTATTAATCTATGATATCTGATATTAATTCCCTTTCTGGTATGTTGTGATGGATGACCTTCCCCTTATCCAGCGAAGGAAACTCTTCTTTAGTGAAATCTGTCAATCAACTCTTGTGATAGGTTTGTGCCTTGCATGCATGTTGTCGGGGACGATATTGGCCATGGTTGAGGAGTAAGGAGCTTGTTTAATATTTTCTTCTAGCCAACTGTGCCTTAGTGCGATCCCACTTTACGCTTTCTCAGGGTCATGGAATCCCTTTGTCTATAACCTTGCGTTCCCTTATTTTTTTTGTTCTCCATTCATTTTTCACCATGTAGATATTGTAGTATGAGGTGACTTTTTTTATGAGGCATTTTATCAAAGCTAGTTTTGCGCTTGTCTTGAATTTCACTTTTGGTTTTCAGGATTGTCAGGACATTTTCTATTATCGCTTTGGACCAAAAAAAATACCTTCCTGTTATGTTTTTGTGGAGGTATCATATGAATATAGGTTTAAGGATAATTTTGGCCATGCTGCTATTCATCTTAATAATGCTACATTATCATATAAGTTATGTTATGTGATTATTATTCTATGTCGCCATAGTGAATAATTGCTATTTGCATATGGTATTGCTTAACTCCTTCGCTCTCTAATCGACTTTGCTAATGTCATTGGATTTTTCTTGAAAGTTTCTAAAGCCTTTTCAATAATCCATTTTGTTCCATCCTGCAATCATTGCCTTCTTGAAACAATTTGTCAAACCGTTTGTGTGCTTGTCTGGCATAGTGTTACTCTTCTCATTGGAATCTTAGATCATTAATTTAAGAGTATACCATTATATATTTCTTACTAACGCTTTGTTGAGGTGACGTTTTCAGGGCACATTGTGAGTACATAATTTTTCTTGAGAAGTTTATTTATATTAATGTCTAGATAATCTCGGGCTATGATCTCCTCTCATCGTCAAGGATCATCAACTATTTATAAAATCACTATCTTTTTTCTTCTCTCTAATATGATCATGGTTACAATTTAATAGTTATTGCAATAGTGTAATGGTACGATGGGTTAAGTGGATGACCTTGTTATGATTTTTAAATGCAAAAACAATGACATAATCATAATCCAAATATGATTTCAATGTATGTGTTTTACACAGTATATGAGTTTTATTCTAGGAAAAATGGGCTTCTTGTTATTTTGAATATTAGGATAAAGATTAATATTAGTTGATTATCTTCTTCTTCTCTCTTTCTTTTGTATGGAATTAGGAATTACTAATATTTTAATTTAGAATGAAGAAATAAGTAAATGCCCTTTCTTTATTATAAACTTTGCTTTGCAGATGTGTAGAAATTACATTTGAAGGGTACAAAATTGCAAGACTTTTCAATATCTTTTTCAGTGTAAGGAAGTTGCTTGAGTATGTTCTTATTTAAATAATGAATTGTTATCAATTCCTCATTGATGTGAAAAGTATATATAGTTTTGAATCATTCATGGATGGTTAGACTATTTGAATAAGTTGATAGACTTAGTAATAGTTCCCATGTCGAGTGTTTGAGCCTCTGCTCTAATACCACATATAAGGACCTATTTGGTCCAAACTTGAATTTTCTCAAAACATTTTCTTTATTAATACATTAATATGGGTTATATCAAGACTTTGACTGGGTACTCAGGAAAACATTAGCCAATACGGGCCATATGTTCAAACAGAACACTATTAAGCCAAACCAGATTCTTCTATCCTTTGGACAAATAGGTTCATACATAACTAGGTCTAATGGACCTTATCACTACCTAAAATAGGGTAGATCAAAAGATGGCCAAATGGCCTACATGATCAGTAAACACGGCAGCCAAATGAGCTATATAGGATAGGAATCATTATGCTCTGGCCAGAGACTTCTGACTCCTTCGGGACCAATATGGGTGCATGAGTCACTTCTTGGAGACCACAGTCTTCCCAAGCACTGTGCTGAGGATGTCAACTAGGGAATACATAATATCAACTTGTACACACCTCAGTTTTAGCAAAGCCAAGTACAAGTAATCCACCCCGAGGATTCTTCTGAGTACCAGCAGACTTCTTTAGTTATTGTTAGAGTAAATAGCATATTTATATTTAAGTTTACTTAGGATTACATTATAGTTTAATAGTGCATTTAATTAATTAGGGTAGTTGTGTTTCCTGTATTGGGAAGTTTCATACCTGTCACTTATTTTTCATGGCTTTAAAAAGCTTGTACCATATGTTGATTATCTCATCTCATTTTCAATGCATTTTTCTCTTTGGTGAACTATCTTCTCTCTTGTGAAGGTTTATTTCTATAGTTGGTCATCTTGGGTGTGTTACTCTCACAGTTATTAATGATTGAGATTATGAAGTTGATTGTAAAGAATACCCTATATCTAAGGGACTTGAGTACTAGGGACATCTTTCGCCATCCAGACTACCTACATATCCTGTATCCATAAGATCAAGGCCCTCTTTGGATGCTACTTATACGGGGAACACAAATATGTAGTTCTATCTTGTACTATGTTTGTTGCAACTGTGAGTGGGTATGTAGCCCCTTCTAGGGCCCAGTTTCCCTAGATAGTTCTTGATCGACTACCACCCACTCGATTGATACAGTGACAGAATACCTAAAAAACTAATTTTTGCAAACACACCTCCCGGGAGTGTTTTACATTTAAGTTTTTCATATTTGAATGGTTTATCTAGTACGTATTTTTGTCTGTCAAGGTTTTCTATTGATAGTTTAAAAAGTTTTCAAGGAGCATCATGGTAATCGTCATACAACTATTTCAATAGACTCATCCCTTCTTTTTAATTAATGTTTTTAAATGAGATATCTGAGGAGATTTTTCCTTCCTACGGATTTAACTTCAACATGTCCCTTATTACTCCTCAATGATTTAGAGAGACGATGCCTAAACATCGTTGTTGCAGCTATGTCAGGTGTGAGGTACTTGGTTCAATGCAGTGGCATTACCTGTAAACGTGACACAGAGGTACCGTAAAAACTAAACACTGTGATTTGTTTGAGTTTGGACGTTTCTTCACAAGGTTTACTTATCTATTAAAAAAGAAAAAAATTGCATAATAACTAATAAAGAAATTAACAAAGGAAAGATACTTCTCTAAGAAATAATGAATTAAAATATAGTAAAGATGCTTGATCACTTTTCTAGGAGAAGATACTTAATCAATTTTATCTATTCCTAACATAACTAGAAAAGGTATTCTATCAGTAAAAGACTCTGTTTTGGAAAACAAAGAAATCTTGATATCTTATTTTTCCCTACATCAATAGACTTTATCCAAGAGTGAAGAATTGAAACAATTCCTTACATGATCATTACAAACTTATTTTTTAATTTTGTCATGACCATCAAATCATATTAATTGCCATTTAATGTTTTGTTAGGTTTTCTTTCTGGGGATTGAGCATTCACAGCATGACAGGAGGGAAAAACTCTTTTAGTAAGGGAAGGCAAGTAAAAAAATTAAATGAGAGTTACTCCATGCCATACCCTGATACAGGAGCATCCAATGGTGTAAGGGCAATCTTGCATCACCCAAAAAGAAGCTAATTCAAAATCATTGTAGTTGTTTTCATTTCTTTCCATAATTAGTGTATCTAGTTCCATAATATCCAGAATAATGATGTAGGACTTTCAATTTTTCTAAAACTGCTAAAAATAACAACTTGCCTGTTTTGGAAAGTGTACCTGCCATTTTAGGAAAGTTTGCATTTGGGCACAGATTGAAGTGAAAACTTGTAAAAAGTTACATAACAAAAATATAAGACCTTTGGTGAAGGAATTAGGCAAAGATCGTTTATGAGCTGAAAGATATTAAAGTTTTTGTTTTCTAAAAAGCCCCTGAAATTTTTTGAAACAAGATATGAGGCACCAAAACATCCCATAACATCCCAAAACATTGACGAAAATCTGTGTATGGATTTTTGGTGTGATAGTACATCGCGAGCTTTCTGGCGCTTAAAACGGTTCATCAATTGGACACCTGGATCAAAAGTTACGCTTCCCAAAAGTTGACCTACTTTTGGAGGGAGTTGCAAATTTCAAAATTTAGTTGGATGCCACCAAAAAGTACTATTTATGACTATTTTGGGAACCCTAGGCAGTAGTAGAGTTAAGGGGGCAAGTGTGGAGTCAAGAATAGATGGGAAAGCAGAAACCCTATCTGATTTGGGGTTACAGAAGGTAGAAGATTCCAGAGTCTTGAGGTGGGGAAAGCTGTAATGTGTTGCAGCCAGTAGAGGATTCATCCTCTGATTGTAATTGAGGTTTTGTAATGTAATGAGTTGCCTAGATCAATAAAAGAAAGTTTTATTTTCTATGTTTAATTTCTATTCTTGTGTGTTTTATGATTTACCCCCTTCATCAAGTGGTATTAAAGCCAGGTTTCCTGAGTGTGTAGACAGATCATTGACCGTGAGGCAGTTTGCACTAGGACCTGAGGTTGTGGGTTTGCTGCAGAGATCAAGATGCCTCCATGAAGAAATCGTATTGGGAGGAATGCTTTGACAAAAGAGGGTTTTAGAGCCCTGCAAAGGCAAATTGATGCATTGCAAGAGGAGCTACAAAGAGGGTTTGACTCGAGAACAAGAGAAGAAAGTGAAGATGAAGCTGAGGAAGAGCTATCTGAGGAAGAACAAGAAGCTGCAGGAGATCCTGTAGAAGTTAGGTTGTTGAGGGCCGTTTTGAAGATCAGAAAGAGGTCCAGGATCAAAGTTTCTACATATTCTAGAGATTTGAATCCAAAACAATTTATTGATTGGATCAATGACATGGAGGAGTATTTCAAGTATGAAGATGTGGAGGACCCAGATTAGGTCAAGTTTGCAAAAACTAAAGTTGAAGGGCCACACCAGTATTTGGTGGAAGGAGGTCCAATTAGAGAGGATTAGAAGAGGAAAAGGAAAGATCACCAGATGGGATCGAATGGTGGAGGACCTAAAGTAGTTCATTCCTATGGACTATGAGATAGAGTTGTTGAAGAAGCTGCAAGGACTAAAGCAAGGTAACAAGTCTGTCAAGGAGTATATAGAATTGTTTTATAAGATTACTATTAAGACAGGCCATGTAGAGCCCAACAAGGAGAAGGTAGCCTGTTACATTAATGGGTTGAGGCTGAGTATTCAGGAGGAGCTAGGCCTGGTCAGAATGATCACCATAGAAGATGCATACCAGTTTTCCCTAAAGGTGGAAGAGAAGCTAAATAAAAGATTTGATAGCAAGCAAAGGGGAAGAGGTCAAGGCGGAAGGGCTGGTGGAAGACCCTATGCTGGCCGAAATGAAGATACAAAGAAAAGTGAAGAAGCTAGCACTAGTCAAAATCAAAGAGGAGATAATACCTACCGTCTTCGTGACCAAAACAATGGTGAGAAAAGAAGAAGAGGAAGAGGTAGACCTAGGCAAGGACTTGGAAGAGGAGGTTTTAGAGGAACATGTTTCCAGTGTGGAGAAGAAGGGCATTGAGCATATGAGTGTCGGCAACATCAAGGAAGGATGAATAGAAGACCTGAAGGTAATGCACCAGTTGCACATGTAGATGAAGATGTGTAATTTGAGCATTCTGAAGATGGTGAAAGGGGAGAAACCCTAGTTATCAAAAGAACTTTGCTGAATGAGGAGAAGGAACCCAATTAGAGGAAGAGTTTATTCCACACAAAGTGCAAATGTTAAGGTAAGTGTTGTGACATTATTATTGATAGTGGAAGTACTAACAATCTTGTTTCAGAGGAGATAGTTGACAAGTTGAAGTTCACAAGAAGAAAGCATCCACATCCATATCAGATTGCATGGTTGTAGAAGGACCATAGAGCTTTGGTCAATGAGCAGTGTTTAGTGAAGATCAAGATTGGTGACTACCATGATGAGGTGTTGTGTGATATCATACCGATGGATGCATGTCATATGCTATTGGGGAGGCTGTGGCAGTATGATAGGAGTGATGTCCATGATGGTCGTGCAAACACATATTCCCTAACAAAGGATGGAGTTCGTCACAAGTTGAAGCCCTTGAAGGAGGTGGAAGAAAAGGTATGTAGTACTGCTAGAATTTGCTTGGTAGATGGTAGAAAATTTTTGGACGGTATGAAGCATAAGTGCCATTACTTTGCATTGATTCCTAAGATTAGTCAAGAGAAAAGTGAGGATGTACCAGAAGAAGTTTCAGATATGTTGGAAGAATTTCAAGACATTATCTATAATAATGTACCAGAGGGTTTACCACCAGTAAGGAAGATAAGTCATCAAATGGATTTCATACTACGAGCCAGCTTGCCGAATAAGGCAGCCCATAGAATGACTCCAGCTAAGAGTGAAGAGTTGAATAGACAAGTTCAGGAGTTGTTGAGGAAGGGATTGATAAGGGAGAGCCTAAGTCCATGTGCGGTACTAGCAGTACTAGCACCAAAGAAAGATGGAGAGTGGAGAATGTGTACAGACTCTCGAGCCATCAATAAGATCATGATCACGTACAGATTTCCATTGCCCAGAATGGATGACATAATGGACTATTTGAGTGGAGCCAAGTACTTCACGAAAATTGATCTGAAGAGTGGGTACCACCAGATCCGAATTAGAGAAGGAGATGAATGGAAGACAGCCTTCAAGACCAAGGAGGGTTTGTATGAGTGGTTAGGCATGCCATTTGGGCTAACCAATGCACTGAGCACATTCATACGGCTCATGAACGAGGTACTGAAAGAATTTTTGGGAAGTTTTGTCATTGTTTATTTAGATGATATTTTAATTTTCAGTAAGACTTGAGATGAGCATCTGATGCATATCAGAAGAGTTTTAGAGAAGACAAGAGAGGAGAAGTTGTTGATTAATCTGAAGAAATGTAGTTTTATAAAAAGGAGTTGGTATACCTAGGATTTGTTGTCTCAGAGGAAGGTCTTAAGATGGACCCAGAGAAGGTGAGGGCTATCATTGAATGGCCTACGCCGAGGAGTGCCATAGAGGTAAGATCTTTTCATGGTTTGGCAAGTTTTTATAGAAAGTTTATCAAAAAAATTAGTAGCATTTGTGCACCCCTAACTGAGACAATGAGAGGGGATAGAAAAGAGTTTAGATGGACTAAAGAAGCAGACAAGTGCTTTGATACATTGAAGTAAAAAGTTATAGAACAACCTATTTTGGTACTTCTAGATTTTAATAAGGTATTGCAAGTAGATTGTGATGCTAGTGGTAGTGGTATAGGAGCTGTTTTGAGTCAAGAAGGTAAGCCCATTGCCTATTTTAGTGAGAAGCTTAGTGATTCCAAGAAAAAGTATTCTTTTTATGATTAGGAGTTTTATGTAATAGTTCAAGCTTTGAAGAAATGGAGACATTATTTATTGCCAAAGGAGTTTGTTTTATATACGGATCATCAGTCTTTGTAGTATCTTAATAGTCAAGGAAAGTTGAACCAAAGGCACTTAAAATGGGTTGAGTTTTTGCAAAGATATACTTTTGTTCAGAAGCACAGGAGTGGGAAGTCCAACAGAGTTGTAGATGCCTTGAGCAAAAGGCAAAATTTGTTGACAGAAATGAAGATAGGAGTTGTTGGGTTTGATGAGCTCAAAATTTTGTATCCTAAAGATCTAGATTTTGTAGAAGCCTAGAAAGCTTGTTTGGAACCTATTACTATGGATAGGACAAAATGGTTGGATTTTATAATCCAAGATGGCATGTTGTTTAGAGGAAGCCAGTTGTGCATTCCAAGGAGTTCCACGAGAGAGAACCTAATTAAGGAGAAGGATAGTGGAGGATTGGCTGGACACTTTGGTCGAGATAAGACCATTGCTATTGTTGGCGAAAATTATTATTAGCCATAGTTGCAGCAGGATGTGCGGAAATTTGTGTAGAGTTGCTGATTATGTTAAATAGCAAAAGGAGCAAGTCAGAATACATGTCTATATCATCCATTACCTATACCAGAGAAGCCATGGGATGATATTAGTATGGATTTTGTTCTTTGTTTACCAAGGACATAGAGAGGACATGATTCCACTTTTGTGGTGGTGGATAGATTCTCAAAGATGTCACATTTTATTCCTTGCAAGAAGACTAATGATGTTGTTTATATTGCAAAGTTATTTTTCAGGGAGGTGGTGAGATTACATGGTCTACCAAAGAGAATAGTTTCAAATCAAGATACCAAGTTTGTTGGTTATTTCTAGAGGACATTGTGGAAGAAGTTGAAAATAGATTTAAAGTTTAGTTCTGCACACCATCCATAGACTGATGGATAGACTGAAGTGGTGAATAGGAGTTTGGGTAACTTGCTATGATGCTTAGTAGGAGATAAGCCCAAGGAATGGGATTTGATTTTACCACAGGCAGAATTTGCTTACAACAATTTTGTCAATAGGAGCACTGGTAAATCACCATTCAAGATTGTATATGGGAATAGTCCAAGAAATGCTTCAAAGTTAAGAAATCTGGACAAAGGAGAAAAGACAAGTACCGAGGTTGAAGACTTTGCAGAACACAAAGAATTTGCTTGAAGAGGTGAGAAAGCACATTAATAAGATGAATATTCAGTACAAGGCTAAGGCAGATCAGAAGAGGAGGCATAAGGAGTTCCGGGTAGGAGATGAAGCATGGTTCACTTGAGAAAAGAAAGGTTCCCAATTGGAACATACAATAAGTTGAAAATGAACAAATTTGGACCATGCAAAATCCTGAAGAAGCATGATTCAGGAAATGCATATGAGGTAGAGCTACCGAGTGGGATCATGTGAGGACCGCCCTTTCTACTACTATTGTTATGACTATTTACAGTACTGTTATTGTTACTTTCATATTTGTGGGATAGCAATTCCCGGAATTTGTCAGACTATTTAACTTTATTATGTTTTCGGAAAAACTAATTGGGTGATGTTTGGATAAGTTACTTTTCAGAAAAATGAATTAGGGATGATGGAAAAATTGTAATATGATTTTTTTAATTATGTTAAATTGTACTAAGGCATGAGAATGCATGTGTTATTTAAGTTGCTTCGGCTATGATGAATTTATGTGGTTACTGATCTTGTAATTGAGTGTGCAGGGACTACTAATCAAACCACAGATTTCGGAGATCATTCCACACCTTGTTAATTGTTATTCCCTGTTAAGCCGATCTGGTTCCACGAAGAACCAAGATCTCTTTGTGTTTGATGTCTTGATGTAATGTGGTCTTTCGTATGGTCGAGTGGGTTAGGTTACCCTCATGTATCATTATTTTTATAAGTAAGTGTTGTTAAGAGATTGAATTTGAAATTTCTATTTTTCTTTAAATTATGAGGCCCTTTTTCTTGTGCTTTACCTTGACCTGGGGTGTCTTGTTTGGGTTAAAATTGACCCTGGGTTCTACCCCATGGGTCCAGGGGCCCATTTGGCATGGGTAACCCTTGAGTAACCTCCATCTAGTCAACTTAACCTTCCCCTGAAGTTAAGTGGCGAAAATTGGAGGTAGGAGGGGACATGATGGGTTGTACCAACACTCAACCCATCCCCTCTACTTTACCCTAGATAAGAGATGCCATCCATTAGTAAAAGTTACCTCTTCTTTAGTAAGATTCCCCCATGTACTATGGGGACACCCATGTGAAGAAAGGAGAAAGAGGCATGGGTCACCTGTCTTGTTCCCATTTAACTCTTTTTTTTATTTTTCCCATGAGAAAGTGGAGTCACATGAAAGGAATAAGGAGTACCCTTGGGAATGGAGAGTGACATAAGCCACCTGGACAGAATAGTGATTTTTGGGAAGGGTGAGGAGGTGACAAGTGTCACTTCCCCATTTCTCAAAATTAGAAAGAAAGAGAATTTTGGGTTATTTATTTTCAAATTTTGGGATGAGAGGGAGTTAGTTGAATTTTGGGGAAAATCTTTCATCTTTGGCCTTACCAAAAATAGAGAAGTTAGTTTGGAAGATAGAGAAGGGAGAGGGAGTTGGTGGCTAAGCTTGGAAGTGAACTCTGTGGACTCTGCAACAACTTCATTCCAGGAGGGCTTTGCAAGGTTGGTCTGAATTTTACCTTTGTTTTGGTAGAACTGAAATGTGTATGAAATGTGTTTGGAATATGTGTTTAAATTTGTTTTCTGTGGGGTTCTTGTCGGGTGTTTGACAGAGCGTCTCCCACTTGGGAGAAATGCTCATCAAGTTTGGGGTAGGGGAGGAGAGATCCTCCTCGGGTGCATACCTGTTCCATCTTTTGGGATGTTGAAAGCCTTGAGGGCATGTATCTGTGACTGTATTTTGACTTGAGAGTCAAATACAGATTTCTTACAAATTGTGATCACACTTGGTTGAGACCAAGAGAAATTTATATGAGTTCTTTTATCTGTCAGGGTGACACTCTGGAGTCGAGTGTATCCACTCTCCTGCCCCTTATGAAACTCACTGTAGTTGAGTTTCCGTAATGTGTAAAATAGCCACGGGTGTATGTGTGCTTTGGGATTGTTGTTGTTTCTGTTGTGAAGTGGAGTGTTTGAGTACCCAGGTGTGAGTATGGTCTCCCTAGCTCGGGGGTGACCCTCTTGCGGGTCTACGGTAGGGAGGAGAGCTAGATAAGTGGTATTGTCTTCTTGTTTGTCTTTGATACGCAGGTTTTTCTCTTGGAGCTTCTGGTTGGCTATTTATGAAGAAACAGATTATCTTCTTGTCATGAGAATTAGGCCTGGTTCATTTCATAGAGATGAAGAGGGAACACCTCTCTTGTTATTGTTGTAAATTACTGATATTCTGGGAGTGAAGAAAATCACCTCCCTGGTCTTGTTATTATTGGACTTTTATTGGTTGTCATAAGTTTTCAGTTGTATACGGTTTGGGAGGAGAAAGTTCATATCTGGGAAGTTGGTATTCATGATTGTGAAACTGTAATGTGAATGTGCTTAAATTTTTAAGTTGATGTTTACAACCTTTGTTCAATAGCAATTTTTGTGTTTCAAGTATTACTGAAAGAAATAAATTCGTTTTTGCAACTTAATCTGAGTTGTTTACATTTGAAAGTTTGGAATTGCTTCTTTAGTTGAAATGCTAGTTCCCTTTTAATGTTGAAATGGAAAAGACAGTTTTTAAATATTTGAGTTTTCTCCATAATAATGGATTCTGTTAATTTAGAAGAATTAGAGGAATTCTAGCATGTAAATATAATCTGTTTGTAAATTTACAAGTCTTATATGTTTATAACAATGGAAAAATTTATACTTATACTAAGGGAAGAGCTATTTATCATTTGGTGAAATTGGGATATGTATATAGATATATATATATATATATATATATATATATATATATATATATATTTATATCTAATTGTTATGACAATTTCTTTATACTATGTTGATTTGGAGAAAATGCATAGAGTAGTGAATTAAAAAAAAAAATTGTCGAAATTGGAATTATACAAAAATAATATTTTTCTCTAAATACTTTATAAATATATATATAGAGATATATATATATTTCTCATTTTGAGTAATTATCATTTTTAGAAAATAATAGAGAAATTGAAAGTAATTATAATTGTTATATATAAAAAAAAAGGGGGGATATATATATATATATATATATATAAATATGAAATATATATATATATATATTTATATATGAATATATAAATATATATATATATATATATATATATATATATATTTGAAGATATTTTATTATTGATAATAATCAACGAACGGAGAAAGACTGTCAAAAAAAAATTAAGCCGCGGGTAACAAATTACACAGTCGTTATTTACTATGGGCGGTGGGGAAGAAAACCCCACCGCAGGTTTTTCGTCATATTTGGAGGTGTGGAGTGGGGCGGAGCCCCACCCACACCCCACGTCGTGGGAATGTGGGTGGGGCTCCGCCCCACTCCACATCTCCCCCCCTCCTCCATACCCTTATGCCTCCCGCGGATTTTGGCTGCCGCTTTGCGGCCACCTTAAACCCCCGTCCGCCGCTCTGCGGCCACCTCAGATCCCCGTCCGCCGCTTTGCGGCCACCGCCGCCCATGGCCGCCATCTGCTGTGGGTTGAAAGCCATAAAAAAATGTAGGGCTTGGGCCCTAACATATGAATGGGTGATTTGGTAAATAAATTCAGTTTATTTTTATATAGCTCTATATATAGGCATATATATATATATATTATATATGTCTATGTATATAGCTATATATATAATATAAGAATGATTAGATACATCTGTATATATATGTATATATATATATATATATATATATATATATATATATATATATATATATATATATATATATATATATATATATAAAGGTTTAAGTTGTGGGAAACCAATTTGTTCATTTTTGAGATATTAAAATAAATATATTTTATGTATATATATATATATATATATATTTATATTTATTGGGCCCTCGTTTAAAAAATCGTTAATAACTATATTTCATGGATATGGAAAAAAAAAAAATTATATATATATATATAAATAACCATTATATTCACACAGGAGATGTTATTAAGTTTCAAACACAACTACCAAAGAAGCTATATTACCTTGAACAGAGTTTTATAAAGTGGTGAACCACCTACACCTGTTGACAACGTCATACGAGTTACAAACAGTGTATGAATCGTAATTATGAGTAACAGTAACAACAGTAATTCTAAACAAGAGAAAATAAAATTATAATGTAAAGAGAGTTTAGGAATATTCAGTGATACTCTGGAAAGAGATTCTCGGAAGTTTCAACTAAAAACATACTAACAATCACCCGGAAAATGAAGAGGAAAATTACACAACTCCTTACTCAAAAGAACACTGGAAATAAACTTAAGAAGCCACCACTGACGATCCTTGTGGCCATATTAATCTCAACTGTAGCAAACAATCTCATATGTAAACCTGTAAGAGGTTCCGAAGAAGGAAAAAACTAACATTAGAAAACACAGAGGAGAAAATGCGCGACATATCTCACACGGGATAAGAGAACTAAGTTGACGGACCCTTCTGTCAATTGTGCTTTGGAACAAGTTGACTAAGTATTTACGAAGAGGAGGAACCTAGATCGGGGAAGATTAGGAGACCGAGTCCAGCGAAATAGTAAACCAGCCTATGTGACCGAGATCATCCTGAAATTAGGTTTAATATCAACAATAGCTGCAGTAATAACCCTGATTGACGTAAATCACGAAGAAAGGACAGGATGCACATAAAGAAAGTATAGAAAATGAAAGAGAGAGAGAGACCGAAATATAAACACACTAAATGAACTGAGAGATAGTTAAGGTAAGGGCGATAAAGATATAATCCAACTTAAGAACTTGTGGAAAGGGAAGAGAGGGCAACCAAACCGCCTTGTTGAAAATGCTAAGTCATAGGATGGGTATGTTTCAGGAAACAAGAGAGGAGACAGACAACCGTGCCTGGCTGAAAAATGACTAAATAGGGAGATCACTAGCCGGTTTAGTTGGAACAAGGCGTCGAAGGGAGTGGTTCCTCTATCAGCGAACCACGTGCGTAAATGAGTGCAGCGTAATTCCCACTAACGCCGTAAGGCATTCTGCTACCGAACATTGCCGAGGGTTCGATTTAAGAACTTGGGTAATCTCACTCTTGCAATGACGTTAGCAGCGTCGTAGCGACCCTCTTGTTGATCTATATGTTTCCGTTTGCACGCCATTGTACTTGTATTCCGCCGATGAGTATAGTGTTTCGCCATGAGAGAACACCGTTGAGCATGCGTACGCATGCGAAAGGGGTTTTTAGGACGGTGTGAGAAAAGTTTTTCATATCTCGTGTCATAACCACATGACAGATGTGGCTATGACACGTGCGATGTGTGTTGTGACCACAAGGAAAATGTGGGCATGACATTTGGTATCAGAGCCAGGTTTGTAAACACTGGGCGTATTTGGGCACGTTATTATTCCGCAACTTTGGCTAATTAGTTTCTACCTTGTTTTGTAGGATGCCTCCCCGACGTGTTCGACGAGCGCGATCACGCCATACAGCGTCTGTCGAGGTGCACAGCGATTCATCAGCCGAGGGACTGGCACCCGCAGATTCAGCAGCACCACCTGCACCACCTGTGCCACAAGCACTACTAGTACCACAGGCGACACCAGTAGCGGATATAGGTCCACAGATCTTACAGGCACTACAGACTATGCTAGACAGGTTACCACCAGTGATTCCTGAGCCACGTATAGAGCCTCGTGTTGCTCCGCGAGAGGAGCCACGTGCCGAGTCACGTATTGAGCCACGTATGGAGCCCCGCGTTGATCCACTAGCGGTGAGACGTGTGGAGCCCTTCGTTGAGATTCCTGACACAACAGTAGAGGAGGTAGGGTCGGCCTCCCGAGCACGGAGCAGGAGTCCTCCGAGACTTTTGAGACAAGAACAGGTTCAGCAGGGAGTATATGAGGATGGTGTGGAAGAGCCACTTGGGAGACTTAGAGACAGAGGGGACCCTATCAGAGATCTACTGAGGCTCAACCCACCCACCTTCGCAGGAGCTACAGAGGGAGCTGTGGCCGAGGCTTGGCTAATTAGCTTAGACAGGTGTTTCGCATTGCGACCGTATGAGAGCAACACGAAAGCACGAGTGGCAGTTCATCTTCTTAGGGATGCAGCAGCCACCTGGTGGCGCATAGAGGAGTGCAAGCGCCGACTCTCCGTGGATACACTCACATGGGACACCTTCATTGAGCGCTTCAATGCGCGGTATTTGTCCGAACATTATAGACAGCGCAGAATTGATGAGTTTCATGATCTACAGCAGAGGGGACTCACCGTTACTCAGTATGAGAGCCGATTTATAGAACTTTCTCGTTATGCGGAATACCTCCATGACGAGAAAATCTTAATACACAAATTCATCAGGGGGCTAAATCACGGGATATCAGGACCAGTTCGTATGGCAAATCCCCAAACCATGAGCGAGGCTGTTGAAAAGGCCCTTATATCAGAGGAAATTCAGGGACGAGGACAGAATTCACGCTCACAGTACCAGGAACGAAATCCCCAACAACAACAAAATTTCCGAAGGCCTCAAAACACAACACAGAGAGGAGGATATAATGCTTCATCATTACCTCCTAGGCCTCCACAGCAACAGCAACATCAGCAAAAATCCAAATTTCAACAGAGGGGACAGGGAGGACAGAACCGTGGATGGCAGCAGCAGGGACCACGCAGGGATCAGAGACAGCAGGGTTCATCGGCAGGACCCGCAAGGTCCCAGCAGTCTTACAGAGGCTCACAGGGATCCACCGGACGGACCGGGCAACAACAATCGGGCAGAACACAGTCAGGGCAGTTACAGGTTAGAGGACCATGTTATGTATGTGGTGGGGCAGGGCATCTGGCTAGAGAGTGTCCGCAGGGATTTACTGCAGGGGGTCAGCCCCGATCAGGAGGGTCTGAGCAGACCGTAGGTGACGTGGGCAGATCTCACCACATGTTTGCAGCGGTTGATAACCGCCAGGCCGATTTTCAGGCTTCTGTCATCGAGGCAGCAGGTACGATTAGAGACTTTCCCATCTCGATCCTTTTTGATTCAGGAGCTACTGACTCTTTTTTGTCTACATCGTTAGTGGAGCGTTGCAGGCTGGTGGTTTCTAGGCAAGACATTAGGTGGGAAGTTGAGTTGGCCTCAGGGGCTAGGATGTCAGTAGATACCTTGGTTAAAGACTGTGAGATCACATTGGGACCCTTCACCACAATATGCGACCTTAGGATTATGCCATTAGGGTCTTACGGAGTAGTTCTGGGTATGGATTGGCTTGCGGCACATAGAGCCAAGCTTGATTGTCGCCAGAGAACGATTAGCTGTTTAGATGATCATGGTTCGTCGGTTGAGATAGTGGGCATTCAAAAGCCCACGGCGGTTCGTATGATATCCGCACAACAGCTTAAGCGCTGTATGCGGAGGGGATGTCAGATGTTTGCCATCACAGTCAGTGATAGAGCAGAGGATGAACCTGAGGCTACTTTAGATGATCACCCTATCCTTAGAGAGTTTGCCGATGTATTCCCACCAGAACTACCTGGTATGCCTCCACGTAGAGAAGTGGACTTCCACATCGACTTAGTGCCAGGTGCAGAGCTGATATCCCGCGCACCCTATAGAATGACGACCCATGAACTCACAGAACTTAAGCTGCAGTTGGAAGAATTACTTGAAAAGGGACACATCCGACCTAGCGTTTCACCATGGGGCGCACCAGTGATCTTCGTGAAGAAGAAGGATGGGTCTCTTCGTCTATGCATGGACTACAGGCAGTTGAACAAGGTGACGGTGAAGAATCGTTATCCTCTACCTAGGATTGACGACCTTTTTGATCAGATGCAGGGAGCCAGAGTGTTCTCGAAAATCGATCTAAAATCTGGGTATCATCAATTGCGCATCACGGAGTCAGATATTCATAAAACTGCTTTTCGAACCAGATATGGCCATTATGAATTCACAGTGGTACCTTTCGGGTTGACGAACGCTCCTGCAGTATTCATGAGTCTCATGAACGGGGTGTTCCGTACATACCTAGACCGGTTCGTGATCATATTCCTAGATGACATTCTGATTTATTCACGGACTGAGGAGGAGCATGTAGAGCACTTGCGTCAAGTTTTGCAGAAATTACGAGAGCAGCAACTTTATGGCAACTTGGCGAAGTGTGCCTTCTTCAGGACAGAGGTGCAGTATTTGGGACACATTTTATCAGGCGATGGCATCTCTGTAGATCCATCTAAAATTAGAGCAATCCAGGAGTGGCCGGCACCCACGAACGTGACAGAGGTCAGAAGCTTTATGGGGTTAGCTGGGTATTATCGTCGGTTTGTCGAAGGTTTCTCCAGGATAGCACATCCCATTACTTCCCTTCAGCGAAAAGGGAAGGGTTTCACTTGGACCGAGCAGTGTGAAAAGGCTTTTGGAGTCCTCAAAGAACGTCTTACGAGCGCTCCTATTTTAGCAGTTCCAGATCCTTCAGAAGAGTTTGTAGTTTGCACAGATGCATCATTAGAAGGTTTGGGAGCCGTGCTTATGCAGGATGGTCGAGCGATCGCATACGAATCGCGGAAACTAAAGACACATGAGTTAAACTATCCTACGCACGACTTAGAGCTTGCAGCTGTTGTTCATGCCTTGGTTCGCTGGAGACACTTTCTTTTAGGGCGACGCTTTGAACTCCATTCAGACCATCATAGTTTGCAGTATATTTTTACGCAGCCTAATTTGAACGCCCGCCAACGGCGTTGGATGGAATTCCTATGCGAATATGACTTCGATGTCCATTATATAAAAGGGAAGGAGAACGTGGTCGCTGATGCTTTGAGTCGAAGACGCCACGAGAACCAGACCCTGACCTTGAAGATGGACTTGAAGGATCGCATCTTACAGCATCTGCCGGAGGACGAATGGTTTCTTGAAGTGCAGCAGGCAGTACTAAATCAGAAGGCCCTTGAGGGCAAATTTACAGGATATACCCTTGATTCTGATGGAATGCTTCGACATTGGCAACGTATCTATGTACCCCATGTGGGTAATCTTCGTACAGTAATCCTATCAGAGGCTCATAGAGCACCCTACGCAGCACACCCAGGAGTGAAGAAGATGCATGCTGATTTACGACAGCTTTATCATTGGGCTGGGATGAGGCGTGACATTGCCGAATTTGTTGCTCGTTGCCTGGAATGTCAGAGGGTTAAGGCCGAACATCAGCATCCAGCGGGACTGTTGTACCCTCACGAGATACCTGAATGGAAATGGGATACCATTTCTATGGATTTTATCGTTGGACTACCCATGTCATCACGTCGCCATGATGCTATTATGGTGACAGTTGACAAGCTGACCAAAGTGGCGCATTTTTCACCAATATGTACAACATACAATGCACCATCAGTGGCAAAGGTGTTTCTTGATCAGATTGTTAGACTTCATGGGATACCTCGCCGCATTATATCTGACAGAGACTCCGTATTCACTTCATCGTTCTGGAAAGCCTTACATCAGGCGTTGGGCACACAGCTCAACTTCAGTTCTGCATATCATCCGGAAACTGATGGACAAACAGAGAGAGTTAACCAGGTGTTAGAAGACATGCTTCGCATGTATGTGATGGATCACCAGTCTAGATGGGAGGAGTACCTGTATCTAGTTGAATTCGCCTACAATAATGGGCATCATAGCTCGTTGGGTATGCCTCCTTTCCAGGCATTATATGGCAGACCATGCAGAACACCTTTGAGTTGGGATCGTATAGAGGACAGAACAGTCATCGGCCCAGAGATAGTTCAGAATATGGAACTGCAAGTTAAACAGATAAGACAGAGGCTTCTGGAAGCACAGGACAGGCAGAAAAAGTATGCTGATGCTAAAAGGACAGACCGAAGCTTCTCTGTGGGGGAAAGAGTATTTTTGAGAGTGCGGCCGCACAAAAGTCCAATCCGTTACGGAAAAGGCTCTAAACTCGCACCTCGATTTGTAGGACCTTTCGAAATCTTGGAGCGGATAGGACCAGTAGCCTATCGTCTAGCCTTGCCACCTAGCCTGTCACGTATCCACGATGTATTTCATGTATCAGTTTTACGTCAATATATTTCTGACTTATCTCATGTGTTGGATTGGAGTGCTCTTCAGGTAGAGGCAGACGGACAACTGGCGTTGGAGCCAATTCGCATATTGGCTCGACGGAAGCTGGCCCTTCGAGGTCGAGAGCTGGACCAGGTTAGAGTCCAATGGGACTTATACGACGAAGTCACTGCAACATGGGAAGATGCAGAGCGATTGAAGACCCTGTATCCTCACCTTTTTGACGACTTCCAGGAGGAAGTACCGTCTTAGGGGGAGAGGATGTGAGGACCGCCCTTTCTACTACTATTGTTATGACTATTTACAGTACTGTTATTGTTACTTTCATATTTGTGGGATAGCAATTCCCAGAATTTGTCAGACTATTTAACTTTATTATGTTTTCGGAAAAACTAATTGGGTGATGTTTGGATAAGTTACTTTTCAGAAAAATGAATTAGGGATGATGGAAAAATTGTAATATGATTTTTTTAATTATGTTAAATTGTACTAAGGCATGAGAATGCATGTGTTATTTAAGTTGCTTCGGCTATGATGAATTTATGTGGTTACTGATCTTGTAATTGAGTGTGCAGGGACTACTAATCAAACCACAGATTTCGGAGATCATTCCACACCTTGTTAATTGTTATTCCCTGTTAAGCTGATCTGGTTCCACGAAGAACCAAGATCTCTTTGTGTTTGATGTCTTGATGTAATGTGGTCTTTCGTATGGTCGAGTGGGTTAGGTTACCCTCATGTATCATTATTTTTATAAGTAAGTGTTGTTAAGAGATTGAATTTGAAATTTCTATTTTTCTTTAAATTATGAGGCCCTTTTTCTTGTGCTTTACCTTGACCTGGGGTGTCATGTTTGGGTTAAAATTGACCCTGGGTTCTACCCCATGGGTCCAGGGGCCCATTTGGCATGGGTAACCCTTGAGTAACCTCCATCTAGTCAACTTAACCTTCCCCTGAAGTTAAGTGGCGAAAATTGGAGGTAGGAGGGGACATGATGGGTTGTACCAACACTCAACCCATCCCCTCTACTTTACCCTAGATAAGAGATGCCATCCATTAGTAAAAGTTACCTCTTCTTTAGTAAGATTCCCCCATGTACTATGGGGACACCCATGTGAAGAAAGGAGAAAGAGGCATGGGTCACCTGTCTTGTTCCCATTTAACTCTTTTTTTTATTTTTCCCATGAGAAAGTGGAGTCACATGAAAGGAATAAGGAGTACCCTTGGGAATGGAGAGTGACATAAGCCACCTGGACAGAATAGTGATTTTTGGGAAGGGTGAGGAGGTGACAAGTGTCACTTCCCCATTTCTCAAAATTAGAAAGAAAGAGAATTTTGGGTTATTTATTTTCAAATTTTGGGATGAGAGGGAGTTAGTTGAATTTTGGGGAAAATCTTTCATCTTTGGCCTTACCAAAAATAGAGAAGTTAGTTTGGAAGATAGAGAAGGGAGAGGGAGTTGGTGGCTAAGCTTGGAAGTGAACTCTGTGGACTCTGCAACAACTTCATTCCAGGAGGGCTTTGCAAGGTTGGTCTGAATTTTACCTTTGTTTTGGTAGAACTGAAATGTGTATGAAATGTGTTTGGAATATGTGTTTAAATTTGTTTTCTGTGGGGTTCTTGTCGGGTGTTTGACAGAGCGTCTCCCACTTGGGAGAAATGCTCATCAAGTTTGGGGTAGGGGAGGAGAGATCCTCCTCGGGTGCATACCTGTTCCATCTTTTGGGATGTTGAAAGCCTTGAGGGCATGTATCTGTGACTGTATTTTGACTTGAGAGTCAAATACAGATTTCTTACAAATTGTGATCACACTTGGTTGAGACCAAGAGAAATTTATATGAGTTCTTTTATCTGTCAGGGTGACACTCTGGAGTCGAGTGTATCCACTCTCCTGCCCCTTATGAAACTCACTGTAGTTGAGTTTCCGTAATGTGTAAAATAGCCACGGGTGTATGTGTGCTTTGGGATTGTTGTTGTTTCTGTTGTGAAGTGGAGTGTTTGAGTACCCAGGTGTGAGTATGGTCTCCCTAGCTCGGGGGTGACCCTCTTGCGGGTCTACGGTAGGGAGGAGAGCTAGATAAGTGGTATTGTCTTCTTGTTTGTCTTTGATACGCAGGTTTTTCTCTTGGAGCTTCTGGTTGGCTATTTATGAAGAAACAGATTATCTTCTTGTCATGAGAATTAGGCCTGGTTCATTTCATAGAGATGAAGAGGGAACACCTCTCTTGTTATTGTTGTAAATTACTGATATTCTGGGAGTGAAGAAAATCACCTCCCTGGTCTTGTTATTATTGGACTTTTATTGGTTGTCATAAGTTTTCAGTTGTATACGGTTTGGGAGGAGAAAGTTCATATCTGGGAAGTTGGTATTCATGATTGTGAAACTGTAATGTGAATGTGCTTAAATTTTTAAGTTGATGTTTACAACCTTTGTTCAATAGCAATTTTTGTGTTTCAAGTATTACTGAAAGAAATAAATTCGTTTTTGCAACTTAATCTGAGTTGTTTACATTTGAAAGTTTGGAATTGCTTCTTTAGTTGAAATGCTAGTTCCCTTTTAATGTTGAAATGGAAAAGACAGTTTTTAAATATTTGAGTTTTCTACATAATAATGGATTCTGTTAATTTAGAAGAATTAGAGGAATTCTAGCATGTAAATATAATCTGTTTGTAAATTTACAAGTCTTATATGTTTATAACAATGGAAAAATTTATACTTATACTAAGGGAAGAGCTATTTATCATTTGGTGAAATTGGGATATGTATATAGATATATATATATATATATATATATATATATATATATATATATATATATATATATATATATATATATTTATATCTAATTGTTATGACAATTTCTTTATACTATGTTGATTTGGAGAAAATGCATAGAGTAGTGAATTAAAAAAAAAAATTGTCGAAATTGGAATTATACAAAAATAATATTTTTCTCTAAATACTTTATAAATATATATATAGAGATATATATATATTTCTCATTTTGAGTAATTATCATTTTTAGAAAATAATAGAGAAATTGAAAGTAATTATAATTGTTATATATAAAAAAAAAGGGGGGATATATATATATATATATATATATATATATATATATATATATATATATATATATATATATATAAATATGAAATATATATATATATATTTATATATGAATATATAAATATATATATATATATATATATATATATATATATAAATATGAAATATATATATATATATATATTTATATATGAATATATAAATATATATATATATATATATATATATATATATATATATATATATATATATATATTGAAGATATTTTATTATTGATAATAATCAACGAACGGAGAAAGACTGTCAAAAAAAAATTAAGCCGCGGGTAACAAATTACACAGTCGTTATTTACTATGGGCGGTGGGGAAGAAAACCCCACCGCAGGTTTTTCGTCATATTTGGAGGTGTGGAGTGGGGCGGAGCCCCACCCACACCCCACGTCGTGGGAATGTGGGTGGGGCTCCGCCCCACTCCACATCTCCCCCCCTCCTCCATACCCTTATGCCTCCCGCGGATTTTGGCTGCCGCTTTGCGGCCACCTTAAACCCCCGTCCGCCGCTCTGCGGCCACCTCAGATCCCCGTCCGCCGCTTTGCGGCCACCGCCGCCCATGGCCGCCATCTGCTGTGGGTTGAAAGCCATAAAAAAATGTAGGGCTTGGGCCCTAACATATGAATGGGTGATTTGGTAAATAAATTCAGTTTATTTTTATATAGCTCTATATATAGGCATATATATATATATATTATATATGTCTATGTATATAGCTATATATATAATATAAGAATGATTAGATACATCTGTATATATATGTATATATATATATATATATATATATATATATATATATATATATATATATATATAAAGGTTTAAGTTGTGGGAAACCAATTTGTTCATTTTTGAGATATTAAAATAAATATATTTTATGTATATATATATATATATATATATATATTTATATTTATTGGGCCCTCGTTTAAAAAATCGTTAATAACTATATTTCATGGATATGGAAAAAAAAAAAAATTATATATATATATATATATAAATAACCATTATATTCACACAGGAGATGTTATTAAGTTTCAAACACAACTACCAAAGAAGCTATATTACCTTGAACAGAGTTTTATAAAGTGGTGAACCACCTACACCTATTGACAACGTCATACGAGTTACAAACAGTGTATGAATCGTAATTATGAGTAACAGTAACAACAGTAATTCTAAACAAGAGAAAATAAAATTATAATGTAAAGAGAGTTTAGGAATATTCAGTGATACTCTGGAAAGAGATTCTCGGAAGTTTCAACTAAAAACATACTAACAATCACCCGGAAAATGAAGAGGAAAATTACACAACTCCTTACTCAAAAGAACACTGGAAATAAACTTAAGAAGCCACCACTGACGATCCTTGTGGCCATATTAATCTCAACTGTAGCAAACAATCTCATATGTAAACCTGTAAGAGGTTCCGAAGAAGGAAAAAACTAACATTAGAAAACACAGAGGAGAAAATGCGCGACATATCTCACACGGGATAAGAGAACTAAGTTGACGGACCCTTCTGTCAATTGTGCTTTGGAACAAGTTGACTAAGTATTTACGAAGAGGAGGAACCTAGATCGGGGAAGATTAGGAGACCGAGTCCAGCGAAATAGTAAACCAGCCTATGTGACCGAGATCATCCTGAAATTAGGTTTAATATCAACAATAGCTGCAGTAATAACCCTGATTGACGTAAATCACGAAGAAAGGACAGGATGCACATAAAGAAAGTATAGAAAATGAAAGAGAGAGAGAGACCGAAATATAAACACACTAAATGAACTGAGAGATAGTTAAGGTAAGGGCGATAAAGATATAATCCAACTTAAGAACTTGTGGAAAGGGAAGAGAGGGCAACCAAACCGCCTTGTTGAAAATGCTAAGTCATAGGATGGGTATGTTTCAGGAAACAAGAGAGGAGACAGACAACCGTGCCTGGCTGAAAAATGACTAAATAGGGAGATCACTAGCCGGTTTAGTTGGAACAAGGCGTCGAAGGGAGTGGTTCCTCTATCAGCGAACCACGTGCGTAAATGAGTGCAGCGTAATTCCCACTAACGCCGTAAGGCATTCTGCTACCGAACATTGCCGAGGGTTCGATTTAAGAACTTGGGTAATCTCACTCTTGCAATGACGTTAGCAGCGTCGTAGCGACCCTCTTGTTGATCTATATGTTTCCGTTTGCACGCCATTGTACTTGTATTCCGCCGATGAGTATAGTGTTTCGCCATGAGAGAACACCGTTGAGCATGCGTACGCATGCGAAAGGGGTTTTTAGGACGGTGTGAGAAAAGTTTTTCATATCTCGTGTCATAACCACATGACAGATGTGGCTATGACACGTGCGATGTGTGTTGTGACCACAAGGAAAATGTGGGCATGACAGATCAATATTTCCCCTATTTTCAACATTGTTGATTTATCATAATATCATGAAGGTGGAACAGAGGATGGACCAACAGAAGCGCAGTGGAGTATTCTGGTATCTACTTCAATGGAGGAGATAGAAGAGATCTTGGATAGCTGTGTGGGAAGAAGTACTCGAAACAAGCAATATGAAGAATATCTGGTAAAATGGAAAGGAAGGCCTATTGAAGATTCTTCTTGGTTGTCTAAGGCAGAGGTTGACTATTAGGATTTTCCTCATACAAACATCTGAGACGTGACAGGGTCACTTCTCAAATTACCCTGGGTGTCTGATGCAGGAGCATCCAGTGGTGTAAGGGCAATCTTGCATCACCCAAAAAGAAGTTAATTCAAAATCATTCTAGTTGTTTTCATTTCTTTCCATAATTATTGTTTCTGGTTCCATAATATCCAAAATAATGATGTAGGACTTTTAGTTTTTTCAAAACTACTAAAAATAGCAACCTGCCTGTTTTGGAAAGTGTACCTACTATTTTAGGAAAGTTTGCATTTGGGCACGGATTGAAGTGAAAACTTGTAGAAAGTTACATAACAAAAACATAATACCTTTGGCAAAGGAATCAGGTAAAGATCATTTGTGAGTTGAAAGATATTCAGGTTTTTATTTTTTGAAAAGCCCTTGAAATTTTTTGAAACAAGATATGAGGCACTTAAACATCCCATAACATCTTGAAAAGTTGATGGAAATCCATTTACGGATTTTTGGCATGATAGTTCACATCGTCAGCTTTTTAGCACTTAAAACGGTTCTCAATCGGACACCCGGATCAAAGTTATGCTTCCCGGAAGTTGACCTACTTTTGGAGGGAGTTGCAAATTTCAAAATTTAGCTAGATACCACCAAAAAGTGCTATTTATGACTATTTTGGGAACTCTAGGCAGTAGTAGAGTTAAGGGGACAAGTGTGGAGTCAAGAATAGGTGGGAAAATAGAAACCCCAGCTGATTTAGGGTTATAGAAAATAGAAAATTCCAAAGTCTTGAGGTGGGGAAAGCTGTAATGTGTTACAGCTAGTAGAGGATTCATCCTTTGATTGTAACTGAGCTTCTATAATATAATGAGTTGCCTAGATCAATAAAAGAAAATTCTATTTTCTGTGTTCAATTTCTGTTCTTGTGTGTTTTGTGATTTACCCCCTTCACCATACCCCCTTCAACTTCTCCCATGTGCCTTAGCTTAGTCCACATCCTTTGCATTAGTGGAGAATTTAATAAGGTTTTTTCTTACACATCAAGGAATAAAAGTATTCTTCTTGGCACACGAAGGAGATAGGTGCATAGATATTTTTGGGGTTTCTGGTACTATATAGGAGTCTTTTTTGGCATGCTAAGAGGGAGAGGTTGGGAGTTTTTGGGGAAAAATAAATAGGACACGGAAGGAGGAATGGCAGTGAAGGTCAGGGAAGGAGAAGTATCACAGGGGATAGCAATGGTGTCAGGATTCATTTTACCTTTTACAATTTGTGCAGCCTTGGCTGCCTCTCTACAGGTTTTTTTAAAAGAAGTTTTGTTGATTTTTTTTTCAAAGTTTTAGAGCAGTCTTTTTCTTTTTGGCATTTGAATTTATTCTCTTATACCAAAATGAAATCAATTTTTCTTGGGATAGTTAGTTGTGTTAGTTGTTCTGAGTCTTAGGAGATTTGAAATTGTGAGGATTGAGGAGTCTAGTTTTACACGCACTAGTTGCATTTGCATAAATGTTTCTAATGACTTTTCAACCAATTTCATTCTTGTTCACATCCTGCAATCATTGTAGTTCATGAGACTTTTCTTTGAGGGATTTTGTCAAACAGTCAACGAGCTTTGTCTGTGTTTCCCCATTTTGCATATATGTCTACTAGAGTAATTTCCAACTATAATTTCTAACAAAAATCTACTTAACATTATGCTTTGATGGATGTTCATACCCTGTTTGAAAGTGCCATTTTGGCACAGACATGGAGGACGTTGACAAAGGTTGTGGGATTTGACTTAATGCATGTCTATTACATCTACTTGAAAGTTTCTAAAGCCTTCTCAACAAATCCATTGTGTACATGTCCTGCGATCATTGCAGTTCCTGAGACCACACTTCGTTTAGGTATTTTTTCATATAGTTCACGTGGTCCTGTCTATGTTTCCACGTTCTACATGCAAGTCTACCAGGGAAATTACAACTACATCATCTTACAAGAATTCCCCTACTGTTAGTCTTTGATGGATGTCCCTATCCTCATCCAAAGCTTCAATTTGTGCACCAGCATGGAGGATGCTGGCAAAGGTTGAGAAGTTGGGCTTTACACCTGCCCATTAGAAATCTGAGATGTTGTACATTATTATAATGTAAGCCTAATTTTTTGATTTGCTCATTTAGCATCATCAATAATCTCCACAAGGACATTGCCCCTATTTAAAATGATGGAAAAGGTTTTCATCCCACAACAATTTCTCTGGTGACAATCTTGGAGATAAGTTTTGTAGCAGTGTGACAATCTACACATACTCAAATGTTCTTAACAACTCTAATAGTTACTCCATGGGACATGTTTAATAAACCAAATGCAATTGCCACCATGGTGGTAAAGAAATAATTATTTTTCCTATCCTTCCACGCCATTTAGTAAATATCTTGAATTTAGAAAATACCTTCCTACCTTCATCTTCCAAGCCAATTTCTCCAACTTTGCATAGATCTCTTTAGTCTATAGATGTGATATGCCTACTACACAAAAGCATGTGCCATTTTATGCCTTAAATCCAATTGCAACAAGGGATATTTTAATTCCTCCCACTTTCTCAAATCTCCTTACATTTGAACCTTACAATCCTGCCCACTTCTGCATAGATGTTTGGGAGAAGAACATAAGTTGAGTAACATTTTTAGGATCCAAATGGAAAGCATCATCACTGTAAATACTTATAAGCCTATAGTCATATGTTATCTTTAGGTACCAAGAAAACACATCCATACAACCACCGTAGATTTAATTGGTATCTCAATGATAAAGTTTAGGGTGTCCTCAAGATAGCCAACACAGGCTAGAATTTCAACCATTCACACATAATGGTCAATTGTAGGGGTAATGCAATAAGGTGTGGGAGTTTTCAACAATTATTTATTAAAATGCCTATAGTGGCAAAAATATCTCTTTATAATATGTTAATATCTTATATTGAATTTTTTTTAAGAACCCACTTACCCTTGGTTTAGGTAAAATACATACGTAGATTTCTTAAAATAAATTTCCTCTTTTCTTGAGCAATTTTATTAAAGGGAAACCATGGAGTAGGAATTAGAAATGAGACTAAATTATAGAATTTAACTGAGGAAGAATATTTGAAAAGCCATGTGTAAAGGAAATGATTTGTAATGGGAAAATGTTGAGTAACCTAGGTTGCGATATGTTACTAGAAGACATTATAAATCTTATTATAATACTTTGAAAATCATGGTGGGCACATCAAGTCAAAAATGATATGGTGTAGTGTTTACTTAGATTATAGAACTTTTTATAATCTTATCCTTTGAATGGTGAATATGTTTTTCCTGGAAAGTGTAGTATTCAATTAGAATGATTCTTCTTGTTCCTTGTATGTCCTATCATTTGAAATAAACAAACTCATTAAATTCAATGTTTTTAGAGGTACTTGGGTATTGCTCCAATGAAATTCATAACCATGTCTCTCTTAGTCCTTGAATACGTTCATTTGTTCTTGGGAATTGAGTCTAATTAATTTAAGCATTGAGATCTCTTTTTGGAGACCTGAGTTGAAAATCGTGACAATCATCTAATATGAAAATTTAAGTTATGACTCTCATTCTTGCATAATTGGCTCCTAATGGGGATAAGGTTTTTGAAACAACGTGGGTTCTAGATAGTAACTCTTAAACATCCATATGACATACATAGGTTAATAAAGGATTAGAACTTAGGGTTTTAGAGAAAGTATGTAAAACTCCTTAGTTGAGAGTCTCTCGTTGAAACAATAATACTTTGGTCAGTTATTGTTGATGGTTTCTTGAGGAGTATTGTAATATTAGAATTATTATTTAAATAGTGGATATGAAGGCAGATCAAAACCATTCTTGATTCTTAAATACCTCCTTGCTGAATTTGTCAAGATGGGAGGTTTTGTCTTTAATGTTGAATGGGCTTGAGATTACTAGTCTTAATTAATCATATTAGGGAATTAATTTGAAAACCCTTCATACGTAAGTTGTAATTGGTTGGGTTTTGTAACTTAAGTTGTTGAAATGATTTTATTTAACTTTCTTTTCCTTCCTATTAGATCTTATTTAGAATCAAAGTCATCTTTTGACATAAAATGGGTAAGTACCCTTGAAACCAAGACTTTTCAATGAATAAGTAGAGAATTTATATTATGAAATTCTTAGGTAATTACCTATGTAGATTTGACGTCATCAAAGTGATAGGGTGGCATTCTCTATTGAAATAATTTAGAAGGTTATATATGAGATAGAAGATGTTGTTGTTATTAATATTATGTGGATGGGGTTTGTGTTTCGTGATGTATTTTCCTTCCTATTAAATCATCATGATATTATGATGTGATAAGGACAATAGTTGTTGCTTCAAAAAATGTTGCTACATATTGCTTGAGGCATTGATTTCCATTTCTTGAGGGTGTAGATTTATAAATATGTTGTAAAACTATAATCTGATCCCAACTACATGGAGAGGAGATAGTAAGACCTTTTGTCCATTGTATCACCAAATTTAAGAAATTTTTTTTGCAATGAGAATTAGCATCCTTGGAGTAATGTAATAGAGTTTTTATGTACTTTTCACTTGAATACATCATGTTAGAACTAAGACAATTTATGTTTTCTCAAGGAAATATATGTTTATAACCTAGAGTCTAGTTAGGTGATAGTAGTAACCTTGGAGACCTTTATCTCCCGGGGTTGACTATTGGAATTATAGATAGCTATATCATAATCATTGATAATTAAAGACAGTCAATTTTCTTCTCTTTGGTAATTGATTTATTTCTTAACCTTTGAGGTTGAAGCTCATAAATTTTGAAATCATGGAGTATTCACTAAGTGCTTAGATTTTAAATGTGACATTAGGATATTGAATTATAGTTTGATCTTGCAAGTATTATTCCAAATAAGATTAGGGATATCATGAATAAATCTATTAGGAAACCTTTTGATAAAAAAAATAGTACATGAATTTGGAGATAAACTTGCCTTAGGTAAACTCAATGCCTTGAGTGGACACCTAATAGGGATTCCTCAACACTAGAGTTACATGACAATTGCCCCTTTTGGGAGGTCGTGATAGTGGGTTTAATTACATCCTTGTTTTCACCTGAATGGGTGGCAGCCAATGAAGAACTTGTTGGAATTAAGACAGAGAACTGAGAGGGGGGGTGAATCAGTTGTCTCCAATATTCTATTCCTTGTTCACTTAAAACCTTCTTATATTTCAATAGCATATCAATGATTTAATCATGAAAGCATAATGCAATAATTCAAGAGCAGAAACAAATTCAACACATATAACACCAAGTTTTTAATGTGGAAAACCTAGTTAAGGGAAAAACCATGGAGTTACTAACCCAAGATTGTATTCTTTGTTAAAAGAATATGAAGTATAAAATGGCACTTGCCAATTAGGGCTCACTGCCCAAGTACATTGCTCACAAGAGGCCCACAGCCTAAAGGAGACACACTGTCTATAGAAGAATATAAGTATTACATACTTGAACTAGAGAATAACATCTTCACTATGCTTGAGTCAGTTCCATTTAAGCTCAACACCTTTGCTCTGCTTTTTTCTCCTCTACCCTACCACCTTCTCATCATGACCGAAAGGATACATTTGAATGACTTCGCAACTTTTATTTATAGATGACATCAACTTTGGAATGATCATCAAAGTCGACACAACATACACTTATTTTATTATAGAGCAATTACAAAAATACAACTTGACTTATTACAAAGACTTCATGCACATCACTACACTGTTGGCCACACATAGCTTGGACTTCAATAATCTTCGAGGAATAAGTCATTCTTCGCAAAACATCTTCAAGATCATTCGCAACAAATCATCTGGTCAGCCAAAACTAGGAAGAACACCACCATCAGAAGGTAAATCTTCAATCATGAGCTCAATCTTTAATGCGGGTCACCAACATGAACTGGACACAATCTAGAGACCCCCACAAGTTTGCATGAAACACCAGGAATATCCGCACCACTTCTGTTTACTATAATCATTCACATCTTCATACAGAACCTCAAGAACACAGCCAGTCATCATTGTCACATTAAAAGGATTGCTTGTGGACATCCAAACCATGAACCAATTGAGTGGACAATTCACATTAGTCTCCCAAACATGCCACCAAATCTGTAGAACATGATATTGTATTTTCAGATCTCACCAAACCTATTTGTTTTACTTTGTCACCTCTGAACAATTGCTAGAATTGGTTTACTCTAATGGCCATAACTCCTCCACATTTTCATGCAGACCTCTCAAAACTTGACTGGATCATCTTTAGACACATATCTACAAACCCTTTGATGCGCATAGTTTGATCTTTATCTAGCTAGGATCTTCACTTCATAGAGCTTCACTATCTTCAGTGTTCTTCTATGTTGCTGATAGGACTAATTTTCTCAATATCCTCAACACACAACTCATCCAATCCTTGACATCCATGCATACTTGCAACAGAACTGTCTGGGGTAGGGGATCACCTTAGAAAGGGTTGCATACCTTCTCATAATTGCATCAAACATAGTACAAAATAGAACTAAATATTTGCATACCCCAAAGTCAGTTGCATCTGGAGGTGGCCTTGATCCCATGGATATAGGGTATGTAGGTAGTCTAGACGGTAAAGAATGCCCTAGTACTTAGGTCCCCTGGATATATGGTGTTCTTTTATAATTAACATCGTGATCATAAATTTATGTGTAGTACTTTTTGAGTCATGTTAACATGATATTGTCTAGTTAGTTTTGTGCAGATGATAAGGATACCAGTCACTAGAGAGAAATCAAGTTGTCAAAAAAGTATGCAGGGTTTAGTGAAGAACTTAAGGTATGTGTTGCTCAGTTTATCATATATGTTATCTTGTTAAATATACTATCTCTCTCTTCATTAGATCAAGATTGATGATCCTTTCAGGACATGATGACCTTATAAAACTAAGTTATATTTGTCTAACCACAATAACATTTATCAAGCAATTCTTAGAATTAATAGTAAAATTTCATGAATCAACATTCCCTGCATCTGTTAGATGAAAATTTTTAATTCCTCGGTATTTTTTAATTTAGAGTTTAGTATTATTTTTTTATTAAAGAGTTGGGTCCTTACAAATTGAAACCAATAAGTACTTAATCAAAGTTGTAAAATACAATAGATCTCTCAACAAGAGGTTTACTTTAAACTCCCTAAATGAATTAATTTCCATTTTTAACAAACTTGTGAATATGACTTTCTCAAGATAACCAATGATTCTTGTTACCTAAAACTAGTAATTAGTTACTCTAAGGTTTTATAATTTTAAAATTAACACCCAATTTAAAAACTTTTTGATTGCATTCATAATTTATATTCATCCGACTAAATACCTTTGTCCTTGCAACTTTGTGCTCAAGGAACATGGTAGTTCATTTACCCCATTTATTATTCATTCTCCCTAGTAAACTTTAATGTTGTTTTTAGTTAATTTATCTAAGGGAACATAAGTATTAATTTAAGATGACATTTTTGATTGTATTCAATTTCCAAACATTTCTCATTTTGACACTTAATAACCTAGATACTCAATCATAGAGGTCAACATTGGTTTAAATAAGTCATTTCTCTTGTGTCCACATATGGTCAAGAGGGTTAATTTTCAAATTCATAGATAGTCATATTTTAATAAGTTGTCTAAAATTTTATATTATTGCTTGATTAGTGAGTTTGTGTAGGGAACCATTGAGTATCTAGTCTAATTAATATTAGGATGGTTCACTTGATTTCAAGGAAATACCTTAGTTTAAAGAAGGATCACTAGCATCAATCATCCATGTCACAATTGCATCAAGAACTTAATGAAAGGTTCAATTATAAGAATATGATGTTCAATTGCCAAAATATAGGAGTTATTACTTAATCAATTTTCAATGTCTAATCCAATAATCATTTTTGAAATGTACACATGATTGTTGATTTTATGAATAATATTATTAAAGATGAATTCATGACTTACAGAGTAACTATACAATTATGTAAGATTGACTAATTACCTTCAAGTTCCAAATAAACCTCATGAGGCAATATATCCTTCCATGAACAATTACATATGGACTTAATGTTGGAGTATAATCAACATTGAAAGGGGGGGTGAATCAGTGTTATACCAAAATCAAACTATTTAAACCTTATCAACCTTGAAAAGAAATGAGTAGACAATCAACCATGATGATTTGCATCAACATATGAAGGAGATAGACATTGAATGTACAAGTATGTAAAATAAACAATTTCACACAAGACTTGAAACAATGACACATAGGTTTTACGAGTGGAAAAGCCTCCTGGGGTAGAAAAACCACTCAAAAACTGCCTCACTGACTTAACTTTGAAAACAACCTATACATGGCCTCACTGGCTAATGAATGTCTCATTGACAAAATAAGGTCTCACTGACCTATACAATCAATTTGAATACAAAGCCAAGCACTTTTGGGGATTATCCTGATTCTCTTTTACACAAAAACTTATCTCTCCTTTAATTTTTTTAGTTGACAAACTTTCTTCAATTTCCCACTTGTCAAAATAACAATCTTTGAAGCACCATATACTGCATATTTTATACAATAAACTTCAAAATATCATCCAATTCCCCTACAAACAAACTCCTGATATGCTAAGATTCACCTTGTACTTTGAGATATAATAGATAGTTTTAATAAACCTATCTCTATATAATGTTCTTCAAACAAATATTGTTCTACACAACAAACTTCTCAGTTTCATTATTATCCTACACATAGAAATGATCATCTCACAACTTCAAACACATAATACCAGTCTTCAATTTCTTGGACAGGCCTTTGTATGCATAACTCTAATTAGGTTCATGCAATCTTCATATTCTACTATCATAAAAAAAAATCCTTCATCAAAATGTTAAAATCATCATAAATCTTGAGAGATACAACTTCATGCTTCAATAAACCTCAAAGAAAAAGTTCTAAAACTCAGTCCTTTTCTTGCTATTTTATTCACTAGCCCTCACACTAAAAAGCAGAGCTAAAAAACCATCCTTTTAGGGTTTTCTTCATCAGAACCCATCAAATTTAGAATATATTGGTGACCATTGAGTTTCATATACCTTTTAAATTCTATCCATCTGATTTAAGCTTTGCACCAACCACCTTTTAACTAGGATTGCTTGATATGATTTTTGGTGCTCAAAAACATTATTAACTTAAGCTTACCGGTAGACCTATGAGGTCGGGGCCAATTTTACAATGTTCTTAGACCCTTAATTTGTGACTTAAGTCACATACAACCTACAATAATAACCACTAGTAAAATAGATAAAAAGTGATTGACGAGCAATTAAGGGCTTAATAGATATGCTTTAGAAGCTTCACATTAGGGTTTAGACTCAGTCTTTAGGGTTTCCTACTTTAAACATGTAAAAACATTAAACCTTTACACATATTCCACTTCTTCACTCTACTACAAAAGACTCCACTACTGAACTCTCTACCATGAAGAGCATGAAACTTGAAGCTTGAACTAGCTCTGAATCAAGGATCAAAACTTCATTTGTTTACAAATAAGAAATAGTGAAGCAAAACCATAACAAGAATCCAAGATGAAGACTCATACCCCATCTACCAACACATCTAATCAACTGATTTAGATAAAAAATAAGAACTATTATAGAATGTCTCTGTCAAGATATATCAGTCAATCCATATGTCGTAAATCATTGAGTCACACCAATGTATATGTACTAAACTTAGTTCACAGTTCAAAAGCACTGAGCATATGACATGAAACAATATGACTAAGCAATATGTCCTGAACCCATATGACTGAGCATATGACATGAAGCAATATGTCCTGAATCCATATGATTGACCATGGCATGAAGCAATAACAGTATGGAACATCTTTGTCAAACAACCCTAATTCAACATAGTGTAGAATGCCCTTGAATAATACTCTTGTGAATCTCAGAACATTAAAGAAGCATGAATGACAATACCATATAAATACCAACCTATCATAACTTTTGTATGAAGGACAATTTTGCATAAAGAACTTTGCATGATGTCTCTATAATGTAACATAAAGACTTTCTCTACATGAAGATGAACATATCAATCACATAAAGTCTTTCTCTACATAATGTATGTAAACAATCAAACAAACATCACCTCTGAACAACCAATCAAACAACTTTTGATGTTGCACCTGATTCATCACCCCTATTGCACATGATTCATCACCCCTGCAAGTGATGATCCTTTGACTTAAATGACAACAACACAACATCACAAACCTGATCCACTATTTTGACATCAATGGCAAGACAAACCTATCAACATACTCCCCCTTTGGCCTTGGCATTGCTATCAAAACCTCCATCAGCACCAAATTTACAATCTTTCTCCCCCTTTTTGGCAATTAATGTCAAAGGCCGCCCTTCAATAGAAATGACATTATATACCTATTTGATGATAGTATATAGTTGCATCAAGATCTTAGATAGATATAGGCATGTAATCATTAGCATGTAATCACTAACTAATAAAATATGCCATTGTTTCTTAACCACTGGTCACATTGACTTTAGATCAAAATAGAAACTCAATGGCAAGACAAAAGAAAACTCTGTGCTACTGATTGTTGACCCTTGTCACATAGTCACCACTACCTCTATCTGGTAAAATGAACACTAAAACATAGTCATAATTGTCCTCATTTTTGTTAATGAATGCAGTCAATTTATACCATTAATCATGCAACCTATGAATACTACAATGATCATACCACTTTCAAAGTCCTTGGCATGAAGATCTTCACAGTCAAAACATGAAGAAACTCAGTCTAGACTTTGCCCAAAGTACACTTCACAAAACTGCCACAACTGAAACTGTCACAACTAAAACTGCCAATAATTAAAAAGAATTCAAAGTTGAATATATTTCAATAATTATACAAAATTATCTTCTATTGTATAAAAAGTACCATGACAAGCCGTAGGAAAAATGTTGTCCCTACTATCTCAAACACCAATATACAGAGATAAAACCCTGTAGCTCAACATAAACTATCATGCACTTCATTGAATCTACTCACAACAATATATATAAAACAAAAAACAAAAGTTTGATTGGATTTCAGGACTTTATAAGACAAACAATTACTCCCCTTGAATCCAACATCATTACGAACTCATTGAAAAGAAGAAAATGATAAAACCCCAAGCCTCTATCTTACGGATTCAAACACTTCTTTGGGCAATGGTTTTGCAAAGATATTAGCCAATTGATTAGAGGTATGAACATAATCCAACACTGCATCATTTGCAAGTACCTTTTCTCTTATAAAATGATATCTAATGGCAATATACTTGGTTCTAGAATGCATGATTGGATTCTTGGACATGTTAATAGAACTTGTATTGTCACAAAGAATAGTTACAGGTTTAGATACCTACACTTTGATGTCTTGAAGTGACTGAACCATCCAAAGAATCTGAGTGCAACATGAAGATGCTACTACATATTCAGCTTTAGTAGTAGATAAAGAGACAATCTTGCTTCTTACTATGCCAAGCAACTAGTCTACCACTAAGAAAGAAGGCTGCTCCACTTGTGCTCTTTCTGTCATTAGGACAACCTACCCAATTAGCATTTGTATATGAAAGAAGAGTGCAATCATTGTGTCTAGGATACCACAATCTAAAATCAAGAGTGCCTTTAAGGTATCTAAAAATTCTCTTAATAGAATTTAAATGAGATTGTTTTGGACATGCTTGAAATCTTGCTACTAAGCAAACTACCTGCATGATATCAGGCCTAGAAGCTGTTAGATACAAGAGACTAACAATCATGGATCTATATAAGGACTATTCCACCTCAGTTGAATCATCATTTTTACTTAGTTTGTACCCTGTTTCCATAGGAGTACCCACTGGTTTACACTCATCCATTTGAAACCTCTTCAGAATTTCTTTGGAATACTTGACTTGTGAGATGAAAATCCCCTTTTCAAGTTGAGATGCCTGTAAACCAAGGAAGAAAGACAATTATCCCAACATAGACATTTCAAATTTTGACTTCATGATGTTAGGAAATGAATGGCTCATATCATCATTATTACTTCCAAAAATGATATTATCAAAATAAACCACTACAACCAAGATATCTTCACCTTTTGCAATATAGTACAAATTGCTATCCACACCTCCTTTAGTGAATCCTTGCTCTTGCAAGTACTTATCCAACCTATGCTACCATGCTCTTGGGGCTTGTTTCAAGCCATACAAGGCCTTTTTCAACCTGTATAAATAATCCGATTTGTCTTTGCATTCAAAGCCCTCAGGATGCTCCATGTAAACCTCTTCTTCAAGATCACCATTTAGGAAGGCTAATTTGACATCCATTTGGAACACCTTGAAATTTATATAAACTGAAAAGGCTAAGAACATTCTTATTGCTTCTAGTCTAGCCACAAGTGCAAAAGTTTCATCAAAGTCAATTCCTTTAATTTGAGAATAACCCTTACAAACCAATCTAGCTTTATTTCTAACAACTTTGCCCTTATCATCAAGTTTATTTCTGTAAACCCACTTTGCACCAATAAAATTTTTACCTTTAGGTCTAGGAACAAGCTCCCATGTCTTATTCTTCTCTATTTGATTAAATTCATCCTTCATGGCTTTAATACAAGCTTCATCCTTGCTGGCCTCCACATATGTTTTTGGTTCCATTTCTGATATCAAACACACATGTGCTTGATTACTTGCAGCAACAAGTCTCTTCCTTGTTATTACACCAATGTCTTTATCTCCTATAATCAAATCATGTGGATGATCTCTTTGAAATGCTTTTGAAGGAGTTTTGCCTTTAGTTTCTATAGGCTTTTCAGAAGTTTCTTCTATCACTTGAACTTCTTCCTCTTTTTCTAAATGATGATCTTCTTCTTCTTTGTCCTGGATCAGCTGCACACATGGCTGCAAATTCTCATCCACTTTTACATTAGTACTCTCTATAACCTTTTTGAGTCTCTTATTGAATCATTTATAGGCTTTACTATGTGTGGAATAGCCTAAAAATATACCCCCATCACACTAGACTCAAACCTTCCTAAATTATCATTATCTCTCTTTATGAAGCATTTACTACCAAAAATATTAAAATAACCAACATTTATTGACCTACCATACCATAGTTCATAAGGAGTATGGTTAGATTCTACCCTCAATTGTACTCTATTTAGAGTATATACTACTTTATGAACAGCTTCTTTCCAATAAGTATTGGGCAAATATGCATCATGAAGCAATGTCCTTGCCATCTCTTTCACAGTCTTATTCTTCCTTTCAGCCACTCCATTCTGTTGTGGTGTTCTAGGAGCTAAAAATTCCCTTTTGATCCCATGTTTCTCACAATATTCTTCAAACTCTATGGATGTATATTCTCCACCATTATCTGACCTTAGACATTTGAGCTTGAAATTTGATTCCTTTTCCATCATCTTCTTAAAAATCCTAAATCTTTCAAATACTTTTGACTTGTGCTTCAAAAAGGTCACCTAGATCATTCTTGAAAAATCATCAATAAAGAGCATGAAGCATATTTCACCACCTAAAGCCTTAGTCCTTGTAGGACAACATAAGTCTAAATGAACAAGTTGTAAAGGCTTAGAAGTAAAATACTCTTTAGATTTAAAACACACCTTAGTTTGCTTACCAAATTGGCATTCTTTGCAAGTAGTATTGCTTGGCTTGGATATGTGAGGCAGATTTCTAACATTTTGATTTTTGTTGATCCTTTCAAGATTATCAAAATTTACATGACCAAGTCTTCTATGCCATAACCAACTTTCATCAACTTGACCCATGAAGCAAATATGTCCATCTACACTTCTATTTTTAGTCTCATGAAGATTGTAGATGTTTCCACTTGTCCTTAACCCTGCTGCAATAACCTTTCCTAGTTTCCTTTATATTTGACAACCATGAGCATTAAAAACAACATTGAATCCATCATCACAGATTTGACTAAGACTCAATAAATTATGCTTCAAGCCCTCAACATAATATACACCATGTAATGGAGTCTCATCATCTAAAAGAATAGTACCTTTTCCTTTGATCAAAATGCAATCATTGCTACCAAACATGACTGATCCTTTAGTAAGGTCTTCAAAATTAATGAATTTACCTTTATCTCATATCATATGATTAGAACAACCACTATCTATCACCCACTAATCCTTCCTCTTGGCATGTAAAGCAACTTGAACAATCATAGCTTTCATCTTAGGTTTCCAAACAAGTATTTTCTTATCAGCATTTGAAGAGGACACTTTGGAAAGAGTATTCAATCTAGTTTTCTACACTTTCAGGTTAGGCTTACAAAACTTGGCTATGTACGGGCATACTTATTGCAATTGAAACAATTCAAGCTTCTTAAAAACACAAAAAGGATTTCTTGTCAAGAAATTTGCACTTCTTCTAAAACCAAATCTGCACTCATTTGCTTTGTGTCCATACCTATTACAAAAAAAACAATAACTGAGGAAATACATATTATACCTGAAAGACTCATTCCTTTTGAAGTTTTTTGTCTTCATGATGCCTTTGGTATTGATATCAGCCTTTTGTAAACTTTTGGTATTTGAACTTTGTCCTTCTTCAAAACCCAGACTAGATTTTTCTTTGAAACCTTTTTGTTTATCCAAGAGATCTTCAAGTTTATGACTGCTCTTGTACATATCAATTTTCCTTCTCAAGGTTATAATTTCAGCTTCTAGAGTAAGACATTCTTTGACTTTGATAACTAACTCTTTTCTTGTGACATCAACAATTCTTTTACTCTCTTCAAGAGACAACTTTAGGTCTACAATTTGCTTACCATAATTAGTGACTTTGCTGATCATAATCTCATTGTCCTTTTAAAATTGATTTCTCTAAACAATTGTCTCCTTTTTAAGCTTCTTGACCTTACTTAGAGCACACTTCAACTCACTCTCAAGATCAACTATTGCCTCATCATTTTCTAATTGTTCTTCACATTTATTATTTTGATTTTCATTTATAACATCCATGAGTAAAGTCTCTGCACCTTCTCAAGTGACTCCTCTAAACCACTATCTGATATGTTAGCATCTTTTATGAACAAACTCTTCTTTCTGAAATTATTCTTCTTTTTAGAATTAAAATGCTTCTTCTTGAATTTTTTTCTTGTTTTCCTCTTCATCACTGTCCAAATTTTTATATGGACATTTAGCTGCATAATGTCCTATTCTTCCACATCAAAAGCATTTGAATGGGAGTTTTCCTTTGTACTTGCCAGCTAGCCTCTTTTTCAATTTGCTAACAAAAGATGTTTCTTTATCATCATCCAGCTCTTCTAATTTAGACTTTATCTCTTTTTCCTTTTTAACTAATTTAAATGCAGCTTCTTTACTTGTGGAGATATTACATACTCTCATTTCGAAAGCAGTGAAGGTTCCACGAAGTTCATCAAATGTCACCTTGCTCAAATCTCTCTCTTCAACTGTAGACACTTTGGATTCATATTTAGGAGTTAAGGTCCTTAAAACCTTGGTAACAACTACCTTTTCCTCTAAGGTATCACCTAAACCCCTAATAGCATTGACAACTTCTTGAACTCTAAGAAGATAATCAGCTATCTTCTCATCATCATTCATTTTGAGGATTTCAAACTTGGCTCTATAGGATTGTAGCTTGGCTTCCTTTATTTTTTCATCTCCTTGATAGACATTGGACAATTTATCCCAAATTGCTTTGGCTGACTTGTAGCTTGGCTTCCTTTATTTTTTCATCTCCTTGATAGACATTGGACAATTTATCCCAACTTGCTTTGGCTGACTTGCAATCCATGATTTTAACAAGTATCTAATTTGGCAAACCACAACATATGGCATTTTTTGCCTTTGCATTACTTGCATAAGCCTTCTTCTCATCAACAGTTGAAGGAGGTTTTGTTTCTTTATATTCATTTTAGCTGACCAAACATCATAACCCAAAAAGGACAAATAGGATTCCATCTTGAATTTCTAGAAGGCATAATTGGACCCATCAAACAAAGGTGCTTTGTATGTAGAGAATCCTTCTTGACTACCCATGACTAATACTCCACTTAAAGGACCTACCCAAACTGATTAAGCCTTATAGGGAACCTATGCTCCGATACCACTTGTTGGAGTATAATCAACACTAAGAGGGGGATGAATCCGTGTTGTACCAAAATCAAACTATTTAAACCTTATTAACCTTGAAAAGAAATGAGTAGACAATCAACCATGATAATTTGCATCAACATATGAAGGAGACATATATTGAATGTACAAGTATGTAAAATAAACAATTTCACACAAGACTTGAACCAATGACACAGATTTTACGAGTGGAAAACCCTTTTGGGGTAGAAAAACCACTCAAAAAATGCCTCACTGGCTGATGAATGTCTCACTGACAAAACAAGGTCTCACTGACCTATACAATCAAGTTGAATACAAAGCCAAGCACTTCAAGGGATTATCTTGATTCTCTTTTACACAAAACCTTATCTCCTTTAATTTTTTCAGTTGACAAACTTTCTTCAATTTCCCATTTGTCAAAATAATAATATTTGAAGCACCATATACTACATATTTTATACAATAAACTTTAAAATATCATCCAGTTCCCCTGCAAATAAACTCCTGATATACTGAGATTCACCTTGCACTTTGAGATACAATAGATAGTTTTAATAAAGTTGTCTCTGTATAATGTTCTTCAAATAAATATTGTTTTACACAAGAAACTTCTTAGTTTCATTATTATCTTGCACATAGAAATGATCATCTCACAACTTCAAACACATAATATCATTCTTCAATTTCTTAAATAGGCCTTGCATGCATAACTCTGATTAGGTTCATGCAATCTTCATATTCTGCTATCATAAAAAAGATCCTTCATCAAAATGTTAAAATCATCATAAATCTTGAGAGATACATCTTCATTCTTTCATAAACCTCGAACAAAAACTTCTAAAACTCAATCCTTTTCTTTCTATTTTATTCACTGGCCCTTGCACTAAAAAGTAGAGCTAAAAAACCATCTTTTTAGGCTTTTCTTCATCAGAACCTGTCAAATTTAGAATGTATTGGTGACTGTCAAGTTTCAAATACCTTTTAAATTCTATCCATCTGATTGAAGCTGTGCACCAACCACCTTTTAACTAGGACCGCTTGATATGCTTTTTACCGCTCAAAAACATTATTAACTTAAGCTTACAGATAGCCCTAGGAGGTTAGGGTCAGTTTTACAATGTTCTTAGACCCTTAAGTTGTGACTTAAGTCACATACAACCTGCAATAATAACTAACTAGTAAAATAGATAAAAAGTGATTGACAGGCAGTTAAGGGCTTAAAAGATATGTTTTAGAAGCTTCACATGAGGGTTTAGACTCAGTCTTTAGGGTTTCCTACTTTAAACATGTAAAAACATTAAACCTCTACAAATATTCCACCTGTTCACTCTGCTTCAAAATACTCCACTACTGCACTCTCTGCTCATGAAGAGCATGAAACTTGAAACTTGAACTAGCTCTAAATCAAGGATCAAAACTTTATTTGTTTACAAACAAGACAGAGTGAAGAAAAACCATAACAAGAATCCAACATGAAGACTCATACCCCATCTACCAACACATCTAATCAACTAATTTAGATAAAAAATAAGAACCACCATAGAATATGTCTATCAAGATATATCATTCAATCCATATGTACTAAATCATTGAGTCACACCAATGTATATGTACTGAACTTAGCTCATAGTTCACAAGCACTGAGCATATGACATGAGACAATATGACTGAGCAATATGTCCTAAACCCATATGACTGAGCATATGACATGAAGCAATATGTCTTGAATCCATATGACTGAGCATGGCATGAAGCAATAACATGGAACATCTTTGTCAAACAACCCTAATTTTGTAGGAGTCTAGGACAACACTGAGAGGGGGGTGAATCAGTGTTGTATTATTTATCAGAATTAAACTACTATTTACTTGAACAATTAATCAACAAATGATTAATCACATAAATCATATTCGGTAAATGAAGCTATGGAAGACATCAAGACATGAGATTATGACACAAGAAAATTATAGAGTGGAAAACGCTCCAGGGGTAGAAAAACCACTCAAAATGCCTCACTGGCTTAAGTAAAAACCTCATTGGTTACAATGTTTAGAAGCACCAACTTCAAGGAGCACCAACCCCTAATTCATTTAGAAGCACCAACTTCAAGGAGCACCAACCCCTAACATATACTCAAAATCAAGAACTCAGAGGGATTCTCTATTTCGATACAAATCATTTCTTATTTCACATGTGTCTGTCATATGGCCATACTTCTCTCATCATCTGAATTTTCTCTTCAAGAGGATATTCAAAATATATTCAACCTGGAATGCTGATCCACACAACAACACTGCATACTCTGTATGTTTCATCTTTGTCTATTTATAAAGTTACATCAATGCACCTGAAAAATTATTGTTAATGAAAAAACTCTTGATGTTCCTCTTCTCTGCAAAATCAAATTCATCTTTTATGACCTTTCATATTCAATCAGTGTCATGTAGGAGAAAATAAAAACTCTTTTATTTGTATCATCTTCATATCCACCTGCAAGAAATCCTGAACCAACAAATTACATCTCTATAAAATAAAATCAATTTCATATTTTCTCTGTATAACTTTTAATCATCTTGAATATTCTTTTTGTATTCTTCAATCTGCAAAAACTATTTTCCTACAAGAATAAAAATCTTCATATTAATCTGTGCATAATTACTTCAAAGACTTTTCAATCTTTTCATCTTCTCTCTGACAAAAATCTTTTTCATTTTCTTCAAATCCTTCATTTTCTTTTCAACAAGACTCTTCATATTCTGAGCATAAATAAAAAGCAATTCAATTTCCCTTTGCAAATATTTATTCATCTTCTTGCAAAAGAAAATAAATAATGTCCACCATAAAAAAATGTCTTCATTTTTCTTCATTCCCTGTTGGAAATCTATTCTTCAAAAATATATCTTCAATTCTCCATAAATATTTGCCTTAAAAAAAATCTCCTCAAAAATCAATCTTCAATATCTTTATCCTCTTAAAAAAAAATCATTCTCTTTCAATTTGAGAAAAGCAAAAAAAAAAACAAAATCATCTTTTAATAAAAAATTCTATCTTCAAGCACTCTTGGACTTCTTTGCACTTTCAAAAGGAAATAAATCTGTTTTAGCCTTTTTGTCATGAAAAATCTCCACAAGGAAATTGCCTTATTTAAAAGCACTAAAAAAAATCTCCTTATCCTCCAAGAAATAAAAAGTTTCTAACTTCATCACCATCCATTTAAAATGATGCTTTTCTCCATTTAAATATATATGCATATTCCCCATTTAAACGTGAAACTATCTCTTCATTTTTATAGAGCATTTTTAATGCTTTTAAAATTTCTTTCTTAAAGCATATTTTAATGCCACAAAAATACTTCAATTCTTTCCATAAGACGTGCTCTCCTTAAAAAGAAATTTTAAATAAATTAAGGAATCTTTGAAAAATGTTTTTCAAAGCATGGTCTTCAAATTTAATTTAATTGGGCTCCCTCTTTGAAATATATACCATGCTCCTTAAAAATTCGATGCCTTTTCTAATTTATAGAAGCCTTTTTAATGAATAAAGCTTTTCACTCATAAATCCATACCATGCTTTTTCAAAAACTTAAAAATCTTTCCTCCTTTAGAATTATTAACTATTTGATAAAAGCAAATGAATGCTTTTCTTAAATTACTTGCTTCCCCTTTTTAAATATGTATTAAATTTCAAAGACATTTGATGGCAAACTCCTCTTTGAAAAATAATTTCTCCTTTATAATATTAAATATGGGTCTTCAAATAAATATTTGTGCTCCCCTCCAAATTCAAGCTCCCTATAATTAAATACAAACCTTTGATGAATGTAAGACAACCTCCCAAGACATCATAGCAACTTAATTCCAAACTTATGAAGATGAACTGACACCATTACCTGACGATTCCTATATGATGTATCTGTATCATCAACACAACACCTTTTTGACATCAATGACAATCAACTACCATCAAATTTAACATAGTGTAGAATGCCCTTGAATAATACTCTTGTGAATCTCTGAACACTAAAGAAGCATGAATGACAATACCATATCAATACCAACCTGTCATAACTTTTGTATGAAGGACAATTTTGCATGAAGAACCTTGCATGATGCCTATATAATGTAACATAAAGACTTTCTCTGCTTGAAGATGAACATATCAATCACATAAAGGCTTTCTCTGCATAATGTATGTAAACAATCAAACAACTTTTGATGTTGCACATGATTCATCACCCATGCAAGTGATGATGCTTTGACTTAAATGACAACAACACAACATCACAGACCTGATCCACTATTTTGACATCAATGGAAAGACAAACCTATCAACACTTAATAAGATTACTGATTCCATAATATTTTAAATTAGGTATTATATAATCTCATACTGTTAAAAGGATGTTATTGATCAATTTTATATTCATTACTTAAACTTCTAATTCCTCAAAATAAGATTTATCTATTCCTTAGGATTTTTCTATTTTATAAAGTAGATAAAATATTTACTCCCCCTATACATGACTTAATTCAATAATATACAACTTTGTTCAAGGAAAAAGTAATTTATTATTTAAGTCAGTTTATAATTATTAAGACTTAATGTTTTAATATTACATAATTAATTATATCTATATCCACTTTGTCTACAAGTTTGCATTTTGGTAAGTAATGGTATCTATTTATCTAACTCTCCCAAAACTTGTGTATCAAGTATGGTGATACATTTTCCCACTTCTTTAACAATCCCAAGATATTTTTACAAGGCATATTCATTATAGAGGTTGTTTATCCATGTTAACATGTGCTCAAGGGAACCACTGAATAATTAATTTATCAGATGTTATAGTTGGAATTACTCTGGTAGATATGTATGCAAAACATGGGATCATGTACTGTTGACAGAGTGCCTCAAAGAGGCTTCGACTCATGGAATGCAAATGATTGCAAGATTTCACAAAAAGGATTGAAAAGGCTTTATTCAAGCAAATGCAATTGGCAGATGTAAATTAAAATTCCACAACCTTTGACAATGTCCTCCCTGCCTGTGCCAGATTGGCGATTGTCAAGGCATAAGAAAAGAGGAAAAAATCTGTCAGATGCTGCAATTGCAAGTGACTTGGCAGAAGGCGTGCAAGATGTGGAAGCTACGACAAGGCACATCAATTGTTTGACAGAATGCCTCAAGGGGATGTCAATTCATGTAATGCAAGATTGTAGGTTCCGCACAAAATGGATTTGTTGCAAAGGCGTTAGGAACTTTCAAGCGAATGCAATTGGCAGGAGTGAAGCCAAATTCACAACCTTTGCTAACTTCCTCCCTGCCTATGCTAAATGAGCTTAGGAATAGGGTATGGACATTCAGAAAAATAGAACGGAAGGGAATTTTTATCAGATGTTGTAATTGTAAGTCACTTGGTAGACATGCGTGCAAAATGTGGAAGCACAGGCAAGGCACGTGAACTGTTTGATAGAATGCCTCAAAGAGAAATCATATCGTAGAATGCAAAGATTGCAGGGTTTCACAAAATGGATCTATTGAAAAGGCTTTTGAACTTTCCAGTAGATGCAATTGGCAGGCGTTTGGCCAAAATCCAAAACCTTTACCAACGTCCTCCCTGCCTGTGCACAAAATGAAGGTGTGGAACAGGGTATGGACATCCATCCTAGCATAATGGAAAGGGGGTTTTTGATGGAAAGGGGGTTTTTGTTAGATATTATAGCTAGAAAAGAATTGGTAGACATGTATATAGAATGGGGAAGCTCAGGAAAGGCACGTCAACTGTTTGAAAAAATCCCTCAAAGAAATGTTGTCTCATGGGCTGCAATGATCGCAGGACGTGCACAAAATGGATTTGTTGAAAAGGACAAAAATGGATTTGATGAAAAGGCTTTAGAAACATTCAAGTGAATACAATTGGAAGACGTGAAGCCAAATTGACAACCTTTGCTAATGTCCTCCCTGCCTGTGCTGAATGAGCTTAGGAATAGGGTATGGATAGGGTATTTAGAAAAACATAGGTATGAATTCTCCCTTAAATGTTTTCAAATAGTGATTAAAATTCTCACAAAAACGGTTGCACAGATTCTCCTTTGAATGGTTTCAAATTGTAAAAAAAGACTTATGCATAAATTCTCTCTTTAACATAAATCTAGGCTAGTTGAATACTGCAAACAACAAACAACAAGCATACAAGAAAAATAAATAATGACAACAATTCATCTCAATAATGAACAAAAAGTTCAAAGGAAGAGAAATTTTTTTTGGAGAGGAGTGCTCTTACAGTTTACTCCAACACTCCCAACTAGAACTAAGTGTGTCCCTCCTTCCTCCATCCATGCTATTTATAGAAAAATTCACCCTTATGGAGGAGAATTCAAGTCTTTGAGTCAAGTCTCCTAAATAAATGTTTTTTTTTCTTTTTCCAAATTGCCATAAATTGTAGTGGAAAATGATTCATTTAGCTTTAAAGGCTTTCTTTCAAATTTCCCAATTGTCATAAATTCGTGGAAAAATGTCATTTTTTAGCTTTTGAAACTTGCCCTAAAAATGAGGGGGTTGAACCTCATTTATTTATTTTTCTAGAAGTGTACCCCTCTCATTTATTTATTTAGAATTTTAAATTGGGATTAAAAAATCACTATTTTTATTATTTTGTTTTTAAATGAGATTATATTTATATTATTTAAGTTTACTAGCTTTATGTGTATTATTTGAAAAAAATAAAATACCTACAATTAGACATAGTATTCTAATCAAATTCAGAACTCAAATATTATAAAAGTGGGTTGTGATAGAAACGTCTCCCATCCTGAATAAAATAATCACCTGGAGCCTCCTCTGTACCTGCAAGAAAGCTACCCATCATAACAGTAGATGCACCCATTGTCAAGGCCTTCACAATGTGCCCTGAATTTGCAATCCCACCATCAACAATGATAGGAACACCTCTCTCCATTGCAACAGATGCAACTATGTAGACTGTTTGCCTGTCCTCTTCCAACAACACAAACTTCTTGTGTGGTGGATATTGAGCCCAATCCCATCCCAACTCTAAGTGCATCTACTCTTGCATCTATCAAATTCTTGGCCTGGTAGGCAGTGACCACATTTCCAGCAATAACATCCAAAACCAGGATAAGCCTTCTTGATATAAGCCAACATATCTCTCTGGTAAATGGAATCCCCCTGTGAGCTATCCAAAATAATGGCATTCACACCAGCATCCACAAGAAGTTGAAGCCTATCCTTATCAGAGTCTCTAGTCCCAATTGCTGCCCCAATGAGTATCTTCCCATCAGCTCCAATAGAAGGCCTCCCCAATGCAGGATTCTGCCTAATTCTCTCCACGTCATTCCTGTTGGGCACGTGGCTGAAGCCCACATGTAACGGCAATACTCAGTCTTATTCTCTTCTGAATACTCAGTCTTATTCTCTTCTGAATACTCAGACTTATTCCCTTCTGGCAACCGCTGTCATAACTGCCTTTCTTCTTGGCAACGGTTGGACCGATCTATCTGTAGAAGAAAACGTTTGAGGTAGATGGTGAGAGGATATAGAAGCACTTGGATTGCTGCTGTTAAAGATATAGTCATACACAGTGATGTATGAGTTACTCTGTAAAATTGAGTGAGAGAGAGAGATGTATTGTGGATAATAAAGATTGCCCTTCGTTGTGGATGTAACCAACATTGGCGAACCACGTTAAATCCTTCCTATTCCTCTGTTTATGCTGTTTTTCGTTTTTCTTCATTCTGAGCATAGTTTTGAGATTGCTGTTATTTCTTTCTCTGGTTCTGTTTTATTGTTTCTGTATTTACAATTCCTTGACAAAAGCTCTACGACATACTCATTTTCATCAATAAGAGGAAGATGATTCAATCCCTTTTCAACCAATATATTTGTAGCCTCTTCAAAGATTAAACCCGCCCATGCCGTAACCACATCTGTTATCATAACTTTCTCAACAGTTGACCCGTCGGCATCAAACCCAAAGTTCATTTTTATAACAATTCGCAAAAGCTTGGAACCCACTGCCCCTGTTTCCGTAACCAGTGCACATATCAACATACTATGACTCACTTTCCTCTTGGGAAAATCCTTCTTTAGCAAATCATAGGCATAAATACGAACATACACCAGAGCACAATTCCTAGTACAAGTACTATCATTGGCGATCAGTTAAAAAAAAAAAGAACTTGCATATTGTCAAACAGTTCACGGGCCTTAGCCTTGTTGATGCTTCACCAGCATGGTGTTTCAAAAAAGTTTCACATACTTATTTCTCTCTTTTTTTACTTCTGGTATTGGCGGCCTATTATGGAAGAAGAATCTCTAATGGCCTTTTGCTTTTATTTTAAGCAATTTCCCCTATTTAGATTTGTGACTTATCATGCAACTTGGTTTAGCAATTTATTCTCCTCAAACTTAAGTTTGGTAGCTCTGAATTTTGGCGCCTTCCATTTTATTTTTATAAAATTCTTTCAGCAACTTATATATTCCAAAAGTACTTACATCAAATTGAGGGGCATCTCCATTTGTATGGGTTAAATCAGACACGCTTGTCATATCTCCCATTTCATCCAACGTGTCCCTCATTCTCTCAATAGCAGCTCTCTCTTTGTCCAAACTGAAAATAAATTAGTAATCAGTGCTTCAGGATTTGACTGTGTGCCTGTTTTTTTGCCTCTCTTTGTCCAAACTGAAACTAAATTGACAACAGTTGGTTAGGGGTTCGAATCCCATGAGATTAAAAATAAATACAAACAGTAGCTCCTAAATCATGATATATCCGAGATTCTGCAAAGAGCTGTACTCAAATTCGGCCTCTTTCACCTGCATTTTGACTTCAATTTAAGACTGCTAGCCTGTAACTCCTTCTCTGATACTGTGCAAAACCTTTTGTCTTCAAACAAAATATTTCAACCTTGTAAATCATTTACCCAACTTGCTTTCTCAGATTTAGCCAGCTCTAATACCAATTGTTGAGTAATTAGACAAATAAATAATAGATAAAATAGCACAGAAACACAACAAATTTAACGTGGTTCACCAAGGTGGCTACGTCCACGGGAAAGCAGGACAATAGTATTATTATTCTTCACAGCAACATATATAGAGATTTTTCCCTCATATATATACAATAGTCCTCAAGAGAAAATGAAGAGACAAAAGAGGGAATATGAAATGAACAATCAGACTTCACATCCAACAACGGGAAAAGGAGGAAGGGGAGAAAGAGAAGAGGAGACGGCCTGTAAACGATGGAAAGCAACTATAGGTATGAGTTTTCTATGAAATTTGGCCATCCACCTGCCGGCTGCATCTGCTTAAAAACTTCTAAGCCCTTTTTCAACAATTCCATTTTGTGCATATCTTGAATTCATTAAATTCCACGAGTTAACATCTCTTTGAGGCATTCTGCCAAACAGTTCATGTGTATTGTCTATGCTTCTACATTTTACATACGTATGTACCAGGGCACTTGCAATTACTGCATCTGACAAAAGATTCCCTTCTGTTTTGCTTTGATGGATGTCCATTCCCTTATCTTAAAACTCCCCTTTAGCAGCGACAGAGAATGCTGGCAAGGGTTGGGGGGTTGGGCGTAAACCCCACCAGTTACATTTACTTAAAAGTTCTAAAGGTTTTCGAACAAAACCATTTTGTTCATATCCTGCAATCATTGCATTCCATGAAACAAATTATTTGGGAGGCATTCTGTCAAATAGTTTGCATGCCTCGTCTGTGCGTCCATTTTTCTTGAGGCATTTTGTCGAGTAGTTCACATGATGTCTCTGTGCTTCTTCATTTTTGCATACATCGCCTACCAAGGCACTTGCAATTACAACGTCTAACAAATGTCCCCATTTCGTTATGCTTTGATGGATGTCCATACCGTAATCCAAAGCTACTATTTTGGGATAAGTTGTGAGGATGCTGGCCATTTGTGAAGATCCTGCAATCAGTGCGTTGCATGTGAAGACTTCTCTAGAAATGAATTTTGAGAAACAGTTCACGTGCCTTGTCTGTGCTATAACATTTTGTAAATATATTGACCTGAGCATTTCCAAATTATTTTATATCAATTATTGGCATTTGATTTTATGTTTATTTTGGCACGAGTAGGGTAAATGCTGGCAGAGGAATCCAATTGGCTTAATATCTGCTAGTTGCATTTCCTTATAAGTTTCTTTCCTCAATCCATTTCATCCATATACTGCAATCATTAAAACCAATATTAATCCATTTGTATTTATCATGTGAGCAATACTTGGCCACTGGAGAAGACAATATCCCATAGTTCTCACGCTTGGCCTTTATAACCTGTTGGTATAACATAGATGAATAAAAGTTTTATGTAACCAGCTGATGCACTTTGTTTTCTTGGAAGGTTTTACTATCTAAACTTTAATTCCATTTCTTTTAATGATGCTTTATCATTTCAATTTACGTGCATCTCTATACATCTGGTTTTCCTAAATACAAAACAATGTCTTTCGACTGTATTTTAAGTCCAAATATCCAAATCTTTTTATCTTATTTATTCTCCTCTGATTCGTAGGAAAATTTAGGCAAACAGAGTATATGAGTTGTATTTCACATTTTTCTCTTGCATTTCATTGTTTAATTCTTACAATTGTCATTTCTAGATTTTAGGTTATTTTTATTTTAATCAAGAGCAAATGGCTATATTTTTATTGAAGTTTTGTAATAGACTATATTGCATTTAAAAATGAATCTATTTATCCACTTTGAATGTCAACAACAATAAACAATTGAGAGAGATTTCATACCTACATGGAGGACATTATTATTGTAGAGTAACTAATTTTCTGCTAACTTCATTTTAGTTTTGGTTTATTAATTTTTTTTTTATATACATGAAAAGCACAATAGAAAATATGGTTGAACATGTTAGAAACCAGGCACTAGACTGAAATTATGGTCAACTAATATTATATATAAAACCTACCCAGTTGTTGATGCTGTAGTGGCACTTGTTAGGAACTAATCACTGTACATCCAGTGATTATGGTAGAATGGGAATTAGTGTCAATGGTTGCCTTGAAATTCCATTCTAAAGAGGAAGAAATTGTTTTCCTCAAGATTCTTTTATAGGTCCTTGGGGACCCAGTTATGTGTGCTTCCATGGCCTTGTTTAGTAAATTAGAGTATTGAAATCCTAACCAAGTCAAACACTGAGTAGAAAAGTTAAGGACTGTGAGTTGTTGGTGTGGCCAATGTCTCATCTCTTCATGCTATGTTGGCATGTGATAGATCTCTTGATGCATTTAAAACTATATAGCAATTTAGTCACCAAAGTTCTGTTGGAATTAGGTTGGACAACTGAGAGAGGGGGGTCAATCAATTGTCCCAAAACTTTTATCCTTTTCTGGTTTTAATCTTATTCTCAACTTATAAATAGATTAATGATGTAAACATTAAAGCATGAATCAACAACACACGAGCAGAAATAATTCGAACACATATAACACCAGAATTTTGGCATGGACACCCGGTTAAGGGAAAACCATGGTGGTGGTTAAACCACAAGGTTTGTACCTTGTTAAAAGTATTTAAAAATGGGAAGGCACTTGCCTTTGGGTGCACTGCCCAGAGCTCACTGCTCAAAGAGGCTCATTGCCTATAGGAGGCTCACTGCCTACAAGATTTATGTTTAATACAGAAAGAATGAACTGAGAAATAGCATCTTATTCATGCTTGGATCAGTCTCATTGAAGTGCAAAACTCCTCTACTCTGCCTTACTCTATCACATCTTTGCTCACATTTCACTCATTTTGATGATCTCAATTCACATATTTATACATGACATCAACTTTGGAATGATCATCAAAGTTAGCTTTACAAACATCTTATTACAATTGTTCTTCAAGGTCAGCCTAACAAACTATTACAATTACAAGACTTAATTTATTAAAAAGTATTGCATGCGAACCCTACAGTGTCGGCCAAACATTACCTTGGACTCAAATCTTCTTCGATCAACATGCTACGCTCTAGAGAATTGCTCTTAGATCATCCGCAACACACTTGAATCATCCAGTTAGCCAAGACTGGGAAGAATAGAAACACCAAGGAAGAAATCTTCAATAACGAGCTCACACTTCAATGCAGACCTCCAACACAATAGGAACACGATCCAAAGACTTCCACAAGCACATTGAATTCAACAATAACATTTGCACCACCTCAAATCTTCAAAATCACTTGCATCCTCATCTGAAACCTCAAGAACATTGATTGCCATGACTGTTACACTAAAACAATTTCTTGCGGACCTCCAAACCATGAACCACTTGAGTTGAGAACACACACTAACTTCCCAAACATGCCTCTAGATCCACAGATCATATTATTTATTTACAGAACAAACCTGACCAATTTCCTATCACTCTGTTTCTTCTGAACACTGCAAAACCTGATTCTACTCAGATGGCCATAACTTCTTCAAATCTTCATGCGGACCTCTCAAATCTTAACTGTAGTGACTTCAGACAATCCTCTACATAGCCATATGGTCCGTGTACTTTGATCTTCATTCCTCTAGAAATATGGAGCAATCTACTTCACTTATCTACATTGTTTCTCCTATTTCTGACAAAGAGATATGTTGACATCAATGACAACACATCATAGGCATATATTTTCAACAATCTCCCCCTTTGTCATTAATGGCAACATATGATGTGAAAAACTGATTTTAACCATCAAGACAAGGATTTCTCCCCCTTTCTTTTATCACTCCTACAACTACTTTCTTCACTACTCCCCCTTTCACCAGCAACTAGTTTTTCACATATCTTCTCTCCCCCTTTGACATCAATGGCAAAGGGCACATATTTGCAATCTTTTCCTCCCCCTTTTTACTTTAGGCTAAACTCCAAATATTGCATGCTAACTACTCCATCTGAGTAGTAATCACTTAACATCAATCTAGATCACAAGATATGACTATGAATTCCACTAGACTGATGCACCCTAGTGCATCTTAGTTCTGAGCAGGAGGGGTAATATCCCCTAACTTCTCTCTGAGATACTCAAATGTATCCTTGGGTATAGGCTTAGTGAAGATATCCGCAATTTGATCCTTTGAAGAAACAAACTCCAATATGACTTCATTCTCATTAACTTTCTCTCTCAAGAAATGAAACTTGATTGATATGTGTTTTATCTTTGAATGCAACACATAATTCTTTGAGATGTTTATTGCACTTGAGTTGTCACAAAAGATTGTAACAGGCTCCTCAAACACAATTATGATGTCCTTCAACATTTGCTTGATCCACAAGACTTGAGTGCAATTGTCTGCTGCTACTATATACTCTGCCTTTGTAGTAGACAGAGATATTGCCTCTTTCTTTTTGCTCATCCAAGAAACTAATCTCTTTCCCAAGAAAAATACACCACCACTAGTACTTTTCCTGTCATCCACATCTCCTACCCAATCAGCATCTGTTTATGCATGCAAAGTGAAATCATCATCCTTAGGATACCATAAGCCATAATCAAGTGTCCTAGTTCAAGTATCTGAGAATTCTTTTGACAACTACAACATGAGATTCTTTAGGATCAACTTGAAATCTAGCAACAAGGCCAATATCATTCATAATATCAAGTTTGGTCTAAGTCAAATACAACAATCCTCCAATCATTGATCTATACCTTTTCTGATTTACCTTAGGGGAATCATCATCTTTACTCAACTTTCATCCAGTTATCATAGGAGTACCCACTAGTTTTGAATCCTCCATTCCAAACTTTTTCAACAACTCCTTCACATACTTAGACTGAGATATGAAGATGCCCTTATCTGACTGAATGATTTGCAAACCCAAGAAGAAATTCATCTCTCCAAACATTAACATCTCAAATTCACTTGGCATCTAATCAGCAAATGTTTTACACATGCTTTCATTTCCACCAAAAATGATATCATCAACAAATACCTCAACAATCAAGATGTGTTCATGATCAATTTTGATATAAAGATTACTGTCAGTTGTGCCTTTACTAAAACCTAATTGTAGCATATACTTATCTAGTCTTGCATACCAAACTCTTGGGGCTTGTTTGAGTCCATACAATGCTTTCCTCAATCTATAGGCCATATCTCCTTGATCAAACAAATGAAATCCTTCCAGTTGCTCAATGTAGACTTCTTCTTCCAACTTTCCATTCAGGAATGCTGACTTGACATCCATTTAATAAACTTTGAAATCTTTATAAGAAGCAAATGCAAGAAATAGTCTAACTACTTCTATTCTTGCCACTGGAGCAAAAGTTTCTTCAAAATCAATTCCTTCCACCTGAGAATATCCTTTGCACACTAATCTTGCTTTGTTTCTCACAACTTCACCATCCTCATTTAGTTTATTTTAGAAAACCCATTTAGTTCCAATCACATGTTTGTCTTTAGATCTAGGAACAAGATCCCAAGTGTGATTCTTTTCAATTTGCATTAATTCTTCTTCCATTGCTTTTACCCAATTTTCATCATTACAAGCTTTACTTGTTGATTTTGGTTCAATCTTTGAAATCAAACAAATCTCCTCTTGTTCTTCAATAATTCTTTTTCTAGTTTGAACACCTTTAATTTTATCTCCTATGATCTAGTTTTTAGAATGATTCAATCTTACATACCTAGGAGTTTTGGGATTTACTTGAACTTCAGGTTCTTGAGTTTGTTCCTCAACATTTGCACTATCCTCTTGAGTCACTAGATTTTTCAAATCGATTTGGATCTGAGTCTAGGCTTGAACTTGTTTTCCTTGACTTTGACTTTCATCTTGATCATATGAATCATATCCACAAGATCTGGAAGGTCTCTCTTTGCTTTCATCAATCTTGACATTAGCACTTTCAACAATCTTTTTCAATCTCTTGTTAAAGCACCGGTATGCCTTGCTTTGAGTAGAATAACCCAAAAATATTCCTTCATCACTTCTTGTATCAAACTTGCCTATATCCTCATCTCTTTTGATATAGCATTTACTACCAAAAACTCTAAAATATTTCATAGTAGGGGGATGACCAAACCATAGTTCATAAGCTATCTTACCAGTATTTCCTTTGATCTACACTCGGTTAATAGTGTAGACAATAGTACTCATAGCTTCTCTTCATGATGGGGAGTGCACAACTGGAAATGTAGGATGCGCCCTAGTTCCTTACAGTCAGCAAGACTTGACAAATGAGCCGCCAATACATCACCATCGGTCGGACAACCATCATTAGAAAGACTTTCCTAGGTCTTATTATTGATCAAACTCACACCAATAACTCAACCAGCTTTAACTTCGGTGAGACATCTTCTATCAACCAAGTCTTTCATCCTCCTACCGATGTTCTGATGGTGGTCAAGTTCCCTCTCATCTTAACCATGACAATTAACATGTCGGTTAGTTGTGACCTTATTGGCAAGACCCTTCCTGTCGGCAAATCTATTAACTTGTCTTTCGATGCACTGATGGCATTTACCTTCAGTGAGACTTACTTTGTTGGCAAACACTTGCAATCTTTGGCCGATGCGCCGATGAACCAACATCCTCGGCGAGACTTGTTCCATCGGTGGGACTTACTCCGGAGCTGCCAATACACCGATCACCTCGATGTCAACTTTGACCTTCTTTCGTTAGCATGATAATTACTATTGGCCTCCTTAGGGTTTTCTACGCCGATACTGAGATGCATAGGTTACCTTCTTCTGAACCCTAGCACATGGAGGTGCTAGGTCAACCTACTATGTGAAACATTCTATCTGGATCCTTTGCACTGCCGACCAATGGAACATAATAGAAAATAACCACAAATAATTATACAATGAAGCCATTCCACTGATTTCAATAGAAATCTCACTTGTGGAATGCTTCACGACAACATACAGCAACAATGGAAAGCACAGAAAGAATGGAAATCTATGGTTAAGCAATTTACAGATACAGGAAATAGAAATCAAATTGATGGAACAGAATCGTTCTATAATCTCCTTAGCACAATCACAACCACATTGAACCACACTTCTTCTTTGATCTAGTTACAATACATCATTTGGTTCATTCCTCTGGGATTATAAACTCACCCTGAGGAAAAACCAACTGATTCCAAGGGGCTGGGAGGCCGATTCCAAATGGCTGGGAGACCAACCATCTTTGACATTAACAATTTAGTCTTGAGATTAACAATTTGACAAATATGACCTAAGTCACTTGTGACTTACAAAATAAACCTAGATACAAACTGAAATGACATGCATTGGTCAATGGACCTTATTACAAAAGAAAACATGATTTCCTAGGTGCTCTTGCACCATACTCCCCAGGTGAAAGTTGTTTGAAGTCCTCTTAGAGACTAATTGCTACAAATCACCACCCTGCTTTTTGATGTCTTCTTCTAGCATCCATGTGGCCTTTGAGTCTGGAAGTCCTTTCCATTTGACTAAGTGCTCAAAATAGGTCTGATTTCTTGTCTTCTTGGTTGTCCTGCTATCCAAGATGCACTCCATCTTCGGTGGTTCCTTAGGTGGTAAATACTGCACCCACTCTGTATTGTCTTGGATAGAATCTGTTGTACCTTCTCCTGTATCAGGACTCTTATATAATGTCAAATCAGCAACATTGAATATAGGTGAAATAGTAATATCATCAGGGAGTTTAATTTTGTAAGCATTAGAACCATATTTCTCCAAAATCTAACAAGGACCAATTTTTCTCATCATCAACTTGCTGTGTTTTCCTGTGGGCAGTCTGTTCTTGTTGAGATGAACCATGACCATATCTCCTATTTGGTACTGCACATCTCTTCTTCTTTGATCCACTCTAGCCTTGATCTTCTGACTATTCTTGTGTAGAGTATTTCTGACTTGTTGATGGATCTCTTTCATAGCCTCTGCAAATGTATCAACATGTCCACTCCTTTTGTCCAACCCTTGAACATCTCTCAATTCAAAAATTCCTCTAGGATGACTACCATAGACAACTTCAAAAGGACTTAGACCTATACTTCTATTTGGAGAATCATTATAGGCATATTCTGCTTGTGGAAGTACCACATCCCAACTACTGCCATGTTCTCTTATCAAACATCTCAACATATTGCCTAATGACCTATTCACAACCTCAGTTTGGCCATCATTCTGAGGATGATAGGTTGAACTAAAAGACAAATTTGTACCTAATCTTTTCCACAAGGTTCTCCAGAAATGTCCCACAAATTTGCTGTCTCTATCAGATACAATACTCAAAGGCCATCCATGGATCCTGACAATTTCTTTAAAGAACAAACCTACAATGTAACTAGCATCATTAGTGGTCTTACAAGGAATAAAGTGAGCCATCTTGCTGAACTTGTCTACCACAACAAACACACTGTCATAACCTATCCTTGTCTTGGGCAATCACATCACAAAATCCATACTCAAACTTTCCCAAGGTCTGTTTAGTATGGGCAAAGGTTGGTAGAGTCCTGCATTGGTTGAAACCACCTTTGCTCTCTGGAAAATCATACAACTCTCAACAAACCTTCTAATATCAGATTGCATCCTCGGCCAAAAGTAAAACCTTCTTACAAGATCTAAGGTCTAACTGAGCCCAAAATGTCCTCCTAAACCACCACTATGTTTCTCCTTCACTATATTATCCCTCATTGACCACTTAGGGATACATAGTTGACTCCCTTTAAACAAAAGTCCATCCTACAATGTATAATCTAAAAATTCACTGTGAAAAGCATTGGCAAACTCACTGCATACTTTGTAAATCTCCTTGAAATCTTGATCTTTTTTGTACAATCCTTTGAGTGACTCAACCCCCATGCTTTGTAGATGAACTTCTTGCACTGTCAACACCCTTCTGCTTAAAGCATCAGCAACCTTATTGGTTATTCCTTTCTTATGCTTGATGATGAAGGTGCATGCTTGAAGACTTTCCACCCATTTCATGTGTCTATGGCTGAGCTTTTCCTGCCCATTCAAAAAACTAAGAGCATGATTGTCAGTGTCTACAATAAATTCTTTAGGAAGCAAATAGTGCCTCCATTTTTTCAGAGCTTGTACCATGGCATACAACTCTAAATCATAAGAGGAGTACTTCCTCTTAGCTTCATTCAATTTTTCATTAAAAAAGGCTACTGGTCTGCCTTCTTGACTCAACAATACTCCTATGGCCAGCCCACTTGCATCACATTCAATGGTAAAAAACTTATTGAAATTAGGAAGTACTAAAACATGATACTTGGCAACTTTTTGCTTCAGACTTTTAAAAATCTGATCTGCCTCTTTTGTCCACACAAACTTCATCTTGCCTCCACCCTTGATTGTATCTAACATAGGTGCACAAATATCACTGTAGTTCTTGATAAATTTCCTGTAAAATGTGGCCAAGCCATTGAAACTTCTAATTTCTCCTACTGTCCAAGGTGTAGGCCAATTCAAAATAGCCTCTACCTTGGAAAGATCAATTTTTAAATCACCCTTAGAGATGACAAAACCTAGGTACACCAATTCTTGTATCATGAAGTCACACTTTTCCAAGTTTATCAATAACTTCTGATCTTGCAGCCTCTTCAAGACTATCTCCAAATGTTCCAAGTGCTCTTCCTTGCTCTTATTGAACACCAAGATATCATCAAAGTAGACTACCACAAATTTCCCTATGAATTCCTACAACACCTCATTCATCAGCCTCATAAAGGTGCTAGGGGCATTCGAAAGACCAAAAGGCATCACAAGCCACTCATACAACCCTTCATTGGTTTTGAAAGCTATCTTCCACTCATCCCCTTCTCTTATCCTTATCTGATGGTACCCACTCTTTAAGTCTATCTTAGAGAAATAGGTAGCACCCCCCAAATAATCCATTAGATCTTCTATTCGAGGAATAGGAAACCTATACCTGATGGTTATCCTATTTATTGCCTTAGAATCAGTACACAGTCTCCATTTTCCATCCTTCTTTGGGGCTAAAACAGTAGGTACTGCACATGGGCTATGGCTCTTCCTTATCAACCCTTTGTTTAGGAGTTCTTGAATCTGGTTTGCTATCTCTTCATTTTGTTGAGGGGTCATTTTATATGCTGCCTTATTGGGAAGTACCGCTCCAGGTATGAGATCTATCTGATGGCTGATGTCTCTGACAGGTGGTAGGGAGTCAGGTATATCTTTTGCAATCACTCCTTTGTAACTCTCAAGAAAATCTCTGACCTCCTTAGGCCCTACTTCTCTCACACTTTCTTTCTTTTCCCCCTTAGGCTTCACAATCAAAGCAAAACCTACTCCATCACCTTCCTTTAATGTGTCCATGAATTCCTTTTCTCCTACCATCATTACACTAGACCCTACATGTTGTGGATCCTCGTCTACCAATGACTGTATCCTATAAGTCACACCTTTTTGGAATGAGTAAGCATTCTTTTCTCCATCATGATGAGCCTTTCTATCAAATTGCCATGGTCTGCCCAGCAAAAGATGGCAAGCATCCATTGGAAGGATGTCACACAAAATTTTATCTCTATACCCCCCAATACTAAATTCTACCCATGCCTGTTCATTGATGAGTATGTGCTACCCCTTATTTAACCAACAGACTTTATATGGATTGCTATGGGGTATCTTTTCTATATTCAACTTATTCACTGCTTCCAAAGATATAATATTATTAGTAGAACTAGAGTCAATAATAACTTTACAAACCTTGCCTTGGATCTTGCAGTTGATTCTAAACAAAGCCCTTGTTTGAGATGGTTCAGTCTGCACTGGTTCCTTGAGCAACATCCTCTTAATCATCAAATTTTCTCCCATTTTTGATGCTAGATTCACTTCAGGAGATGTCACACTCCTTGCATCTTCTTGAATCAAAGTGGTTCTCTTCTCACCACCATGAGACGTTGAGGCCTTCTCTGGACACTTGTATGCCAGATGCCCTATTTAATTGTAGTTATAACATCTCATATTAGAGAACTTGGATCCTCTACCTAATCCATTTGTCCCACCTCTTCAATTAGGCCTTCTTCCTTAGTAGCCTCCTTTGCTACTTGAGTCTCCAACTTGATCTTCTTGGCTAGACTCACCACTAGGCCTTTGGTTATGACTTCTTCCTCCAAAACTACCTCTACCTCTGAAATTTCTTCCACGTCTACCTTTATTATTGTGCTCACTCTTTCTTTTTATCTTCTCTTCAGCCCTTAAGGCCATTTGGAAACACTTGTTCATTGTTTCTGGTACTAAGATGTTGATCTCATCTTGGATGTTCATGCTTAGGCCATTCAAATACCTGGCCACTTTATTTGACTCTTCTTCTTGTCTCTTTGATCTGAGACTAAGTTTATAAAACTCTTGTGTGTATGGATTCACATCAAGGTCTCTCTGTCTGAGGTTCTGCAATTTCTTATACATCTGCACGTTATAGTCCAGAGGTAAGAATTGTGCCTTGATTTTGGTCTTCATCCTTTCCCAAGAGGTTATCATGTTCTTCCCCTCCTTGACTCTCTCTCCTCGCTCATAATTCCACCATGCAAGAGAAGATCCCTTCAATCTTGCCTTTGCGAACTTAACCCTCTTATCATCAGGGACTTCTTTGTATTCGAAGTGATTGTTCAATGCCTCAATCTAGTCAATCACCTCTTCAGCTTCCATACTTCCACTATACATAGGTAACCCATCTATGGTGTCCCTATTGATTGACTTCAATGCATTTACAAATGCTCTCTAGTCTGCAGGTATCTCCTCTGTCCTTTTATTGGTTTCATCAATTTTTGTATCACCTTCATCACTATCACTTTCATCTTCCCTATCTTTGCTTTTGGAATGCTTGAACTCTCCCAACTTGGATTCAAGCATCTCCTCGATCAACGCCTTGATGGTGTCCTGCGACATACCTTTGGGAGGAATCCTCTCCGCCTCTGTCTTGCTCTCTCTATCTGACATACACTATTCACAGACAACACCCAAATGCCAATACTCTTGCAAATCCTCAATTCGACTTGCCACCCAAATCTTTTTGGGTCCTCAATTCGACTTGCTACACAAATCTTTTTCGGCTCTAATACCAATATGATGGGGAGTGCACAACGGGAAACGCAGGATGGGCCCAAGTTCCTTACAGTCAACAAAACTTGACAAATGAGCCACTGATACATCACCATTGGCTAGACAACCATCGTCGGAAAGACTTTCCTAGGTCTTACCGTTAATCAAACTCACACCGATAGCTCAACCGGCTTTAACTTCAGTGAGACATCTTCTATCAGCCAAGTCTTTCATCCTCCTATTGATGTCTTGATGGCGGTCAAGTTCCCTCTCATCCTAACCATGACGGTTAACATGCCGGTTAGTTGTGACCTTATCGGCAAGACCCTTCCCGTCGGTGAATCTATTAACTTATCTCTTGATGCGCTGATGGCATTTACCTTTGGTGAGACTTATTCTGTCGGCAAACACTTGCAATCTTTGGCCAATGCATCGATGAAGCAACACCCTCAGTGAGACTTGTTCTGTCGATGGAACTTATTCCAGAGCTGCCGATACACTGATCACCCCGATGTCAACTTTGACCTTCTTTCGCCGGCATGACAATTACTATCAACCTCCTTAGGGTTTGCTATGCTGATACTCTGATGCATAGTTTACCTTCTTTCAAGCCCTAGCACATGGAGATGCTAGGTCAACCTACTATGTGAAACGCTCTGTCTAGATCCTTTGCGCCGTTGAATAATGGAACATAACAGAAAACAACCACAAATAATTATACAACGAAGCCATTCCACTGATTTCGATAGAAATCTCACTAGTGAAATGCTTCACAATGACATACAGCAACAATGGAAAGCACAGAAAGAATGGAAATCTACGGTTAAGCAATTTGTAGATACAGCAAACAAAAATCAAATTGACAGAATATAATCATTCTATTTCTCCTTAGCACAATCACAACCACATTCAAGCACACTTCTTCTTCGATCTGGTTACAATATATCATTTGGTTCATTCCTCTGGGTTTATAAACTCACCCTGAGGAAAAACCAACTGATTCTAAGCAGCTGGGAGACCGATTCCAAATGGCTGGGAGGTGAACCATCTTTGACATTAACAATTTGGTCTTGAGATTAACAATTTGCAAAATATGACCTAAGTCACTTGGGACTTACAAAATAAACCTAGATACAAACTAAAATGACACGAATTGGTTAATGGACCTTATTACAAAAGAAAACATAATTTCCTAGGTGCTCTTGCACCACTTCAATAGACTTGTGGAACATTTGCTTCCATCATCATGGTCCTAGTAGCTTCTTGAATGGTCCGGTTCTTTCTTTCCATATCTCCATTCTGCTAAGAAGTCCTAGGGGTAGATAATTGTCTTTTTATCCCATGCTTTTCACAAAATGTATCAAACTCACTGGAGGTAAACTCTCCACCTCTGTTAGATCTCAGAAACTTTATCTTCATAACAATCTCATTCTCCACCATAACCTTGAACACCTTGAATTTGTCAAGAGCTTCTAATTTTTCTTTCAAGAAGGTTACCCACATCATCTGAGAGTAATCATCAATCAGCAACATAAAATATATGTCTCCTTGCACACTACAAATTCTAGCAAGACCACATAGATTAGTATGCACAAGTTCCAATAGTCCACTTCAAGATTGTTCTTAATTCTTGAATCTAGTTCTATTTTGTTTGTGCAATTGGCATTCTCTACACATGCTATCAGCAGGTTTCACAAGTTTTGGAAGATCTCTTACAGCTTGAGTAGAACTTATCTTGACAATGTTATCAAAATTCACATGACACATTCTCCTATGCCATAACCAACTCTGATCAATCTGAAAAATCAAGCAACTTTTAGCAGAACTACTTAAATCAAATATGTTACCTCTTGTCTGAGTACCAAATGCAATTTTTGTTCAGAAGCTCTCAAAGATTCTGCATTTTCCATCCTTGAATCGGAGATCATAACCCTTGTCAACCAACTGTCCAATACTGAGAAGATTATACTTCAATCCTTCCATGTACATAAAATCATTAGTGTTATTCTTACCATCAAAAGAGATGGATCCTCTGCCACAGATTCTACCAGTTGAGTTGTCTCCAAACTTCACAATTCCACCTTCATATTTTTCAAAGCTTACAAACTTACTTTTATCACCAGTCATGATGAGAACACCCACTGTCAATCACCCATTCATCTTTATGTTCAACCTAAGTAGCCAAAGCACTTTCTACATTCATACAGCTAGTAGATTTAGTAGGCACCGGATCTTCTTCTTTGCTAGCAATGAACACCCAATCATTTTTAGAGGCACCTTCATGATTAAATTCATCATCTGTGACTCCTTCTTCACCAGCTTCTTGGACATAGTAACATTTCTTTTGAAACCTAGGTCTATTAGGGTTTGGCTTTGAAACCCTCTCCAAACATCTTGAAGCAAAATGACCAATCTTATTGTAAGAAAAACATTTGAAAGGTAACTTTCCTTCATACTTACCAGATCCTCTTGGTAATATCTTGGCAATAAGGGCTTCAATTTCTGCAACCTCAATTTCATCTTCTTCAAGATCCTTCCTTGCCTTCTCAAGTTTGTTTGGTCTTCTTGAAGAGCTTTCACTGGATCATATCTTTCCTTTCCATAAACACTAGCCTTAAATGCAGATTCAGATTTAGGAAGAGAATCACCAAACTCGCTTAATTCAAATGCTGAAAGTTTGCCAACCAACTGATCCCTTGTAACTTCTTGCACAGTCTTGATCTCCTCAATAGCAACAACTTTATGCTTGTATGAAGCAGGTAAAGATCTGAGTACCTTGCCAACAATTTCTGATTCATCCAGTGTTCCACCAGCACATCTAATACTGCTCACAAGATCATTCACTTTCTGCATGTAGGAGGTGATGTTTTCATCTTTGCTCATCCTCAAAATTTCAAGTCTACCCCTCAGGATTTGCAGCTTGGCACATTTGACATATTTATCTCCTTCATACAGAGTTTCCAATTTCTTCCAAATTTCATAAGCAGTTTGTAGCTCCATGACATTTGTCATTTCCGTATCAGTCAAGGAACTTAACAAAGCTTCTTTAGCCTGAATGTTGTGTTTAGTATCTCTCATTTGATCTAGAGTTGAAGGCCCATTCTGAGGAGGTGTATACTTAGTCTTTGTTATCACCCAAAAGTGATCACCCATGCATTGCAGATGACACTCCATGCGCTTCTTCCATAGAGAATAATTTGTTTCATCAAACCTTGGACTTTCCTTCTTGTAAGTCAACATTCTGGATCTCCTCAAGCGGTCAAGCTTCTTCTAGAGGAACCTTCTCTGATACCAATTTTTGGAATTAGGTTGGACAAATGAGAGGGGTGGTGAATCAGTTGTCCCAAAACTTTTATCCTTTTCTTCTTTTAATCTTCTTCTCAACTTATAAATAGATTAATGATGTAAACATTAAAGCATGAATCAACAACACATGAGTAGAAACAAAATGAACACACATAACACAAAAAATTTTATATGGAAACCCTATTAAGGGAAACCCATGGTGGGGGTTAACCCACAAGATTCGTACCCTGTTAAAAGTACTTAAAAATGGAAAGGCACTTGCCTTCAGGCACACTGCCTAGAGCTCACTGTTCAAAGACGCTCACTGCCTACAGGCTCAAGCCCACTACCTACAAGCTCAAGCCCACTACCTACAAGATTTATGTTTAATACAGAAATAATGAACTAAGAAATAGCATCTTATTCATGCCTGGATCAGTCCCATTGAAGTGTATAACTTCTCTACTCTACTCTCACACTCTACTCTGCTCTATCACATCTTCGCTCACATTTCACTCATTTTGACAATCTCAATTCACATATTTATACATGACATCGACTTTGGAATGATCATGAAAGTCAGCTTTATAAACATCTTATTACAATTATTCTTCAAGGTCAGCCTAACAAACTATTACAATTACAAGACTTGATTTATTACAAAGTATTACATGCAAACCCTACAGTGTTAGCCAAATATTAACTTGGACTCAAATATTCTTTGATCAACATGCTACACTCCAGAGAATTGCTTTTAGATCATCTGCAACACACTTGAATCATCTGGTTGGCCAAGACTGGGAAGAATAGCAACACCAAGGAAGAAACCTTCAATAATGAGCTCACACTTCAATGTGGATCTCCAACACAGTAGGAACATGATTTAGAGACTTCCATGAGCACATTGAATTCAACAATAATGTCCACACCACCTCAAATCTTTAGAATCACTTGCATCTTCATCCAAAACCTTAAGAACACTGACTACCATGACTGTAATACTAAAAAGATTGCTTGTGCACCTCCAAACCATGAACCGCTTGATTTGAGGATACACACTGACTTCCCAAACATGCCTCTAGATCTGCAGATCATACTATTTCTTTGTAGAGCAATCCAGACCAATTTCCCGTCACTCTGTTTCTTGTGAACACTGCAAAACTCGGTTCTACTCAAATGGCCATAATTTCTTCAAATCTTAACTGTAGCTACTTCAGAAAATCCTCTACACAACCATATGGTCCAAGTACTTTGATCTTCATTCTTTTGGAAATGTGTAGCAATCTACTTCACTTATCTGCAATGTTTTCCCTATTTCAAACAAAGAGATATTTTGACATCAATAACAACACATCATAGGTGCATATTTGAAACAAGTTCTACATTTTGTTGTTGCTACTATCATTGTTTCCACACACTACTGTCACTGTTATTACATTTCCACTATTGTTATGCTACTGTCATTGCTGCCAAAATTTCCCTGTTATTACACTACTGTCACTGCTGCCACATTTTTACTACTGTTACACTACTAACACTACTGCCAAAACTAATTTTATTGTTGTTACACTACTGTCATTGCAGTCATTCCCTTCAAAAATTGAAATTCTTAACACCTCGTAGTCAAATTTGACAAGCTTGCACTTCCAACAATTAATTGAGTTCCCCATTAGTGAATATGTCAAAACACAAATAGAAAAAGAATATAAATGGGAATGAACAGATCAGGTGCAGTAGCATAAAATATTCCTTGCAAGAAATTGCCCATGGTATATGGTTTTAGAACTTAACATATATGGGGTGTTTACTTATCGATCTCTGGTGCTACTATTGTTTGGAAGTCTAAAATCACACAAAGTTCTTTTCTTTTCTTTTGGATTCAAAGTTAGTAATATGGGTTAAAACTTGTATTTGTGTTTTAGGATATATCTTAGTACAAATGAATTACTTTCTTTTGGATAGTATATTTGAAAATTATAGCGGACATTTGAAATTATATTGTTGTATTGCTTACAAATTAAAAAATGCAATTTATATCTATTTAAGAGAGTCTTAGATTTCATGCAGAAAAAATACTTGTGATGCCTAGGAAAACTCAGTTAATCCTTCTATCCTCTCATTGTGCTATTGACATTGGTTAGAGTTATAATATTAGTCATGGGAGAGAATTTTTTTTAAAACCATGTCTCTTTACTCCTTGAATACCTTCATTGTCCTTGGAAATTGAGTCTAATTGATTTAAGCATTGAGATCTCTTTTTGGAGACTTGAGTTCAAAGTCATGAGGGACATCTAATATGAAATTTTAAGTTATGACTCGCGTTCCTACATAGTTGGCTTCTAATGTGGATAAGGTTTCTAAAATAAAGTGGGTTCTAGGTAGTATCTCTTGAACTTCCATATGATATACATAGGGCAATGAAGGATTGAAATCCAAGACAAGGGCTATGGTTTTCTGTTAAAGAGTAGAATAATAAAATATTTCTTTAATGTTTATTTTTAAGATGGCATTTCAATTAGGCATCCCTAGTGCCCACCCACAACAACAACAATGTTAACGAGAATCTTGACAAAAGTTTTCATGTTATTGGATAGAAGTTATGAGATCATGGCTTATGGCATCCTCTTATAAGTTTTGGTTGTGTTGGCCTCATTTTACTATCCAAATTTTAAACTTTCCGCATATCAAAACCCCTGTGCCAAGTCATCCTTTTAGTTGCAATTCCTCAATGTTGTACTTCCTGTGTCAATCATGTCAATAACTCATTAACGAGATGTCATACGTTGCCTTGTTCATTCTATCTCTCTCCATTGAAGCTTTGTATAGCAATATTATCCCAAGTCAAAATTTACATTGCATTGGCTTAGTAATATTATTCTTTGTGTCCACTTTTCACTAAGCTCGTGCCAACTTTTATTTTTCGCAAAGTTCACATCAATTTTCATTTTCCACAAACTATGCATCGGCTTTCATTTTTGACAAACCTTGCGTCAATTTTTGTTTTCTACTAAGTTTGCATTAACTTTCAAATTCGGCTAAGTTCACGTGCACTTTTACTTTTCGCTAACCAAAAGCATAAGTCATAAGTTGTTAGTTGAGAAGTATCTTCAAAGGGCCGATAATTAAGTGGTTATTATAACTACCTCCAGATGAAAGATTTCAAAATGACCTTCAAAATGTAATCCTAACAAAGGTAGTAAGTTATTTGTCCATTGTGAATAAACGATGACAAAGATTTAAGGAGGCCATATCTCTCTCCATTGGATGTAAGGATTTGTTTTAAGATGTCGATAAAGACAATGGGAAAGTAGTTATTATAACTACCAATAAAGAGATCCCTCCTTGATTTCCTTTTTTTTTTGTTGAACTGGCTCATAAAGGACTCGTTGTAAAGGCTTTAAAATCTTTCAAGTGAGTGCAATGGGCGATTGTACCATAAAATTCTACCACCTCTGCCTGCAAATCATGGAAACATAGATGAAGGTGAATGAACTTTGTGACAACAATATCTATGAATTGTGGTCTGAAGGAATGTAATGACTGCAAAGTATATAGGCATTGATTTATTGAAAGGGTCTTAAACATTCAAACAAATGCACCAGGCAAATGTAGAACAAGACTCCAATGCCCTTTGTAGTATACTCGCAGTCTGGGCTAAATGGGAAACTCACAGCAAGGATATAAAAAAAACAAAATGTGTTTGTTGAAAAAGTTATAGAAACTCATAAGAAAGGGCAATCGGCCAGTAAGACTCCACAATCTTGGCATAGGTTGGAAATCTTTATAAGGCACACAAACTGTATGATAGCAACGTCAAAGACTTGTCATCTCAAGTAAATGCAAGAGGTGTAAAACCAGACTCCACTACCTTTGCTAGCATACTCATAGCCCAGTCTACACCAAAATATGAACGTTGAAACAAGGGCATGGACATCCATCGAAGTAATACAGTTTCTTTGGTGGCAATGGTTGCAATATATTTACAAAATTGTTGTATTAAAATGACTATAGAAGCTTTAAAATGAGTCCATTTTGTTATTGTAAAGTCATGCCCAAAACCTTTCCAAGCATCATCCAAATCTATGCCAAAATGGCAGCCTTCAAAGATGACTTGTACCTTCACCAAATAGTAATGGAGAGAGGGGTTCGTATCTGATATGATAGTTGTAAATGCCATGTTAAAATATCTTTAAGGTATATATAAAAGACAATGCACATAAATTGTTTGACAATCGGCCTTGAAGAAATGTGTTCTCATCGAATGCAATTATGGCAGAACATGCACAAAATGGTTTCGTTATAAAGGGCTTCTAAAACTTTCAAGTAAATATAAGTGGCAGGTGTCAATTCAAGATCCTCAAAGTGGATTTTTGTTAGATGTAACAGCAGCAATTTAAAAATGGGAGAATGGAGATAGCGCGTAAACCATTTGATAGAATGCCTTAATAAAATGTAGGCTCGTGAAATGCAATGCATACATTATATACACAAAATGGTTTTGTTGAAAAGACCAAATGATAGGTGCAGTGTTCTAGTAGATATGGATACAAAATTTGGAAGCGTAGACAATGTGCCAGGACTATTTGATAAGATGCCTCAAAGAAATGTTTTGGTGAACTTGTAAGGAAGCCTTTAGAATCTTTGAAGAAAATGCAATGAAGAGGGTTTCCTAAGGGTGTAAGGAAATGTGAGCATCTTAGAATGTATTTCTAAGAACAGTGGTGTCTTCGACAGATTTAAATTCTTTTCAATTGCTTCAAAAACATGCACAACTATGCCATTAAAGTAGAAACTGACATAGAACTGAGAGCACATCATATACCTATAGACAATCCTTCTACATACACCTCTTAATGCCAACTGTGTCAAGTATGATCTCCTTCAAATCACCCCAAAGTGAATAGCATAACAACACCCAAACCAACATTCAATCTCAAGAGATCAAATATAGCATATATATAATGTATCTAACATGGATGTAAGCCTCTCAGATCAAAGAAGATCAAAACTAATGCATTTCCCATTTCAGGAAATCAGCCCATAAAACCATCTCCTAACAATTCTCATCAATAAATGATATCTTAAACTCAAATGCACAAGGAGATTAATCATGCTATCCATCTCTCACAATGAATCCTCCAGAACCATCTATGAGCAGTTCAAGATCCATATCTATGAAAGAAAGCATAAAACACCTGAGAAACAATGGGCAATACCTCTCAAGTGAAACTTGTCGAGTAGACCAAGAGTGGGGAATGAGAATGTTCTTCTAAGATATCCAAGTCTCAATGACTTTCTCCAAGAACAATCTCCTCTAGATCTTTTTTTTTTTTTTGAATTCACATTCAACCAATGTAAAGACTCCTCGAACTTCCTGCTGCAAACTCTGAATAAGCACAATATATACAGTCTCACCTTATTCTCCATGTATCCATGAGTACCTTTGAACAATTACCTCATGCTGAACTCCAACTGTGTCACTACAATACTATGAAGTAATCAAGCAAATGATAAATGTACCCAAACATAGAGAAGTAACCAGACCACTGTCAAAGATCCAATCTTCTGAATCATGAACTTATCATGACATCATGATCTTACCATCTCTCTTAGGAGATTCCATGCTTCAGGTGAACATAACCATGGTCTCTAGATCAATGTATCATACCAAAATTCAAATGCAAAAATCATGATATGAAACAAACCAAAACTCTAAACCAACATCACTTGTCAAGCACCACCAACACTTCAACCAAGAATTTCATGAATCCTCCATGACTTCAAGATGTTACTCATCCTCAAATAGTGCCCCTGCAAATGCGAAAGAACCCTTCTGCAGCAACAGGATCAAAGAGCTCCTCCTAGTAACATCTGCAACACTAAAGAGGATCATTCACCACTAAGTGATGAAACACACAGTCAATGCTAAAGCTCCCACTAAACTGTAACAATAGAACTTTCCAAGCATCCTGACCAAACATCTCCGAATCTAAAAATATTCCAGGTCCACAAATTAACATGTCCATGTGACTATAAAACCAAGTGACACCAAGATCTCCAAACCAAGGAATTAAACTATCACTGTCAATAGCTTACACAAACCTGTGTATTCAAGCTATACATGACATCATGATACACTTACTACAAGTCTCCATAACCAACTATTCAGATACTCTACAACATCCATCCTCTCATCCCACAATAGTCACACCAATGCACAAGTGACCACAGACAAGGCCAGCTAACAAATCTGCATAAACACTGAAATAATCTGATGGATAAAGACAGTCCACATCCGAGTCATCTCACTGTAGCTTAATAGATGATCAGCCCACAAAACTACATAACTCGTAGATCCAACCAATGTACCATGCAAACTCACTATCACACTAGAAACTGCAAAACTGAGATCTCAAGGAATAGATAACAATGTAGACAATATGACTCAAGCATCAGAAAACTTACTTTTCACTGATTCACCCAACACGTCCACAATCTGAGCACCATAGTCAAGAAACCAGAAACATTACCACAGAAATGCTGAGTGACAAATCACATACCAGCACTCCCATGCAGAGCAAGCATTTCACCTCCTCACACCATGCACAGAGCATGCATGCAAAACTGCAACTATATCATCCAGCAACATCCCAAAAGCCAGGGTCTAGAAATAGCTTAACTGCAGCTTCACAAAACCACAAGTTTTTCTTTTGACTGTGTAAAACCTGCAAAACCACTATGTTTGAAAAACACCCATGCACATCCATATCCACTTCACATCTGGATGACTCAAAAAATCTGCAACATAAACTCCATAACAGTTAAACCAAAATAATGGATCATCATGAATATGCATAACCATAGATTTTAAGGAAAAACTATAAAACCCCTCAAATCCAATAAACATGAATCTGAGTCATGCAAGTACAGTATATCCAATTATGGAAATAGCAGTTCAAGAGCTTCAGGCCCACTTGTAGACCAATCCCTCAACCACCAACATGCACATGCATCCGAGAGAGTCAGGCTATTACAGAAGCTTTCAAACCATCCAATGATCAACTCCATAGCCTACATGCAATCAGGGTAATAGAAAATTATGCCTTCCAATACCAGGGACAAAACACCTAGCATAAGCACAAAACTCCATGGCTAAGTAGTAACACAAACTTCTTCATATCATCAGAGAGCCTCTCACACAGACACCCAATATGAAAGTTACTGCAGCAACACAACCACAGACCAAACCCCATGCAACAAAATTAAATACTGTCAACTAAGACCCTCAGGCCACATCATGACTAGCTCCAGTCTCTTCATCTTCACCATCCTTCAAGTGCCTGCTGTAACATGAAGACAAGATTAACAGCAAGACTTCCACTCAAAACAAGGATCAAACAAATAGATGTTTCCTTCAGATTTCCTCAAGCCTGCCACACTAAGAAATCATCACAGAAGGAATACCTAGACCTTATACACTAGGAACTCTTACATGCAAACACATGCAGCACACAAATGTACATATGTGAGCAACAAAGCATATCCCAGAAGAAGGCTCTGATACCACTTGTAAGGAAATGTGAGCATCTCAGAATGTATTTCTAAGAACAGTGGTGTCTTCGACAGATTTAAATTCTTTTCAATTGCTTCAAAAACACACACAACTATGCCATTAAAGTGGAAACTGACATAGAACATTTCCAACATTGACCCTTAGAGGAAAGCACAAGCGAACATTAACTATTTTCAATAGCAGAAATATTAAACATGAAAGACAGAACAAGAACACAGATTTACGTGGGGAAAACCCTTACAGGTAAAAAACCCCACACTCCAAATCACAGAGCCATTGTATTATTCAGCAACCAAACAATTACAATACATTTATAGGCTCATAGCCTTTACAGGGGATTAACATCTTGTTCCTTCTGAAGAATATCTGACAGTATAACCTTGCACAAAGTTCTCCAGCACTTGGTTGGTTTTTCATACTGTTATCATGCCACAAATAGCACACAGTACAGAACTTCACCTTCTCAGTCAGAACCCTTTCACCTGAACTCTGTCTACACTCTCTCCTCAGTCCTTTTACATACTGTTAACATGCTATGTACAACATACATCATAGGACTTCACAGAAGTAGAAAATCAGAGCTCACCAGATTGATCGCACCATCCAACTTTTTCTTCTTACTTTCTATCGATTCCCTTATTTGCTTTTAGCAATCCAATCGACACCTCATGTAACTAACAGTTCATTCCAACTACCTAGCATCGCTGTCATCCAACTGTCCAAAACTTTTGCTTCTAACCGTTTGCATATTCGTGAGAATATTTAGTCTCACATGCATCTGTCATCGGGCGACTTTCCAGTTTATAGACTCAACCACTTAGTAAGACTATTGTCAGCACTTTTGCTACCGATGACCCCAGTCTAACCGCATCGGTGTAATCCAAAACCATTGGCTAACCACTCAGTATTTATAGCGACGAGTCCTTGTCCCACCGATGCCCAAGACTTCGTGCCTTCATCGGAATAACAAAACCGTCGGAAAGACATTGACCTTCGGTGTAACTTCATCCTTCTTCGCCGACCACATTCCTCTCGCCGATGCCAAACTTTCACCAACTCCCATCGATAAGACAATTCATATCGGAGCAATATCCCTAGGTTGGGCCGATAGTTATTCTCATGTCGATGCCACTTTGCATATCCTTGAACCTGTTGAACCATTAAACCTTGACGCGAGGTTCAAGCCTTAATCAGAGAGATATAATATCATCGGAGTGATATCTTCAGCCAAGCCCGATAGTTAGAGTCAAGCCGATGGACCAATGAACCACTGAACCAATGAACCTCTGAACTGAACCATTGAACCAATGAACCGAACCATTGAACTGATGATCAACCACAAAACCGATGAACCATTGAACCGATGCTACTGAACCGAGGAACCATTGAACCCGATGAACCCGATGAACCATTGAACCTGACGGGCGAAGTTCAAACCTTCATTGAAGTAACCAATGCATATCGGTTGAACCATTGAACCCGATGAGCCATCAAACCCGACGAGCGAGGTTCAAGAGTTCGCCGATAGTTCAAACTTTGCCGTTGAACCCAAGGAACCTTTGAGCTATTGAACCTGTAATCTGAGTCACTAGTACTCAACAAAGGGCATCTTAGTGAATACAAATTGCAGATGTAATTCTTGACTCCATAACATTTTCAAACATCCATCAAAGCATAACAAAATAGAAATGCTCTGGTATACATGCATGCAAAATGTGAAACCACAAACAAGGTGGGTTGAACTATTCGACAAAATGCCTCGATGGAATGCAATGATAACGGGATGTGCAAAAAATGGTTTTGTTACGAACTTCGAAGCAAATGTAATTCGCTAGTGTAATATCATGCTCCTCACCTTTGCTAAATATGGAAGTATGAGACAAGGCATATGAACTATTTGACAGAAGGTCTCAAATGGAAATCTTAACATGATTTGCAATGACAGTAAGACATGGATATCTTCCAAAGCATAACTGATGGAGTTTTATCTTTTCTTATAGTTAGAAATGCACTGATAGTCATGCCTATGAAATGTGAAGCCATAGACTCAACACAAGAGCCATTTGAGAAATGGAAGCTTTAGAATTGGAGTTTGATTGAAAAGAGATTTTGGTTTTTGAAATATTACCTAAAATGTTTTAGTAGGCTTGTATATAAACATTGAACAAGGTTCATGAATTATTGGATAGAATACCTCAAAGTGTTGCGTAGTCACCTAATCTCAAGCACAAGCCATAAAATATGGAACCTCCATCAAAATAGGGCACTAGGTTTTGAAATTGTTATGACAAAGTTTACAGTCCAGCAAAACCTCCAAGTATAGGCACAACCATATGAAGAATGGTATGTAAAACTCTCGAAAATAAAATGAAACATCTAAATGTCAGAGAACAACCCTTTTAGAAGAGGTACAATAAGACCACATTGGCAGAAGAGGCTTTTAATGAATGAGATGATAACGGGCTCTGCAAATACAATATAATTGAGAATGGTAGCAAAGTCTTGTAGATACAAAGATGATTGCAGTAGAAAATGGTTAAAAAAGCTTATGTGGGGAAAATAAAGATTATTTGAATTAATAACTGACCTAATAGACATGAGAAAGAGTTGTCATTCACTTAAATAGTATCCATAACCTCTCAATCGGCCGATAAATGGTTTTAATAACTACCTTTAGAAGTGCCTTCATATCGGTGTTTGGGTCATAAGACTAAACCTTCTTGGTGATTTTAATAGTTTCATGAACCACATTCAGAGCTAAAAAAGGTTCCAAAAGAAAACGGTTATAAATATGCATGAAGTAATGGATTCATTATAAATATACAAGAAATGGATTTATTGAAGTGGTTTTTGAAAACTTTCAAACAAATTCAGTTTACAAGCAAAAGACCATCATCTCACAACTAAAGAGTGTTCAAATGGACTGTGAATTGAGAGATGATTCCTAAGTTGCTATACCTCAAATATCCACCAATGTGAAAATTCTACAGAAGCCACCGTGAACGTCAGCACAAGAGATTTGGTATTCTTAGTGATAGAATGATTGCTTCAAGTTTAGGAAAAAGGGAGTAACAAGCCATTTTATTCTAGTGGAAAAGATCATGGTCTCCATAATAAGAGTTGTGATTCATAATATGAGAAATATGAAATTCCTCCAAAGTGGTGGTAGCAATAGAACAATGGACTCATTAAGGGTCTAGATGGCAAATGGAAACAATCTAGCAAATCAAAAGACCAGGAAGGTAATCTAGAGGAATAATTTATCTACCCCCCATTGTATTATCTCAGTCAACTCGTATTAAGTGTAGATAATATCAATGTGATGCTATGGTGTATGCTTCATGAAGTTCTCCTTTAACTTTCAAATCTCTAATACAACATGTGTATTAAACTAACAATTGGTCTCATAAGTTCAATATATTCACATCAAAGTTCTTTGTTGTTTCATAAATCAAGTTTTCATCTAGAGATGTGACAAGATCCATAAATGTTTCCAATGCATAAAGCTATTTGGAGTTGGTAGAAGAATTTCTGTATGTCATACCTTGGCACCTTGGTATCCATTAGAAAGAAAAGAAGTTGAAATGTTGCAAAGGAAGTTTGATTTTTGAAATGGTTTATATCTAGATTCTTGTGATATTGGGTCTCAGTTTTCTGGTTGCTCTTAGATGAAGGCAGACCTAGAATGCCGGTGTCCATCAGTAATGAAACCTAAGGCAATGTGGGTGGATGTGTAGACGAGTTCCCTAGCGAGGAATGAGGAAATGTGAAGCATTATTCAATCTATGTAAAGCACATACTTTTTCCGCAATGCATATTTTAATGTACAAGGACATATGAGTCTAAGATTCATGGTATCTACAAGAGTTGTCAACATCTAGCAAGGCTTGATGGTCAAAATGGAGCAAATAGAGATGGAAAGGACTTAACGAAATCTACAACTCAAAACTTGCAAGTCCTAGTTACCTTTTTGTGAAAGTGACTTAAGTCACTCTTGTAATGTAAAGTTAGAGAATGAACATTATTTTCAGAAAAGCGATGAAAAATATAACCAAAAATAAGGTTTATTATTCTATTATATTTCAAAAAGGTTGTTATGAGGTAGTTACTTGAAGTGGTTAGGAAGTAGTTACAAATGGGTTATTAGGTGGTTGTGATGAAAAGTCTATATATATTGGACTTCACATTGTAAATAGGAGGGACTCTTTAGAGAGAACTTTTATGGGGGAACTTATGAAGAAACTTCTCGGAATATTTTTGGTCTTACACATCATATAGTTTACTTCGGAATTGTATAATTTCAAAAATATAATGAAGAATGCATTTCAATTCATATGTTCTTGATGTATTTTTGAGTTATGATTACTAGTTTCTCGTATGTCAAATTGGTGATCTCTCTATGTATTTGTGTAAATCAAATTTATCCATTGAAGCATGCAATTGGGGTGATGAAGCACAATCATGTCTCAGTATCCTGATTTGAATGTGTTAAAAGAAATGAGCTCTTCGTATGTTGAGATTTGCCATATTTCTTCATCATTGTTGCACATATATCATGAAATTCATCATGGAAAGTGGTTTCTAGCTTTGTGGTGAAACCCCCCTCGTACTTTTCAATAAGATTGTGAAACTCCTGTTGGTTTTTGTATGTCTACCACGAGGGTTTCTACATGCCCATTTCTCCTATTATTTTATTTTTCTTCCTTTTTGTACTTTCAGGTTAAAAGTACACAAAAACCCACAAATACCCCTATGATATGATGGAGCTGCCCCTCTCAAATGCAGAGGAAAGTTGTTAGTCTAGTAACAACTTCTCCAACTATTGGGACAATTTAGTCACCACTCTAAGGGCAATGAGTCATTTTCAAAGGTTATTTCGGGGTGACAAATCTATTTACCAATAGATTTTTGGTGACTCTACTGGGGATAATGAGATAAAGTGTTGGTACCTTTCATTGCTAAAAGAAAAATCTATAGTTATCTCCCCCAGAAAAGAAATTGGTGACTCTATCTGAAAGAAGAATCCTGAAAAATGGTTTGGTATCGAAGAACCGAGATGCATAACATGTAGTTTCCTAAATCAGACAATGACAGTGATGATGAAGATTATCCTTTTTCTGCATCCTCTTCTCAACAAAATCAAGTTCTTGATCATCCTAAGCAAGTAGAGTTTTTGAAGAGTTTCTATGGTGGCATGCAACTTGCTACTAATCAGGTTCATCCTTGTTTGCTTCCAACATTGCAGAAGATTGAAGAAATAGATGGGAAGGAGACTCATTTTCTTTCTTGTGATCACAATTCCCTATAAGAGGAGATTCATGCACCAGAAGATAAAATAAATTATCCTGAGATATATCATTCACATGATGAGGACATCAATGAAGAGGCAAAGGGTTTTCTTGTAAATGAACCTATATTGAATACACCATCTTCTCATCAAATAGCTGAGAGAGGTTCACTGGAATGCGCATGTACTGAAGAAGGAGAACTTATTACATCTGCTTGTGATAGGACACATCCACTTAAGGAAGATGAGAGAGAACAAGTGTTGGAGATGGAAAAAGAATGCTATATTGAAGAAAGAATCTTTCCAAATAACAATGCATTCTTATTTTCTTGCTCTAGTCTCACAAGTATAGCCGGTGAAGAAAATTTTCATAATGTGGATAATGAACAAAGTAGTGTAGAAGAAATTTTAGATTAGACTAAAAATAGAAAACGTGAAGAAGAGCCACCAAATGCTATCCTAATATACATTCCACATGAGCAAGATGATAATGATGAAGAAGTGTCACAAGAGCTCTTTCATGAATTTTTCATCCCAGATTGGTGTCTTAATGAGCCTGATGATGATTTTCTTTATGGAGATGGTATTGTCCTTTCCCCTTTATCGTTCTTTAATGAAGAAGACAACTCAACAACTAAAAATGAAGATGTGAATGTAGATACTTCTATTGAGAATCTTGATCATTTCGGTTCTCGGTTAGGTGATGAGGCAATATCCTACAACCCATCGGTTAATCTTCGGGGAGATGAATGTGAATCTATCAGTGAAGAATGCTCACTTAATGGTTCAACTATAAATAAGAATTCAAGAAAATTGGAGAACAATGTGCATCCAGGTGAAACATTGAGTACGTCATCTCCAAATATTCAACAAGATCATAATGATACTAGACTCATTGTACGCCCAATCCGTTATCCGCTAATCATAATGTTGAAAAAGCATATATGATGCATGAAAATATTATTTCTTCTCCTTTAACTATAGAGGAAGATTTTTAGGATGGTAAAATGCATAATGCAAATCCATTACTTTCTCTTCCTCATGTGCCATCCTTCGATAAAGTGCATTCTGAGTTAGGGATGGTAAAGGAGGAGAAATTTTCTTTTACAGGTGATGATCTCATATTAAAAGAGGTTGTTATTCATAAGGCAGATATACAGACTAAATTAAGTGATGGTTTCTCTTATGGTAAAGTTATCTATCCTATCTCTCTAGGTGTAGAAAAAAGTGTTTCTGTAGATTAGCTACATAATATAGAGGTTTCTTCATTTCTTGCTTCATGCAAAGGATGCCCAGTTCATGGTTTATTTAACCTAGATTCAGACTATTAGAAGAATTTTTAGATAGAGGATATTCATGTGCTTGACATGATGCTGGAAGACATATTTGAAGCTACACAAGGAAAAACCAATGTGATTTGGAAGGACTCAGATGCTTATGATGAGAAATGTTTGTTTGGTTTGCTATTCAAGGAGTCCTCATTTTTCATGCAACTTATTTTTCTCATCACTTTGGAATGGTGAGTTCACAGGCACCTCATCCATGCTCATCTCTTTTCCGTACAGGTGCATATTTTTCTCAGCCTGTCAATGGGTTCACTTGATCTTTCCTAGGCAGTTTGAATGTAGGAATCACCTACCATGTACATAGGTTAACTAGGTGTTTTGGTTGTGTCTGTCTTGTTTCAGTTCTTGTGTGTCTTTTGTCAGTTGCCTTGTATCTTCGTTGTCTCTCATTTGAGTCTTCCTTTTCCCCTTTTATGTCATATTATTTTCTGACTCTACCCACCTAATGGATAAGGCACTGTTCATTTCTAGAGATTCTAGGTTCGTCATGTGTCCACAAGGTCCTTTTCCCCAGTTAGAGCCAGTTGTTGGCCACATTCTACTATCCAAATTTTAAACTTTTTGCATATCAAAACCCCTATGCCAAATTATCCTTTCAGTTGCAATTTCTCAATGTTGTACTTCTTGTGTCAATCATGTCGATAACTCATTAACGAGATGTCATACGTTGTCTTGTTCATTCTATCTCTCTCCATTGAAGCTTTGTATAGCAATATTATTCCAAGTCAAAATTTACATTGCATCAGCTTAGTAATATTATTCTTTGTGTTCACTTTTCACTAAGCTCGCGCCAACTTTTATTTTTCACAAAGTTCACATCGGTTTTCATTTTCCACAAACTATGCATTGGCTTTCATTTTCCGCAAACCTTGTGTCAATTTTTGTTTTCAGCTAAGTTTACATTAACTTTCAAATTTAGCTAAGTTCGCGTGTGCTTTTACTTTTTGCTAACCAAAAGCATAAGTCATAAGTTGTTAGTTGAGAAGTATCTTCAAAGGGTCGATAATTAAGTGGTTATTATAACTACCTCCAGATGAAAGATTTCAAAATGACCTTCAAAATGTAATCCTAACAAAGGCAATAAGTTATTTGTCCATTGTGAATAAACGATGACAAAGATGTAAGGAGGCCATATCTCTCTCCATCAGATGTAAGGAATTGTTTTAAGATGCCGATAAAGACAATGGGAAAGTAGTTATTATAACTACCAATAAAGAGATCCCTCCTTGATTTCCTTTTTTTTTGCTGAATTGACTCATAAAGGACTCATTGTAAAGGCTTTAAAATCTTTCAAGTGAGTGTAATGGGTGATTGCACCATCAAATTCTACCAACTCTGCCTACATATCATGGAAACATAAATGAAGGTGAATGAACTTTGTGACAATAATATCCTTGAATTGTGGTCTGAAGGAATGTAATGACTACAAATTATATAGGCATTGATTTATTAAAAGGGTCTTAAACATTCAAATGAATGCACTAGGCAAATGCAGAACAAGACTCCAATACCCTTTTCTAGTATACTTGTAATCCGGGCTAAATGGGAAACTCACAGCAAGGATATAAAAAAAAACAAAATGTGTTTGTTGAAAAAGTTATAGAAACTCATAAGAAAGGGCAATCGGCCAGTAAGATTCCACAATCTCAGCATAGCTTGGAAATCTTTATAAGGCACACAAACTATATGATAGCAACGTCAAAGACTTGTCATCTCAAGCAAATGCAAGAGGTGTAAAACCAGACTCCACTACCTTTGCCAGCATACTCGCAGCTCGGTCTACACCAAAATATGAACGCTAAAACAAGGGCATGGACATCCATCGAAGCAATACAGTTTCATTGATGGCAATGGTTGCAATATATTTACAAAATAGTTTTATTAAAATGACTTTAGAAGATTTCAAACGAGTGCATTCTATTATTGTAAAGTCATGCCCCAAACCTTTAAAAGCATCATCCCGATCTATGCCAAAATGGCAGCCTTCAAACATGACTTGTACCTTCACCAAACAGTAATGGAGAGAGGGGTTTGTATCTGATATGATAGTTGTAAATACCATGTTAAAATATATTTAAGGTGTACAAGAAAGATAATGCACGTAAAGTGTTTAACAGTCAACCTTAAAGAAATGTGTTCTCATTCAATGCAATTATGGCACAACATGCACAAAATGGTTTCATTATAAAGGGCTTCTGAAACTTTTAAGCAAATGCAAGTGGCAGATGTCAATTCAAGCTCCTCAAAGTGGATTTTTGTCAAATGTAACAACCACAATTTAAAGATGGGAGAATGGAGAAAGCATGTAAACCATTTGATAGAATGCCTTAATAAAATATAGGCTCGTGAAATGCAATGCATACATTATATACACAAAATGGTTTTCTTGAAAAGACCAAATGATAGGTGTAGTGTTCTAGTAGATATGGATAAAAAATTTGGAAGAGTAGAAAATGTGCCAAAACTATTTGGCAAGTTGCCTCAAAGAAATGTTTTTGTGAACTTGTAAAGATGTCTTTAGAATCTTTGAACAAAATGCAATGAAGACGGTTTGCTAAGGGCATCTTAGTGAATACAATTTACAGATGTAATTCTTAACTCCATAACATTTTCAAACATCCATCAAAGCATAACAAAATAGAAATGCTCTAGTATACATGCATGCAAAATGTGAAACAACAAACAAGGTGCGTTGAACTGTTCGACATAATGCCTCAATGGAATGCAATGATAATGGGATGTGTATAAAATGGTTTTGTTATGAACTGTAGAGTAAAAGACTACATTTTGTTTCAAGTAGCAACACATCTGTAGGTTACAGTTTTATGTCTATAAATGTTTCTGAGAGTGGCTGCGAGGGTTTCATTTTGCCAAAGCCATGGAACCTGCCAAGTGTCGATCCCCAGTTCAATCCGCACTTTTGTTTCTAAGTTACATCTTTGGAGCGGAGTGTGCCACGTAGTGGTTTTGTTTCTAATAAGTTTTAAGTTTCTGCAAAAGGTGCCACGTGTCATCAACGGAGGCACTCCCATAAGTTTTAGTGTGAGTGTGGAATGCGCCATGTGTCTTTTATGGTAACTACGGAACCCGCCAAGTGTCAGCTTCTGCATGTTTGTTTCTATATGTTTTGATGCAAAGTAAAGGATGGAGGTGGGCCACAGTATGCAATATCAGTTACGCAGAGAATGCCACTTGGTGGATGAGGCATCGAAGATAAAATCTTTTGTCCCTTTCTCTGGTGATACTTAAATGTTTCTTAAAGGATGTGGAGCCCAAAATGTGTCAACCTCCGCATAAGTTTCAAAGAGGTTCAAATAAAGTTCTAATTATTACGGAAAGCACCATGTTTCAGCTGTTGTGCGCGCAAAGTTCACCACCTATCCCTGTTTTCCTCCTTTTGAAAGTTACCAAGCGGGAAGTTGTGGGCTCCATTTCTAATGTGTCTTAAATTTTTAAAGCTGCGGATTGCGACAGTTGTCACCTGCGGAGTTCTCCCAAGCATGAAAGACATAATTAAGTAAAGTGTTGTAGATAAATACAAGTACATGTTTATAGTTGCTGCGGAAGCTGCCAAGTGTCATTTCTTGTTTCTTCTCGAGAGATGAAAGAGTTTCAGTTTATGCACGTGGACGCTGCCATCTGTCATCAATTTTATTATTTCTAAAGAGTGTGGAAGCTGCCAAGTGTCTGTTCCTTATAAGAGGAGGTATGCCACATATGTTTTGTCATAGCCAATGGGCTTGCAAGGAGTAACTGTCGCAGATTCTAAAGATCTTAATTTGTCAGAGACTTCCAGTTACCTCCAGTTCAGTTGGGCCATTGGGATTCAACTATTGCAGACAATCTAGAGTCAATTTTGTGCTATAAATATGTAACATTTGTAATGTGCCAGGGGTGGGTTAGTAGTTCAAGTTAGAATTCTAGTTTCTAATAGACAAATTCATACTATTTTCAGAGTTTTCTGTGAGAGATTTAAGAGAGAAGTTTGAGACTTTTACTATGACCATTGAATATCATTTGCCTTCATTTTGTTATTCTTGAATTAGAAAGTGAATGTAACTGTGCATGTATCTATGCCTCTTATGTTGCTAGAAAATTAATGAGAAAGACTGAGTTTTGTGCTTTGGTTGATATTTCCTGTGTCATTATAAATTGTCTGGTTGTGAGCCTTTGATTTTATTCATTTTATCTGATATTAATCATGCAGCATCTTCTCTTTAATGTAACTAAATCTTGAGGATAGCTTCACTGTGCTTAGTTGAAGAGAAACAATTTTATTCAAGCATATCGCCATAGATAGATTTGCTTTTAATTGTATCTGTAATCATGTTTACTTTTTACCCTTTTCACCAAAACACATTTAAGATAGAGAAGAGCTAGCTTCTTTAAAATTTGGAGGTTGTTTCAGGTAGCAAGTCCCACATTCTTGAAACTTCCCATGTTGGTGTTGGAACCTGCGTAATTTTATACATCAATAGTTTTTGGCACACCCGGTGGGACCATTATTGAAGTTTTTGTCAAGATTGTATGAGCCAGAGAGCTACAGGGAGTCAGATCTATGGACCTATAACTAGAGCTCAATCTGCTGCTAATCCAGGCATTCTTTTGCCACCACTGATAGCTAATCTAAGGAGAAGAGTGAATCAGTTTGCAGCAGCACCAAGACGAAATATGGGAGCACCTGTAGCCCCAAGGAATTATGCAAATTGGAACACTGGTAGTCCTTTAATTCTCCCAATATCACCAGCCACATGGGATGCTATTCCATCTAATGCTCTGAAGGCTCTGCCCAAGTTCAGTGGGGAAGATTTCAAGACACCTGAAGAGCATCTGCAAGATGTATCTGATGTATGTGCAGTACATGTTATCACCGAACAAAATGTGGCCATAAGACTATTAGCAGCTTCTTTCAAGGGGAAAGCCTTGGACTGGTATAGATCTTTAACCCCAAACACTATATCTACATGGAATCAGCTTGGTGATGCTTTCTTTGAAAGATTTAAGGAAAGGGTGATAAATCTTCTTTGCTACAACAATTGATCACTATCAAAAGGGCACCACAAGAAGCCATGACTGATTTCAATTCAAGATTTCAAAAGACTTGGGAGAGAATTCCTGCTATAGCAAGACCATTACTAGGTATGGCTATTGTGTTTTACCTCAAAGCTTTAAACTCAGATATATTAGTGATGATTCAGTCTCTTGGAGGTCAGACACTACTAGAAGCTTATGAGTTGGCAGTCAAGGCTGAAAATAACTTAATAGATGCTAGAAAGTTGCCCCCAAGGCCGCCTATGCCCATGTTCTTAGAAATTACCTTACCTCTGCCTCAAGAAGCTCTTAATCCTACAACCCCACATGTGTCTATGTACACATTTCCTCAACAACCTGCTAAAGTAACTGCCCCTGTTCAAACATCTGAAATGGATGATGTCAAGAACATTTTAAAGACCTTCTCAAATGAGATAATTAACCTAAAGAGACAATAAAATCCTTATCCAAAACCCCCTTACCAAGGTTACCAAGGAAATAGACCTCCCTTTTAGCCAAATCAATATCAAGGCCCTTAAAGGAAAACTAATCCTCAGCCATCAAACCAGTTGGATATAGTCCCTACACCCTTACAAACTGTTCCTCCTAATCGCAATAGGGAAATTGTTCTAGGGAAAAATAATTTTACATATAGCACAAATGCTTGGTGCTTTCCTTGCAACAATGCCCATATGTCTAGAGACTGAACTAGAGGAAATTTACAACAAAAGATAGTAGAACATAGAGGATTAGAAGGACAATTTGCAACTTCTGACACTCCACAATATCAGTCTCTTGGAGTACAAAATGCAGTCCTGGTGGCCCAGATGCAAGGAATGTCCTTACAACAGGAAGAAGAAATATCCCCTGAGCATGCTTTATTTTCATGGATTGAAGATGAAGATTCAGTGTTCTTAAATGAAGCATCAACTTCCAAGAAGCCATTGGTGTAATCAGATTACTATACCAGAGCAAAGAGGAGAATGATGGAGCAGCTTGAAGTCACTAATAATAAGATCATGGGAAATCCTCTATTTCAAGGTCATCAGAACACAGTCTCTAGACAAGAAATGCCCCAGCATGTGCAGAATCAAGTAGCCTTAGGACAAGTGCTAGAAAATTCAAGGTACCCTTATTATCCAAAGACCCAAGCATTAGGACCTGTGAATGTGGTGGATCATCTAAAAAGAACTCCAGTGCATGTATCAATCTAGGACATGTTAGCTATTCTCGAGCAGAAGACACTGTTGTAGGAGGCTTTGCAAGGCCAAGAAGTCCCTAAACATACTGGTGCTAAAGGAGGATCTGTTGATAAAGAAAAGCCACAATTCAAAGATACTGTACCTTTGCAGACAGCAAGCCTATTGAACAATACATCTAAGGTAGGTAAATCTAAATTAAATCCCTTTTATTTGACTCTAATAGTTGGGAAGAAACTGTTGCATAATGCAATGATAGACTCTGGGGCCAGTACTACAGTAATGCCAAAGCAAATAGCAGATGCTTTGAAGATAAAATATGAGCCACTTACAAGAGGGGTTATGTAGTTGGATGGGAAGTCTATGCAAACAATAGGGAAAATTAAACAACTCCCATTGCAATTATATACTTGCCCAAATATAGTCGTAAATCAGGATGTAGTAGTCATAGATATTCCCCCTGTATTTGGTCTATGCTTATCTAAAGATTTCATAGCCAAGATAGGAGGTTATATGTCACTAGATTGGTCACACCTCATTCTGAAAACCAAATATGGGACAAAGATGAAAATACTGTCTGAGCCATTATCCAAAGACCATATCACAAATGAACCAACCCCAAAATTAGAAGCAACCCATGCTATGTTGAATAACAAAGAGAGATCTTTGTGGAAGAGTTAGGTGACTGGACTGAACATGACCAACAGGAAGAAGAGAATAACCAGTTGTTGACTATGACGCAAAGTGATCCCTATGGAAATTATGACTCTACAAGTCTAGGCACTTATGTCATATTTGAAGAAGACCAAGAGATCCCTAATGTTTTAAGGAAAGAAACATCACAGACTAAAGAATATGAAAAAGACTTAGAAATCTAGACTCTAAATTTTGATGGGGCTAGAAGTAAGAATGGAGCTAGAGCAAGAATTTGCCTTACTACCCCAAATGGTGAGAAAATTTTAAGAGCCATTCACTTTCAGTTTGCCTATACCAATAATGATGTTGAGTACGAATCCTTGGTGCATGGACTCATGTTGGCAAAGAAAAAGGGAGTAAAGAATATGATAGTAAGAGGAGATTCAGAACTAATGGTGAAACAAATCAGAGAAAAGGTAGTAGCCAAAAATGTAAGAATGAGATCTTATAGGCATAGAATTTGGGACCTAATAGATGGTTTTGAAGCTTTTAATATTGAAGTAGTTTCTAGATCCCAAAATTCTGAGGCAGATAGAATGACACAGATTGGTTCACAGTTTGATCCAGCAATTGATCTACTAGTCAACAATGAGTTAGTCAAAGTTATAGTGAGGCCAACTATCCCAGACAATGACCAAAATTGGTGAGTTTTTGAAAATGATTTTTAGGTACTCTCATTTTTGCAACAGTCAGGAGAATTTGCCGATCAGTTGCACCCTAAAATTGAAGAAGCATACGGTGACCAAATTATTCAACTAAAGTCAAATAAACTTCCTAAAGGATTGATTACCTTAGAAAACTTATTTGACCTAGAAGATGTAAGCCTGGAGAAGAAGAGGTTGTAAGAAAATAAAGAAGGTTATTCTAAAATTCAAGTTAGTGAAGGAAGAAAATTGAAGGTTGGAAATTCTGCAACCCAGCAAGAAAGGGAAAGATTGATTGATTTATGTGAAAGATATGATAGGGTGATTGCTTGGACCTATGAAGACCTCCATGGCTATAATAGAGATATCATTCAGCACACCATAGAGCTTACTGAAGGATCTAAACTAGTCAGACAAAAGCAAAGGCTACTGAATCCTAGAATTGAGCCTCGAATGGTGGATGAGTTGCAAAAGCTCTTAGAATCAAAGATTATTTTCTAATTAAGCATTCAACCTGGGTATCAAACCTAGTACTAGTAAGAAAAAAGAATGGTGACATAAGACTCTGTGTAGATTTTAGGGATTTGAATAGAGCATCTTTGAAAGATCATTATCCCCTGCCCTCTATGGAACAAATTTTACAGACTGTGACTAGATCAAAGAGATTTTCCTTACTGGATGGTTTCTCTGGATACAATCAGATTTGGTTGGTTGATGAAGACCAACACAAGACTACATTTACTACAAAATGGGGAACATTTGCATATGCCAAGATGCCTTTTGGCCTTTCAAATGCTAGAGCTACTTTTCAGCGAGCAATGGATGTAGCGTTTGGGGAGCTTATAAATAAAATCATCCTAATTTATCTAGATGACCTCACCATTTTCTCTAAAAATGTTGTAGATCATTTTGACCATTTAGAGGTTATTTTTAAGAAATGCCAAGAGTTTGGAATATCCTTGAATCCCAAGAAGTGTATCTTTGTAGTACCTCAGGGTAAACTGTTAGAGCATATAGTGTCAAAAGAAGGAGTCTCTATTGATCCAGAAAGAGTCACTGCCATAATGAATCTATCTTTGCCAGTCAATAAGAAAGCAGTTCAATCCTTTCTAGGCAAGATCAATTTTGTTAGCCAGTTCATATCAAACTTTGCAGGTCTAATTAGACCAATGACACTATTACTAAAGAAGGACCTAGTTTTCAAATGTACTACAGAAGGGAGACAGGCATTTAAAGAGATCAAAAGAGCCATTTCAACAGCCCCAGTACTTAGAAATCCAAACTTTTCTAAGTCTTTCATAATGTATGTGTATGGAGGAGAATTTGGTGTTGCTACCATTTTGACTCAAAAAGATGAACAGCAAGAAGGAGAGCACCCAATAGCCCTTTTCTCTAGGACTCTCAGGGAATATAAGGCTAAATACAATTTTGTGGAGAAGCAGGCATATGCTATGGTTAAAGCCCTTAAAAAAATCAGACATATGGTAATAGGAAATAAGATTATGATATTAGTGGCTCACCCTAGTGTAAGTGAATATATTATGGAGGGTGAGATCACTAAGAAAAGGGCCAATTAGATAACAAAGAACCTTGAATATGATGTGGAGCTCAGACCCACTAAGTTGGTCAGGGCAAAGGATTGTGCCAATATATGGCTCAAGACATGGAGAAAATCATGACTGAAGAAACAAAAACTGAAAATGTATTAACAATACAAGAGGTTGATCAAGATTCTTGGGTCACAAACATAATACAATTTATGAAACATGGGGTTTTCCCAAATGAGCTCTCCCATGACAAGAGAAGATATTATAGGTAGCAAGGGGCCCATTTTGTATTAATTGACCATATTCTCTTCAGAAGAAATGTTGATGGTATACTTTTAAGATGTATAGAGAAAGATGAAGCCCAAAGAATACTACATGAGTTGCACCATGGAGCCTCAGGTGGACACTTTTTAGCAAGGACCATAGCAATCAAAGTGACTCAAGTAGGATATTTCTGGCCCACCCTATTTATAGATTGCTATCAGCTAGTTAAGGAATGTCAGTCTTGTTAGTTTTATACAAGGAAAAGAAGAAATGCAGCAATGCCTCTAAGCCCTATAATTGTGGAAGAACCCTTTGCCTAATGGGGTCTAGATTTTGTTGGTATGATCAATCCAGTGTCAAGTATGGGACACAAATGGATCCTAACTACCACAGATTACTTCACCAGATGGAGTGAAGCAGTGCCACTCAAAGAAGAAACAGAAAAGGTAATATTAGACTTTCTAGAAGGCATCACTGCTCGGTTTGGTCCTCCTCGTACCATTATATCAGATAATGCTAAAGCATTTTTGGGAACAAAAATATTTGAGTTTGCATTAAGGAATGAGATTTGCTTGAAGACTTCTTCAAACTATTACCCTCAAGGTAATGGCCTAGTAGAATCTACTAACAAGAACCTGATCAGACTCATCAAAAGAATAGGGACAAATTATCATAGAGAGTGGCATAAACTACTTAACACAACACTGTGGGTTGACATGATCACACCAAAGAAAGTGACAAAGATGTCTCCATATGAATTAGTTTATGGTAAACCGGCAGTAATGCCATTGAGCTTAGAAATCCCTACTTTGCAATTATTGAAATAGATTGAGATTGAAGAGAATGGTCCCATGCAAGTCAGACTTGCTGAACTATTGGAAGTGCAAGGGAAAAGAGAAAAAACACATGAGTCACTGATGAAACACCAGAAAATAATTAAAGACTCTTTTGACAAGGAGACTTCAAATCCATTTTTTGAAGTTGCCTCATTGGTATTAAAATGGGATGAGAGAGCTACCAAGCCAGGTCGACACGGAAAATTTGAATCACTGTAGACTGCTCCTTACAAAATCTGTTTCTGTAAACAACAAAATTCTTTTGAGCTTGAGATAATGGAAGGTGAACCTGAAGAGATTCTTGTGAACGGGATCTATCTGAAGCTTTTTAATTAAGCAGTGGCTCTTATGCATCATAGTTAGTTTCTTTTCTTGCTTTCCTATTTTCTCGCTTTCTTTTTCCCACTTTCCTTTTCAATAAGTGTTCTGTGAACACGTGTCATTAGAGCAAGCTCCTTTCTCTTTCTGAAATCTCACATCCATTAAGGTTGCCTCCAATCCTCCAAATCCTCGAAAGTACACACTTTTGCGGCCACTCTCATAATGTTTCTGACACTCCTTTCCATGCAGATTTGGAAAGATACACTAACGGTTTCTTGGTGTTAATGCCATTTATAAGACATGATGTGTCATTAAAGCCCCATTAATAATAGTTAAATCTAAAAATGTGGCTCTCATTTGCATCCAACTCTCTGCTGTGAAATCACTGTTGCCTGCAATTCCCATCCCTAGCAAACTCTTCCTAGCCAAGTGTCACTTTTGTTATGTAGTTTATGTCTTTTCTATGTCAAAGCTTCCAACATTCTCCCCGCAGGTATAGATATGGCTGAAGCACAGTCTTCTTAGGAGGGGCTCGGAATCTATGAGTCAATTGACAAGCTCTTAAGTAGTAAATCATACGCCTCAGTGCAACCCAAGAGGACCTATCCAAGAACAAGGGTACCTGAGGTAGGGTATTCTATAGACCTAGCAAAGGTTAAGGATTTCGTAGATGGCATCTTTGACCCAGCCCTTAAAAAATCTACCAAGGCTCTCTGTGAAGGGGCCTACCAGAGATGCATTCAAAAGGCTAAGAGTGGATAGTCTGAAACTTTTGGAATGAGGATTTGGACCTCACAGTTGGCACAGTTCATGGTTCCAAGTGTGCACCTATGTTCGGACCTAATTGATATATACATGAAACTGTTTCATGCACCCTCAAACACCATACAATAGGGTCCCTTTATAGTGTAAATTACACCTAAAGCCATAAGAGACATGCTGGCCCTGTATCATGATCAAACTGCCACATTTCCCACTATTGCTAAAATGCAAAAGATATGGTCAAATGTCAAAAACTAGCTTAGGTTTATCAACTCAGAATTGTAGTTAGGAGATGAGAACACCCATATGCCCATACTACCTACAGGTAGGGCACAATTCAGCCAAGCTAGTCAAGAGGCACTGTCAATGATGGATTTCATTTTTAGGATGAAGGAAGACAATACAGTCTATGACTGGCAGATTGCTATCCTCTTTAGATTAAAGACTGTGGATAAGTCACAAGAATATCGGCTGGATTTCTCAGAACAAATTGCTTACTCAATGGCCGATCAACTCATAAATTTCAAGTCCAAAGGAGTTTTCAGGTATTCCACTTATCTGTTCCATTTAATGTTATATCAGAACCACAATATTTTTGCACAAAATATGCAATTGAATATGTATGACCCAAATTTTGGTCATAATAGAACTATTCCTGTGTCTGCATGGACACATGTACTATCTGAGGCATCAGACCCTTATGAGTTCTGGGAACTCTTTGTTGCCCTTGTCTTTTGCCATTTGAGCCCTAAACCTGTAGAACATAGGTTGACACAGAGAATTAAGGGTTTCATGACCAATTGCCCAATCCCATGTGATTATTTATTTGGGGCACAAAATACTATCATTAGAGTCCATGGCTTCAATAAGGAGCCTATGCTGCTACCTAAAATTTTGACCCCTAGGGTAGCATTTCTAGAAGTAACCCAGCAAGTGTTTGTAGTTGACAATGAGTTTGGAACTAAAAAGAAGAAGATGAAAATGTATGACATCCCTTGGGTCAAAAGAAACATGGCCCTGGAAGTCAGAGATGTTGAACACTTGTTGCTAAGGAAGATTGTTGTCCTTGGATTCTTCATTATTGAAGATAAGTGGAGGTATGACCCAGATAGTTTTATGGCCTCTTGGGTTAAAAACAATTAGGTCCAGGCTAAAATAGCACATGAGGGTCAGCCCTTTTGGGAAGATAGGAGAAACCCTAAAGAGGACAACCCAGACCTATATGTGGAACTAGCAGACTTGCCCTTTCAGGGACCCAAGCCATGGGAGACTTTTTATGTTAAGCAAAAGGAATTTGACCCTAAGTTGTGAATGACCACCGGTCTGAGAAGGGCATTAAAAAACAAAGAATGGAAGCCAGAGAAGATTGAGGGCTATTGGAAGTATAGGCAGGAAATCTCAGAGATCACCCATTCATTTGGAAATGTTGATACTGATGAAAAATGGGAGTCTATCTAGGATGAGTGGTATCCCTCTCCAGTCTCTAGCCCTGATACAAGTAGAATCCACAAGAAGGGTGAAGAGTTTGAAGAGGAAGCTAAGTCAACCCATACAATGCAAGCAATAGGACATGCCTCATCTACTACCCCTGGATCTTCTTGGCCCCAATCCCTCAGTACTTAGAGAAACAAAAGGGTGTGGTGTCATCACCATGGGGACTCCATCAGTTTCAGCTATTGGGGCTTCCAATTTTGTACCCTTGGCACCCTCAGTAGTGGTAAATGTAGAAGAGAAGGAATCAAAGGAGGAAACGAGAGAAAGGCCAAGGAAGCATAGGAGACTTCACCTACAGGAAGAGTCAGAAGAAGAAACAGAACCATTGCTACAGCAACTACCAGCCACATTTATTGCTCCTCAGGTAAGTGTTTCTTCTCTTTTTTCCTCTCTGTCTCTTTCTTCTACCTTAGGGGTGGCAATCCCAACTGGCCAAACATTAGTATCCCCTACCACTTCTGTTGTGCCTATATCACTACTTGCTCCAACTGCCAGTCCTCAGGCCATGTCTTCACAGACCACCTCATTGCCACTTTTTTCCCCCTCTATTCCAAAAAGAGTCCCTCCCCAAGTTTCCCCTAGCCAATCATTGGCTATACCTTATGGCCTACCTCAAGGTCATCCCTTTGTTCAGGGATACATTGCTTCTCCTCCCACTTTCCAAGCTCAGGCAGATACAGTGAAAAAAGCTAGAGAAGCCAGAATGGACAAAAAGAGAAAGAAAGAAAACAAAGGCTTGGCTATGCCACACATGAGGTCACTTTTTGACCCTATTCAATAGCAGTTGACAGTCACACATTTGTCCCCAAATGTGGTGAAGCCCAATGAGTAGATGCAGCCTCAGGACTTTGCAATGAATGTTGTAGCCATGGACATGTCACTTTTTAGACCACAAGATAGGGTCGAGCTACTCAATGAAACCACATCTGCTGTTGTAACTGATTACTTGAAAGCATCTAGGAAGTTGCAAAAGGTTGAAAATGACTAAGCACAAGAGAAGACAAATAGTAGCAACCTTGTTGGAGAGTTGCAATCTAAGAAGGATGAAATAGAGATTCTGAATAAATAGTTGCAAAATACTGTTTCTTGTCAGATTCATCAGGCAACTTAGGCCGAAAAATGCTTCTCTAAAAATGGAACTAGCACAGGAGAAGGCTGTAGTAAATGTTCTGAGGCAAGAGAAGGCCACATTGGAAAAGAAGTATCAAGACAAGCTGCAACAAGCCACACAATTTTAGCAAAAGTTGCTGAGTGAGAAGAATGTTGCTGCTGCAATATAGACACAACTCCTACCTGAGAAACAAACAACAAAACAACTAACACTTGAGTTAGCTAACAGGCCACAAAATGCTGGAGTTCTGAATCTGGTCAAAGAGCTATATGTTTCAATTTGGAAACAAATCTCTAAGGAGATTGTCCAGCTAAGGCCATCATTAATATTCCTGTTAAATGCACAGCAGTTGTGTGAGAACGTGGAAGCTTCAGTTCAGGCCACTCTGTCTACTGTTTCTTTGAAAGTTTCTGACCCTCAACTATTGCTAAAGAAAATATATGACACAACAGATAAAATTTTGTTAGCAGCAAGGATCAGTGATAGAATGATAGCTGCAAAGAAGGTAAATGAAGTTCTAAGTTACAACTCAGCTGCTACAAACTACCAGGAGCTCCTAGATACTGTCAAGGAAGGAGTCAAAGATATGAAGAAACACATAGAGGATTTGGTGCAACTGGGTCTTCCATCACCATTTCCAGATGATAATACTGTACTGATGATTGATGATATCAAGACCCTACTTTTAACAAGGCAAAATGATCAAACTATTTTCCAAGGTTTAAGTGATTCTTCATTAGTACAGGAGGTGGAAGCTGTCTTGATACCAATGGCCCAATTGGAGTTTCAATTGAAGGTTGCAGTTCAAATTTTGTAGACATTTTCTCACAAAGACATAATAAATCTTGATTTTGCCTTTCAAGATTTATAGGGTAAACAGGGACTCTCTGATTCAGAATGGTCTGTTTACCAGATAGATTTGTAGAATTTGTGACCCTGTATTGTATTTTAAGTTCATATTTTTTTTCTAGTTTTGGGTTTTTTTTTAGCAGTCTCAAAAGTCCTAGGGGTCGCCAAGAACTGTAGAGTAAAAGACTCTACATTTTGTTTCAAAAGACTCTACATTTTGTTTCAAGTAGCAGCACATCCACGGGTTACAATTTTGTGTCTGTAAATATTTCTAAGAGTGGCTGTGAGGGTTTCATTTTGCCAGAGCCATGGAACCTGCAAGTGTCGAGCCCCAGTTCAAGCCATACTTTTGTTTCTAAGTTACATCTTTACAGCAGAGCATGCCACGTAGAGGTTTTGTTTTTAATAAGTTTTAAGTTGCTGCGGAAGGTGCCACATGTCTTTACTAGAGGCACTCGCATAAGCTTTAGCGTGAGTGCAGAATGCGCCATGTGCCTTTTATGGTAACTACGGAACCTGCCAAGTGTCAGCTTCTGCATATTTGTTTCTACATGTTTTGATGCAAAGTAAAGGATGGAGATGGGCCACAGTATGCAATATCAGTTACACGGAGAATGCCACGTGGTGGATGCGGTGCCGAAGATAAAAGCTTTTGTCCCTTTCCCTGGTGATACTTAAATGTTTCATAAAGGATGTAGAGCTTGACATGTGTCAACCTCCGCGTAAGTTTCAAAGAGGTTCAAATAAAGTTCTAAGTATTGAGGAAAGTTCCACATTTTAGCTGTTGTGCGCGTGGAGTTCGCCACTTGTCCCTATTTTCATCCTTTTGAAAGTTACCGAGTGGGAAGTTGTAGACCCCATTTCTAATGTGTCTTAAATTTTTAAAGCTGTAGATCGCGACAGTTGTCACCTACAGAGTTCTCCTGATCATGAAAGACACAATTAAGTAAAGTGTTGCGGATAAAGACACATACATGTTTCTAGTTGTTGCAGAAGTTGCCAAGTATTGTTTCTTGTTTCTTCCCGAGAGATGAAAGAGTTTTAGTTTATGCACGTGGACGCTGTCATCTATCACCGAGTTTATTGTTTCTAAAAAGCACGGAAGACGCCAAGTGTCTATTCCTTATAAAAGGAGGTATGCCACATATGTTTTTTCACAATGAATGGGCTTGCAGGAAGGAGTAACTGTCATAGATTTTAAAGATCTTAATTTGTCAAAGACTTCCAGTTACCTCTAGTTCAGTTGGGCCATTGGGATTCAACTATTATAGACAATCTAGAGTCAATTTTGTGCTATAAATATGTAACATTTGTAATGTGCCAGGGGTGGGTTAGTAGTTCAAGTTAGAATTCTAGTTTCTGATAGACAAATTCATATTATTTTTAGAGTTTTCTGTGAGAGATTTAAGAGAGAAGTTTGAGACTTTTGCTGTGACCAGTGAATATCATTTGCCTTTATTTTGTTATTCTTGAATTATAAAGTGAATTTAACTATGCATGTATATGTGCCTCTTATGTTGCTAGAAAATTAATGAGAAAGACTAAGTTCTATGCCTTGGTTGATATTTCATGTGTCATTACAAATTATCTGGTTGTAAGCCTTTGATTTTATTCATTTTATCTATTTATATTAATCATGCAGCATCTGCTCTTTAATATAACTGAATGTTGAGGATAGCTTCACTGTGCTTAGTTGGAGAGAAACAATTTTATTCAGGCGTATCGCCATAGATAGATTTGCTTTTAATTGTATCTGTAATCCTATTTACTTTTTACCCTTTTCCCCAAAACACATTTAAGATAGAGAAGAGCCATCTTCTTTAAAATCTGGAGGTTGTTTCAGGTAGTAAGTCCCACATTCCTGAAACTTCCCATGTTGGTATTGGAACCTGCACAATTTTATACATCAACATGAAATTCGAGGTAAATGAAATTGGCTGGTGTAATACCATGCCCCTCACCTTTGCTAAATGTGGAAGTATGAGACAAGGTATGTGAACTGTTTTATAGAAGGTCTCAAATGGAAGTCTTAACATGATTTGCAATGACAGCAGGACGTTGATATCCTCCAAAGCATAACTGATGGAGTTTTATCTTTTCTTATAGTTAGAAATGCACTGATAGTCATGCCTGTGAAATATGAAGCCATAGACTCAAAACAAGAGTCATTTGAGAAATGGAAGCTTTAGAATTAGAGTTTGATTGAAAAGAGATTTTGGTTTTTGAAATATTACCTAAAATGTTTTAGCAAACTTGTATAGAAACATTGAACAAGGTTCATGAATTATTCGATATAATACCTCAAAGTGTTGTGTAGTCACCTAATCTCAAGCACAAGCCATAAAATATGGCTCCTCCATCAAAATAGGGCACTAGGTTTTGAAATTGTTATGACAAAGTTTACAGTCTAGCAAAACCTCCAAGTATAGGCACAGCCATATGAAGAATGGTGTGTAAAACTCTCCAAAATAAAATGAAATATCTAAAGGTCAGAGCACAACCCTTTTAGAAGAGGCACAATGAGACCACATTGGTGGAAGAGGCTTTTAATGAATGAGATGATAACTTGCTCTGCAGATACAATGTAATTGAGAATGGTGGCAAAGTCTTGTGGATACAAAGATGATTGCAGTAGAAAATGGTTAAGAAAGCTTACGAGGGGAAAATAAAGATTATTTGAATTAATAACTGACCTAATAGATATGAGAAAGAGTTGTTGGTCACTTAAATAGTATGCAGAACCTCTCAATCGGGCGATAAATGGTTTTAATAACTACCTTTATAAGTGCCTTCATATCAGTGTTTGGGTCATAAGACTAAACCTTGTCGGCGATTTTAATAGTTTCATGAACCACCTTCAGAGCCGAAAAAGGTTCCAAAAGGAAATTGTTATAAATATACATGAAGTAATGGATTCGTTATAAATATACAAGAAATGGATTTATTGAAGTGGTTTTTGAAAACTGTCAAACAAATTTAGTTTACAGGCTAAAGACCATCGTCTCACAACTAAAGAGTGTTCAAATGGACTATGAATTGAGAGATGGTTTCTAAGCTGCTATACCTCAAATATCAACCAATGTGAAAATTCTACAGAAGCCACCGCAAATGTCAGCACAAGAGATTTGGTATTCTCAGGGATAGAACAATTGCTTCAAGTTTATGAAAAAGGGAGTAACAAGCCATTTTATTCTAGTGGAAAAGATCATGGTCTCCATAATAAGAGTTTTGATTCATAATATGAGAAATATGAAATTCCTCCAAAGTGGTGGCAGCAACAAAACAAGGGACTCATTAAGGGTCTAGATGGCAAATGGAAACAATATAGCAAATCAAAAGACCAAGAAGATAATCTAGAGGAATAATTCATCCACCCCCCATCCTATTGTCTTAGTCAACTCATATTAATTGGAGATATTATCAATGTGATGATGTGGTGTATGCTTCACGAAGTTCTTTAACTTTCAAATCTCTAATACAACATGTGTATTAAACTAACAATTGGTCTCGTAAGTTCAATAGATTCACATCAAAGTTCTTTGTTGTTTCATATGTCAGGTTTTCATCTAGAGATGTGATAAGATCCATAAAATTTTCCAATGCATCAAGCTAGTTGGACGTGGTAGAAGAATTTATGTATGTCATACCTTGGTATCTATTAGAAAGAAAAGAAGTTGAAATGTTGCAAAGGAAGTTTGATTTTTGAAATGGTTTATATCTAGATTCTTGTGATATTGGGTCTCAGTTTTCTGGTTGCTCTTAGATGAAGGCAGACCTAGAATGGCAGTGCCCATCAGTAATGAAACCTAAGGCAATGTGGGTGGATGTGTAGAAGAGTTGCCCAGTGAGGAATGCAAAAGTGTGTAGCATTATTCAATCTATGTAAAGGGAATACTTTTTCCACAATGCATATTTTAATGTGCAAGGACACAGGAGTCTAAGATTCATGGTATCTAGAAGAGTTGTCAACATTCGGCAAGGCTTGATTGTCAAAATGGAGCAAATAGAGATGAAAAGGACTTAGTGAAATCCACAACTCGAAACTTGCAAGTCCTAGTTACCTTTTTGTGAAAGTGACTTAAGTCAGTCTTGTAATGTAAAGTTAGAGAATGAACTTTATTTTCCGAAAAGTGATGAAAAATATAACCAAAAATAAGGTTTATTATTCTATTGTATTTCAATAAGGTACTTATGAGGTAGTTACTTGAAGTGGTTAGGAAGTAGTTACAAGTTGGTTATTAGGTGGTTATGATGAAAAGTCTATATATATTGGACTTCACATTGTAAATAGGGGGGACTCTTTAGAGAGAACTTTTAAGGGGGAACTTATGAAGAAACTTCTTGGAATATTTTTGGTCTTACACATTGTATAGTTTACTTTGGAATTGTATAATTTCAAAAGGATAATGAAGAATGCATTTTAGTTCGTATGTTCTTGATGTATTTTTGAGTTATGATTACTAGTTTCTCGTATGTCAAATTGGTGATCTCTCTATGTATTTGTGCAAATCAAGGTTATCCATTGAAGCATACAATTGGGGTGATGAAGCACAATCATGTCTCAGTATCCTGATTTGAATGTGTTAAAAGAAATGATCTCTTTGTATGTTGAGATTTACCATCTTTCTTCATCATTGTTGCACATATATCATGAAATTCATCATGGAAAGTGGTTTCTATCTTTGTGGTGAAACCCCCCTCATACTTTTCAATAAGATTGTGAAACTCCTGTTGGTTTTTGTGTATCTACCACGAGGGTTTCTACATGCCCATTTCTCCTATTATTTTTCTTTTCTTCCTTTTTGTACTTTCAGGTTAAAAGTACACAAAAACCCAAAAACACCTCTATCATACAAGGGAGCTATCCCTCTCAAATGCAAAGGAAAGTTGTTAGTCCAGTAACAACTTCTCCAACTGTTGGGACAATTTAGTCACCGCTCTAAGGGCAACGAGTCATTTTCAAAGGTTATTTCATGGTGACAAATCTGTTTACCAACAGGTTGATATAGGATTGATTATACTGGGGAAATTCATACAAGATTTAAAATGATCTTTAGTATCAAGTGAATTGTATAAGTTATTGTAAACATTTTCAATAGTTGTAATTGCCTAATGTATTTTTTAGCAGTGTTCGTGTGTGAGTTTCAAATGTAGTAAACCATAAATTCGTCATATGAAATTAGTCATACACTTATTTCATGTGACTTTTATGATATTGGTTAGCATTAGACTTTGGATGTTAACCGTTCAACCATTATATTGCATACTCTCTCTAGTGCTAGTGGTTAGTAATCTATTTGATTGATAACTTAGGGTTTGTGACCTCTTGTGTATTATGATATTTCTATTTATGTAAGTGAATGCATATGACTAATTAATTGAGTGTAGGTTGTGGAGTATTAAGGACCTAGATAGGAACAACTACGTACTCAACTATGGTTAGAGCACCATGATAGTATCTCATTTAAGCAAATAATTGTATATGCAATAATTAAATAGTTTTATGAATAATGTATGTGTATTGTCTTAGCTCAGTGTCATCTTTAAAAATTAATCAAAAATCACCTGGAATATGTGAGTAGCTCAATACGTGAGTGAATTGTGCTTCTTGGATCACTATGAGGACTTGTCACTATTGGAGAGAGACATTGCTCTACAGACAACTTGAGTGTTGTCATTGATGGTGATGCAGGGACTTCCAGAGGTCATAACTTTTGACTCAGATGTGGTTTTGGGCTGAAATTTTAAAGGTGGATGCGCTATGAGGTGGCATGTGGATTTCCAACCCACCCTAGTCGTTTGGACCCCATTTTGACACTTTTTTGGGGCTTCAAATTTTCATCTTGACGCTCAGAATGGAAATTTAGTGTTTTTTCTAGTTTTTTAAAAGTTGTTTTTGTTAATAACTCGAAACTCATGTTTCAAATTTAGGATGTTAGTTGGCATTTCATCCTACCTTAGTTTTAGGAAGTTTTTTTGGAAAAAATCTAGATTCTCAAGATATGCATGTAAAATTACCTAAAATGGAAAAATCTAACAATTGTCAAAATCTACCAAAAAAGGTAATTTTTTTGATTTTTTTGTTTTCTTGGATATAAGAGAGTTTTCTCTCATTGTAGCAGCAAAGTTGGTGAATAGAAGTTTTTTTATTTTTCCAATTTTTCAAATCTTTGGCTCTCACACCTAATTAATGGCACAATTCTATTAAGTGTATGTTGTTGGTTGCATCATCTGGTATGAGAGCAAGAAGATGGCTGAGAGAGGAAGAGGAAGAGGCAGTCTTACCCAAATACATAGAGAAATGCAAAATCTACAAAGGCAAGTAGTAGAACTTACAACACATATGGAAAACCAAAGACTAGGTAGAGGAGGAGACAAATCTGGTGAAGAGATAGGTCAAGGAGGTGCTGATCAAGATATAGAACATGAAGAAGAAGAATTAGAAAGCATGATTTTTTAAGAGAGGATGCTCAGGGCCCTAGAAGGAAAAAATGAAGGGGTCAAGGTAGATGTTTTAGATTATGTAGGTATTCTTAAACCAAAGGAGTTGATAGACTGGTTGAATGACATGAGAAATTTTTTTGAATGGAAATCCATGACAGAGGAAAAGAAGGTGAAATATGCATGCACCAAATTAAAGGGTCATGCAATGATTTGGTGGGATCATCTTCAAAAGGAACGAACAAGGAAAGGCAATGATACAATCAAGACAGGGAATAAAATGGAGAAGAAGTTGAGAGAAAAGTTTTTACCCATAGATTATGCACAAACCCTTTTTCGTAGGTTTCAAAATTTAAAGCAGAACCTCTCTTCTGTGCAAGATTATACAAATGAGTCTTATACGCTATCTATACATATAGAGCATTAATAAATTGATGAACAAAAGGTTGCTAGATATGTGAATGGTCTGAAATTCTCTATTCAAGATGAATTGAGAATGCATCGACTCAATAGTATGGAAGAGGATTACCAATTGGCTCTAAAGGCTGAAGAAAAACAAAACAGACAATACCATCAGAGGAATAGAGGAGGAAGAAGGGGTACATCAACCCCATTTAGAGGAGGTTCGAATTATGGCAGAGGAGAGTCATCACATGGATTGGAAAAATAAGTAGACACTCGACAAGATCCTCCAAATCAAGAATGAGGAAGGGGATTTCCAAGAGGTAGAGGTTATGGTAGTGTTAGGTGAATATTTTGTCATTTAGCTAACTAATGACAAAATGGTTATATCACCACAACTATGATGAGACTGAGTCTCTCCTCTCAGCAAGGGGAGGTTCCCTCTAGATAATGAGCTCTTTCTAACAAAGAACTTTTAATACTTAAATAAACTAAAAACTATTCATGGGGTGTTTCTATTACATCCTATTCTCTTTTTTTAGAATAGAAACACAAAGTCTTCTATTGTTTGGCTTATTTCTCAGAAACAAACTTAATTGAATTCAAATGCAGCCCAAAGTCCCCACTTTCACCCAATATGATATAGCTAACTTGAACACAACAGTTTACAGCACAATGTCTCTAAATAATTCCATTCCCACAAATAAATACAAACTCTTGTAATGAGAAAAATAGCACAAAGTCTATTAAACCAAAACAAGAACACTCCTCTCAAATTTTAATAAACTCCATGATTCCAACAATGATTCAATATAATATAACACAAATGACATAAGAACACTGATATAATAAAACAATATGATTCAACTCAAAGTTTGATACTCAAATTGCCTACTTATATTGATATTCACTTGAAAAATATGATAAACATAACAAGCTCAAAGTCTTGAAATGTTTTCCAATTTGGCAGAGTTTCTTTGCAATAGATAAAAGATGATATTTACAATGGCGGTCCTCTTTATTTATAAGAGAAACCAAGAGCAAAAATAGGAAAATCCTAACTACTTTGACTTATTCAAATAGAAGAGTCCTATTTGACTTAGGACTTCCTTTGCCTCATGTGTAATTACATTTTAGAAAATTACACATGAATATGTCCACAACAAAATTCAAATTACATATACAAGAATAAAATAAACCAAGGTATTAGCTTCCTCCATCATTCTTCTTTAGAAAATTCTGGTACATGGCCTGTATAGCTGCCATTTCACATGCATCTGGCTTAGCTATATTTTCTGAGATAGTGCAGGCTCGAAGTATTGCATCTTTTACTACCTTTATTGCCTTCTCATGTTTGTCAAGATTGTCCTTCAAGTTCTCAAAAGTTGAATGTTGATCATAAAGATTGTCCATGGAATGTACTGAGGGCACTTCATCTTTGAATTTTATTTGAACAATCTTTTTAAAGGATCTTATCATTTCATCTGCTGAAAGGAACTTATGATCTTCACCTATGAGGGTGCATCGGAGTTCTTCTAGCCTGTGTAAAAGTGTGACATCGCCATCTTCATTGTTTTCATGAGCTTGACAAAAATCCTCAAGTAAGCCTTTTATTATATGGATATGATGAACCAGAGACTCCTTAGTTTTAAGATATGATTCCCTATTTGCAATGACCCCAATAGTAATCAGATTCTTTATCTTAATCTTTTTCATCTCTATCCACTCCTCCAAGCTCTCTTCTTGATCTTATAGTTCTTGGGAGAGTAAGTCAACCATGTTATCAAGCTCAGCTTTGGATTTATCCATATTTTATTTTCTTTCTATAGCAGTCTTCAATAGAATTCACCCTTGAGTTAGCAAACATTCTACAATATCTCCTACCACGCTTCCTCTAGCTTGATCTTTTTCAACCTTTTGGATTAGAGGATCTTCTACAGTCACTGCCATAGGTTCCACAATTTTAGATGACTTTACTATTTTTTGAAGAACAATAGCAAGTTGTTCTACTTTAGCTTTATACTATTATTTTTCCTTTTTGACTTCATCATATCTTTCTGGCAAGGTGCTAGCAGTAGTTTGAAAATCTACTTTTATGCCTTCATGAGTTAGCTTGCCTAATTCAACCCTTGAGACGACATAATCATTCATGTCAAAATTGTCAACAGTAGACTCCTCTGGTGGCTTAGCAATCTCTGCATATCTGATCCCTTTTTCATTGATAAGCCTAGAAATAGTCTTAGGCTTCTTATTTAGAGTCTTTGATTTCACAAGTAACAACTTCTCAATATCAATTTCATCTGGTGAAATAGCTTGCTTCTTTCTCTTGGGGGTATATGCAGACAACCATGGAGGGAGCATAGAAGCACTAATAGTCAGAGATGAATCCACTACTTGTTTCACAGGATGCATATTTACACCTGTTATGGTAACAATAGGACTGGTGTTGGTAAAAACTACACCTATGTCAGCAACTTTTTCTAAACCATCCAGAAGATTTTCCAAAACATATTGTTCACCAATATGAAAAGATGGAGAAGATAAACTTGGGATAGAACCGGAGGAATCAAACATGGTCCGAAAACTAGTTCTCACAAAAGTAGGGGTATTCTCAGAAGAAACAATGAAAATAGGTGAAATAGGAACACTTGAAACTATTGGAAAACTACCAGAAACATGAGCATGAGGAAGGTAGAAACTTGTGATTTAGTTGGAAGATCTTTCTTAGGAGACTGACATAGATCACCAAGTTGTTCATTTTCTACATCCTCATCCTTTCCTTGTTTAGTTTCAACTTCCTCATCAAATTTATCAGACACTTCTATTTGTTGCGCATCCTCAGATTTCTAAATATTTTACTTTTTAGTCTCAACATCTGCAAACTCCATTTGCTCAACATTTGTGTTTTCAACACCTGATTCAGTGATGTTAGAGGTTTCTACAGCATCTTTCTTCTTCCCTCCCTTGGATACAAACTTAATTTTTGGCTTTCATATTTTGGAGGAAGAAGGGGTGTCACTCTTATTCTTGGTCCTATTTTCTACTTTCTTGCTTGTTTGCTCCTGAGTTTCAGTCTTTGTCCCTGTGAGAAATTCCTTCAATTTGATCCCTGTGCTTTTGAACCATATGTTTGTATTGGCCAGGATCGGCTAAAATCGTTTCCTTATAGAAGTTTCCTCTTTAACTGACCATTTCACCTCTGGAAGAGGTGAGACTTCAACATTCTCAATGTTATATTTGGGGTCTACAACAGCCCCATCATTTTCCATTCCATCTAGAATATCTGCAAGGCCCAACTCTTTGATCTGACTCAAATGAAGTCTACAGTAGTCTAACTTCCATATCTCATTTTGTGTCCTGAGATCAGCCCAAATATCTTCCACCATAGGCACATGGAAATTTGACTTTCTTTTGATCTTATCTTGTACTCTCCTGAAGTCAAAATGATCCCTTTTCTTGAAAGTTTTCATGGTGACCAACTGCAATTCAAAATTAACTATTTTTGCCTTGTTAGATGACTGAACTGAGTACCTTCCAATTTCTACGGAAAACTTTATCCCTAACTTTTTCAGCTCCATTTGTTTATTATGTACTACAAGTAGCTGCCTACATAATTCCATGAGAACAATTCAATCACTGGGATATCATGGAAGAATATAAGGGTAGCCAGGATAATACCCTACTCTGAGATATGTGAAAGTCAGAAATTGTAAGAACAAGTAGCCAAAAGAATTTACAACTTCCCAAGTTTCATCTGAAACCCTCTTTTGAACAAGTTCATTGTCCCATAAGCACATAAATACTAAAAAGAAGGCATCATTAACCCTACAGAAATGATGGATTGATCCCTTCAAAGTAATTTGAGGATAATACTCATACATAGGAACCAATCTTCTGTCACTAACCTAAGTCAGACCTGGAAAACTACTCATGCTTGTGACAGCATATACAAGATATGAGGTCATATAGAATTTGAATGTTGTGTTGACCTTCACCAATTGTTCATGCAAAGCATTACTGATTTGCTCTCCCTTGATGTATGTATATATCCATTCTTGAAACTTGGATTAAGAAGGGAGTCCTCTAATGTGACTTAGAAGTGTGATCAAATCACAAACCTCTTCTACGAAGTCACTCCTCAGGAGATCCTTCAGCCATCTAGTCAGATTGCTTCAAGAAATTTTCAACCATTTATTGTTTATGTACCTTCTTACAACTTCCACATCTATATCATAATCTCTTTGCCCTTGAGCAAAATCAATTTGTCCAATATTTTCATAAGTGGACACATGAAGATTTTATCAAGAAATTCTACATCCAACCTCATGATCACATTCCCTTGGGAATCTGTCACAACCCTTGTATCCCTCTTGTAATGGCTAGCCACCTAAAGAAGGAACTCGGGCTTATGGGAAAAAACTGGAGAAGAGGCAACCAAATGAGTGTTGTTGTTAATGATCTTTTGCATGTGTCTAGAAGGGTTTGTCTATTTAGTTCTGTCCACAAATTTTGTCATATCCACATGCCCTATTTTTGTATCTCTAATTTCATCAACATTTGACTATACTAAAGTTATAGGGAAGACCCCTTGGTATTTGTACTTCATTATTTTAGCTTTCGATGGAGACGGCTCTGACATTAGTTTTGAAGAGGAAACTAGAAACAATGCCTACCACAGATGGCTGTCGAAAACTACAAAAAGCCATGATCTTGCAGTTAGGGGAAAAATGGATAAATTGTGATAACTGCGATTCGATGATCATGAATAGGAAAGTATGTGTTGAAGGGCTTGAGTGTGCATAAATCGAGGTAAAGGGCAAAAGTAGGTTAACACGGCTTAAAAGGCAAATTTTCTCAATGTTAGGAAAAATTTAGGAAAATGTGCATGGGCGGTCAAAATGACCACTCCTGCATGGAGGATCATTTACTTATGTAAAGTTGGTCATAATGACCACTATTACATGTGAATAGGAATTGTTTGATTAAAATGCACGTGCAAAGTCAGCTAAAAGCACCACCTTTGCATGTATTTGGGAAAACATGTTTTAGATGTAGGGGTAGTCAAAATGACCACCCTTACATTAGGGTAAAATTGACACGTTTCTTGAGAAACATGCAACATTGGCAAGAAGAACCAATTGTGCATGTTGAGTGAAAGGGTTTGATGTATAGTCGGGCAAATTGACCACTACTGTAGGTATTTTTACAAACTAAAAGTTATATGTGTAAGGGCGGGAGTTTCAACTGCTCCTGCATATTGGAAGGTATTTCATAAAGTTCATGTAAGGGTGGTAATTTTAACAGCCCTTACATGTTTGGGAGGACCAAATGTATAAGGATGCGAAGGTGGCAAAAATGTCCGCTTAGGCATGTACATTGAAATTTGATTTCATATGTAGAGGCAGCAAAAATGCCTACCACTACATGTATAACTAATGGGTAGAGTGTGAAGGCGTTAAAAACAACCGCCCTGACATATTAATCTAAACCTTTGAAGACTAGTTTAAAAACCTAAGACACGGGAGCAAACAAAAATGTAAAAAAATGAAAACAAATGTTTTGCTAAGAAAGACTCTCACAAGATCTCTTAAACACAACCACATAATCAGTGAAGAATTTAAAACATTCATTCGACTATAAACAACAAAAACCCTAAAATAAAAAATAAGAAAAGAAAAAGAAATAAGCACTTATCTTTAAACAGGAAACCCTAAACGTGAGCTGAAGAAGTAAAATCTGTGAGAAATCCAAAATCTATGATTTTTCATGAGAGGAATGATCTCAAGGAGGTATCACCAACTTGTTTAAGGTTTCAACAATGGAAAATAAACTAATCAAAATGAATAAAAACATTTAAAAAGGTTAAAACATGAAATCATTAATGTCAACATGAGTGGCATTAATGTCACCATAGTTCAAAGATTTCACCAGGATATGCTTGGTTGGTAAAAACTACTGATCATACACATGAAGGTTCAACGTGTGTACGAGGTAATAACGACCGCCTTTACATGTTAAACTTTGACAAGAGACATACATAGGCGGTGATTAGGACTACTCTCACATGTTAAAAGAAAACTTTGATAAAATATGTAAAAGCGGCAAAAAGGGCCGACCTTACACATAAAACAACAAAACACATGTAATAGTGGTTATTTGGACCGCTATCGCATGTGAATACAAAAACTTTTCTAACAACCTCAAAATAGTCAATAATTGATATTTTGAAAAGCTTACGACCAAAACAAGCTTCACAATTTTTGAGGAATCGACATAGGAGAATGTCGTAAACTTTTCTAGGATGTCAGATGACTTCGCACGAGACCAAGAGTACTTGTCTCAATTTGTAAACTTAGAGTGTAGGATATGAAATAGACAAGTTTCGTAAGGGTTGTCTACAAAAATGAGTGTAGCTGATTTTGAGAACAACAGCTAGCTCTAATTGGGGAACTTCCATCGATTGAACTTTGAAATGATTGAAGGGAGAAGAATCTAGTCTCTAAGTGCCTTCATCCATGCCATGGGACTATAGAGTCAAGCTACCAAGAAAAAAAGACACAAAAGACTAAACAAAACACAAAAATAAAAACACAAAACTATACAGATGTACAAACAAACTTATCTAATACTTCAAGGATTGAAGTGCTTCATATGCTGTCCACTGTGAGGCAGTAAGAATGGTGTTCCATCCAGATACTCCAACAAGAAGCTATTTTCACCACAAAGTTGATGAATGATGAATGGGCCTCTCCATAGGGAATCAAACTTCCCATTCATTCCTTTTGGTTCTCTACTCTTGTCCCATAATAAGACTTGATCTCCAATTTGAAACTCACGAGCCCTTGCTTTCTTGTCAAAGAGTTTCTTCACCTAAATTTGATGTTTAGTAATATGGTCTACTACCATAACTTCTTGTTCTTCAAGTTCAGTGAGATACATGATTCTTTTATCAATAGAACTTTCAAAAGTTCTATCTTCTATCGCCTTTGCCAACTTTAGTGCCAGCAACTCCAAAGTAATAGGTATTTCTGCATTCAGACCATACAAAAGCTAAAATGGTGACATACCTATCACTCTTTTGGGGGTAATCCTGTCTGCCCATAAAGCATCAAACTATGCTTTATGCCAAGTTCTCTAATTATCTTCCACCAGTTTCCTGATAATAGTAACCATATTTTTGTTACTAGATTCTGCCTTACCATTTCCTTGAGGATAATAGTCTAAAGAGTGAGAAAGAATGATCCCATGTTCATAACAAAAGCCAGTAATCTCGTTGGATGAGAAACATGTAGCATTATCTACTACAACCTTGTTTGGAACTTCAAACCGTGAAATAATATTTTCTTTAAGAAAATTACATACCACTCCAGAAGTGGCATGCTTAACTGGGATGGCCTCCACCTACTTGGTAAAATAATCAGTTGCAATGAGAACAAAGTTGTGACCCGCACTTAACGGTGGGTTCACAGCACCAATGAAAGTCAATACCCCATTGTTGAAAAGGTTCTTTGATCACAACTGGGTTGAGAGGTAATGTAGCCAACTTAGGCCTTCCAACAAACTGTTGACACAACTCACACCTACGTACCCAATTGTACGCATCCTGAAATAGTGTGGGCTAATAGTACCTAGGCCTCAGAATCTTATGAGCCATCACAGGTGCAGAAAAATGTCCTCCACAATCTAAATTGTGAAAAGACTCCAGAAGTCTGTTTTGTTGTGCTTTATCCACACAACGGAGAAAAATTCCATCAAGGCTTCTTTTGTAAAAGCCATTATCCCATAGGACATAGTTAGTAGCCTTCAATTTGATAGTTCTTTTCTCCTTATAGGATAGATGAGAAGGACACTCACCATAGGTAAGAAAATGAGCAATATTTGAATACCACTCATCTATAGTAGTGACAAAAAGAATAGTCAACATATCTTCAACTTCTTCTTCTTCATCCCCTGTCTCTTTTGGTATATTGTCAGAAATTAATTGACACAAACCTCTGCCACGCACAAGCTTGGTAGGTTTGATATCAAGATCAAACTCTTGGATCTTAGCAATCCAATTGCCTCTTTTGGTTTCAAACTCCTGTTGAGTCAGAATTGACTTAACTGTTGTGTCAGGCACCAAAACAACAGTATGTGAATTCAAAATATAGAACCAAAAATGCTTTACCACCTTGACCATGGCATAAGCATGTTTCTGCATATTTGAATATTTCAATTAATGAGCCTTTAGAGGACAACTCATAAATGAAATGGGAGATTCCACACCTTTTTCATTCTACTAAACAAGAATGGCCAAAAGTGTATGCTCAGAAGCATAACTGTATACTACAAATTCCTTGGTATAATCAGGACAAACAAGAACTGGAGCATGACCTATAGCCCTCTTGATATCCTCAAATGCCTCTTTACCTTCTACACTCCAACAAAAAGTAGCTTTACCCTTCATCATGTTGATAATGTGATAGGTTTTCTTTGCAAATTCCAAAATGAATCTCTGCAGAAAATTTACCTTTCAGCAGAAAGAGTGAACTGCAGCCTTACTAGTAGGCAAAGTAAGACTTTGGATGGACTTGACTCTTTCTGAGTCAATTTTAGTGCCTTCTCAGGACACAATGTGACCGAGAAGTTTACCTCTGTGACCCTAAAAACTGATTTCTTAGGGTTGAGAGAGATACCATTTTGTCGACATCTTTCCAACACCTGTCGCAAATGATATGCATGATCATGATGTTGTTTGGAGAAATAGTCAAATCATCAAGATACACCACAATGAATTTCCCCATCTCATCTCTGAAGGCGAGGTCCATTGCTCTCTGAAAAGTAGTGCCAGCATTGATCAAACCAAAAGGCATCCTGCCATATGCAAATGTGTCCCAAGGTGTTGTGAAAGTAGTCTTGTACTGATCTACTTTGCTGACCTCTACTTGATTATATCCCAGAAAACTGTCTAACATAGACAACATTTCTGAACCAGTTATAGTTTGCAACACTTGGTCCATGATGGGTAGGGGGTAGTTATCCTTTAGAGAAGACTAGTTGAGATTCCTGAAATCAACGCAAATACAGATTTCTCCGTTCTTCTTTCTTATAGGAACTATATTCGCGATCTAGGTAGAATGATGAATAGGAAAGATTATTCTTGCATTCAATATTTTCTGAATCTCAGAAAGAATAGTACTTGATATTTTGGGATTGTATTGCCTTTGTTTCTGCTTGTGAGGCAATGACCCAACTTTGAGAGGAATTTCATGCTGAATCTCCTTAGGCCTGAAGGACTTTAGATCATCATAAGAATACGCAAAGACATCAATGTAATGGCAAAGGAGTGTAGTGAATTTGAATTTCTCGTTGGCAGTGCAACACTTCCCAATGTTGACCATTTTGGGATCTACCTCAGAACTCAAATTTACTTGGTCAAATTCCATAGATGAACTTGAATCAAGTTGTTTCTACTGTTTAATGTATCTGTCATGCTTATCAAATAGCTTTTCCAGGGATACCAAACCTTTTGGAATCATATTCCCTTTTAGTTGAAGAAACTCTTCGCCAGTTTGTGAATCTATTTCGGGAACATATTCGCATGGTCAAGATTCACTACCTTCAAAATAGAGCTCATCAAAGCTATCCATCTTTTCCAAGAAAGCTATGATTTGATTATCACCATTGAACACCTACCAATGGTCAGCATTATCCTGTACACTTGGTCAAAAAACCAACTCAATTGTGTACTTGTTACCTTTGAAGTCTTTATGAGGAACCATGAGGCTAGCGGAGACAACTAATGAATTTGCATGATCATTAAACTCTCTAGGCACCGCAGAGATATTAAAAGCATCAAAACCTTCAATGCAATCCCATACGTGATTGTGATAATGTTTCAATCTTTCATTTTTTGTTTGATATAAATTTCTCACTTGGCAAACTACTAATTCGGCATCTCCTTGAGCATGAAGATTTTTAACACCTTTACCATGAGCAGCCTCCAATCCAAGCAACAATGACTCCTATTCAATAGTATTATGGGTATTGTCAAATTGCATCTTGTATGAGAAAGGGAAGATATCACCTTGTGGAGATATCAAAACAACTCCGGCTCCAAAACCAGTAAAGGAACAACTGCCATCAAATTCTAAAACCCAAACATCATTTGAATTTTTTATTTTGATGTTTCTGTTACTAGTGGATTCTTCATCATCGGAAAGAGAAGATTCTGGCATCACTATGTTCTCATCTAAACTTTCATCAGATTTAATAGAAATATCCTCTGATTCTACATCTGAAATGTCAGAGCTATCATCTAATGAACTAGAAGTATCTTCAGTAGACAAGAAATAATTACCCATTCTTGAGGACTCAAACAAAATTTGGGCTTTGGGATTTGCCGTTTGGGTAACAATATACTTTGCTTCTTTCTCAGGAAGCAACTTTCTCATGACACCTTGAACATGTATCCTAGCTTTGGATAGGTCCATGTTTAGTTCTCCACCCACATCTTTAAAAAAATTACACCCAAGTAGAATGCCATAAGAGGCTGGAACATCAACCACTAGGACGGTCATCTTAATCCTCTTGTCTAGTGTTGGAGTTTTTTCCCAACTGGATGCTCCCTAGTTATCCCTACAAGGTAGCCAACATTGATCAACAAGATTTCTGGGCTAGGGGCCAACAATATAGGAGATAGACTATAAATATCTTCTCTTCTTCTTTAGGCTCTATAGAACCAAGGGGGGTATTCCCTATTCAACATCCATGAGATGCATCTATGAACTTGCTGGGATGTTGATACAAAGAAGATAAATCCTCTCTTATGTAGACCAAAATAATGAAATAGGTGCAAAGGGGCTAGCTTTGGGCCTATGTTCAGTTGTGAGATAGAGGATTTTGGTCCTAAAACTACTTCTAAAGTCCTAAAGGTTTATGTTTGAAATTTAGATTTGTATTTTTATATTTAGATGCAAGACTTGGACCTTAGGTTGTAACCTTGATACAAGACCAGACTGGTGCCTATCTTAGGTCTTGGAGTCAATAGATATATATACATGAATGTTTACCATAGACTTAAAATAATAATCAGATTTTAAGGGGGTTTTGTAGTATCTGCCTTACAGATACTAGCCAAGACTAAGTATTCAGTTATCTCTACTTACAAACATCCTCACTGCAATATATTCCTCCCAATACTTAACCCTAAACAATTAATCTACTCCTTGAACAAAAGTAAAAGATCAAGCATTCAACATAGAAAACCCATATCCTAGAATCTTAAACACCCCTTAACTGTTTAGATTCAGAAGAAGAACACATTCAATTTGGAGCAATAGAATACATGCAATGAAGCATTACTCATTTAAATCAACATGAAACTGATGAATCTTATGTATAGAACATTCAACATACAACTCATAAGCTCACAAGGCACCCAAAACAGTGCCACCAACGAAATTGTATCTTTTTACTCCAAAAAAATTTCTAATTTTCAACAACCCTCAAATGAGTAACATAGTTCCTAGATATACCAAGAACGAGTACTCAGCATTAAATTACATGGTCATTTCAAACTTCACTAGATACAATTCACCTTTAGAATGATGCACAAAATATTCAATGAGGTAGGAGACAAAGAGTGAAGAGTGAGTGAAAATGGGATGTGAGCCGCCGACTGAAGATTTTCACCCTTAATCGGGTAGTTGACCTGTCAATCAAGACCATGCCTCTATAAATTTTACCATTAATGTCCAACCTACCTATGGCCTCTAGAAATACAATGGCTGCATGATTTACAATTCTACCCACCTGAAATGCAACAATGAATGCATAGGGAAACCTTCCTGTGAAACCTTTGAATGATGGCTACCGATCAATTTTATCCCACTGAGATCTACGGCTCCAAATCATGCAGACAAGTCAACTGCCACTGAAAACATGCCACACAAGCGCTCCTCTTTCCATCGCAACATACAACTGCCTTTGTATATGCAAATGTATATACATACAGCTACTTTGACATGTGGTAGCCGCTAATTTGTTATCCATCGCTGTGAAATTTGCATCTCCATCGAGCGTTAGAAAGACTCCAAGATGAGCCGCCGATATGCTAAGTCACACCGAAATCCCCTTTGCATATTTTCTTTGTATATGCAACATACAATGGCTAACACACATACAATGTGGAACTTAGAAGATTATCAGCCTAATTGGACTTGGGATCATGTCTAGCTTGCATGTATATTCTTTTTGTATATCGTGTTGTATATCGCATGCACAACATGCAATATACAACCCATGAACTTGAAATCATTATGGAGAAAATTGAAAACTCTATTGTGTCCAAGTTGTATCTTACCTCCTTTGTATATTAGCATATACAATGCACACATACATAGAAGTTACGGACATCAGCTCATTTATGAGGCAAATTTGAGAATCCTTTGAAATATGGCATGTATCTTTACCTTTGCATCTTTCATTGTATATCCAAATGTATATTGGGAACATGCAATCCCAATATACAACCTGCAGATTCCACCCTTTTCACAAATGCAGTTAAACTTTTGGTAGCATTTGCCCTTTGTACATGCCTGCTTGTATGTTTCTATTTGTATCTTTTCTTTTGCATGTTGCCAATGTATATCGCCATTGTATGTCAGAGATACATACAACCTGATATACAAAAGAAATCCATTAACTTTTCAACTCTTACCATTGTATGACCGCCCGCCAGATTTGATAACTTTTGAGATCTGGGACTTTGTATGTTCCTTTGTACAAGTCACTTGCATACAATCCCCTTGCATATCTGAGGGCCCAACTACTACTTTCAAGCTGATTTGAATCTTTTTTGAAGTTTGCCACTTGTATATACCCATTGTATATCAAAGATACAACAAAATATACATGCAAGCCCTTACATGCAAGCATGGAATCTGTGATGGAATATGCTATATACAACTGCAGAATATTCCAAGAATGTATCTAAAAAGCACATACAAACTCGATATGAGAAAGAAGCATACAACTATTTTTTTACCATTTTTAAAGGCCGATTGAAATTTCCTTTCGAGTCCAACCTTGCACATATGCATTTGTACATTTGAACTTGCACATTAGATACAATGGCCATATACAACCTGATACATGCAACAAATTTAATTTTCGTATAGGTGGTTTTTTGACTTAGTATTTTTCTTTCTTTCCTTTTAGTGCGACGGGAGGAAGTGGTAATGCAATGCATAGGGGTTGGTCAACCTACGAATGCTAAGGCATAAAAATGCAACTTAAGTGATTGATAACTTGGTACATGAGGTCAATGGAAAATTAAAAGATAAAGCACAAGACCTTGGGACTTAGAATTTTCAGGGTTTGAATGAAAAAAAACCTTCAAATGTTCTATCTTGAAATGCTAACCCTAGGTGGGCACCAACATTGGCTCTGATTGGGGACGTGTAGGCGTAGGGCTGCAGGGAGAACCAGACCACTTCAAAACAGACCAGGCAAAACACAAAATGCAAAACACTACCTGCTGTACAAAGTTTGTACAAACTATTCACATCTAATTTACAATGTGCACTCAAGATATTCATTCATGAGAAATAAGGTTTAAGGAACTGACCGTACACAGGCAATTCCAGAAGTTCACCATCTAGGGCTTGGAGAAAGTAGGAATCTTCTCCATGAGTATTACTAATTTGATATGGGCCCATCCATAAGGACTCAAATTTACTATGCTTAGCCTTATCCTAGCTATTTGCATCCCAAACAAGGACCAAGTCACTTATCTGAAACTTCCTTTCTATAGCCTTTTTATCAAACAAGTATTTCATTTTCTTTTGTTTCTTGATATTTGTCATCTATGCTTCTCTTCTGATTTCATCCAATGCAACCAGTTGATTTATCCTTTCATTCATTGAGTCCTCAATCTCTTTATCATTTTCTTGTATGAATCCATAAATTGGCAAGAGATTATTCACAGGTAACTTAGCTGCTATGCCATATACTAGCTCAAAAGGTGACCTCCCAATTGCTTTCTTCATTGTTATCCAGTTAGCCCATAGAGCCATCTTTAAGTTTGAATCCCATGCCCTTCTATTCTTGTCTACCATCCTTTTGATGATTTTTATAAGGCTTTTGTTACTTGATTCTGCCTGACCATTTCCTTGTGGATGATATGGTGATGCATATGACAAATTAATCCCATAGTTGTAACAAAAATCAACAAACTCACCAGATCTGAAGCACATGGCATTGTCTGTCACCATTTTGAATGGCACTCCAAATCTAATAATAATGTGTTCCAAAATGAAATCCATCACCACCCTACTTGTAGCTTTCTTAGTTGGTATGACTTCAACCCATTTAGTAAAATAGTAAGTAGCAACCAAAATCCAACTATGTCCTCCACTTGACTTTTCTAAAATTTCCCCTATAAAATCAATTCCCCATTGTTGAAATGGAGCCTCCATAGTTACAGTTTTAAGGGGTAATGCACCTTGATACTTAAGTCTTCCTGAGAACCTTTGATAGGGATCACATTTTATTACCACCTGTTGTGCATGTGAGAAAAGGGTTGGCCACCAATAGCCTGCTCTAAGAATTTTGTGAGCTGTTGTATTGGCAGAGTAGTGTCCACCACATACTCCTTTGTGCATGTCATTTAAAATATCTGTATCTTGATTTTCATCCACACACCTAAGAAGTACACCATCAGGATTCTTCCAATATAATTCTCCTTGAATAATTATGTACTTGATAGCATGTAACTTTAAGGTCCTTTTTTGATTATCACTGAGATGGGAAGGATAATTCAAATTCTGCAAATAATACACAATATCCTTGTACCATTCAAATTCTAACATGTTAACAACTTCATCCTGAATTATATTTACCTGGCATGCCTCTAAATTTGATTATGTCATCATCTTAGCCAAACCTTGTCCCCTTACCATTTTTGTGATTTGTATCTCAATGTTGAACTCTTGTAACTTGTTAATCCACCTGCATCTTCTTCCTATCACTTCTTGGTAAGTGAAAATCTCCTTAATAGTTGCATGGGGCACACATGCAACTATCTAAGATCCTACTAAGTATGGTCTGAAGCTTTTGACTGCCCTAACCAATGCATATGCCTTCTTTTCCATGATATCATATTTCAATTCAGTTGCCTGCAATGACATGCTAAAGAAAGCAATAGGTTGCTCAAAACCATCTTCATTTTTCTATAATAGACATGCAGCAATAGTGTGAAAAGAGGCAAATGAGAACAACTGAAGTGGCCTAGAAAAATTAGGAGATTTCAACACAGGAGCCATCTTTATAGCCTCTTTGATGTTCTAAAATGATCTAATTGTTTCACTTTCCCATTTGATAGTTGCACCCTTCTTCAACATTTTAGAAATATCCTTTGTAATCTCTGCAAAGTTGGGAATGAATCTTCTAACAAAGTTAATGTGCCCAAAGAAAGACTAAATGCCTTTCACTATTTTAGGAATTTGAATTCTATCAATTGCAGCAACCCTTTCAGGATCAATCCTGACTCCATCCTTGGAAACAATGTGTCCCAATAGTTTTCCTCATATTACCCCAAAAGTACACTTCTTTGGGTTAAGTGAAATGCCATATTCCAATGCCCTGATAGAAATTTGTTCTAGATGCATGCAATGTTGCTCCTTTGAATAAGCAGTTAAATCATCTTGACATACAACCAGAATTGAGTCAATCAATCTTGCAAAAGAAACATCCATGGCCCTCTGAAATGTAGTACCTATATTTGTTAGTCCAAATGGTATTCTTACATATACATAAGTTCCCCATGGAGTGGTAAAGGTAGTTTTGTATTATTCAAATTCTTTTACCTTCGCCTGATTATATCCTGAAAATCCATCCATCATGGATAAAAGCTCACAACTAGTCACCTTCTGCAGCATAGCCTCCATGTTAGGCAGTGGATAATTATCCTTTAAAGAAGATACATTCAAATTTCTGAAGTCCACACAGAGGCTTATATCACCATTTTTCTTTCTAACTAGGACAAGATTGGACACCCAAGTTGAGTGTCTGATAGGCACAATTATTCCAGCCTCCCTAAGCTTTACAATCTCTTGCTACATTTTTGGAGCCAAAGTTGGGTAATAGGTCTTTATTTCTATCTAAATGGCTTAGCTCCAGGCTTCAAAGGAATCTCATGATGGAATAAGTATTCTCTATAAGCTTTAAGGTCCTCATATGACCATGTAAAGACATGCTTATATTTTTTCAATAATGCTATCAACATACTCCTAATGTGTGGCTTGAGCTATTTGCCAATATATACCCTTTTGGGGGCATGATGTGTCCCCAAGTTTATCTCCTCCAAGTCATCCTTGTTTGTAGGAGATGGCTTCTTAACAAACTGGTCTCTATTGTCAAATGCTCTTTCTAAAGCAACTAGCCCTCTTAGAATTTTATTTGTTTTAAGTTGAATCACTTTTTTCCCCAAAAGAGTTTCTTTTCCATTCACAACTTCCACAAAGTTCTAAAAATCAATCTCCTGGTTCTCATATTCATCTATGCAGTGTAGGAACCTCAATAAGTCTCTATCATCATCAAAAACCTGCCAACTGCATATATTATCTGGTACTGCAGGTCTCAGTTTAACTTCAACATTTGTAATATCAGATAGAGTGACATCATCTGGTCTTATGGCCACATTAGCTAGAAAGTTTGCCATGACATTCTTAGATTTTTCTATCCAATTTATTGAAAAAGCATCAAATAATTCAATTGTATCCCATACATCATGCTTGTACTGTTTTAACCTTTTATTTTTTGAAGCATATTTATCTCACCTGGGAGACAATTAATTCTGAATCTCTAAACACTCTTAGTATCTTAATCCCATGCTTCAAAGCAACATTTAGTCCTAGTAGCAGAGCTTCATATTTTGAAATATTATTTGTGCAGGCAAACTTTAACATGAAAGAGAATTTCAGAAGCTTACCTACTGGAGACAAAAACACAACTCCAGCACTAGAACCTTCCTTTGAACAAGCTCCATCAAAATACATAGTCTAGAGTCCCTGTTGGTCAAGTTCTTGAATGCAAAAATCTTTCTCTTTGTTCCCTTGATCATCTAAGACAATTCTAAAATTCTCAAAGTCAGTATCCACAAAATAGATATGCTCTTCTGGATCTCGATCTTCAACTATTTCTGGTGACCTTTCTTCTCTAACTAGATTGACATCTCTACCATTCATCGGGATCATGGCATATCATAGATCTAACTGCATACTTCCTCCAATCAATGCTGCCCATCTTCTTGACAACAACATACCATACTGTAGCTTTATGTCAACTACTGTTATATTCATTCTGTAAGTTTTTTCTAGATATGCTTGCACAAAATCCACATCCTTCATGATTCCTAGAACTGGCACCTCTCTAGCATCCATTGCATAGCATTTTCCACGTGCCTTATCTATTTTCAATCCAACTTGTTGTATGATAGCCAGAGACATAATATTTGTTGATGCTTCTGAGTTAAGCATACAATTCTTGATTACTTTTCCATTGATAACAAGGGATACATAAAATGGTTCAACCTGTGAAGGACATTTTGTCATTGTCATTCCCAGATAGACTTTAGGAACTTCATCCTCATCAACACACAAGGCTTGTTTCTTATCCTGAATCTTAACATTTTGCTCGGCCTAACAAGCTATTCCTAAAATTAGGGACAATGCTTTATTCCTGAATTCTTCAACTTTCATCATTTCCATCAATGGAACAGAGACCTTTATTTGGGATAAAACATGAGTTATGTCAAAGGGAGGATAATTTTGTATAATAGTTGTAGCTTGAGCCGTGGTTTTATTCTTATCCTGAGCTGATCCAACGTTAATTTTAATGGCCTTCTGACTGTTATTCATGACCTTAGAATTCTTATTTTGATCCTCATTTTGGGGAGCTTCATTTTCTAGTGTTTGAGAATCATGACTTGGTTTTTTCTTGGAATTCTTCTTATTATTATTCCATCGTGACTTAAGTGGTTCAGCCCCTTTATGATTATGCATTAGTTGATTCACAAAGGTGTCCTCTGGTTGATGTGGATCACTTACCTGAGCCTTACCTCTAAGGTTATATTTGCTCTTGACCTGAGCCACTACAGCAGCTGTGAGAGCTCTAATCACTTCATCAGAACGCCTTCTCAAGTTATTCAGAAAAATGTGTGAGTCTTGAGCATAAGCATAATTATCTTCATCATCCTCATCATAGGAAGTCTAGTAGCAGATCTAAGTCCCATAGTTTGTGCTTTCATCAACATCATAAGAAGAGTACTCCCCAATTGTGAACAACATATTGACATTATCATCCTCCATGCAATGTGGCTCATTGCATTCATCACAGGCAATAGCATTATTATATAAAGATTGAGTAATCATACATTATGGTTGTGAGTGAGGCATTTGACAGATTATGGACCATGGGGTGTCATCAACAATATTAACATCTTTTTTCAAAGGATCAGGAGTCTCCTTAACATTCTGAGCTCTTTGATTAGTGTTGCTATTTGGGAGAACTGGTTTACCATTATGCTAATTAGTGTTATATGGCATATCATGCAATGATGGTCTTTTCTCTTGTCTTTGATAAACCTACCTTTCAGGACCTATCCCTTTTTCATTTTTAGCAAGTCTATAACTTAGGTCCTTGACAATAGTTGTCAATTTATCCAATTTCTCTTCAGAAGTAGATGCATTACCTTGAGTACTTTGAGACTTATTATTTGGATTTTGCAGAATCTTTACATCATCCCTTCTATTTATCTTACCAGATGCTTTCCTATTATTTTCAATGTTGGTTGCTATTTTAAAAGCATCCCTGAGGCTACTGGGACCCTTATCCCTTAACCCATAAGATGTTTTAGCATCAAAAGCATTTATGTACAATACCATGCACATTGATTCATTAGGCCTCATGTGAAGTAGTAATTTGTTCAACACCTTAGTGAACCTAGCATTAAAATCTACAACTTGCTCATTTGACCCCTTAGTAATACCAGTGAACTCATTTATAAAAAACTTGGGTTAGTTTTATCACCATATTGTTCTTTAAAAATCCTTCTAAAATCATCCCATGATGAGACACTCTGGTTAGGAAGAGTTTTATACCATTCTCTAGCTTCATCAACTAAGGATTGCATAAACAACTTCATAAAACCATCTTCATGTTCAACCTCAAAGTTGTCCATAACATTCTGAAAGGCATTTAAGTGATCTTCTCCTGACAGTGCATGGTTTTCTAAAAACTTTGGTATTTGAAGCCTTACATGTTTATCAATAGGATTAGGGTAACCATGAATATCATTAAAAACTAGCTGCCTGGATCTATCCAACTACATAGGTTGTCTACCAAATTGATTAACATTTGTATTCCTATGAACATTTTGATTTCTCACATTGTTCAGTGGTACCCTAACATTGTTTGTATTATGTCTCTGATCATTCTGTTGATTCTAAACTCCATTTCTTTGTTGTTTTCTCAACACATTTGCATTATCAAGGGTGGGAATTGAATCATGTTGAGCAATTTTTAGAGCTTGCACCTTTTGTCTCATATCATCTCTAATCCTCAAAGCCTGCACATATTCTAATTCAGCTCTCAAGCTTTTAATTTCTTCAGCTAATTCTTCATCTTTAGGCATAGAAGAGGATGGTCCCATTCCATTTTGGTCATCATCATCATCATCCCTTGGGGACTCAATTTCTTCAAATCTATCAAGGGGATCTAAGAAGGGGCATTCCTGAAACACCTCTGATCTCATTCTCAGTCCACCACCTTATTGTCTTTCATATACATCTTAAATCTCAGCCTCTGTGTTTGAAAAGTAGGGTGCCCATTTCTTTGAAGATCTAGGATTATCTTGGGTATTATCATGGTTTCTAGGGCTGAGAGAACCCTCTTGATTGGCCTGAACAGTCCCTTTTTTCATATACATCATTTTTCTGGGTAATTCTTTGAAGAAAGGATTACGTAGGGATCTTCTCTCCTGCATATTAATTTTACTTTACCAGTTGGGAGATTAGTTCAAAGTCACCACCTACAACTAGGAATTAATTTCTCTTTTGAAACAAGGTTTTTACACAAAATATCCCCAGCGGAGTCACCAAATCTATTGGAGTTTTTTCCCAACTGGATGATCCCCAGTTATCCCTACAAGGTATCCATCATTGATCAATAGGATTTTCGGGCCAAGGGCCAACAGTACAGGAGATAGACTCTATAAATATCTCCTCTTCTTCTTTAGGCTCTATAGAACCAAGGGGGGTATTCCCTATTCAACATCCATGAGATGCATCTATGAACATGCTGGGATGTTGATACAAAGCAGATAAATCCTCTCTTATGCAGACCAAAACTGTAAAATAAGTGCAAAGGGGCTAGCTTTGGGCCTATGTTCAGTTGTGAGACAAAGGATTTTGGTCCTAAAACTACTTCTAAAGTCCTAAAGGTTTATGTTTGAAATTTAGATTTGTATTTTTGTATTTGGATGCAAGACTGGGACCTTGGGTTGTAACCTTGATACAAGACTAGACTAATACCTATCTTAGGGATCGGAGTCAATAGATATATATACGTGAATGTTTACCATAGACTTAAAATAATAATTAGATTTCAAGGGTGTTTTACGGTGTCTGCCTTACAGATACTACCCAAGACTAAGTATTTAGTTATCTCTGCTTACAAACATCCTCACTACAATATATTCCTCCCAACACTTAACCCTAAACATTTAATCTACTCCTTGAGTAGAAGCAAAAGATCAAGCATTCAACATAGCAAATCCATATCATAGAATCTTAAACACCCCTTAGCTGTTTAGATTTAGAAGAAGAACACATTCAATTTGGAGACAAATAATAGAATACATGCAATGAAGCATTACTCATTTAAATCAACATGAAACTGATGAATCTTATGTATAAAACATTCAACATACAACCCATAAACTCACAAGGCACCCAAAACAGAGCCACCAATGAAATTGTATCTTATTACTCCACCAAAAAAATTTCCAATTTTCAACAACCCTGAAATGAGTAACACAGTTCCTAGATATACCAAGAATGAGTACTCAGCATTAAATTACATGGTCATTTCAAACTTCACCAGATACAATGCACCTTCAGAATGGCGCCCAAAATATTCAATGTAGCAAGAGACAAAGAGGGAAAAGCAGGTGAAAATGGGATGTGAGTCGCTGATTGAAGATTTTTGAGCTTAATCAGGTAGTTGACTTGTCAATCAAGACAATGCCTCTGTAAATTTTACCATTAATGTCCTACCTACCTGTAGGCTCTGGAAATACAATGGTTGCATGATTTACAATTCTTCCCACCTAAAATGTAGTTATGAATGCATAGGGAAACCTTCCTATGAAACCTTTGAATGATGGCCACCGATCAATTTTATGCTGCTGAGATCTGTGGCTCCAAATCATGCTAACAAGTCAATAGCCAATGAAATCATGCCACACAAGCGCCCCTTTTTCCATTGCAACATACAAATTCCTTTGTATATGTAAATGTATATACATATAGCTACTTTGACATGTGGTAGCTTCTGATTTGTTATCCATCGCTATGAAATTTGCATCTCGATCGGGCATCGAAAAGACTCCAAGATGAGCCGCCGATATGCTAAGTCACACTGAAATGCCCTTTGCATATTTTCTTTGAATATGCAACATACAATGGCTAACACACATACAACATGGAACTTAGAAGATTATCATCCAAATTGGACTTGGGAACAGGTCCGACTTGCATGTATATTCTATTTGTATATCGCGCTATATATCGCATGCACAACATGCAATATACAACCCACAGACTTGAAATCATTATGGAGAAAATTGAAAATGCTATCGGGTCCAAGTTGTATCTTACCTCCTTTGTATATCGGCATATATAATGCACACATACATACAAGCTGCAGATGTTAGCTCATTTATGAGGTAGATTGGAGAATCCTTTGAAATCTGGCATGTATCTTTACCTTTGCATCTTTCGTTGTATATCTGAATGTATATTGGGAACATGCAATCCCAATATACAACTTGCAGATTCCATCCTTTTCAAAAATGCAGTTAAAACTTTTGATTGCGTCTACCCTTTGTAAATGCCTGCTTGTATGTTTCCATTTGCATCTTGTCTTTTGCATGTTGCCAATGTATATCGCCATTGTATGTCAGAGATACATACAACCTGATATACAAAAGAAAGCCATTGACTTTTCAACTCTTACCATTATATGACCGCTTGCCAGATTTGATAACTTTTGAGATCTGGGACTTTGTATGTTCCTTTCTATAAGTCACATGCATACAATCCCCTTGCATATCTGCGGGCCCGACCACTACTTTCAACTTGATTTGAATCCTTTTTGAAGTCCGGCACTTGTATATACCCATTGTATATCAAAGATACAAAAAAATATACATGCAAGCCCTTACATACAAGCATGGAATCTATGATGGAATATGCGATATACAACTATAGAATATTCCAAGAATGTATCTAAAGAGCACATACAAACTTGATATGTGAAAGAAGCATACAACTATTTTTTTACCATTTTCAAAGGCCGATTGAAATTTCCTTTCAGGTCCAACCTTGCACATATGCATTTGTACATTTGAAATTGCACATTAGATACAATGGTCATATACAGCCCGATACATGCAACAAATTTCACTGCCGTATAGGGGGTTTTTTGACTTAGCATTTTTCTTTCTTTTCTTTTAGTGCGACGGGAGGAAGCGGTAATGCAATGCATAGGGGTCGGTCAACCTATGAATGCTAAGGCATGAAAATGCAACTTATGTGATTGATAACTTGCTACAGGAGGTCAACGCAAAATTAAAAGATAAAGTGCAAGACCTTGGGACTTAGAATTTTCAGGGTTTGAATGAGAAAACCTGCAAATGTTCTAGCTTGAAACCCTAACCCTAGGTGGGCACCAATATCTAGAAAGGTTACAAATACAAATTGGGCATCTTTGATTTGGCCCAACAATGACACTTGCTTATTTTCCATCGAGAAACATCTCCCAAAGGTTTTGGTTAGAGTGAGACCAAGGGCATCTGCCATTTTGGTAGGCATAACATTATCAGAGGCCCTAGAATCTATTATGCAATTGCTCAACTTAGGACCATTTACCAATAGAGAAACATAGAAAGGTTCTATTTTTCCTAGGGCAACAAGGGGAGTAGTGACAAGATTATTTTGGGTGGATTTTTTCTTTGAGGAATCATGGGCAACTTTTGGAAGGTCTTGTCCTGTAGGGACAGTCTTGTTTTTGACGTATTTAGCTAACCTATCAAACTGTTTGGGATAAGCTTGTAAATACTTAACCTCAGACATTTGGATTTTGGTCTTCCTAGCATGATCTATTATATCAAAAAGCTTATAAGAACTAGGGATAGATGAAGGGGATCCATCATTCTAGGTTTTATTAGGGGTAGTACTGGTTTGAGGGACAGAAGTAGAAGATACAGGATTATTAGATGTACTTACTTGCTTATTGTCCACTGGGTCCTTTGACTGAAAAGGCAACGGAGTTCCCCATTTGGTAATTGAGATCACTGGCTGAGGTTCTTCTCTTGCCTTTCATTTATCAGCTTGTTGATTTGATTGATTTTGGGACCTAGTAAAAATAGCATATGCTCCATCATATACTTCTCCTTCTTTCTTGGCTTCATCTTGGTAATTCAGAAAGCCAATGGTAGAGTCACCAGCTAATTCTTCTTCTCCTTCTATAAAAATATTAGCATCATTCTCCTACTCCAACTCGTGTTTCAAAGAATGATCATGTTCTACTTCATAATATCCAACTGCTGAGTTGATCAGCACTGCTTCAATGGTGAGCTTCTCCTGTGTGGGTGGAAGATGATTGTGTTGCCCTTGATTTTTGGTAACATTGCCTTAATATGAATTGTTAGTAAATGTTCTCCTTGGTGTATTCTGATAAGGAGGGGTAGACATACCTTGTGACATTTGCCTTTTTAGAGCTAGCAATTCATTTGCTAACTTTCGCACCATAGGATCCGTGGTGCTCATGGAAGAATTATCAGTAGAAGAAGGACCTCTGTTTCTGTTAGAATCTCTTCTTATCTTACCTACAAGGATAAGATCATCTTCAACTTCAGTAGCCAAAATTTGAGCTATGGGGCCAGCCCGCCTTAACAGAAAACTCACCTCGAGAAGCTAAGTATTGATAAAGAAACACTTAAGATTCTCCATTGTTGGCTAAGCAGTTGTAGGAATCCTGTTTGTCAGCTTATTAAACTTAGCGATGAAATCTCACATGGGTTCATGTGGCTCTTTCTTCATTTGTGTTAGATATGCTAACAAGGCATGTGCATCTTCCACAAGTTTGAACCTAGCTTTGAACTTGGTCTTGAGAGTGTTCCAACTAGTTATAGTTTGAGCTTGAAGATGGTAAAACTAATTTGTAACAGCACCTTGTAGTGTTTCCACAAAAAGTCTTACTGCTACATCTTCATGTTCCACACCTAATACACCACAAGCTATGTAGAAAGATGCAATGTGTTCATCTGGGTGGACTTTCCCATCACCAAAGAACTTAGGAAAATTCTTCCTTGAACTATGAGGTAGTTCATGCAATGGTGGGGTTAAATTCAAAGGACCAAAGGTGTTACCCCAAGGGCCTTGAGCTGCCATGGTGCATTAATTAAAGGGTGGGATAACAAACCTCTATGGAATATGAACAGACAAAACTCTACAAGTACTAGAACTAGAACCTTCACCTGGTATTGGAGACTTGGAGTTGGTAGGAGGAAAACTCCTGGTTTGCTGAAGTCGAGGTCGTGGAGGTAAAAGACCAAAGTTATTTTTCTATATCAACTCAAATATAGGATCAATAATACCTTGAGCCCTCTTGCTTCTTGTATACTGTCAATTTGCCAAAGTGTAGTGTACTTAACAAAATTTTGAAAAATCTCGAAACAATGGAAAAGAACTGCAGTGCTTCAACTCAAAGCGTGAGGCTTCAAGTTGCACGTTCCTTCCCCAGCGGAGTCACCAAAAAACTATTGGGTGAATATTTTGTCATTTAGCTAACTAACAACAAAATGGTTATATCACCACAGCTATGATGAGACCGAGTCTCTCCTCTCAGCAAGGGGAGGTTCCCTTTAGATAATGAGCTCTTTCTAACAAACAACTTTTAATACTTAAATAAACTAAAAACTATTCATGGGGTGTTTCTATTGTATCCTATTCTCTTTTTTCAGAATAGATGTTTCTCTCTTACAAAATAACAACTTCAAAATAAATGATATTTGATAATTCTTGAATCGAGACAAACTATAGAAACACAAAGTCTTCTACCATTTGGCTTATTTCTCACAAACAAACTTAATTGAATTCAAATGTTGCCCAAAGTCTCCACTTTCACCCAATATGACATAACTAACTTGAACACAACAATTTACAGCACAAAGTCTTTAAATAATTCTGTTCCCACAAATAAACACAAACTCCCACAATGAGAAAAATAGCACAAAGTCTATTCAACCAAAACAAGAACACTCCTCTCAAATTTCAATAAACTCCATGATTCCAATGATGATTCAATATAATATAACACCAATGACATATAGACACTGACATCATAAAACAATATGATTCAAGTCAAAGTTTGATACTCAAATTCCCTGCTTATATTGATATTCACTTGAAAAATATGATAAACATAAAAAGCTCAAAGTCTTGAAATGTTTTCCAATTTGGCAGAGTTTCTTTGCAATAGATAAAAGATGATATTTACAATGGGGGTCCTCTTTATTTATAAGAGAAACTGAGAGCAAAAATAGGAAAATCCTAACTACTTTGACTTATTCAAACAGAAGAGTCCTATTTGACTTAGGACTTCCTTTGGCTCACATGTAATTAAGTTTTAGAAAACTACACATGAATATGTCCACAACAAAATTCAAATTACATATACAAGAATAAAATAAACCAAGGTATCAACTTCCTCCATCATTCTTCTTTAGAAAATTCTGGTACATGGCCTGTATAGCTGCCATTCCGCATGCATCTAGCTTAGCTATATTTTCTAAGATAGTGTAGGCCCGAAGTATTGCATCTTTTACTGCCTTTATTGCCTTCTCATGTTTGTCAAGATTGTCCTTCAAGTTCTCAAAAGTTGAATGCTAATCATAAAGATTATCCATGGAAAGTAATAAGGGCACTTCATCTTCAAATTTCCTTTGAACCATCTTTTTGAAGGAGCTTATCATTTCATCTGCTGAAAGGAACTTATGATCTTCACTTGTGAGGGTGCATGGGAATTCTTCCAGCCTATGTAAAAGTGTGACATCATTGTCTTCACTGTTTTCACAAGCTTGACATAAATCCTCAATTAAGCCTTTTATTATATTGATACGATGAATGAGAGACTCCTTAGTTTTAAGATATGATTCCCTATTTGCAATGACCCCAATAGTAATCAGATTCTTTATCTTAATCTTTTTCACCTCTATCGATTCCTCTAAGCTCTCTTCCTAATCCTACAGTTCTTGGGAGAGTAAGTCAACCCTGTTATTAGGCTCAGATTTGGCTTTATCCATCTTTTCTTTCCTTTCTACAGTGTTCTTCAGTAGAATTTGCCCTTGAGCTAGCAAACATTCCACGATATCTCCTACCACTCTTCCTCTGGCCTGAGCTTTTTCAACCTTCTGCATTAGAGGATATTCTACAGTCACTGCCATGGGTTCCACAATTTCAGTTGACTTTACTATTTTTCGAAGAATAGTAGCAAGTTGTTCTGCTTTAGCTTTATACTATTCTTTTTCCTTTGAAAATCTACTTTTATGCCTTCATGAGTTAGCTTGCCTAACTCAACCCTTGAGATGACATAATCATTCATGTCAAAATTGTCAACAGTAGCCTCCTCTAGTGGCTTAGCAATCTCTGCATATCTAATCCATTTTTCATTGATAAGCCTAGAAACAGTCTTAGGCTTCTTCTTTAGAGTCCTTGATTTCACAGGTAACAGCTTCTCAATATCAATTTCATCTAACGAAATAGTTTGCTTCTTTCTCTTGGGGGTATATGTAGACAAACATGGAGGGAGCACAGAAGCACAAATTGTTGGGTTAAACTAGTTCTTGGGTTAGAGTTAGTAGATTAACCATTAGTGGTCTTTAGTACATGGTTTTTTGCTAGTTGTAGTGGTCCATGGTTTTGGAGCTCATGGTTTTGAGCCCATGGTTTTGCATGTATGGAAGTCTATATAATGGCTTGGTGACTCCATTGTATGTGTGGCTGGTTGAAGCCTTCATGCTTAGTCGGGTTGGGGCTGAGGGCTAATATGAAGATCTCCATTGCTGGTTTTTCCCCGGTTTGGGGTTTTCTAGGGTAAATCACTGAGTTGTGATTGTGTTCTTGTTGCATGCTTGATTTGAGTTTATGCTATGCATTCTGAATTCTTGGCTGTGTATGTTTCCAACACTAATAGTCAAAGATGAATCCACTACTTGTCTCACCGAATCCATATTTACACATGTTATGGAAACAATATGATTGGTGTTGGTAAAAACTACACCTGTGTCAGCAACTTTTTCTGAACCATCCAAAAGATTTTCCAAAATAGATTGTTCACCAATATCAAAAGATGGAGAAGATAAACTTAGGATAGAACTATAGGAATCAAACATGGTCCCAGAATTGGTTCTCATAGAAGTAGGGGTATTATCAGAAGAAATATTGAAAATAGGTGAAACAGAAACACTTGAAACTACTGGAAAACTACCAGAAACAAGAGCATGAGGAAGGGGTGTAGAAACTTGTGATTCAGTTGGAAGATCTTTCTTAGGAGACTAACGTGGATCACCAAGTTGTTCCTGTTCTACATCGTCATCCTTGCCTTGTTCAGTTTCAACTTCCTCATCAGATTTATCAGACACTTTTATTTGTTGGGCATCCTCAGATTTCTAAATATTTTGCTTTTCAGTCTCAACATCTTCAACCTCCATTTGCTCAACATTTGTGTCTTCGACACCTGATTTAGTGACATTAGAGGTTTCTGCAACATCTTTCTTCTTCCCTCCCTTGGATACAAACTTAATTTTTGGCTTTCGTATTTTGGAGGAAGAAAGGGTGTCACTCTTATTGTTGGTCCTGTTTTCTACTTTCTTGCTTGTTTGCTCCTGAGTTTCAGTCTTTGACCCTGTGAGAAATTCCTTCAATTTGATCCCTTTTCTTTCCAACCATGTGTTTTTATTGGCCAGGATCAGCTGGAATCTTTTTCTTATGGAAGTTTCCTCTTTAACTAACTATTTCACCTCTAGAAGAGGTGAGACTTCAACATTCGTAGTGTTATATTTGGGGTCTACAACATCCCCATCATCTTCCATTCCATCTGGAATATCTGCAAGGCCCAACTCTTCGGTCTGACTCAAATGATGTTTGCAGTAGTCTAACTTCCTGATCTCATTTTGTGTCCTAGGATCAGCCCAAATATCTTCCACCATAGGCACATGGAAAGTTGACTTTCTTTTGATCTTATCTTGTACTCTCTTGAAGTCAAAACGGTCCCTTTTCTTGAAAGTTTTCATGGCGACCAACTGCAATTCATAATCAACTATTTTTTCCTTGTTAGGTGACTGAACTGGGCACCTTCCAATTTCTACAAGAAACTTTATCCCTGACTTTTTCAACTTAATTTGTTTATTATGTACTACAATCAGCTGCCTACATAATTCCTTGAGAACAATTCAGTCACTGGGATATCATGGAAGAATATAAGGGTAGCTAGGATAATACCCTACTCTAAGATATGTGAAAGTCTAAAATTGTAAGAACAAGCAGCCAAAAGAATTTACAACTTCCCAAGCTTCATCTAAAACCCTCTTTGGAACAAGTTCATTGTCTAATAAGCACATAAATACTAAAAAGAAGGCATCATTAACCCTATGAAAATGATGGATTGATCCCTTCAGAGTAATTAGAGGATAATACTCATACACAAAAACCAATCTCCTGTCACCAACCTAAGTTAGACCTGGAAAACTTTTCATGCTTGTGGCAACATATACAAGATATGAGGTCATATAGAATTTGAATGTTGTGTTGACCTTCACCAATTGTTCATTCAAAGCATTACTGATCTACTCTCCCCAGAAGATCTTCTGTGTGCCTCAGAGAATCACCTTGATGTATGTATACATCCATTCTTGAAACTTGGATGAAGAAGGGAGTCCTCTAATGCGACTTAGAAGTGTGATCAAATCACAAACCTCTTCTATGAAGTCACTCCTCGAGAGATCCTTCGGCCATCTGGTCAGATTGCTTTGAGGAATTTTCAACCATTTATTGTTTATGTACCTTCTTGTAGCTTCCACATCTGTATCATAATCTCTTTGCCCTTGAGCAAAATCAATCTGTCCAATATTTTCAATAGGTGGACACATGAAGATTTTATCAAGAAATTTTGTATCCAACCTCATGATCAAATTCCCTTGGGAATCTGTCACAACCCTAGTATGCCGCTTGTAATGGCTAGCCACCTGAACAACGAACTCAAGGTTATGGGCAGAAACTGGAAAAGAGGCAACCAAATGAATGTTGTTGTCAATGATCTTTTGCATGCGTCTGGAAGGGTTTGTCTGTTTAGTTTTGTCCACAAATTCTATCATATCCACATGCCCTATTTCTATATCTCTGATTTCATCAACATTTGACTATACTGAAGTCATAGGGAAGAACCCTTTGTATTTGTACTTCAGTATTTTAGCTTTGGATGGAGGTCGCTCCAACATCAGTTTTGAAGAGGAAATTGGAAACAACGCCTACCACAGATGTCTATCGAAAACTACAAAATCCATGATCTGGTAGTTAGGGGAAAAATGGATAAATTGGGATAACTACGATTCAATGATCATGAACAGGAAAGCATGTTTTGAAGGGCTTGAGTGCGCGAAAATCAAGGTAAAGGGCAAAAGCGGGTTAACATGCCTTGAAAGGTGAATTTTCCCAGTGTTAGGAAAAATTTAGGAAAATGTGCATGGGTGGTCAAAATGACCACTCCTGCATGGAGGATCATGTACTTATGTAAAGTTGGTCATATTGATTGCTATTACATGTATAAGAAGTGTTTGATTCAAATGCACATGTAAAGTCGGCTAAAAGGACCACCTTTGCATGTATTAGGGAAAACATGTTTTAGATGTAGGGACGGTCAAAATGACCGCCCTTACATTAGGGTAAAATTTGGAAGTTTCTTGAGACACATGCAACATCGGTGAAAAGAACCACCTGTGCATGTTGAGTGAAAGAGTTTGATGTATAGTCGGTCAAATTGACTACTGCTGCAGGTATTTTTACAAACTCCAAGTTATATGTGTAACGATGGGAGTTTCAGGCACTCTTGCATATTGGAAGGTAATTCATAAAGTTCATGTAAGGGTGGCTATTTTAACCACCCTTACATGTTTGGAAGGACCAAATGTATAAGGATGCGAAGGTGGAAAAAATGCCCGCTTAGGCATGCACATTGAAATTCAATTTCATATGTAGAGGCGGTGAAAATGCCTGCCACTACATATATAACTAATGGGTAGTGTGTGAAGGCATTAAAAATGACCGCCTTGACATATCAAACTAAACCTCTAAAGACTAGTTTAAAAACCTAAGACACGGGAGCAAACAAAACATAAACAAATGAAAACAAATGTTTTGCTAAGAAAGACTCTCACAAGATCTCTTAAACGTAACCACATAATCAGCGAATAATTTAAAACATTCATTCGACTGTAAACAACAGAAACCCTAAAATAAAAAAGAAGCAAGGAAAAAGAAATAAGGACTTACCTTTAAACAGGAAACCCTAAACGCGAGTTGAAGAAGTAAAATTTGTGAGAAATCTAAAATCCACGATTTTTCATGAGAGGAAAGATCTCAAGGAGATATCGCCAGCTTGTTTAAGGTTTCAACAATGGAAAATAAACTAATCAAAACGAATAAAAATGTTTAAAAAAGTCAAAACATGAAATCATTAATGTCAACACGAATGGCATTAATGTCACCTTAGTTCAAAGATTTCACCAGGATATGCTTGGTTGGTAAAAACTACCGATCATACACATGAAGTTTCAACGTGTATAAGCGGTAATAATGACTGCCTTTACATGTTAAACTTTGATAGGGGACATGCACAGGGGGCAATTAGGACCACTCTCACATGTTAAAAGAAAACTTTGATAAAATATGTAAAAGCGGAACAAAGGGCCAACCTTACACATAAAACAACAAAACACATGTAATAGCAGTTATTTGGACCGCTATTGCATGTGAATACAAAAACTTTTCTAACACCCCCAAAATAGTCAATAATGGATATTTTGGCAAGCTTATGACCAAAACAAGCTTCACAATTTACGAGGAATTGACATAAGGGAATGTCGTAAACTTTTCTAGGATGTCAAATGACTTCGCATGAGACCAAGAGTACTTGTCTTGATTTGTGAACTTAGAGTGTAGGTTACGAAATGGACAAGTTTTGTAGGGGTTGTCTACAAAAATGAGCGTAGCTGATTTTGAGAATAACAGGTAGTGGTAGAGGATAGGAAATCTAGAGAAGGCCTTTCACTTGTTTCATATGTGGAGAAGAAAGTCATAGGGAATTTGAATGCTCAAATTATAACATGCAAGAAAGAAATCAAGGAAGAAAACCTAGGGTTAACTTGATTCAAACGTAGTATGAAGTGGAAGGGATGGAACTAGAGGTTCCACTAGATGTGGGAGAAAGTTTGATGATGAGAAGAGCAATGGTGATTCTAGAGAAGGAGAAAACACAAGCCAAAAGCTCTAATGGTTCATGGCTTCAAACCAATATCTTCATAACTAGATGCTCTTCGGGTGGCAAGGTATGTCAAGTTATTGTTGATGGAGGTAGTTGTGAAAATATGGTTTCTAAAGAAATGGTAGACAAATTGAATTTACACTGTGAAAAACATCCTCATCTATACCGCATTACATGGTTTAAAAAGGGAAATGAAGTCACTTTTGATGAAAGATGCCTAATTAAGTTTAGCATAGGCAAGATCTATTAGGATGAGATATGGTGTGATGTTGTCCCAATGGATGCCTGTCATGTGTTATTGGGAAGGCCATGGCAGTATGATAGAAAAGTTATACATGATGGAGAGAAAAACACATACACCTTTTGGAAAGATGGCTCTAAGGTGATTTTGTTGCCTCTCAAGGATGAAGGAAAAGGTGAGACCATGTTGTCTGAAAGAGATCTTTTTAAAGAAATGAAGGTGACAGTGTGTTGTTATGCATTAGTAGTGAAAAAAGGTGAAGAGAAAGATATTTCAGTTCCCCTAGAAGTAGCAGAGCTATTGAAAGAATTTGTTGATGTTGTGCCTAATGAATTACCTGATAGTCTACCACCAAAGAGAGATATTTAGCATCATAGTGATTTGATTCTAGGAGAAACTCTACCCAACCAAGTAGCTTATACGATGAATCCAACACAACATGTAGAGTTGAATAAGCAAGTAATAGAACTCATGAGTAAATGTGTGGTGAGAGAGAGCATGAGCCCATGTGATGTACCTACATTGTTGACCCCCAAAAAAAGATGGAACATGGAGGATGTGCACTGATAGCAGAGCAATTAATAAGATTACCATCAAGTATCAGTTTCCTATACCTTGTATGGAGGACATGATGGATGTCCTTACAGGGGCCAAATATTTCCGCAAGATTGACCTATGAAGTGGCTACCACCAAATCTAGATCTGAGAAGGGGATGAGTGGAAGACAACCTTTAAGACTGGAGATAGATTATATGAGTGGATGGTTATGCCATTTGGGTTATCAAATGCACCTAGCACATTTATGAGATTGATGAACACTATACTATGACCTTACATTGGTAAGTTTGTGGTAGTTTATTTTGATGATATTTTGGTATTTAGTAATAGCAAGGAAGAGCACTTACATCACTTGAGGATCATCTTTGGTGTGTTAAGGAAGGAGAAGCTCTATGCCAATTTGAAGAAGTGTAGGTTCATGTAGGACAATTTGGTTTTTTTAGGCTTTGTCATTTCTAAAGATGGTGTCAGAATGGATCCAGAGAAGGTCAGGGCAATTCTAGAATGGCCTAGTCCAAGCAGCATCACAGAGGTAAAAAAATTTCATGGCTTGGCCACTTTCTATCAAAAGTTCATTCAAAATTTTAGTAGTATTGTAGCTTCTATAATAGATTGCACCAAAGGAAGGGAGTTTGTATGGACCAAGGATGTTGAGGAGAGCTTTAATTACTTGAAGGAAAAGGTAACAAAAGCACCTATACTTGCATTACCAAATTTTGATCAGGTATAGATTTGAGCGTGGACTTTATATTGGGACTTCCACATACTCAATGAGGTAATGACTCCATATTTGTAGTTGTTGACAAGTTCTCTAAGATGGTTCATTTTATTACCTATAAGAAAACTAATGATGCAACGAGGGTAGCAGAGTTATTTTTTTCATAAGTTGTTCGACTACATGGTGTTCCAAAGACTATTACCTCTGATAGGGATACCAAATTCCTTTGTCATTTTTGGGGGACTTTATGGAAGAAGATGGGGACCAAGTTACACTTTAGTAGTGCCTATCATCCTCAAATGGATGGGCAAACAGAGGTAGTCAATCAGAGTTTGGGAAATTTGTTGAGGTGTATTGTTGGAGAAAAGCCAAAACAATGGGACATGGCATTGCCCTAGGCTGAATTTGCCTATAATAGTTTTGTTAATCGATCAATGAGAAAGTCTCCTTTCCAGATTGTGTATGGCATGAATCCTAAGGGTGTTCTAGATTTGGTACAACTACCGATGAAAGATAGGGTCGGTGATGATGGGGAAGCATTTGTAAAACACCTTCAATAGTTGCAGAAAGATGTGAGATAGAAGTTACTGGATAGTAATGAGAGGTACAAGAATACAGTGGATGCTAGTAGGCAACATTAGACATTCAATGAAGGTGACTTAGTGATGGTATATTTGAGAAAAGAGAAATTTCCTACTAGAACATACCACAAGTTGAAGTACAAGAAAATTGGTCCTTGCAAAATTACAAAGAAGATCAATGATAATGCATATGAGGTCAGTTTACCAAATGATCTCGATATTTCTATTGTGTTTAATATTTCTGATTTATATGCATTCCATGGTGAGGATGATGTTGAAGATAGTCAACCAGCAGTGGCATGGCACCACCACATTCCCCATAAGAAGAAGGAAAAGATTGCACAGGTTCTTGATAAGACAACTATCTACACTCGGCAAGGGCATTACAAGTATTTAGTACAATGGGAAGGATTGCCACCAATAGATAGCATGTGGATTATAGAGTGGGAAGTGCAAAGGTTGGATCCACTCAAGTGGCAGCAGTTCGAAGACACTCACTTGTAGGACCTGCATTCTTTTCAACTAGAGGAGAATGATGCAGGGACTTTTGGAGGTCATAACTTTTGACTTGAATGTGGGTTTGGGCTGAAATTTTATAGGTGGATGTGTTATGAGGTGGCATGTGGATTCCCAACCGACCCTAGTCAGTTGGACCCCGCTTTGGCACTTTTTCGGGGCTTCAAACTTTCATCTTGGTCCTCAAAATGGCAATTTAGTGTTTTTTCATAGTTTTTTAAAAGTTGTTTAACTCAAAATTCATGTTTCAAATTTAGGATGTTAGTTGGCATTTCGTCCTACCTTAGTTTTAGGATTTGTTTTGGAAAAAACTAGATTCTCAAGATATGCATGTAAAATTACCTAAAATGGCAAAATCTGACAATTGTCAAAATCTACAAAAAAGGTAATTTTTTGATTTTTTTGTTTTCTTGGATATAATAGAGTTTTCTCTCATTGTAGCAATAGAGTTGGTGAATAGAATTTTTTTTATTTTTCCTGTTTTTTAAATCTTTGGCTCTCACAGATGATTAATGGCACAATTCCATTGAGTGTATGTTGTTGGCTGCATCAGATGGCAACAAGGTAAAGAGAATCCATCAACATGGTAAAAAGACACTACTCAGAAAGACAATCTTGAGTTGGTAACAAGGTACAAATCATTTTGGTCCAGAAGCCCTAAAATGGATAAGTATGGGAAGTATCTAGGGTAAGAGACAGTGAATGGTGTTGAATAAATTGGTCTGCAGTCCTTCGCATTAGCATATTTCGATCTATAGTTCTAAGTCAACCTAGAGATATGTCATGACTATCTAAATCCAAGCTTGTAGCTTTGCAAGTGAAGCAGATCATATTCTACAGGCTCTCGAGTATTGGCTTTCACTTTGACAGTGTTTCAGTATGATATTACAATAGTTCCAAGATCCGCATTTTGGCATATAGAATTATCTTGTTCTATGGAGTTGAATACATGCTAAGGGATCAATAATGAATGCTGGATATGATTCATGAAGTCCCATTTGGTCCACAACATAAGTTATGATGTGATAGAGGAACCTATCATATATGTTCTTAAGGAACAAGCTGACAGGCTGGTTAGATCCTTATGTGGAGAAGAAATATGAGCTGGATAATAAATCTAAGTGATTGTATAACTAGAGCTGACACATATGAATATTTTTACAAATTTTATTGGATCTGCATTGGAGATTATACACAAGAACAGGCCAACAGGATATAACACTTTGTGTACATGCTTCATAGTTTGCCTGCCAACCTAACTATGAATTAAATTGAGTTGTGAATATATATAGAGGATGGATTTCAGTGTTTAAGGTGTGTGGTGTGTGATGCAATGAAAATACATTCTAAATATGCAAAGATAAAGTGACCGTAGAAGAAGAAAATAAATCTTTTCCTTATGTAAGAGCAGAACAGAGAAATAGGGGCAGACAGAGATGAAGAGTTTTGAGTCAGTATTTTTGTGCTTCATTGGAATTGTAATCATGCATATGTAGATGCAATCACAACAATTCATTTTGGTAGTGAGCCACCCTTCTTCTTCCTTCCCTCTTCTAATTGGAAGTGAGCGTATTCTTGAGCAGTGAGCTCTGGGCAGTGAGCCTTTTTGTATTTTGGTATTGTGCTATCATTATATATTGAAAGCTAACATTCTCCATGGATTTTCCCTCTTTGGGCTTTCCATGTAAAAATCTAGGTGTTTATGTGTTGTCTTTGTGGTTTCTATTCATTTGTTTATTATACTTTCACATAATTAAATTTGGTGAATGGATAAAAGTACTAGTGCATGAATGGTTTTATAGAACATTAATTCACCCCCCTCTCAGTGTTCATTGTATTCAACAACTGGTATTAGAGCAAGGTTCCTAGGAAGAATCTTAACAACTTGAGGAAGATCTGGGAAAGTGTTCACATGGCAACAAAAAGGTATTTATCTTACTCCAAAGAAAGTCATCCTAGTAGCATAAAAGTTGGAGGTTGTACATATGTCAACAATGAACAATTTGAAGTAGCTCTTGAAGATCTTGACAATTCCAAAGAAGAGGTTAGAGATCTGAAAGAAAATGTCAAATAGGATGATGATTGCAATCTGAAACTCAAAGAGTAAATCAAGCAACATCAAGACAAAAGGAAAGAGCTATGTGAGTAGTTGAAACAAGCAAATGAATCCATAGAAAGCCTATCTATGCTGGTAGAAGAAAAGAACAAGGTCGAGGAATATTTGAATCAGGTTGTGAAAGAAAAAATAGAGGAATGTGAGAAATTGGTAAAAGATGTGCTTCTTCTAAAATATAATCTTGAAGCAGCAAATAGTTATAAAGAGAAGTTCAAGATAAGTTCTACAAAGCTTGATGAGTTGATTGCAAGTCATAAGATCTCAGATGACAAAAAAGGATTGGGATTTGAAAAGGGAGAAATCTCAAAGATAGGAAACATTAATGTTGAGAAGAAGAAAGACAAAAGCATCCAGTTCCAGAATCAGAGAAAGAGACCAAGAAGACCTCCGGTGAGACAACCAAATGCTTAAAGGTACCCATGTTTCAATGGTTATTGTTTTAAATGCAATAAGTATGGTCATAGGGCTACTCAGTGTAGGAGTAGAATGAATCAGAACATTCCATCTTTTTCTGGTCAATGCTTCAATTGCAAGAAGATTGGTCATAAAGTAAATGAGTGCAGAAGTATGTCAAGAAATGTGCCAAACTATTCAAGGAATACTTAATTCTCCAAGGTAAAATGTTTTGCATGCAATAGATTTGGGCATATTGTTAACTAGTGCAAATCTAGGCCAATCTCAAATGACAGAAGAAACCAAGGTCAAAGAAATATTGTTTGTTTCAACTATAACAAGTCCAAACACTTTTCTAGATTCTATGATAGAAGGAATGTAGAAAGAGATCATCCTACAAAACAGAGGAAAATAGAGAAAAGAAATGACAAGGTAAACAAAAATGTTGATTTGGTTGAAACTAAGAAATAAATAGGGAAGATCTGGGTCAAAAAGTATGTGATTGAAGTCAAAGATGGATCCGCACCAACATTAGGTGTAGATACTTTCTCCAGGAAGTAGATTGAGAGCTTTGGATCAGGGGGAGCAGTGTTGAAAATTCTAATCCCCCAGCCTGATAGCTAGTGCTAAAATTTGGCACAAAGATATGATGTAAAGATTTACAATATAGATCTTTTGAACAAGATTCTGGAAGAAAAGAATAGAACATAGAATATTGTGGAGCAATATAAGTTAACTATGACTAATAGATGAGGGTTTGACATCTTTTTGTGAAGCAACACTTATGATGGATAGGTCAAAATGATTAAAATAGATTGGTCGACAAGCTACTCATTCTACATTCAAACTCTCAAGTGATTAAGATGATCCAAGGTGAGATTCCAAGCAATTATAGTGATCTCCAAAGCAAATCAAGACAAGAACAAGAAAAACCCTAGTTCAACATAAAGGTATTTTTTAGTTCAAAATCCTATTGCAAGCTTGTTTGAATCATTATGAAAATGGTGACATGACAAGTAGTTGAAATAACTAAGAGAGCCCAACCTAAGTTTAAAAGCATCCCTTCAAATCAACCGAAGTCGATTTGCACCCCGTGCATTTTCAGAAATTCCATATGGGGTGTTACATGTGGAAGATGTTAGGGCATATATTCATGTAGCATTAGAAGAGCTTGGTGATAGAAGATTCTCAAATTTGTATCTAAATCATCTAAGCGATGATCAATTCAAGCTGAAAGAAGAGTACAAATCTCTGGAGGACAAGAAATTCATTCAATACAGAGACTTTCCTACTTTTGTGGACAATGAATGGGTCAGGTACATTTTGAGTAGAATTCATGATGAGTACATGTGGTTGGAGCAGCCCTTCAAGATCACCAAGGATGCAATTAGAGCTGTGATTGGACTAAGTTCTACTGGTAATGTACCTTTGTCAAAATCAGTGTAGAAGAATACGATAACTGAAGCAATAGGAGCCCAATTTGATAAAAGGGAGTTAATAGTCAATGATATCACAGACTATGCAATAAGGTTTTCTTCAATGGTTATAGGATACAAGATCTATTTCTCAAACCAAGAAAACTCAGTCTCCGGTACTGCCATTTACACTGCCTACCAAATGATTAAAGAAAATGTTGACTATGATCTATGTGAATTACTACAACTACAACTGATGGAGAACCTAAAAAAGACCAAATAAAGGAAATATCCATTCAAATATGGTACAATGATAATTTGTCTATTTTCTACTTCATGCATGAATTACCTAAGATGAAGAACTTGTTCTGGTTCAATAGTCAGCCAGTTGCTATACAAATTAGGGTTCATTTAAATAGTATTGGAAGCTATGATGAACAAAATGCTGCTTTATGGGGGTATTTTAAGAACTTCCAAAGAATGATGCAATCTAGAGAAAGGATTCCTAAAGTAATTGTGGAAAATATAAGAACACCATATGTTTCATGCTTACCAAGGACTAGTGCATTATGGAGGTTGTTGAGCCTAGAACTATCTAGATTATGCCAATGGGCTATGAAGTAGATGGTACAGTTTGGATAACTATGCCCAACACATTCTTAGCAAGCCTCTAGACCCCAAGGAGGAAAGGTTTGGAACCTTTGAAGAGCTTTCCACAAAATTACATGTGGAAGCAAGGAAACCTGAAATTTCTAGGAAAATGTGGAAGGTGGTAGAGGACTATGCCCTGAGGCAAGGTTTCATGAAGGAACAAGTAAAAGAGGCAAGAGAAAAAGCACAAGTAGAAAGGGCGACAGAAGAAAAGAAAGTAAAGGAACCAACTAAGGTTCTGGAAGAGCATGCAAAGTCTAAAGTGACAAAAAGAATAACAAGAAGTTCTACCACAGCTACCTCCAGTCCCACACCATCAACTAGTGTGGAAGAGTTCTCCAAGAAATCCATTAGCAAAAGCCTAAAAAGGTAGAAGACCAAAGGGAAAAGGATGTATGTCAGTTTGAAGGAAGCTAATGAAGAAGAAATATTGTCTGATAAATAAATAAAGAAGATGAAGGCTAAGGGCTCCAAAACTTCTGGTAGGAGCAAAGACAAACCTTGTGACATAAGTGAAACCAAGAAAAGGTCAAGGGAAGAAGAGCCTATAGATGAAGAAGAGACAGTGAGTCTAGGAGAACTATTGAAGGCCATCACGGTAGATGGAAATTTGAAACCCATTGTTCAATCATATAATGAGTATAGTGATGAGAATAAGATGGTCATTGAAAGTGCAGTTGTTGAATATTTGAACATTTATAACAGAGCCCTCATTGAGATCATTGATGATCTCCCTAACACTTTGGGCACCAAAATGTCTACAAGAAAAGAAATGGCCATGGTAAAGGACATTGAAATCAGAGAACACGCATTGATAAAATTATGCCCTGAGATCACCATAGAAGATAAGGCACAAATAACCAAAGTGCTCCATGATGAATTTAGAAAAAAAAGAAGGATGAATGCTCTCATTTCAGGTGACGTTGACAAAGTGGTAAGGAGATAGAGGAAATCACCTTGAAAGTGCTCAGAGAATTCAATCTTCCTACAATCGTTGATAGTGAAGAAACAAATAATGGAGATACTTCTATTCTAGAAGTAAACCTGAGTTAAGAAAAGGAAGCTCTTTCTGCTAATACTGAGACAAGTCCTCCTTTGGGGCCAAAGACCGGTGATAAAATAGAAGAGGAGAAGACAGAGGCCATAGATCTAAATGTTCTGGAGAAAACTATAGAAGAAAATGTCTCTGGCAAAGAAAGAGACACTACTAAGGTTGTTAAGGAGTTTTTGGAGAGAAAAAATAGGCCTTGGATAAGCTTGAATTCTTGCAAGGACTAATAAACTTAGATTCCATGTCCTGGGTTCAGAAATTTAAACTAGTATCTATTGTACAGGTAGAGGCACAGGAGGAAATGATGAAGTCTCACTTATAGGATAGTGAGCTAATTGGCGAAGCATCCAACATTTTAGAGAACCTGATGCCATCTTATTAGAAAGAATTATCAATGTCCTTGATAGATCAACTCAAGGAACTCATGAATTTGGTAAGTATGCACTTTGAGTCTTTTGAAAGGTCTGCTGAAATAAAAGTTAGAAATGAGTTTGATCAAAGGAGATTAGTCAGATGGAGAACCATGATAGTGAATGACAAAACTTTGCTAAATAATGGCATAATAAGTATACAGAGTGCAATAAAAGAAGCAAGTGATCTGTACACATTTTGTTTATCATGGCAAGAAGTTACAAAGGAACTAGAAAATAAAATCAAGAATCTAGAGCTACAATTAACAAACATGTCTAAGTCATTTGATCTGGCAACTATGACAATTAGCAGTACAGAAATACAAGTCATCAACATTCATAATGAATTGAGCAAGTTAATAAATAAGAGGGATCAATTGAAAATTCAAATGTGTCAATTAAGAGGATTAATAAGTCCCAAACTGGACTCAATGAGCAACCTTGTAATAGAAGCTATGAAAGCACAAGCAATAACTAACATACCCTTTGATGTACAAAAAGCAGAAAAATTGGTGTTTTTGATAAATAGCCATCTACAAATTTTGGAAAGTACAAAGAAGAGCTGGGATAATGAGTTGTCTCAAATTAATATCATTTTTGTTGACATCCTGCAGCACGTGTAAATTTTAGATAATGATTGTACTTGTATATATGTGGCAGAGTACCCAATTTTTGCAGTTTTGACAAGTTTTACCTCTGATACACACACATTTGCCATTGATGTCAAAGGGGGAGAATAGGATTAGTGAAAACTAAGTAATCATCTAAGGGGTGGAACAAATTTAGAATGTATATAATAAGGGGGAGATGACAAGCATTTTTCACTAAGTGTTGCCATCAATGCCAAAGGGGAAGATTATTGGCAAGAGACACTACTTTTAGACAACTTGAGTGTTGTCATTGATGGCAATAAGGTAAAGAGAATTCATTAGCATGGTAAAGAGACACTACTCTGGAAAAAAATACTAAGTTGGTAACAAAGTACAAAGAATTTTGGTCTGGAAGCCCTAAAATGGCTAAGTATGGGAAGTATCCAAGAGAAGAGATAGTGAACAATGCTGAGTAAATTGGTCTGCATTCCTCCACATTAGCATATTTTGATCTGCAATTCTATGTCAACCTAGAGATATGTCATCACTATCTACATCCAAGTTTGTATCTATGGAAGTGAAGCAAATCATATTCTACAGGATCTCCAGTATCAGCTTTTAGTTTGACAGTGTTTTAGTATCATAGTACAAAAGTTCCAAGATCCGCAATTTGGCACACAGAATGATCTTGTTCCGTGGAGTTGAGGACATGCTAAGGATCAATAATGAATGTTGGATATAATTCATGAAGTCCCATTTGGTCTAAAACATAAGTTATGATGTGACAGAGGAACCTATCATATATGTTCTTAAGGAACAAGCCAATGGGCTAGTTAGATCCTTATGCGAAGAAGAAATATGAGCTGGATGATAAATCTAAGTGATTGTGTAACTAGAGCCGACACATATGAAGAATTTTACAAATTTTATTGGATCCACATTGGATATTATACACAAGAACAAGCTAACCAAATATAACACTTTGTGTACATGCTTCATAGTTTGCCTGCCAACCTGATTATGAATTAAATTGAGTTGTGGATATATAGAGAGGATGGATTTTTGTGTTTAAGGCATGTGGTGTGTGATGCAATGAAAATACATGATAAATATGCAAAGATAAAGTGACCACAGAAGAAGAAAAGAGATCTTTTCCTTATGTAAGAGCATAGTAGAGACACAGGGGCAGACAAAGATGAAAAGTTTTGAGTCAGTATTTTTGTGCTTCATTGGAACTGTAATCATGCTTATGTAGATGCAATCATAGCAACTCATTTTGGTAGTGAGCCTATCCTTGAGCAATGATCTTTGGGCAGTGAGGCCTAAGGCAGTGAGCCTTTTTGTATTTCGGTATTGTTCTATCATAATATATTGAGATCTAACACTCTCCGTGGTTTTTCCCTCTTTGGGTTTTCCACGTAAAAAATCATGGTGTTCATGTGTTATGTCTTTGTAGTTGTTGTTCATTTGTTTATTATACTTTTACATAATTAAATTTGGTGAATGGATAAAAGTACTAGTGCATGAATGGTTTTATAGAACACTAATTCACCCCCCTCTCAGTGTTCATTGTATTCAATAGTAAAAATATAATGGAATTGGGTTATTTATTAGGTAATAATGTATGTTATGAGTAGAATTAATTTTATACATCTTTTAGAGTATTAAAGTTGGTAAATACAGATGATTATTTAAATAAAGAATTGTTTCAATAGTTTTTCTTAGCAGCTTGAATAGATCATTGTGTAGGACTAATATAGCTTAGGTTTTCTCCTTGAAGAAAATTACATTTATAACCTAGCTTCTAGCCATGTGACAGTAGTAACCTTGGAGACCTTTACCTCCCTGAGTTGACTTAGAAGTAGATTGGAGATGTAGCTAAGCTATAATCATTGCACTTTAAGAGTAATTAATCATCGTCTCTTCAGTAATTGATATATTTCTTAACCCTTGAGGTTGAAGCACATAGAATTTAGAAATCATAGAGTATTCACTTATGTGTCTAGATTTACAATGTGACTTTAGGGTATTGAATTGCTATTGATCTTGCACATATTATTCTAAATAAGATTAGGAATATCATGAATGGATATATTAGAAAACATTTTGAAGTAAAAGTAGTACATGAATTTGGAGATATACTTGTCTTAAGTAAACTTAATGCCTCAGGTGGACACCTAATAGGGATTCCTCAACATTAGGGCTGCACAACAACCACCCCTTTTTGGTGGTCATGATAGTAGATTTAATTTTGTCCTTGTTTCACCTGAGTGGGTGGCAGCTGATGAAGAACTATCTAGGGCAAGGAATTACCTTAGAAAGGGCTACATACCTGCTCATAGTTGCATCAAACATAGTGCAAGACAGAACTATATATTCATCTACCCCAGTGTTAGTCGCATTCGAAGCAGGCCTTGATCTCATGGATATATTGTATGTAGGCAGTCTAGACGGCGAATGATGCCTCCAGTACTCAGGTCCTCTGGATATAGGTTATTCTTCTATAATTAATATTGTGATCTTACTTTCTGTGTAGTGATTTTAAATCATGTTAACATGAGATTGTCTAGTTAGTTTTGTGTAGATGATAAGGAAACAAGTCACTAGGGAGAAAGCAAGTTGTCAAAAATGAATGTAGGATGTAGCGAAGAACTTAAGGTATGTGTGATCCATTGTTCTTATAGGTTATCTTGCATAATGTACCTCCTCTCGTAATGTACTCTCTCTTCACTAGATTTAAAATTGGTGATCTTTCAAAACTTGATGATTTTAGAAAACTAAACTCAAGTTCAGCTCATCTCTATAACATGCATTAAGCACTTCTTAGAATTAATAGTAAAATTTCACATTTCCTGCATCAGTTAGATCAAAAAATTTATTTCCTTAGTATTTTTGAATTCAAAATTAGTATTATTTTGATAATAAGGAGTCGAGTCCTTACATTTATGATGTATAAGAGAGTTATTAGAAGGTGTTACACTTGTTGACTAACTTATAATGCATATTATGACATCTCGTAAGGCATCTTTGAATGGAGATAGTTGAGACAAAATCAAGTGCGCAAGTTTGTGTAGCCTATTATTAGCTTATGAAAGGTTAATGATGTTAGAACTTGGGTGATATTCACCTATGGAGAGTCCTTGTAGAAAATATATGTGTATATAGTACTTTATCTAGTGAGTTGTGGTGAGTATTCAAGTTTTGTAAATACAATATATATGTTGATTTACATGTGAGGATGATGTGGTAGTAAGATGTACTTTCATATGCATGGTTTCTTTATATGTGGTGGTGTTGTGATGGCAACCACAAGTTGTCTAGAAGAAATTAGAATTGCATATGTAATTGGTGCTTGCTGAAAGCATGAACGATGATGTATGAGAACTTGTAGAAGAAATGGAATTCATGTGGTAGAATATAAGAGAAGGCTAATGTTTTGGAAGATGGCACAAGGTATTGTAAGTAGTTACAAGTGAATTTATGTTAGTTTTTTCTACTATAAGTGAGGAGTTGGTAGTGGTGGTTATGTTAGAAAAATGTATGTATACCAATAGTGTTGAGGTTGTAACTATTGATTCATAGTGTTTAGTAGTGGAAACATTTACAAGGCGACTACCCACATGGAGACATCATACTTGGTAGGTTATGTGGTCTATTGGTATCTTGTTATTAGCAAATTTTAGTTGTATGAATCTTGGTATTTTAAATGCTGGTTGGATAGTTCTATAGCTCGTATTCCCATGTGAATGTCTATATGTATTAGTTTGTGTGAATGCATCAAGGTTAGAAGGTTTGGATATTAGATTGTGTACAAACAAAATTGAACATTTTAAGTGTATAATTAAATCCATTTTAGATTGAGACTCTACAAAATTCCATAGACCAAGTTTTACATTAAATCTATTATAATTTTGAATAATATAATAGAGAATGTCATTTGGTAGTGGGTTTCCAACTAAAAGGGTTTCCTACATAAATCTTTTAGTCTTGTGCAATCTCATGGATGTATATTGTTCCATTTACTTCCATAAATGTTCTTGGATAGATTTTGCAAGTGTTGTTGATTGGTATCTAAATTATATTGCCCTAATGTTTTTCATCCAATTATATTGGTTATTTATAGCAAGGGTCAAAATCCCAAACATTTGATATTAGAGTGTAGGTTATTGTTTGAGTGGTTACTATTTCATTAGGAATATAAACACCAGTCTATGTAGTGGAATACTATAATGGCTGGTTTGTCATAGTTCATTTATAGCTAGAAACAAAAGAAAACTTTGAAATACTTCATGTTGAAAGTAGAACCATATTATATCTATCACTAGCACATGAAGGTTTGAAATTGAGAGATTTAATAGGAAAAACTTTGAACTATGAAAGTTGAAGATGGAGGATCTTTTGGAGGAAAGAGATCACTAGAATACGATATCTTCTTTGACCAAGCCCTTAGGTATGCTAAATGAAGATTGTGTAAAACTAGATAAGAAAGAAAGAAGTACTATCCAATTGTGTTTGTCAAATTCTATGTTAATGAATATGTCTTAGGTGTAGACTACAAATTTATTATGGAAGCATATATGTATGTTATATTACTCTAAGAGTCTAGTTAATTATATCATAGAAAATTATTTACCCTTGCAATTTCACAATATGTTTTACTTGCTTTAGTGGCCACCCTTGTAGCATATTTTTAGGGTCATTGAACCTAGACTTTGGCATATTTTCATTCGACACTGGCTATTTTCCAAAAATACATTTTAAATACTTGCTTGTTATATTTTTCTGAGAACACGTGCAAAGATTAGATGAGTATTCTCAGGATGCAAGCATCATGCATGGATATCCCCACATCATGTTGGCATCTTGAATGTGCCAAAACTTTCAAATGATGATTCTTCCAACCATTTTTGGAATCTTGAGGGAAGGTAACACTCACGCGACCTCAGAATAGTCCCTGTAACATACCTGACCTGGTAGATTCTCCTCTTGCATGCAAAAAGAGGAAGATTGACAAAAGAAAAAAAAATCAAACATTTTAAAGGATGTTGGATCAAGCTCTCTTGGATTTTGAAAGAAATATGTTGAACTATTGCTCTTAAACACTGTTGAAGATTTTGAACACTGTCACGAACAAATTTTGTGGACTTGGATACTTGTCGCACTGCAACATCTTGCATTGTCATTTGTGAGCCTTTGATCAAGTTTTGGAGCTAAGAAGAGGCTCTCTTGTGTAAGGATTTCAGCTACCCACCATTGGATTACTCCTCTAAGGAGATTGTAGGCTCCTCTATAGCACTAAAAACATTGTAACATTGTTTTATTGTCATAGAATAGTGTTATTTTATTGTTATTACTTTAATACAACATTATTTTGGAAAGTATATGTGGTGTAGACTACCACCCATTTTACCATATATGCACACTAGGTTATTTTCCCCATAGACTAGGGATAAATGCTTATAGATTGGTATCTTTATTCTACTTTGAACTTTTAGGTGCACTTAGGGTAAGAGCATATACCCACATGTGTTTATTTATTTCATATCAATGGTTATTCCACGGAGGGTGGAAAACCAAAATGGGGGTTTGACTGAGGCAAGCCCCTAAATAGCCCCAACAATTTTTCCTTGTCTTTGTTGTGCAGGTTGTAAAGGAAAATCAAATACACAAGATTTTTTTCCCTCTTCCTTTTGTTCTTATGTATTTTTTTAATGTTAAATGCTTCATTCAAGTTATTTCATTTCAAATACTCTTTTTGGGAAGTCACCTCATTTTATTATGCAAACTAGGTGACATTAAAGACTTGTATCTTGTTGTATTGTATGGATTATTGTCATTTTATTGTTGTTAGGATGACAATGCCACACATTGATGGCCACACAATACATTGGTATCCGAGGTTGAGGCTCCCAAGTTCTTGCGCCAGGTTCCTCTCTATGTCTCATTTCCTATCATATTATTGGCTTCTTGAAATTATTTTTGTACCTCTATTAGTTTCTAGTTTTCTATTTTGTTCTTAGAGTTCTTTATTAGTCAATCTTCTAGTAGAGAACCAAATTAGATCTAGTTGAGTTGATCTATTCTTCCTAAGTGGATAGAAGCAGATTACTCTTCCTAGAGGCTGGTTAGGCCCTAAGTGTAAGTGATTAGAATTGAATGCTGGTTATAATAGGTTATCTATTTCAATTTTTTATCATCTATAGTAATAAAAATATTTTGAAAAAGAAGTTATATTCTTTGAAAATGAGGGAGGGAGACTTGGTAACTAATCACTTGAATATCTACAATATGATATTAAATCAACTTGTGCTAATAGGATTCAAGATTGATGAAGGGGACAAGTGCATTATTTTAAATTATTCCTTACAAGATTCATGGGGAAACCTAATAATGTCTTCTAGTAGTAATGATTTGTCACTAAACCTAGAAAATGCTATTGGCATTTTGTGAAGTGAGGAAAGTGAGAAAAAATCCATGCATGGTAATTCTTTCGATGCCCTTGTTGTTAGAGGCAAGTCTAAGGAGAAGAAAAATAAGAAGAAGATTGGAGATAAGAAGTCTCAGGGTAAGAAGAGGTATAAATATCCTGCTAAGTCTACAATAAAATGCTAAATTTGTAGCAAAAAAGGTTGCATAAAGAAGATTTACAAGTCCAAGAACAAGGACAATTCTTTTGAGAAGTCCTCTTAAAATATTGAATATAGTATTGATGTATTTACCTCTACTAATATTATTGGTGATGATTCCTAGTTGATTGACTCAAGTACTTCTTTTCATATGACACATCAGAAGGACTAGTACTCAAAATAGAAAAAAGAGTAATGAAGGACATGCCTCTCTTGGTGATAACAACTCCTTGAAGATAATTGGTCAAGGAAAGGTGAATGTCACCTTCATGGATACTAGAGTAAGGAAACTCTCAAATGTTTTACAATTCTAGGTTTAACTAGAAACCTAATGTTTGTGTCAAAATGGTTAACTCAAGAATACATGTCACATTTGATGGTAAAGGTTGTAGATTGGCAATGGGTAATTGGGTGCTTGCCAAGGGGTTACGATATAGTACTTTTTATAGCTTGGATGCATCAAATTTATTTGGTTGTGCTAATCTAACTACTTATAAATCAAGGTTATTGTGGAATCTTAGGTTGGGTCACTTATGTGAAAAAGGTTTAAAAACCTTGGTAAGTAAATATATTATCGAAGGTCTTGCTTATTGTTCTATTCAGATTGACTTTTCCAACCATTGTATGCTGGGAAAATGTAATATAGTGTGATTTAACTCTAGAAGCACTAGAGTAGAAGAGATTTTTGAGGTGATACATAGTGATGCATTTGGTCCTATAGATATCAAATCCATCAATAAGTCTCTATAGTATGTATGATTCATTAATTATTATTCTAGGTACTCTTGGGAGTATTTTGTTAAAAGGAAGTCTGAGGTGTTTCTAAAGTTTAATTAGTTTATAGCTCTTCAAAAAAATCAAACTAATAAGAAAATCAAGGTATTAAGGATATATAATGGTAGTGAATTATACTATAACAAGTTTGTTGTAATCTATAAGAATGCAATAATTATAAAGCAAAGGACAACTCCATACACACTACAACATAATAGAGTAGCTAAGAAGTTGAATAGAACCTTTCTTGATCAAGGCAAAAGTATGTTGAGTATTGTGTTTCTAGGACATGAGTTCTAGGCTAATGTAGTTAGCATTGCATGGTACTTAAATAATAGGTCTCCCACTCCTAAGCTACAAAACATGGCCGTATGAAATCTAGATTCGAAGACTATTAGTTGTGACACATTTGTGAGTCTTTAGCTATGTGGAATTTGTTCAAGTTCTTAAGGAGAGACAGTCTATGTTATATTTCAAGGTCCAAAGGTGTATTTCTTCCATATAAAAATAAGACATGTCTTCATACTTGCAATTGCATAGAACAAATAGGAGGACATAAAAAAACTCATTCGACTCAAAGTTAGTCAGCTGGTAATGCAAATTATCATCGATGATGCCTTGCCAATCGATGAACTGATCTCTGGTAGATATGACAGTTATAAAGAGAAACATCCACTTTTCAAAATCATTTGACTTTTCATCTCCCATTACTCTGTGAAGCAAAACAATCATAGTAGAAACCTCTTCAACAAGGTATGATCTTTGAAGAACCGTTAGCAATTGTGATTTCCCTCCCTTAGGTGTGTACAACCAAATTTTTGCTACGGTATTGATGAATTGGCTCTTCTTTTCATTGAAATATTGGTGTGCAGTCCTTTTGTCTATGCTCACAAACTGATCTTTAACAAGTAACCTGAAAACAATCCCAATAGAGACACTATCTAGCCTAGCCACCAATTTGTCATCTATAGTCCTGATTTCTCTAGTTTTTGGGTTGTAGCCTTTCATGCATTCCAAAACTAATTCTAGGCACTGAACTACTACATGTCTAAATAGGAAATTTTCAATTTGTTGTTGTATTGAATATACACTAAGGAGATTGCATATAATTTCTAGATTGCCTTTGAATCTGAAGTATTGATACGGGGTTTAATGCAAATTGTAATATAAAACTAATAACATTAACATTAAAAATCACTAAATACATCACCTCTAGATGTTTGTAGTTGCTTACATGGTCAAGGGTATATAGTATTTGATGCTTTGATTGCTCATAGTTACTTTTGTTAACATGTATTCTTTTTCTCTTTAATTTAGAAAATGATTTTTTTCAATACGATTAAAAATATATTCTGATGATTTTTAATGTATTTATAATTTAGGTGTCTCTTATTCTACCAGATTTTACATTTATTAAAGATCACTAAATATATTACCTCTAGATGTTTGTAGTTTCTTACACGACCAAGGTTATATAGTATTTGATGCTTTTATTGCTCATAGTTACTTTTGCTAACATGTATTCTTTTTCTCTTTAATTTAGAAAATGAGTTTTATTTAATATGATTAAAAATATATTCAAACGATTTCTAATGTATTTATATTTTAGGTGTCTCTTATTCTTGTTGGCAAGAGACACTACCAAGAATGTCAGGTGTTGTCATTGATGGCAACTAAATCTATTCTACACATCCGCATTACATCAATGGATCATACTGGAAGACAGAGTGAAGATTTGTCTAAGTCTAGGTAGTCAGAAACAGAGCATGTGACAAGGTCCAGTAACTTGGTCCTGATCTCTCCAATAGTAAATCACAGTGTGTTACAGATCTGAGGGAGTGATGAAGATTGTCAGGATTATGTAAATCCATAAATTTGCCTCTAGTGATGAAGGAATCAAAAGTTATAAGCATTTGAGTATCGGGTTCTAGTTAGTCATTAAAGTTAGAAGAACAGGCCAACCTAGTATTTGATCTTGGTCTGGATGAAGAAAAGTTGTTGGTTAAGCAATTTGTGATAATCAGTGTTATTGGCCAACATGATTGATGATTTGAGAACACAAATTTTTGGTCCGCATTGTTGTTTGTGCATGGATTCAACCGATAGAGAAGAGTTCTTAATAAATGTTCTAAGCTTTCTTGAAGACAACTACAGTTGATTGAATTTCTTGATGTGGATATATATAGCCAATGGATTCTAATGTTTTGATTGTGTGTGTGTGTGGTGTGATGATGGAGTAAGCTGGAAAAGATAGAAAGAAGTACGAAGGTGAAGACCTAAAAAATAGGATTATGGCTGAAGAATGAAACAGGGCAAAGTAAGGATGATGTGTGTAAGATTAGTATTTTGTGCTTAATCATAACTAAAATTTTGCATTGGTAGATGCCATTCATTAGTTCAAACATTCTGTAATCTTCTTGTAATCATTTTCTATAGGTAGTGAGCCTCTTTGAGTAGTGAGCTTTGGGTAGTGAGCCTGAAGGCATGTGCCTTCCCCACTTGTAATACTTTTAACATAGTATAATTTTTTGTGGGTTAACCCCCACCGTGGTTTTTTCCTTAACTGAGTTTCCACGTAAAAACCCTGGTGTTATGTGTGTTGATTATGTTTCTGATCATGTGTTGTTGATTTGTGTTTTCATGGTTATATTATTAATCTGATAACAAGTGGTAAAGAAGATTAACTACAACATATGTTAAAGTGTTGAGACAACTAATTCACCCCCCCTCTCAGTTGTCTGCCCTAATTTCAACAATTGGTATCAGAGCCAAGTTCCTTGAAAGAAGCCTAACAGCTTGAGGAAGATTCGGGAAAGAGTTTTAATGGGTTCACTCAAGTATTCTAATGGCATTAATGAACAACTACAACTTGCCTTAGAAGATCTTGATCAGTCCAGAGTAGAAGTCAAAGTACTACAAGAGAACTTCAAAGATGCTGAGGATTTCATCCAAACCTTAAAAGGGCAACTGAGCAAATCTAATGAAAAGAGGAAGGAGTTACTTCAACAGATAGCAAATTAGCGAGAAGACAATGATATTGACGAAGCTTTGAAAGAAAAGGGAAAAGAATGTGAGAAGCTGGCAAAAGAAGTTGTTGTCATAAAACATGAAATGAAATCTAGAGTGATGAGGCTAACCAAGGAAATTGAGGAAAGGAAGAAGATTGAAGAAAACCTAAATCAATCTCTAAAAGAAAGAATAGAAGAATGCAGTAGACTGGATAGAATCATTGGCCATCTAGAATTTGACCTACAAGAAACTAGGTATAATGAGGAACAACTTGAAAGGCAAATTGTCATTCTACAACAAGACCTAGAAGCTACAAATGAATACAAAGAGAAGTTCAAAATTAGTTCAGCTAAACTTGAGTCATTGCTTCAAGGTCAAAAGAGGTAAATGATAAGCACATGGTCTGAGATATGAGAAAGGTGTCAAGCTCTGGATCTAGTCAAAGAAATTATGAACAAAGAAATTAGAGAAATAGACCTAGAAGACCTTTGGTTAGACAATGTAATCCTCAAAGATATCCATCCTTCAATGGAAATTGTTTTAGTTGCAATAAATTTGGTCATAAAGCTACTCAGTGTAGAAGTAGATTGATTCAAAATAGTCCATCCTTTTCCAATAAATGCTTCAACAGTAAAAGGTATGGTCATAAATCAAATGAATGCAAAAGTATGGTAATGAACAACTCTAAAAAAAGAAGAATTATCAATTCTTTCAATGGCAAATGTTTTGCATTCAATAGATTTGGACACATGGCTAATCAATGTAGATCAAAAGGAAATCAAGTAAATGAGCAAAGAAATGTTGTGTGCTTTAACTACAACAAATTTGATCATATTGCAAGATTCTACAGAAGCAAGAATGATAATAGAAAAAGTCAGGTAAACAAAAGCCAGAATATGCAAAGACTGGATAAGGGAAAGGGCAAAGTAAATGTGAATGAAATCCAAAATGAACTGAACAAGACTTGGGTGAAGAAAGGTGTAATGAATAATGGTGATGGGTCTCACTAGAATCTGGTGTTGGAAATTCCTATAGGAATTGAAATAGGAGCTCTGGCTTAGGGGAGCTGCATCAAAAATCTAATTCCCCCAGCCAGGAAATGTGGTATAAATCTAGAATGATGAATGAAGGAAAAGAAACCTGTTGTAGATCTTTTGGAGCAATTTCCAGAAGAAAAGAAGCTGATGTGATTGATTGCAGAGCAATTGAAGGTTCACTGTACTCAAAAACAGTGTAATTGGATGTATTAGGGAAGAGCATTTATTACAATAATGAATTAAGTTTTGCAGAGGATAAAAATTCATTCATTCAAGCATTTGAATCACTTTTCATTCAAAGAGAACAAAGAGAAGAGTATTTGAGCTGAAATTCTAGAGATTTGAAGTGTGAAGAATGAATTCGACAGCTAACCCTAATTCTGTGAAGAAAAAGGTGTTTTTCTGCAAAACTATGAATTTGTGATCTTTTGCAATGGCTACTCCTCTTTTTGTGAATATCACTGAGAAATGATGCAGAGGCATCCACACTAAAACCTTGACATACAGCATGTATGTCTACAACCCATCATCATCATCATATTTTCTGTTAACATTGTCAGCATCATCATATTTTCTCTTGCCGACCGATATCCTCCTGCAGATAAGCCTTCGACCTTTCATCTGTCAGCAGCATCATCATATCCGGCTATCGGCAGCTTCATCATATTCGGCAAGCGCAATTATCCTCCTGACGATCACTGTTCATCTTACCGCCAACCTCTATCTGTAGCATCATGATGTTCGACATCATCTTCATCAGCAGGATATAAAATATCTGGTTCCTCCCATATATCCTAATGACGATACTCTCATGCACCTTTCCTTTAGACGCTTACGTCACCCTGATCTTCAACCTACTTAAACAAGCAGCATCAGGATATGACTTATCCGGTCATATTGAAACATCCTGATGATGATACTCAACTTTATACTGATGACGAATATTCTGCCGAATATCCTCCTCCTGATCCACTTAACTTCTCAATGCCTTATGCCGATACCAAAACACTTATGGTCAGCAGGATAAACCTTTATCGGGTGATATTTCGGAATGTCCTGATGACGATTATCCTGATGATGATGAAGTCATATGCAGCTCCTTCAATATCCTGTTGTCAGCCAAACTTAACATTATCAGACCGCGATGATTTTATCAACCCGATCGACTAACTTATGCCGATATACTCTTCCTCGGCAACACCTTGTGATGATCACCCCAAAATGCATTCACCTTATGCAAACAACTATATCATGCTCACCTCCATCTACTCGGATGACGCCCGAAGTAACTGCAGGATATACACAGAAATATCCTGATGATGCCATTGTGACGAATTTCTAACCTTAGCGAATTTTGATCCGCCGAACCTCCTGAGGTGACCCGATCTGCTTCCTGGACAACTTTCCAAACTCGAACTACCAACATGACCTAGCACATGCCCATGCTAGGGTTCTCAGCACATCTCGACTGCAATCCTGCAAACATACATGTGAACAAATAGAAAATGCAAACTAAATCCTAAACTATTGTACATAGCCATTCCACCGATTCGACGAATCAACCGGTGGAATGGATCAGCGAATCCATGCAACCACCAGAACAACAACTCGATTACACAATGGAATTCAAAACAGAGAATGGACACAAACAGGATCTCTTTATTGATTTCAAAAGATGCAAATACAATATTCTGTCTCTCTCTCTGTCTCACTCTGTGCAACCTAGCTCCTCAATATATCTAAAACCAACCGATCCTAATGCATAAATAGGAATTCTTGCGAGTACTACCAACTCAACTCCAAGCGGCTGGGAGCTTCCAAGCGGCTAGGAAATCTCTCCAGGCGGCTGGGAGATCCAACCGGACATACAGTATAATAGCTGTCCAAACAAACTATCTAAAAATAGTAAAGTATGGTCAACATGACCTTATTACACGCATTGGTCTTATAAGACCTTCTTGGAAACATTAACCAGACCTATAACAAACTAACTGCCTCATGGAGGCTAGCTGTCAGGTAGGTGCTCCTGCACCATACTCCCCAACAGAAAAGAACTCATGTCCTATGAGTTAGGTTGTGGAAGTCATCCACCTTTACATTTTGCCTTTGCAGTGTCTTGACCTGTTCCAGCTTTGTCCTCTGCTGGCTCTCGGCTGCTCCAAGACTTCTGAACTGTAACTTGTTTTCTTGCAAGTAAATCCTTAGGCCTGTCAATGTAGGCCCTTCTCTCACATACCTTGTGTTTGTCAGGTTGTCTGACCAGAACCTCTGTCTGAACTGCCTCTTGAACTTCTGTAATGTTTAACTCTGTCTTTCTTTCAACCTTTATAGGACAAACAATAGTCCCAACTATGACAACATCCTTGTCATTCCTCTCAACTGGTTACTGTTTGCAAACCTGTTGCTGAATCTGCTGCTGACCTCTGTCAGTCAAAACTAAAACTATCTTCAAACTGTTGTCCTTAACAACTTCTTTCCCTGCAATGTCCTCAACTGCCTTTATGCCTGCTCCTATAGGCTTCTGCACAAATTCCTTCTTTCCCACTAAAATGATTTTTGCTGCCTTCTGTACTACAGCTGCTTCCTGTAATGGCATCAACATAATAGTTTTCCCATCTTTCTTGATGGTGTAGGTATTAGCATACCCATCATACAGTACCCTCCTATCAAATTGCCATGGCCTACCCAATAGTAGGTGACAACATTCCATGGGCAAAATGTCACACAAAACTCTATCATGATATGCTCCAATCTGAAAATCAACATATGCCTGTTCATAGACAAAAAGTGATTGACTATCACTCACCCAAGATGCCTTGTAAGGGTGTTGGTGTGGAATCCTTTCCAAATTTAGTTTATCCACCATTTCCTGAGATACCATGTTATCTGTTGAACCAGTATCAATGACAAAGTTACATACTTTACCTTTGCTCTTGCATGTGGTCTTGAAAAGAGCTCTTCTTTGCATCATATCCTTTGATGTCTGCAAACTAGTTCTCCTTAGCATCAATGCTTCTCCCTCCTCAGGATATCCATAATTGTCAGGAACTCTATCTTGATAAGTGTTTAAACTTTGTACACATTCCTCTACTTTCTCTTCTTGCACAAGTTGTACTCTCTTGTCATTCGTTCTATCATTTCTGGATGATGAACCTTTGCTTTTTGGACATTTGAAAAATGGATGACCAAACTCACCACAGGTGTAACACTTTCCTAAAAATGTAGTAGAACCTCTACCACTTCCAAATCTGCCTCTATTACCTTTCCATCCACCTCTGAAATCAGACTGTCCCTGTCCTTTACCAGTGTCTTCTTGATCCTCATTGGTTTGCCTTGTTGTAGGGGCTAATCCTCTTCCCCTCATATTGCTACCTCTTCCTCTCATGGACTTATCTTGTCTCCTATTCATCTTTTCTTCAATCCTGATTGCCATTTGGTAACAATCCTCCACACTGTTAGGGTTAGCTAAAACTAACTCATCCTGTATGTTCAATCTCAAACCAGCCAAGTACCTAGCCACCTTTTCTACCTCATTCTCATGATGACCAGATCTCATACTCAACTTATAAAACTCCTCAGTATATGCCTTCACATCCATTTCCTTCTGCCTTAAAAATTGCAGCTTCTTAAACATCTGAATTTCATAATCCTTGGGCAAGAATTTACCTTTGATCCTTGCTACCATTTTATCCCATGAAGTGATCTTTGACCTTCCTTGTTTCCTTCTCTCGGATTGTACATAATCCCACCATACCAAAGCATGACCTCCTAACTTGGTCTTTGCAATCTTTACCTTCTGATCCTCAGCAACATCTTCACATTCAAAGTGATTATCAAGTGCAGCAATCCAATCCAGTAACTCATCTTCATTCAAACTTCCATTATACTTGGAAACATCAACCTTTACCTTAGGTTTATCACTCTGCACTGCCTTTAACAGTTTTGCAAATCTCTGGTCCTCAGCATCCAGATCTTCAGCTACCTCTTCATACTCTTCAACAGCATCTTCATCTTCTTCTGATTCACTGTCGTCCACTTCCCTCCTTTTGTTCTTCTCCAAGGCTGCAAGCCTAGCTTGAAGTGCTTCAGCAAGCTCCTTCATCTTCCTCATCTCTCTGGCATGTTTTTCCTTCATCTCCTGCAATTCCCTTGCAGTACCATTACCTTTCGGAGGCATTTTGTCAACCTCTCACTCCTCTACCTCTGTCTTTTCAGTGACAGAATCAACACACAACAGCCCAAACCTTTTGCTGAGCTCTGATACCACTATGATGCAGAGGCATCCACACTAAAACCTTGACATACAGCATGTATGTCTACAACCCATCATCATCATCATATTTTCTGTTAACATTGTCAGCATCATCATATTTTCTCTTGCCGACCGATATCCTCCTGCAGACAAACCTTCGACCTTTCATCTGTCAGCAGCATCATCATATCTGGCTATCGGCAGCTTCATCATATTCGGCAAGCGCAATCATCCTCCTGACGATCACTGTTCATCTTACCGCCAACCTCTATCTGCAGCATCATGATGTTCGACATCATCTTCATCAGCAGGATATAAAATATCCGGTTCCTCCCATATATCCTGATGATGATACTCTCATGCACCTTTCCTTTAGACGCTTACGTCACCCTGATCTCCAACCTACTTAAACAAGCAGCATCAGGATATGACTTATCCGGTCATATTGAAACATCCTGATGATGATACTCAACTTTATACTGATGACGAATATTCTGCCGAATATCCTCCTCCCAATCCACTTAACTTCTCAATGCCTTATGCCGATACCAAAACACTTATGGTTAGTAGGATAAACCTTTATCGGGTGATATTTCAGAATGTCCTGATGACGATTATCCTGATGACGATGATGTCATATGCAGTTCCTTCAATATCTTGCTGTCGGCCAAACTTAACATTATCGGCCCGCGATGATTTTATCAACCCGATTGACTAACTTATGCCGATATACTCTTCCTCGGCAACACCTTGTGATGATCACCCCGAAATGCATTCACCTTATGCAAACAACTGTATCATGCTCACCTCTATCTACTTGGATGACGCCCAAAGTAACTGTAGGATATACACAGAAATATCTTGATGATGTCGTTGTGACGAATTTCTAACCTTAGCGAATTTCGATCCGCCGAACCTCCTGAGGTGACCCGATCTGCTTCCTGGACAACTTTCCAGACTCGAACTACCAGCACGACCTAGCACATGCCCATGCTAGGGTTCTCAGCACATCTCGACTGCGATCCTGCAAACATACATGTGAACAAATAGAAAATGCAAACTAAATCCTAAACTATTGTACATAGCCATTCCATCGATTTGACGAATCAACCGGTGGAATGGATCAGCGAATCCATGCAACCACCAGAACAGCAACTCGATTACACAATGGAATTCAAAACAGAGAATGGACACAAACAGGATCTCTTTATTGATTTCAAAAGATGCAAATACAATATTCTGTCTCTCTCTCTGTCTCACTCTATGCAACCTAGCTCCTCAATATATCTAAAACCAACCGATCCTAATGCATAAATAGGAATTCTCGCGAGTACTACCAACTCGACTCCAAGCGGCTGGGAGCTTCCACGCGGCTAGGAAATCTCTCCAGGCGGCTGGGAGATCCAACCGGACATACAGTATAACAACTGTCCAAACAAACTATCTAAAAATAGTAAAGTATGGTCAACATGACCTTATTACACGCATTGGTCTTATAAGACCTTCTTGAAAACATTAACCAGACCTATAACAAACTAACTGCCTCATGGAGCCCAGCTGTCAGGTAGGTGCTCCTGCACCAAGAAATCTAGGCCAAAATTCAAGAAACATCCTTTCAAGTCCATCGAAGTCAACCCATTAGGAGCATTTTCTGGTGTCCCACACAAAGTGCTGCATGTAGAGGATATTAGGGCATACATCCACAGTAGCATAGATGAATTCAGGAACCTAAAATTGCTAGATTTGTTTGAGAACTCCCTAAGGGATGGTAAGTATGATTTGAAACTAGAATACAAAGCCCTAGAAAGATAACATTTTCTATAGGTCATTGAATTTTTGACATTTGATGAGGATGAGTGGGTTTGATATGTCTTGAACTGAATGCATGATGAGTTTATGTGGCTATTGAAACCATTCAAGATTAAAAAGGATGATATTAGGGTTGTAACTAGGTTAAATTCAACCTTTGGTTTATCCATGCTAAAATCTGTAAAGAACTAGACTGTAATTGATGCAACTGGTGCCAAATTTGACAAAAGGGTAATGACTATCAATGATATTATTGATCCAAATGTTAAGTTTGCTTCAATGGTAATTGGTTACAAAATTTATCACTCTAGCAGGGAGAACTCTATTTTCAGAATGACCATATATGTTGCATACCAAATGTTAAAGGAAAATGTAGATTATGACTTATGTGAGTTATTGCAGAACCAACTAATTGAGAACTTGAACAAAATCAAGAAAGACAAGGCAAACACCTTTAAATATGGTACTTTAGTTCTATGTTTATTTTTCTACTTCATGAATGAGGTGCCTGGAATAAAGGGTGTGCACTGGACTAATGACAAGCCAGCTACTATTCAGATAAGAAATCATGTACACAGCATTGGTGACTCTAATGCATAGAACACTTCAATTTGGGGATACTTCAAGAATTTTTAGAGTATGATGCATTCTAGGGAAAGAATCCCTAAATTGGTTGTTGAGAAATACAAGAATGAAATATGTTTCATGGTAGATACTGGTCAATCCTTAATGGAAGCAGTTGAACCAAGAAAAGTGTGGATCATGCCCATGTGGTATGATGTTGATGAGAAGATACTAGAAATGTATCATCAACATCTTTTAAACAACCCAAAAGACACAAAGCTTGAATGATTTGGTACATTTGAGGAACTTGATGTAAAACTACATGTTGAGCTCAGGAAACGTAAGACTCAGAGAAAGGTCTAGAGGCAAGTTGAAATGTATGCTGAAAGCATTGCAATAACCAAGGAAACCATGAGAAATGTCAGGGAGAGAGCAAAGCAAGTTGAAGAAGACAAGGCAGATAATGTACAAGCTAATGCTCTGGAAGTCTCCTCTAGACAACAAAGAAAAACAAGAAGTTTTGATGCTTCTTCCAGACACACTAAGACTAATACCTCAAAGAAACCAGAAAACAAAGCATCCAGTAATGAAAGAAAGAGGAAGAAAACAAAAGCCTCCAGAATGTATGAGAGTGCAAGAGATGATGAGGAAATACAGTTAGATGAGGCAGTGAAGGAAATAAAAAGGAAAGCATCAAAGGATATGAGAATAACTTCCCACCCAACTAACTACCTAACAATTAAGTTATTATATATAAACCTTACTTTCTATGACTTTCCAGGTGATTCATTGCCAAATTCTTAATCACTTTATTTGGATTTTAACCCTCACCATTGAACAAAAGTCTTAACTAAATGTCACTAGAGGATGTGAGTGCAAAAATTCTATTGTTTTATATTTTCCATCAATACCAAATGAATATTGAGCTTTGTAACAATAGAGTAAAACAATAGCATATGACAAAAATTTTAGGAGGTTTAATAGGCATGATAGGAATTCCATGGGTGGAAAGAGCGGTAAATGAACCTATAGTATAGAATGTAAGGAGAAACAAGGAATAATTCACTATCCAAAAAATGATAGCCCATCTTCAAGAAAAAACAAAAGGACACAAAACTTTTTATGATTCATCTTCCCAACAAATGTTTGGATGGAGAAAAAATGATGTTGAAAGGGATAGAGAAAGACACTGGTGGCATCAAAAGGGCCAACAAAAGGGATGAAGAAACATGTGGTATTCAAATGGCCCAGTTTTGCCACAAACAAAATTATTTTATTTGGCAAGTTCCAAAAGGGCCAACAAAAGGGACGAAGTAATAGGTGGTATTCAAATGACTAGTTTTTCCAGAAATAAAATTATTTCTTTTGGCAAGATCCAAAAGTTACATCAAAAGGAGCAAAATTGGTGAAGCAACAGGTGGTATTCAAATGGCCCACTTTTACCACAAACAAAATTATTTTGTCTAGCAAGCTCCAAAAGGGGATCTTACATCTCTCAAAACAAAAGAGGAGATAGGAGAGGACTAGACATGAAAGAATACTTAGCGAAAACTATCCAAGGTCACTCAAGAAAGACCCAACATGGAGATCATAGAGGACATTGTGAATATGGAAGAAAACCTAAAATGAACCATGAGATAAGGGAGAAAATTCCTAGTGAAAGGCAAACTAACCAGCATAATGCAACAAAGAAGCCATCTCTAGTAGAAAAAGTATTAGATTCATTGTTTGTGCAATTGACAGAGGAACTAAAAGTGTGGGGCTTGATAGGCACATTAGAGGAATTCCATATTTCTTGGCCTTAAATTAGAATCATTACTAGGTAAATACTTAGGCATCCCCTATTTATAGGAGCACACAAAAAGGAAATATGGCAACATATTATAGCTTCAATAAAAAACAAGATATCTTCATAGAAAGGCAAGTGGTTAACATTAGCGAGAAAAAATACAATGGTAAAGGTCACTCTCTTAGCTATCCCAACATATATGATGTCTATCATTAAAATTCCAAAAGGAGTCATTTCAGAGGTAGAAAAACATATCAGAAGATTTCTCAGGAAAGGAAATTAAGATAAGAAGAGGATACATCTTATTTCATGGGATAAAATATGTAAACCAAAAGTATATGGTGGGGTAGGCATCCATGATCTCACTAAAGATAACCTAGCCTTATAAGAAAAACTAGCATGGAATATGTATTCCAAACCAAATGTAAAATGGGTTTACATTTTGCAAATTAAATACTTGGATACTCTAGACAGAGACATAATTTTTACCATGACCAACCTACCAAAAGGATTCCTGATGTGGAGATTTATCTCCAAGGTATAGAAGTGGTAACTCCACAACTATCTCGAGTAGTTCACAATGGGGAAAAAACACTCTTTTGGAAGGACTCACGGAATGGATTTCAAGACTTATCTCATTGTTCAAGTTTGAATGAAGCAAGAATTTTCCTTAAACAAGCTTATGGCTCCACTATTAATAGGTATTAGGAAACCACTCATGACTGCATTGGGAAACATAAGAGCTTTGAAAATTCTAACTTTCCTAAAAACTAAAAGGAAATTTTAGTAGAAATTCCATCTCAAAGAACCATCTATGCTTCTCAAAATGAAGATGAAATTACTTGGATGGGCTCCAAAACTAGATTTTATACTATTAATCAAGGTTACAAATTTCTCTCAAATCCAAATGCTAGGTCCTAGCCTTTCAATCTTTGCTAAAGCGAGGCATGTCTTCCAAAAGTAAGAATGTTTGCATGGATGACATTACATAACAAAATTCTCATAGGAAGCAGACTCCATAAAATGGGCATATCCACCTCTTTTATATGTGTTTTATGCGAAGAAGTGGAAGAAGATACAAATCATCTACTTTTACATTATCCCTCTAGTAGTTATTGTTGGTGATGGCTTTGAAGTAAATTGGGTTGGTATCATTCATTTCCTCACTCCTTACTACAACACCTCTCCAGCTAGCCTTTGCTTGATAAGGAATCTACATTTGCATGTCTTTGGGATTTGAATCCTTCCATAATTATATGAAACATATGGTTAGAACATAATTATAGGACCTTTAGGGAATCATTCCTCTTGATAACCACGGTTGTCAAGAAATCAAAATTTGATTTTACAAATGGTTGTGGCCATGGTCAACAAGACAACTAGCTTGGGAGATTAGCTTACCAAATGGTATAAGGAAGTTTTGCAGCATTGGTCATTAATGGTTCAACAAAATTAGAGGCTTCCTTAATTGATGTAACTAAAATATGATGGTCCCCCTTCTCTTTCCTTTCTTTAGGATGAACTTTGATGGAGCTTCCAGGCATAATCTAGGTTGTCTGTCCTAGAAATCTAGCTTGTGAATCCTTCACTAGGTTAGTTTCAACATTCCAACCCACAACCATTTCATCCATAAATTTTCTAGTAACTACCTTGCAAATAAATCAACCTAGAAATAAAAGCAAAATTGAAGAAAATAAGACACTAAAATGAGGCAAAATGCAAATTGAATTCAACCAAAATGATTGGAAACAACATACCAAATTGGGCAAAAAATCTATATAGTGTTGTGAAACCCATCATATATAGACAATGAATGAGGTAATTGTTTTACTTTTGATAATGTAGGCACAAAGTAATTGTAACCACCATGTTGACACAAGATTTCATTTCCAAGAATGACAAATATCTAGTGTGGATTCTCATACGCTCCTAAATAGCATATACTTCCAAAACACAAAAATACAAAGATTGTTGGGATAAGGTGCCATTAACCTTGTCAATCCCAATATTGTATTTTCCCATGTATTATTTTTAATTTGTAATTACTCATAAGGGATGTATAATTTTCACTACCATTAGTAAAAATTAATTACCAAGGGTAGTAATTATAGAGTTACTACATTGGTGAGTTCCGGAGTTACCGATGGTAGTTATGGAGCAACATTTACGATTGGTAATTGTAAAACTCTTGAGTAAATGAGGGTAGACATTTCCCTTGGAGAATCTACTATCTTTGGCATGTATGACAACTTGTTATAATGTGGTGTAAGTGGATTTATGGCATCTGCAAGTTGTCATAAGATTCCATGCATGTATGACACATATGACACCCATTATTAGTTGTGGTTGCTATTATTAGTCCTAGGTGCCCATATTAGGAAGATTTATTGTTGGTGGTATCTATGATAGTTATGACACATCATAAGATGCTTTTACATGCTATTCTTGGACTTGGTCACCCCACCTTGCATGGGTAAGTATTTGCCACTTGATGGTTGCATGTATGATGACATTTAATGCTTGCATGTGGGGTAATTGGAGGAGAGAGATAGTGGACGCCTAGAATGGAGGGAAAATACTTCTATAAGTACAATTCCATGTATGAGTTACACATCTTAGTTTTATAGGTATAGAGGTGCTGCGGAATTGAAGAGTGAAGGGGAGATCGGAAGTGGATGTATTGTAATCTTGTTTTGAAGATAATACAACTTGGGCCTCTAGTGGAGTTTTTTCCCACAAGGGTTTCTCCACATAAACACTGTGTTATGTGTTTGATCTTCTATTCCTTTTGTTACCTTGTGTTGTAAGATATTGCATTCTTATGTTGTTGATTTGTGCCTCTGTGTTGCTGCTATCTTTTGGTGATGTTATTATTGTTATAAGTTCATCTAAGGTGGTTTTATCAAGCATGTTAGATTGGCTAATTTTAACATCATAAAGAAGTTGAATCTCTTCATGGTATTTCAAGGATTAAGCAAAGTTATTTTTAGATTTGCATACAATTTGTCAATTTTCTATTTTATAGCAGTCAAAGCCTTGTATCTCACCAATTGGTATCATATCTTGGTGATTTGCCGATTAACAATTGGATTAGAGATTATTTGTTTATTCAACTAAATGGTATCAGAGCTTAAGGTTGTTCCATGGCTTACATGTGCTCGTATGTGTTTGCATGTTCTTGCATGTGAGTTGCATGTACTTGTATGTTTCTTGCATGTAGTTGTATGTGCTTGCATGTGAGTTGCATGTACTTGCATGGGCTTGCATGTTGCTTGTGTGTGATGGATTCATGGTAATTTGGTTCTGCGTATTCCTCCTTTTTTGAATTTAGCTTGTAAAGCTTGTGAATTTGTTGGAAGGAATTGTAGAGTTGGAGGTTTTTTGGGCTGCAGTGGATGTTCTGTATGTTGGCATTGTTTTACAGATCTATGAGATTGGAAGCCATGGTATCTAACTTTTGGATGGATATTGTCAGTGAGATCTACGGTGGCCTCTTGAGGCTCAGGGTTATGGATCTTCATGGAGTTGGTCATGTGTTTGTTCCTTATAGGATGGTGATCTAGAGCTCTAGTTTAGCAATATGTGAATATCCTCTTACATGGTGGTTATATTCCTTTACCTTATGGTCATGTGAAGTGAATAGGTTTTCATGTTGGGTGGTTGATTTTGGTGCCTTGGTTGCATGGAAGAACAATTATTTTTTGGATTATGGAATGGAGTGCTTATGTTGGATTCATGGTTTTAGCCCTTGGTTACATTAAAGCACTGGATGATTTTCCACTAGTTGCATGTGGGTTGTGGAGTTGGTATTTTAGTGATATGGAAATTCCTAGACAACCTGGTTCCTCCTTTTTCATATTCATGTTATTTTGGATATGTAGGTTTTATAGTTTTCCTATTACAAAAAGTTGTGGATTCGTAGATATGTGATATTTCATTGTTTCAGTTGACATATATGGTGTAAATATCTGGATGTTTAAGTGATTTCAGACTTACAGAGAGATGGTTTAAATGTTAACTAAAATTTGTGGTTTGTAGATCTATGGAAAGATTGTATTCAGAGTCTTAGAGCATTATGGATGGAAACAATTATAGATTTGTAGGGCTACCTAATGGGTTCTTATGATCTATGGTTACTCTTATGTGGATTTGTTTGGTAAATTAGGTCTATCATTGATCCTAGTGTTTGAGTCTTGGAAATCTACATGTTATTCCTGGTTATCTTTGTTCTACATGTTACTAATGTGGGATTGAATCTAATTTTTTAAAGTTATTTTAGATTGGAGCATTAACCATGTTTTTCTCCTTTGAGATGTTGCATGAGTGCAGATCTTGTAAAATATCCAATGAGGATTCTATTTGGTTGGCCTCTTCTTGGTCACCTTGTTTACATTGGTATGTTTATTCCAGTGAGATAGAAGGATGGTTTAGAGTACCCGATATAGTTGTTCATTATAATCTGTAGTAGTAAATTATGATGCATGAGAAGCTCTATTCACTTTTAGTGGAGTTTTTGGTAATGATGTTGGTCATGATACCATGCATAGCTCAATATCACTTCTAGTGGGAGTTTTGTACAGTTACATATTATGTTCTATCTTCTTTTTTTTCAAGATTTTGGTTCTAAGTTGATGTTGTTGCAGTGTGTAGTGAGCCATGGATAATCTTTGGTTAGAAGATGGATGATCTTTTGCAATAGTTGTTGGTGTCATAAGGAGCTCTTGGATTCTACCCTTAGGTTGCAGTGAGGGTTTATTTACATCTTTGGTTCTATTGATAGATGATGCTTAATCTTCTTGGTTTGGAGATTATGGTTTACTCAACCTTTTGGGAGTTGTATCATTTACAATGGATTCTTTGATTGTGTTAAGGCCATGGATGATCTTTATTTAGGAGATGGTTATCATGATGTCATGGATAGCTTGGTTACATGTTTCAGTGGGAGATTTTGATAGTAATGGTTTGATATCTTGTTGCCATGTATAGCTTGGTATCACATTTCAGTGGGAGCTTTGGCAAGATATGGTTATCTTCATGTGATTTGAAGAGGTTTTAACATCTTGTTTCATGGAGGACTCTTAGAGTCTTTAGTAAAGGTGTTATTGATGAAGGGGCTAAATCACAAAACACACAACAAAAAAAATTGAAAACATAAAATAGAACTTTCTTTTATTGATTTGGACAACTTATTACATTACAGAAGCTCAATTACAATATGAGGAATCAATCCTCCATAGGCTGCAACACACTACTGCTACCCCCACCAGGCTCTGGAATCTTCTACCTTCTATAACCCCCAAACCAGCTAGGGTTTCTATTTTTCTACCTATTCTTGACTCCACACTTGCCCCCTTAACTCTACTACTGCTCAGGGTTCCCAACAATGGTTATTAATAGCCTTTTTTGGAAGCCAACAACCTAATTTTGAAATTTGCATCTCCCTCCAAAAATAGGTAAACTTCCAGGAGCCATAACTTTTGATCCGGGTGTCCGATTGACGAACCATTTTATGCGTCAGAAAGCTCACAAAGTGCTCTATGTGCTAAGCACCCACTCTACCAGTTCTAGCTTTTTTCAGGCCTGTATGTGGCCATTTAGTGCCTCAAACCTGAGTTTGAATAATTTTCAGGCTTTTTTAGGAAATGAAAACTTTAATATCTTTTAGCTTGCAAATGATCTTTGTGTGATTCCTTTGCCAAAGGTCTTATATTTCCAATATGTAACCTCCTGTAAATTTTGACTTCAATCCGTGTCCAAATGTAAACTTTCTAAAAATAGCAGGTTACTATTTTTAGTAGTTTGGAAAAACTGAAAGTTATACATCATTATTCAAGCAATTATGGAACCAAAACCACAAATTTTGAAAAGAAATGGAAAGAACATCAACAATTTTGAAACACATCTTTTTTGGGGTGATGCAAGATTTCCCTTACACCACTGGATGCTCCTGCATCAGACACCCAGGGTAATTTGAGAAGTGACCTTGTCACGTCTTAGGTGTTTGTGTGAGGAAAACCCAAACAGTCAACCTCTGCCTTAGACAACCAAGAAGAATCTTCAATAGGTCTTCCTTTCCATTTCACCAGATATTCTTCATATTGCATGTTCTAAGTACTTCTTCCAACATGGCTATCCAAGATCTCTTCTATCTCCTCCATTGAAGTAGATGCCGGAATACTCCACTATTCTTCTGTTGTTCCATCCTCTATGCCACCCTCATGATAATCTGTTAAATCAGCAATGTTAAACACATGGGAAATATTAATCCCACTCAGCAGCTCTACCTCATATGCATTTCCTGAATCATGCTTCTTCAAGATTCTACATGGTCTAAATTTCTTCATTTTCAACTTATTGTATGTTCCAATTGGGAACCTTTATTTTCTCAAGTGAACCATGACTTCATCACCTACTTGGTACTCCTTATACCTCCTCTTCTGATCTCCCTTACCCTTGTACTGAATATTCATCTTATTAATGTGCTTTCTCACCACTTCATGCAAATTCTTCAGATGTTCTGCAAAGTCTTCAGCTTCGGCACTTGTCTTTCCTCCTTTGTCCAACTTTCTTAACTCTGAAGCATTTCTTGGACTATTCCCATATACAATTTGAAATGGGGATTTACCAGTACTCCTATTGACAAAATTGTTGTAAGCAAAATCTGCCTATGGTAAAATCAACTTCCATCACTTGGGCTTATCTCCTACTAAGCATCGTAATAGGTTACCCAAACACCTATTCACCACTTCGGTCTGTCCATCAATCTGTGGATGGTGTGTAGAACTAAACTTCAAATCTGTCTTCAACTTCTTCCATAATGTCCTCCAAAAATAACCAACAAACTTGGTATCTCAATCTAAAACTATGCTCTTTGGTAGACCGTGTAATCTCACTACCTCTCTGAAAAATAATTTAGCAATATGAACAGGATCATTAGTCTTCTTGCAAGGGATGAAATGACCCATCTTTGAGAATCTATCCACCACCACAAAAATGGAATCATGTCCTCTTTGTGTCCTTGGTAAACCAAGAACAAAATCCATGCTGATATCATCCCATGGCTTCTCTGGTACAGGTAGTGGCTGATATAGCCCTATATTCTGACTTGTTCCTTTTGCCATCTGACATACTCTGCAACTCTACACAAATTTCCTCACATCCTGCTGCAACTGTGGACAATAATAATTTTCACCAACAATAGCAATGTTCTTATCTCAACCAAAGTGTCCAGCCAATCCTCCACTATGCTTCTCCTTAATTAGGTTCTCTCTCATGGAACTCCTTGGAATGCACAACTGGCTTTCTCTAAACAATATGCCATCTTGGATTATGAAATCCAACCATTTTGTTCTATCCAATGTAATAGGTTCCAAACAAGCTTTCCAGGCCTCTGTAAAATATAGATCCTTAGGATACAAACTTTTGAGCTCATCGAACCCAACAACCTCTATCTTCATTTTTGTCAACAAATTTTGCCTTCTGCTCAAGTCATTTGCAACTCTGTTGGACTTCCCACTCCTGTGCTTCAAAACAAAAGTATAGCTCTACAAAAACTCAACCCATTTTAAGTGCCTTTCATTCAACTTCCCTTGACTATTAAGATACTGCAAAGCCTGACGATCAGTATATAAAACAAACTCTTTTGGCAACAAATAATGTCTCCATTTCTTCAAAGCCTGAACTATTGCATAAAATTCCTGATCATAAACAAAATACTTTTTCTTGGCATCATTAAAGTTCCCACTAAAATAGGCAATGGGCTTACCTTCTTGGCTTAAAACAGCTCCTATACCACTACCACTAGCATCACAATCTACCTGAAATACTTTATTGAAATCTGGAAGTGCCAAAACAGGTTGTTCTATGACTTTCTACTTCAATGTATCAAAGCTCTTGTCTGCTCCTTTAGTCCATCTAAACTCTTTTCTATCTCCTCTCATTGTCTCAGTTAGGGGTGCACAAATGCTACTAAAATTCCTGATAAACTTTTTGTAAAAACATACCAAACCATAAAAAGATCTTACCTCCGTTGCACTCCTTGGCATAGGCTATTCAATGATAACCCTTACTTTTTTTGGGTCCATCTTAAGACCTTCCTCTGAGACAACAAATCCCAAGTATACCAACTCCTTCTTTGTAAAACTACATTTCTTCAGACTAATCAACAACTTCTCCTCCCTCAGCTTCTCTAGAACTCTTCTGATATGCATCATATGCTCATTCCAAGTCTTACTGAAAATGAAAATATCATCCAAATAGACAATAACAAAAATTTCCAAAAATTCTTTCAGTAACTCGTTCATGAGCCACATGAATGTGCTCGGTGCATTGGTTAGCCCAAATGGCATGACTAACCACTCATACAAACCTTCCTTTGTCTTGAAGGTTGTCTTCCACTCATCTCGTTCTTTGATACAGATTTGGTGATACCCACTCTTTAGATCAATCTTCATGAAGTACTTGGCTCCACTCAAACAATCCATGATATCATCCATTCTTGGCAATGGAAATCTATACTTGATCATTATCGTATTGATGGCTCAAGAGTTTGTACACACCCTCCATTCTCCATCCTTCTTTGGTGCTAGTACTGCAGGTACCGCACATGGACTTAGGCCTTATAAGTCCCTTCCTCAACAACTCTTGAACTTGTCTATTCAACTCTTCATTCTCTATAGGGGTCATTCTGTGGGCTACTTTATTTGGCAAATTGGCTCCTAGTATCAAATCCATTTGATGACTTATTTTTCTTACCGGTGGTAAACCTTCTGGTACATTATCAGAGACAATATCTTGAAATTATTTCAACAGCTCTAAGACTTCAGTTGGTACATCTTCACATTTCTCTTGACTAATCTTAGGAATCAATGCATGGCAATGATGCTCATGTTTCATACCCTCCAAAAAGTTTCTACCATCTACCAAGCAAATTCTGGCAGTAGTACATACCTTTTCTTCCACCTCCTTCAAGGGCTTCTTGTTAGGGAATATGTGTTTGCACGACCATCATGGACAACGCTCCTATCATACTGCCACGATCTCCCCAACAACATATGACATGCATCCATCGGTATGATGTCACACATCACCTTATCATGGTAGTCCCCAATCTTGAACTTCACTAAACACTGCTCATTGACCAAAGCTCTATGGTCCTTTTGCAACCATGCAATCCGATATGGATGCAGATGCTTTCTTCTTGTCAACTTCAACTTGTCAACCATCTCCTCTAAAACAAGATTATCAGTGCTTCCACTATCAATAATAATATCACAACACATACCTTCACATTTGCACCTTGTGTAGAATAAACTCTTCCTTTGATTGGGTTCTTTCTCCTCATTCAACAAGGTTCTTATGACAACTAGGGTTTCTCCCCTTTCAACATCTTCAGAATGCTTAGAATGTGCATCTTCATCTACATGTGCAACTCATGCATTACCTTCAGGTCTTCTATTTGTCCTTCCTTGATGTTGTAGACACTCATATGCTCGATGCCCTTCTTCTCCACATTGGAAATAGGTTCCTCTGAAACCTCCTCTTCTAGGTCCTTGCCCAGGTCTGCCTCTTCCTCTTCCTCTTTGCTCACCATTGTTCTGGTCACGAGGGCGGTAGGTATTATCCCCTCTTTGATTTTGACTAGTGCCTACTTCTTCACTTTTCTTTTGATCTTCATTACGGCCTCCATAGGGTCTTCCACCAGTCCTTCCACCTTGACCTTTTCCCCTTCGCTTGCTATCAAATCTTTTGTTCAGCTTCTCCTTGTTGGGCTCTGCATGGCCTGTCCTAATAGTAATTTTCTAAAACTCTTTTATATACTCCTTAACAGACTTGTTACCTTGCTTCAGTCCTTGCAACTTCTTCAGCAACTCCATCTCATAGTCCATAGGAATGAACTGCTTCTTCATTTACTCCACCATCTGATCCCATCTGGTGATCTTTCCTTTTCCTCTTCTATTCCTCTCTAATTGAACCTCCTTCCACCAAATATTGGCATGGCCCTTCAGCTTTGTTTTTGCAAACTTAACCCGATCTGGATCCTCCACATGTTCATACTCAAAATACTCCTCCATGTCATTGATTCAATCAATAAGATGTTCTGGATTCAAATCTCCAGAATATGTAGAAATTTCTATCCTGGGCCTCTTTCCAATCTTTGAAATGGCCCTCAACAACCTAACTTCTGCAGGATCTCCAGCAGCTTCTTGTTCTTCCTCAGATAGCTCTTCTTCAACTTCATCTTCACTTTCTTCTCTCATCCTCGTCTCAAACCCTCTTCGTAGCTCCTCTTGCAATGCATCGATTTGCCTTTATAGGGCTCTAAAATCCTCTTCCATCAAAGCATTCCTCCTAACACGATTTCTTCATGGAGGCATCTTGGTCTCCACAGCAAACCCATAACCTCAGGTCTTGGTGCAAACTGCCTCATGGTTGGCGATCTATTTACACACTCAGGAAACCTTGCTCTGATACCACTTCATGAAGGGGGGAAATCAAAAAACACACAACAACAGAAATTGAACACAAAAAATAGAACTTTCTTTTATTGATTTGGACAACACACTACCACTACCCCCCACCAAGCTCTGGAATCTTCTACCTTCTATAACCTCCAAATTAGCTAGGGTTTCTGTTTTCCTACCTATTCTTGACTCCACACTTGCCCCCTTAACTCTACTACCATCCAGGGTTCCAAAAAATGGTTATTAATAGCTTTTTTTGGCGGTCAACAACCTAATTTTGAAATTTGCGTCTCCCTCCAAAAATGGGTCAACTTCTGGGAGCCATAACTTTTGATCCAGGTGTCCGATTGATGAACTATTTTATGTGTTGGAAATATCACAGAGTGCTCTACTCACTAAGAACCTGTTCTTCTAGTTGGGCCCATACGGGGCTGTTTAGTGCCTCAAACCTGAGTTTGAATAATTTTCAGGCATTTTTTAGGAAACAAAAACTTTAATATCTTTCATCTTGCAAATGATCTTTGTGTGATTCCTTCGCCAAATGTGTTACATTTCCATTATGTAACCTCCTGTAAATTTTGACTTCAATCTGTGTCCAAATGCAAACTTTCTAAAAATAGCAGGTAACTATTTTTAGCAGTTTGGAAAAACTGAAAGTTCTACATCGTTATTCAAGTGATTATGGAACCAAAACACCAAATTTTGAAAAGAAATGGAAATAACATCAGTAATTTTGAAACACATCTTTTTTTAGGTGATGCAAGATTGCCCTTACACCACTAGATGCTCCTGCATCAGTTATTGTTATTCCTTTGGAGAGGATGCAGTTCTGTTTGGTTTTGAGTATTAATTATTTGCTTGGAGCATCATGATTTTGCAGGTTGCATTTGAAGTTGGCATGGATTGATTGGTGAGTGCTCATGGATACTAGAGAGACTTGGGTTAGGTTGGATATTTCTTATGTTAAGAGATATGTGTTGGAATGGTTACTTGTTATGAAAGTTTTTCAATAGTAAAGACTGAGGAGCCTACACCTCGAAATGGATGTGAGTCCATCATAGACTTGATGAGAAGGTTGTCTTTATTGAAAACTTATATTGCTTGGTGTTGTATGCACAAGACAATCTTGTATCCCACTCTTGCTCTACTTAGCAGGGGAATGATCTAAGAGGTATTGGGCGGCTGATTTTTAGATGCATTCTTTATTTGTATCTTGTTTTCTCTTGTGTATTAGTCTTGAAAGTTGAGTTCTGAGGGCTTGTTGAAGAGTAGATGCATGATTTTATGTATTTCCATTATTCTCCATGTAAAATTGAACTTGGGTTAGTTCTAAGGATTTGTTAGGAGAGGTAGAAAAGATGGTTAGTGGCTTTGGGCATATTCTCTTATGTTGTGGGAATGTTTGACTAAGTTTGATCTACTTTCTATGAGAGGTTTACATCTAGTTCTTTCATGTTTCATTATAAGTTGAATGGTTAGATGTTTATATCCTTTTAGTTTGGGAATGTTGAAGGAGATCTTACTTTACACAATTTGTCACATGTTAGTGTGGTATAAGAACACAATTTAATTTGTAGGTTCTCTCTTTCTTGGTATATTATCTTCTTCTTGAAGGTTGGTTTGTTTATAGAGTCGAGGTTCTGAATGGAGTCCTATGCTGTTGTTTGTACTTCATTATTTTTTGGCAACAGTTTGGTTACTCCTTGATCTCTTTCTTCATTGGTTTGGAGGACTTGGGAGAGTTATTTGGATTGGTAATGAGAGATGTATTTTGCATATCATTGTATGCTTCTTTGACACTATGATAGAGGAGTTAGCCACATCCTCTATGTGAAGTGCTATAGGAGGACTTGTTAATGCTATGATCTTGATTTTAGATTTGACATTACCTGTGTATTGCGAGTTCCAGAAGGTATATGTGTTCTGTATGAGAGGTGCACCTCTCTTGGACTGGTTACACTTTAATGTAGTGAGTTACTTCAGAGGTTTTTTATTGCATGTATATGTGTGTTGTCACCTTGGAGCCTTCTTTTGTATGATGGTGGATATAAAGGGACTTGTTTGTAGATTTTGGGTTGTTGTGTTGATAGCATAAACTTTTACCTATGATAATTTGTTTACCCTGGTTTGAGGTATGGATAGTTTGGATGAGATAGCAACTTGTTGTGGTTGCTATCCCAATTTGGTATGAGTGTGGTAGTAACTCAAAGTCATTTGTTATCATTTGAATTTGTTTCTTGTGTTCATGCATAGATTGGTGCAGGTTTTAGTGATGGTTGATATGTTTCACCTTGGCATGTTCCTTGTCCTATCATGGGTGACATGATGTGAGGATTTCCTATTTGAGATGGTGGTTATCGTGGTTGCTTTTGTAGGTATCTTGTTGGAACACAAAAGCATGTTGAAGAATCAATGATACATGGTTTGCTAAGCGATGTTTATTCCCTTGTTGATTTCCTATGGGTTGATTTCCAATGTATAATGTCAAGTGGGAGAATGTTGGGATAAGGTACCATTAACCTTGTAAATCCCAATATTGTATTATTCCATGTATTATTAGTAATTTGTAATTACCCATAAGGGATCTATAACTTTCACTGGTAGTGGTAAAAATTAATTATCACAGGTAGTTATTATAGAGTTACTACATTGGTAAGTTCCAGAGTTATCAGTGGTAGTTATGGAGCAACATTTATGCTTGGTAATTGTAAAACTCATGAATAAATGAGGGTAGGCATTTCCCTTGGAGAATCTACTATCTTTGGCATGTATGACAACTTGTCATAATGTGGTGTGAGTGGATTTATGGCAACTACAAGTTGTCATAAGATTCCATGCATGTATGATGCATATGACACCTATTATTAGTTGTAGTTGCTATTATTAGTCCCAAGCACGTCCATATTAGAAAGATTTTTTGGTGGTATCTATGACAGTTATGACACATCATAAGATGCTTTGACATGCTATTCTTGGACTTGGGCACCCCACCTTGTGTGGGTAAGTATTTACCACTTCGTGGTTGCATGTATGACGACATTTAATGCTTGCATGTGGGGTAATTGGAGAAGAGAGAAAGTGGACACCTAGAATGGAGGGAAAATACTTCCATAAGTACAATTCCATGTATGAGTTGCATATCTCAGTTTTACAGGTATAGAGGTGTTGCTGGATTGAAGAGTGAAGAGGAGATTGGAAGTGGATGTATTTTAATCTTGTTTTGAAGATAATACAACTTGGGCCTCTCTTCTTGGTGCATTTTTTCCCCCGTAAGGGTTTCTCCACATAAACATTGTGTTATGTGTTTGATCTTCTGTTCCTTTTGCTACCTTGTGTTGTGAGATCTTGCATTCTTATGTTGCTGATTTGTGCCTCTTTGTTGCTGCTATTTTTTGGTGACATTATTATTGTTACAAGTTCATCTAAGGTAGTTTTATCAAGCATGTTAGATTGGCTGATTTTAGCATCATAAAGAAGTTGAATCTCTTCATGTGGTATTTCAAGGATTAAGCAAAGTTATTTTCAGATTTGCATACAATTTTTCAGATTTCTATTTTGTAGTAGTCAAAGCCTTGTATCTCACCAATTGGTATCATATCTTGGTGATTTGATGATTAACAATTGGATTAGAGATTGTTCATTTATTCCAACAAAGATCGTATATTTTATGTTAGATTGCCCCCATCAACTTAATGAAGGATGTCAAAATTAATGATGTTATCCCAATTCCCAATCATCTTGGTCATAGTTTGGAATGGTAGAGAGAGCAACAATTGTTACAATTGCTTGGCCATAAGGTCATTGATTCAAACTAGACATATGCTCAACAGTATAGATACTTGGCTTGGTGTTTAAAGATAACCTTCCCACTATAAGATTACTAACAATTTGTAATGAAGGGGGATGCTTTGGCATAAGTTATTACTTTGTGTTTTTGGAGGGTACATGTATTTTTTCTCAACATGTCATCTCTTTTCAATGAGGTATCATTCTCTTACCACATTTTTTGAAAATAGTGTGTCACCAGCTCATTCATTATTTATTTGGAAAAAAGGACATCATTGCCAATTCTCTTTAGATTGGCTTTGGTCTTTGTTATCTTTTTTGTTGGATATTGTCGACGAAAGATAGAATTCCCAAGATTTGATCCACACTTGTGAATCCTCTTTCAATGGTTCTTCTATCACTTGCACTCATTGTTGCATCCCTAATTGATGTAACCTGTGAGCATCTAATGCAAGCAATATGTTCCCTTTCTTTGATTTCTTCTTCAAAGATTGGATATTTAGCCATGTAACCATAACACCATGAAATGTACTGTCATCAACTATCCAACAATATCATAATTTCCTCGGCTAGACAATCAAGCACTCTAGCTATAGTTACTCTAGAATAATCAATGAGTTGGTTGTTACTTAACCCATCTTCTTTTTCTTGAGACTGCACCTGTTTTTCTCTTGACCTTTTTCTAGCTAGTTCTTGATGGAGAGTATAAAACATAGGTGCATCATATCCATTCTAGAATCTTTATTTGATGGTTGCTCCCTCAATATTTGTAACTGAAAAGATTTACATTTGTGGCAAGGACTCTCTAAGGGGGTATGAACTTTTTGTAGATTTTTACACTATGTCTCACAAACTTGAAAAGTTATGGATGCTTATTTTTAATAACTTTTGACTAACAAATCTATTGTTTTTAAAACTATATAAGCTCTTTCTAGAATTATGTTATACACATATTTGTTCTAAAAGGTATATTGTTTGAATTATTTTCCATCAAGTTAAGATTTATATGAGGGGTTCCATTTTTCTTTATTAATCCTACTCAATAAATAAAAAAGTAATAACTACAAAAACTATGCATATCATAGTGACTATGATTGATATTTTCACCAATGGATTTTTAAAAATACTTACATTTACTAGTATACAAGATGTAAATACATATGTGTATTTTTTTATTGGTCAAAGTAGAAAAAATGATTAGATAAAATTGTTGGGATGAATATCTTATAAATTTGAAATACTAACCAAAGGAGTAAAAACCTTTCTTCTTTTGAATATCTTTCAAGCCCTATTTCAAACATTGATTCATAATGGCCTAGAGATGAAGCTGATATTTTTAAATTCATCATAAGTTTTAGAAAATGAATAATTAATTTAAATTAATATTATTTTGGATATTATGTCCTTAAAATTATAATAGCATACCTATCTTTAGAAAAATCTATCTCCTTCTTGAGGTGCCTATTGAACTACTTATCTTTAGAAAAATCTATATCTAAAATGCACCCAACGATATCCTTCTTAAGAAGACTCTTCACTCATGACCTTGAAAATATATAAAGAAATGTGTATGAACCAAGTGAAATAGAATGGCCATTCATTCTAGAGTCATTACAAATTCCACCTGATTAAATATAGAAGGCAATAATCCTAGATGTGTTAATGGAATCAGTCAAAAAGTCTATGCTAACATTTCAAATTATATTGCAGAACAAGATTCTTCAATCTCTTCATGCATTAAAATTTAGTTGATATTTTGAGAAACCTGTTCATATGGTCGACCTGACGTTGTTTTCTGAAGGAGCCATGCTGTAATAAGGTTGGGCATGTATGATTTGAGCAGAGATAAATTGTAACATGTGGTCAAAGGCTGTTGCCAATAGATTATCACAATATGTTGAGGAAGATCTCAAAATACTCATAATATTTTCAGATTATTAAGTCTAATACCCGCATCAAGACTCAATAATTCCCCATTTGATCTAGTGAAGGACAATTTGGCTGTGCGTTCATATAACTAAAAGATTAGGTAGTGCAGTCCAAGGAACTAGAAACTACAAGAAATGCTCCCCAAAAGTATTGAAATCTCAATTCTATTATATCACTTGTAGAAATTTCCTTGAAACCATAAACATAAAAACCAACTACACTCAAATCTTGTCACAAATTAGATGTAGTGAATGTATGGTCCACAAATCTTGCCTTTTGATAGTCATTGATATCAATAACCTATTCCTAGTAGTTTGCAAACTTGATCTACCAAAACCAACACTATCATTTAGAACTTTGAACTGATATTTTGAACAACATTGGAATAAGATTCTCACCAAAATGGATTTATTGACACATGCCTTGGAGAAGATTAGAGAAACTGTACCAAAATAACTCCATGAATGGCTTACAAAACGGCTCTCCTGCACCACAAGCCAAATGCTTAGAGATCAGTGGGTTTACAGGGACAAGGGAGAGAGTTCTGACCTATTATGAGGAAACCAAGATTTAGGGATCATTTACAACTACCATTTTGGAAAAAAGTTTGGTTTGAAGATGGTTATCAAAATGATGGGACTAGAAGAAAGCTGACTTTTAAGGAAAATTTCACATCTTTCAAAGAACCCCTAAAATCTCAGCATGCTGCTTTCAGCGACTATCAATCCAAAAGAGTATTTGATACTTTCCCAAGCAGAATGCCTATGGGGAGGTCAAGAGGCTTCTCAGGATCCTCACGACCAAGGGCCTTGTCAAGAGGAAAATGGGCCAAATTTTAGAGATTTCACGCGCAAAGCTTAGAGGAGGGGCAGGAACCAAAACAAAAAAAAGGTTTGGATCCCTGTTATCAAGAGTGTAACAAGACGTAATGAGTTTAAGGAGGTTTCTTTAGATTAGGTGCAAACAAAAATTTGAGATAAAGCAGCCATGCTAGCTGAAACGGCTCTAATAGGTAAAGTTTTATCTCCCCATTACTCAGTACAAGATCTAAGTGATTGGTACCAAGAAGCTTGGGAAAAAGTAGATGATTTCTGTGAGCTGGGCAATGGAAACTTTTGTTTTGTCTTTTCAAGAAAGGAAGATAGAAATAAAATCCTTTCAAAGAAAATTTGGAAGTTCAACCAAACAACGATTTGTTGTCAAGAATGGAGACCCAACTTTCATGTGGAAAAGAACAAATACCCATGTTCCCCATATGGGTATAGCTTCCTTACCTTCCATTTGAATATAGAGATGTGGAAATTTTGCAATGTTTAGGCAACTCCATTGAGGTGTGTCAAAAATTTGACATTCCAAAAGAGAACCTAGCCTTCTCGACAGTTAGGCTATGAATCCTAACAGATGGAAAAGAGATACTTCCCAAAAGACTCAAAATGAAATCCACTCAAGGGACATGGCTTCAAGAAATTATTCTTCAAGATGGAGCTGGCTTAGATGACTTTGACAGGGTGAAGGAGTTTATTTCATTAGGCACCACAATGGAAATTCAGGGTCTTGTGAGGCATATCGCTAGCCCAGTTTTAACGACAGAAGGTTTGATTCAGGAGATTGATCAAACTTTCAATGATGATGAAGGATCTAGCTCTCTGAATAACAAAGAGATGGAACTTGAGACTCCTAGCTGTGCATCTGGGGAAATACAGGTGGTTTTGGCAATGCAAATGGATGAAGAAAAGACCCCAACTAGGGACGTTTCTATTGGGACCTGTGAAAAGTTTCATCACCTACTGATAGAAGATGAAAGACACACAAAGAAGCAAAATTAGCAAGAAACACCCCTTCAGGTGGGCGAGATAGAGGTAGCTGGAGATGGTGGTCACTGCTTTTCACCTTTAAGGGAGGAAGAAGATTGGTTGAATTGGGAAGAGGACACTCCTCTGAGGGACATGATTTAAACATAAAAAAAGGTTTTGAAAACATTGTGGAGAAAGATTTTGGAGCTAAGGATTTTTCTAACAAGTTGCTTCAGGATAATGAGACCTTGAGAGTCCTTCTCGATCAGGTAGTTTTGAAGGTGGCAAATAACGTTCTTGAGGAAATAGCTGATGCAGTCCTCCAAGAAGATCCAGGCAAGATGGAAAATATGCACTTAGGCCTCAACAAGACAAGTATGAAAAGCCCCCAGGTCAAGGGTAACCCCCCCTCGACCAGGAAAAGCTCCAAACAGAAAAAGTTGAAAAAGAATACAGACCTTGCAAGGGAGAAGATTCCCCAAGCCCTTCTCAGTTCAAGCAAGATGAGAGTGCAATTCTCTCCTAGGAAGACATGAAGCTACTTTTGTGGAATGTTAGGGGTCTTAACACCCCTAACAAAAGAAAACTCATTAGTTTCCAAATTGATGCGGACAAAATAGATATAATAATGTTACAGGAAACAAAACTGTCTACAGATTTGTGCGAACAATTCTTTAGAAGCTGGAAAGGCTAGTCTTTTGAGCTGGTGGAAGCCCGAGGAGCCTCTGGAGGACTTGAAATAGGTTGGAAAAAACATATCCAACCTCTAGAGGTGATGGAAAAGAATAACAACTTTCTTTTAGGTAAGTTCACCTCGTTTATTTATGGGTTAGATCTTTGGATCCTTAATGTTTATGCTCTGATTGATCTAGTACATAAAAGACATGTTTGGGACAGTTTGTTAGGGTGGCTAGGGATGTTGAAATGGAATATATGTATTTTAGGGGGTGACTTCAATTCCATCGTAGATGAGTCTGATAAATCAGGAGGCATTTCACACCCGACTAGATCTCAGAAGGAGTTTAAGGAGTTCATTAATAAAAATCTTCAGATAGACTGCATACCTAAAAGTGGTAAATTTACATGGTTGAACCGAAGGAAAGGTTTTCTAAATATAGAAGAACAAATGGACAGATTCTTCTTGTCACCAAAATGTTTCAACCTGCCAGTCAGATTTGAGTCAGAGATTCAGCCTCTAATGGGCTTAGATCACTTCTCGATTAGTCTTAAATTTGGAGATAATCATTTTCCTAACAAAAAAAGTTTAGATTTCAATCAATGTGGTTCAGAGATACGACTTTCATTGACAAAATTAAGCTATGGTGGATGCACATCCCCTTTGTGGAAGGATCCCGCATGTTTCAGCTAGTCAGTAAATTAAAGTTGCTTAGACATAAGGTCATGCAATGGAACAACGAACAATTCCATAATATTTTTGCAGAAAAATAAAGAGTACAGAATGATATGAGAGAGCTAACGGATATCATTATCAAGGATGGCATGGATCTTTCCTCCTTCCAAAGAGAGAAACAACTTAAAGTTGAGCTCGAAGAGATTTTGAGAAGAGAAGAAATTTTCTACAGGCAAAGATCGAAACAACTTTGGCTGAAAGAAGGGGACAAAAACACGTCTTTCTTTCATCTAGCAGCAAAAGTGCAGGAGAGCACAAACTATATCAAATCATTCATTTGGGGAATGGACAGACTTGTAACGAGCCGTCAGAAATTCTTTCAGCAACTCAAGTCTACTTTGGTAATCTTCTTGCTAGTTCGAACCCGGAGGTGGACACAGCTCAGGCTATCTGTAATTTTATTCCCAAACTAGTCTTAGAGGAGAACAATAGGGATATGTTGAGAGAATTCTCCTAAGAAGAAGTTAAGGCAGCTATTTTTTCTTTGGCAGGGGAGAAAGCTTCGGGACCAGATGGGTGGATAGGAGTCTTTTTTCAGAAATGCTGGGACACCGTAAGCAAAGATGTTTTTTTGGCAGTGGAAGACTCTAGGAAAAATAAGATTATGCTTAAGGAAATGAAGTCTACTTGCATAATGCTCATCCCAAAATCTACCTCTCCCCAAACTTTTGATGACTTTAGGCTGATCTCGCCTTGTAATTTTATTTACAAAGTCATCTCGAAGGCACTGGCACAGCGCTTATCTTCTTTCCTTCCAGAGTTGATTTTAGATGAACAAGGGGTTTCATTCCAGGCAAAGAGACTCAGGAGGGTGCCATTTTAACCCATGAAATTCTTCATTCTGTTGCTCAGGATAAAAAGTTAGCAATGGTGGTCAAATTAGATATGTCCAAGGCCTACGACAGGGTAGAATGGAACTTTCTGTTGAATATATTGCTGCAATTTGGGTTCTCCAAAGAAGTGGTCAAGTGGATTCTACCTTGTATCTCAGGATATCAAGTCTTAGTTCTCATTAATGGAAAGGAGATGGGAACTTTTGAACCCTCGAGAGGGCTGAGACAAGGGGATCCGTTATCCCCGTATCTCTTCATTATTATGTCTGAGGCATTTACATGGGCAGTAAAGGTAGCTAAGAGAGATTTAGCTTGGAAAGGAATTAAGATTAAAGGGATACAAGATTCTTTCATGCATGCACTATCTGCCAATGACACAATGCTCTTTGGTAATGCCTCCGCTCAAGAAGCCAGAACCATGATGAGAATAATTAACTCTTATTGCCGGGCTTCGGGACAATTGGTAAACTTTAAAAAGTCCATGGTCTTTTTTTAGAATGTGTCGCCTCATCTACAGGATGAGATCTGCAATATCCTAAATTTAAATATTCAGTTTTTACCAGGAAGCTATCTTGGTCTCCCTTTGTTCAATGGCAGATATAGAAATGATTTATGGAGTAAAGTGATTAGAAACTTGAGCTCCAAACTATCCAAATGGAAAGGACACAGACTATCTCTGGCAGGCCAATTAGTGATGATCAAGGCTATGCTTGCAGCCGTGCCTGTCTACATGATGTTGATTTTTCATATCCCAAAAGGCATCATTGCTAAAATTGATGGAGCATGTAGGAAATTTTTGTGGCAAGGAGCCCTTCAAGAAAAGAAAATACATTTGCTAGCTTGGGACAAAGTTTGCAAGCCAGAATACTTAACCTGGAAATTCAAAATCAAGCATTGGGAGCTAAGCTTGCATGGAACATGTATGCAAAGCCCAATTCGCAATGGGTAAAACTCATGAAGGTAAAATATCTTGACTCTATGGATAATAAGAGAATTTTTATAGTGCAGAACCCTCCCAAAGGGTCAACAATATGGAACTTTCTAATCAAAAGTAGAGACATCCTCCAGCCAAATTCAACATGGATAATTCACAATGGTGAAAAAGCGGATTTCTAGCATGATTCCTGGGGGGGCCGGTGTTGGCAGATTGGATTGAGCTTTCAGAAGCTAGAATATTTCTCCAATCTAATTGGTGTGTTAAAGTTAAAGACTACTAGACAGTGTCAAGGGTAGGTGCTTCAGGATCAGTTGCCTGGAAGAGTTTGCAAGGTTGCAATTTTCTAAAGCTCCAAAAAGTGCTCCTCACTCAATTACTAAGGAAGAAGTTGGTCATTGTCTCTAACAAGGTTGATGAAGTGATCTGGACGTGGTCAAAATCAGGTTTTTACTCAGTCAGAGATGGATATAATCACTGCATGCAAAAAGTCTCTTCAGAATGGCCTTCTAAGCTATGTTGGGGAAATTCCTTACTCCCTAAAGCAGGAGCCTTTGCCTGGTGTGCGCTTCACAATAAAATTTTAACAGGAGACTGAATTAACCTTGGGCCCAATTTTCCCTATGTACTATGTGGGAGAGAGGAGGAATCTATAGACCATCTCCTCCTACTTTACCCCTTCAGCAGAGAATGCTGGCTTTGGTTTTTTAGGAAGTTAAACTGGTATAGTCCGGTGTCTAAATCTTTGGTGCTAATGTTTAGAAATTGGCCTCTTTCTTTTGCTAATTCTTATTTAGCCTGTTTATGGGATATTGGTCCCTTGATGATCATATGGCATATATGGTGGGAAAGAAACCTCTGAATTTTTAGGAAGGAAGCAAATTCATTGGTCAAGATTTGTGATAATTTAGAGGTGCCAATTTCAGATCTGGTGATGTCTAATCTCAGAAGCTCCAATTTTTTTTTTTTCAGGGTGGTCCAAGTGGGACGCGGCAACTATCTCCTCTTGGCCGTTAGTCAGCATTCCTTCCTCGGGCAGTTTCTCAGGGGCATCTAAGGTCACTTCAAAAAGAGAGGATGTCAAATGGATTCCACCCTCTCCTTTTGTCAAATTAAATTTTGATGGTGCTTGCAGAGGAAATCCGGGCCCTTCTGGCATAGGGTGTGTTATTAGAAATGAATTTGGATCTTTGCTAGCAGCCAAATCGACTAGATTACCTTTAGGCACTAACAATGAGGTGGAAGCTTGGGCGTTAGTTCATGGGTTATAGTTAGTGGTCAAAAAAGAGTTTAAGAATGTATGGATTGAGGGCGATTCACTTCTAGTGATCAATGCAATCAAAGGAAGAGGGATAGAAAACTGGAAACTCTCTTATATTCTTCAGCAGGCCATCTCTCTTCTTAACAAGATAGATAATTTCCTCATCTCACACACCTTCAGAGAAGGAAATAAGGTGGCGAATATGTTAGCAAATATTGCCGTAGACATTGAAAGCCCATATGAGATGTTTTCACCTAGAGTTCAATTAAACTCAGTTTCTTTAGCCAATCTATTGTCTAAGGAGATGCAAGAGGTGTCTGGTAGTTGATAGGATGTTTTGATCATTGGACGATTCCTGACAGGCTTGATTTCTTGCAAACTTCCTTTCTACTATAATGGTTTTGTTTTAAAAAATGGGCATATTCGTGTTCAATTCTCTTGACACGAGCTTTGGTAAGTATGACAAGTATCTAGCTAGATTTTCCTTGCTTGATCTTGCACCACTATCTTGAGGGAAGATGAACCAAGTTGGTTTTCACCCTTTCAGTCTCTTTGTGTGCAGGTGGGTTTATGAATCTGGTCCAAACTCATGCCACATTTACAGGAGGTGGCTATCATTAATGATCAGAGTATGTGGGGTTTTATTGAAAGAACAACAGCTAGCTCATAACTGATGGGGAGGCCTTACAAACGACAAGTGGCAACAACCATTTGGCAGGTTTTTCATAGCATGGTACACCATATCCTGTCTACGGTGCCTGTTGATCTTGTGACATAATTGATGCCCTTAGCTTCATGAACTTTGACATAATGCTATGGTGTCTTGAATATCTACCACATTTTGGTCTTTTTGGGTTGAAAAAGATATGTTATTCTGTGCTATCAGCAGATAGTCTACATAGCTCTGCCTCTTATTTTATTTTGTTTTCTCTATACTCATCCCTCTTCTGCATTGCTTCTTTTCTCTAGGATAGTTTATATGGGAGACACACGTCTTAATCAGAGAATGTTCTTTCCAGCTCTTGATTGGGAACTTGAGATCAGAGGGAGAGTAAAGTCATTAGATTTGATGACTCTGATTGATAAGGACTACACCCTCACCCAGATCGCAGTTAGAAACATTGTTGGACACACCTAGATAAGAGGGTATGAGGGACGTGTGCTCAACTTCTCTAACGTGGTCTCTCAGCTTCTGTCCAACATAATGGATCTGGTTGCGGATGGTGAATTTGTTCATGCCCTCGCGGCTGGTTTGTTTTACAAAAACCTCTACTTAGTGGAAAGATGGGAAGCAGCTGTCTCTGCCTATCATATGGATCAGGGGGATGCTCTCATAGGTGCCCTTTTTAATCTTGCAGCTCTGCATAACTCCCCCTCGCAACAAGCAATATACAGGGCTTTACAAGCCAGCATTTTATCCTTGAGTAGTGTAGAAATAGATGTGGCATTGCGGTCTCATTGCTTTTTTCTCTCCAAGAAAAAATTGGATTGCATTAAGGATGTGTTCACGGCCATTTGTTTCCTCTGACTTCATGCTCCTAACCTTGCTCCAAGTCTGCCTTGGTATGCCTTGGTGGACCTTGATGATGGTGCCCAGCCTTCTGCGAAAGTGGAGTTGGATGAAAATGCCTTACATGCAGCTCCCCCAGCGGCATAAGGTGGTGGTGTCTGGGTGTTACTTTTTGTTGGTGAGCCGCAGGGGTGGCGGGGTTTTTCTTTGGCGGTTGTGTGTGGACGGGTGGCTGGCTGGTTGTGTCTCTACTCTGGTGGCGTTTGTGGGGTGGTGGCTTCTACCTTGCCCTCTCGGGTGACTTCTTATGTCCTCTTTTTTTTGGTTAGGTTTTGTTATTGGAGTTGGATGGTCTCCTTTTACTATTGTTTTTTGTTCCTCTAGATTGGCCTTCGGCCTTAACTGTTGTAAATATTTTAACTATGTTTATCTATGGGTGCCCTCTCCCCTTTTCTGTTTTTAAAAAAAAAAGATTCTCACCAAAATGTTGAATGCTGCGACTTTTGACATTATCATCAAGGCCAGGCTTCATAAATAGGAAGTTGGTCTCTATTCCAAACAACAAGCAAGGCTATTGAGATGTCTACAATAGCAACTTTAATAAGAAAGTATATCCAACTCCAAGGAAGCAGATTACCATTCTTTGCATATGGTTTGAGTGAATATTTCTAGGTGTGGAGGATGGTAGCAGTAGATGAAAACCTCTAGCTGTCCATTTACCAATTACATTTGCAATCTTATATCACATAGGCAACAACTTTAGTCATTCCAGACTGTACATTTCTTTGAGGCATTTTGTCAAACAGTTCACATGCTGTATCAATACATATCATGGCCTAATGAACACACCATATCCTTAAACTGATAGTCAAACTTTCCATGGAGATTTTGCCAAACATTTAGGGTATCTTTGGCATCTAAAACACAAGCAACATGAATCCACTTTTGAGCTTGTTGACCTTTTTCTTATGGCGTTCCCTCTTCCATCTCATAGGGTCGTGGTATTCCATTTTCTTTTGGCATATGGTTCACGTATCACATCTTCCTAATCACATGGCCTTCTTTCAAAAAATTTATCATCTTGCGGCCCTTAGCTGGTGGCATTTAATCTATGAAATGTTAGAAATGGTTTTCATCACAAGTAGCACAACATTTAGGCAATAACGAAAGAAAGTTTCACAAGTCTTCGAAAAGCACTAGATCACTCAATTGTCTCTATACAACTGGTTTCTCCCTTAGGATAATGCAAAGTTCAAAGTTGTGGCCTTTCATTTCTTTCAAAAAGTTTACATGCTGACATTTGCAATCTCAACTTCACCTATGGATTCTAGTGCCACATTCTTCTCTTGGTCTACTAGTGCTAGTTTCTAAAGTCTTTACATTGAATCCATATGGCACAGGTAGAAGAAGATGCTAGCAAACATTGCAACAGTTAGCTTCACTCATATATGCCCGTCCAGAACCCTGCATATGGTGTTTCATGATTTTGTAAATCGAAGAGTGAAAAACTACCCAAGAATAAATCGGCCGAATGACCGGAAAGAAGAAAATGACGGCTATTTTCTAGGAGGAGCAGAAAAGTATGATGGCTTGAAAAACTACCAAGAATAAATTGAAACGACCAGAAAGAAGAAAAAATGACAGGCTGTTTTCTGGGAGGAGCAAACAAGCATGATGACAAATTTATGGGGAGCAAACATATAAGCCTATCATCTAATTAAGTCTTATGTTAGTTGTTTATGAGCTTTGTGTGTCATTTAAAAATTAAGTCTTATGTCAGTTGTTTCTGAGCTTGGTTGTATTGTTAACAAATTTTGCTATTTTTATACCACTTGTTTGAGGGTTGTTATTGTTCTGTATTCTTACATTGTTGAATAAAAAAAATAAAAATAAAAAATTACGTGCCCTTTAAAATCAAGTCATATTAATTGAGTGTCATTTTAAAAAAAGTCTTATACCAACTGTTTCCATCAAGGTTATCTTATAGATTATTATTTTAAAACTTTATTTCAAACCAATTATAGCACTTTGATAGATGATTATATGTAGTTATATAAGCATTAAATTAATTAAAGCATTACCTACATGGAAAGGAGACAATCTTGCATGCTGATCGCAAGCCATTATTACTCATATTTTCTAAATCTTATATTTAAGAACATCATCATTCTAAGTGGCTATCCTACTTGTAGTAATTCCATCCTGTATTGAAATACTAAAAAGGGGCATGAATAAAGTTTGTTGTTTTAAAAATAAGTTATATAACAATTTTATATCATTTGAAAAATCAAGCCTTATAGTAATTGAATAATGTTTTAAACCAATTGCTTGGCATTTTAAAAATAAAGTCTTATACTAATTATATGTCCTTTTAAAAATCAAAATTTCACCCAATTGCTTGACATTTTAAAAACCAAGTCTTCTACTAATTAAGTGTCATTTTAAAAATCAATTCTTATATCAATTGTGTGATGTTTGTGTAAGAGTCCCCAATGGACTCAAGCTCCCAAGATCACCTATAAAACCAAGGATTTACTTCTACAGGAGAAAAAAGTAAGAGTATAATTTGCAGAATTAAGGATGCAATAATAAAATTATGATGATGGAATTAATAATTACATATGATACCTTGCTTTTATATTTGCAAGATAAAAAACCTAAAGAAAGCTTTAAAAACCCTAAGTAAACTTAATAAAGTGTAATTAAATAAATAATTACACCAACACCCCCGTAAGTGCTACTTAGAGAGAATGAGAAATATGTAAATGATGCAAAGATGGGTCCTAACTACAAATCCATATTAGGTACCCATGTAAAACCAAAGAAACTCTCATTAATGAAGAAAACTTTGAGGAAAAACCAGTAGAAAAAAACCACTCTCTAAAAAAGAGAAAACATGCAAACAAATATGTATAAGTGATGGAAGAAGGACTCAAAACCAAGACCCTCTAAGGACTACCTCCGTCATGAATATATATGCAATAGTCTACACATAGGAAGGAAAGAAAGAGACTATGAAATCTTCCAATATTGTAGAATCTTCTATACTAGAAGAGAATGCCTGAACATTAGTGTAGAAGATGATCCAATTTTAGCAAATGACATTTCTTCCCTTAGGAAGAAAAAACTCTAATGGTGAATGTTGAAGAACTTGTGAAGTAGGAAGTCTCATGATGAATGCCTCAAAAACTATATAGGTGTCTACATGTCAAAATTAGAAGATGCCACAATAAAATAAAAAGTGACATGCCTAATTAATGATTGTGACAACTCAAGACAAAGTGAAAACTCATAATCAATAGTCTCCAAAGACAAAATAAAACTAATAATAGTAGTGCCCTGACTATCATCAAATAGGAAATGTAAATCCTCTAGTGTGCCTTCTGGATATATAAGATGAAATTCACAAAACAAGTCTTAAATGCCTCTTAGATAATCATTCCATAATACAGAATCAAAGGAACATATAACATCCTACTCAACTAATGGACCACTGATATCAAAATAAGGAGGTGGAGGATAGGAAATAGTGGCACTAGTCTAAAAAACCAAATCAGAAGTGAGAACACCAAGATTCAAATAACTAAGATTCTCCTTAGAAATAGTATTCACAAAAGAAGTGTGATCAACAACCAAAGGATTTGAAGCATCATTAGGGGAAATTTTTCAAAAGGTGTATAACTGAGATGCATGATCAAACATTCCTATAAAAATAATCTATGTTCTCTCCAAGTCTCCAATGATAACTAAATCAAGTGTGAAATTATACTTTTCCTTGCTCCATTATGAGTAATCTGATATATGGAAAGAAGAATGTTTGATAAAGAAGGCATACACAATACATCATTGAAATTACCCTCACTAATATCAATATATTCCATCCTAATTAAATTCATATAAGTATTATTACCCATCAAATTAGGTGGCATAACACAAGGCTCAAAAGTAGAGAACATGGATTGCGGTAAAGCCATATGATGAGAGGCTCTAGAATCAAGAAACCATTTACTTGATCCATGACTTGTACTTGCATAAAATGCCTTACCTTTATCTCCATTACCAATGCCTGTATGATCCTTTTTAGTAGATCCTAATTGTTTTGATGAAGGAGTAGAAAAAATAGATGAATTGGAAGACATAGTTGAAGGAAAACTTATATTATTTTTCTGAAGAAGATGCTTCAACTCATCAATCTATTTTATGTAGAAAACATGTTCATCATGCCCACATTTCTTAGAATATGCACATGTGGGTTTCTCCTTTGATTTCTCCCTTTTACTAGGTGAAGATGAATCATGGGTAGCATTTGATGTTGATTCCTTGTATTTCTCACTATTCTTGTTTTTCTATTCTTTTCCTTGCCACTTGAAGCCTTTTGATCTTTTGTGCTTTGATTTTCAATAAGAGCCTATGGCTTTGAAGTCTTCAATGTACCCATCTATAGCAAATTTTTTGGCTCCTTGGTGAGTGATGTAACAAAATAATCAAGTGAAGGCATCTTGAATGTAGTACCAAAAGCATCCATAGTAGCATAGAATGTAAAAACAAAAATTAAATAATTAGGATGAAGTTCGGCAAGGATGGAAAGAATCAACTAGGTTTCCTCCTAAATACCACACTATTTCAACTACAATCTAAGTGATTTGAGTTTGGTGATGAAGTCCTGGATGCTATCAAAATATATAGGATTGAAACCAATAAGTTTATTCTCCAATTGAAAACTCATCAAAGTATCCTACTTTCTAAACAATCTCTCCAATTGGTTCCATACTCCATTTGGTGTTGTACTGTAAGATTCAACATGAAAAAGTAGATCAGGTGAAATTAACTAGCCTAAATTCCCATAGGCTTCATCACATCTATTGTACCATTTTCTATTTTTTTGCAGCACATCTTGTTTTAAGTTCTATAGCTCCATTGTTACTCTGTATAACCCCAGTTTCATTAGATGAATCTCCATTTATTTTTCCCATGCATAATAATTGTATGGGGTGAGTGGAGAAAGTTTGCATTGTTCCATGATGTGTATATACAAAAGATAGAGAAACAACAATATACTCATCACAATACAAGAATATAACCCCCTTATTCAAGAAAAAAATACCACTTGCATTTTTTTTTGTATTCATTATAGTTTAAAAATACATAAGTGTAAACCAGAAACAAGTGTGTTGTTGTTACTGTTTCGGTCTATTACATCAGGGACTATCACTTCATTCCTCTACATATCTACTATTTCTTATAATGCCTTCACTCTTATAGTTTCCTTGATACAAAAATGATGTTAGAACTGTATATATAAAACTTTATACAAAAAATGAGAAGGGGAGGAACAATCCCTTTATCTAGTCTTCTTTCTCTTTCCTTTTGTTAGCATTTCTTTTGGGATCTTGGGATATGTTGCTCAGGTATTCTTAGGGTTGTGGTTCTCTCTATGGTATAGCCACTATTTTGTAGTTACCACTTCCTGTTTAATGATTTCTACCTTGCCTTCCTCCATCAGTTTTTTGAATTTTTCCTTGGACACCTGCACTATGATAGATAGCTACATATAAACATTGTGAAGCGTGACTTTTCTATAAAACTCAATAAGATCTCTTCTACAATCTTGGTATATTTCTTTCTTTCTTGCTTTCTAGATAAACCATAATGTTTCTATTGACAAAACTAGCCATAACAGATTATTAGTTATATCAAGACCCTGCATCTTTCCCATAATAATTTCTAATTTTCTTTCCTCTTTTAATTGTCCATCTTTTAACATATCAATTTTGAAGATATTCCAAATTTCTTTTGCAAAAAAAAATAATAAATAATGTTTAGTCAAAAAATGGGGAGACAAGATAGAAGATTTCAAGTCCCACACTTTCACACAGTAAAGCATTAGGGAAGCAAGGGATAAGTTTATGGATAGACTAATAATTTTCAATGTTCCCTTTTCTTGCTAATTAGGTCTATGTGACTGTTTTGATTAGGTTTTTACAAGCTAGTATCTCTCAGTAAGCATGAAACTCTGAATTGTCAATCAAACTATAATAACTTAATATCTGACACAAATATGAATGAAATAATTACAAAAATGCAAAGGAAACAGTTCAGAGATAGTGTACCTAGAAATAGAGGACGTGTTAGACTAGGGCACCAAAAGGTACCAAAGGAGAGGAGATAAACTATGAGAAATTGTACCATTCTATGCAGGAGGACAATTTCTGACATAACATTTAGCCCCCACTTTAGTGGCCATATGACACTATGTGCATATGTAACTAAAGGAAAGTAAATATGTCAATCATGAAAAGGATACCCAAAGGGATGCTGTCGAGGATGCTAAAGTGTTGTCACCAAAAAGAGGAAGAAGCCCCTATGTCTGTAATCTTGTAAGACCACAAAGTTAGGAACCACAACCTACAAAGGAACACTTTGTCAGAAAATCAAAAATTAAATCAACCTGCAACCACCACCAATAAGTTAGTCTATAAACACTAAGGGGATTGATTTATGAGACATGATGAGGGAGGAAATTGAGGGAGATATATGGCCCCCCTTGTTTCTACTTGCTTAGTCTGAAAAGTAGAAACTAGGAGATATCTACATGCATTGTGAGGGTTTTTTGGATAAACAACACCCAATTACAACACATTAATTAGGATAGAGAGTGGAACCAAGATTCCAATGCAATAGATGGCATGAAAATATGAGATTGATAACTCAAGATAGAGGCTTCAGAGTAAAACTGTTCAATTTTACACCTAGATAGCGATAAGAATTCTCATCCACTTACTATATGTAAAGGGAGTTTTCACTTTTCACTATTCATTCTTACGTGTCATTATGTAGAGGAGAGGAGGAAAAGGAGGAAAAGATCGATGATGCCAACCCAACATCCATACCATCTTCTGCAATTGGAGATGCTCCGAGCCTAAATGGCAAAGAGATGTTTTGAGGCCGTGGTAGAGTCCTAATCCTTACTTGTGCTATCATGCTTTATGTATTCTTTAAGTTTTGTCATTTTCTGTGTTGTTTAAGACATTCTAGACAAGGGTCCCCATTAGGAGCACCCAAGTCCACTCAGGGCGTCTAGGTCCTCCTGGGGTGCCCTAGTCCACTTGGGGTGCCCACGTCTAACTTGGGCACCCAGGTCCTCTTGGGGTGCCCAAGTCTAGAAAGGACAAGGGCCCCGAGGACAGGGCACTGATTTCTATTCTATATACTAAGTGATGATTTTGTGTTTGTATATTGATCTGACTTCTCACTATTTGTATTGTGCAGGTTGTTCCCGGGATGTGAGAGCATACAGGTGGTTACCTGATGTTGCTTCTTTGAGATCACATTGGTACCATGACCAATGCAAAGAGAGGCCACTTACAGTCAGTAGGGCTCTGGTGGGTGTTTGATATGCCCACAATTAGATTTCATTGTAGTATGTTGATGGGACTAATGGAGAGGTGGAATGCAAATACTTCTACATTCCATCTGTCAATAGGGGAGATCACTATCATGCTAGAGGATGTCTACCGGATCCTGCGCTTGGGTATACATGGGGAGACATTGAGGATCATAGAGCGTTACTTCATGGAGTACACATGGGAGAGACATATGTACTATCTAGGCCACATAGTCTCTCAGGCAGAGAGTGGGCACATTCAACTTCAGTTACTAGAGTAGGGATGTGCTGACATCCCTTTGATTAAGGGAATTATGATTGTGACAGTGGCATTAGTAGTTGCACTGGATGGATGAGGTAGGCACCTACACGGGGGCCTTGTTCACACTATCAGGGTGATTGAGGAGCAAAGGATAGTCTACATGTGGGGGTGTAGTATGATTGCACACCTCTATCATGAGTTGGGACGATATGTCCGTTATGAAGCACATGGTTTGATGTGTTGCACATTGCTACAGGTCTAGGCCTTTGAGCATATTAGATGTATGTGGCCTATAGGTTTTCATATAGAGCCAATATTTACCTATCCATGAGTCCATGCCTATCCTCTTGTCAGATGCTAGAGACACGATGATCTACTATACTAGAAAGTTGTATTTGATAGACTGCAACCCAATGATATCATTTGGAGGCCATATCGTGGCTATATAGCATGGCCAGGTCATTAGAGATAGTCAGCGAGGATGCAAAGGGATCGGTTGATGGCAAGTTGCCTCGATCATATTATTATCTATTTTTTCTTTAATAGGGTAGCACAATAGTTTGAATGCCGACAAGATCTAGCTATGATGCATTTGAGCTATATGTTCTTTATGTGTAGCATAGTTAGGGCAAACAATGTCTGATGGCCAATAGTAGCAGATGTAGTAGTTAGTGATGATGATGTTATAGAAGATGCAGAGCTTATATCTAATGCAGACGACATCAGAATTACCCAAGCATATCATATTTGGTGGAAGATAGCATGGTCCACTCCTATCTATCCACCTGGTTAACCTACAGGTGATCCTTGACCTTGGGTCAATCACGCAAGTGACACAGGAGTGGAGGATGGCATGGTGCAGGAGCACCTTGGTTAAATAGGTTGTTAGGGGTCAAGTTTGCATTTTGGGTTTGTTGGTGTTGAATACTTGTAATAAGGTCATTTAAGACCATTTTTGATGTGGTAAGGTCCATGTTAGGTCATTAGGAGTTTTGGTGATTCCATGTTGTCATTTTTGCAAATGTTGTCTTTATTGCAAAAATGCAAAATCAAGGAATGTGAAGAGTCATAGGTTGAAAATGAGAATTTGAATGGTTGGAAAACTAAAAAGGTAGTTAGCAACACTTGTTTTGGGTTATAAAAGTTTGAATAAACCTTGTTTGGAGTACTACTAGGGAAGTTTAAGAGTTTGTGAGAAAAACCACAAAGTTAGAGTTTCGAAGTTGCAAAGTTTGTTCATTTGAGATTGTGTTGTTAACCTCGACCCTGCTTTGCATCGATTGGTATCAAAGCTAGAAGACACTGAGAGGGAGTTGTGAGAGAAAGTTTGTTGCAGGTATATCCTCCAATAGTGATGAAGCTGGGTAGAAGGTGTGCAGATTTCTTCCACTGAGAGGAAGTGGGTAGAAGAGGTCTTGGAGAGTGCATCTTCTAGAATCCTATTGGGTAGAGGCTAGTTGTGTGTGTGAAGGTATTGGAATACCAAAAGAATGGATGTGTGGAAAAGAATAGTTCCTGGATACTTGTGGAGTGAGGGTTTACCAAATAAGAAACAAGAGAGAAAAAGAGAGGAAAGAGAGAGAAGGAAGAACAATGAGAAGGCAAATCAAATAGATGTTGAACAAGAGATAAGGGAGTTAAGATAGGCTTTGGAGCTAATGAAAGAAATCCAAGAAAAGATGCAAGAGAGAATGGAACTTGAGATACAATAGTGCCTTAAGAAGGTAGAACAAGCAAGTGGTTGGCATTTTCCAATAAGAAAGAGTATCAAATGGTCTATCAAGAAGACTATTCTGAAGAAGGTAAGAAAGGATAGTAGAACTAGATATTGGAGGATTTTTGTTGATGATGGAAGAGCCTAAGCCATTTGAGGAAGAGGAACAATGTGAAGACAATGGGTCCCTTGAGACTCAAAATGTTATTTCTCACAATATTTGTGAGTGTGTGTTTACAGGTGTAGCAAATGAAAATGAAGATGGAAAAGGGTGTGAAGAAAAGGAGAAGTGAATGCAGTGTATGCAAATTGTTATGCACCGTATGGTGAAGAATATGTTACAAAAACAATGAAGGTAATGGTTGCATTTTCTAATTTTATGGATGATGAATATGCTAACATATTGTGTTTGAATGATGAAGATGAAGACATAGATGGTGGTACTGAGGCATATGAACGAGAACTCGAATTTTGTTACCTTGAAGTTGAGAAGATGCTAAGAAAGAGATGGTGCAAGAATAAGGAAAAGGATCCAGGGAAAATTATAGAGATGAAGGACAAGTTTCTAAAGAATTGGAAGACCTGGAAGAGAGAAAACCTGTACTCAAGTGGACTTGAGTTTTTTTCTTCCCCTTGGGAATATGGTGCAGGAGCACCCAATGGATTTCATGCCTCCATGAGGCCATTATGTCATTTTTGGTTTTAGTTTTTGGTCTTGTTCATGTAATAAGGTCCATGGGACTATTTTGGACTTGTTCTTGCATAGGTGTAGTCATTTAAGGTCATTTAAGGTCACGTTTAGTCATTTTTGTAAATATTGCAAAAATGTTGCAATTGTTGTCAATGCAACTTTGCATTTTTTATGTAAGTGGAAGTTGAATGGTTGGATTTCAAAAGGTAGTTAGTTTTTGGTGGGAAATGGTTATAAATGTTATAAAATTCCTTTGTATGGTCAACCACAGAGGGGAGAACATGTAATGAAAATTTTAATGAAGAAATAAACATATTTTTTTGAGTTTTACCATGTTTTTGCCTCTTCTCTTGATTTTGTACAATTTGTATGGAATTTTTGTGACCTTAAAATGATTGTATCTTGTAGATAAATTAATCACCTTTTACTTTAAATTGGTTTGGTGGTTTTTCATTGAGTTTGGACAAAGTTATAGGTGATTTACTGAAAACTATCCAGAACCCTGGTTAGGGTTTCTAGTGGACTTTGAAATGTAATTTCTCACCATTCCCATAGTGAAAAAATCTAAAATCTTGTGAGGTGGAGTATTTTTGTGTGTATTTACTTATTCCAAGATTGTAGGTTCAAGGGTTTTGGTTTTCATGTGTTTTGGTGATGCCCTAGGTTGGATTTCCTTATGTTTTTGGTCTAATTGGCAGAAGAAAAGTCATTTTTGAAAGGTTCCGTACTAAGTACCCTACCTTGATTCTGAAGTATATTGTATAAAGACCAAATGGGTATCTAATTATATATTTACAATCTAGAGATCATGCCTATACGAAACATTATGGCCAAAAAAGTCAATTTGCTACCCTTATATTTCTAGGCTTCCAGGAAGGACAATCTAAGTTTGAGCCATGTGTTACAAAACAACCATATCTACAAATTTGATATATTTCTAAAGGGAATAAAGGGTATTTAGAATGGTGTTTTTTTTCTAGGTTTGAGGCCTTCTCTAAGATTTATTGTGGAAAAACCTTGTTTGGAGTACTACTAGAGAAGTTGAAGAGTTTGTGAGAAAACCCACCAAGTTGAGCTTCCAAAGTTGCAAATTTTGTTCATTTGAGATTGTGTTGTTAACCTCCACCTACTCAGCATCATGACATTAGTGACTTTTCTAGATATTATGATTTATAAGATGAGGAGGATGTCCTGTCAGAATACGTCTTCAGGGCAAGACCAGGACGAGATTATCAAGAGGTAGACAGCAACAAGGAGGCCGAGTATCAGTCACAGTTGAGAGCTCATGGTCCAACCCCTATGGATCTAAGAAGATTAAGCTGACATGAGCGAGGGGAGAGGTTAGTAGTCTTATGCCCCCAGTTGTAAAGATAGTCACACCATCAACTATCTGAGATCCATCTTGCAAGATGGAGATCTAGGTAGGATGCTTTTTATATATAGATGTAGTTGTTTCTGATTATTTTTTTGTGATGTCTATATGAGGTATTTATATATATTTTGTCTACTTTTTACAGTTGGGATAAACGCATGGCATGACCTGGTGAGCTGCATCATAGCAGAGATAGTTCCAGCTGAAGCGGCTAAGCAGTAGGTGCGGACACGATACTCACCACAACCATCCACAGGGTAGCATGCAAATATTTTTATGCCTTTTATGAGATACAAGTTATCACTAGAGTCCATTCTAGATCACTTTGCACAAGAGATAGGATTTACTTCAGAGAGTTGAGCGTGCAGAGACGGAGCTCTAGACGCTATGAGATTAGGTTACGGTAGTACTCGCACCTAGGGGAGATCCTATCAAGAGTGAGATCTTAATTCTTGAGTTGCACTAGGCAAGAGCTAATAGGGATAGGCTCTGGACAAAGCTAGAGAGAGCCACATCTAAGAGGGATTGATATCAGCAGATGTACCAAGAGTCACATGACGAGGTGCTAGCACTGAGAAGAGAGTTCAGGGGGTTATGATCGTGGAGTGTCTCTAGGAGTCATTTGTGATCCATAGCGACACATGGTCAAGCCTCTGTCATATGCACACCATGAGGTATCGTGGTCACAGGTGATCGAGGTTTAGCTATGTGATGTATATTATGTACTATGACATCCCATTTTGATGTACGGGATAGTCAACTCTGATGTATATGTAAATTGATGATGATATATATATAATTCTTTTCTATTTTTGTTTTTAATTTTGTATAATCTATCACATGTGATTTATGTAAAATGCAACTAGTGATAAATGTTGAATGCTCATGTGGAAATGTGATTAATGCTAGTGTGATACTTAAACAATTCTTTGTAGAATATAAAGTCAAAAGCACAACGATTAATGGATTTTACACATAACTATTTTTCCTATGCATAACTTAGTTAATACAAAGGTGATCTCAATAAAACATGTTTAAACAAGATGCAACAATGATTAACTGAAGAAGATGCTATGTTAAATTGATGAAGGGGGTAAATCACAAAACACATAAGAACTAAAATTGAACACAGAAAATAGAAGTTTCTTTTATTGATCTGGGCAACTCATTACATTACAAAAGCTCAATTACAATCAAAGGATGAATCCTCTACTAGCTAAAAAACATTACAGCTTTCCCAACCTCAAGACTCCAGAATCTTCAGCCTTCTATAACCCCAAATTAGCTAGGGTTTCTATTTTCCCACCTATTCTTGACTCTACACTTGCCCCCTTAACTCTACTACTGCCCAGGGTTCCCAAAATAGCCATAAATAGCACTTTTTGGCGGCCTCCAACTAAATTTCAAAATTTGCAACTCCCTTCAAAAGTAGGTCAACTTCCGGGAAGCATAACTTTTGATCCGGGTGTCTGATTGATGAACTGTTTTAAGAGCCAAAAAGATCATGATGTGAACTATCACACTAAAAATCTGTAAATAGATTTATGTCAACTTTTTGGGACATTATCGAATGTTTTAGTTCCTCATATCTCATTTTAGAAATTTTCAGGGGCTTTTCAGAAAACAAAAACTTTAATATCTTTCAGCTCACAAATGATCTTTGCTTGATTCCTTCACCAAAGGTCTTATATTTCCATTATGTAACTTTCTGTAAGTTTTTTTTCAATCCATGCCCAAATGCAAATTTTCCTAAAATAGTAGGTACACTTTCCAAAATAGGCATGTTGCTATTTTTAGCAGTTTTGGAAAAATTGAAAGTCCTACATCATTATTCTGGCTATTATGGAACCAAAAACACTAATTATGGAAAGAAATGAAAACAACTACAATGATTTTGAATTATCTTATTTTTGGGTGATGCAAGATTGCCCTTACAACACTAGATGCTCCTGCATCAGACACTAAGGGTAATTTGAGAGGTGACCCTTTCACGTCTTAGATGTTTGTCTGAGGAAAACCCTAATGGTTAACCTCTGCCTTAGACAACCAAGAAGAATCTTCAATAGGAATTCCTTTCTATTTCACCAAATATTCTTCATATTGCTTGTTCCGAGTACTTCTTCCCACACGGCTATCCAAAATCTCTTCTATCTCCTCCATTGAAGTAGATGCCGGAATACTCCACTACGTTTCTGTTGGTCCATCCTCTGTTGCACCTTCATGATATTCTAATAGATCAACAATGTTGAAAACAAGGGAAATATTGATCCCACTCGACAGCTCTACCTCATATGCATTTCCTAAATCATGCTTCTTCAAGATTCTGCATGGTCCAAATTTCTTCATTTTCAACTTATTGTATGTTCCAAGTGGGAACCTTTCTTTTCTCAAGTGAACCATGACTTCATCTCCTACCTAGAACTCCTTATACCTCCTCTTCTAATCTGCCTTAGTCTTGTACTAAATATTCATCTTATTAATGTGCTTTCTCACCTCTTCATGCAAATTTTTTAGATGTTCTGCAAAGTCTTCGGCATCAGCACTTGTCTTCTCTCATTTGTCCAGCTTCCTTAACTTGAAAGTATTTCTTGGGCTATTGCAATATACAATCTAGAATGGTGATTTAACAATACTCCTATTGATAGAATTGTTGTAAGAAAATTCTACCTGTGGTAAAATCAAATCCCATCCCTTGGGCTTATCTCCTACTAAGCATTGTAGCAGGTTACCCAAACTCCTATTCACCACTTCCATCTATCCATCAGTCTGTGGATGGTGTGTAGAACTAAACTTCAAATCTATCTTCAACTTCTTCCATAATGTCCTCCAAAAATAACCAATAAACTTGGTATCTCGATTTGAAACTTTGCTCTTTGGTAGACTGTGTAATCTCACCACCTCCTTAAAAAATAACTCCGCAATATGAATAGCATCATTAGTCTTCTTGCAAGGAATAAAATGTGCCATCTTTGAGAATCTATCCACCACTACAAAAATTGAATCATGTCCTCTTTGTGTCCTTGGTAAACCAAGAACAAAATCCATACTAATATCATTCCATGGCTTCTCTGGTATAGGTAGTGGTTGATATAGGCATGTATTCTAATTTGCTCCTTTCACTATCTGACATACTCTGCAACTCTGCACAAATTTCCTCGCATCCTACTGCAACTGTGGGCAATAATAATATTCACCAACAATAGCAATGGTCTTAGCTCGACCAAAGTGTCCAGCCAATCCTTCACTATGCTTCTCCTTAATCAGGTTCTCTCTCATAGAACTCCTTGGAATGCACAACTGGTTTCCTCTAAACAACATGCCATCTTAGATTATGAAATCCAACCATTTTGTCTTGTCCAAAGTAACATGTTCTGAACAAGCTTTCCAGGCCTCTACAAAATCTAGATCTTCAGGATACAAACTTTTGAGGTCATCAAACCCAACAACCTCTATCTTCATTTCTGTTAACAAATTTTGCCTTCTGCTCAAGGCATCTGCAACTCTATTAGACTTCCCACTCCTGTGCTTCAAAACAAAAGTATAACTCTGCAAAAACTCAACCCATTTTAAGTGCCTTTGTGGTGTAGGAGCACCCCTTCAACAAGCTAAATATACATTTGAGGGAGAAGACTAAGGTTTAATATGTTTTAAGCATTTTATGTTATCATGTAGTATTTGTGATGACATTTCATGTTTGTAAGAACCGACCCCGCCATGAGAACTGAAGTCCCAAATTCAGCATCCCAATAAGCCAATTTGGACATCATTAGACATTTGGGTATGTGAAGGATTAAACCAATGTGTTGCATGATTATATATTTTGATGTCTTAAGCCAAATAGGTGTCGTATGATTAGTTAGGGTTTTGGCTTATAATCTGGGTCAAGCAAAATCAGAACGGGTGTGTGGAATGTGTGTGAATCTCTATAATCAACCTATGTTCCTGGAGACACAAAGAGATGAAGTTGGAATGAAGAAATAGACATTCTATCAATTGTGTATTAAAAATTCTAAATTCTATGTAAATTCCTTATTTATCATATTGTACTGTGTATATTATCTGTATAGAATTGTTTTGTATCTAATTTAGTTTTTTGTTGTCAAGATGCATGATGAAAAAAACCATTCCACTGGTGGATTTCTGTGAAATCAGTGGAATGGACTTGTAAATAAGTTTTCTGTTTTGTTTCCTTATGTACGTGGTAATGGCAGAATAGAAGTTGTGAGGTTTGGTACAGAAGGAGATTATCGGCGTGAGATTCTGATACACAGTTATGCATATGTGTCAATTCCATACTGGGAATAGTTTGTGAGTATATCGCATTTGTATACGGGTATCATCCTGTGTCTATGTATATTCTGTTGAAGAAAGGTATGTATAAAAGTCCTTTTGAGTTAAGTTAGTGTTATTCACCAAACATATGAACAATGTGTATATTGCTAATGTATCTGAGTACATTTCATGTGTATATTGCACTTGAATGCGAATATACAATTTGTGTGTATCCAGCATCTATGTGTCAGGTTGAAGCATATCAGGGAAACTGATAGTAGATGGTCGCAGATGGTTGAACCAATTCAAAGGTTCAATGGTTCAACGACTACAACAGGTTCATGTTGGTTCATCGGTTCAATGAGGAGCATCAAGTTCAATGGTTCAATGAACTCAGAGGTTCAATCAGCGGAAGAACTTTAGAGTTGGCCGAAGAGTATGTATTTATGATAGTTGAACTGACGGTTGAACCAGTTCAATGGTTCAGTAACTGCAGGTTCAGCGAGTTCAATAGTTTAGCGAAGGCTCGTTTTGGTGCGCGAGTTCAACAAGGTGGAGATGGATTTGAAGAGTTCGATGGTCCAATATATAGTTGCTGACAGCCTTTAATCAGAGCAATAAGAATAGATTGAACCTGTAGTTGTGGTTCAATGGTTTGCGTGGTTCAAAGGTTCAACCACAATGATAATTTTGTGAATTTAAACTATTTTCGCCATTCCACTGCGTACGCTCTGCATTGTAGTGGTATCAGAGCAAAGGAGTATCTTTTGGGAAGAAGTAGCAGACAAAATGTCAGACAAAGAGGGATCATCAAAGTACCCAGCAGAATGACAAACATTGAGTTGGCGGCATTAGTGAGAAAGAAAATGGTAGAGAGTAGAGCAACTCGGGCTCAGAATTAGGCTTTGAAAGAAGAAGTAGAGAAGTTGAGGGATAGAGTAGAGAAGGGAGAAGAAGATTCTAGTAAGTGAGAAGACAGGGATGAAGAGGAGATCCCTAAATAGGAAGAGATAGAGGTTCTTGCAGACCAGAGACCCTTACTTAACGCCCTCAAATCCATGGAGAGAAGGACCATGGATATGAAAGTAGACCTGCTAGTGTTTGTAGGAAAAATGGAACCTGATTCAGTGATGGAGTGGATAGACTCCTTGAATAATTTCCTAGAGACTGAGGAAATCCCAAACCACCAAAGGGTTAAGATAGCTCAATTCAAAATGAAAGGGGCTACACTAACTTGGTGGAATTTCATCCAAGATGATAGGGTGAAAGAGGGAAAGAATATAGTTGCAACATGGAAGAGAATGATGGCTTTAGTGAAGGAGGCCTATGTTCCATTGGATTACAACATCTAATTACATAAGAGGAAACAAGACGTGAAGCAGAAAGAGTTAGATGTCAGCTCATACACAAAAGAGTTCATGAAACTGTGTCAAGACAAAGGTAAAGGAGAATAAAGAAGAGAAGGTGGCAGGGTACCTCAATGGATTAAGGTTTGCCATCCAAGAAGACATAAATCTGCATAACCCAGAGACAGTCCAAAAGTGCTACCAATTGGCACTCAAAGTGGAAGAGAAATTCAAGAGAAGACAAGAGCATAACAGTAGAGGAAGAGGAAAGTAGCAAGGGGGAGGAAGAAGTCCTTTCGGAGGCAGAGGAAATGGATTTGGATACTAAGGTGAATCAAACCAAGAGAGCAGCAAAGGAGACAACAGTCAAACCCAAGGGGAAAGTTACAATCAAAGAGGAAACTTTAGGGGCAGAGAACCTATTAGATGTTACAATTGCAATCAAGAAGGCCATATAGCCAGCAGATGTCCAGGAAAGGCAACAACTTCAATGGGAGAAAGGAGGATAAATCTGATCCAAGAACCTGATTGTCAAAGTGTGACAAGCTCCAGCACTTTTCAAAGTGTGAATGCTCCTGAGAGTTATGGATATCCTAAGAAAGGAGAATCTTTGATGATTAGGAGAGCAATGACCACCATGAAGGTGCCTGACAAAGAATTCCCACAAAGGAAGTCTCTCTTTAGAACTACTTGCAAGGCAGGAGGAAAGGTATGTAAAGTTTTGATTGATTCCGAATCCACTAAAAATTTTGTGTCATTTGAAATGGTAGAAAAGCTTAAGCTTAGAAGATTGCCACATCCTTCCCCATACAAGATCTCATGGCTCACCCAAGGACAAAAAATAGTTGTGGAAGAACAGGCTTGGGTGGAGTTTCAAATTGGACCATACAAGGATAGGTTATTGTTTGATATTGCTAAGATGGATGCTTCCCATCTCCTATTTGGAAGACCATGGCAGTATGACTTGAAACCACACCATGATGGAGTTAGAAACACCTATTCAATCACCAAGGATGGTAAGGTGATAGAGTTGCTACCATTGATCAAGAATGAGGTGGAATCAAAAGGGAAAGAAGTCAAGGTGATGATGGTAGAAGGAAAACAATTCATGAAAGAGATAGTAGAAGGAGCAATTCATGAAAGAGATAGTAGAAGAAGGAGTAGTTGCATATGCTCTAATTCCATGCCTAAAGGCGAACAAGGAGCAGCAACAAGAAGTCAAGGGAGAGAAGAGACAAAGGGTCATAGATCCAGCTGCCCAAGAGCTATTGGACAAATACAAAGGCATCATATCTGATGGAATGCCAAGGTCCCTACCACCTATGAGGGACATCAGTCATTGCATAGATCTTATCCTAGGATCTGCACTTCCAAACAAAGCAGCATACAAGCTTACCCCAGAACAAAATGCAGAGGTAGCAAGGCAGATTGAGGAATTGTTGGAGATAGGCCTAATTGGCAAGAGTTTAAGCCCATGTGCAGTACCGGTTGTACTAGCACCAAAGAAGGAAGGCCCTTGGAGACTTTGTACTGATTCAAGAGCTATCAACAAGATAACAATCAGGTATATGTTCCCAATTCCTAGGATAGAAGATTTGCTCGATTGCATGGGGGGTGCTAAATACTTCACAAAAATAGATTTAAAGAGTGGCTATCATCATATTAGGATTAGGCCAGGAGATGAATGGAAAATTGAATTTAAGACCAATGAGGGGTTATATGAGTGGAAGGTCATGCCTTTTGGTTTGTCCAATACCCCTAGTACCTTTATGAGGTTGATGAATGAGGTCTTGAGGGAATTCATGCAAAAATTTGTCATAGTATATCTAGATGACATCCTAATTTTCAGTAATATAAAGGAAGAGCACCTCAACCATATAGACTTGGTCATTAAAAGGTTACATGAAGAGAAACTAATGATCAACTTAGGAAAGTGTTTATTCATGTAGGAAGAGATCATCCACTTGGGATTTGTCATCTCACATAACAAACTGAAAATGGATCAAGAGAAGGTGAGTGCCATATTGTCTTGGCCAACTCCTAAAACTTTAAGTGATGTTAGAAGTTTCCATGGGTTAGCAACCTTCTATAGGAAGTTTATAAAGGGGTTTAGTCATGTTTGTGCACCCATGCTTGACACCATAAAGGGAGGATAGAAGTGTAAATTCACTTGGACAAAGGAGGCAGATGATTCATTTGAAACATTGAAGAAGAAGGTGGCAGAGCAACTAGTCCTTGCACTTCTTGACTTCAACAAGATTTTTCAAGTAGAATGTGATGCAAGTCACATGGTAATTGGAGTAGTAATTAGTCAAGAAGGTAGGCCTATTATATTTTTTAGTGAGAAACTAAATGATGCAAGGAAGAGATACTCATCATATGATTTGGAGATGTACACTCTAGTACAGTCACTCAAAAATTGGAGACACTACCTGATGCCAAAAGAATTCATAGTGTTCATAGATAATCAAGTCCTTAGTTTCATAAACAACCAAGAGAAGCTGAACCATAGGCACATGAAGTGGGTGGAGACTTTGCAAGCTTTCACCTTCACACCCAAGCATAAGAAAGGGGTCAAGAACAGGGTAGAAGATGCTTTGAGCAAGAGGGTCTTAACCATAAATCAAATTCAATTAGAGAGTGTTGGCAGTGATTCTCTAAAGGCCATGTATGATACTAATGGAGATTTTGGAGAAATCTATAAGGTATGTACTTCCTTTGGTGACAAATATCATGTTGAATTCTATGAATTTATGATCCAAGATGGATTACTTTTCAAGGGTGGACAGTTGTGCATTCCATGGTGTTCTATGAGGTTGAATATCATTAGGGAGGAACATTGTGGGGCCATGGTAGGACATTTTGGTCTAGATAAGACTCTTGATCTTGTGAAGAGGCATTACTATTGGCCCAAGTTACAATGAAATGTGAGGAAATTTGTAGAGGCATGTGTGATATGTCAAAAGGCAAAAGTGGGATCCACTAATGCAGGTTTGTATCAGCCACTACCCATTCCTTCTAGGCTATGGGAGAGCATAAGCATGGACTTTGTATTAGGTTTGCCTAGGACAAGGAATGGATATGACAGTATTTTTGTTGTAGTAGACATATTTAGTAAAATGGCACATTTCTTGCCATGCAAAACCACTTGTGATGCTTCATATGTTGCTGATCTATTTTTCAAAGAGATAGTAAGGACACATGGATTGCCATTGAGCGTAGTGTTGTTTGCTGAACATATGAACAGTGTGTATATCGCTAATGTACCTGAGTACATTTCATGTGTATATCACACTTGAATGTGAATATACATTTCATGTGTATCCTGCATCTGTGTGTCAAGTTGAAGCATATCAGGCAAACTGATAGTAGATGGTCGCAGATGGTTAAACCAATTCAAAGGTTCAATGGTTCAACGGCTACAACAGGTTCATGTTGGTTCCTCAGTTCAATGAGGAGCATCAAGATCAATGGTTCAATGAACTCAGAGGTTCAATCAGCAGGAGAACTTTAGAGTTGGCAGAAGAGTATGTATTACTGACAGTTCAACCGATGCTTGAACCAATTCAATGGTTCAATGGTTCAGTAACCACAGGTTCAGCGAGTTCAGCAGTTCAACAAAGGCTCATTTTGGTGTGCTAATTCAACAAGGTGAAGATGGATTTGAAGAGTTCGACAGTCCAACATATAGTTGCCGACAACCTTTAATCAAAGCGATAAGAATAGATTGAACCTATAGTTGCGGTTCAATGGTTCAAAGGTTCAACCACAGTGACAGTTCTATGAATTTAAACTATTTCTAGCATTCCACTGCATACGCTCTGCATCACTTTGGTTCAACTTTCCTTGAGTATTAAGATACTGCAAAGCCTAATGATTAGTATATAAAACAAAATCCTTCGGCAACAAATAATGTCTCCATTTCTTCAAACCCTAAACCATTGCAGAAAACTCCTGATCATAAACATAATACTTTTTCTTAGCATCATTAAGCTTCTCACTAAAATAGGCAATGGGCTTAACTTCTTGACTCAAAACAACTCCTATACCACTACCACTAGCATCACAATCTATCTGATATACCTTATTGAAATCTGGAAGTGCTAAAACAGGTTGTTCTATGACTTTTTGCTTCAATGTATCAAAGCTCTTGTCTACTCCTTTAGTCTGTCTAAACTCTTTTCTATCCCCTCTCATTGTCTCAGTTAGGGGTGCACAAATGCTACTAAAATTCTTGATAAACTTTCTGTAAAAACTTTCCAAACCATGAAAAGATCTTACCTCTGTGGTACTCCTTGGCGTAGGCCATTCAATGATAGACATCACCTTCTCTGGGTCCATCTTAAGACCTTCCTCTGAGACAACAAATCTAAGGTATACCAACTCCTTCTTTGCAAAACTGCATTTCTTTAGATTAATCAACAACTTCTCCTCCCTTAGATTCTCTAAAACTCTTCTGATATGCATCAGATGCTCATCCCAAGTCTTACTAAAAATCAAAATATAATCTAAATAGACAATAACAAAACTTTGAAAAAATTCTCTCAGTACCTCGTTCATGAGCCACATGAATGTGCGTGGTGCATTGGTTAGCCCAAATGACATGACTAACCACTCATAAAAACCCTCCTTGGTCTTGAAGGTTGTCTCCCATTCATCTCCTTTTCTGATTCGGATCTAGTGATACCCACTCTTCAGATCAATCTTCATGAAGTACTTGGCTCCACTCAAACAGTCCATTATGTCATCCATTTTGGGCAATGGAAATCTGTACTTGATCGTGATCTTATTGATGGCTCTTGAGTCTATACACATTCTCTACTCTCCATGTGATGTCTTGTCATGCAACCCTAGAGTGTTAGACTAGCAAGTGAAAAATAATAGAAATATATATATATATATATATATATATATATATATATATATATATATATTAGAGCAAGTAAATGCATTAATCATTAAATATAATTACACTATTAACGACATTAAATAAAATGAACAACTAACACATCTAGAGAAAATAACTGCAATAGATAAACATATAATTATAACAATGCAAGTGATATACATTATAATACAACAACAGAGTAATACATTATACATTGTAGAGATGAATAATTACAAGGTTCAATACAAGATTACAAGACTGATTACATCACTTTACAGATAATACAATTATGAATGTTTACAACAACTTGAAGGAGTAGAACAAATCTGGAACTGGAACACCTCTGCATTGATCTCAAACAATAACATCCAAAAAAAAGACCAATGGATAGCTCTGCCTCCCAACCATGTGGAACCCTGAGGTCCACCCCTCTGAACTAGGAGATAACAATGGGGTTTCCACTAAGTCAAAGGATACAAGCAAGCAGATATAGATTTGACATAGACAACTCAGATCACCAAGACCAGACAAATCATCAGGACTACTCAAATCAGCAAGACAACTCAAATCATCCAGACAAGGCAGCACCCTCAAGACAAGACAAATCATTAAGGCAAGTCAATCATCAAGATAAGTCAATCATCAAGATAAGTCAAATCATCAAGTAAAACCAAATCATCAAGTAAAACCAAATCATCAAGATAAGTCAATCCTCAAGATAAGTCAATCATCAAGATAAGTCAATCCTCAAGATAAGTCAATCATTAAGATAAGTCAAATCTTCAAGACAATACTCTAGAAGCTACAACAAAAGATAAAGAGGAAGTAACTAAGCTGCAGTAGGGAGAGTCTCATCACATGGTCCTAGCATGGGTTATCCAGGCTATCTCTCACTAGAAACTAGCCCCCATCTATGGTTATCATGGCGACCTCTCACTAGGCACCGGCCCCATAGGTGACACATGCGGAGCTAACACATCCTCTCATGGAGACAAGGAGGTCAACCTTGCCAACCAAGCCTTCTCATCCCATCCTTAGCTTGTGAGAGCACTCAAGCCATGGGTGAGGCATCATACTTATGTTGTTATGCGAATTACTACCCAACCCACCTAGATCAATTATTAAGTTATCACTTGATTACAACTTCCATGTGGTTTTCCAGGTAGCCGCTTTGGGCACTAGCCCCACCATCAAAGCCACTCTCCTACATACAACTAACAAGCCTTAACCATCACCCATAAATCAATAATGTCCATGGACAAGGGATTGAAAGTCATCAAACTTTTTTCTAACCAAAACATTACATAGATCATTTTAAATCCAAACTCTCAACCACAAAATTTTCCCCTATCAATTTCAAAATCCCAAATCAAATAAAACATTTAATCAACAAGTTTCAAATTCAAAACAACAATCTTTTCCAATCTACATCAAGACCTCATACCAAAAGACACATCACCAAAACATCCTTGCCACAATATCACATTGAATTTAAGGTAACAAGCCTCTAGAGCTAAAAGGATTTCAATGCAAATACTAATAAACAACTAACCAAATCATAATGCTTAACAACCTTGACCTATCACAATATTAGCATGATCACCATTACATTAAGCTAGACAAAACATAATAGCAAGACTCAAAACCAAATTAAATGCAATGATCCAATTGCATCATTGATACACATCCGTTCAAAATCAGCAATAAACAACAGAGAATATATATACATATATATCCAAGACAAAATTACTACAACACTTTTCAGACTAATTAACATGGATTCAATAAAAGACTTTAATTCTCTCTCTTTTTAGTTAAATCATAAAATTACTTAAGATAACAATGTTCTAACCAAATCTTAAAGATCTACAATCCCATCTATGATTTATTTAATAACTTACTACTACAATTCACATCTATACACTTTTAAAAAGAATCCCAATCTCAACTCAAACTAAAAGTACATCTATGACAAAAATGATTTTTAAAACAATACACAATAAAATTTAAACTCTCTTTTAAATTAAATTCTAATAATAATAACATATACTATTCTATTCTAGAAAGATGATTTTTAGCTCAAGATTTGATCCTAAATACGATGTATTAAAAGCAAGCATTAAGAACATCAAATCAATTTCAAGAATTATTTATTTCAAAAGAAATATAAGAATATCACCATAAATTAATAATATAATGAGTTCAAATTTTGTACATACTCGCCTATCTACGAAATCAGGTATAGACATGATGGTTCACATTTTAACAAGTTAATGAACTTAATAAAAAAAAAGCAATCCTAATTCAGATTTTGGGTTAGATAGAATTTCAAAGCAATAAGCCCTAGAAACTAGACCTAATTTTTTAGGGGTTTGACCCCATTGTTCGTGTCTAAGTATGTTGATATAAAGACATGTTTTCCATCAAAATTATTATTATTATTCCCTTAATAAATAATACATCTAGATAGAAAAGGATTACATCTTTGAGAAATAAGAAGATTTGTATATAAGAATGTTTTTTTCAAAATCATGAGAATATTCAAATCTAAGATAAAACACTTACTACCTAGCTCCTACTCAACTTAGTAATATAATTCCTCAAAACCTAGTTCAAATCTTTTAGAGAGGTAAAAATACAAATCTGTTGTTCTCAAAACCAGCTACGCTCGTTTTTGTAGACAACCCCCACGAAACTTGTCCTTTTCGTAAATCTACACTCTAAGCTCGTGAATCGAGACAAGATCCTCTTGATCTCGTACGAAGTTGTTTGACATCCTAGACTGGTTTATGACATCTCTTTGAATCATTTTCTCGATATGTGTGAAGATCGTTCAAGTCGTAAATTGGTAAAAATGTCGATTTAGGTCATTTTTAGAAGTTAGTAAGTTTTTGAGTCTTGATATGCAAGAGCGGCTAAAAATGCCGCTCCTAGATATCTCCTTTTAGCTTGTTTTATTTAACATGTAAAGGCGGCGTAAATTACCGCTCGTGCATATGTCTTTTTATTTAACATGTAAAAGCGGTGGATTTCGCCACCTTTACATGTTTGTTTATGTTCGAATGTAGAAGCGGCTGAAACCTCCGCTGGAGCGAGATCTCCGGAATCTCGATCATTGAATGCCATTAATGGCCACTCGTGCTGCTTATTAAAACTTGTTTTTAAGTCTTAAATACGTCTTTTTGATTGTTCATTTCGCCATTTCGTTTCTTTCTCCTAAGCTGTTCATCCGACTCCTCCAACATTGTTTGGTCACGCCGAACTGCGGTTTAATCGCACTCTTCATTGTTGGACTTAGGGTTTTTGACGCTTGGACGGGTAAGTCATCTATCTGTTTCATTTTCAAATTTAGGGTTTTCGTCTATGATTGATATGGCTTTCTTTTGTCTTGATTTTAGTTTACGTTTCTAATGAAAGATTGTTTTGGTCATCTTGTAATCTCTAGTCATTTCTGTGTTTTCATTTTGAATGTCTTTAAAAGATCAAATTTGTATCCTAGGGAGGTCGGCAGTTTTACCGCTTAGTCCCTCAAAACCCTTGCCATATACCATTATGCGAAATCGGTAATTTTTACCACCCAGGCAAAATCTCAACCGGTGATTTCTACCGACCCTGCTAAAGTCATCTTCGAAATGTGCAAAGACGACAAATTTCACTGCCGATGTATAAACTCGCAACACCTTACCAATGTGCATAATCGGCCAAATTCACCGATTGGTACATGACTTAGGTTTTTGTATCTGGTGTATGGGTGGGTGGTTTTGCTGACCTTACACAAGGAATTGTTTTCATATTCCATGCGATAGTGGGCATTTTTGCCGCTTTAGCACCAAAACCCTTTAAAAAGCACTTCCCCTGCCAGAGCGGCCAAATTCCCCTCTCGAACATGTTTGTTTATGTAACATGTAGGAGCGGTCGATACACCCGCTCGCACACTCAAAGTTTTTACACATCGAATGTAGAAACGGCCGTTTTGACCGCTCTAACATGTTAAACATCAAATTTTCCAAAGTGCATGTAGAAGCGGCTGTTTTCACCGCTTTTACACCTATGAGTCCTTCCAACTTGCAAGAGTGGTCAATACACCCGCCCAAGCACATTTCCATGATTTTTCCCTAACACTGGAAAATTCACTTTTCAAAGCCAAAAGCCCGCTTTCACCCTCGCCTCGATTTGTGCGTTCAAGCCCTTTTAACGCATGCTTTCCCATCCATGATCGTCAAAACGTAGTTGACCTAGTTTATCCAATTTTCCCCTAACTGCGAGATCATGGCCTTTTGCAGTTCTCAGTCAGCATTCGTGGTGGTGTTCGAATTCACAGTTTTCTCAGGGCCCATGTCAGAATCATCTCCTTCAAAGTCCAGAGCCATGAAGTACAAGTACCAGGGTGTCTTTCTGATGACAGCAGTTCAGTCGAATGTTGATGAAATCAGAGACACTGAGATTGGACACGTAGATATGGCTGAATTCATAGATAGAACTAAACAAGCAAACCCCTCCCGACTTATGCAGAAAATCATTGACAACAATATCCATTTGGTAGCATCCTTTCCTGTCAGTGCTCATAATCCGGAATTTGTTCTACAAGTGGCCAACCACTACAATAGGGACACTAGAGCCGTGACAGACTCACAGGGGAATGTTATCATGAGATTGGATGCAGAGTTCATGGACAAAATCTTCATGTGTCCACCACTTGAAAATGTCGGGCAAATTGATTTTGCTCAAGGTCAACAAGATTATGACAATGATTTGGAATCTGCTAGGAGGCACATAAACAGCAAATGGTTAAAGATTCCTAGGGCAACTTTGACCAGATGGCCAAAAGACCTTCACAAGAGTGATTTTGTGGAAGAAGTGTGTGATCTGATTACTTTGTTGAGTCGCATCAGAGGACTTCCTTCTACCTCCAAATTCCAAGAATGGATGTACACTTACATCAAGGTGATTCTACGAGGAAATCAGAAGATATTCTTTGGTGAATAGATCAGTAATGCTTTACACGAGCAACTGGTAAGGGTCAACACTACTTTCAAATTTTACATGACCTCTTACCTTGTCTACGCTGCTGCAAGTATGAGGAACTTTCCAGGTTTGACCCAGGTAGGGGACAGGAGATTGGTCCCAGTATATGAATACTACCCCTAAATCACTCTGAAGGGGTCAATTCACCATTTTAGAAGAGTCAATGATGCATTCTTCTTAGTTTTCATGTGCTTGTGGAATGATGAACTGGTTCAGAGAAGAGTTTCTGATGAAGCATGGCAGGTTGTAAATTCTTTTGGTTGTTTGTTCCTACAATTCCCCACCTTCACTTATCTTCGGGTGGGATACTATCCTGGTTACCCTTACATGCTGCCATGGTATCCCAGTGATTGCATTGTTCTTATGGAGCTTTGCAGACAACTGATTGTGGTTCATAACAAACAGATGGAGCTTAAGAAGTCAGGAATAATGTTTCCTATTGAAATTGGGAGGTGTTCAGTTCAGTCTGCAAACAAAGCTAAGATAATTGACTCCGAGTTGCAGTTAGTCACCATGAAGACCTACAAGAAGAGAAATCATTTTGACTTCAGAAGAGTCCAAGACAAGATCAAGAGAAAGTCAAATTTTCATGAGCCAATGGTGGAAGAGCTGGATTTCTGTAGGCTTCATCTGAGCCAAATTGAAGAACCGGGACTAGCTGATATTCCAGATGGAATGGAAGATGATGGAGATATCCTAGATCATGAATATGAGGCAAAGAATGTTGAAGCTTCACCTCTCCTAGAGGTGAAATGGTCGGTCAAGGAGGAGACATCCATCAGGAAAAGATTCCAACCTATATTAGCAAACACCAACTTGTGGTTGGAAAGAAAAGGGATCAAGTTGAAAGAGTTCCTTACAGGGTCCGAAGAGGGGACACAGGAGCAAATAGGTAAGAAGGTTGAGAACCGAACCAAGAACAAGAGTGATACCCCTTCTTCCTCCAAGGTACACAAACCAAATATCAAATTTGTATCCAAGGGAGGAAAGAAGAAAGAAACCACAGAGGCTTCTGATGCCACTAAGTCAGATGTTGAAGACATCAACGATGACCATATGGAAGTTGAGGATGTTGAGACCGAAGAACAAGATGTTCAAAGGTCTAAAACAAAGGTATCTACAGAAGCTGAACAAGGTGAAGATGAAGATACAGAGGTAGAGCAACTTGATGGTTCTCCACGGACTCTTGTGAAAGACCTTCCATCTAATACACAAGTTCTTACACCTCCTCCTCATGTTTCATTTTCTGATGGTTTGCCAGTGATTTCTAATGTTCCTCTTTCTCCCATTTTTGTTGTTTCTTCTGACAATACTCCTCAATCCATGAGGGCTAGTCTTGGGACCGTTTTTTATTCTTTTGGTTCCATTCCAAGTTTATCTTCCCCTTCTTTTGATATCAGGGAACAGACTATTTTGGAGAACCTTCTTGATGGTTCACAAAAGGTGATTGATACAGGTGTTGTGTTTACCAACACGAGTCCAATTGTCACCATCACGGGTATAAGCACGGAGCCAACCAAGCAAGTAGTGGATCCCCCTCCAGCTGTTGATGCATCAATACTTCCTCCATGGCTATCTGCCTATACTCCAAAGAGGAAGAAACAAGCCATCTCACCTGATGAGATTGACATTGAAAAGCTATTGCCCATGAAAGCTAAGAATCAAAAGAAGAAGCCTAAGACTGTTTCTAGGCTGGTCACTGAAAAAGGAATCAGATATGCCGAAATTGCCAAACCTCCTAAAGATGCCACAGTTGATACTTTTGACGTGAGCAGTTATGTCATTTCAAGGGTTGAACTTGGTAAAGTGACTCATGAAGGGGTCAAACCAGATTTCCAAACCACTGCCACTACTCTACTGGAAAAGTATGATGAAGCCAAAAGGGAAAAAGAGCAATACAAAGCAAAAGCAGAACAACTGGCTGCTGTCCTTCAGAAAATAGTGAAGTCATCAGAGATAGTGGAACCAATGGCAGTGACAGTGGAAGATCGCCTGATACAGAAGTTTGAAAAAGCCCAAGCCAGAGGCAGGATAGTGGGAGATGTAGTGGAGCGGTTGTTGGCCCAAGGACGAGTTCTATTGAAAACCGTTGTGGAAAGAAAGGAGAAAATGGACAAGGCCAAAGCTGAGCTAGATAATCTGATGGATCTACTTTCACAAGAGTTGCAAGATCGAGAAGAGAGTCTAGAAGAGTGGACAGATATGAAGAAGATCAAGATAAAGAATTTGATCACCATTGGGGTCGTCACCAATAGGGAATCATATCTCAAGACCAAGGAGACTCTAGCTCATCATATTTTCGTAATAAAGAGTCTACTTGAAGATCTGTGCCAAGCTTGAGAAGCCAGCAAAGATAGTGATGTCACACTCCTACATTGGCTGGAAGAACTTCCTTGCACCTTGACAAGGGAAGATCATAGCTTCCTCACAGCACAGGAAATGATAAGTTCTTTTGAAGAAATGGTACAAAAGAAATTTGAAGAGGAAGCTCCCTCTGTGCTCTCAATGGACAACCTGTATGATCAACATTCAACTCTGGAGAACCTGAAGGATAATTTAGAAAAGCATGAAAAGGCAATAAAGGCAGTGAAAGATTCAATCCTCCGAGCTCGCACCATCTCTGAAAACACAGCAAAACCAGATGCATGCGAGATGTCAGTTGTTCAAACCATGTATCAGAACTTCCTAAGCAACAAGGATGGAGGAAGCTAATGCCTTAGCTTATTTTTCTTAGTTTTTATGTAAATGGAATTTTGTTTTGGACATTTTCACATGTAATTTTCCAAAATGTAATTACATGTGAAACAAGAGAAGTCATAAGTCAAATAGGACTCTCTTGTTGAATAAGTCAAATTAGTTGTAGATTTCCTAGATTTTCTCAAGGTCTTTCCCTATAAATAAAGGGGACCTTTTTTGTAAATACTATCTTTTGTCTATTGCAAGAAAACTCTGGCGAATTGAGAAGCAAATCAAGACTTTGTGCTTTTTGTGAAAATCAATATTCAAATATTTATCAATACAAGAAAGCAAGTTCAATTCCAATCTTTGTCTTGGGATTGTTTGTGTTGTGATAGTTTTGTTCTTACGTCTTGCTATCATAATCTTATTTGATAATAATTGAAGTGTGGAGTTTGTTACAAGTGATTGAAGAGCGCTCTTAATTTGATTCTGGTAAACTTTGTGTTATCAAATCAGTTGTGGGTTATATGTTCATGTTTGTGAGAATACAATAGTTTGGAGACTTTGTGCTGCAAGTTGTTCTATTTGATTTACTTTTATCATCTTGAAGAGGAGTGAAGACTTTGGGCTGCATTCTACTTCAAATAGTTTTGTTTACAAGTAATCAGTGAGGTAATAAAAAACTTTGCGTTTCTGTGATTTTGTGATAATTTATAAGTTTTATATCAAGAGTTTGAAATATATACATCTATTCTGAAAAAAGAGAATGAGATGAGATGGAACCACCACCAACATAGTTTTTAGTGTACATAAATTTGATAAATTGTTTGATTTGCAAAAGTTAAATAATTAGAGGAAACCTCCCCTTGCTGAGAGGAGAGACTTTGTCTCATCATAGCTGTGGCTGATATATCCATTTTGCCGTTAGCAAGTTAACGACAAAATATTCACCCAACAGTTTTTTGGCGACTCTACTAGGGAAGAACGTGCAACTTGAAGCCTCACGCTTCAAGTTGAAGCATTTTCAGTTCTTGTCTGTTTTCTTGCAATTTTGTGTTTAGTATAATACAGTTTGGCAGATTCCCGGTACACCAGAAGTAAGAGGGCTCAGGGTATTATTGATCCTGCATTTGAGTTGATGCAGCAGAATAATTTTAGATTCTTAACTCCACGACCTCGTCTTCAGCGCACCAGGAGTTTTCCCCCTACAAACACCAGGTCCCCAATACCAGGTGAAGTTTCTATTGCCAGTACTAACAGAGTTTTGGTTGTTCATACACCACCGAGGTTTGTTATACCACCTTTCAATCAGCGCGTCATGGAAGCCCAAGGTCCTTGGGGTAATACCTTTGGTCCTCTAAATTTGACCCCACCATTGCACGAACTACCTCGTAGTTCAAGAAAGAATTTCCCCAAATTCTATGGTGACGGAAAAGTTCATCTTGATGAGCACATTGCGGCTTTCTGTATAGCCTGTGGTGTGATAGGTGTCGAGCACGAAGACATAGCTGTGCGACTCTTTGTAGAAACACTACAAGGTGCTGCCGCAGACTGGTTCTACCACCTCCAAGCTCAGACCATAACAAACTGGGCTACTCTCAAAACCAAATTCAAAGCCAGGTTCAAACCTATGGAAGATGCTCATGCATTGTTGGCATAGCTGACACAGATGAAAAAGGAACCTCATGAACCAATGCGAGATTTCATCGCTAAGTTCAACAAATTGAGAAACAAGATTCCCGCCACCGTTGAGCCCACAGCGGAGAACCTCAAATGTTTCTTTATCAATACACAGCTTCCGGAGGTGAGTTTCCTTTTGAGGCAAGCTGCTCCTACTGATCTTGCTGCGGCTCAAATTCTGGCAACTGAGGTAGAAGACGATCTTATCCTTGCGGGTAAGATAAGAAGGGACACTAATAGAAATAAAAGTTCCTCCTCTGCTGAGAATGCTTCCACAAGCACCACTGATCCCATGGTGCAAAAGCTAGCAAATGAATTGCTAGCTCTCAAGAGACAAATGTCCCAAGGTATATTTGCGCCTCCTTCTTACCGAGATATACCAAGGAGGACATTTCCAAATAATTCATATCAAGGCAATGCTGCTAGGAATCAAGGACAGCAAAACCGTCTTCCTCCTACACAGGGGAAGCTTGCTATTGAAGCAGCGCCGGTCAACTCTGCTATTGGCTACTATGAAGCTGAGAATGAACTTTCTTTCCAACCTAAGTTGGAATGTGAAAATGGTGCTAATCTCTTCACAGAAGGAGAAGAAGAGTTAGTTGACGACTCTACCATCAGCTTTCTGAAATACCAGGACGAAGCTGAAAAAGGAGAAGTGAGTGAAGGAGCATATGCTGTTTTCACTAGGTCTCAAAATCAGTCAGCTCTTCAAGCTGATAAAGGGAAGGCGAGAGAAGAATCTCAACAGGCGATTTCAATTGCTAAACGGGGGACTCCGCTACCTTTCCAATCAAAAGACCCAGTGGTTAATAAACAAGTAAGTGCTTCTAATAAATTTGTACCTTCCACTTCTGCTCCTCAGACTAGTGCTGTCTCTACCAAAAATCAAAATGATGGTTTTTCTTCCTCCGTATCTAATTCCTTTCAGCAGTTCGATATAATAGACCATGCTAGGAGAACTAAGATACAAATGTCTGAAGTTGAATATTTACAGGCTAATCCAGAACAATTTGATAGATTAGCCAAATATGTCAAAAATAAGGCCATCCCTGTAGGACAAGAGTTTCCTAAAGCCACTCATGACTCCTCCAAAAGTAAACCTACCCAAAACAATCTTGTTACTACTCCCCCTGAAGCCTCTGGGAAAATTGAACCTTTCTATGTTTCTCTATTAGTAAGTGGTCATAAATTGAGCAATTGCGTAATAGATTCTGGAGCCTTAGATAATGTTATGCCTGCTAAGGTAGCAAATGCCCTTGCCCTCACCTTAACCAAAACCTTTGGGAGGTGTTTCTCTATGGAGAATAAGCAAGTTCCACTTTTGGGTCAAATCAAGGATGCCCAATTTGCATTTGCAGCTTTTCCGGATAAGAGAATCAAGATGACAGTCTTGGTAGCTGATGTTCCAGCTTCATACGACATTCTTCTTGGACGTAATTTCTGCAAGGATGTGGGTGGAGAGTTGAACATGGATTTGTCTGAAGCTAGGATACCTGTTAAAGGTGTCATGCAGAAACTGCTTCCTGAGAAGGAGGCAAAATACATTGTTACTCAAAAATTAAACCCCAAAGCTCAAATTTTGTTTGAGTCCTCGGGAATGGGTAACTATTTTCTATCTACTGAAGATTGTTCCGATTCATCAGATGAGGCTACATCGGGTGATAGCTCCGATATGTCAGATGGAGACTCAGAAGAGTTTTCAGATGAAAGTTCAGGTAAGGGTATAGCAATTCCAGATTCTTCCCTCACCGATGAAGAGGAATCTTCTGACCAGAGGAAGTCCAAGAAATCAAATTCTGATGGAGTCTGAATTTTAGAATTTGATGGTAGCTGTTCTTCTACCGGTTCTGGAGCCGGAGTGGTCTTGATATCGCCACAAGGTGATATTTTACCTTTTTCATATAAGTTACAGTTTGACAATACCAATAACACCGCCAAATACGAGTCCTTATTGCTCGGATTGGAAGCGGTGCGTGCTAGAGGTGTTAAGATCCTTCATGCTCAAGGGGACGCCGAATTGGTGGTTTGTCAAGTGAGAAATTTGTACCAAACAAAAAATGAAAGATTGAGACACTATCGCAATCGCATATGGGATTGCATTGAAGATTTCGATGCTTTCAATATTTCAGCGGTGCCAAGAGAGTTCAATGACCGTGCAGATTCATTGGCTGTTTCCGCCACTCTCATGGTGCCTCACAAGGATTTCAAAGGAAGCAAGTACACTATTGAGCTGGTCTTCAGACCAAGTGTACCTGATAACGCTGACCATTGGTAGGTGTTTAATGGCTATAATCAAATCATCGCTTTCCTAGAAAAGATGGATGGTTTTGATGAGCTTTACTTTGAAGGAAGTGAATCACCACCTCGTGAATATGTTTCTGAGGTAGATTCGCAGACTAGTGAAGAATTTCTATAGCTGAAAGGAAATAAAATCTCAAAAGGTTTGGTTTCCCTTGAGAAACTCTTTGATAAACATGACAGGTATATCAAGTAGCAGCAACAACAACAGGATTTGGGTTCTTCCATGGAATTTGAACAGGTCAATTTGAGTACAGAAACAGATCCTAAGATGGTCAACATTGGAAAATGTTGCACTGATGATGAAAGATTCAAATTCATCACCCTCCTCCGCCATTACATTGATGTTTTGGCTTATTCCTATGCTGACCTGAAGTCTTTCAGGCCTAAGGAGGTTCGACACGAAATTCCCCTCAAGGCTGGATCGTTACCTTACAAACAGAAGCAGAGGCAATACAATCCAAAGATATCAGGTACGATTCTTTCTGAAATTCAGAAGATGCTGAATGCAAGGATTATTTTTCCGATTCATCATTCCACATGGATTTACCCGTAAGGAAGAAGAACAGAGAAATCCGTATCTATGTTGATTTTAGAAATCTCAACCAGTCTTCCTTGAAAGATAACTACCCTTTGCCCATCATGGACCAAGTATTGCAAACAATGACAGGTTCAGAAATGCTATCTATGTTAGATGGTTTTTCGGGGTATAACCAAGTGGAGGTAAATGAAGCTGATCAGTTCAAAACTGCCTTCACCACACCACGGGGCACATTTGCATATCGCAGAATGCCTTTTGGTCTAATCAATGCTGGCGCAACATTTCAGAGAGCGATGGATCTTGCTTTCAGAGATGAAATGGGTAAGTTTATCATGGTGTATCTCGACGATTTGACTGTTTTCTCCAAAAACCATCATGATCATGCGCATCATTTGCGACAAGTGCTGGAACGCTGTCGGCAAAATGGTATTTCCCTCAATCCCAAGAAGTCAGTTTTTGGGGTGACGGAAGGCAAGCTTCTCGGGCACATTGTATTCCGGGAAGGTACTAAGATTGACCCAGAGAGGGTTAAATCTATTCAAAGTCTCACTCTGCCAGCAAGTAAGATTGTTGTTCACTCTTTCTTTGGAAAGGTGAATTTTCTGCAAAGGTTCATTCTTGAGTTTGCAGAAAAAACCCGTCACATTGTTAATATGATGAAGGGTAAGGCCACTTTCCGTTGGACGGTGGAAGGCAAGGAAGCGTTCAAGGATATCAAGAGAGCTATTGCTCATGCTCTAGTTCTTGTTTGTCCTGACTACACTAAGGATTTTGTAGTCTATAGCTACGCTTCAGAACACACACTTTCAGCTATTCTGGTTCAGCAGAATGAAGAAGGCATTGAATCCCCCATATCATTTATGAGTTGTCCTCTCAAAGCTCATGAATTGAAGTATTCGAATATGGAGAAGCATGCCTATGCCGTAGTCAAAGCGGTTAAGCATTTCAGGTTCTATATTCTAAACTCACACACTGTTGTCATGGTGCCTGATACAATAGTCAAATCTATCCTAACTCAACAGGAGTTCCAAACAAAGAGAGGTAATTGGATCGCTAAGATCCAAGAATTTGATCTGGATATCAAACCTACCAAGCTTGTGCGCGGTAAAGGTTTGTGTCAATTGATCGCAGATAATGTTCCAAAAGAGACAGGGGACGAAGAAGAAGAAGTTGTGGACACGCCAACTATCCTTTTTGTTACTACAACTGACGAGTGGTATTCCAATATCGCTCATTTCCTTACCTATGGTGAGTGCCTTTCTCACTTGTCTTATAAGGAAAAGAGAACTGTCAAGTTAAAAGCTGCTAACTACGTCCTTTGGGACAATGGTTTGTACAAGAGAAGTCTTGACGGTGTATTTCTCCGTTGCGTGGATAAAGTGCAACAAGGTAGACTTTTGGAGTCTTTCCATAATTTATCTTGTGGAGGGCATTTTTCAGCACCTGTAACGGCTCACAAGATTCTGCGAGCTCGATACTATTGGCCCACACTATTCCAAGATGCGTACAATTGGGTACACATGTGTGAGTTATGCCAACAGTTTGTTGGGAAACCAAAATTGGCAGCCTTACCTCTAAAACCAGTGGTGATTGAGGAGCCTTTTCAGTAATGGGGTATTGACTTCATTGGCGCAGTGAATCCATCATCAAGTGCAGGACATACCTATGTTCTCACTGCTACAGACTATTTTACCAAATGGGTGGAAGCTATTCTAGTCAAGCACTCTACTTCAGAGGTGGTATGCAATTTTCTTAAAGAGAACATTATTTCCAGGTTTGGAGTTCCAAACAAGATTGTAGCAGATAATGCTACGTGTTTTTCCTCTTATGAGATTACTGAGTTTTGCTACGAGCATGGGATCACTCTTTCCCATTCTTCAGACTATTATCCACAAGGGAATGGTCAAGCAGAATCAAGCAATAAGAATCTGGTCACTATCATCAGGAAATTGGTAGATGAGAATCAGAGAACTTGGCATAAGGCATTGTTTGATGCTTTATGGGCAGATAGGATTACACCCAAAAGGGCGATAGGCATGTCACCATTTCAGCTTCTATATGGTCTGAATGCAGAGATACCGATTACCTTGGAATTGCCAGCATTGAAGTTGGTGAAGGCATTGGAAGATAGAACTTTTGATAGTTCTATCGATAAAAGGATCATGTATTTGACTGAACTTTAAGAGCAGCGCACTATAGTGGTGGACCGTATTGTTGAACACCAAAATCAAGTAAAGAAACTCTTCGACAAGAAGACAAAGGCTAGTGAGTTTTGGGTTGGAGATCAAGTCTTGTTGTGGGACAAGAGGAGAGAACCAAAAGGAATGCACAGAAAATTTGATTCCTTGTGGAGAGGTCCATTCACCATTCATCAGTTCTGTGGTGAAAACAGTTTCTTGCTAGAGTATCAGGATGGGACACCATTCTTGTTGCCTCACAGTGGACAACATCTGAAGCACTTCAATCCTTGAAGTTTCAGATAAGTTAAATTGTACATTTGTATAGTTTCGTGTTTTATTTTTGTGTTTTTGTTTAGTCTTTTGTGTCTTTTTCTTTTTAGCTTGACTCTATGGCCCAATGGCATGGATGAAGGCACTTAGAGGCTAGATTCTACTCCCCTCAATCGTTTCAAAGTTCGGTTGAAGGAAGTTCCCCAGTTAGAGCCAGCTGTTGTTCTCAAAATCAGCTATGCTTGTTTTTGTAGACAACCCCCACGAAACTTGTCCTTTTCGTAAATCTACACTCTAAGCTCGTGAATCGAGACAAGATCCTCTTGATCTCGTACGAAGTTGTTTGACATCCTAGACTAGTTTATGACATCTCTTTGAATCATTTTCTCGATATGTGCAAAGATCGTTCAAGTCATAAATTGGTAAAAATGTTGATTTAGGTCATTTTTAGAAGTTAGTAAGTTTTTGAGTCTTGATATGCAAGAGTGGCTAAAAACGCCGCTCCTACATATATCCTTTCAACTTGTTTTATTTAACATGTAAAGGCGGCATAAATCACCGCTCGTGCATATGTCTTTTTATTTAACATGTAAAGCGGTGGATTTCGCCGCCTTTACATGTTTGTTTATGTTTGAATGTAGAAGCGGCCAAAACCTCCGCTCGAGCGAGATCTCCGGAATCTCGATCATTGAGTGCCATTAATGGCCACTCGTGCCGTTTATTAAAACTTGTTTTTAAGTCTTAAATATGTCTTTTTGATTGTTCATTTCGCCATTTCATTTCTTTCTCCTGAGTGGTTCATTTGACTCCTCCAACATTGTTTGGTCGCGCCGAACTGCGGTTTAATCGCACTCTTCATTGTCAGACTTAGGGTTTTTGATGCTTGGATGGGTAAGTCATCTATCCGTTTCATTTTCAAATTTAGGGTTTTCGTCTATGATTGATATGGCTTTCTTTTGTCTTGATTTTAGTTTATGTTTCTGATGAAAGATTGTTTTGGTCATCTTGTAATCTCTAGTCATTTCTGTGTTTTCATTTTGAATGTCTTTAAAAGATCAAATTTGTATCCTAGGGAGGTCAGCGGTTTTACCGCTTAGTCCCTCAAAACCCTTGCCATATACCATTGTGCGAAATCAGTAATTTTTACCGCCTAGGCCAAATCTCAACCGGTGATTTCTACCGACCCTGCTAAAGTCATCTTCAAAATGTGCAAAGACGGCAAATTTTGCCACCGATGTATAAACTCGCAACACCTTACCAACGTGCATAATCGACCAAATTCACCGATTGGTACATGACTTAGGTTTTTGTATCTGGTGTATGGGCGGGTGGTTTTGCCAACCTTACACGAGGAATTGTTTTCATATTCCATGCAATAGCGGGCATTTTCACCGCTTTAGCACCAAAACCCTTTAAAAAGCACTTCCCCTGCCAGAGCGGCCAAATTCCCCGCCCGAACATGTTTGTTTATGTAACACGTAGGAGCGGTCGATACACCCGCTCGTACACTCAAAGTTTTTACACATCAAATGTAGAAGCGGCCGTTTTGACCGCTCTAACATGTTTAATATCAAATTTTCCAAAGTGCATGTAGAAGCGGCTGTTTTCACCCCTTTTACACCTATGAGTCCTTCCAACTTGCAAGAGCGGTCAATACACCCATCCAAGCACATTTCCATGATTTTTCCCTAACACTGGAAAATTCACTTTTCAAAGCCAAAAGCCTGCTTTCACACTCACCTCGATTTGCGCATTCAATCCCTTTTAACGCATGCTTTCCCATCCATGATCATCAAAATATAGTTGACCCAGTTTATCCAATTTTCCCCTAACTGCGAGATCATGGCCTTTTACAGTTCTCAGTCAACATTCGTGGTGGTGTTCGAATTCACAGTTTTCTCAGGGCCCATGTCAGAATCATCTCCTTCAAAGTCCAGAGCCATGAAGTACAAGTACCAGGGTGTCTTTTCGGTGATAGCAGTTCAGTCGAATGTTGATGAAATCAGAGACACTGAGATTGGACACGTAGATATGGCTGAATTCATAGATAGAACTAAACAAGCAAAGCCCTCCCGGCATATGCAGAAAATCATTGATAGCAATATCCATTTGGTAGCATCCTTTCCTGTCAGTGCTCATAATCCAGAATTTGTTCTACAAGTGGCCAACCACTACAATAGGGACACTAGAGCCATGACAGACTCACAGGGGAATGTTATCATGAGATTGGATGCAGAGTTCATGGACAAAATCTTCATGTGTCCACCACTTGAAAATGTTGGGCAAATTGATTTTGCTCAAGGTTAGCAAGATTATGAAAATGATTTGGAATCTGCTAGGAGGCACATAAACAGCAAATGGTTAAAGATTCCTAGGGCAACTTTGACCAGATGGCCAAAAGACCTCACAGGAGTGATTTTGTGGAAGAAGTGTGTGATCTGATTACTTTGTTGAGTTGCATCAGAGGACTTCCTTCTGCCTCCAAATTCCAAGAATGGATGTACACTTACATCAAGGTGATTCTACGAGGAAATCAGAAGATATTCTGGAGTGAACAGATCAGTAATGCTTTGCACGAGCAACTGGTAAGGGTCAACACTACTTTCAAATTTTACATGACCTCTTACCTTGTCTACGCTGCTGCAAGTATGAGGAACTTTCCAGGTTTGACCCAGGTAGGGGACAGGAGATTGGTCCCAGTATATGAATACTACCCCCAAATCACTCTAAAGGGGTCGATTCACCATTTCAGAAGAGTCAATGATGCATTCTTCTCAGTTTTCATGTGCTTGTGGAATGATGAACTGGTTCAGAGAAGAGTTTCTGATGAAGCATGGCAGGTTGTAAATTCTTTTGGTTGTTTGTTCCTACAATTCCCCACCTTCACTTATCTTCAGGTGGGATACAATCCTGGTTACCCTTACATGCTGCCACGGTATCCCAGTGATCGCATTGTCCTTATGGAGCTTTGCAGACAACTGATTGTGGTTCATAACAAATAGATGGAGCTTAAGAAGTTAGGAATAAAGTTTCCTATTGAAATTGGGAGATATTCAGTTCAGTCTGCAAACAAAGCTAAGATAATTGACTCCGAGTTGCAGTTAGTCACCATGAAGACCTACAAGAAGAGAAATCATTTCGAATTCAGAAGAGTCCAAGACAAGATCAAGAGAAAGTCAAATTTTCATGAGCCAATGGTGGAAGACATATGGGCAGATCTCAGGACCCAAAATGAGATCAGAAAACTGGATTTTTGTAGGCTTCATCTGAGCCAAATTGAAGAACTAGGACTAGCTGATATTCCAGATGGAATGGAAGATGATGGAGATATCCTAGATCATGAATATGAGGCAAAGAATGTTGAAGCTTCACCTCTCCCAGAGGTGAAATGGTCAGTCAAGGAGGAGACATCCATCAGGAAAAGATTCCAACCTATATTAGCAAACACCAACTTGTGGTTGGAAAGAAAAGGGATCAAGTTGAAAGAGTTCCTTACAGGGTCCGAAGAGGGGACACAGGAGCAAACAGGTAAGAAGGTTGAGAACCGAACCAAGAACAAGAGTGATACCCCTTCTTCCTCTAAGGTACACAAACCAAAGATCAAATTTGTATCCAAGGGAGGAAAGAAGAAAGAAACCACAAAGGCTTCTGATGCCACTAAGTCAGATGTTGAAGACATCAATGATGACCATATGGAAGTTGAGGATGTTGAGACCGAAGAACAAGATGGTCAAAGGTCTAAAACAAAGGTATCTACAGAAGCTAAACAAGGTGAAGATGAAGATACAGAGGTAGAGCAACTTGATGGTTCTCCACAGACTCCTGTGAAAGACCTTCCATCTAATACACAAGTTCTTACACCTCCTCCTCATGTTTCATTTTCTGATGGTTTGCCAGTGATTTCTAATGTTCCTCTTTCTCCCATTTTTGTTGTTTCTTCTGACAATACTCCTCAATCCATGAGGGCTATTCTTGGGACCGTTTTTTATTCATCTGGTTCCATTCCAAGTTTATCTTCCCCTTCTTTTGATATCGGGGAACAGATTGTTTTGGAGAACCTTCTTGATGCTTCACAAAAGGTGATTGATACAGGTGTTGTGTTTACCAACATGAGTCCAATTGTCACCATCACAGGTATAAGCACGGAGCCAACCAAGCAAGTAGCGGATCCCCCTCCAGCTGTTGATGCATCAATACTTCCTCCATGGCTATCTGCCTATACTCCAAAGAGGAAGAAACAAGCCATCTCACCTGATGAGATTGACATTGAAAAGCTATTGCCCGTGAAAGCTAAGAATCAAAAGAAGAAGCCTAAGACTGTTTCTAGGCTGGTCACTGAAAAAGGAATCAGATATTCCAAAATTGCCAAACCTCCTGAAGATGCCACAGTTGATACTTTTGACGTGAGCAGTTATGTCATTTCAAGGGTTGAACTTGGTAAAGTGACTCATGAAGGGGTCAAACCAGATTTCCAAACCACTGCCACTACTCTACTGGAAAAGTATGATGAAGCCAAAAGGGAAAAAGAGCAATACAAAGCAAAAGCAGAACAACTGGCTGCTGTCCTTCAGAAAATAGTGAAGTCATCAGAGATAGTGGAACCAATGGCAGTGACAGTGGAAGATCCCCTGATACAGAAGGTTGAAAAAGCCCAAGCCAGAGGCAGGATAGTGGGAGATGTAGTGGAGCGGTTGTTGGCCCAAGGACGAGTTCTATTGAAAATCGCTGTGGAAAGAAAGGAGAAAATGGACAAGGCCAAAGCTGAGCTAGATAATCTGTTGGATCTACTTTCACAAGAGTTGCAAGATCTAGAAGAGAGTCTAGAAGAGTGGATAGATATGAAGAAGATCAAGATAAAGAATTTGATCACTATTGAGGTCGTCACCAATAGGGAATCATATCTCAAGACCAAGGAGACTCTAGCTCATCATATTTTCATAATAAAGAGTCTACTTGAAAATCTGTACCAAGCTCGAGAAGCCAGTGAAGATAGTGATGTCACACTCCTACATCGGTTGGAAGAACTTCCATGCACCTTGACAAGGGAAGATCATAGCTTCCTCACGGCACAGGAAATGATAAGTTCTTTTGAAGAAATGGTACAAAAGAAATTTGAAGAGGAAGCTCCCTCTGTGCTCTCAATGGACAACCTGTATGATCAACATTTGACTCTGGAGAACCTGAAGGATAATTTAGAAAAGCATGAAAAGGCAATAAAGGCAGTGAAAGATTCAATCCTTTGAGCTCGCACCATCTCTGAAAACATAGCAAAACTAGATGCATGCGAGATGTCAGTTGTTCAAACCATGTATCAGAACTTCCTAAGGAACAAGGATGGAGGAAGCTAATGCCTTAGCTTATTTTTCTTAGTTTTTATGTAAATGAAATTTTGTTTTGGACATTTTCACATGTAATTTTCCAAAATGTAATTACATGTGAAACAAGAGAAGTCATAAGTCAAATAGGACTCTCTCGTTGAATAAGTCAAATTAATTGTAGATTTCCTAGATTTTGTCAAGGTCTTTCCCTATAAATAAAGGGGACCTTTTTTGTAAATACTATCTTTTGTCTATTGCAAGAAAACTCTGGCGAATTGAGAAGCAAATCAAGACTTTGTGCTTTTTGTGAAAATCAATATTCAAATATTTATCAATACAAGAAAGCAAGTTCAATTCCAATCTTTGTCTTGGGATCGTTTATGTTGTGATAGTTTTGTTCTTACGTCTTGCTATCATAATCTTATTTGATAATAATTGAAGTGTGGAGTTTGTTACAAGTGATTGAAGAGCGCTCTTAATTTGATTCTGGTAAACTTTGTGTTATCAAATCAGTTGTGGGTTATATGTTCATGTTTGTGAGAATACAATAGTTTGGAGACTTTGTGCTGCAAGTTGTTCTATTTGATTTACTTTTATCATCTTGAAGAGGAGTGAAGACTTTGGGCTGCATTCTACTTCAAATAGTTCTGTTTACAAGTAATCAGTGAGGTAACAGAAAACTTTGCGTTTCTATGATTTTGTGATAATTTATAAGTTTTATATCAAGAGTTTGAAATATATACATCTATTCTGAAAAAAGAGAATGAGATGAGATGGAACTACCACCAACATAGTTTTTAGTGTACATAAATTTGATAAATTGTTTGATTTGCAAAAGTTAGATAATTAGAGGGAACCTCCCCTTGTTGAGAGGAGAGACTTTGTCTCATCATAGCTGTGGTTGATATATCCATTTTGCCGTTAGCGAGTTAACGACAAATATTCACCCAACAAAATCTTTCAAACTTAACTTTGAGTAAACACCATTTGATATCAAGCTTCGTGTCTTGAGTACATATTTACTCTGAGAAGTCTCTGGCATTCTATCTTCATTTAATTTGTTGATAATTAACTTCTCCTTACTATGCTGAAAAAAATTAAGAAAAACATAATACATGAAGTAAGAACTTGTGAAATCCAATGGGATTTAAACACAAACATAAACCAACTTAATTTTAATTTATGATGGGTTGCCGAAAGAGTGCATTGTATGTATTAAAATAGAATTTATCCTAATTTGGAAAGCAATGAGACCCCATCAGATGCATGATTTCAAGCTTATATGCAAACACGAGAAATTAATGTTTTTCTATAATGAAAACACAAATTGGCTTAAAGAGTATAAATAATTCAAATACTTAAAATAAGTAAGAATCCTATAAGAGAACTTGGCACATAACAGTTAAAATTTTTTAAAGATTCGATGACTAGAAATACCATGATTACAGTATATGCACAAAACGGATATGTTGATAAGACTCAAGAAATGGTCAAGAAGATGTAATCAACAGGGAAAACTAAATTTCTTATCTTAAACATCTCATGACTTTCAACTTGCACATTATAGATTAACTATTTGAGATGAAAACAAAAGTCTTGATATCATATGTTAGTATTGAGGCATTAATTGATCTGCATACTCCATTGATACTCACTCGTAGAGGGGAATTCAGTTGCTATAATATTATCTTCCAAGTCTCAATTATGTACAATGTCCATCCATAAATTTTAGGAGAAATAAAATAGAAGAAAATGAAAGTGTGTATATACAACTACCTTCCATCACTGTACAAGCCAGGACTCTATGGCAACTATGTTACCTCAGAGATCTAACATGAATTCAATTGTTACCAACCTATCCTTTATTAACTAGCTACTAAAACTCACCTAAGTAATGAGAAAAAAAATGACTTAGAATGAATGATAAAGGATCAAACATATCTATGGTAAGCCTAAGACAAACCACATGTTGAGAGAAACCTCATGCAACCATCCTATGGAACCGTTATGGGAATCCATGAAGAGCAAGAACTAGGGGCATATTGAGGAGTACTTGTTTATGTCTACATTGTTGGCTTGGACACTGTAACAACAGAGAGAGACAGGATGGAAGCTTCCTATAGAGGTCCCATTATAGTGAGAAGTTTCAAGAATAAGTATGTAAGGAGAATCAAAGAGAGTCAGTGAGGCTATTTAGAAAAGGACCTTCCAGAATTGGCATCTTAAGGAATTGATCGAAAGAAACTGTTCTAATTTATTGAATCCCTTGATAGTAATGATCTTAATCACATCTTCACATATCGAAGGTGTGTGTGAGGAGGTAATACAAGAATGTGAATCTTCTCCACAACATTCCGCAAATAATGTTTTCTGATCACCTGACTTGTAACTTACATAAAGGTTTGATATGCCATGAGTGTAACCCAAAGGAAAACTTTAAAACAAAATAAAGACAAAACCCAAGAGAGACTGAAGACATCTGATCTTCCCATTTAACTTAGATGCATCCATTTAACTTAAATGCATCCATTTAACTCCAATTCTGTATTTTGATTCAATAATACAAAGTTTACAAGAATCATTCATTTAGTCAAACAGTTAAGTTGCAAAACTAATTTTCTCAACCCACAAAGGCATTTTTTTTTATTATAATGATCTCTCCTCAAAATAAATTAGGCATTTATGAAAATATATTTAAACTAAAAGGTTGTCTCTGTGATGAATATTGGGAAGAGACATGTCATGTTATACCTTAAAGATGAGGAGAAAGAAGAACTTACATGGTGTAGCGTGTTGAACACATGAAAAAAATAAAGGCATTGGAGATCACCTGCATCAAACGGCATTCCATCTCCAACTTTCTCCCATCTGTAGCATTTTAAAATAGAACCTTCTCAACGGCAAATTTCTTCCCCAATTTCTCTCCAGAACCCATCTTCCCAATTTTTTGTATGTCCTCCCCAACAAATCTCTTCTCCAAAAAATAATAACCTAGAAGTAAAAATAGCCAAGGGTCATAAATGTCCACTATCTCCAATCCATTACAGACAATCCCACTATTTTGAAGAAATTAAAATTTTTACTTAACATAGAGATTCCCCAAATTTGGAATCATATTCGACAACCAACAAACATTAAATTATGCACTAATATTATTCTTTAAATAACTATATACTATTTAACCATAATAAATGCTTATGACTCATTGTATTAAAAGCATTAAAATAATTAATTTAATCTTTATTAAAAATTTACTTAAATAATATTCATAATTTCACATTGCTAAATAATGACTAAAAAATAATATTATAACTAACTTATTAACTAATAAAATCTTGCCCGTAAAACCAAATACAATTTCAGCAATAAAATAATACCATTCACTTAAGACAAATGTCAATAGGATCTAATTAGTAAAGCTATTACTTTAATTCATAGTTAAAATATTTTTCATTATTTCACAATTTACAATTTTAATTAATATTTACCTAAGTATCACTATATCAAGCCTATTATTACTATTATATCATTCATTAATGTGTTAGTAAAATACACATAGGCTTAACTAAACAAAACCCAACAATAACTCCACATACCACATGACGACCAACATCCCAAAGCAAGGACCAAAGGGTGACACCTCGACTCACGATCACAAACTAAAGATTGAAACTGACCTAGGGAAAACCCCATGTTATCTCCTTTCAACAATATCCATTGGCTAAGGGCATGCTCAGACCTACTAACTCAAGCAGAGTCGATGGTAAGTACCTACAACCTGCATCAAGATGATAGGTTGTATACAACATACACATATATATATCAAACACACAGAGAGTCAAGGAATTGCAGCATAGTAGGGCGCTCAAAATGAGTAATACTACACCGTCCCTACTCACAAGCATAACAGTAAACACAAACATCTCTAATCAGACAACATTAAATCCATATAGCATAGTAACATCATTTTGCATGATCAATTAACTATCAACTAACCATGTCACAACATAAACTCTAATAACAATAATGTCATCATAACACATGTCAATAACCATATTAGTCAACCATAGTCCATCATGGCCATATTAACCATAAACCATAAATCTAACCACTCAAATGTCTCAAAATAGTCTAAAAGCAATGGAAAACTATCAACTGACACAAGCCAAAATTGAGGGGCATTACATCCTCCCCCCTAGGATTAGGCTTGCTCTTGGAAACTTGCAACAAGATAAAGATAGGGATGATGCATCTTGACCTAGGCATCTTCATATACAAACATACCTCTAAGGGACAACTTTAAAATAAGAACTACTTAAAAGAAAAAGAATTTTAATCTACAGAGTTTAAGCACTCGGTTACATAATGGGCTCAATATTAACCGGAGTACCCAATGTTCAAACTTGGATCTGATACCAAATGTGATTTCCCGTCATGCAACCCTAGAGTGTTAGACTAGCAAGTGAAAAATAACATAAATATATTTTTTTAAAGCAAGTAAATGCATTAATCATTAAATATAATTACACTATTAACGACATTAAATAAAATGAACATCTAACACATCTAGGGAACATAACTGCATCAGATAAACATAAAATTATAACAATGCAAGTGATATACATTATAACACAATAGTAGAGTAATACATTATACATTGCAGAGATGAATAATTACAAGGTTCAATACAAGATTACAAGACCGATTACATCAGTTTATAGATAATACAATTATGAATGTTTACAACAACTTGAAGGAGTAGAACAAATCTAGAATTGGAACACCTCTGCATTGATCTTGAACCATAACATCTAAAAAAAAGACCAATGGATAGCTCTGCCTCCCAACCATGTGGACCCCTGAGGTCCACCCCTCTGAGCTAGAAGATAACAATGGGGTTTCCACTAAGTCAAAGGATACAAGCAAGTAGATACAAATTTGACATAGACAACTTAGATCACCAAGACTACACAAATAATCAAGACTACTCAAATCAACAAGACAACTCAAATCATCCATACAAGGCAGCACCCTCAAGACAAGACAAATTATTAAGACAAGTCAATCATCAAGATAAGTCAATCATCAAGACAAGACAATCATCAAGATAAGTAAAATAATCAAGACAAATCAAATCATCAAGACAAGTCAATCCTCAAGATAAGTCAATCATCAAGATAAGTCAATCCTCAAGATAAGTCAATCATCAAGATAAGTCAAATCTTCCAGACAATACTCCAGAAGCTACAACAAAAGATAAAGAGGAAGTAACTAAGCTGCAGTAGGGAAAGTGTCATCGCATGGTCCTTGCATGGGTTATCCATCTTATCTTTCACTAGAAACCGGCCCACATCTATGGTTATTCTGGCGAGCTCTCACTAGGTACCAGCCCCATAGGGTGACACATGCAGAGCCAACACATCCTATCATGGAGACAAGGAGTTCAAACTTGCCAACCAAGCTTTCTCATCCCATCCTTAGCTTGTGAGAGCACTCAAGGCATGGGTGAAGCATCATACTTATCTTGTTATGTGAGTTACTACCCAACCCACCTAGATCAATTATTAAGTTATCACTTGATTACAACTTCTGTGTGGTTTTCCAGGCAGCCACTTTAGGCACTGGCCCCACCATCAAAGCCACTCTCCTACATACGACTAGTAAGCCTTAACCATCACCCATAAACCAATAACATGCATGGACAAGGGATTGAGAGGCATCAAACTTTTTGCTAAACAAAACATTACATAGATCATTTTAAATCCAAACTCTCAACCACAAAAATTTCCCCTGTCCATTTCAAAATCCCAAATCAAATAAAACATTTAATCAACAATTTTCAAATTCAAAACAATAATCTTTTCCAATCTACATCAAGACCTCATACCAAAAGACACATCACCAAAACATCCTTGCCACAATATCACACTGAATTCAAGGTAACAACCCTCTAGAGCTAAAAAGATTTTAACACAAATACAAATAAACAACTAACCAAAGAATGATGCATAACAACCTTGATCTCTCACAAAATTAACATGATCACCATTACATTAAGCTAGACAAAACATAACAGCAAGACTCAAAACCAAATTAAATGTAATGATCCAATTGCATCATTGATACACATCGGTTCAAAATCAACATTTAATAAAAGACTTTAACTCTGTCTCTTTTTAGTTAAATCATAAACTTACTTAAGATAACAATGTTCTAACCAAATCTCAAAGATCTACAATCCCATCTATGATTCATTTAATAACTTACTACTACAATTCACATCTATACACTTTTAAAAAGAATCCCAATCTCAACTCAAACTGCAAGTACATCTATGACAAAAATGATTTTTAAAACAATACACAATAAAATTTAAACTCTCTTTTAAATTAAATTCTAATAATAATAACATATACTATTCTATTCTAGAAAGATGATTTTTAGCTCAAGATTTCATCCTAAATAGGATGTATTAAAAGCAAGCATTAAGAACATCAGATTGATTTCAAGAAATATTTATTTCAAAAGAAATATAAGAATATCACCATAAATCAATAAAATAATGAGTTCAATTTCATACATACTTGCCTATCTAAGAAATAATGTATAGACATGATGGTTCACATTTTAACAAGTTAATGAACTCAATAAAAACAATAGCAATCCTAATTCAGATTTTGGGTCATATAGAATTTCAAAGCAATAAGCCCTAGAAACTAGACCTAATTTTTCAAGGGTTTGACACCAATGTTCGTGTCTAAGTATGTTGATATAAAGACATGTTTTCAATCAAAATTATTATTATTATTCCCTTAATAAATAATACGTCTAGATAGAAAAGGATTACATCTTTGAGAAATAAGAAGATTTGTATACAAGAATATTTATTTCAAAATCATGAGAATATTCAAATCTAAGATAAAACACTTACGATCTAGCTCCTACTCAACATAGTAATACAATTCCTTAAAACCTACTTCAAATCTCTTAGAGAGGTAAAAATAAAAATCTTTCAAACTTAAATTTGACTAAACACCATTTGATATCAAGCTTCCTGTCTTCAGTATACATTTACTCTAAGAAGTCTTTGGCATTCTATCTTCATTTAATTTTCTGATAATTAACTTCTCTATACTATGCTCAAAAAAGCTTAAGCAAAACATAATACATGAAGTAATAACTTGTGAAATCCAATGGGATTTAAACACAAACATAAACCAACTTAATTTTGATTTATCATGGGTTGCTGGAAGAGTGCATTGTATGTATTAAAATAGAATTTACCCTGATTTGGAAAGCAATGAGACCCCATCGGATGCATGATTTCAAGCTTATATGCAAACACGAGAAATTAATGTTTTTCTATAATGAAAACACAAATTGGCTTAAAGAGTATAAACAATTCAAATACTTAAAATAAGTAAGAATCTTATGAGAGAACTTGGTACATAACATTTACAAAATTTCAAAGATTCGATGACTAAAAATACCATGATTATAGTATATGCACAAAACGGATATGTTGATAAGACTTAAGAAACGGTCAAGAAGATGTAATCGATAGGGAAAACTAAATCTCTTATCTTAAACATCTCATAGATTAACCATTTGAGATAAAAACATAAGTCTTGAAATCATATGTTAGTATTGAGGCATTAATTGATCTGCATACTCCATTGATACTCATTCATAGAGGGGAATTCAATTGTTATAATAATATCTTCCAAGTCTCAATTATGTACAATGTCCGTACATAAATTTTAGGAGAAATAAAATAGAAGAAAATGAAAGTGTGTGTATACAACTATCTTCCATCACTATACAGGCCAGGACTCTATGGCAACTATGTTACCTCAGAGATCTAACATGAATTCAATTGTTACCAACCTATCCTTCATTAACTAGCTGCTAAAACTCAGCTAACTAATGAAAAAACAAAATGACTTAGAATGAATGATAAAGGATCAGACATATCAACGGTAAGCCCAAGACAAACCACATGTTGAGAGAAACCTCATATGCAACCCTCTGAATAGAAACAACCTAAAATTTAAAACCTTCTATGGAACCGTTATGGCAATCCACGAAGAGTAGGAACTAGGGGCATATTGAGGAGTACTTGTTTATGTCTATATTGTTGGCTTGGACACTATAACAACAGAGAGAGACATGACAGAAGCTTCCTACAGAGGTCCCATTATAGTTAGAAGTTTCAAGAATAAGTGTGTAAGGAGAATCAAAGATAGTCAGTGAGAGTATTTAGAACAGGACTTTCCAGAATTGACATCTTAAGGAATTGAAAGAAAGAAACTGTTATAATTTATTGAATCCCTTGATAGTAATGATCTTAATCACATCTTCACATATCAAAGGTGTGTGTGAGGAGGTAATACAAGAATATGAAGCTTCTCCACAACATGGCGTAGATAATGTTTTTTAATCACCTGACTTGTAACTTACATAAAGGTTTGATATGCCATGAGTGTAACCCAATGGAAAAATTTAAAACAAAATAAAGACAAAACCCAAGAGAGACTGAAGACATCTAATCTTCCCTTTTAACTTTAATGCATCCATTTAACTTAAATACATCCATTTAACTCCAATTCTATATTTTGATTCAATAATACAAATGTTATAAGAATCATTCATTTAGTCAAACAGTTAAGTTGCAAAACTAATTTTATCAACCCGCAAAGGATTGTTTTTTTATTATAATGATCTCTCTTCGAAATAAATTGGGCATTTACAAAAATATATTTAAACTAAAAGGTTGTCTCTATGATGAATATTGGGAAGAGACATGCCCTATTATACCTTGAAGAGGAGGAGAAAGAAGAACTTATATGGTGCAGCATGTTGAACACATGAAACAAATAAAGGCGTTGGAGATCACCTGCATCAAATAGCATTCCATCTCCAACTTTCTCCCATCTGCAGCATTTTAAAATAGAACCTTCTCACCGGCAATTTTCTTCCCCAATTTCTCTCCAGAACCCATCTTCCCAATTTTCTGTATGTCCTCCCCAACAAATCTCTTCTCCCAAAAATAATAACCCAGAAGCAAAAATAGCCAAGAGTCATAAATGTCCACTATCTCTAATCTGTTATAGACAATCCCACTATTTTGAAGAAATTAAAATTTTTACTTAACATAGAGATTCCCAAAATCTAGAATCATATTCAACAACCAAGAAACATTAAATTATTCACTAATATTATTCTTTAAATAACTATATACTATTTAACCATAATAAATGCTTATGACTCATATTCTATTAAAAGCATTAAAATAATTAATTTAATCTTTATTGAAAATTTACTTAAATAATATTATAACTAACTTATTAACTAATAAAATCTTGCCCGTAAAACCAAATACAATTTTAGCAATAAAATAATACCATTCACTTAAGACAAATGTCAATAGGATTTAATTATTAAAGCTATTACTTTAATTCATAGTTAAAATATTTTTCATTATTTCACAATTTACAATTTTAATTAATATTTACCTAAATATCACTATATCAAGCTTATTATTACTATTATATCATTCATTAATGTGTTACCAAAATATGCATAGGATTAACTAAACAAAACCCAACAATAGCTCCACATACCACATGACAACCAACATTCCGAAGCAAGGACCAAAGGGTTACACCTCGACTCACGGTCACAAACTGAGGATTGAAACTGACCTAGGGAAAACCCCATGTTATCTCCTTTCAATAGTATCCTTTAGCTAAGGGCACATTCAAACCTGCTAAGTCAGGTGGAGTCGATGCCTGGTAACTACAACCTATATCAAGATGATAGGTTGTATACAACATACGCATATATATCAAACACACACAGAGTCAGGGAATTGCAGCGTAGTAGGGTGCTTGAAATGAGTAATACTACACCGTCCCTACTCACAAGCATAACAATAAACACAAACATCTCTAATTAGACAACATTAAATCCATATAGCATAGTAACATTATTCTGCATGCTCAATTAACTATCAACTAACTATGTCACAACATAAACTGTAATAACAATAATGTCATCATAACACATGTCAATAACCATATTAGTCAACCATAGTCCATCATGGACATAATAAGCATAAACCATAAATCTAACCACTCAAATGTCTCAAAATTGTCTAAAAGCAATGGAAAACTATCAACTGACACAAGCCAAAATTGAGGGGCATTACACTGCATCTTTCTTTGGTGCTAGTACTGCAGGTACCACAGATGGACTTAGGCTCTCTCTTATCAATCCCTTCCTCAACAACTCCTAAACTTGTCTGTTCAACTCTTCACTCTTGGCTGGACTCATTCTATGGGCTACCTTATTTTGCAAACTGGCTCCTGGTATCAAATCCATTTGATGACTTATCTTCCTTACTGGTGGTAAATCCTCTGGTACATTATCAGAGATAATGTCCTAAAATTCTTCCAACATATCTGAAACTTCTGCTGGTAAATGTTCACATTTCTCTTGACTAATCTTAGGAATCAATGCAAATCAATGATGCTCATGCTTCATAACCTCCAAAAATTTTCTACCATCTACCAAGAAAATTCTGTCAGTACTACATACCTTTTTTTCCACTTTCCTCAAGGGATTCAACTCATGACAAACTCCATCCTTTGTTAGGGAATATGTATTTGTACGGCCATCATGGATAGCACTCCTATCATACTGCCACGGCCTCCCCAACAACACATGACATGCATCCATCGGTATGATATCACACAGTACCTCATCATGCTAGTCCCCAATCTTGGACTTCCCTAAACATTGCTCATTGACCAAAGCTCGGTGGTCCTTCTGCAACCATGCAATCCGATATGGATGTGGATCCTTCCTTCTTGTCAACTTCAACTTGTCAACCATCTCCTCTAAAACAAGATTACCAATACTTCCACTATCAATAATAATGTCACAACACTTACCTTCACATTTGCACCTTGTGCGGAATAAACTCTTCCTCTGATTGGGTTCTTTCTCCTCATTTAGCAAAGTTCTTCTAACAGCTAGGGTTTCTCCCATTTTAGCATTTTCAGAATGCTCAGATTGTGCATCTTCATCTATATGTGCAACTCATGTATTACCTTCAGGTCTTCTATTTGTCCTTCCTTGATGTTGTGGACACTCATATGCTTGACGCCCTTCTTCTCCACATTGGAAACAGGTTCCTCTAAAACCTCCTCTTCCAAGTCCTTGCCCAGGTCTGCCCCTTCCTATTCCTCTTTGCTCACCATTGTTCTAGTCATGAGGGTGGTAGGTATTATCCCCTCTTTGATTTTGACTAGTGCCTGCTTCTTCACTTTTCTTTTGATCTTCATGACAACCTCCATAGGGTTTTCCACCAGTCCTTCCACCTTGACTTGATCCCCTTTGCTTTCTATCAAATCTTTTGTTCAACTTCTCTTCCATCTTTAGGGAAAATTGGTACACATCTTCTATGGTGGTTATTCTAACCAGGCTCAGCTCCTCTTGAATACTTGACCTCAACCCATTAATGTAATAGGTTACCTTCTCCTTGTTGGGCTCTGCATGGCCTGTCCTGATAGTAATTTTATAAAACTCTTCTGTATACTCCTTAACAGTCTTGTTACCTTGCTTCAGTCCTTGCAACTTCTTTAGCAACTCCATCTCATAGTCCATAGGGATGAATCGCTTCTTCAGTTTCTCCGCCATCTGATCCCATCTGGTGATCTTTCCTTTTCCTCTTCTATTCCTCTCTAATTGGACCTCCTTTCACCAAATATTGGTGTGGGCCTTCAACTTTGTTTTTGCAAACTGAACCCGATCTGGGTCCTCCACATCTTCATACTCAAAATACTCCTCCATGTCATTGCTCAAATCAATAAGTTGTTCTAGATTAAAATCTTCAGAATATGTAGAAACTTTGATCCTAGGCCTTTTTCTGATCTTTGAAATGGCCCTCAATAGCCTAACTTCTGCAGGATCTCTGGCAACTTCTTGTTCTTCCTCAGATAGCTCTTCTTTAGCTTCATCTTCACTTTCTTCTCTTGTCCTCAGCTCAAACCCTCTTTGTAGCTCCTCTTGCAATACATCGATTTGCCCTTGTAGGGCTCTAAAACCCTCTTCTATCAAAGCATTCCTCCCAACATGATTTCTTCATGGAGGCATCTTGGTCTCCACAGCAAACCCACAACCTCAGGTCCTTGTGCAAACTACCTCACGGTCAGCAATCTGTCTACACACTCAGGAACCCTTGCTCTGATACCACTTGATGAAGGGCGTAAATCACAAAACACACAACAACTAAAGTTGAACACAAGAAATAGAACTTTTTTTTATTGATTTGGGCAACTCATGACATTACAAAAGCTTAATTACAATCAGAGGATGAATCCTCTACTGGCTGCAACACATTACAGCTTTCCCAACCTCAAGACTCTAGAATCTTCAACCTTTTATAACTCCAAATCAACTAGGGTTTATGTTTTCCCACCTATGCTTGACTCTACACTTTCCCTCTTAACTCTACTACACCCAGGGTTCCCAAAATAGTCATAAATAGCACTTTTTTGGTGACCTCCAGCTAAATTTCAAAATTTGCAACTCCCTCCAAAAGTAGGTCAACTTCCGGGAAGCATAACTTTTGATTCGGGTGTCCGATTGACGAACCATTTTAAGCACAGAAAAGCTGGTGATGTGAATTATCACACTAGAGATCTGTAAATGGATTTCCATCAACTTTTTGGGATGTTATGGGATGATTTAGTGTCTCATATCTTATTTTAGAAAATTTTAGGCGCTTTTCAAAAAACAAAAACTTTAATATCTTTCATCTCACAAATGATCTTTACCTGATTCCTTCACCAAAGGTCTTATATTTCTGCTATGTAACTTTCTGTAAGTTTTCACTTCAATCCGTGCCCAAATGTAAACTTTCCTAAAATAGCAAGTACACTTTCCAAAATAGGCGGGTTGTTATTTTTAGCAGTTTTGGAAAAATTGAAAGTCTTACATCATTATTTTGGATATTATGGAACCAAAAACACTAATTATGGAAAGAAATGAAAACAACTACAATGATTTTGAATTATCTTATTTTTGGGTGATGCAAGATTGCCCTTACACCACTGGATGCTCCTGCATCATAAATGAATTAAGACAAAATAATATATCTTGTCGAAATTGAAGCTAAACTAACTAAATAAGTTTTTTTTTTTAAAGTAACATCTAACATATAATCTTAAGCATAAAATTTCTTGAGGTGCATGGCATTAATAGGTTCTTTAAGTAGCATACCTTATTTGTCGACTAGATTGTACACCCCTGATCCAAACACTTCAATAACGATGTACGTTCCAAGCCAATTAGTGTTGAACTTTCCTTTTTCTCTAGGAAATTGGTTCACATTATTCTCATAAAGTACCAAGTCTCCAATGTCAAATGAATGGTGTATGACACATTCATTGTACAATCATTGTATATTTTTTTGATGGACCTTAATATGCTCAAGAGCATTAATACACTATTCATCCAACATCTCAAGTTGTGATTTATTTTCTCTTTCCATGTCATCATCAATAACATCTCTCAAGGAGACTCTCAATAAAGGAATTTCGAGATCCAAGGGCATTATCACGTCAACACCATAAAAAAGATTATATGGGATAGTTCCAGTAGCCATATGAATGCTTGTTCTATAAGCCCATAATGTGTAGGATAATTGAGTATTCCAATCTTTCTGATGCTTGTTAACATTTTTTCATAAAATTTGTCCTATAACCTTGTTTGAAGCTTTTGCTTGGCCATTCGATTGATGATAATAAGGCATAGAGAAGTGATGTTGAATGTGATACTTTTCTAGAAATTTCTTCACATCCTTGTTCTTGAATGGCGTACCATTGTCAGAGACCAATGAGGAATGGATACCAAATTAAGAAATTATGTTATCTTGTATAAAACAAAAAATCACTTTAGCAGTCATGGATCGTAAAGGGATAGCTTGAACCCACTTCATGAAGTAATTAGTAGTAGTAATTATAAAGGTATGTCCTTAAGAAGAAGGTGGAGAAATTTTACCAATTAGATCCAAGCCCCAAATAGAAAATGGCCAAGGTGAATCTTGGGCATGAAGTTCTTGGGTAGGTGCTTGGATTAAATGTTGATGTTATTGACATTGCAAGTACTTCTTGACATAAGTGAAAGAATCTTGTTCCATACATTGCCAATAATACCCCATATGTATTAATTTTTGTACCAATGATTTTCTTCTAAAATGTCCTCCACAAGCACCAGAGTAAGCTTCTTCTAAAGCTATCAGAATCTCTAAATCACTAAGACATTGGAGAAGAATACCAATATAGTTTCGTCTACATAAGACATTAGATAGAATGATATAGCGTACTGCAAGTTACGTAGGTGAACTCGAGCATTTTTAGACATTGAATTAGGGATGGTCCATCACATAGATAGTTGAATATATGGGAGAACCATTCCTCAGAGTTTATATCACAACAGAGATCAGTACTTGCAAATACAAGATTTTCTACGGCTAGTGTTTTAAGATTATGAATATTAAAGTAGAATTTTTCAAGAGAATCATCAGGGGATATAAGGGAAGCTGCACTTGCCATTGCATCCGCATGTCAATTTTCTTTCCTTGGAATAGTATCAATTGAAAAGGATGGAAATCGCTTTAACAGAGACAAAGTGAAATCATGATATTGAGATAATTGTTTTGTTTAGCTTGATATGATCCATTTATTTGTCTCACAATTAGTTGTGAATCACCATATATAGTGAGGTTTTTGATGTTTAGAACCAAAGTAGCATGAAGTCCTACAATAAGAGCTTCGTACTCAGCGATGTTGTTTGTGCATGAGAAGTTTAGGTGGTAAGACATAGGAATCAACTTACCTACAGGGGTACCAATATAACACTAGCATCGGAGCCAGTTCGACATCTTGACCCATTAAAATACAATTCCCATTATCTTCCTTATCAATAGCTAAGATTTGATCATCAGGGAATGTCTCTTGATTTTGTAAAGCAAAAGAAGAGGGTGCTTCAGCTAAATGGTCAGTTAATGCTTGTCCTTTAATTACTTTCTGAGATATAAAATTGAGATCAAATTCGGTTAACAACATAACCCATTTAGAAAGGTGACCATAAAGATCCATTTTAGAAAATAAATGTTTCAAAGGATCAAACGTTACCATTACATGTATCTCAGCATTTAGGAGATAATGCCTAAGCTTTTATGTTGCGAAGACAAGAGCTAAGCATTGCTTTTCAATGACAGTATATTGCACTTCATAATAGAGCAATGTTTGGCTAATGTAATATACAACACATTCCTTGCCTTCAATATCATGTTGTACTAATAAGGTTGCAAGAGTATTATTAGATACTTCAAGGTGTAAAGGATAAAAGGTTTATTAGAAATAGCAGGTTGTAAAATAGGAGGTTTGGCTAGATAACTTTTTAAGTCCTCAAAAGCCTTCTAACATTTTGAATTCCATTGAATTTTTGAATTCTTCTTCACTAGTTGAGTAAAAGGGTGAGTCCTATCCGTGAGTTGTGAGACAAATCAGAAAATGGCCTGTATCTTCCCTTGTAAACTACGAAGTTGAAATATGTTTTTAGGTGCTGGCATATTAATATTCTCATCAATCTTTTTCGTATCTACTTCAATACCACAAATTGAAACTATGAATCCCAACAGTTTCCCACTGTCTACACCAAATACACACTTATGGGATTTAATCACATGTTGTATTTATTTATTCACTCAACGATCTCTCAGAGAGTCATAGTATGATCTTGGAGATTAATACACTTTGCCAAGATGTCATCAACATAGTCTTCTAAAATATTGTGCATGCAATCATGAAATATAAGAGTCATAGCATGTTGGTAAGTTTCTCTAGCATTCTTAAGTCCAAATGACATGACTACCCAACAAAATGTTCCTCATGGTGTTATAAAAGTTGTTTTATATTGATCATATGAGGATTGATGAAAATTGGATTATACCCTGAAAAATCCATCCATGAAGGAAAGTAGTTCATGGCCAGCTATTGAATCAACAATCATATCAATGTTCGGAAGTGGGAAATCATCTTTCAAAGATGCAAGATTCAAATCTCTAAAATTGGTACATATTCAAATACGACCATCAAGTTTAGCAACAACCAATATATTCAAAATCTAAGGTGAATAGTCAATAGGGCAGATAAAGCCAACTTGTAAAAGATTTTCTACCTCAATCTTAACAAGTACTGCAATATTAGGAGTAATCTTATGAATCTTTTGTTTAAACAACATAGCATCTGGTTTCAATACAATATCATGTGTTACAATCTAAGGATCAATACCAGGTATATCCAAATAGTTCCATGCAAACAGTTCAAAAAATTCATGTAACAGCTTTGTCATATATTCTTTTTCTTCTACATTTAAGCAATTACCTATAGGGATAACTTTTTCAATGTTATCTTTCTCCACGAAAATGTGAATAGTCTTTCCATTAAGTAGAGTACTGTGGTCTAGGAGATCGAGTGATTGTGGTAACTCTTCAGATTCTTCTTCAAATTTTAGAGTAGTATTTATCATGCTAATGGACTTTCCAAAATATGTAGTATTGCTCAAACAATAAGGCAATCTATGTTTATGATGGTAATGGGGCATATTGTCGTAAGCCCCCAAGAATTCAATTATTGCTTCATCTGTTGAAAAGACATCTAAGGGGATCTCTCCTGGAGAATAATTAATGTCAATCATCTCAGGAAATATCAAGTTAAGCATAGATATTGTATTCACATTAAGAGTAGGACGTCTATGGGCTTTAGATTCCCTAAAAGGGTTATATCCAATGCCACTTGAGTAATATTGTGAAGTAGATTCTATAGGTATGTGAATCGCTTGTTGATTAATACCACAACCATTACCTACATAGTCACAATTCTTATAAAGGATCTGAAATCCTTGACCATAGAGAGAAGCCATTTCTTTGGAGGAAGGTGGGGCTTCACAAGTCTCATAATTTGTAGTGTAAGTAAAAGTATTATCTATATTTGTTAGCAAAGAGACTTTAGTATTTAAGCATTTAGATGAGATTGATACAACATTGGATGTTTCAGGAGTGGAGTTGTCAATTTTATATTCACTAGTAGAGGGGGATGTAAAAGCTAACGAACCCCAGTCATAACCAATAAATGCATTTGATTGCTTGGACTCTTGCACAACATTATCTGTGGCAAGAGGAGCCGACGAATCAACTTTCAGATTGTTTAAGATCATATGATGAACAACATGCTTTTGTGATTCAATTTGTAAACAAATATCTGGTTTAGGATCAACATGAATAGTATGAAGTTTATCTTTATGAACAAACTTGATTGAAGGATGAAGGGTAGAAGGAACTACCCCTAGTGCATGAATCCATGGTCTACCAAGAATCATGTTGTAAGATAAAGAACAAGGTGTGACATGAATCAAGGTAGGTAACGTTATAGGCCCAACTTGTTCAGGTAAAGTTATAGTGCCTACAGATTGTCATCCAACATTATCAAAGCCACAGATACTTATCCTATCCGGCTTCATCAGAGATGTATCAACTTTAATCTTATGTAATAAATGGATGCCACAAACATTAAGAGTTGATCCATTATCAATCATAACTCGTTTAATTAGTTTCTTATTTTTTGTAATGAAAATAATCAAAGGATCATACTGATTTTGAACTTCAAGAGATGGCAACTCATGTTGTTGAAACAGAATGTTTGTTTTTTTCACATGCATACAATCTAAAAGAGTTGCTACATCATTAGGTTTCAAAATAGGTGGTGCAATCACCTTTTGTAAAGCTTCTTGGAGAATTCCATGGTATGTAGGTGAGGTTTGTATAAGTTCCCAAAGAGATATCTTAGCAGGAGTAGCACGAAGCTGCTCAACAAGATCATAATCTTGACCAACTTTTTGTGTTAAATGGGGTGCTTGAGGAAGCATTAGTTGAGAAGTTAGTAAAGATATTAGAATGCTTAATTGTTGTTTTCTTTGTTTGTTATTCTGAGTATTGTATGTATGAGCAACCATAGTATGACTAGGTTTTTGTGAATTTCGATGTGTTATTTGTTTAGTATAGTTATAAATGTAATCAGGAGGTCGGGAAGAAGGTGAAAGACCTCTAACAATGAGCACTAGTTTAGAAGGAGGTTGAACCGCATCTGAACATAAAGTGACCACTATTTTTTGGTTTCACGGGTTCTTCTTGAGTTTTAGGAACATAGATTACATTTACTAATCTTTGAAACAAAGATGCTTTAGGAGTCGTAGTGGAATGTTCAATCGAGGTAAAGACCTCAAGGGCTTCATATAACATATTGAAGTCATCACAACTAAACATCTCATCATACACATGAAAGTCTTACAAAAAGTAATATGTCATTATAACATGATTAAGAATAACACTATGCAACACACAAAGTTGTAATTTCAAACTCTTTTAATAAAAGGATAAAGGAAATCACTCAAGTTTCAATATATGTACTTTCACAAAAGAGGATTTGCAATCTAAATATGTTTTAGAACAACAACTAACTCAAACCTAATGTTTAAAAGGATGCTAATTGTTTAGAGCACGGGTTCACCAAAATGTTTAGTCAGAAAATGGGGAGACAAGATAGAAGATTTCAAGTCTCACACTTTCACACACTAAAGCATTAGGGAAGCAAAGGATAAGTTTATGGATAAACTACTAATTTCCAATGTTCCCTTTTCCTGCTAATTAGGTCTGTGTGACTATTTTGATCAACTTTTTACAAGCTAGTATCTCTCATTAAGCACGAAACCCTGAATTGTCAATCAAACTATAATAACTTAATTTCTGACATAGATATGAATGAAATAATTACATAAATGCAGAGGAAATAGTTCAAAAACAATGCACTCATAAATAGATGACCTGTTGGACTAGGGTGCCAATGCCAGTGTCTCAGAAGTTTCTAAATGTCAAGATTTTCTACAACAGATGTCTTTTAACCTCCAGAGGCTTCCAGATCCTAAAGAAGTCACCCAGTTGAACTAGGGCATTAGTGCTAGTGTCTTGAAAGTCTTAGAATCTTGAAATCCAAATTCTGTGATGACTGTGTCTATAATATGCATCTTCCTGTCACTCCTTTCTACCGAATCTTGATGAATTCAATCTATACATGCAAAAGGAGGAGAAAGATGGTTGTGGCTATATAGGAACTTTCCTCTGTCAAGCCCTGTTTTGGATATTCCTACCTCAACAATAGCCCAAGACACATATCTGCAAATGTGTGTGTTTATCTAACAAATGTGCATGCATAAACATAAAACCCTAGATGACTCAAACATCAAGGAAAGATCAACAATTTGCTTCACTCAATGAAAAAACACAACTTCACCTCAAGGAGATAAAAACAATGAAGACTTGCATGAACAAGAAGGCGATGCAGCCATGTCCATGGAGGATTCCAAACTTGATGTTGGAGGCTTCAACCCTTCTCTCGATCATGTAAAAGGTGTACAAACCCTAGGAAGAGCAAGATAGTCTCAAGATCTTGATTCCTAATCTCCATCTATTGTCTCCATGATAGAAAATTTAAATAACTTTAAAGAGCTTCAACAAATCACTAATCTTCAGTGGCAATTTTGATAGAGTTTTGGCATAAAGCTTGCATATAGATTGTGTGTAATAAAATGATTTTCAAATGTCTTTAAATATCTAACCTAAGGAATTTCAAATTTTAAAATAATATGTCGACATCATGTGAAAAATAAAATTTTGGAAACAGAATTTCAGAATGTACGGTGGGAGCTGACATCCTACCAAAATTCAAAACCCTAAGAACTAGGGTAGGACAAGGGCACTAGTGCCCAAGTCCAAGCCCTGATTTCCTGATCAGGTCTATTTTAAGGGGCTCCTAGAATCCCAAATTTAAACTCACTTTTTCGCTTTTAGTCTTCAGTCATTTTGAAACATGACATTCTTCTAATTAGACATAGGTCAATCAGGGTTTAGGAAAGTATGAAATAAACTAGGTTAAAAGGTCACCAAAGGAGAGGAGATAAACTATGAGAAATTATACCATTCCATGTAGGAGGACAATTTCTGACATAAAAAAAATAATTAGATTTTTTACAGATGTTGTAGATGAGTGGATTCTTATTGTAGTTCATATTTGGCAGCCTTTGCATTAAAAATAGCCATCTAAATGCTACTTTTTAGGTTCCAATGTGTTATTCCAGTTATGTCTAAAAATATGTTCCATTGTTTCCAACTTAATTTCATATTTCAATTCTGGTTAAGGTCTTCTGCAAGGTTTGGATTTCTTTTCAGGAGCCCATATATCTCTTTAGCCTTTATACATACAATGCTATTATTTTCCAACCATTTACATTCCTACACCAAATTTATATCTATCATCATGTTAGTAGTGGGTAAAACCAGGTTTGTTTTAATAGTTTCAAATGATTTTTTTTGTGTTTGAGGCAAATCAAACTCTTTGAGCTTAGAGTTTCCCAACTTTTCATTTTGCCATCTTTCACAATCTGTCCAAATCTGGACAGATCTTTTTGTAGGTTCCAAGCCTTAGCAGAACAACCCCACAATAATGCCAATGGTTTGTTATTGTGGAAGACATTCCACCAAATGGACCTTTCTAAAAATAATTTATTATTATACCTATCAATTTGGCAATTCTCAATAATTTTATGTTTGGAAACTTCCTAGGCTTTCCATAAACTTTTAAATACTTCGGACCCAGCGGAGGCTATTGCAAACTTACCAAGATTAAGTCACAAAAAGGCATGTGTTTCCAGGCTTTGGATTTTTTTGGAGTAGCATGCTTAATGTTATTTCTGACCAAGATTTTCTAAGGTTCATTACCTGAAAGAACCTTGCATATCGAGTTTGTTGCCAAAGCAATACCTTGTTGCTTTAGATTTTTGAGTCCTAGGCCCCCTATCTGCTTTTCCATGCAACAAATTTCCCACCTGACTACATGCATTTTCTTGTTGCCTTTACCATCTGACCTTAAGAACTGTTTAATATTTATTTTATATCACTTCCACTTGATATCTATTAAAGAACCATGCAAAGGAGTAGTATATGTTGTAGGAGGCTACGCTTTTTTGACATACTTGAGCCCTCCCAACTAGTGATAGGTACCCCTTATTCTAACTATTTAGTTTTTTCTCAATTTGACTCTTCAGCCACTCCCACATATCTCTTAGGTTGGGGCTAACTACAAATGGAATTCCCAAGTACCTTACTATTTTACATGTACCCTCCCATTGTAGGCCCCATTTTTCAAACTAGGGAGGCTACTTCTCATCCTAGCTAAGCATGATAGATTGGGCCTTTGAGATCCTTGATCCAACTATTTTTTCTAGGAGTTCTAATTTAGTCATGAGATTTCCCACATAATCTTCCTCAAATTTTATGATTAGAGCCGTGTCATTTGCAAACTGTAGGTTTATTAATTCCTCCAAATTTGGGAGGATTAGACAATTAACTTTGGGACTTCTAAGTAATTATCTCTGAAAATATAGTGAAGAGCATTATCTACTATCACAAATAGTGAGGCTGCAACGGGCAGCCCTGTCTTATTAATCTCTGTAGTTTTAACCCTTCAGTCAAGCACCCATTTATCTCTATTTGTGCATTTTCATCTTTTAATAGTGTTTCTATCATTCTGCAAAATCTCTTTGGGAATCAAAAGGCTTCAAGGATCATCATTATGAATGGCCACTCAATTCTGTTATAAGACTTTTTGGAGTCAACCAATGACATTCCTATATTTTGGCCTGAGGATTTAGCCCACTCCATTGCCTCCTAAGTTGTTAGGAGGTTCTCCGGGATGTACCTCCCTTTGATAAACCATGTTTGTGGGTTGTTGATGATCTTTGGTAGTAGCTCTATCAATCTTAGGGCTATGGCTTTAGTAAAGATTTTGTAGGAGACATTTAATAGGGTTATTGGTCTCCAATTCTTGACAAGTGCCTTGTCACCTTCCTTAGGGATCAGTTTAATGATACCTCTATTTATCTTACTGCCTAGTGTACCAGCATTAGTTGCCTCTGTGTATACATTAAAGAGTTCCTCACTCACCCAGTCAATGTTCCTCTTATAGAATTCAATGTGGATACCATCTACCCTCGGGGACTTGTGATTGTTCAAGGCTAGAATTGCAGCCTTGACCTCCTCTAGGGATAGGTGCCTATTCAATTTGTTAGCCTCTTGGTCAGAAATTTTATTTGGAATAAGCTTCTTGAATTCCTCCCTAACCTTTTGGCTTTGCTCATTATTGCCTTCTAAAGTAAACAACTCCTTATATAATTGGAGTAAATAGTTATGAATGTCCTTAGGATCTTTACTAAGGTTATCATCATGCTAGATCACATTATTTTTCTGTTTTGCTTCCTTGCTCTTTAGCCAATTAAAGAATAATTTTGATCCCCTATCCCCAAGGGAAGACCGGTTCAATCTTACTCAAACCTTGTATCTCTGATCCTTTATTAATTAAAGTTTCCTCAACCCCCCTTTCGCAGACACTAACACTTCATTTAGAGTTGTATTCTTTGGATCCTCTTGGATGTTAGTTTAAGCTTGTAGGAGCTTTCCTTGCAGAAGATTCTAATTTTTTCTTCTGTTTTTTGCCTTTTGCTGCCCAATTGTTTGGAAGATTTTCTTCCAGGCCTCCACATTAATATTCCATCTTCAAATGTAGGATAGCTCCTTGTGAATCCATTTGTTGATTTCTTTGATTGTGAAAATGGCATCACTACAATCCTTTTCCTCTAACATCTTAACATTTGGTAGGAACTTTTCCTCTTTTTTAGTCTTGACAAGAAGCTCTTTTTCTAAAATCACTTTAACCTAGACTAGGTGATGGTCTGAAAGAATCCAAGGGGTCACTTTGACTTTAGAATTGGAATCATCAACTTTATCAAACTAGAAAGAATCAACATTTGCATAAAACTTGTCCAGCCTACAATAGATTCTTCTTTCACCTATTAGGAAATTGCACCATGTGAACCATATATTTTTCTTCTCTTTCCTTAGCCCTTCAACAAGATCAAAGAGCCAAAGGTTATTCTTCATCTTATACCAAAAGAACTTATCATTACCCTTCCAACCCATATCACTCCCTCCATATTTATCTTCTATGTTCTCTATCATATTAAAGTGCCCCCAAGATCCACATGACTTCCTATAGTTCACTTAACCAGTCCCAAAGCATACTTCTTTGTCTATAGTCATTAGGGGCATAGACTGAACAAATGCCAAACTTTAAGTTATCTTTTCCAATTAAAATTCACACTACCCTATTGTAGGGTGAGATACCCTTGTTAACCACCCATTTGGCCCAATTATTAGCCACTAGTATTATAGCACCTCCTTTCCCATTTTCATGGTTTGTAGTAAAGTGGGTGGATTCTTTACAAATAAACTTTAGGCTACTTTCTAACTATAAGTTTACTAATTTGACCTCTTGGAGCATCACAATATCATTTTGCTTAGATTGATTTAGAAATCTTCTTACATTATATTTCCTCTCCGAGGACTCTAGTCCCCTAATGTTCCAAGAAATGTAGTTAAGCATCATCAGATTCCATTATTTGAGGACCATATTCTAAACTCTTAAAGTAGTCAAAACATTTAGGGAGAGCAGATTTTCCCAAGTTACTCCTCTGGTAAGGGATTGATTCTTCCTTCTATTTTTTCCTTCTTCCCCTCCCTTTTTTTTAAGCATTTTATTCACTACATTACCTCCTTCATCATCTTCTTTGTCCCCTTCCCCTTGTTAGGGTATATCTATATCCTTACCTTGGTTGCCATGCCTCTTGGTGCCTTCCTATTTGGTCGGGATACCAATCTCCCCAACTAGTTTCAAACTATTTAAATAGTCTTGGAAAAACTTAAGAGTATCTTGGTTTAAAGGTTTAAAGTTTGAGAAAACCCTCATCACCATATTCTCAAACCTATCATTATTAAACCCACTATTCTCCTGAGATATCATACTCTCTAATTCAGGCTTCAGGTATCTCTTCTCTTTACAACTACCTAGTGTCGATTCACCCTCCTAGTCAATGGCCCCACTAGAGGGGGAAAGTCTATCCTCTAGTCTTGTCATCGACATAAGAGGGGCACCTCCACCTACATTATAAATAAAAGGAGAATCCATAGTTTTTGAAAGTTAAAATTCTTTGTAAGAATCCCTAGAGAAGAGGCCAGGATCAAACCATTTTGTTATGCATCCTGACACCCAATTGAGAAATCCTTTAAGATATCTTCCTTTAAGGTGACCTCAAGAACATTAGAATTCTTTGTTAGGTTATTATTCTTCTTCAATGATTGCTTTAAATTATCATCTTTATTACTAAAGTTATTCCAGACTGTTCTAAAGTCTCTCATAATAACTTTATTTCTTTCAATCTGCTCTCTCATCTATTTCATGATCATTTCTTGGGCACTTAGCTTACCCCTGAGGGAGAGATGGCCACCCTTCTTTTGGTAGTCCACCTCAACATTAGGTTTATTCAGGATATTGTTCTCCTTTCCATCTTTAGGTTTGGGTTTGAGATCCACTCAGATCCCCTGAGATTTATCTGCATTCCCTGGGTTGTCCTGAATAGGAGAGTTTCTAGAAATTAATTTTTTTTCTTCTAGGGATAAAACCAGACCTGAGGAATCTTCCACCCCCGAACTAGTAGTAGGGGCCAGAGCACTACTACTCAGGAATCCCAACTCCATTGGAAGAGGGGTTAAAGATTCATCGATGATTCTAGAGTTCTTCCCTCTCCTTGCCATACCAGGGTTAGAATATGTCTTTTTCCATTGGTTGGATTCTTTCACTTTAGTTTTGTTAACAATATTATTTTTAAGGATTGGGCATTTGTTCCTTTTGTGCCCCTCTTTTTTGCAAAGAAAGCGTGCATTGGCACACCCCAACACATCAATTCTATAGTTTAAGATTGCATTGTTTGTTTCCAATTCAATTTCATCTGGTATTTCTATCCCTGAGTTTATGGCAAGAAGGATGTGGGCATCCATATGTAACAGGGTTTTTTTTAATTTATTCAACCCTAATTGCTATCCTATAATGTCAGAGGAGCTGAGGGAGATCTGCCCATAAAACTAGTGGTACATTCCTAATATTGACCCATCATGGATATGACAGGGCCAAAACTTTCTCATTAATAGTATTTAGCGACTAGGGAATAGCCCTAAACATCACATTGCCAACCGACCAGAATTCTTTGTTGGTGGGAATTATTTGCATTTCACTATTTTTGAAAAATATCAAAAATAACCCTCTTTGAATTAGTCTATAGAAAGAGTGTTGAATCCCTAATTTTCTATTCCATACATTTTGAAGCCAATCATTTAAAAATTTCCTAGAGGGAATCTTATTGCAATCTAGTATAGCAAAGAACACAATAGTAATTTTAGGTCTTCTTTCTTCATTATCTAGCACCTTTGCCATATCCTCATTTGGGATAAAACAATCCTTCCTAGGATTTGAGGAAGAGATCTTACCTCCTCCAATGTCTGCATCTTGGTTTTGTACTTCTTTTTCACCTCTGACCATGATGAAGCTCGCCATCTCTGGGATTTTTCTTCTCTCATTGTCTGCAACAATATCCTTAAATGTCTTAACAACATTGTTATCATTTTTTGTAGAACTTGTCGGTTCCCAAATCTGCATGCATTAAATCCTAAAGGCTTACCACTTCTTATACTTAGATTCAATGAGAGACTCAGCCAATAGAGTGGGAGATTATCCTCAATCTCCCCTGCACTTCAAGTTCTACTGCACCTAGGGGGTATTCCCTTATTCACAATCAATAGATATAGCTTTTCCATACTAGGCAGAATGTTTTCATGTGTGCAAATCAAGATGTGTAAAATTAAAATTAGAATGGCAATACTCCTGATTTATCTTCACAGTTGAAATCGGAGAACATGCAAGACCTAAACTAAAACAAAACAAAACATAAATTGATTTGAATGATTTATCATTAAATCCTATTTTCCCCTGAATCTTTGGGTAAATAAACTATAGACCAGTGCTTTATTAGGGCAACAGAGTCAAATGTTATCATGCAAATGCTTTCTATCTAACATCTGAAACTCCATATTTAGAGGGCTGGAATCATTAATACTACCTTACAGTAATGGCCCAAGAAAGAGTATCACCTGTGGCTCTTCTTCAATTATCCTTCAATACAATATCTTTTCCCCTATATTTGATTTAAAGTAGTTTTAATCCATTCCTTGAACAGATGTAACAAATTAAATATACAACATAGCAAATGCATGGAGACAAGCTCATAAACCCTTGGCAACCTTACTTGAAAGAAAAATATTCATACTCTAGGAGACAGTCATAGATAACACATACAAAACTATTTTTCATATACTGCAATCTGAATAGAAAATTTTCATACAGAAAATTATTCACCTACAGGAATATTCTCCTTTGAAATCCAGACTCTACAGCCTTCTACAGAAATTTATTTCCCAAACATGTGGATAACTTGTATCCAAAGCCTAGAGAAAAATCCCTCTTTGATGTATCTCTCCTAGATATCCGATTACAATGCTACCAGCTCTATATATCAGAAAAATAGAACAATGTCAAATTATGAGAATTGGTTATAAATTTTGATTATACATTTAATTCTCCCAACCCTAGGAATTTACATCTTTGTTCTGATTAGATCATGCTGGTAATACATTTTTCTCAATCAATTTGGTCCGTCGAACAATTTGATATTGCCTTTGAAATTTGTTTTCCTCCTTGAAGATTGTGAAATCTTGTTCATTTGATTTGTTCAATTTTTCTCCTTAGGATTGTAAAGCACCATCTATTTGTATTTCACTATATTTTTCCCGTGCAACTACTTGAACCATTTTAAATATTCTCTAGGCATTGGAAATGGTCACAAACATCTGCAAACATCTCCAAAATCATGTTCAAAGCCTCCAGACATGAGCAACATCCCAATGGTGCTTCAATCACACCATCACATCCCTGGAAGAGAATAATGGAATGGGCTATGTGCTTGTGTACGTACCCTTTAAAATGCCTTTGTTTTATTAAGGTATAAACATTATGTTTGATAACGTTTATTTTACAATAGTTTTCACAAAACAATTTTGACCAAACTAGCCAATGAGAAGCCCAGTGAAGTAGCACAAGCTTGGGGAAAGAAAGTGAAGTTGGTTGTGTGCTAGTGCACTTAGCCCCCTATTGCATCTGTTTTGCACAATCATTATAAGAATAATGTTTATGAAATGATATTTACCAAAATAAACATTATATTTCATTTGCCTAAATGACTTCTTCTTGTTGGGTCGTTTTTCTTGATGTAGTGGTGTTTTCATGGTTGCAAGAAATCATAACACATCCCAAGCACACTTAAGATCACTGCCCAAGCATTATGAATGGTTGGTAGATGATTTCATACCATAATTGAGCAATTTTGAGGCCAAAGAAACCCTCAAAACTCTGTCATAAAATAAAAAACGTGATGATTTTCACTCTACCAAAACTCTCTACTCAACTCTCACCAAGAAAAGTCTAGAATCACTCCCAATGGGGATAGCAGACCAAATTCACCTATTTAGAATGATCCTTGACCTGAGTTTGCCCCAAAATGAGGCAAATCGCAGTAGTGTAGCCACTTTGAAAAAAGGCAGAGTTGGTTGTGTGCTTGTGCACTCATCCCATTTTACCTATATTTTTATGTTGCAAAGTATAAATATTATATTATAATGTTTATTTTATAATATTTATGGCTTTAAACATTAGATTATATTGCCAATAAAACCTTTTTTTATAAATAATGTACTTTTCAACTTTAGAAAATTGGCAAATAATCAGTTTCTCTTCCCCGACAAATGACACATCTTCACTGTGGGCACACGAGATATCCAGAGGTCATGAAAATTTGCGTAGGGCTATTATTAATTATTTAGAACATACCCATTTCCTCAAAATTTGCATCATAAGAAGATTTTTGGGACATCCTTTGTAAACTAGCTTGCACCACAACTAAAACACATTAAAATAATGCATCATATAGACTCTACTTTTGATGAAAATGGAACTAGAGATGTTTTAGACCAAAAAGATAAATGGATCGCCTTCAGAATTGTGAAATTTACAACTTTCTAGAACACCAAATCTAGCCCAGTCATAGTTAGAAAAGCATTAAATAGCCTATCAAAACTCATCTAGGAAGCACGAAACTGAACAAGTACAATACCATATGAACCAGAAAGCTTTCTACCATATAGATTTGCAAGATGATCTCTGATTTGCAAAATTCTAATCGACGAAGTTGGGCTCTGGGGTAAATTTAGCAGTATGTTGACCTAGCCTCTATTGACACATTGAGAGGAGATAGGCACTTCATATTTGCAAAATTTGAAGGTGCCATTAGAACTACCCTTTAAATCATATTGCAAACCATCCAGGGATTTGTCGGGGGACGGCCCATGTTCACTTCCATCAATTGCATAGTATTACTTCACACCAGAGGAAGCGAGTGAGAGGGTCTACAAAATTATTACCTCAACATGTCGAGGCCAGACTATGGTTTTTCCAATAAACACCACTCAGTTCAATAATAACTATAAAGTACTACACACACTTGATAATGCAACAAGAAATTAAAATCATTTAAACACACATCTATCCAGGCTGTAGAATAGATCTTACTATGGGATAGAATACTTCCTTGTTGGCTTAAAGCTAGATCGACAACATTCTTCTGTACTCAGAAGCCCTCCTTATGCCTCTCATCTCCACCCCTCATTATAATGATTTTTTCACTTGCATGCATTTTCTCTAAAAATAGGCTAAAATATAGATCTTACTTCAAGAAAAAATATCAAATACTTGGTGAAATTGTATAAAAAAAAAGTGATTCACTATGTAGAGATCAGAACCAGCTTTCCAACACCTATGTGTTTGTAAAATTTAGACACTGTATGCCCAAGTTATGCCCAATTTTGCTAAACTACTCTATTAGGGAAAAAAAAAATTTCCCCCTACAGGTTAGGTGTCGGTCACCATGGGACCACTCACTGGTAGATGAAGGGATTTTAGCTTATATTAAGGCCTTTGGTTGTTGATAGGACTAGGGGCTAGGCATTTGGTGACTAGCACTAGGGTACGGTTCCCAATATGACTACCTGCTAATTTCTAGGAATGAATGATAGGCCTATGGTTATGTATAAGACCTAGTACTGAAGCAAAGAGAACTGGGTAGGCTAGAAAAGTAGGTGGTCACCAATGTGACCACATATTTAGTAGAGAGAGTTGATGCATCATGCCTTTGGACAATAAGGAGAAAACACAAATCCACCATGTAAAAGAAGTAACCACTAGTTAATAACTAGAACCCTACATCAAATCTGTACCTTATATGCCTAGGGTGATAGTGACTACTAGTTAGACCAAATATCCTCTGTGCTAAGCCTTTTACCAAAGGGAAAAATAAAACACAAGTGACTAGGAATTTTTTAGAAAACCCAATGGATAAAAAGCAAGTTGTTTTACATAGGGATGAGGTACAACTACATAGGTGAAGGTCAGGTGGCACGGATCTATACGGATCTTATGGATTGTGACCCTACAAAAAAAAATTAGGCCCTCAAAAATTGTGAAAAATTCTTGTCTCCAAAATATCGAGTGCCTTAAATGAAAATATGAGTTTTTGGGTCTTCTAGACTCAATGGTGAGGTCCTTTTTTCCCAAAGACACACCTTACAAAATATCTTTCCTAAATTTTTCCTAGATCTAAGAAAGAGCTTGTAGATCTGGAGCTTTGATACTATGTAAGAGTCCCCAATGGACTGAAGTTCCCAAGATCACTTATAAAACCAAATATTTCCTTCTATAAGAGAACAAAGTAAGAGGATAATTTGCACAATTAAGGATGCAGTAATAAAATTATGATGATGGAATTAGTAATTACATATGATACCTTGCTTTTACATTTTCAAGATAAAAAAACCTAAAGAGAGATTAAAATAGCCCTAAGTAAACTTAATAAAGTGTAATTAAATAAATAATTACACCAATAGTTTTAAAAATAAAGTATTATATCAATTGTGTGTCATTTAAAATCAAGTCTTATACCAATTAATCATTATTTCATTTATCTCACATTAATGAGAGATTTACCACCAAACTTCACCTCATCTAAATAATTTAGTATGTTATTTAATATATATTTAATATAGTTATTAATGACAAACTACTATAGGTAACTTTTTAAAAAAGTATACATAACTAATAAATTCACCTCTTGTTCATAGCTTAGTAATTGCAATAGTCACTGATTGACTTAAGCTACTAGGATCACCTGCAAAACCTAGGATTGTCTTCTACAAGAGAAAAAACACAAGAGAAAGATTTTTCACAATATTGGATGCAATAATGAAATTGGATTGAATAATTACATAGGATATCTTGCTTTTATAATTGCAAGATAGAAAACGTAGGTGACCTAAAAAATCCCTAAGTAAACTTAATAAAGTGTAATTAAATATTTAATTACACCAACACCCCACCCCTTAGGTTCAACTTAGGGAGAATGAGAAACATGCAAATGATGCAAAAGTTGGGTCTTGGCTACAGCACCATGTTAGGTACCCATGTACAAAAAGTCTCTCACAAACAGAGAAAATGAAAAAAACATAGTGGGAGAAAACTCCTCTCCAAAAGAGGGAAAAACATAAAAATTGATGGAAGAAGGACTCAACACCAAGACCCCCCAAGGACTACATCCATCATGAAGATATAATTAATAAATATGTACAAGCCCCCATAAGAGAGGATGTAGAGAGAAGGTTTGGTGACCCCACAAAAGTGAGAAGGATGGAACCTCATGTGAGTAAATGCTCCCTCCCAAAATAGAGATAAGAAGAGAGACCATGCAGCTACTCCTCAAGATGACTCATGTAGTGCTTGTAGATGCTTGACAAAGGATATTGAAGATGATCCATGAACACCTAACAACACTCCTCCCTTTAGGAAGAAATAAAACTACATATGTGTGCATAATATATTCCCATTTTGGATAAGAAAATGTAGGAAGAAGGATGAATGTCTCTAAACTCTGCACATGATCCAAAGAAGACAATGAAGCTCTCAAAATCTGCTCAGATGTTTCCAATCCATTTGTCAAACTTTGATTGAATAGGAGGATGAAGAGCAATCTTTGAAGAAGATGATGGTGATGCAACCCCATTAAAGTTATCATCAAAGATGAATCAAATGTATGTAAAGAAATATAGTCAGATCTAAGGATTCATATATCAGTTTGAAATTTGTATACACTAGCAATAGACAGTTAAAAGGTTTGAAATACCATGAACATGATAAACTCTTGAGTTGTCATTACCACATGCAATTTCTCTTGATTCTTGTAGTTTTTTTTTAAGAAATGAGTTGTTGATAGATATAAATTAAAACATAAGGATTTTGAGGATCTATATTTGAGTTTGATGGGCTTCTCAAGTGATTAAAATTCCTTTGTATTTGATACACTTTGTTAAGATTTTCATAGTCTTATGAAACTTTTTCCCTTTACCTTCAAGCTACAATGGGTTTTTATTATGAGGTAATAAAGATTGAAACCCTAACTTTAGTTCAAATGGTTAAAATTGGAATGAGGGTTTTGTTGGGATTTTTATAAGCACTTCTCAATAATGAAATGTAATGTTGGTGTCTCATATATTTTGACCTACTTGATATTCAAATATAGAGGCAGTTAGTTGGAATGATATCAAAATGTCTTTGAAATGATTTTCTTTAAATATTTGGGGTTTCTCCATTTTCAAGAAATAATCTTCAATAGTTCAAACAAGTTTGTTACATATAGAAGTAAAATGGACCTAGTATAACTTGCACTACTTTATGATTTGATAAATGCATTTGAAATAATTATTTGGGAGTTGACATCCATTTGATTGTCTTGATTTACCAGTTATATGCATGATATATCAAACATTTATTGAAAATGATGCATGACATGCTAATGACTATGTTGAATGGTATTTGAGATGATGATAGTGAATAGGATAAAATGAACAAGGATATATGTTTATGTGTTATCTATGCAATTTCTTAATATTATGGGCATTCAATGATATTTGGATAATGTCCTTTTTCTCTGATTGTTGACTTGATGTTATTTTTTATGATGATTTTCATGTTGAAAGATTAAAGTGGAATATGATGAAAGGCTTAAAGATTCTAGAGGGCCTTCAATCCTTGAGTAATACTCTAGTGCTTAATAGCATTGATGCACACATTTTAATAAAGAGTATTCAATTTTTAGTGAAAATATACTGATAAGTTAAAAAAGGTAGTGCAAAAGTATTTAGATCTTTCTTGACTATGTTCACAATGAAAAATATAGTCACTATGAATAATAATTTGACATTTGCATGAGTTCAAAGGATTGAATATTGAATTTGAAGGTTCAGGGAGACTATTGGATGGACCCAAAATCATCTTAGGTCAAAGTTTATATTAAGTCTGTGTTTGAGATGTTAAATCCATGAATTCATAGACAATAGCAAGCCCAAACTCATTCATTCAATTGGATTGTATATGCTTTCTCTATTCAGGGAACCTTCCACATTGGCCAAAGGACTAGTAACACTTGATAGAGCTTCAAAAGTGTCAACTCTAGGTCGATTATTAATTCCCTTAGGCCATAGTTCATGTCACTACCAAGGCACATGTAAAATCTTGATTGACCTAAGCAACACCTTATAATTGTGGACTTGAGAGTACAAATACCAAGGACTTGAGGATACTCACTAAGCTCTATTGCACAAGATTGTTTGTGCTTGTTGAGAACACAAGAATGAAGCAAGTTCAACCTCAAATGGGAGCCTCCTCTAGAATCTAATTAATAAAACTTTTGGGATTGTGAAACTTGGGCCTCATAGACTTCAAATTGATATTTTAGACTTAAAACATTTGTTCAACTTAGTTATATAGTGTAGCTTAGGTTTGCAAGAAATAAGACAAGTGAATATTGGATGCAAAAAGCCTTCTAAATTTTACTTATTAAAAATTTGTTTCAAGTTTGCAAGGTTTAGTTGTTTGCAGACCTGAAATTTAATTATTGAAGTTTAATAGGATTTTTTGGTCTAGTGATGTCTTGCATGTTCTTTGGCAGAATCAGGCACTTGTATATATCATGGCTCACTAGGAATCTCAGGTTCATGGTGGCAAGTTTGTTTCACATCCAAAGATGCCAATGGGCCTAGAATTTTATTTCAAAGGAACTTGGCGAGAAGTCTCACAACCAATGGGGAGCTCGAGCCTTAAGGTTTGAAGGAGTTGACATCATGCATGTGGTGCTCTAGATTGAATTTAATTGGTCCTTCAAACCTATATACAGAATCTAATGCTAGTAATGTACTGCAACTCTTTGTTTTGTACCTTTTGTATAGTGCAGTGCATTCCATAACAAATAAAAGATTTATATTTATTTAAATTTCTATAATTATTTATTATAGTACACTAAATGAAAATAACTATCAACATACCCATTACATATTATGTACGATTGTTAATGATATCTTATTTTGTCAAAAGTTATGTGGAGAGAACATTTCGTTGACTCATATTCTAATGTCGTGTGATTCCCGAACTATCCTTTGACAAAATAAAATATCATTATATATTCTAACATACCTATTAGATATTAAGTACGATTGTTAAAGATATTTTATTTTGTTCTGGAAAAAACATTTCATTGGCTCATATTCTAATGCGGTGCTTGACCAAACACTATGTGATTTACAAAATAAAATATCATTTTATATTCTAATGCAGTACTTGACCAAAGAACTTGACAAATTATCATCTTTATATCTTTATATTAGCACACCAAATGTGGTTCCCAGACTACCCTTGACAAAATAAAATATCGTTCTTTCTATCTTTGTCGGGCGCAAGATTTTTCTACGGCCATTTCTTCAAACATGTGAGAGATAATAAAATTTTATCCTTCCCTTCATTGACAATGGATGCATTGTGAGGTAATCTTGATTTCAAGTATATCCAAGAGACGGTTGACATCGGCAGAAAATTGTATCGAAATACAAGTGTTCTCTACAAAAATACTATAGCTAATTCTGTTCACTCCCACCCCCAAAAAAAAAAATTAAAAAAAATAAAAATAAAAAGCTGTTAAAAGCAAATCTCGAAAAAAATAGATAACAATGTCAAATTAAAAAAGAATTCTCGGTCGACCCGGTTCGAGTGTGACCTCACAATCACACGTCTTCCTGTTTAGCTGTATTTTTCATAAAAGCTTCTAGAAACCTACTTACATCTTCTCTACGGTTAATACAGACTCTCTTAATTTTTTATGAATAAGTTTTATTTGACTTTTTATTATTAATTAATTTTTTTTCACCTATGTGACATTTACATCTTATAAAGAAATAGTATCTCGACAGTTTAATTAAAAAAAAATTAGCAAACAAATTGTGTAAATTTGTGGATCAACATTTCTCATTTACATCTTTTTGAAACCACTCAATATTATTCTGTGCATTTAATATTTTTTCCCCTTTACTTGTCAACAAAGACAATTATAAAAAATGGTAAACTTGACCACTTTACTTAAATATCATCCATTTCAATGGTCAAACATTCAATAGCAATTTTACATCTCATTCACAACAAAAAGTGGTAAATATTTGTCCTATTTTTATAAACTTGACTGCTTCAGCACATTCACATCTTCTCTGCTGTCAATTATTCAGTTGTTGGGGAAGGACAAAATACAAACCCTTTTTCACTGGTGTGATGATTTACATCCTTTTGATACCACTCAATATTGTTCTGTCACAAAAGAAAATTAAAAAAAAATTGATTGGTTCAGTGTATAGTTCCAATTTTTATTTTCGTCACATGCAAAATTGTTAGAAAATGACAAGAAGATTTGATTGGTTTAGTGCACTGTTCCCATTTTTATATTCCTTGAATACGAATTGTTAGAAAATATGACTTGTTCAGTTCATTGTTCCCATTTTAATTTTCCTCATACAAAATTGTTAGAAAATTTGACTGGTTCAGTGGGTTGTTCCCATTTCTATTTTCCTAGGATGCAAAATTGTTACAAAATGACAAGAAAATTTGACTACTTCACTACATTGTTCCCATTTTTATTTTTCTCAGATGCAAAATTGTTAGAAAATGACATGAAAATTTGATTGGTTCATTGCATTGTTTTAATTTTTATTTTCCTTACATGCAAAATTGTTAGAAAATGACAAGAAAGAAAATTTGATTGATTCGGTGCATTGCTCCCATTTTTTATTTTCCTCACATGCAAAATTGTTAGAAAATGACAAGAGGATTTGACTGGTTCAGTGCACTGTTCCCATTTTTATTTTCTTTGAATACAAATTGTTGGAAAATGATAAGAAGATTTGACTTGTTATGTGCATTGTTCCCATTTTAATTTTTCTCCCATCTAAAATTGTTAGAAAATGACAAGAAAAAAAATTGATTGGTTTAATGTGTTGTTCCCATTTTTATTTTACCGGAATGAAAAATTGTTAAAAGTAAAATTATCTACTAAAAATAATTTAAAATTGAAAAATAAATAATTAATATCAGTTATTAATAATTTTACAGTTTATAGACATTTAAAATTATAAATAATTATCTTATTTTTATTGACCAAAATACTTTAAATTAAACCTTTATAAATAGAAACGGGGCATATATTACTCTATTATATAATTGTGACAATAGTTAATGGATTGGAGGTTTTAATCATTACTTGTAATCTCATTAAGAATGTTGAATTGCGAGGCATTGTAGATTTTGCCCAGGGCAAATTGTCTGCATTGTTGAACATGGGTAAAATATTTATTCAAGATTTTTTTTTCTATATTTTTCTTTTATAAAATATTATGAATATTTTTATCATTTTGAAAATCTAATTTATTTTGTTTAAGAATTGTTAAAAAATATGGAATTAATTTTTCATTATTAATATAAGGAAATAAAATATGTATTATAATTTATTGAGATTTAATATTATAATAAAGAATTTTGGATATTAATGAAACTTAAATAAATAAGTTGGGATTGATAAATGGAAATGTGAGGGTTATAAATAGTTCAGGTGTGTTTGTTAATTTTACACATAGTGAATGATTAATATTATAAAGTAGATTGTGATGAATGGTTGGTACCTAACTTTTATTATTAGATCAACATTGTTTCAATTGTGACAAATATGTCCAATATTTTTGATATACACTTGTTTTATGATTAGGTGTGTTGTTCATGTTGTAACTCCTCCTTGACAATGTTGTAATATAAAAGCTAACTACTAGGACTATACTATTACAAATATTTTTTTTATGTGCATTTCTCTATTAGAGGACTCACTTAATAAACCTATGGCAGAGCATGTCTATTCGTAGGGTACTAATAAACATCCCTTATCTTATTTCCACCCCTATGCATACACTAGTATAATTGAAATCCCTTCCTCTTTTCACTAGGTATCTTATACACATTTTTTCTTATTACATTTTTATACCTTCTTATTATTTCTACTCTATCAACCGAGGACATTAACTACAACTAGATTTGACTCAAAACTAGTTTTGATTGTCATCCCATACGTTAAAGCCTTGATGCAAATAGCCTAGATGAGCTATGGAAAATATATCATCTATCAAAAAGTGTTGATTTAAAAGCAAGAACTTATGCATCTCAATCCTCAAACCATTGCCACACCAACTCTAACACCGAATGCCCCTAATAATAGATAGCTAAGTTATAATATACATATTTATCTAAATTATAATCGAAGGGTTTAGAGATACCTAGTGATTCATTTGCATTGGGTCATGGCATTACTAAAAGGCATCCAATAACTAGTTCTAAGACATTTGAGTAGGGTTGTACTAAACTTGCATGACCTTGGTTTGACCATTGTTTTATTTGTTAATTACGTTAGAGTTGTATTTAATTAGGTACCCCTATGGTTATGAGGCTCTAACACAATAGAAGACTATATATGATGTAGAAAAAGGTAGTTTCACAACCATTGCAAGACAAACATAGTGAATGGATTTTCCTTTGATTAACCTATGTCAAGTGAAATGTACTGGTTTGGAATGTCAGTTATAAACACCTCACTCCCTTTTATGTATGTTTCCCAACCCCCAACACCTACTTGTATCACATTAATTAAATTATCCCCTTTGCCCCTAATATTTAACTGATATATTAGGTCAAATTTTGGTTATTTAAAAAATTGTAATATGCATTCACATGATAAGTTATTGGTTTAGAGGTGAAGCCCAGGGTATCTACAAAGATCATAGAATGGGTGACATTGGATTTACATGCAGGAGTTGGAGGCACATGTGCAATGAAATATTCTTTTAAACACTTGGCGATATTAGTTGTAAGTAGAATTGAGTAGGGATTTACATTGTAAGGCATTATTTGCGACTTGGTATGAAAAGAAATGAAATCTATGTCAATTGATTACATAGAGCTATATTGTAAAAGAATCTATGACATTGTAATATGTGTAATATAGGGGATACAAGGTTGTCTTCTCATTTAGGTACCTAGGTAGTTGTTATTTAATCATTTAGTGTTTATTTTGTCATCTTGTTGAGATAGATGCCAAGGTTGGTTAAAATAGTCAAGAACCTTTCAAATGATGATTGTGAGTCCTAGACAAATGTCATTTATTCTTAGTGGTTTTGTATGGTTGGTTTACTATCCTAATGATTTTACCTTTTCCCATTTTTGTTATAAAATTACAGCTAGGGATATAAGTTCTACACCATAGTTGGAAGGAATGTTACTATACCAAAATGCATTCAAATTGACTTTAGGATAAACGAGAAAAGAATTAATGGGAGAAGGTTAGTGTATTATGTATTCTCTTATTGTACATTAATACAAGCTTGTAACTCTCATTGAGTGTGAATTTTTAGCTAAAAAGGTTTTCACATGTATATTAGTTTTTCTCTTTATTTTCTAGATGAGCTTACTACATTAGACAAGATGTCTCAACATTGCATCCCAAAGTTAAGAACATAAAATTACAAATTTTAGGCTATAGAACACTAAAATATAATATAAGTGCTATACAGATCCATTTTAGCCTTGAAAAATGTTAAAATGGGTCTTAAATAGAGTAAGCTAGTTATGATGACATAGAGCTAACACAAAGCTATTTCAAACCTTCAATTTTAATAAATCAGCTCAATCAACATCCTAAACTAAAAGTTATGGCATCTTAAAGTTAGGCCCTGAACATTAGAAATCTACGAGCATTTATGATGTATAAGAGAGTTATTAGAAGGTGTTACACTTGTTGACTAACTTATAATGCATATTATGACATCTCATAAGGCATCGTTGAATAGAGATAATTGAGACAAAATCAAGTGCCTTTGTTTGTGTGGCTTATTAATAGCTTATGAAAGGTTAACGATATTAGAATTTGGGTGATATTCACCTATAGAGAGTCCTTGAAGAAAATATGCTTATATAGTACTTTATCTAGTGAGTTGTGGTGAGTCTTCAAGTTTTGTAAATACAATATATATGTTGATTTACATGTGAAGATGATGAGGTAGTAAGATGTACTACCATAGGCATGGTTTCTTTACATGTGGTGGTGTTGTGATGGCAACCACAAGTCGTCTAGAAGAAATTATATTCATGTTATTTTATTGTCATGTTCTAGTCATTTTTAGCTATGTCCTATTTTGTTGTCATGTTATTTTATTTCCTCTAAGGCTTTGAAATCCATTTTCATGAGTTTGTAATAAGGACTTGGTCCATTTGGTCATCTAGTCCAACATAACCTTGATAAGGTCCATTTTAAATGCATTTTTCCTTAAGAAACATTTGGTTTCTTGAAAATAATGTAACCTCCAACGTTTCACTGCCCTTGGAGGGCAGTTGTATGGTTGGAGGAGGAGAAGAAATGTTTTCCAAGCCTTTTATAGGTAGGAAACTATATGACATGCCGAGGAGAATGAAGGAGAGAAGTTTTTGAAGTGCAAAACTATCTTTTTTTGCATTTTTTGGAAAACAGTCTTTCTGTACGGCTCTGTATGGATAGGGGAGGATCTGAAAGTTGTGAAATATGTTAATGCATTGAAATACCTTTCTTTTGAGTATATTTAGCCTTCTTGACACCTTTTGTGAAGGGAGAATCAATTCGTTTTGTAAAAACTGTTTGAAAACCCTCTAAACTAGGGTTTTGGGCCAAAATGAGGAATTTCTCCTCTGTCCTCTGAAAGATCTCACCTATTTTCAGTAGGATGGAGGAAGGTAGGTTAGGTTTCATGTTTTTTGTTGCATGTTAGGTCGCACTTCTCTCTCCAAGGCATTTGGCATGAGACTAACTAGTCTACATAGTGACTAGTTAGTATGCTAATGGTGGACAACAGTGTAAATGTAGAAAACAATCAAGTGTTTGACCAAATGGAGGATGAATTTGGTGTTTACAGATGATAACAGTCCTGTGTAGGTACCTGGTTACTCTTGAGCAAGTGGATTAGATACATTTCCTTCACAAAGCCCTTAAATTAGGCCTATTCCTAGAAGAAGACTATTTGCTGTCCTTGAATGCCTGTAGCAGAGTACAACCTTGCACATTGGAGGATGATTGCATGACTATAATGGGTATTTGAATATGCATTAAGTCTTGATGGTCTTTTGAAGGTTTGGAAAGTTATCCATGGTTTAGCTGATTTCTAGGGCTACAAGAAATAGGCCTTTCTTAAACACTGTCATAGGACAGTCATGTTGTAACTTGCTGTCCACTGTCCTGGAGAGTATAGAACCTAGTTATTGGGTCAGAGACCTCATGTTAGTCATGCCCTTGACAAGTACATGCTGGTGGTAGTGTGAAGATCCTGTTTGGTAGAGCAGTTGGTAGTTGGTTGTGTGATCTTGAAGGTGTATTGTGCATGTAGGTTGGGTTGAGTAGTGACTCCCCAAAAGAGAGTTGTGTAGCCTATGTGGGTGGACACCAAGGTGTGGTCCTAGGCTAGGTCAGCCTCTTGAGTAGCCTTGTGTAGGCTTGTATCACATTACCTTTGGAAACCTTGTGAAGAAAACTTGGTCTATTGTGTTGACAAAGTCAAACCTACCAATACCTCTGCATCAATAGGCATGGTTTCTTTACATGTGGTGGTGTTGTGATGGCAACCACAAGTCATCTAGAAGAAATTATAATTGTATATGTAATTAGTGCTTGCTGAAAGAAGGAACAATGATGTATGAGAACTTGTAGAAGAAATGGAATTCATGTGGTAGAATCTGAGAGAAGGCTAATGTTTTGGAAGATGACACAAGGTATTGCAAGTAGTTACAAGTGAAGTTATGTTTGTTTTTCCTACTATAAGTGAGGAGTTGGTAGTGGTGGCTATGTTAGAAACATGTATGTATACCAATAGTGTTGAGGTTGTAACTATTGATTCATAGTGTGTAGTAGTGGAAACATTTACAAGGTGACTACCCACATGGATATAGTTATGTTGTATATTGGTATCATGTTATTACCAGATTATAGTTGTATGTCTCTTGGTATTTTAAATGTTGGTTTGATAGTCCTATAGCTGGTATTCCCATGTGAACGTGTATATGTAAATTAATTTGTGTGAATGCATCAAGGTTTAAAGGTTTGGATATTAGATTGTGTACAAACAAAATTGAACATTTTTGGTGTGTAATTAAAGATATTTTAGATTGAGACTCTACAAAATTCCATATACCAAGTTTTATTTTAAATCTATTATAATTTTGAATAATATAATAGAAAATGTCGTTTGGTAGTGAGTTTTCTACTGAATGGGTTTCCCACATAAATATTTTAGTCTTGTGCAATCTCATGGATGTATATTGTTCCATTTACTTCCATAAATGTTCTTGGATAGATTTTCCAAGTGTTGTTGATTGGTATCTAAATTATATTGTCCTAAATTTCTTCATCCAATTCTTTTGGTTGTTTATAGCAAGGGTCAAAATCCCAAACATTTGGTATTAGAGTGTAGGTTAATGTTTGAGTGTTTACTACTTCATTAGGAATATAAACACTAGTGTGTGTAGTGGAATCCTATGACAGTTGGTTTGTCATAGTTCATTTATAGCTAGAAAGAAAAGAAAACTTCAAAATACTTTGTGTTGAAAGTAGAACCATATTATATCTATCATTAGCACATAAAGGTTTGAAATTGAGTGATTTAATAGGAAAAACTTTGAACCATGGAAGTTGAAGATGGAGGATCTTTTGGAGGAAAGAGATCGTTGGACTATGGTATCTTCTTTGATCAAGCCCTTAGGTATGCTCGATGAAGATTGTGTAAAACTAGATAAGAAAGAAAGAAGTACTATCTGATTATATTTGTCAAATTCTGTGTTAATGAATGTCTTAGGTGTAGACTACAAATTTATTATGGAACATTATAGGTATGTTATATTAGTCTAAGAGTCTAGTTAATTGTAATGCAAAAAATTGTTTACCCTCACAATTTCATGATTTGTTTTACTCGCTTTAGTGGCCATGCTTGTAGACTGTTTTTAGGGTCATTGAACTTGAACTTTGGCCTATTTTCCTTCATCGCCAGCTATTTTCCAAAAATGCATTTTAAATACTTACTTGTTATATTTTTCTGAGAACACATGCAAAGATTAGATCAATATTCTCAGGATGCAAGTGTCGTGCATGGATATCCCCGCATCATGTTGGCATCTTGAATGTGCCAAAACTTTAAAATGATGATTCTCCCACCCGTTTTTGGAATCTTGAGGGAAGGTAACACTCATGCATCCTCAGAATAGTCCCTGTAGCATACTTGACCTAGTAGATTCCCCTCTTGCATGCAAAAAGAGGAAGATTGACAAAAAGAAAAACTCTCAAACATTTAAAACGATGCTAGATCAATCTCTCTTGGATTTTGAAATAAATATGTTGACCTATTGCTCTTAAACATTGTTGAAGATTTTGAACACTCTCACGATCAAATTTTATGGACTTGGATGCTTGTCGTATCACAACATCTTGCATTGTCATTTGTAAGCCTTTGATCAAGTCTTGGAGCTAAGAAGAGGCTCTCTTGAGATTGTCTATAGCACTAAAAATTTAGTAAAATTGTTTTATCATCATAGAATAGTGTTATTTTATTGTTATCGCTTTCATACAACATTACTTTGGCAAATATCTGTGGTGTAGACCACCACCCATTTTACCATATATGCACACTAGGGTATTTTCCCCATAGACTAGGGATAAATGCTTATAGATTGGTATCTTTATTCTACTCTAAACTCCTAGATGCACATACTTGCATGTGTTTATTTATTTCATATCATTGGTTGTTCTTTGGAGGTTGGAAAACCAAAATGGGGGTTTGACTGAGGGAAGCCCGTAAATAGTGTTGCAAGTATGGGCCTAACTGGTGTTGTCACTGATGTCAACATACTCCTATTGCATTAATGATAAGGATTGAATGAACTATGTGCTGAGGATATTGAGAAAATTAGTCTCAATCAGGAACAGTGAAGAATAGTGATGACAATAAGGTAAAAGTCCAAGAGAGGATGAGGATCAGAGAATGCAGATTAAAGGGTGTGCAAATATGTGTCTTAAGGAGGTCTAGTACAGATTTTAGAGGTCCACATAAAGATTTGAAGAAATTATGGTTGTTCAAGTAAAACCGGTTCTGGCAAGTGTTCAGTGGTGACAGAATGAAACAGAAAGGTCCGGTGAGTTCTGGAAATGCATTTTCTAGTTTTGTGGATTTGAGGGAGCATTGAGGAAGTCTTTTTGGTATGTCTAATCGATTGGTTCATGGTTTGAAGGTCTGCAAACATCTATTCCTTTGTGACAGTAATGACAGTCTATGTTCTTGAGGTTCCAGATAAAGGAGAGATCGATTTCAGTAAGCAGATGAAGTGAGGATGTTCTTGGTGATTCAGGCAAGCTTGTAGAAGTCTTTGGATTGTGTCTAGTTTGTGTTGATGGTCCACATTAAAGTTGATGTTTGCATTTGAGGAACATCTTTCGGATGTTCTTGTTGATGTTTTCTGACTTAGATGGTCTTTCCTAAGTTGATGTCTTGTATAAATAAGGGATTGCGAAGTCATTTCAATGTTGTCCATGTGGAGATGAGTATGATATAGTGAGGAGGAGAGCGAAAGGTAGAACAAAAGTATTGGGCTTAAATGGAACTGATTCAAGCATGGTGAAGATGCTATTCCCCAGTTCATGTATGTGATACTTATTTCCTTGTAGACAGTGTGTCTCTTGTAGGCAATGAGCCTCTTGTGAGCAGTGTGCTCAGGCAGTGAGCCCTAATTGGCATGTGCCATTTTGTTCTTTCTATTCTTCTAACAAAGAATACAATCTTAGGTTAATCACCACATGGTTTTTCCCTTAACCGGGTTTTCCACTTCAAAATCTTGGTGTCTTATGTGTTGATGTGTTTCTGCTTTTGATTTGAATGCATTATGTTTCATGATTGATATACTACTAATCACTAAGAGGATTTAAGTGTGTAATTGGAGAAAGTTTTGCACAACTGATTTACCCCCATCTTAGTTGTGTGCCCTAAGTCTAACAATTGGTATCAGAGCTAGGTTCCTCTAAAAGGAGCTTAATTGTTTGAGGAGATCTAGGATGTCATCTTACAAGAAGGATAGTCCAAAGTTTGATGGAACCAATTTTAATCTCTAGAAAGGTCACATGAAATGTGACTTGAGATGTATGGGGATGGCATACTAGACCATGGCTACAACATAGTATGTACCTCCATAGGGTGGTCCAGAAACCTAAATTAAAATCATAGATGCTAAAAACAATCTGCGGACTATAGAGGCTCTTCTAAATGCATTATCTGATTCAGAGCTCTCAAATGTTATTGACCTACCAACTACTTTTGAGATTTGGAAAAAACTAGAACTTCTGCATGAAGGAGATAAGTATGTCAAAAGTGCAAGGTTACAAAGTTTGAAAGGAAAATTTGAAAATCTGAGGATGAGAGAAGATGAAAACATCACTACTTTTATGCCAAGAGTAAATGAGCTTGTTTGTGGGATTAGAAATGCTAGTGGAGTCTTAGATGAAGATGAGATTGTTGGCAAAATTCTCAGATCCCTTCCTGCTTCTTACAAAATCAAGGTTCCTGCCATTGAAGAATTTAGAGCCCATACAACTGTCAGAAGAGATCAATTGGCTGGAAAATTGGCTGCATTTGAAATGACAGAGTTTGGAGATGACCCCCCCAAGACTAAATCTGCATTCAAAGCCAGTGCTTCTGTTAAAGGTAAACAAAGGTTTGATCTGGGAGAGAATTCATCAAGGAAGCTGTCATGGTAAGAAGAAGCAAGAAAAGATCTGGAAGAAGAAGAAGTAGAAACTGCTCAACTTGAAGCCCTTATTGCAAAGAGGCTGCCAAGAGGATTTGGTAAGTATGAAGGAAAATTACCTTTTAAGTGTTTTAACTGCAATAAGATTGGTCATTTTCCCTCAAGGTGTCCAGAAAGGTTGTCAAGGCAAAATCCCATCAAGCCAAGGTTCCAAAACAATCGTTACTATGTACATGAAAATGATGATAATGAAGGAGTAAAAGATGATGAATCAGAGATAGGAAACAAATCCAGAAATGAATGAGTGTTCATTGCCATCAAGGAAGAAGATCTAATGTCTTCTATATCTATCAATTATAAGACTGTGGAAAGAGCTCTAGCTGCCCAAGTTGAAGAGAAAGATGATTGTGTCATTGACAGTGGATGCTCTCACCATATGATAGGTGACAAAAATAAGTTCATAGATTTGTAGAGGTATGAAGGATGAGTGGTAAAGTTTGGTGATAATTCTGCTAGTAGAATCAGAGGAAGAGGAACTATTTCTTTTGATGGAAGGAACAAAACTGGTAATGTACTGTATGTTGAATATTTGAAGCACAATCTTCTCAGTGTTGGACAGTTGGTGGACAAAGGCTATGATCTCCGATTCAAGAATGGAAAATGCAAAATCTTTGAAAGTTCTGAAACAGAAATTGCATTCGGTACTCAAACTAAAGGTAATATCTTCCACTTGGTTGGTACTGGTAAAAGTTGCTTATTTGTTTGAGTTGATCAGAGTTGGTTATGGCATAGAAGGATGTGTCATGTGAATTTTGATAATATCATCAAGATAAGCAATACTCAGGTTGTAAGAGATCTTCCAAAATTGGTGAAACCTACTAACAACTTGTGCAAGGAATGTCAGTTGGGTACGTTGAGTAGAGTCACATTCAAAAGTAAGGAACTGTCTTCTACCGGATTATTGGACTTAGTTCATACTGATCTTTGTGGTCCGGTAAGAATCAAGAGTATTCAAGGTGATAGATACTTCACGTTACTAATTGATGACTATTCCTAGATGATGTGGGTAACCTTTCTAAAAGAGAAATCAGAAGCTCTTGAGAAATTCAAAATATTCAAGGCTATGGTAGAAAATGCAACTAGATTAAAATTGAAGTGTCTGAGGTCTGAGAGAGGTGGAGAATTCACATCTGGTGAGTTCATAGAGTTCTATGAGAAACATGGAATTAAGAGACAGTTGTTTGCTCCTAGGAATCCACAGCAGAATGGAGTAGTGGATAGAAAGAACCAAACCATCCAAGAAGCATCTAGGACCATGATGATGGAAGCAAATGTTCCTCAGATCTATTGGAGAGAACCTGTCAGCACTGCAGTCTATACGCTCAATCGAGTTCAAATCAGAAGCAATACTAGTAAGACTCCTTATGAACTCTGGTTTGGCATTACTCCTATTGTAAGATATTTCAGAGTCTTTGGTAGCAAATGTTACATCAAAAGAGATGAAGATCTAGGCAAGTTTGATGCTAGAAGTGATGAAGGAATATTCTTGGGTTACTCTACTCAAAGCAAAGCATACCGGTGTTATAACAAGAGACTGCGAAAGATGATAGAAAGTACAAATGTGAAGGTTGATGAGGGAATTGAGAAACCATCAAGGTTTTATGAGTATGATGAAGATGATCAGAATGATGTTCTGATTCAAGGAGCCCAAGCCTCCACTGCAATTTAGATTCAATATAATCCGGTAAATCAGGAAGAAGAAATGAGTTTCAATGAGCTTGATCAAGAATCAGAGGTACAAGAAATTCCCAAAGTACCAAGGTATGTAAGACTGAACCACTCTGAAGATCAGATCATAGGTGACAAAAATAAAGGAGTACAAACAAGAAGGAGAATTGCTCAAAATTCAGAAGAGTATTTTCTGATTTCAAAGATTGAACTTAAGACAGTGAATGAAGCTTACAATGATGAAAACTGGACTAAAGCAATGAAGGATGAGTTGATGCAAAGTGAGAAAAATCACACTTGGGATCTTGTTCCCAGACCTAGAAACAAGAATGTGATTAGAACCAAATGGGTCTTCCGAAACAAACTGAATGAAGTTGGTGAAGTAATCAGAAATAAAGCCAGATTGGTCTACAAGGGTTACTCTCAAATAGAAGGAGTTGATTTTGAAGAAACTTTTGCTCTTGTAGAAAGAAATGAAGTAGTCAAATTATTTCTTGCATTTGCTGCCTTCAAGGATTTCAAGGTGTATTAGCTGGATGTCAAGTCTACTTTCCTAAATGGTGACTTGGAAGAAGAAGTGTACATTGAGCAACCAGATGGATTTCAATTGTCTAATCATAGTGATATGGTCTGCAAGTTGAAGAAGGCACTGTATGGACTAAAGAAAGCCCCAAGAGCTTGGTATGAAAGATTGGACAAATATCTTTTGAAGATTGGTTTCAACAAAGGTACTGCTGATAGTAATTTGTATTTCAAAATTGATCATGAAAACATCTTGATTGTTGAAGTGTTTATTGATGATATCATTTTTGGAGGAAGAGATAGTTTGTGTAAAACTTTTACAAATCAAATGAAAAGTGAATTTGAGATGTCCATGCTTGGTGAAATGAATTTCTTCTTGGGTCTATAAATCACTCAAATAAAAAAAGGAATCTTCATTTCGCAGACAAAATATGTGAAAGAATTGTTGAAAAAATTTGGGATGGAAGACTCTAAACCAATGAATACTCCCATGGCAACTAGATGTAAGTTGAGCAAAGATGATGACTCTCCTAAGGCTGATCAGACAAAGTATAGGTCAATTATTGGAGGACTGTTGTATCTCACTCAAACTAGACCTGACATTATGCAAGCTGTTGGTCTTGTTGCTAGATTCCAGGGTGATCTGAGAGAATCTCATGTCATGGCAATTAAGAAGATTTTTAGATATCTAAAAGGGACAGTTGAGTATGGTTTGTGGTATCCTAGAGATCATGATTTCTCTCTTCATGCATATACAGATGCGGATTGGGTAGGAGATGTAGATGACCAGAAAAGTACCAATGGTGGAGCATTCTTTTTAGGGAAGAGATTGGTTTCTAGGCTAAGCAAGAAACAAGAGGCAATATCTCTGTCCACAACTGAAGTAGAATATATTGCAGCAGCAGGTAGTTGCACTCAACTTTTGTGGATGAAGCAGATGCTAAGAGACATCAGAGTGGAGTATGAGGAGCCTATCACAATTTTCTGTGATAATTCAAGTGTAATTAATATATCAAAGAATCCGGTGTTGCATTCAAAGACTAAGCATATATCTATCAAGTTTCACTTTCTGAGAAAACAAGTGAACAAGAATGAAGTTAGATTGGAGTTTGTACCTTCCAAGGATGAGATTGCAAATATCTTTACTAAACCTCTACCTAAGGAATCTTTTGAGTTTCTCAGGGAGAAGTTAGGGGTTATTGCCCCTCCAGTGATGAACTAAGGTGCACTGATGTGCATCAGTTTGGTGGATATCACAGTCATATCCTAAGTTCTGGATTGATGATGAGGAGTTGCTACACAGGGGGAGTAGTAGGTATGGTTCTAAAGTGGTGAAATTGCAAGTATGTGCCCTTTGCCATTGATGTCAAAGGGGGAGAGAAGACATGTGAAAAACAAGTGGTTGCTGATCAAAGGGGGAGCAGTAAAGGGAGAGAAGACATGTGAATGGTTGTTGCTGATAGAGGGAGTTGTGACAGTAAGGAGAAGTTCTTGTCTTGATGGTTAAAACAGTTTTTCACATCATATGTTGCCATCAATGACAAAGGGGGAGATTTTTGCAAGTATGGGCCTAACTGGTGTTGTCATTGATGTCAACATACTCTTGTTGCATTAATGATAAGGATTGGATGAACTATGTGCTGAGGATATTGAGAAAATTTGTCTCAATCAAGAACAGTGAAGAATAGTGATGACAATAAGGTAAAAGTCCAAGATAGGATGAGAATCAGAGAACGTAGATTAAAGGGTGTGTAGATATGTGTCTTAAGGAGGTCCAGTAGAGATTTTAGAGGTCCACATGAAGATCTAAAGAAGTTATGGTTGTTCAAGTAAAACCTATTCTGGCAGGTGTTCAGTGGTGACAGAATGAAACAAAAAGGTCTGGTGAGTTCCGAAAATACATTTTCTAGTTCTACGGATTTGAGGGAGCATTGAGGAAGTCTTTCTGGTATGTCCAATCGATTGGTTTGTGGTTTGAAGGTCCGAAAACATCTATTCCTTTGTGATAGTAATGACAGTCTGTGTTCTTGAGGTTCCAGATGAAGGAGAGATGGATTTTAGTAAGCAGATGAAGTGAGGATGTTCTTGGTGATTCAGGCAAGCTTGTGGAAGTCTTTGGACTATGTCCAGTTTGTGTTGATGGTCTGCATTGAAGTTGGTGTTTGCATTTGAAGAACAACTTCCAGATGATGGTGTTCTTCCTAAGATAGGCCAACCAAATGAGTTATACATCTTGTAGATGTTCTTGTTGATGTTTGTTGACTTAGATGATCTTTCCTAAGTTGATGTCTTGTATAAATAAGGGATTACAAAGTCATTTTAATGTTGTCCATGTGGAGATGAGAATGATATAGCGAGGAGGAGAGCAAAAGGTAGAGCAGAAGTATTCATCTTAAATGGAACTGATTCAAGCATGGTGAAGATGCTATTCCCCAGTTCATGTATGTGATACTTAATTCCTTGTAGATAGTGTGTCTCTTGTAGGTAGTGAGCCTCATGTGAGCAGTGTGCTCAGGTAGTGAGCCCTAATTGGCATGTGCCATTTTGTTCTTTCTATTCTTCTAATAGAGAATACAATCTTGGGTTAATCACCCAGTGGTTTTTCCCTTAACCAGGTTTTCCACGTCAAAATCTTGGTGTCTTATGTGTTGATGTGTTTCTACTTTTGATTTGAATGCATTATGTTTCATGATTGATATATTGCTAATCACTAAGAGGATTTAAGTGTGTAATTGGAGAAATTTTTGCACAACTTATTTAGCCCCCCTCTTAGTTGTGTGCCCATTAGTCTAACAAATAGCCCCAACAATTTTTCTGTGTCTTTGTATTGTGCAGGTTGTAAATGTGATGCCCACATTTCCCATGTGGTCACAACACACAACACACGTGTCATGTCCACATTTGTCATGTGGACATGACATGAAATACCAAAAACATTTCCATGCATCCCTAGAATCCCCCTTGCACGCATTACGGTGCTCAATGGCATACATGCCTTTGCGCATACAGGTCAATCGATTGACGGGAAAATGTGAACACATTTCACAAACCCTATGACATGTAAGATGACTAGGGGGTTAAGCGACGTGAGGAGCATTGTCAATAGGGTTAGGATCAAATTTGAAGCTAACCCTAAGATTCCTAAGTGAAATGAAGGGATTTCAACATGTGTCAAAATCCAAATCCCTAACACTATAGCATAATGAGATAAAAATAAAATTCATCTAAAAAATAATTACATTACGAAAATAATTAAAATATTATTAAAGTGCATAATTAAAACACTTAATTAAGTAACCCTAAATCCTAGAAAAATTTGGTAGCATAACGCCTTATTAGCATTCATAGAAAATAATTTAAAAATATTTCCTAGCTAAACCATTTAAGAGAAAAATCTAAATTAAAACTTAAAACACACTCCTAAGCATAAATTAACCAAACATCCCTTTTGGTAAAAAATGATAATCTCACCAAGTAATTATTTACCCCCAATTCTATTATTATTCAAAAATCAAATACATAGGATTTCGTTTTCCTCTTCCTTTTGCTCTTATGTATTTTTTTTATGTTAAATGCTTCATTCAAGTTATTTCATTTCAAATACTCTTTCTGGGAAGTCACGTCATTTTATTATGCAAACTGGGTGATGTTAAAGACTTGTATCTTGTTGTATTGTATGGATTACTACCATTTTATTGTTGTTAGGATGACAACGCCACATGTTGATGTCCCCACAACACGTTGGTATCTGAGGCTGAGGCTCCCATATTCTGGAACTAGGTTCCTCTCTGTGTCTCATTTCCTATCCTATTATTTGCTTCTTGAAATTATTTTTGTATCTTTGTTAGTTTCCAATTTTCTATTTTGTTCTTAGAGTTTTTTATTAGTCAATTTGCTAGTAGAGAACCAAATCAGATCTAGTAGAGTTGATCTATTCTTCCTAAGTAGATAGAAGTAGATTACTCTTCCTAGAGGCTAGTTAGGCCCTAAGTGTAAGTGATTAGAATTGAATGCTAGTTAGAATAGCTTAGTTATTTTAATTTTTATCATCTACATTAGTAAACTTATTTTGAAAAAGAAGTTATATTCTTTGAAAGTGAGGGAGGGAGACTCGGTAACTAATCACTTGAATATATATAATATGATATTAAATGAACTTGTGTCAATAGGATTCAAGATGGATGAAGAGGACAAGTGCATTATTTTAATTTATTCCTTACAAAATTCATGGGGAAACCTAATAATGTCTTCTAGTAGTAATATTTTGTCACTAAACGTAGAAAATGTCATTGGCATTTTGTGAAGTGGGGAAAGTGAGAAAAAATCCATGGATGGTAATTCTTTTGATGCACTCATTGTTAGAGGCAAGTCTAAGGAGAAGAAAAATAAGAAGAAAATTGGAGATAAGAAGTCTTAGGGTAAGGATAGGTATAAATATCCTACTAAGTCTACAATAAAATGCTAAATTTGTGGCAAGAAAGGTTGCATAAAGAAGAATTACAAGTCCAAGAACAAACACAATTCTTTTGAGAAGTCCTCTTAAAATATTGAATATAGTAGTGATGTATTTTTCTCTACTAATATTATTGGTGACGATTCCCAGTTGATTGACTCAGGTGCTTCTTTTCATATGACACATCAGAGGGAGTGGTACACGAAATACAAACGGATTAATGAAGGGCATGTCTCTCTTGGTGATAACAACTCCTTGAAGATAATTGGTCAAGGAAAGGTGAATGTCACCTTCATGGATGCTAGAGTAAGGAAACTCTCAAATGCTTTACAATTCTAGGTTTGGCTAGAAACCTAATGTTTGTGTTAAAATGGTTAACTCAAGAATACATGTCACATTTGATGGTAAAGGTTGTAGATTGGCAATGGGTAATTGGATACTTGCCAAGGGGTTGCGATATAGTACTTTGTATAGCTTGGATGCATCAAATTTATCTAGTTTTCCTAATCTAACTACTTCTAAATCAAGGTTATTGTGGCATCTTAGGTTGGGTCACTTGTGTGAAAAAGGTTTAAAAACCTTGGTAAGTAAATATATTGTCAAAGGTCTTGCTCATTGTTCTATTCAGATTGACTTTTCCAACAATTTTATGTTGGGAAAACATAATATAGTGTGGTTTAACTCTAGAAGCACTAGAGTAGAAGAGATTTTTGAGGTGATACATAGTGATGTGTTTGGTCTTATAGATATCAAATCCATCAATAATCTCTATAGTATGTATGATTTGTTAATGATTATTCTAGGTACTCTTGGGAGTATTTTCTTAAAAGGAAGTCTAAGGTGTTTCTCAAGTTTAATTAGTTTATAGCTCTTCAAAAAAATCAAACTAATAAGAAAACCAAGATACTAAGGATATATAATGGTAGTGAATTCTACTCTAAGATGTTTATTGTAATCTATAAGAATGCAATAATTATAAAGCAAAGGACAAGTCCATATACATTACAAGATAATAGAGTGGCTAAGAAGTTGAATAGAACCTTGCTTGATCAAGGCAAAAGTATGTTGAGTAGTGTGTTTCTAGGACATGAGTTCTAGGCTAATGTAGTTAGCATTGCATGGTACTTAAATAATAGGTCTCCTACTCCTAAGCTACAAAACAAGGCCATATAAAAACTAGATTCAAAGAAAATTAGTTGTGACACATTTGTGGGTCTTTAGCTATGTGGAATTTGTTTAAGTTCTTAAGGAGAGACAGTCTATGTTACATTTCAAGGTCAAAAGGTGTATTTCTTCCATATAAAATTAGGACGACATGTCAAGATTCATACTTGCGATTGCATAGAACAAATAGGAGGACATGTAAAAATGCTCATTCAACTCAAAGTTAGTCAACTAGTAATGAAAATCATCATTGATGATGCCTCCCCAATCGATGAACTGATCTCTAGCAGATATGACAGTTATGAAGAGAAACATCCCCTTTTCAAAATCATTTGACTTTTCATCTCCCATTACTATGTGAAGCAAAACAATCATATTAGAAACCTCTTCAACAAGGTATGATCTGTGAAGAACTTTCAGCGATTGAGATTTCCCTCCCTTAGGTGTGTGCAACCAATTTTTCGCTATGGTATTGATGCATTGGCTCTTCTTTTCATTGAAATATTGGTGTGCAATCCTTTTGCCTATGCTCACAAACTGATCTTTAACAATTAACCTGAAAATAATCCCAATAGAGACACTGTCCAGCCTAGCCACCAATTTGTCATCAATAGTCCTGAATTCTCTAGTTTCTGGGTTGTAGCCTTTCATGCATTCCAAAACCAATTCTAGACACTGAACTACGCCCAGTTGTAAACAACGAGTGTGTTGTAAATGACCGGCTGTACGGTTTCTCCATCGAGTGAACCAGTGGACTGCACCCAAAGACTAGACTATTTCGACTCAGTTTCTTTCGACCATCCAATCTGCAACCTGCCGTACAAGGGATTTCAAGGTTTTCGACTTGCCGTACAATTATTGACTAGCCCGTCTTGCTGTACAAGAGATTTCAACGTTTTCGACCTGCCATACAATTATCGACTAGCCAGTCATTTGCAATGGCGTGAGCTAACCCACTCTCGAGTATTTTTTGTGCCATTGATGATCTTTTCCCTTCCTCCATGGTTTTCCAAAAATCTGCTAAGCTGATCATGTGTCCCAAGGTTGTGTGTGAAATCTTTGGGAGGGTTGATTCGAGAACTAATAGGAATTCAAACCCCTCGTACTTGTATTTCATGATTATAGCTTTTTATTTTACTGATATTGCTTAGGATAACGCATATGTTGATAGAGATTACAAAATTTTAGCTCTGTGCCAGCAAGGATGAACACGAAAACCGTGAAATTTGTCTTATGTGCGCAAGTAGCTTTCCTCTCCAGCGTTTCCAAAACCTTTGATAATAACTCATCTTCTATTCAACACTTATTGCAGTGTATTTCATCATACCAGGTTTGTTTGGCAGGTTTAAAACATTTCTAATCTCTTGCCTATATTCTTCAGGTTTTGCATGCATACATTGGACGGTAAATTGGAAAGAAAATTTTGATAAAAAGAGTTTATTCAAAGGAAGTGTGAAGAATACCCATAGTCGGCAATACTGGCATAGTCAACTCAGCTCAACGGTAGAAATATTATTTTCTTCTTTCACTGTGAAGTTTGTAGGTTCAGTAACTTCAAATCTCCTCTACTTGTCAATAGAAAGACGAATTGTGCTTGTATATGCTTCCACATTCAGCATACATTTCTCCCAGAGCATTTCCAACGCAAAAATCTCGATTCCTTTTGCGTCTATGTTTCCACGTTTGAATATATGTCTGCGAGGGCACTTGCAAAAGCAACATTTGATAAAAATCCACTTCAAACTATGCTTTGATCGATGTCTATACTCTATCCCAAGGTGCCATAGCTATTGAAGACATGCGTTCAATGCATTCACAACACTTCAGTTCCACCGTCACGCTCCAGTTCCACCCCAGTTTTCTCTTTAATTAGTTTGCATAATAAAAAATACTCTGGCAGTTACAATAGGCGTAGACTCTTAGACTCTTTATTTTTTTGTTATTGCATAATTTACTGCAGTTGTATGCAGTCACCTTTCAGCGATAGGATTGTTAGCTCACGCACTGCAGGATTAGTTACCTCATGCACTGCAGAATAAACTGCATATCTATGCGGAAGTAGTTAGCTCCTAATTTTAGTTTGTTTCAACGGTACGGAGCCTTTTCTGTTTTTTATTTATGTACTCTGTATTTTTCAGAATGAACACAGTAGATCAATACAATACTTTTCATTTATTTCATGCTGCTGTTCGCTCACTCTGAGCAGATTATTTGTTCACTGTTGTTTTTCCTATTTTCTGAGCAGTTTATTATTCAGTTACAGTATAGTGTAAGAGCCATTGTTATAAGTTTAAAATCTTCAGCTATTACACCTTCCAAAAAGCATCTGACTGAAAGTTTCTAAGGCCTGTTCATTAAATACATTTTAGCGAACAGTCTACAATCATTACAGTCCACGAGACTTTCATTTCTTTATGGTAGCGCCTTATCAAACAATTTCTATGTATTGCTTAAGCTTCCATGCTTTGCATGCGTACCCACCACAGCATTTGAAAATATAATATCTTCCATACTTTGCATGCGTGGTTACCATGTCGCTACAACTACAACATGCAACAAAAATTTATTTTCGATCATACTTCGATAGATATTCATAATCTCTTCAACAACTCGTGAGGATGCAAGTCTATGATAACTGAAGATATGAATGTGCAGCGCCTTCTTGAAATGATCACCTACATAGTATCATGAGGTTGCATGTGTATGGTGACTGGAGGTAGAGCTCTGGGTTGGGAAAACGGAAGATGGAGTGATTTATCTTGCATGAATACACCATACACACATCCTTTAACAGTTGTCCCACGTTTGCATGCATGAATTTTGAAACTTTCAGTCTCAAGAAAATAAACTTCGCTTATTAACTCCTAGGAAGCGGTCCCATAGGAGGGGGCTTCCTAAATTATCTCAGCCGTGCAGCTGAGATTTTTTAGGAGCATTTTACAGAGGGTGGTCCCATGAATTATGAATTTTGTATTTGGGGTATGTTTAAAATTTTAAGCTCCAAATTTTACGGAAGTGAGTGGTCTCATGAAATTTTTTAAACAATAATTTATGCTAAATAATTTAGCAGAGATTTTTTTAAGAAGCTAGGGTCCCATGATAAATTTATAAATTGTTGCAATAAAGAAATATGGGATCATTTAATATGAATTGTTTGGTATTTCTGCATAAACATGTCTCAAGCTCTATGCCTAAAGATTTGATCTTTATACCTATGTCAAACATATAGCTTAATTTGTCAGAAACAACTACTGCTGGAAATAACAATTTTGCAGTCAATACTCTATGTAACTATCCCCACAGAGGTAAAAAACAACAACAAACACTTGGCAAATATGATAATTTTTGCTTTTCTTTTCTACACGGGATGTTAGATCACAATTGTGTGATATAAGGAAACTTATACACAGATCCCTACAATTCAAACAGAAAGCATGATGCATTTTAAGCTTTCCCAATACGCAGGTTCTATTACCAATTAAGATTTTAATGGTTATTATTAATTGTTTTATCTATTTACCAAATACGCAGTTTCCCACCCTCAAATAAATCAATGTCTGTGGTTGGGCGTTTATCTTGATAAAACAGAGAAAAAAAACAGAGAAGGAGATAATGTTTGCAGATTCAGGAAAATAAAAAATGAAAACAGAACCGCTGCTGTTCGTTGATATTTGCTTTGCCTTCTATGACCTGCTCTGCAATCTACCAGCTGCTCTGTCAGGGATATAAAAATAAAAATTGGGAAATTTTCCTCCAAATTTTCCCCTAAATAAAATGGTGGGAATGAGAAGACTTTCAGTTAAATCCCTAAGATGATGGGGGAAAGTTTCAGCCCCACCCCATTTGAACCAGTTGAAAAACAAACACCTAAACAATAGCTGCTCCTAGTTTTGAGAAGAAGATTCCCATTTAATCACTAGCAGACTTGTTTGAGTTCCATGGGACCCTTTGCTCACAAAAAATAGTTACTCAATGTTTTAGTTATCACACCATATGCTATTCACAATGGGATGTGGTGAGGGTGGAGTTTAGGTTCACCAAAATTACAAGTCGTCTCTCTTTTTCTCTTTTTCTCTTTCTCTTTTTCAAAAGTAGTTAAAAACTTCACCTTTTTAGTGCAATTCAATGAGTTAGAAAGAATCACAACTTTGCTAAAATCACAAATTCTCTTTTAGTTAAAGGTTGAGTTATTTGATTTTAAAAGCGATATTTTCCTTAGAGTTAGCCAATTTCCCAAGTTATGATAACTAACTTATACAGATTTCTTATCACTTTACAAGTAATATCAACTTTTAAAAGTTCCTAAGTCGCCCCGACTTAGTTAGATGAAATCACAACTTAAAATAACTACCTCCTCCTTTTTATTACTTCCCTCAAGTTATTAAAACTTATAACTTGTACTCAATCCATATAACACTGCAGGAAAGGAGTTAGACAAATCCACAAGTTGTCTAGTTTCATATACTTGTATTTTCTCGAATGCATGCAATTTTTAAAAATTTACAACTTGCAGATATGAGATCTTGCATATAAAGTTGGCCTTCATCTAAACTTAGAAAATGTCAAAAGTTGAAACTTTGCATATAGACTAGTGAAAACACCTTGCTTCATTCTGCAACCTCTATTGCAAATACATTGATCCAGTAATTGTGCAAGCACGAACAGTGGTGAAATACACTTGACTTTTGACTAGGATAACGATTTTTCACAAAATCTTGGCAGATTGTCAAGAACAATGTTAGAAAACACCTTGTCAGACGATTCCTCTTAAATTTCATGAAAACTCCTTGTTTAATTGTTCTATAAACTTCATGCCAAAAAAATTGAACCTTTAAAATTTCACAAACCATAAGGTACATGGTTTTGAAACCATGCCACATTTGGTGAAATGAAGTCAATAACACCCCTATAAAAGGGTTTCTTCATAGTCATTATAGATTTTCAAATTTAATTATTTTCATATACCACCACAAACTAGATGAGTAGTTTCAAAAACTTGACTGAAATAATGATTGTTTCTCCTCCAAAATGAAGTTGTTGAACAAGATCCAATGCAGGGAAAGGGCATAAATGAAGTTGAATGTAACATCTCAACAATGAGCTATTACAACAACTAACACAAGAAACATGTGACGCTGGCGATTTACAACTGAAAGGTGACTTGGCAAAAGGATTTAATGCATGGTTAGGCTTGTCATTTCGCTACAAAATGTTTAAATTTTGGAAATATCAAAATGCAGTCAACAAGCAAGAAGTGAATAAAGTGTAATAAATACAAATAGAAAGTAATTTGGAGAGAAGGCCAATGAATTGGAATCCTTATCTACACCACATTCCTGTCATGTGAACATACATCCAAAATTATTTAACATATAACTTTAGAAGTTATCATCTATAGACTTTGGTCATGAAATGTCATCATAATGTTTCTAATGGTGTTTATGACATCACAATCCATGTCAAGCATATGCTTGAGCATAGCATTTAATTATAAAGTCCCTTTGTAAATTTTGTGATTGCAATTATTTAATGTATATACAATGTACACTCATTTTAGGCATTTAGTTATTAATTTTTATGTTTTCCCATAAAGTCCAAAATAGAAAATGAAATAGTTGTATAGGAAAGTTAACAACATTTCCCTATAAAATGTAAAGTCTTATCATTGTATAAGGGTTACATAACTAGTTGTGTGATTGGGAGTTTTGACTAAAACCACCTTTTGTGAAGAAGACTATAGATTGTATATAGAATTCCTTGGAACGTTAAGTCCATTTTTGAAGGAAAGACAAAGATTTTGATAGAACATTTTGTCTCCAATTTCTTCTTTGGATTTTAGGTTTTTTTTATGTTGATTTGAAATCTATTCTTCATTGTTTCTCTTTATTTTATGTGCTAGGAAAGAATTGAATCTTGATGTTCAGTTTCAGAGAAATATGTTGAATGGTTAGTAGAACTTTGTGTCTCCTTTGTATTCTTCATAATTTTAACACCTTTGTTAAGTCTTCTATGGAAATGTTTTTTTTTATTTGTTTACTTGATGTGTTTCATGAAAAGTAATAAATGGTTAAATTTTATCTTTCCTATTGTTGGTGTAGACACCTAAAATTGTCCTTTCTTCATGTCATCCCTAAATATCCCTAATTCATCCCTAATTCATCCTCAAAATCCTCTAAACCACCACTAAATATCTCTAAACATCCTTAAATCACTATTTCTACCACATTAACTGAATAAACACATGTTTATACAGTTACTTGATCGAATCCCCTTCGAACCGTGATTTTACAATATTTTATTGTCAAAATCACTATTCATGTACTATTCACTATTTATCCATACTTGTATTGGTACCTCCATAGGTACCTATCCCTAGCCAAAATGATTTATTAATCCCTGCCTATAGTCCAATTTGTATTTATTTAATTCTAATTTTGTACACTTTTGATTAGGTTTTCCTAAACCTAATTAAATAACCTAATCTCCCACTTACACAACCTAAATCCTAATCTAATCTTGGTCAAATCCTCTCCATTCCCCCAAATGTACAAATACATGGGCCTCATGTACATGTTCACATGGCCTTCTTACAAAAGTCATGGTCAAGGACCCATGTACAAGGGTCCTTTTGTCCTCCATCTTCTATTCCTCCAATTTTAAATTGGGCATGTACCCATGCTTCCCAATTTAAAATTCCATTCAAATCCAATCCATAGCTCCCATCTACCAAGACAATCTCATCCCTTCAATCTTCCCAAAGCCCAATCTTGGCCATCCATTCCTCATCGATCCAAGCACATCTCATCTCATCCAATCCTATCATGACACTTGTCAATATCTCCTTGCTTAAGAGCTCTCAACAATCCTCCACCCTTGATCTTTCAATCAAATCCTGACCATCCAATTGATTCTCCAAAAATCTATATATTGGAGCTCATCCCTTCACAAAACACATCACTTCTTCATGCAACATAATGCTGTTATTTTCACTCCAAGACTCCATGAGAAGCAAGGTTATGCTACGCATTTGAGGAGCCATCCACATCAACCCATCGAGGAGCACATCCACAATCAAGGTTTGCATGAAGTTAATGGTTTAACTTCTTTGTTTTGAATTTCTTTTTCTCAATCTGAGGTAGCTTAGATTTTGAGTGAAATAGGTTAGTGTTTTGACTTGTTTCTCATGGTCATTTTCTATGTTATATGTTTTTGCACACCCGGTGGGACCCCCACCTTTCTAATCTAACCATCTTTCAAGTTTTCTTGTCAAGTGGTGTCATGCAAGTTACAGTCACACCTACAACTGTGGATCAACACCCATGATCCTTTTTTCAGTTTCTATACCTCATCCTGTGGCACTTGTGTCTGCTAATGCTCTATTTTTGTAGGTTTTTCATGATTTAGTGTCTATACCTTAGGGAATAGTGCCTAGTTTTGTTTTACTTCATCTCATGATTTCATGTCTTTATTTTCACATCTAACAGGTTCTAATTCATTTAGTTGCCTTCCTAACACTCATAACAATCTATTTTGTAGATCTAACCGTCTATTTTGTAGGTTTTTATCAAGTTGTAGGTCATCCATCCTCTTTGTGTTGTATCAGTGCCTACACCCCCAAATTAGCACATGCATCCCCAGATTAGTGCCTATGCAATCGGGTTCAGTGCCCATGTACTCAGCTATATCTTCCCTGTGTTTTAGCACCTATATCAGACCTTTTAGCACCTATGTTAGGCCTTCTAACACCTATATGTCATGCTTTAGTGGACATGTCTTAGATCTTAGTACCTAGGTCTGCATTTCATCATTTTTAGGATGTCCAAACTGTTTTAGGGCCCTTATAGATGTTGTTAGCGCCCTTGCATCCTCTTTCAATGCCTGTGTCTCTCCCTTTAGCACCTCGGACTTCCTTTACTACCTAGGACACCTCTTTTAGCACCTGGACTTCCTTTAGCACTTAGGACACCTCCTTTAGTGCCTAGAACTTCGTTTAGTCCCTAAGACACCTCCTTTAGTGTCTGAGACTTCTTTTAGTGCCTATGACACCTCCTTTAATTCCTATGTCTCTTCCTTTACCACCTATGTTTGTTCGTTCAATGTGTTTTCCTATGAAACAACCTTTCAAACTTCAAATGCTCATAACTTTTGTAGAACTTAACGAAATTTGATGATTTTTTTGGAAATTGCTTACAATTTCATAAAGAATCTAAACACCTTATCTAATATATTTTATCATTCCATCTAATATTTGGTTTCTTCATATTTTATCACTTTAATCTAACACACTTGTTTGTAGCACATCCTTGGTCAAAGATCAAACCATCCAAACTAACAACAAGTTGTTGCAGCCCCGCTTGTCCAAGGATCCATTTTTTTCCACTAAATCTAGGCACATTTATTTTTTGGGTTAAAAAGAAATTGTATGCTTTGTTTGAGGTCATTTCAAGGTGCATTATCTCTCCTTGTGCCATTTGGCGATCTTAGAGATCAAAAACTTGATTTCATCCAATCTTTATTATCATTGTTCATCCTAAGGTCCTTAGTGTGTATGCTCTCTCCTCGCAACTCTTGGTGATCTTGGAGATCAAAAAAACCTAAAGTCAATTCTTTCCTCTAGGGGGCCTACCTTGGATTTCATCACCAAGGGGTTGACCTCAACCCTCGTGTTCCATCAGGGTATACAAGTTTGGAAGATAATCGAAAGACTCTTGCATTGTGGGACATTTGTTGTTTGGGAAAAGCTTGCAAGAACTTTATACCTTACAAAGTGAATGAGGAGAGTGGGTTACCCTCTTACACCACGCCATTAGACATACCCCTCATATCATGGACTTAGGCCTTATGCACCTTGTGTATATCAAGGATATCCCCCAGAAGCTCTTACATCCTAGCTTAAGACCCTTCAGCCCTCATATCTTGTGGTGCACCATTGCAGTAGGAGGGGAAGATGCTCACACGTACCATTATACTTAAGATAGGTTCTACTTTGGACAAGATGAAAGTGTCCAAGGTAAGGGGTATATGGTGGTACATGACCATATATTCCCTATCTATCTAAGCTATAGTATTATTGTATTAATGGTGGTGGGAATCACTTCTCTATATTGAGGTAGATTGATCCACGATCATTTCATGAGATCCACAAGATATGTTACACCTATTTGACTAATCTAGGTTTTTGGTGTGTTTGGCGTGACTTCATCATTGAAACTTTTGAATCCCTTTAAATCCAAATCAAATTCAAATCCATTGCAAGAATTGTGCATGAATGTATGTTTATTTTATTGCAAAGTTGCCTAAGGTCAATTACCTAAGCCACCCTTAATCACCCATCTCAACCCTTATCCAAATCATCATTTCCTAATCCATTTTCATCTTAATCCACATTATCCTAATCCAATTTCATCCCAATCCACATTATCTCAATCCAATTTCTCCTAATCACCCATCCAATCATCCAATTTCATCCTAATCATCCAAATGATTCTCCTAAATCATCATTATTGTCCTAATCTAATCCTATCATTTGAGCTTAATTAATTCCCATCTTTGAGCTTAATCCTATCCTATCATTCTAATCACCTTCTAATCCAATCATTTATTTATTATTCATTTTCCCTAATCATTCCTAGTCACATCACTTTCATCCTAATCCAAGTCTTCATCACTATCTTTATCCCATCTTAATCACTCCCTAATCCATTTTCCTAAATCACTTCATCCACTTATCATAGTCTAATCATCTCATCTTATCCTTCCTAATCACCTTAGCCACTAATCAAGGTGATCCTAATCCCAATCCCGTTATTGAGCTTAATTGTTCATTAATTATCCCTCTTAATCCACATCACAATCAATTTTCCTAATCTAACTCTCCATCTTCATCCTAATTCAAATCCTAATAATCTATTTTCATCTTAATCCACATTATCCTAATCCAATTTCATCCCAATCCACGTTATCTCAATCCAATTTCTCCTAGTCACCCATCCAATTATCCAATTTCAACCTAATCATCCAAATCATTCTCCTAAATCATCATCATTATCCTAATCTAATCCCATCATTTGAGCTTAATCCTATCCTATCATTTATTCATTATTCATTTTCCCTAATCATCCCTAAATCCATATCCTAATCACATCACTTTCATCCTAATCCAAGTCTTCATCACCATCTTTATCCCATCTTAATCACTCCCTAATCCATTTTCCCAAATCACTTCATCCTCTTATCCTAGTCTAATCATCTCATCTTATCCTTCCTAATCACCTCAACCACTAATCAAGGTGCTCCTAATCCCAATCCCATTATTGAGCTTAATTTTTCATAAATTATCCCTCTTAATCCACATCACAATCCATTTTCCTAATCTGTAAAAGCCTTCAAATCCAGCACAAGAGTAAAATAAAGTAAATAGAGTAACTAATCCATTTAAATTACCACCTCGCAATAAAGGAAATAAAAAGAGGTGATTAATCCACTCAACTACAAGTAAAAAGATAAGTCTCATAAATAAGATTCAATAAGAATCATTAAATCTTGCAAAAGATAATCTCATCAATATAAATCAAATAAAATCATTATATCTTACATATTCAAGTGCCAAATCTAGGTAATAATCAATATGAATCAATATACATAAATCTTTTGGCAACATGCCATAATACATCTAGATAGGTACAATAACAAGTACATCAATAAATAACAAATCAACACACTCTCTAGCTACATGAACAAAGTGGTCCACCACCTGCAAACTGAGAGATAGGAACATGGCTCAGGTGCTTTTCCACCCAACCATGAAGTAATTACACTTCCTCGGATCCCTTCATGAAATGAAGGAAACCCAGCCCTGCATGAAATGTTTAGCCACCTGGTAACAACTGGCAGGAGGGAATACCCGATGCAACCCTGATGTCTGAATGTGCAAGTCTATGTAATGAAATGAAAATTATCTCACAATAGGCATGTGGAATATATATATATATATATATATATATATATATATATATATATATATATATATATATCAATGTTGAATCTTTATTAGATCAAATCCTTTAATATGTAACTTGGTAAATTTCTGAAAAGAGGAAAAACCATCTCTGATATATCCACATTGGCATCAAAGACCAGAAAGCAACCCGATACATTACTATGAAAATCTACTTCTTTTCCCAAGAAGCAAGAAATGAAATAAATTAAGAGTCACCAATTCAAGATTTACAATAAATCCAACCCATCCCTTTTCCAAGGTTTCAAATAAGGAAAAAGACATTCACTTTCAACAAACAATATACATTCACTTTCAATCAAATAATAATCTAACTTTTACATACAATTTGCATTCAAAGGTTTAAACAAAGTATATAGTTTGAGACCTTTTAATTTATTCAAAAGAAGTTTAAATTATAGTTTCTACCTTACTGTCATTTTAGTGACATGAGCTATCTAGTTATTTTCTATTTCCATCCAAGTCTATTATTTCACTCAAAAGAGGTTTGCCTATATAACAGTGATAAATCCTCATTGGGGCTTACTCCATTCCCAACAATCACATATAAAAGATATTTTAAATAATAATCTTAATTCATTCAACAACCTTACTTTCTATTACAAGCATAAACCACAAGCCAATAAGAAGAATATCAGAAATATAAATCTATAATCTGGTTATTGTCTTTAATCTGAAAATAGTTGTCTAAACGTTTGAAGGATCTAATATTAACTCTCTCCAATCTAATATCGAGTTATGATTTAACTATTTGTAGAGTTTCTTAGATAAGAGTTTAGGACTGGTTTCAACATCAAAATACATAGTAATAATCAGAAAACCAATTGTCTCTATTCTGTGAACTAACATAGTTGTTTTTAAAATGTTTTAGAGATGCTATAGGAATAGTTTGATGTATGCTATAGGAACAACAGAACAAGTTGCTACAGGAACACCAGAATAGGTTACTACAGGAACAATAAAATAGTCTACTATAGGAACAACAGAACAATCTGCTACAGGAACAACAGAACAGGTTTCTACAAGAATAATAGAACAGTCTACTATTCAATCATATAGAGGTCATTTTCTATCTACTATTATCTCAACTAATACATAAATGCAAAATGCAGTCATAAGATAAGTTTACCAGAACAACAGAAAGCTTATTTCAAGAGGTTCATTTATCTAACATAGAAGAGGTTGATTTACTTAGTTTTTCTCTCATTCTGGCTAGCATGATAATAAAATACAGTCATAAGATCATGCTAAAGGAACCTATAGTTTTGTCTAACTCAGAGATCTATACATCAGAGGTCGATTACATTCTAAGTTTGATCTCAGCCCAATATTAATACAACTATAGCCATAAGACAAAGCTACAGGAAGATAGCCTTTCAATCTAATTCTACATTTGACTGTTTACATAGTACTAGGGTCAATTTTGGAAGAAATGTTCATAACCATTTAAAGAAAAAGAACAAATTTACATAAAATTTCAATAGCCCTACAAAAATAGGATACAGTCATATAAGTTTGTTAGGAACTATTATGGCAGCCATAAGTTAATAATCAAGATCTAAATAATAATGCTTGCAAGGTAGTTTAAACAAGATAATGATAAAGATGAATGGGTCGATATAGTCAGCCATAAGAATGATTTAGGAAAACAACCAATCGACCTAGAAGAAATCCGACAGTAAGGTAAAAGCCAACTTAAGGATTGAAAATTGGCAATCAATAGGAAATGAAGGTTGATCTAAATAGCAATGCCAGATTGCTAATGAAATAGCCATCATGGCTATAAAAGGTCAGTGGCAAAATAGAGAATAGCGGCCAAAGCATATACAGGTCGGCTAGCAAGGAGGTCGTCGTCCAATAAAGAATAGGTAGCTAAAATAAAAAATGTTAATTAGTGATCTTGTATAGGTCTTCCTATCATTTCTATGGCCAAAAAGAAGAAGAAAAAGAGATCGACCAATAATGAAGATAATTGTCCAGACAAGAATAGTGAATGACCAGACAACAAACGGTTACCAACATAGATATAGGGTCGATTACATAATACCAATGGCAATAGAAAGAAGGTAAGGTAAGGTGAGTCAATTTGGTATTCAAAAATGCCCAAATAAAATATGCGATTTACTAGATGACAAGAATGGCCAGCCAAAATAAGCAACTCAACAAGTATTGCTGCCAAAACCAGACAGTAATAGACATCGAACTACATCTTTTTAATGCATCTAATCAAGAGGAAAACCTCGTAATTTCATAGATAGAGAAGAGTGTTGTAGCTATTTCCGCTACTCTTCCTCTTTCTCTCTTGTCGCTACCTCTAACCTTCATGTTGCTACTTGAACTAGAAAATACACAACTACCTGAAAGAAGTATATTTCTCTCCAATTCGTGTGTTTTTTTTCCAACTGAGTGATTTGTCCCCTTTTAACAACTTTCTTTCCCCTTACTGTTGGCTACTAAATTAGGTTTATAACTGAAGTTAAATTCTTAGTTTGCATGATCTTCCCACGAATGAGAATTGAGAAAAATATTATTTAAAAAAAAATATAACAATAATATCTTCTATAACTTACTGTTGCATGGCTGATAGAAGCAAAATATAATTCTTTAATTGAAACTCTTAATATAATAATGTTATTTATAATATTATTTAACTTATTTCAATTAATATATATATATATATATATATATATATATATATATATATATATATATATATATATATATATATATATTGAGGAACATATTGTCTTCCAAACTTCTAAACAATATTTTGTTATTTAATTTAAAATACAAAACAATTATTTAATATTTAATTTAAAAATATGAACATACATATCCTTATTCAATATAAAATGTTATTTAAAATATAATTTTGTAAACAATTGACCACTCATTAATGCAATTAAATCTAATTTCATTATGCATATGCAACTACATGATGTGTGTGATTACATCAGGTATCCCATTCATTAGGTCTTGCCAAGTGGCTAGAATATTTCTACCTCAGCCATGCTCTTATCTTTGATGAATATTTGCATCCAATAGCACTCAACTCGACGTCAATAGGTTAGTATCTCAAAACATAGGAAAAGAAAATCACTGTATTAATATTCTATATTAAAAATAATTTCCAAATTTCATCAATTAACTTATAATAATTACATCCATGTAAGCAGAATTACTTAGAGTAAAATTGATCATGATAATTGTTCACTAATCTAGAATAATTATATTGTCCATAAAAATGAGATGTGACATCCTTGCCCACTAGGAAGAGACATTGTCTCGATGTCTTATTACAATCACCATGAAATAAAAATAGTAAACACACTCCAGTTATTAAAGTAACACATCATGCAACATGGTATCATAATAAGTATCTCAACTTAGATTAAGGAAATTAAGGGTATTCCGAGTTTATATCCAATGATTCGGTGTAAAGAAAATTACCAATAATTATTTTTCCTTTCTATTACTTTCCATTTTCAACCTTTTTTATCACTATAATGATTGTATCTCATATACTAACTCAAGAGGCATATCTACCTTCTACACACACATAATTGCTTATATAAAGATATCAACAATATGTTCAGTTTTGTCAAGCATGCCTACACACATGAGGCATCTGAATATTTTCATCCAAGGATGATAAATAAGCATCCCATACTAGTTATCATCATTGGCAAGTACACAACAACATTAAAATAATTTCAATAGTAAATCACAAAGATCAAAATTACATGTGTTGACTTGTTTTCAACACTAAATCAACAAAAATTCAAAGTCAACAATAAATTTTGAAACTAAAATCTACTAAACTGCATTTGGTTAAACTTATGGTACTCGAGGTATTCATAAGTTTCAAGCATGAATAATAAGACTTTTAAATCAAAGATAATCAAATCTCAAAAGTATAAAGTTATTCAATGTCAAAGAATGGAAGCCATCATATTTTCAACGCTAAGTTGGCAAGTCTAATAATAAAGGTCCTAAACCTTCTAACTTAACCATAATTAAAGAATCAACTCAAACTCCACATTTCTCAAGTAAAACAAGAATAATATAATCTTTCTTATTCAATTTCAAATTCACATGTACATAAACCTAATCCACTTAGAAGTACATTTAATACATAATCCAAAATTTATTCATCTTAAGCTTGTAGCCTATCAAGTCACCCTAGCATCAATGAGGGATTACAATATAAGTATGAAATATCAGTAATATCCAATATCAATCCAACATCTCTGGCTACATCTACGAGCCAAGGGATGAGGACATGGTTTGGCACTTTTTTGCCCAACCATGAAACTTACGCTTCCCCAAGATCCTTCCAACATGAAGGATACACAATCCTGCTCATTGTGCCTAACAATATATATCAGTATGCAGGATGGAATCCGGTGCATGCCTGTTAACCTACATGCATCCCTACATGAATGTGCATCTCATTATCAAGATGAGGCAGAGAATTATATCAATAAAAACTAGGCATGCATCCATCTATTTCAATGGTCCATTCATCTATTTTAACGTCAAAAGTTGACTTTGGCCAAAGTCCGAAACTAATTTTTACGGTGGTGTAGATTTTGGAAAAGAAAATCTACTTCTTTGTAATTCCTCATTCGGCACCCATCTCGGAAGGTAACTTTCCCGAAACACATAAAGCATAGAAAACAATGCAATCACTTTCTTTTCTCAATAAAACATTTATTTTCATTCAAGCACAACTTAGGAAATAAACAAATCGTTATGTTTGATTTCAGCATACTTGTGTAACTTTCCCCAAAACCAAAATAATCATAACAAATAAGGCTATAAAAACTTTCATTTTTCTTTGATTCACAAAACAAAAATTAATCAATCTTTTTGTCTATTCAATGTATGTTTTCTTTCTCATAATGCAATTGTTTTATAATAATGCATAAGATAGTTCCGATGTGTATATTCAGTTTTATCTCATAATAATGGTTTATTTCTCCTTTGTTTTGTAGGTTTAAAAGACAGAGCTTCAGTCATGTTATAAATGGACGTTTTCCTCATGTATGATCTTTAAAAAATAAGGAGTATATATATATATATATATATATATAATCACTCACAAACAAAAAAAGAATAGATTTAATGACCTCTATTTTTCACACTTTTGACATACTTGCTGTCCTCAATCATTTTCTTTTAAATAGTAAGGTTTTCAATGTCCAATGCTTATTATAGTAGTAAATCAGTCTTAGATGTTCTAAGTAGACATGAAGTCAATCCCAGTGGCTTTACATAGCATGTTCATTCATATTTCAAGTCACTTCATAGGGTTTACGACATATTCAGTTCAATTTCCTTGTCAAACAATGGTATTCAACATAAAACACAATATCATTTCCTACATAACTAAACCAATCATAAAAAAAATACCAAGCAATAAAAAAAAATGCATCTCATTCAAAGGAGTCACAATCATCATGTAATGACACATATAGCCATACATAAGCTACATCTAGCAACAAAACATCAATTCAAGATAGAATTAGGTTCCACATGTCTATTCACATCACTCTCACAATAGGGAGTAGTCATGTTTCTCCCAAACATAAGGGTAATACATTAATACACTACTTACATAAAAGACAAACAACAAGAGGGAGAGTTAGGTTGGTGATTAAGTTCTTGCCCAACATCCCATCCACTTGATGGCTAACTTACTCCACAACAGGACATGATAGGAATAACTTAGATAGCATGCACATCTAACTACAATGCAAAAATACTACAAATTTATTCAAAGGAAAGACTTGCGTCAAGCATCACTCAACCATATCATCAAAAACAATCACCAAGGTCTATCTAACCCTGTAAAAAGAAAGCACATGCTATTCATAGCAGCCAATACACAAGGACCCACACATGCTTGATCAAACTGAGCAACACACACACCCAGAGCTCCCAATGGTGGAACTTCACTCTGATACCAATTGTAAAAGCCTTCAAATCCAACACAAAAGTAAACCAAAGTAAATAGAGTAATTAATCCATTTAAATTACCACCTCGCAATAAAGAAAATAAAAAGAGGTGATTAATCCACTCAATTACAAGTAAAAAGATAAGTCTCATAAATAAGATTCAATAAGAATCATTAAATCTTGCAAAGGATAATCTCATCAATATAAATCAAATAAAATCATTAAATCTTACATATTCAAGTGCCAAATCCAGGTAATGAGCAATATGAATGAATATACATAAATCCTTTGGCAACATGCCATAATACATCCAAATAGGTACAATAACAAGTACATCAATAAATAACAAATCAACACACTCTCCAGTTGCATGAACAAAGTAGTCCACCACCTACAAACAAAGAGACGAGAACATGGTTCAGGTTCTTTTCAACCCAACCATGAAGTAATTACACTCCCCTAGATCCCTTCATGAAATCAAGGAAACTCAGTCCTGCACGAAATGTTTAGCCACTTGGTAACAACTGGCAAGAGGGAATACCCGATGCAACTTTGATGTCTGAATGTGCAAGTCTATGTAATGAAATGTAGATTATCTCACAATAGGCATGTGGTATATATATATATATATATATAATGTGCTAGACAATTAAACATCTATTTCAATGTTGAATCTTTATTAGATCAAATCCTTTAATAATTGACTTGGTAAATTTATGAAAAGAGGAAAAACCATCTCTGATATATCCACATTGGCATCCAAGACCAGAAAGTAACCTGATACATTCCTATGAAAATCTACTTCTTTTCCCAAGAAGCAAGAAATGAAATAAATTAAGAATCACCAATTCAAGATTTACAATAAATCCAACCCATCCCTTTTCCAAGGTTTCAAATAAGGAAAAAGACATTCACTTCCAACAAACAATATACATTCACTTTCAATCAAACAATAATATAACTTTTACATACAATTGCATTCAAAGGTTTAAACAAACTATATAGTTTCAGATCTTTTAATTTATTGAAAAGAAGTTTGTTTAAATTATAGTTTCTACCTTATTGTCATTTTAGTGACATGAGCTATCTAGTTATTTTCTATTTCCATCCAAGTCTATCATTTCACTCAAAAGAGGTTTGCCTATATGACAGTGATAAATCCTCCCTGGGGCATACTCCATTCCCAACAATCACATATAAAAGATATTTTAACTAATAATCTTAATTCATTCAACAACCTTACTTTCTATTATAGGCATAAATCACAAGCCAATAAGAAGAACATCATAAATATAAATCTATAATCTAATTATGGTCTTTAACCTAAAAATAGTTGTCTAAAAGTTTGAAGGATCTAATGTTAACTCTCTCCAATCCAATATCAGGTTATGATTTAACTATTTGTAGAGTTCCTTAGATAAGAGTTTAGGACTGGTTTCAACATCAAAATACATAGTAATAATCATAAAATTAATTGTCTCTGTTCTATGAACTAACATAATTATTTTAAAAATGTTTTAGAGATGCTACAGGAACAGTTTGATGTCTGCTACAGGAATAGCAGAACAAGCTGCTACAGGAACAATAGAATAGGTTACTACAGGAACAACATAATAGTCTACTATAGGAACAACAGAACAATCTGCTACAGGAACAACAGAATAGGTTGCTATAGGAACAATAGAACAGTCTACTATTCAATCATACAGAGGTTATTTTCTGTCTACTATTATCTCAACTAATGCATAAATGCAAAATGCAGTCATAAGATAAGTTTACCAGAACAACAAAAAGCTTATTTCAAGAGCTTCATTTATCTAACACAGAAAAGGTCGATTTACTTAGTTTTTCTCTCATTCCAGCTAGCATGATAATAAAATACAGTCATAAGATCATGCTAAAGGAACCTACAATTTTGTCTAACTCAGAGATCTATACATCAGAGGTCATTAGATTCTAAGTTTGATCTCATCCCAATATTAATACAACTATAGCCATAAGACAAAGCTATAGGAAGATAGCCTTTCAATCTAATTCCATGTTTTACTATTTACATAGTACTAGGGTCGATTTTGGAAGAAATGTTCATAACCATTTAAAGAAAAAGAACAAATTTGCATAATATTTCAACAGCCCTATAGAAATAGGATACAGTCATATAAGTTTGTTAGGAACTGTTATGGCAGTCATAAGTTAATAATCAAGAATTAAATAATAATGCTTGCAAGGTAGTTTAAACAAGATAACAATAAAGATGACTGAGTCGATCTAGTCGGCCATAAGAATGATTTAGGAAAACAACCAATTGACCTAGAAGAAATCAGACAGTAAGGTAAAAGCCAACTTAAGGATTGAAAACTGGTGGTCAATAGGAAATGAAGGTTGATCTAAACAACAATGCTAGATTGCTAATGAGGCAGTCATCATGGCTATAAAAGATCGGTGACAAAATAGAGAATAGCGGCCAAAGCATATACAGGTCGATAAGCAAGGAGGTCATCGTCTAGCAAAGAATAGGTATTCAAAATAAAAAATGTAAATTAGTGACCTTGTATAGGTCTTCCTATCATTTCTACAGATAGAAAGAAGAAGAAAAAGAGATCAGCCAGTAGTGAAGATAATCATCTAGGCAAGAATAGAGAACGATTAGACAACAATGGGCGACCAACATAGATATAGGGTCGATTACATCATACCAATGGCAATAGAAAGAAGGCAAGGTAAGGTGAGTTGATTTGGTATTAAAAAATGCCCAAATAAAATATGCAAGCTACCAGATGATAAGAACGGTCAACCAAAACAAGTGACTCAACAAGTATTGACACCAAAACCAGATAGTAATAGACATCAAACTACATCTTTTTAATGCATCTAATCAAGAGTAAAACCTAGTAATTTCATATATAGAGTAGAGTGTTGTAGCTATTTCCGCTGCTCTTCCTATTTCTCTCCTATTGCTACCTCCAACCTTCCTATTGCCGCCTGAACTAGAAAATACATAGCTGCCTGAAAGGAGTATATTTCTCTCCAATTCATGTGATTTTTTTTTCCAGCTGAGCGATCTGCCCCCTTTTAGCAACTTTCTTCTCCCTTACTTTTGGTGACTAAATTAGGTTTATAACTGAAGCTAAATTCTTAGTTTGCATGATTTTCCCACTAATCAGAATTGAGAAAAATACTATTTAAAAAAAAATATAACAATAATATCTTTTATAACTTACTGTTGCATGGTGTGAATGGGGCAGGGGACCTGGCTCGATTGGCGAGAGCTTCTTGTGGTAGGCACAGGGTCATGAGGTCCAGTCTCCCCCCTGCCCACCTGATATTGTACTTGGTTGTTTACCCATGTTGAATAAAAAAACTTATTGTTGCATGGTTGATAGAACCAAAATATAATTCTTTAATTGAAACTCTCAATATAATAATGTTATTTATAATATTATTTAACTTATTTCTACTAAAATACACTATTTAAATAATAAAGAAGAGAATGCAAAACAATATTGCATACTAAAATAAATATATAAATATATATATATATATCATTATTTATTTTTGAGGAACATATTGTCTTCCAAACATCTAAACAATAATTTATTATTTAATTTAAAATACAAAACAATTATTTAATATTTAATTTAAAAATATGAACATACATATCCTCATTCAATATAAAATGCTATTTAAAATATAATTTTGAAAACAATTGACCACTCATTAATGCAATTAAATCTAATTTCATTATGCATATGCAACTACATGATGTTTGTGATTACATCAGGTATCACATCCATTAGCTCTTGCCAAGTGGCTAGAACATTTCTACCTCAGCCATGCTCTCGTCTTCAACGAATATCTGCATCCAATTACAATCAACTCAATGTCAATAGGTTAGTATCTCAAAATATAGCCGAAGCAAATCACTATATTAATATTCCATCTTAAAAATAATTTCCAAATTTCATGAATTAACTTATAATAATTACATCCACGTAAGCATAATTACTTAGAGTAAAATCAATCATGATAATTGTTCATTAATCTAGAATAATTATATTGTCCATAAAAATGAGACGTGACATAATCTAACTCTTCATCTTCATCGTAATTCAAATCCTAATCACTCCCTCATCATCTTAATCCAAATCCCTTATGCACATAATCCCAACACTCTTCCACATCTAATCCAATCCATTATCCTAAACCATCTTATTCTAATCATCTATCCCTCTAATCCTACCTCCATTATCCACCTCACCCATTTCTTAATCATAATCAATATCAAAATCAATTCCAATCAATTGAGCTAACCCGAAATCCCACTATTTTAGATTAATCAAGTCTCTCATAATCCACTTCATCTGTAATCAAAATCCATCCACATCATCCAATCTTAATCCATTCCATCCTTAATCTTAATCTGACCCATCTCCCTAATCAAACCTATTGTCAATCCTAATACAATCCCATCAATCATCCTTAATCATCTCATCCATTAATACCCCATCATCCTAATCGTATTATTGAGTTTAATCCACTTTCATCCAAATTCCAACCTCATCTAATCATCCCTCATCCTAAATCAATTGAATCCATCATTCCTCTATCCATCCCTAATCAAAATCCAATTCCTTGATCCTTAATCCAAAAATCATCCATTACAAATCAAAATTTGGTTAAGGATCTTAACCCCTTTCAACCATCTCCAAATCCTAATCATACTCCATCCAATTTCATCGAAATCCTAATCATTTTCCTCCAAACCATCATTCAAATCATTATCCAAAGGGCCCTTGGCCTAATCGTTAATAAAATCATCTAATCCAATCCAAACATCAAAGTGCGCTTGGCCTAATCAAAAATCAACCCCAATCAATCCAAATCTAGTCAAGTGTCATTTATCATTGACCTTGACAAATCAAATCCATCCTAGCATCAAGTTTCATATATTGTTGACATTGATAAATCCAAATCAATTCAATCTCTCCTTTAATCCAAAATTTAAATCAATTCATCAAGTCATCCTACGTCACATCATCCTAAATCCAAATCCAATCAAAACTTCAAATGCTTTTGATGATGTTGTTGAACAAGCTAGACTTGAAATCCTTTATGAGATCTGTTATGATGTTCACAACATGCCCCATTTTACTCCTTAGCAAAATAGGGACCTCTGCTGTGGCTTTGCTTTTTGTTTCTTTTTGTGGGTCTGTCCTTGGTGGTAAGGGAAAAGAGAGTGAAATTTGCAAACTTTGATAAAATTAGTGAGAAAATACATTTTGAGTACCAGTACATGGTATGGTTGGATTCCTTGTCAAAAATGAGCTAGGGTTGCTTTTTGAATCATCTGAAAATTTGCCATATTTTGCAAGTTATGCCCATTTTGGTAAAATGCACTATCAGGTTTAAATATTTCAAAGTTTCAAATGTTTCGTTAAAATGTTTCTAAAGTGTTTCACAGGCTACGTGGAGCGTGCCAAGTATTACATTCTGCATGAGTTTCACTATAGTTTCAAATAGTTTCCAAAAAGTTTCTCAACAGTTTCTAACTCCCGCGGAGTGTCCCTTAACAGTTTCAAGTGTTGCGCGGAAGATGCCACGTGCTGCCTTCCGCAAGAGTTTCCAACAGTTTCTAAAGTTCCACAGAGCGCGCCACGTGGTGCCTTCCGCAGGTCCCTTTAAAGTTCCTAAGGCAGTTTCAAAGTTTCCATAAAGTTTCTTAATGTTTCAAACAAACAGCACGGAAGGTGCCACTTGTCACCTTCCGCCGTAGTCCCTAAAATTTTCAAAAGTTGCGCGGAAGACGACATGTGTCGCCTTCCGCGATAGTTTCCCAAAGTTTCAAAGGTTGTACGGAAGACGCCACATGGCACCTTCCGCAAAAGTTTCTTAAAGTTTCAATAGTTGCGCGGAACGTGACATGTGTCACTCTCCGTGGTCCCTTCGATAGTTTCTAAGCAGTTTCAATGCCTTCATGGAGCATGCCACTTGTTGCTCTCCGTGGTCCCTTTGATAGTTTCTAAGTGTTTCAACGCTTGTGCAGAAGATGCCACGTGGTGCCTTTCGCGATAGTTTCCCAAAGTTTCAAAGGTTGTGCGGAAGACGCCAAGTGGCACCTTCCGCCATAGTCTTTAATAGTTTCAAGACTCGCGCGAAAGACACCACGTGGTGCCTTCCGTAGTAGTTTCTGTAGTTTCGAAAGAGTTTCCAGAGCCCCGTGCAGTGTGACAAGTGTCACTCTCTGCAAGACCCATTGTAGAGTTTCTAAGGGTCACAATGGCCCCGCGGAGTGTGACAAGTGTCACCCTCCAATGTATGACCTGCCGAGCCCCAAGTATCTCAGCGACTGCACGGAAGACGCCACGTGGCGCCTTCCGCTGGTAGTTTCAAAGTTTCAAAAAGTGTCTAAGGGTCGTAACAGTCACGCGGAGAGTGACAAGTGTCACTTTCCGCGATAGTTTCAAATGGTAAGGGAGAGCTTCCGCTTGCTCTCAGTAGTCCCTAACAATGATGTAGAAAGCGACACGTGTCTTCTTCCACATGAGTCTAAAGAGTTTCAATAAGTTTCGAGATAGTTTCAAACGGAAGCGCGGGTGGTGACAAGTGTCGCCTCCCGCATAAAGCAAAGTTTCGTAGCCCCTCGCGCGGAACGCGCCACGTGTCACTCTCTGAGGGCACTGTTTCTGATAAAGCAAAATAAAGGGCCATTTTTCAGCCAAACAGGAGGAGGTCAGTGGACAGTTTTTAGGGCCCGCCGATAAGGTTTTTTGGCGTCGATTGGTGAGAAACATTTTGTGATAGGATTTTTTTAGGGTTTTTTCGACACATTTTGACCCTGCGCATGCATCATTTTTGGTCCGCGATGGTTGACCTGGTAAGTTTTTGACACAGTTGCACAGTATGAACGTGTTTTTTTGCAAGTTTTGACCTAATAGTCACTATTTTGGCTCAGCCCCACCTGGATCTAACAAGTATTTTGTTTCTCATTGTTTAATAATCAATGGTACTTATGGCTGGTCTATTTTTTTTGCAGGTTTGCAGCTGGAAGAAGAAGCTAAAACTTGATGGCAGTGACATCACGAGAGGAGAATCAGATTTTAGAAACAAGGAGGAGATAAGGATGAAGTGCAGAAAGTCAAGGGACATCAATGAGAAGACCCAAATGCAGATAAAACATAATGACAGTAGGTTGCAGAATTTACTTCTGAGCTACTAGGGTTTCAGAAACAGATTTGACACATATTTGGAGATATTTTTTGAGAAAGTGGTTCACCTAAATTTAATGTTGTAACCTAGGGTTTGAACCATGGCTTAGCCATTAGGGTTTTTGAGTTGTATTGAGGACAATCAAAAAGTCTATATATTGTGCCTTAATACATTGTAATACTTTACAACAGGGATTTTAGGAAAACACAGGGATTTTTTTTAGCTTAGCATAGTTTAGAAGTAGAGGAAGGAGGTCGCCTGTTTGTCTACAGTAAGGAGTGCGTGGAATGTCTGGCTTCCTTATTGTATCTGTAAAGCTTGTAAGTTCTCTGTAGTTTGATCAATGAAACTAAGAGTCATTCCAACATTGTAAATCATGTATGACTGTTTGTTTCTAATACAATAGAATCTGGAGTTCTGCATCTATCTTCTGAGTGTTCTCCTACTCTTCTTTGTGTTTTGAAATATTTTCTTTGAGAGCTTACAATTTTAAATGTATGTTTGTGAAAATGCTCAGAACTTACATTTAAGGTTTTAACTGTGGATTTGATCAAATTGCTGTATGATTTATATAGTGTATAACAGAACAATTAGATCCTTCGGTAGAGTAAATGATGTTTAGATTAGATCTTTCTAACTTTTCCCAACCCATCTGAAATACTTAGCTGAAAACATAGAAATTTGAAGGAAATTTGTCTCATATTTGAAGAAGCATGAACAACAAAGTTAAAAGTAGACAAGTTTTCATAAATATATAAAGAAGAAAGCTGCAATAACCCATAAAACTCATTCACAGCTTTATAACATAGTAATACTTGTATGCAAAAGGAATAGACAACTTGCTGTATTCATGATCTTTTTGCATAGTTTGAGTCCAGTAAACCACAAAGAAACCCTAAACTACGTAAGGCCCCTTGAACATTACAGCTTCACATTGACCAATTGAATTTGACCAGCAATACCATTGTAGACTTGGGATTAAGTGAATCTTAAACGATTCCTTCTTATTTTTCAAGTATAGTTTCAGTTCATTATATGTGAATTTTAGCTTTGTGTTATGCTTGCATCAAAACAATCACCAATAGTTTTCTGGCACTAGAAGGAGGGCTTGACTTGAGTTAGGGTTTGTTTCAAACTGGCTAATAACAGTGATAGAGTGACTAGGTCTAGATCTAGTTCAGGAGATATATTTGTGCAATTACCTGATATAAGGCGAAGTAAGAGCCCTTTGATTTGGAATCCTAAAATATCACAAGCAGGAAGTTCATCTGGAACACCTCCTGGGTCACCTTTTAATATCCGAAGTATTGTGAGTCCTGACAGATCACTATTCAGATCTTTAAATCTTGGTTTGGGCACTCCTGGAGGTCCTAATGCTCCTACAAATCCTATCCCACCAATCAATCCAGGTGTTTCTACAAGTTTAGGTCAAGCTCAAACACCTGCAATGGCTTATTTCAATGTTCATTCTCCCATATTCTTCAATGATTATCATGAGATGCCCAAAAATCTAGAAAAGATATGTACCAAGTACCAGTTGCATCAGGATCCAGAGGATCATATTAGAATATTTAAGGAGGCATGTTTTAGGGCTATGTTAGAGCACGAGGATGTTGTGTGTAGATTGTTTCCCTACACCTTTAATGAACAAGCATCTAATTGGTATGTAAACTTACCCAACGGTTACATTTCTCCCTGGTAACTTATAGAAGAAGGATTTCTGTCAAGATTTAGAGGACCCATTGACCCTTGCACTTTGTATCATAAATTGGCTGCTATAAAATGAGGTGAGGGAGAGTTGATTGATAATTTCAATGATAGATTCCAAAAGGCCTACTCTAGGCTAGTAGCCCCTTATACAGTGGATGATGATCCCTTGTTGGCTATGTACTATGCAGCCTTGGATCCTTTAACTGCCATGTTTGTCAAAAGAAAACCTGACATAGATTCAATATCCAAAGCCTACAAAGAGGCAGCCTCAGTGAACCAAGAGATGATGCATATAACTTATAGCCCATTTGTTAATGGAGGGAATTTTGGGGTGTAGAATCAGGCACAACCATGGAATGGAGCCCCTATGCAGCACACTCCACTATTAAATCTGGTTCCTTCTTACACACCTATGTATAGTCCTACCCCAATCCAAGCTATAACTCCTTACACGGGTAGCACTTCCAAAAATAGTCAAAATAATGGTCATCCATTCTTCCAACCTCCTAGGGATACAACTGTGGCAAAAGCACAGGAGGACAAGGAAGAAATCAAAGAGATCACTACACATTTGAAAAAGTTAACCACTGAAGTGACACAACTAAGAAACAAGAACCTCTATGGAAGAGGCAACCAAAACTACAATCCACATCAGAATCACAACCAAGGCCAAAATCAAAACTATAGTTTCAATCAAAATCAGCAGTACAATCAGAACCAAAACTATAATCAGCATCAAGGCCCCAACCAGGGGCAACCAATGCAAAATAGAGGGCCAGTGATAGATAATAGGACCTGGGGCAATAATAACAGAAACCAAAATCAACCTAGGCCACCCAAGACATGGAACACTGGGCCCAACAACAGTACTCTAGCTTCTCCTTTGAGAACATAGATAATCATGATGCAAAACAAACGGCTGGCATCCAAATGGCCAGTACAGCACCCAAAAATTGGTGCAGATTCCACAATACCAATGCCCATGCTGAGCACGACTACCCACAGTTCCACTTAGCAGCCAGCATTTTTAATATAGATGTCCAGCCTCCTAACTCTGAATTTCTCATTCCCAAGGGTAATGAGGTAGTACCCTTAGGATATGACACAGCATTAGTCTTAGAAACATTTACCTTTGCAACTGCAGAAGAGAAAGAGGATGAATTGCTAGAAGATGAACCATACTGTTGTGAAAGTCTTTATCCTAAATCAGCCTTTGTGTTAAATGCTTTTCAGTTTCCCTTTGAATTTGAAAATGAGGTATTAACTGAAACAGAAGAGGTGCAGGCCTTTCAACAGACAAATAAAAACCATACCTACAATTTGAGGAACAACCCTAGGCCAGGAGGACCTTTCACCACTTTCATTCCTCTAAATAACTTCACTACACCCCCAGATCATAATGCCAGCAACAATCCTACCATACTTGAAGCTAATCAGCACACAAATAGCGAAACAGTGGTACAAAAGGATCAAACAAGTAAAACTGAAACAATAGAGACAACAAGATTAATGAGTTACTTGTCAGAGGAAATAAAAAAAATTAAGGTCAGTATACCTCTAAATGAATTATTGAAGACCCCAGGGATCATAAATGCTTTTATAAAATCTCTGGATACATCCATGATAGACGAGGTTTCTGCTGATATAATTGTTCCTAATAGAGATTCACCGCCTAAAGAGAAGAATAAGAAAGTTGAGCACCTTTCCAATACAAATGTAGTAATACATGCGGATAAGAGGGATACTCCCCCTTTCTTATTAACTGTTAGATTGTGTGGGAAGAATATACACAATTGCATGGTAAACTCTGGTGCCTTAGCCAACGTAATGCCCTTAGGAATATGTAAAACTCTTGGGCTGACTCCCACCAAATCTGCCAAGGTTGTCACACAATTAGATAAGACTGAGGTTAGCATGATAGGAGAACTCATGAACATTCAAATGCAATTAGCTTCAGACCCTAGGGTAAGCCAAGTCATTGATATTCAAGTAGTGGATATACCCGTAAATTATGGAATGTTGCTGAGTAGGGATTGGTCCAAGGCATTAAATGGATATATGGCCACTGACTTTTCACATATGTGGCTACCTTGGAGAGGTGTCCCAAACTAGATTAGAGTAGAGGCAGAGCCTAGGATGAAACACATGATAATAGAGTATAATCGAACTAATGAAATATTATATGTTGCTGTTGAACCTGGTGTCTATAGAATTACCAACAATGGGGTGTAGATTGAAGAGATCATGATGTTAAACATAAAAAAAAAATGTGTCAGCAATAGGACAACATTATTCATTGAGTTTGATGGAAATTCTTCAGATGAAGAAAATAATGCAATAGACAAATTTGGTCATGCCATTAGACAAGAGGTGGAAGAGTGCGTTAAACACAATCTGCCGGTCTAATGTAAATTGTATAAAAACAGGTGTAGAGTCCATGATAGGCAACATTCTGAGGAGAGTTGTGAAATATGCAAAGACATCATTGAATATGAATACAAAAAATGCATAGGAAGGGTAGAGTTACAAGAGGAAAATGAGAATCTTGATCCAACACAGAAATATGTTCAGGATAAAGTAGATGCCTTGATTCCAGATTTAGGAGAAGAAATAAGGGACAAGGTTAGTTGTCTTTCTAATTTACTAGATGGAAATACATATATGCAAGTTAACCAAATAGAAAAACCCATGAATAAACCAGACAACACCCCACAAGCGATAAAAGAGACAAAGCATGCCAGGATAAAAGGTCAGAAAAGTAAAGATGGCATGTGGACGTTAAAATGTCATGGGTCCAAATCAAAACAGGGCGCGGGTGTAGGTGTGGAACTCATAGATCTTCAAGGTAAATCACATCTAGCAGCATATAGATTACAATTTTCCTGTTCTAACAATATTGCTGAATATGAGGCCCTAATTTTAGGACTTGTCATGGCCATCAAGAAAAGGGTGAAAACAATCAGAGTATTTTCAGACTCTGAATTAGTAGTCAGACAAGTGAGGAAACTATATGCCTACAATTACAAGAAAATGATTAGTTACAGACATAGAGTATGGGGTTTAATAGATGCATTTGACGCTTTCAACTTAGAGCATATCCCTAGAGAATTAAATCATAGGCCAGATGCACTACAGTTGCTGCTAGCACATTAGAACCATTGACACTATCAGGATTGAGACGATTTACTGTTGAGCTAGTTAATGTGCCCAGTATACCAAACAACGTTACACACTTTCAGGTATTTGGAGGGGATCAGCAAATTATTGATTTTCTGACTTGTAATGAGGCAATTGAGGCTCAAATCATTGATGAGCAAGAAAGGCCTAAAATAACATGGGACGAAGACGATATAATCAACTTGAAGAGCAACTTCTTACCCAAAGGAGTAATTGAATTAGAACATATCTTTGACTTTGATGGAGTAATGAGATAGAAGGACTTGCCCAAAACAGAAGGGGGTAAGTGCAATTTACATAACTTAGGGACAGAGCAAAATCCACAAAATGTACTAATCAAAAAGGCTTGCTCTGAGAAGATTAGAAAAGAGGTTTTAGATACTTTGAAAGATTATAAACACGTAATAGCATGGACATATGAAGACTTGAAAACATTTGATGAGTCCATCATAACTCACGTAATACCTTTAAGAAAAGAGGTTAAGCCATTTAGGCAGAAATAAAGGCATGTGAATGCCATTCTAGAGCCTTTAATCTTTGAGGAAGTTAAAAAATTGCTGTCTGCTGGAATAATTTTCCCAGTCAGACATTCAGTCTGGGTAGCTAACTTAGTACTAGTGAGGAAGAAAAATGGAGACATCAGGTTATGCGTAGACTTTAGAAATTTAAACAAAGCATCTGAAAAGGATAATTATCCTCTACCTCCTATAGATGAAGTGCTGCAAGCAGTAAACAGGGCAAAGATGATGTCTTTTTTAGGTGATTTTTCAGGTTATAACCAGGTCTTAATTGATAGAGAAGATAGACTAAAAACCACCTTCACTTGTAAATGGGGAAATTATGCATATAGAAGAATGCCTTTTGGTCTAATCAATGCAGGTGCCACTTTTCAGAGAGCCATGGACATTGCATTCTATGGATTATCAGGTAAGTGCATTGTTGTGTATATGGATGATTTGACTGTGTATTCCAAGGATGCATCCACTCATGCTGAAGATCTCAGGAAAATACTCAAGCGATGTGAAAGGTATGGGATTTCCCTTAATCCTAAGAAATGTATATTTGGCATAACTGAAGGTAAATTATTAGGCCATGTCATTTCTGAAGATGGAATTTCAATTGATCCAGATAGAATAGAATCCATAAAAATTTGCAAATACCAAATAGTAGGAAAGAGTTGAAATCATTTTTTGGTAAAATTAACTTTGTTCGGAAGTTTATCACGGGTTTTGTAGAGATCGTGCAGCCCTTAAATGCCATGTTGAAGAAGGATGAGCAGATGGAATGGACGCCAGTGGCTAGAGCCGCATTTGAAGATATCAAGGAGGTAATTTCTAATGCTTCTATATTGGCAGGTCCAGACTACACATGCCCGTTTTACATCTACTCCTTTGCATCTTCTCATTCAGTCGCGGCTGCCTTGACACAGAAAGGTGAAAACAATGAAGAGAGGCCCATCGCATTTATGAGCGCGCCTCTGAAGGATGCACGGCTGAGGTATCTAGACACCGAGAGGTAGGCATTTGCATTAATGAAGGCTATGAAAAAATTTAGACACTATATTTTGCGCAGCCAGGTCAAAGCCATAGTGCTAGATGCAGCAGTAAAAATGTTGCTGATGCAGAATGAACCTGGAGAAAAAAGAGCCAAATGGATCACCATGCTGCAAGAGTTCAACATGGAAATCATTCCCATGAAGCTGGTAGGAGGGCAGGCATTGGTTCAAACAATAGCAAATACGGATCCCAATTTGATAAAACAGCAGTACGTATTGAATTCCCAGAACGCATCAGACTGGTATGATGATTTAAGCACCTTCTTGATAGCTAGAAAGTACCCAAATAGAATGAAAGCTTCTCAAAGGAGAGCTTTGAAGGTTAAAGCACAAAAATATATGGTGCAAGGAGGTCTTCTATTCAGGAAGAACCATGATGGAATTTATCTGAGGTGCCTAAACAGAGCTAAAGCAGATAAAGTGTTGACAGAACTACATGACAAGTACGGAACCGGCCATGGTTCCCATCTAGCTACAATGTACAAATTACTGGGGATAGGCTATTACTAGCCCACGATGTTCAAAGACACTGAGAGTCACATCAGAAGTTGCCACACCTGTCAGACTACAGCAGATAAAGGGAGAAATCAAGCCAATCCACTACAACCTGTGATTGAATCAAGACCATTTGCACAGTGGGGCTTGGATTTTATTGGAGTCATCAATCCCCTAGCTTCTGTAGGACACAATTTATACTAACGGTAATAGACTATTGTACAAGGTGGATTGAGGCTACCTGCTGCAAATTCTCCACAACTGAGGTAGTTATCAAGTTTCTTGAAGAAAACATCATCACGAGGTTTGGAACTCCCTATTCATTGGTATGTGATAACAGCCCTGCTTTCTCTTCTTTAAAGTTTTCTAAATGGGCATTTGAGTACATGATCATTTTAAGGTTTTCTTCAAATTATTACCCCCAAGGAAATGGATTGGCTGAATCAACGAACAAAATTTTGTTAGACATAATCAAAAGGTTGATTGCAAAGAGTCCTAGAGAGTGGAATACCCTGTTAAGATATGCATTATGGGTAGATAAGACCAAGTTTAAGACGGCTTTAGGTAGCACACCTTATCATTTAGTTTATGGGACTGATCCCATACTTCCAGTAAATCTGAGAACACCAACCTGGAAGTTTGCCAATGAGTATCTAGGTTTTGATGACCATAGGGAAGCCAGAATAGTACAAATGCTACAATTAGATGAGAAAAGAGGTCAAGCCATCGAGAAGTTTGCCAAACACCAAGCCATTGTTAAGAGGTGGTTTGATAAAAGGGCAAGAGTCAAAACATTTAGGATATCAGACTTAGTGCTGTGCTGGGACAAAGCACATGAAAAGAAAGGAAGCCATGGAAAATTTGATAAACTATAGCTAGGTCCATTACAAGTCTCAGAAATAATAGGAGACAATACATTTAGACTTAAGACCTTGACTAGAGAAGATGTGCCATTACCAGTTAATGGCCAACATCTGAAACACTACTTCCAGGCCTGAGGTAAAGGGTAGTCCATTTCGGTGTAATATAGTGTAAGTAATGTCTAGTTCTTCTTTTGCTGTTTTCTTTTTTTTGGGTTAGCTGTTTGTATAGTTTTGTTTTCTATTTGTTGTTTTGTTTCTGTTTGTACAGTTTTTTCTGCTTTTTTAATTTTTGTACAGTCTGTTTGGTTGGTTTGTTTGTTGTCTCCTCAGCAGGGATCTTTATTTTACTTTAGAGTATTAAGGAGAATAGCAACCATCCAAAATAGTATAAATTTAGGATATTCGAGTTAATCATTTGCAATTTACACATAACTTGTTGTGACTGTCATGAATGTAGAGAGTTATTTATCTTCTAAAATTTCGTATTCAATAAATGTGATTGAGAATTCGAGGCAAGTTTCTCACGATGACACACCTAAAATCCTTGGGTTTGTTGAACCTACCAGTGTAGATATTAGGTGAAAAATTAGAGGTCACCCTTGCTACCATTACAATTCTTAGCTTAATTTCAGCAAGTGTCCACTCCTTGCATCATGAAGCTACAAATTGCTATATCTTGTGAAATCTCTTTCAAAATCAGAAAATAAAAATAAAAAATAAATAAAGCAGATTATACTAAAAATTCAGATTAAGCCATCTAAGTAACTCTACCAGGGCTATAGACGCTCGCTGGCAGTGGGGCTCTACTTAGGAGAATTGTAACGATAACCTTACCAGGGCTATAGACACTTGCTGGCAGCAAGGCTCTATCCAGTTGGCTATGAGGGAATATCCTCACCTACGTAGGCTAATATCGGTCATTGGTTTATTCAACCAATCTTCAAGATGAGGCTTATTAATCACGTGCACACAATTAAACTGAAAATAAAAATTCATGCACCCTTATTGAATGCCTTAGGTCCCAAGTTGAATAATAATTTACAAGATAGATAGTCAGAAGTTATGCATTTATTTCACTTAGTTTTCTTGGAGGCCTTGAATTTAGTTGTTTTGTTTGGTTGCTAGTTGTTGTGATGTTCACAACATGCCCCATTTTACTCCTTAGCAAAATAGGGACCCCTGCTGTGGCTTTGCTTTTTGCTTCTTTTTGTGGGTCTGTCCTTGGTGGTAAGGGAAAAGAGAGTGAAATTTGTAAACTTTGATTAAATTAGTGAGAAAATACATTTTGAGTACCAGTACATGGTATGGTTGGATTCCTTGTCAAAAATGAGCCAGGGTTGCTTTTTGAATCATCTAAAAATTTGCCATATTTTGCAAGTTACGCCCATTTTGGTAAAATGCACTATCAGGTTTAAATATTTCAAAGTTTCAAATGTTTCATTAAAATGTTTCTAAAGTGTTTGAGAGGCTACGCGGAGCGTGCCAAGTGTTACATTCTGCATGAGTTTCACTGCAGTTTCAAATAGTTTCCAAAAAGTTTCTCAACAGTTTCTAACTCTCGCGGAGTGTCCCTTAACAGTTTCAAGTGTTGCGTGGAAGACGCCATGTGGTGCCTTCCGCGAGAGTTTCCAATAGTTTTGAAATTTCCACGGAGCATGCCATGTGGCACCTTCCATGAGTCCCTTTAAAGTTCCTAAGGTAGTTTCAAAGTTTCCATAAAGTTTCTTAATGTTTCAAACAAACAGTGCGGAAGGTGCCACTTGTCACCTTCCGCCATAGCCCCTAAAAATTTCAAAAGTTGCGTGGAAGATGACACGTGTCGCCTTCTGCGATAGTTTCTCAAAATTTCAAAGGTTGCACGGAAGATGACACGTGGTGCCTTCGACAAAAGTTTCTTAAAGTTTCAACAGTTGCACAGATCGTGACATGTGTCGCTCTCCGCGGTCCCTTTGATAGTTTCTAAGTAGTTTCAACATCTTCGCAGAGCTTGCCACTTATCGCTCTCCACGGTCCCTTCGATAGTTTCTAAGTGTTTCAACGGTTGTGCGGAAGACACCATGTGGCACCTTCCGCGATAGTTTCCCAAAGTTTCAAAGGTTGCCTGGAAGACACCAAGTGGCGCCTTCCGCCATAGTCTCTAATAGTTTCAAGAGTCACGCAGAAGACACCACGTGGTGCCTTCTGCAGTAGTTTCTGTAGTTTCGAAAGAGTTTCCAGAGCCCTGCGGAGTGTGACAAGTGTCACTCTACGCAAGAGCCATCGTAGAGTTTCTAAGGGTCGCAACGGCCCCGCAGAGTGTGACAAGTGTCACCCTCCGATATATGACCTGCCAAGCCCCAAGTATCTCAGCGACTGCACGGAAGATGCCACGTGGCACCTTCCGCCGGTAGTTTCAAAGTTTTAAAAAGTGTCTAAGGGTCGCAACAGTCACGCGGAGAGTGATAAGTGTCACTTTCCGCGATAGTTTCAAATGGTAAGGGAGAGCTTCCGCTTGCTCTCAGTAGTCCCTAACAACGATGCGGAAGGCGACACATGTCTTCTTCCGCATGAGTCTAAAGAGTTTCAATAAGTTTCAAGATAGTTTCAAACGGAAGCGCAGGTGGCGACAAGTGTCACCTCCTGCATAAAGCAAAGTTTCATAGCCCCTTGTGCGGAACGTGCCACGTGTCACTCTCTGAGGGCACTATTTCTGATAAAGTAAAATAAAGGGCCATTTTTGGGCCAAATAGGAGGAGGTCGGTGCGCAGTTTTTAAGGCCTACCGATAAGGTTTTTTGGTGCCGATTGGCAAGAAACATTTTGCGATAGGATTTTTTTAGGGTTTTTTTGACACATTTTGACCCTGCGTATGCATCATTTTTGGTCCGCGATGGTTGACCCGGTAAGTTTTTGACACAGTTGCACAGTATGAACGCATTTTTTTTACAAGTTTTGACCTGATAGTCATGATTTTGGCTCAGCCCCACCTAGATCTAACAGGTATTTTGTTTCTCATTATTTAATAATCAATGGTACTTATGGCTGGTCTATTTTTTTTGCAGGTTTGCAGCTGGAAGAAGAAGCTGAAACTTGATGGCAGTGACATCACGAGAGGAGAATCAGATTTCAAAAGCAAGGAGGAGATAAGGATGAAGTGTAGAAAGTCAAGGGACATCAATGAGAAGACCCAAATGCAGATAAAATATAATGACAGTAGGTTGCAGAATTTACTTCTGAGCTACTAGGGTTTCAGAAAGGGGCATATTTTTGCCCAGATTTGACACATATTTGGAGATATTTTTGAGAAAGTGGTTCACCTGTATTTAATGCTATAACCTAGGGTTTGAACCATGGCTTAGCCATTAGGGTTTTTGAGCTATATTGAGGACAATCAGAAAGTCTATATATTGTGCCTTAATACATTGTAATACTTTACAACGGGGATTTTAGGAAAACATAGGGATTTTTTTTAGCTTAGCATAGTTTAGAAGTAGAGGAAGGAGGTCGCCTGTTTGTTTGCAGTAAGGAGTGCGTGGAATGTCTGGCTTCCTCATTGTATCTGTAAAGCTTGTAAGTTCTCTGTAGTTTGATCAATGAAACTAAGAGTCATTCCGACATTGTAAATCATGTATGACTATTTGTTTCTAATACAATAGAATCTAGAGTTCTACATCTATCTTCTGAGTGTTCTCCTGCTCTTCTTTGTGTTTTGAAATATTTTCTTTGAGAGCTTGCAATTTTAAATGTATGTTTGTGAAAATGCTCAGAACTTACATTTAAGGTTTTTACTGTGAATTTGATCAAATTGCTGTATGATTTATATAGTGCATAACAGAACAATTAGATCCTTCGGTAGAGTAAATGATGTTTAGATTAGATCTTTCTAACTTTTCCCAACCCATCTGAAATACTTAGCTGAAAACGTAGAAATTTGAAAGAAAATTTGTCTCATATTTGAAGAAGCATGAACAACAGAGTTAAAAGTAGACAAGTTTTCATAAATATATAAAGAAGACAACTGCAATAACCCAGAAAACTCATTCACAGCTTTATAACATAGGAATACTTGTATGCAAAAGGAATAGACAACTTGTTGTATTCATGATCTTTTTGCATAGTTTGAGTCCAGTAAACCACAAAGAAACCCTAAACTACGTAAGGCCCCTTGAACATTACAGCTTCACATTGACCAACTAAATTTGACCAATAGTACCATTGTAGAATAGGGATTAAGTGAATCTTAAATGATTCCTTCTTATCTTTCAAGTATAGTTTCAGTTCATTATATGTGAATTTTAACTTCTTGTTATGATTGCATCAAAATAATCACCAACAAAATCATTACAAGTAAGCTTTCCATTAACAACCCTCGGCCATCCATAAACATGCAAGCACCCTTTGACCATGCTTTGGCTAGCAGAAGCTATGCCCTCACACCTAATTGCATATCCTATGGTCATCCTTATGTTACCCTTGACAAGGGAAATCCATTCTATCCTCCATCCATATCCCAATATCCACTCTCATATGAGATCCCTGTTACCTCCACTTCTTACCCACACCCTTCTTATTCTTATTCCACTTATCCAAATCCCTCATATCAAAATCCACCACCTCCTTATCTGAATCCCTCCTATCGAAGTCCATCATCTCCTTATCCATGAACCATGCCATCAACTTCGTCACCCAATCCACTATCTACCCCACTATCCAAATCCCCTACTAAATCTATATCATCTTTTCTCTAAGGACTCCTTGCTAAGAGTGTAGAGAGAAATTGTGAAAACAAACTTGTGGAGTCATGTCATTCCACTCCTCCCCAAACACCTAAATATGTCATTGATGATGTTGTCACCAACCTTACCCCCATCAAAATCTACATCATCATCCTCATCCATTCTATCCAAAGTATCACTCTCTCCTCCATCTACCTCATGCAAGGAGCCTAATCAAATAATTGAAACTACATGCTCCTCCCCCATCACACCATCCATGCAAACCTGACTTTGTCAAGACCCTAGTCCAAAGCATGTCGAAACATCCACCCCCTTCCTAATCACGATCCAAGCATACCATATATTCTTATTCTTGATCCTGCACCATCTCCTATTTACCCTTCATCTCCCATCATTCCCTTTCCATATCCCATCAAACCTTCACCATCACCCATGAAAACCATCCCATATCCATCATACTATCCTCTTGGTTCTCCTACATTCATCTGCAGTGGTTCTCTCATAGGAGAGAAACAAATTTCTTCCACCACTCATCCCCCTCCATCTAATAATGAACTTGTGTCTTATTTCCAAAACAACAAACATCCCATCGCACAATGTATGCCCCAAAACATGAACTACCATTGTAAAGGCCTAGGCCTTCATGAAGATGGCATTTTGGAGCCCATCCATGTCAAAATCTATCCACGTACACATGGCCTTGGTTTTACATCCAAAGGAAAACAATCCAAACATGTTGGTATCACCCACACACCTCCCAAATTAACTTCTTCCAAACGAAAACTAAGTGCATCTCATTGCACCTCCAAATCATATGTTGCCATCCCTCCTCCTCCATCTTATTTCATCCATCAATCCAAAAAGCATGTGACCTTGCACCTATATATATGTAAATGCGTATATATATATATATATATATATAATTACTATAAATTAATTTCTAGATTTTGTAATGTAGTTGTTCAATAATCTCATATATATATATATATATATATATATATATATATATATATATATACATATCTTCATTTAAGTATATATCTATTTCATACTTAGTATTATATATATATATATATATATATATATATATATACTTATAATTTAAAAATAAATGACACAGTTCATATGAATATCTTTGAAATTTGTTTGTTTTTAAATTAATCTATGTTGTTGATTTGTAATCATAAACAAATATTTAATTAATGTGATAATATCCATTTATGTTGTATTTGTATTTAAATTTGATCTATGAAAAAGTGTAAATTCTTCTAACTTTGATCATTAAAAGATTAAATAGTATTTCTTTTAGTATTTTAAGTCTTCAAGAATATTCTATTTATTTGGTCAATATCGATAGTATTTTGGATTATCTGACTTGCATTATCATCTTTTGATCAGTTGTCAATGGACAAATCTCTCTCAGTTTATATATCTACATATAGAAAGAAGTTTTTAGTGTGTTAGGTAAACTTTTTCAACAATTTGTTCAACAAAGTATTTTAGGAAAAATGATTTTTTTTCTCAATTTGGCATTTTTATCTTAACTTATTAGAGTTATTAAGAGGTGGGCATGGCACAAATACTGACAAGTATAATTGAAGCAGATGACACATACATAAAAATATAAGGTCAAAAAACTATAGTGGGTAAGGTTAAAAAGCAATGGGACACCATTCTGGCACAACTGAAGCAGATTTACAAGGCTATCTTACCTAGCAATTGATTTTACATGTCATGAGGACAAGCCATAATTTTGAAGGGGGGACGATGTTAGTGGGGGTAGAGCATAGAGTAGATCCGATCGGAAGCTGGCGCACATACTATGTGGAGGTCAGAAGTTAGCAGAATACGATGAATAACACATCCCTCTATGTAATAGATATAGTATATATATAGGATATCATGATATATAATAAGACGATATGAGATAGATTCTGATGTAAAGAATGACATAGAAGTCATATATGTAGATGGATGAGGCAGAGACTCAGACCTTCTAGAGGATGGATGTATGACATTTGATTTATATATATATGGAGATCTATCAGTATCAGGTATTTCTATGTTGTCTTATTATTATGATGTGCATCTGATACTTTGTTTCTATTATTCTTTATTTTTTGCTATCAATCTCTAGCTACTTGACTAGGGTATAAACTTACTACAAAGACTTGACTGAGGACCAAATCTCTGGACCGGTATCCCTTTCCATTTCTTTCCAATAGTAACCACACACATAGTGGGGACCTCTTCCTCCAATACAACTACAACATGTCTTTCCTCCATGCTTTTTATGCTTATGTAGAGATGTATAAATCATAAATCTTAATGATTTTCTTTAGCCATTTCTAGGCCATTGATTTCTAGCTAATGTTCAAATGTGGTAACTGAAGGCCTATGCCCATATTTCGTGAATTCATACATGTCATTGGTGAAATATTTTCATTTTATAGATATTTACGATTGATACATAATTGTATAGGGAATTCATGTAGACTAATTGAGGCTTGTGATGGACCAATGGGCCATCCCATTTCTTGTGGACATCGTTTTGACTCATATCCAATGCATGTCTCATCATAGACCATACATTTAATGATTGTGATTAGGGACTAGTATATTTTATTAATGAATTCTTTTTAAAATCTATAAAACAAGCCTCTTTGCCCCTCATTTTCGCATAAGAATTACAAAGTTTCCACTTGATTGATATTTTGGAGTCATTTTTCCTAGAAAGAAAAGGTTTATTAGTGCTTATTAATTGTATAAAAGTGTTATCTTTCATCCTAAGGTCTACAAAAGTATCTTGATACCTCGTTGAAATCTCTACAAAAATTATCTTCATGTTAGGTGACCATTTTTCATGATTTTGTAATGTGAGATAGGTTTTCTCTTAGAATTACAAAGTTTCCACTTGATTGATATTTTGGAGTCATTTTTCCTAGAAAGAAAAGGTTTATTAGTGCTTATTAATTGTATAAAAGTGTTATCTTTCATCCTAAGGTCTACAACAGTATCTTGATGCCTCGTTGAAATCTCTACAATAATTATCTTCATGTTAGGTGACTATTTTTCATGATTTTGTAATGTGAGTTAGGTTTTCTCTTAGATGTATTTAGATTTCACTCAAATTTTCCTCTAACATATATTTTATCTTTTCTTTTCCATAAATCATCTTGTTGGAAAGAGACACTACTTCGCATGAAAGGTGTTGTCATTGATGGCAACTAAGACCACTACACTCATCTGCATAACACATTTTGTTCATACTAGAAGTTAGAATAAGAATTTATCCAAGTTTGGGCAATAATGAACAGAGCAGGTGACAGGGTCCAGTATCTTGGTTCAGATCTTTCTGGTGGAAAGTCATGGTTTGTTATGGATCTGAGGTAGTCATAAGCATTGTCAAGGCATTCTAAATCCTATGTTTTGGCCTCTTGTGATGAAGGATTCAAAAGATATTAACTTTTGAGTATCGAGTTCCATTTTGATAGAGTAGACAGAAGAAGAATAGGTCGACCTTGTAAATGATCTTGGCTCTGGATGTATGGAAGTTGTTTATTGGGAAATTGGTGATGATTAGTGATAATGGTTGACATAATTGATGATTTGCAAGTGCAAGTTTTGGTCTGTATCTCATGTTATGCATGTATCTAGCTGACAGAGCAGAATACTCAACAAGTTCTAAGTGTTTCTGAAGCTGACTGAAAAAATGATTGTAAATCATGTTGCAGATATTTGTAGGTGATTGATTGGACTATGTGGAAGTGTGTGTGCAATGTGATAAAGGAGTAAATGTGAAAAAAATAGAGATCTAAGGTTCAGATGATTGCAAAACAGTAAACAAGGTAGAGTGAAGATGAAGTGTATCAAGTCAGTATTCTATGCTTAACCAGAACTGAATCTTTGCATTGGTAGATACTAGTTATCAGTTTAAATTCATTGTAATCTTATTTGTGTAGGCACTGAACCTTCTTTTGAGCAGTGAGCTCTGGGTAGTGAGCCCAAATGCATGTGCATTCCCATTTGTAAAATACTTTAAACAGAGTTTAATCTTTGTGGGTTAACCCCCACCGTGGTTTTTCCCTTAATTGGGTTTCCACATCAAAAATCTTGGTGTCAAGTGTGTTACTTATGTTTCTGCTCATGTGTTATTGATTCATGCTTTAATGTTCATACCATTCATTTGATTAGAAATTGTAAAAGAAGTTTAAAGGAAGAAATTTTTTTTTGTGGGACAATTGATTCACCCCCCCTCTCAGTTGTCTGGACCATTTCAACAATTGGTATCAGAGCAAGGTTCCTTTGAGAAACCTAATAGTTTGAGGAAAAGATCTTGGAAGGAGTTTTAATGGGTTCACTAAAAGATCAACTCCAATTGGCACTAGAAGATCTTGTTCAATCTAAAGCAGAAATTAGTAATCTAAGAGTTGAACTTAAAGATGTTGATGATACCATCGAAATGTTAAGAGATAAATTAAATAAATCCATGGGAACAAAAATGGAGCTACTCCTATAGTTATCCAGTTTAACTGAAGAAAATGACATGAATGAAGCTTTGGAAGAAAAGACAAAGGAATGTGAGAAGCTGTCAAAAGAAGTTGTTTTGAAAATGCAGATGGAAGCTAGGGTGATGAGGCAAACCAAAGAAATTGAAGACAGGAAGAAAATTGAAGAAGACTTAAATTAGAAACTAAAAGAAAGAATTGAGGAATGTTGCAGGTTAGATAGAATAGCTGGCCATCTAAAATCTGATCTACAAGAATGCAGAGATAGTGAGAGAGAACTTGAAAGGGAAATTGTCATTCTCAGACATGACCTAGAAGTTGCGAATGAATACAAGGAAAAATTCAAGATAAGCTCAGCTAAATTTGAAGCACTGTTTGAACGACAGAAAAAGGTTGATGACAAGCATGGTCTTGGATATGAAAAAAATGAATGCTCTGGATCTAGACAAAGAAATTTTCAACCAAGGAATAGGAAAAATAGACCTAGAAGACCTCCAGTAAGACAACCTAATGCTCAAAGATATCCATCATTCAATGAAAATTGTTTCAATTGCAATAAATTTGGTCATACAACTACTCAGTGTAGAAGAAGAGTAAATCAAAATGATCTATCCTTCTCTAGTCAATGCTTCAACTGTAAGAGGTATGGTCATAGATCAAATGAATGTAGAAGTATGATAATGAATAATTCTAACAATAGAGGAATTGGAAATTCTTTCAATGGTTATTGTTTTTCTTGCAATGGATTTGGACACATGGCTAACTAGTGTAGATCAAGAGTAAATCAAAGATATGAGTGAAGAAATGTTGTGTGCTTTAATTGCAATAAATTTGGTCATATTGCAAGACTCTACAGAAATAGGAGTAAGGAAAGAAGGGGTCTAATAAATAGAAAATTGGATGAGCAGAGATAAGACAAAGGCAAAGAAAAAATTGATGTGAATGAGATCCATAATGAAATGAGCAAGACATGGGTCAAGAAAACAACTGTGAACAATAGTAGTGGGTCCACATCGGATTCTGGTGCTAGTAATTCCTCTAATAATTGAATTGAGAACTCTGGCTCAGGGGGAGCTACAATGAAAATCAAATTCCTCTAGCCAGTAAGTAAGTGCCTAAATCTGGCATAGTGAGACAAGAGATCTTGGATTATTTCAGATCATTTGGAAGGATTTCCAAAAGAAAAGAAGTGGATATGGCAATTTGTGGAGTGATTTATGAGAAAGTGCCCAAAGAAATAGAGTAATCGAATGTGTTAGGGCAGAGCATTTATTACAAAAGCAAATTAGGTGCTGTGGAGCATAAAAAGGTCATTCACTCCTCATTTAGAGCACTTTGGATTAGAAGAAAGTAACTAGTGAAGAAGAAACAAGTCCAGAGCTATGAATTCTCAAAGAAATAAAGGCACAAAAAGGATTGCCAAGCAAAACCCTAATCTGTGAAACAAGGTATTTTTGGTTCTTGCGAATCTACTTGAATTTTTTAATCTCTGCAAATGGCTACACCTCTAGTTGTTGACATCACTATGAGGCCTCGCCCAAAATTTAAGAAACATCCCCACAAATTTGTTGAAATCAAGTCATTGGGTGCATTTTCTGGTGTTCTGTTTGAAGTTTTACATGTTGAAGACATTAGGGCATATATTCATTGCAATATAGAAGAATTTGGAAATTTGAAATTGTTGGAATTGTTTGAGAACCATCTAAAAGATGACAATTGCCAACTGAAACCTGAATTTGAAGTCCTAGAAAGCAAACATTTTCTACAAGTAATTGAATTTATGTCATTTGATGAGAGTGAATGGGTTCATTATGTGTTGAGCTGAATGCATGATGAATTTATATGGCTTCTAAAACCATTTAAGATCACCAAAGATGTTATTAAGCTTGTGACTAGACTGAACTCAACTGGTGGATTACCTACATTGAAATTTGTGAAAAATCAAACTGTTATAGAAGCAACATGTGCTAAGTATGATAAGAGAGCATTGACAATTAATGACATCATAGAACTGGATGTCAAGTTTTCCTCTATGGTCATTGGATACAAGATCCATCACTCCAGTAGGGAGAATTCACTCTCCGGAACAACAATATATGCAGCTTATTAGATGTTGAAGGAGAATGCTGATTATGACCTATGTGGGTTGCTTCAAAGTTAGGTGATTGAGAACCTGAGAAAAACAAAGAAAGACAAGAAGAATACTTTCAAATATGGTTCTCTGGTTATCTGTCTATTCTTCTACTTCATGAATGAAGTGTCTAGAGTTTCAGGTGTGCATTGGACAATAGACAGACAAGTAGCATGGCAAATTAGAGATTATTTACTCAGCCTTGGTGATGCCCAAGCTCAAAAGATAGCTATTTGGGGTTACTTCAAAAACTTCCAGAGCTTGATGCATACAAGAGAAAGAATCTCTGAGTCAATTGTAGGAAAGTATGAGAATGAGATATGTTTCATGGTTGACACTGATCAATGTCTAATGGAGGCTATAGGACCAAGAATAGTATGGATAATGCCAATGGGATATGAGGTGGATGAAATAGTTCTGGACATGTATGCTTAGCATCTACTGAGCAAACCCAAAGACACCTCTATAGAAATATTTGGAACGCACAAGGAGTTAAGTATAAAGCTACATGTGGAGCTTAGGAAACCAAAAACAAAGAGAAAAGTGCAGAAGCAGGTGGAGATGTATGCAGAGAGCATAGGAATCACAAAAGAAGCAGTGAGAAAGAATAGGGAAAGGATAGAAAGGATGAAGAAAAGAACTGAGCAGGCATCAGAGGAAGGAGCAGAAAGTGAGCCAACAACTGCTTTAGAAGTCCCACTAAGCTCCTCAAGGAAGACAAGGACTTCTGTAACTCTTGTTGAGCAACCCAAGTCTACTTACACTATGAAACTAGAATCCACTCCATCCGATGAAGAAGGAAAAAGAAAGAAAACTAAGGCCACACACAAGGGCACAAAAGATGATGAGGAGACAGAAATAGATGAAGAAGTTAAAGAAATAAGATCCAAAAAGGCCAGTACTTCAAAGGCTTCTGAAGACCAGCCTTCTAGAAGCAATGAGGCTAGTAAAAAGTAAGAAACTAGTAAGATCGCTATGACTATTGATGAAATTGTAAAAACAATCACTATTCATGGAAATTTAAAGCCTATCAAACTTTACTATGATAATTTTGATCAAGCAAATAAGAAAATTTTGGAAGATGTCATCATCATATATTTGAATAAATTCAATAGAGCCCTATTGGAAATTTTACAGGAACTTCCTAAAAGTTTAAGGAAAATACAAGAAATGAGGAAAGAAGCAGCCAAGGCTAAAGATCTAGAACTCAAAGAGTATGTCCTCTCAACCTTGTGTCCTATAATGACTAGAAGAGAAGCTAATAAAATCCTTAGAGAAGTTAAGGAGCAATTCAAAAGCAAGATTCAGATGAACAAGCTAATGCTTTGTGAAACTGAGGAAATTGCAAAAGAAACATAAGAAATTTTGAGAAAGGCCCTAGACAAAGATAAATATTATATCATTTTAGAAAAACAAGTTGAAGAAGACAATCCTCTAGTTCCATAACAAGAAGCTCTAGAAGAAGAGATTAATGAGGGAATTGATGACCAAGGTGTTAATTTAGATCCTCCAGAACAAACCTATAAGGAGATAGATGATGGGATTGAATCATCAATTCTAGATGTTGGAAAAGTAGACATCAGTGGGCAACAAACCAAAGATAATAACTCCTCAACTCTGGAAGAAGAGGAATTAAACAAAGAAGACTCAGAGATGATGGTCAAAACTGATGATGTTGTAAATATTCCTACTCCACTTGACCATTTGAAAAAAGAAGATGATGTCACTACTACACAAAGCCCTCCAGATCAGACTGCTAGTGGTGAAATCAAGGAGAAGATTCCTATTGCAGATAACATAGAAAAAGGTGAAATAAAAAAGGAGAAAGAAAAGGGTAATGAAGACAAAATAGAAGAAGATGATACAAATGTTGATGCATCTATATATGCTAAGAAATCTTAGGAAGCAAAGGGTGGTCCATAAATTGTTGCAAGCAACACCACAGATGGAGTGAAAAATCTTCTGGATAAAGAAATGCTTGAGTTTGATGAGCCTGAACTACTCCAAGAACCAATTAATCTAGATGCTCTCTCTAGTACAAGTGATGAAGATTGCATCCTTCACTCAAGTCAAGGCCAGAGAGAAGATGTTAAAATCTCACATGGAGGACAGTGAACTATTAGGGCTTGCAACTGGAGTCTTAGAGAAGTTAGTGCCAACCTGCCTAAAGAGTTCATTGGATTCCCCCTCCAGTCACCTGAAGAATTTTGTGAATGTTGTAAGTACATATTTTGAGTCCTTTGAAAAGTCTGTGGAGGCAAAAGCTTAAAAAGAATTTTTGGATAAGAAATTTAATGAAGTAAAGAACGTAATAGGAAAAGATAGAATAATACTTGGTATTAGCATAAAGAGTATCTGGAATGCTCTAAATTATGGAAGTGTTATGTACAAACTCTATCTATCATGGCCCAAAGTAAGTGAGGATATTGAGAAGAAGATAAAGGAACAAGAACTGAAATTGTCAAATCTATCCAATAATTTTGATCTCTAACTATTTCACCCATAAGTTAGGAATGTCAAGTAATTAGCTTGACCAATGAGATAAAGAGACTTGTTAAAGAAAAAGGCAATCCCTTGTTCCTTTTGAGCTAACAATTAAACTATGCATCTCAACCCCATACTATCTTTTCAAAGATTGGCAAATGTTGGTTGTGTGCACATTGTTTCTCAAACTTTTCTTTAAAGAAAATATATCTTGTACTCCTTCATAAAATATGCTTCATTCCACATCTTAAAAATTAAAAATTAAAATATTGTAGTGATCTAAATAATAATGTGAAACAAACATGCAAAATTGAGGATAAAAATTTGGACACCTAAAATTGAGAAGAAAAATCCCGTTAGGAGGTGGCAATACTAACAAACTAACTTATTGTAGTATTAATGTGAAACAAACACTAGACTAGTCTAAATTAACTTGTTTAATTAAATTATGAGTGACTAAATTCTTGCTAGGAATTTGGTTATTAAACAAATAATTTTTGGTTATGCAAATATTATAACAAAAATTATAATATTTATATTATAATATTCATAGTAATGTCATTATTTAATTTTGATCATTGTATAGCTATTATATTCTTTTCTATATAAATATTAAATATTAAAATATTGTAATGATCTAAATATTACTATATTATAGTGTGTAATATTATATTCCTATTCATATTAATATGATTGTTTTATTTGTATTCAATAGAATAATATAATTAATAATATATTAACATTAATATTTATATTATTTAATTTTGATTATTGTATCGTTATTATATTCTTTTCTCTATATATATTAAAAATTAAAATATTTCAGTGATCTAAATATTAATATATTATTATTAATGTGATTATTTAATTTTGATTCAATATATATATATATATATATATATATATATATATATATATATATATATATATATATATATATATATATATATATATATATATATATATATATATATTGATATTTTAAATATTAATGAAATAGTATAAATAATTATATATTTGATAATATAATGTAAATTAAATTGTTGATTATACAAATTATTACAATTATCATTATAATGTATTTATACTAATCCAAATATTAATATATTACATTCATAATATTCATATTAATATTTAATTTTTATTCATTGTATAAATTGATTACAAAGTTCTTATTTTAAATATCAATAGAATAATATAATTAAAATAATATTAATAATAATATTTATATTATATTTTTTATTATATAAATAAACAGAATTATCATTATAATGTATTTTTTACACCGAGAGGCATAACTATAGTGGCGACAAGAGGTGGAGTATAATGGTGTGAGTGTGTTAACAGAAATTATTAAAGAGCCAACATATAAAAATAATTACACCAAGAGGAGTTATCCAGTGGCATTAAGTTAAAGGTGCTTGAGAATAGGTGGAATGGAGAGGTGGTTGAGAATAGTTATTCATATAAGAAGACACCCTTGGTTCTAGGGTTTAATAATTGAAACCCACAACCTTGTAATTTTGTGAATTAATGCCATTAGATACTCCCATGCTAGTGGTAGCATTACTAAAAGCTTGTGCATTAGTAGTGTGGATTGGTGATGTGAAAGTGGATATTCTAGTAGTCGGTATAATTGCCAATACCTATGTATGATTCAGTGATGACACATTCTTAATAATATTCACGTAGTCAGTCACTGTCATAATGTTATTACCCACTATATGGGCTATCCCATGTAGTCTATTAACACCATATTTTCCTTCTTTTAATAAATCTCTTAGACTATGAACAACAGGTACAACCTCTTTAGCTATCCTTTCTTTTTCCACAAATGCTTCAAAATAATCTAGTTCTTTATCAAGTTTGGTGATTTGATCATCAGGTACATGTGTTATCAAATCAATAGGATCTTCAAAATCATGAAATGTTTTTTCTTCCATTGTAGTTTTAGGAGGTATAATATCTTGCAAAGTTTGTGTTTCACCTTTTTTAAAGTAAGTGTTGAATGGATTTTCTGATGTTGGTACATTGTTGCTATTGGGAGCACTAGACCCATTAGTCTAAAAAATCTCCTTAAAGGGATGTTTCTATTAGGGAAGTTGGTTATACAACTCATATAAAAGTATACGACACTTAATGGACAAACTAATAGAACAACCAAAAGAAGCAAGGTAGTCTTGCTTGTTGAAATACACAATGTGTAATTGAAATAGGTGAAAGTTTAAAAGCTAGGATGCAAAAGTATAAACTATGATCCAAAACTACACTTTAAAATAAGATTTGAATGAATGTTGAAAATGAGTAGCAAAATCTAAAAATAAAATTTTGTCTACAAACCCTAGTTCTTGCTAAGACTAGGTTATATGAAAATGCAACTTTTTAAGCAAAACGCTAGCAAATGAAATATGCCAATGCAAGGTAAAAGATCATGAAAGGATGAAATATTGTAATTTATCTTAGATCTGATTTAAATATCAGAAAATTAAATGTTTTCAATGATAGGCAAGGAAAATAGTGCAAAGTATGCCTTAATGCAGGCCTAGAATGCTTATTTTTTTCAAAATTTTCAAATGTATGCAAAAATTTTGAATGTATGATGATGAATATGATATGAATGAATGAAAAACTAATTACAACACTCAACAAGATGTAAACTCATTAAAAATGTGGGTTCACAAAAATGTTATATATAAAAAGAAGGTGTGTTGAAATGTGGTTTAAGATAGTTTCAATAAAACCCTCCTTTCACATAAACATTCAAGCACATAAACTGAATTAAGTCACTACTATTACAAGAGTAATCAACTATAGGTTTGATGTCACTATGAAATGATAAGGAAATATAGAATAGATTGATGAAATTATTAAGCCTTAGTTCAATTAAGCCTCAAACCATAATTACATGAAATTGTATATAGACAAACAAAAAATGATAGATGATCACACAAGAAGGCACTAAATAAAAATTAGAAACATACTAGAATTCAAATTTTTAAAGGTAGAAAATTTGGGGACAAGGGGACGGGCGTCCTATTCCAACAGGGCATCTTTTATGTAGATCTGGAAAAGGGAGATGTGTAAGACTATAGTTTACTTCGAATTTTCAAGAGGTGCCAATCGGGAGGAATAGAAGATGGGAACCCTGGCCAGTAGGGTTGATTTTCTACACTTTCATCTCAAATCCTAAATCTCTATCATCTGTTCTACTCCTCTGCAACTCCACTTTGTAAAATCCTACACTAACCTGCAATCACAAAGATAGGGGTTTCAGGATTGTGGTGTTTAGGAAATTGCCTCAGTCAAGCCTCAGAACAACATTCAAGCCTTCCAACACCATTTTTAGATAGAGTGTGTGCCCTTCTAGGGTAGAGGTCAAATCTAATGATAAGATAAATTGATTGAAGTACAAATAAATGTCACCTTAGAGGTGAAACACTCGCAGAGATGAAGAGCCGTCAAATCATGAGGTAATGAGTTGATGAAGCCAAATATACAACAAACACATATAAATACAACACAATTTTGCTCTGCAACATAATAAATGTCTTGAATGCTGATGTAGGAGCATCCAGTGCTGTAAGGGAAATCTTGCATCAACCAAAAAGAAGTTATTTCAAAATCATTGTAGTCGTTTTCATTTCTTTCCATAATTAGTGTTTCTGGTTCCATAATCTCTTGAATAATGATGTAGGAGTTTTAGTTTTTCCAAACTGCTAAAAATAGAAAACTACTAGTTTTGGAAAGTTTAACTACCATTTCAAGAAAGTTTGCATTTGGACATGGATTGAAGAAAAAAGTTACAGAAACCTTCATAACTAAAATATAAGACCTTTGGTGAACGAATCAGGAAAAGATCATTTGTGAGCTAAAAGATATTAAAGTTTTTGTTTTCTGAAAAGCCCCTGAAAATTTTTGAAACAAGATATGAAGCACTACAACATCCCATAATATCCTAAAAAGTTGATGGAAATCCATTTATATATTCCTGGCATGATAGTTCACATCACGATCTTTCTGGCACTTAAAATGGTTCATTAACTAGACACCCGGATCAAAAGTTATGCTTTTCAGAAGTTGACCTACTTTTGGAGGGAGTTGCAAATTTTGAAATTTAGCTGGAGACTACCAAAAAATGGTATTTATGACTATTTTGGGAACCCTAGGTAGTAGTAGAGTTAAGGGGGAAAGTGTAGAGTCAAGAATAGGTTAGAAAATAGAAACCCTAGCTAATTTGGGCTTACAGAAGGAAGAAGATTCTAGAGCCTGGTGATGGTAGCTGTAGTGTGTTGCAGGTTGTGGAGGATTGATTCCTCTTATTGTAATTAAGATTCTATAATGTAATAAGTTGTCCAAATCAATAAAGAAATATTCTATTTTCTATGTGCCATTTCTATTATTGTGTGTTTTATGACTTACCCCCTTCATCAAGTGGTATTAGAGCAAAGGTTCTTGAGTGTGTAGACAAATCACCGACCATGAGGCAGTTTGCACCAAGACCTAAGGTTGTGGGTTTGCTGTAGAGATCAAGATGCCTCCATGAGGAAATCGTATTGGGAGGACTGCTTTGATGGAATAGGGTTTTAGATCCTTGTAAAGGCAAATCAATGCATTGCAAGAGGAGCTACAAAGACGATTTGAGATGAGAACAAGAGAAGAAAGCAAAGATGAAGTTGAAGAAGAGCTATCTGAGGAAGAACAATAAGTTGTAGGAGATCTTGCAGAAGTTAGGTCATTGAGGGCCATTTCTAAGATTAGAAAGAGGCCCAAGATCAAAGTTTCTACATATTCTAGAGATTTGAATCCAGAACAACTTATTGATTGGATCAATGACATGGAGGAGTATTTCGAGTATGAAGACATGGAGGACCCAGATCGGGTCAAGTTTGCAAAAACAAAGTTGAAGGGCCACACAAATATTTGGTGGAAGGAGGTCCAAGCAGAGTTAAATAGAAGAGGAAAATGAAAGATCACCTGATGGGATCGAATGGTGGAGAAACTAAAGAAGTAGTTTATTCCTATGGACTATGAGATGGAGCTGTTGTAGAAGCTACAAGGATTGAAGCAAGGTAATAAGTATGTTAAGGAGCATATAGAAGATTTTTATAAGATTACTATTAGGACAAGCCATGCAGAGGCCATAGCCTATTACATTCATGGGTTGGGGCCAAGTTTTTAAGAGGAGTTGAGCCTGGTTAGAATGACCACCATAGAAGATGCGTACCAGTTTTCCCTAAAGGTGGAAGAGAAGCTAAATAAAAGATTCGATAGCAAGCAAAGGGGAAGAGGTCAAGGTAGAAGGGCTGGTGGAAGACCCTATGGAGGTAATAATGAAGATGAAAAGAAAAGTGAAGAAGCTGGCACCAATTGAAATCAGAGAGGGGATAATGCCTACCGCCCTCGTGACCAAAACAATGGTGATCAAAGAGGAAGAGGAACGGACCAACTTGGGCAAGGGCCCAAAAGATGAGGTTTCAGAGGAACCTGTTTCCAATGTGGAGAAGAAGGGCATCGAGCATCCGAGTGTCTGTAATATCAAGGAAGGAGAAATAGAAGACCTGAAGGTAATATACAAGTTGTACATGTAGATGAAGATGCGCAGTCTGAGTGTTTTGAAGATGTTGAAAGGGGAGAAACCCTAGTTGTCAGAAGAACTTTGTTGAATGAGTAGAAAGAACCCAATTAAAGGAAGAGTTTATTTTGCACAAGGTGCAAATGTGAAGGTAAGTCTTGTGATATTATTATTGACAGTGGAAGTACTAACAATCTTATGTCAGAGGAGATAGTTGACAAGTTGAAGTTGAGAAGAAGAAAGCATCCACATCCATATTGGATTGCATGGTTGCAGAAAGACCACAAAGATTTGGTCAATGAGCAGTATTTAGTGAAGTTCAATATTGGGGACTACCATGATGAGGTGTTGTGTGATATCATACCGATGGATGCATGTCATATGCTATTGGGGAGGCCGCAGCAGTATGATGGGAGTGATGTCCATGATGGGCATGCAAACACATATTCCCTAACAAAGGATGGAGTTTGTCATAAGTTGAAGCCCTTGAAGGAGGTGGAAGAAAAGGTATGTAGTACTACCAGAATTTTCTTGGTAGATGGTAGGCAATTTTTGGAGGGTATGAAGCATGAGCGTCACTGCTTTGCATTGATTCCTAAGATTAGTTAAGAGAAATGTGAAGATGTACCAGAAGAAATTTAAGATATGTTGGAAGAATTTTGAAGACATTATCTCTGATAATGAACTAGAAGGTTTACCACCAGTGAGGAAGATAAGTCATCAAATGGATTTGATACCAGGAGCTAGTTTGCCAAATAAGGTAGCCCATAGAATGACTCCAGTAGAGAATGAAGAGTTCAACAAACAAGTTCACGAGTTGTTAAGGAAGGGACTAATAAGGGATAGTCTGATTCCATGTGTGATACTTGCAATACTAAAACCAAAGAAAGATGGAGAGTGAAGAATGTGTATAGATTCTTGAGCCATAAAGAAGATCACAATCAAGTACATGTTTCCATTGCCAAGAATGGATGACATAATGGATTGTTGAGTGGAGCCAAGTACTTTACGAATATTGACTTGAAGAGTGGGTATCACTAGATCCAAATCAGAGAAGGAGATGAATGGAAGACAACCTTCAAGACAAAGGAGGGTTTGTATGAGTGGTTAGTCATGCCATTTGGGATAACCAACACACCAAGAACATTCATGTGGCTTAGAAATGAGGTACTGAAAGATTTTTTGGGAAGTTTTGTTATTGTTTATTTGGATGATATTTTAATTTTCAGTAAGACTTGGGATGAGCATCTGATGCATATCAGAAGAGTTTTAGAGAAGATGGGGGAGAAGAAGTTGATGATTAATCTGAAGAAATGTAGTTTTGCAAAGTAGGATTTGGTATACCTTGGATTTGTTGTCTTAGAGGAAGGTCTTAAGATGGACCCAGAGAAGGTGAGAGCTTTCCCTGAATGGCCCACACCAAGGAGTGCCATAGAGGTAAGATCTTTTCAGGGTTTGGCAAGTTTTTACAGAAATTTTATCAGTAATTTTAGTACCATTTGTGCACACTAAATGAGACAATGAGAAGGGATAGAAAAGATTTTGAATGGACTAAAGGAGTAGACAAAAGATTTGACACATTGAAGCAGAAAGTCATGGAGAAACCTATTTTGGTACTTCCAGATTTCAATAAGGTATTTCAGGTAGATTGTGATGCAAGTGGTAGTGTTATAGGAGTTGTTTTGAGTCAAGAAAAATAAGCCCATTGCCTATTTTAGTGAGAAGCTTAATGATGCCAAGATAAAGTATTCTATTTATGATCAAGAATTTTATGCAATAGTTCAGGCTTTGAAGAAATGGAGACATTATTTGTTGCCAAAAAAATTTGTTTTTGTTTAGGGTAAAATTGGATTTTGTTAATCTTTAGTTGTTTAGATGTTAAAATCCTCCTTTCACCCTAATATTGGAGGATCTAGGGTCAAGTGGTGAGAACTATCATACCCTAGAGTCACTTTCAGATGTAGGGAAATTTGGATTAGGGAATTAATTACCAAATTTTCCTTCTCTTATGTCTAATTAACCATTAAAACCCTAATTAAGCAATTACGACAACAAATCAATGAATTATGGAAAAAGCTCTTGCAGATGGGAGTAAAATACCAAATTACAAAATACCTATTTTTGGGGTTCCAAGGCGGAATAGTCAGGGACACTAGAGTGGGTGCCCAAGTCCAAGTTACCTGCTTTTTCAGGGAATCTGGACCTCTTTCAGACACTGATCAACATTGTAACTTCTATTTTTTAGAATTTGTTTGCAGATGACATTGGAGTGAGCACCCTAGTCTTGGAAGTGCTCTTGTGTCTAGCTTTTCTTCATATCCTGAATCACTGATGTCTTCCAAGCCTCCCTGCAACTCCACTTTTTCTGGATGCGACACCTATAACATGCAATCACAAGACTTGGTTTGGGGGTTGTGGTATTTAGAGGCTTGCCTCAGTCAAACCTTGGAGGACGCTTAAGTCTCCAAACACCATTGTTAGATAAAGAGGGTGTGCCCTTGTGAGTTAGAGGCTAAAAACTAGAGGAAACAATGATACAAACACAATATTATGTCACCTTGTAATGAAGCTCTCATGGAGGAAGATGCCCTTCATGCCATGAGGAGATTGATGCTCAAATCTACAAATATCAACACATAAAACATACAAGTCTACTCTTGTAACACAATAGAAAGCCTTCAATCACCTTGAGAACACAATAGCTTGCTAATTGGAATATAATAATGCCCTAGTTTACAAATGAATGCCTAAGCTTTCTTATATATGCAACTACAAGCACTCCCGCCAAGATATTTGAAATTCAAACTTACCGTGTCAGCAAAGGGACCTAATAATGGTCACTAATCGACACCCAGAAATTGAGGCTGCCCAAAAATAGGGTAGGACTAGGGCATGGGTGCCTAAGTCATCCCCCACTATTTTGGGCAGGGTACAACTCAAGGGGTCCTCGTAGGTCCCATTTGTCATGTTACCTAGGTCTCATTCCATCAGGATGCCAAAATATGAACTAAGATGTCCTAAATGCATGCTAAAGACCTGGGAACTAAACCTTATGAGGGAAAAGCCCCAAAGGGGACATTTTCTGACATTACATTTAGTCCCCACTTTAATGTATGTATAAATGCGAGGCCAATACATGCATTAAAGTAAGGTCACAAACGTAGCAAACACATCAAAGACGGAGAAGACACGCCAATCACATAGAAGACAATTATAGACACACAAAACATGGAGAAGACAGTTACAGTCACGTAGAACATAGAGTAGATAGGTAATGCATAGAAGACACATTAATGCATGGAAGACATAAATGATATCTTTTCTTTTCTTTTCATCATATATATGAAATGCAAATGCAAGTACTAGAAAGTAAACAAACCTCGCAAAGCACTACTCGAAGGTGCTGGTCTCTGCATATGGGGCAACACACATGCAATACATGGAAAACCTCCCAAAATGCACAAAGCACTACTCAAAGGTGCTAGTCTATGTATATGGGCTAACAAACACGCCATACAAAACAAGCACACCAAAACATACACACTTGAAGACACGACAGACAAGCAATGGTGTGTTCCCTATTTCTAGGCTCATCACCATCTTAGGCACATTATAGGCACACACCAATGATTGGGCTTCACCACAACAATCACCGAAGACACGTTTAAGGGTTGAGTTAGTCACAGAACTGCTCCCCACCTCTGCAGAGGACTTTTGAGAATGATAGGATGATGTAATCTGCTTTAAGAAATACACCATCCCTGCCTCCACATAGGGCTTAATAAAAAGGATATGCATGATAGCATGACTCCACAAAGGGCTTACATGATTGATTGATTCATTGATTGCAAACAAACTCAGGATGCACGATGGAATACTCTAGGGCATAACTCTATGCATCTGAGGTCAAACACACTGCTAACATCTATAACAGATAGCCTACCTTATATGCCCCCACCTTAAGGTGGTTGATATCAGTTATCGATATCAAGCACGTTAAGGTAGGAAGAAAACACACAAGGGAACACCAACTTTCATAAAGCCCATGCCCCCTAGAGGTGACATGTACTTTATGATTGCCAAATGTTCCCATAAACACATCCCTACAAAAAACATGTTATTGTCTACAACATCATGATAAACAACAACATCAATGCATATGATTAACCACACAAAGAACCAAGGTTATACAATGAATTCAAAGTTCGAGGATAACTGTAGGGCTATATCACGAAGCTCTCCTAATCAAGTATTGCCAAGGCTAGATTCAAAGACAAACAAAGGTGCATAGAGCAGCAATATTGTTAAGGTTTTATAAATGCGATAGAAACATCATCAAATTCACTACGCGGAAAGCACAAGTGCTTCCACTAGCCAAGTGTCAGATAAAATATACAACCCCATCATCATATTAGGAGCTATAGTTCATGTTATGATTGCTCTCGAAAGGGACACTAGGTCCGCATCAGTATAAATGTTTGTCATCATCCACCCACTAGATGGAAACACTAGAGGAAGGGAAACATTAAATAAGAGAGGAGAAAAAAGTGTCTTAGGGATAATCACGTAGGAGGGTGCCCCCAAGTTACCAACCACGACGCTATGTCCACAAGACACAACACACAACAATGAAATCAGAGAGAGACAATTTAGAAGAATGATTATACAAATAGAAGAAGGTCACAACAGAGGAAGTCTCCTGGTATATCGAACCTTATGGGAGAATCTGAGGTTATCCTAGGAGGCCTAGACAACACATAACACATCATGGGGGAAGCACATCATGAGAGAGATAAAGGGTCAGAGATACTTAACTGTAGGGCCCCTGTCCGGCTAGAGATTATCTATAAGCAAATCACCGTTGTAATCTTCCCACTCCCTAATGATGGTGGATAGTGGAACATATGTTATCATATCCAAATTCATATCTTGTTCATAATGTTGTTCATCATTAGGATTGTCTTTGTTTGGTTGAATGTTGGGATTAATGTTCTCTTGTGGAGAGGCAAGGTTTATGGCATATTCTTGTCTTCTTTTTCTTCTTTCTCTTACTTTTCTATTTGTCTTTGTTCGACCACTTATCTCTTGTAAGATAGGGCCTTGCTCTTTCATAGGTTTTTGCAAATTAGAGGATGAAGCATTGGGATCAAACGTCATTTGTCACGGTGGCCTATTTTGTTGTTGATAATGGTATCCCGATCCTTGTAAGGATTTTGGGAGAGGAACCTCAGCATAGGGACCTTGTCCTTTTGGTCTAAAGTTCTCTTCACATGCGGGTTGTTTATCTTTTCTCATTTCTTGTGTAGAAGTATTAGGTGTTTCAGTTTTATCCCAAAAGTAATTCAACTTGTAATGTGTTTTATGACCCAAAGGTCTATACTTGTTGCAAGGGACAATGGTTATACGACCTTCTAGAGGAAATTTTAGACAATGACCTATTGTTGAAGGGATAGCTTTCATTTATTTTAACCAAGGATGTCCCAATTTTATGCGAAAAAGGTCAAAAATAGGGACAACATCAAACCATTGTTCAACATGTTTTCTAGAAAGTGTTACTAACAATAATATCTTTCCCAAAGGTTTGATAAAGGTTCTTGTCTATGTCTTACTCATCATGCTCTAGAGGTCATAAGAACCTTGCATTAGTTGATGTGAAAAGAGGAATTCCTTGGTGGCAACATTATTCATTCAATTAGGATCGATAAGAGTTCCATCCATAGGGTTTCCCATTATTTTCACAATGATGTAAAGAGGTCCTTCTTTGTCTCAAGTTGTTCTATCATGAGGTGTAAAGACAATTTTAGGTTCGGGTGATTTTCTTTTCATGTAAGGTCTAGGAGGGAATCTATTGTTGTTATTATGATTAGAGGCCATGTTTATATGCTTAACTCAATCCCAAATCAGATTTTGAAAGCTTTGCAAAATTGGTGCAAAAGACAAGAGCCAAAGTAGCCTAAAATCTTTGATTTTTGTATTTTTTCAAATGCAAATGAATGACCCAAAGGGTGTTATGAGGATTTTGGTTAAGAGAAGAAAGTTATATGTGTAATATCAGTCCAAAAAAGCAATAATTTCACTCTCAACACACTCTTGATGCAAATTTAAGATAATGCCAAGTTGATTATAGTGAAAATATGTCAAAATAGGCACTTTTTTCACCAAAATTCAATGCAAGAGAGCATAAAAAAGGATGTTGTGAGGAAAATGATGATGGATAGAGAATAATACCAGAAATAAAATCCTCTCAATGATAAAATATCTAACACAACATGCTTTTAGTGTCACTTAAGGTAAAACCCTAGTGAAAATATAGCAAAAATAGGCTTTTTTTTCACGGTTTTTCAACTCCAAGACCTAGAAAAGGAGGTGTTGTAAGGAATTTTAGGAGGGAAAGTGAATAATATCAATAATATTAGTCACCTCAATCCATAAAATTGATCACAACACACTTGAAGTGCAAACTAAGTCAAAGCCTAGAGCAAAAATAGCCAAAAACTGTAGTTTTTCTTCAAATTTTCACTACAACAGCCCGTTAAAAGGGTGTTGTGAAGAGTTTTATGAGAGCCAGAAAATTATTACAATGATAACATAAAATTAATGCAAAAATATCTTTCACAACACACATATGGTGCAAGTTTATGAAGTCGATAACGCCAAAATTAGTGAAAATCGTTATTTTTGAAGCTCGAGGTTTGAGTTCTTGGGACAAAATGCTATACAAATGTTTTGAAGTCTAATTTTTGATGGAAATAAAATACTCTCAGATATGAAAATTATTTTCAAGTTTAAAAATGCAAAATTTCCATGCAAATTTAATAAAAATGCACCAAAATTGTTAGTTTTTGTTAAAATTTTCAATGTAAAAATGCAAATAATTTAAATTTAAATGCAAATTCACACTAAAATACAAGACTACATGGAAATGAAAATTTGAACGAGCCTCTAAAATTAGTAGAAAAATATAATAAAAGATTTTGCCTACAAACCCTAGATTTTAGAATTACTATGTTATCTAAAAATTATCAAATTTTCCACAAAACCCTAGCAATTAAATGATGAAAATGCAAAGCAAGATTTTGAATTTTTGTATTTTTCTATATTTTCAAGATTTTGAAAATGATTTTTGTTGAGGTGTCAAATAGTTCCCCCCAAAAAAGGGTGGACCAATAGGTGTGCATTAAGTCATGTTTTGTTGGTGCACTGATGTGGCATCACATGATTGGTTGCTTTTTAGATCTAAAGGGCACATTTCATTCAATTATTAGTACTTATAGTCAACAATAACAACCTTAAAGTCACAACTACTAGTGCTAAACTTTTAAAAATATTGGGCTTTACATACATAAATATTATCTCAGTCATTGGAACCAGGGCTTAAATTTGACAGTCAACTTTGCCTGTCAAGCAATTTTTTTATGACAGTTATCTATTCAATGGTGGCCTTCAAATACTATGACATGCTTTAGTATAAGTAAATCATATAAAAATCAAATATATAAATAACCATAATCCTATATAAATTTGGACAGTTTGTCCATAATTTTTCCTTTCATATGATACAGTCTATTTAAAATTTTGATTGTATTTTACAATAAAAATGCGTAAATACAGTTGTACAATTGTCAAATTTAAGCCCTGATTAGAACTATCTCAAGTATTGGGTCTTTTCCCCTACGTTTTAGGTCATGGTAATTTGATTGTGTGGCAAATTTCCACTTCTCTCTTCCCTTCTACACTAAAAACATACAAGATTAGAATGTTAGGATGTTATTTTTAAAATTTTGAAAATCATTTTTGCTTTATGTTATGTAAATCAGGGGATTGAACTCAGTTTGGGGTAGGATACTTTGAAAGGCCAAAAGGCCATATCTTGGTACTTGGAAGTTAATAGTTGGTTTTACCTTCCCTATCGAAAGTTCTGTCCTTTTTGACTGATTTATATGTTGTGTTAGATCATTCACCACATGAAGTTTCATAGTAGCAATGTTCTACTCTTATCATTTTAAATATTAGCCTAAAGAATCCAATAATTGCCCAATCTTCTTAACGTTCTTTTAAACTTCCTATCAGCGAATCTTTGCACCTGGAAGTTGAAAGTGCTAGTATGTAATGCACGAGAAAAATGTTAATATTCTTCGTCTGTTTCTGTGCAGTCCAACTTTCCAGTCATGCCCCAATCTTATCAGGGGCCATCATACATCACTGATCGTGTCGTTTAAATTGTTTCAACGTTTTTTTGTCAAGATTTCGTATGTGTTTGTATCGACTGGCAATATGTCAATAAATTGCCGGACTGAAGTCATGCTCCAGATATTCATGCTCACTATGACTTTTTTATTTTCTTTCGGGAGCGCGTAATAGCTCCTTTGCATTTTGCATTTTCACATGGTACAGAAATACTTATGTATACCAGAGATACTTTTGTTAACATCAATAAATAAGAAGAAATAAATGTAGAAATAGATGTTGAGGACTATTGTTAGGAGATACAAAACAGTGTCATTATAATCTTGACTACAAAGAATTTTGATGCAAACATTTATATTAGTATCATACACGCCTTAGACTGGTTGTTTTGGGTATATGTGGTTGCACTATATCCAAATTTTACATCCCCATTGTGACGCAATGATGCATTCATAGTATATGTTGCATTGCAAGTCAAATTGTAGAGATTTAGTAAGTACAGCTTGGGGATTGAAGTATAGGCTTGTTTATCTAACCCTAATGATAGATCTTGTAGAGAAACCCAAACTTTGGTAAACTTAAATACTATATAGATAAATCTCCAAAGACCTTATTATGTAAATCTATTTAATCTGATAAACCTAGCAAAATATAATAACATTAAATAAATTTAAAAAATCTAAAACCTCAAAGTTGTATATATTGAGTTAATTAAAGGTAAATGAAGAATGAATCATATGGTTGTTGTTTCTAGGTAAACAAGTGAGTGTTGTATGACACATGAATTTACAGGTATGATATGAGGAATAAGTATCAAACAATAAAGAGCTAAGATTCTTTCAAATCAGTGAACTAGTAGTTGGAACCTTGAGAGTTGTCTACCAATGTCACCTAGTAACTAAGAGTGAGCAAGTATTGACTAGATGTACTTTGTGTTCACTAGTTTTTATATGTGTAATTAGCTGATAGGCTTTTATATGTGAGCATTATAGTGCTCGAAATTGTCTCACGCCGTAAAAAAATTCACATTAGAAAATTTTCTAAACTCGTCAGTTGTTCCTATTGGCATATTCCTTGAACCTCCTATGGGTGCAAGTGCTAGTCTATGGTAATCTCATGTTAGTATTGTATAACATGTGTATGCGGTATATTGCCCTTATATTTGTCATGAGCCTTCCCTAGCCTACTTGATTGCATTCCATTTGATTTAATTATTTGATTTGAATTGGTAAACTAGTATTGTTTGACATTTTGAATTATGACGTTAGTTGAGTAGGGATTCATTGATTGAAGGAGAAATTGGTGTAGTCACGGTTAGGAGGGTCCTCAAAGAGAACAGTCTAGAGCATGCAACTAGAGTTTAAACACAACGGAAACAACTCAAAGATATGAAACAAATGCAAATTTAGTTATTCAATATATCATAGAATTCAAATACAAATTGGTTAGCAACATGTGGGATCACAAATTAGGGCTCATAGGCCTGATTACATAATATTAGAACATGCGTAAGATTTAGCTTTGAAGCTCTTTCGCACAAATTCAAACTATCAAACTATTACTATGTGTCTCACTACTTTCCTAGGGATCTATTACATCATTATATATCATATCTAGAACATAAGATTCCTCAGCATCGACCAAGGAAGATCACAAACTCCCATGAAGAGTTGTAACATGTGTACATGGATAAGTTGGACCTAAATGAGTATAATTCCTCCACAAATGAATGGAATGATGTGTGGATCTCAGGGAAGGTCAGGCATGAACCATGGATCATTGAATGATGTATCATTAGGCTTCGAAGGATGTGAAATGCCCCATAGGTCTTCTCCTTTAGTTGATTGTTGGGGACTATCAGTGTTAGGAATTGTATGCAAAAGATATCACTTAAATGCAAATAAAGATTAAATGGAGGAATAAAAAATACCTAGAAATAATAACAGTGAGAGACAATTTTAACGTGGTTCACCCAAACTTTGTCTACATCCATCAATAGAGAGTCTAATATTATTATCCAGCAAATCAAACTGACTACAACCAACAATCCTTGCACCTCAATACTGCTACAAAATGCTACAATACAATATCAATAGAAACCCTAACCCTTATCCATTTTTATCAAGACTTATGGTGCTGCCCCTTGACCCCATCTTGGGGGCAGTGCCTCCAAACCCCTATTAAATAATTTTGGGGGAAACCACGCTGATTAGTCAGCTGAGATCAAGGGGTTTCTTCCAAGTCTGATTAGTTAGTTGAGATAAGGGGTTTCCCCCCAAATAATTGAATGGGGGTTTGGGGGTAGCGCCCCTAAGACGGGGTCAAGGGGCAGTGCCATAAGTCTTGATAAAAACATATAAGGGTTAGGGTTTCTCTTGATATTGTATTGTAGCATTTTGTAGTGGTATTGAGTTACAAGGATTGCTAGTTGTAATCAGTTTGATTTGTTGGATAATAATATTAGACTCTTTGTTGGTGGATGTAGACAAAGTTTGGGTGAACCACGTTAAAATTGTCTCTCACTATTATTATTTTTGTGTATTTTTCATTCCTCTATTTAATCTTTATTTGCATTTCATTGATATCTTCTACATACAATTCCTAACATTGACAGTCCCTGACAATTAGCTAAAGGAGAAGACCTACAGAGCATTTCACATCCTTTGAAGCCTAATGACACATCATTTCATGATCTATGATTCGTGGCCAACCTTCTCTAAGATCCGTAGATCATTCCATTCATTTACAGAGGAATTCTACTCATTTAGGTCTAACCTATCCATGTACACACGTTACAGCTCTTCATTAGAGTTTGTGATCTTCCTTGGCCGATGTGGAGGAATTTTATGTTCTAGACATGATATATAATGATGTAATAGATCCCTAGGAAAGTAGTGAGACACATAGTGATAATTTAATAGTTTGAATTTGTGTGAAAGAGCTTCAAAGCTAAATCTTACACATATTCTAATATTCTATAATCAGACCTATGAACCCTAATTTGTAAGCCCACATGTTGCCAGCCAATTTCTATTTGAATTCTTTGATATATTGAATAACTAAATCTGTGTTTGTTTCATATCTTTGAGTTGTTTCTGTTGTGTTTACTCTAGCCGCTTGGTCTGGACTATTCTCTTTGAGGACCCTCCTAACCGTGACTACACCAATTTCTCTTTCAATCAAAGAATCCCTACTCAACTAACATCATAATTTAAAATGTCAAATAGTACTAGTTTACCAATTCAAATCAAATAATTAAATCAAATGGAATGCAATCAGGTAGGCTAGGGAAGGCTCATGATGAATATATGGGCAATATACCACATACACATGTCATACAATACTAACATGAGATTAACATAGACTAGCACTTGTACCCATAGGAAGTTCAAGGAATATGCCAATAGGAACAACTGATGAGTTTAGAAAATTTTCTGATGTGATTTTTTTTACGGCGTGAGACAATTTCGAGTACTATAATGCTCACATATAAAAGCCTATCGGCTAATTACACGTATAAAAACTAGTGAACACAAAGTACATCTAGCCAATACTTGCTCACTCTTAGTTACTAGGTTACATTGGTGGACAACTCTTAAGGTTCCAACAACTAGTTCACTGATTTGAAAGAATCTTAGCTCTTTATTGTTTGATACTTATTCATCATTTCATACTTGTAAATTCATGCATCATACAACACTCACTTTTTTACCTAGAAATAACAATCATAGGATTCATTCTTTGTTTACCTTTAATTAACTCAATATATACAACTTTAATTATATTTTGCTAGGTTTATCAGATTAAATAGATTTACATAATAAGGTCTTTGGGGATTTATCTATATAGTATTTAAGTTTACCAAGGTTTGGGTTTCTCTACAAGATCTATCATTAGGGTTAGATAAACAAGTCTATAGTTCAATCCCTAAGTTGTACTTACTAAATCTCTACAATTTGACTTACAATGCAACATATACTATGAATCATTCTGTCACAATGGAGATGTAAAATTCGGATATGGTACAACCCACATATACCCAAAGCAACTAGTCTAAGGCGTGTATGACACTAATATAAATGTTTACATCAAAATTCTTTGTAGTCAAAATTATAATGACACTGCTTTGTATCTCCTAACAATAGTCCTCAACATCTATTTCTACATTTATTTCTTATTAGTTATTGATGTTAACAAAAGTTTCTCTGGTATACATAAGTATTTCTGTACCATATGAAAATGCAAAATGCAAAGGAGTTATAACGCCCTCCCGAAAGAAAATAAAAATGTCATAGTGAGCATGAATGTAGGGAGCATGACTTCAGTCCGGCAATTTCTAGACATATTGCCAGTCGATACAAACACATACGAAATCTTGACAAAAAAACGCTGAAACAATTTGAACGACACGATCGGTGATGTATGATGACCCCTGATAAGATTGGGGCATGACTGGAAAGTTGGACTGTACAGAAACGGACGAAGAATATTAACATTTTTCTCGTGCATTACATACTAGCACTTGCAACTTCAGGGTGCAAAGGATTCGCTGATAGGAATGTCAAAAGAACGTTAAGAAGATTGGGCAATTATTGGATCCTTCATGTTAATATTTAAAATGATAAGTATAGAAAATTGCTACTATGAAATCTCATGTCGTCAATGATTTAATACAATATATAAATCAGTAAAAAAGGGCACAACTTTCAATAGGGAAGGTAAAACTAACCATTAACTTCCAAGTACCAAGATATGGCCTTTGGCCTTTCAAAGTGTCCTACCCCAAACAAGTTCAATCTCCTAATTTACATAACATAAAGGAAAAATGATTTTCAAAATTTTAAAAATAACATCCAAAAATTCTAATCTTGTATGTTTTCAGTGTAGAAGGGAAGAGAGAAGTGGAAATTTGCCACACAATCAAATTACTATGACCTAAAACGTAGGGGAAAAGACCCAATACTTGAGATTGTTCCAGGGACTGAGATAATATTTGTGTATTTAAGGCCCAATATTTTTAAAAGTTTAGCACTAGTAGTTGTGACTTTAAGATTGTTATTGTTGACTATAAGTACTAATAATTGAATGAAATGTGCCCTTTAGATCTAAAAAGCAACCAATCATGTGATGCCACATCAGTGCACCAACAAAACATGACTTAATGCACACCTATTGGTCCACCCTTTTTTTTTGGGAACTATTTGACACCTCAACAAAAAGCATGCTGATGTGGCATATTTGATGATGTGGCCTTGAAACCTTAATTATATTTTTGGAGTGATTTGAAATTACCACCTATGATTTTGAGAAGCGCGATGTTAGAGTGCTCAACTACTAGGTCCTCCCCTATGCACTAAGCTGAAGAAGAACCAGTGAATACCAATAGATTAAGTTGATCTCTAACTTTTTAAAAAAATAGTTCTAAACAATTTCCCTCAAATAAATTTAATTACAAAAACATGAAAAGAACAATTAGGTTATGTTGAAACATTGAAACAGAAAAGCATAAAATATCATACTACCCCATTAATAGTAGCACATTTACTAAGCTTTTATGATGATTTGGAGTTGTAACTTATTTTAAATTTTTCTTTCACATGCAAAGACATATAGAACTAGATTTTAAAATGCTCAGCTATATAGAATATTATTATATACTCATTTGCAGTTATTCTTAAAAAAAAAAAAAAAAACTTGCATACTATCTTACTTTTATGAAAATTTCAGTGTGCTTGAAGTTATGGAGACCTATGTAGTTGGAGGAAGTAGGAAAAAAAAAAAAGAGAGAGTGATCTGGACAAGCTAACTAATAAGATTTTAGCTTAATGGATATCATTTTTTTAATTTTTTTTTATAAACTTTACTATTTTTCTTGAGAGGAGAATCAACATCATATTTTGGTGCTGATGACCTACTTTTCGTAAAAATAAAAATAAAGTATAAAATCTATTAGAAATATTTCAAAAATTATATTTTTACAAAGTAAACCTATAGATCTACAAAAGAGTGTGTTTATATTCTTTTAAAATGATTATTTTGGTTAATTAGCCCCAATGTGATGCTATCTATGTTTTTAGTGAATGGTTTGAATTGGAAAAGATGCAGCCTAGATGTAACTTAGCTAAAATGAATTCAGATAGAACATATATTTCACCAAAATTGAGTTTTAGTTGGAAATACTTAAATTCATTTATGCTAATGAGTTGGCTGAAAGTGTGACACAACTTTGAACTTTTACCCTCAAATGATTTCCTATCGATTGAAAGATAAAATATGGTTTCTCATAGCAACAACATGAAGTTGCATTCTAGTTGATGATCTTTGAAAATGTCTTCTAAAGAGTCCATTTATAGATTTTTAGATAGGTAGATCAATGGTTAGGATTGGTTAAGAATTATTTCATATATCAATGGTTGAGATTAGGTTTATTAATTGGTTGTGAAATGGATCATGGAGGATAAAAAGGAGATTTTTATAATATTTTGTTGATTTTTAGATGTAAAGGTATAATTAAGTAGCTACTTAGTTGTTATAAGCCTATTAAGGGGTTTCAAAAGGCTTTTTGGGGAAAAGAAATAAATACAATGTTTTTATTTAAGTTTTGGGAATGATTAGGATGTACGGTAGGTGAAATTAGTTAAATAAATATTGAATTTATTTAATTAACTTGAATATTAAAAGAGGGACAAAAATTATGTTTAGGAGGCATTAGGAGATGGACAATTTTGGGTGTCTACACTTAGTAACATGACAAACATCTTTGATAATGAAACAATATTGAATACACTTCAAGAATATAATACAATTCCTATGATGTCAATTCTAATGTGCACTATGATGTAATGCTATAGTGTTGATGAAAATGATTTATGATAATCCTTTTAATAATATATAACCATCTTTTTATTAATACTAATTACATAGGACTAGCTATATATATTTGATCCTAGATATCCAACACAAGGTCCTTTTGTACATAGTCGTGTTGGGAAGGTTTAAGAATTAGAAGTTACTATGGAGGAACCACCAACATTTAAATGATAGATAACTTCTAAAAAAGAGTATGAAAAATTGTCCATCACAACAACCTATGTGGTATCATTAGAGGTAAATTGGCATATGAGGAGGTGACCTATGAATTAATGGACACATCCAGTGGACATGTCCCTTCATTGTAATTTTATTAATGCATATTTGTGTTGCAAGTGTAACACACAATAGATAGAGACTAGGTAAATTATAGAACAAACTATAGAGGGATTTAATAAGGGTAATATAAAAGATAGAGAGTCACTGCAAAGAGTTTATGAAGGGTGCATCTAGTTGATGGAACAGAGAATTTACCATTGGTTGAAATATAATCAAGAGAAAATGGTGACAATAAGAAACTCCTATGTATTATGTTTAAGTGTGCAAGTGTGTACCCCCTTCACTTTAACTTTTAAGTGCCAATAACTATTAAATCTATTTAATTCCACATGAAGTGTTAGCTTTGACCAAGTTTCAACATCCAAACATAAAATCTTAGTAATCTTTATGGGTTTTTATGTCAACACGTCTAATGAGCAATGATCCTATTTTGAAAGAGTTAGCTCAAGTTTAGATGTTTTAAAGTTTGAAATTATTAAGGACTATGCCATGATGTTGTCAAGTCTAAGAGATAGAGAAATAACCATCGTATAGTCAGGATAAGAAAAAGATTATTATAACTAATTATTGAGACATGGACCAGCTAGGACTCAAACCTAGGACCTTCCATACGTTGCTAGAGTGCTCTACCACTTTGCTACTGGCCCCTCTTGGACCAGTCCATCGTCAGTCCAGGTGTGGCTTATTTCCAACACCAACACCCCCCCTTAAGCCACACCTCTCATGTGCTTGGGGCTCCTAGCTAGGACCTGGCTCTGATACCATGTTGAGACATGGACTAGCTAGGACTTGAACCTAGGACCTTCCATACGCTGCTGGACCAGTCCATCGTCGGTCCTGGTGTGGCTTATTTCCAACACCAACACTAATCATTCAAGACCATTAGGTATTGGGAATGACTAGTTAGGTGATAGATTTAATATCCTTTTCTATACAAAAAATCATAAATATGACTAGTTAGTTGATAGCTTTAGGATCCTTTACTATACAAAACAATATTTGTAAATTAACTATAATATTTTTCTGGTAGACTTTTATATGTGAGCATTATAGTGCTCAGAATTGTGTCACTGTAAAATTCACGCTAGAATATTTTCTAAACTCATCGATTGTTGTGATAGGCTTTTATATGTGAGTATTTTATGCTAGGGAAATTGTCTCATGCCATGAAAATCTAAAATCAATTGAAAGCAACTAATTCAGGTGGAGCTGAAGGGCCAAGACATGCTAGATTCTTTGATTTTCTCATATTTTTTAACTACCAAAACTATTTGTGATTTGACTACAATGGGACATAGTTGTAGAGATTAATTTAAAATAAAAATCCTCCCTATCTGATCTGATATGATTTTGAAAATATCTTTTATCAAAATCTATAAATTCTATTATGGCCACTCTTCATAAAACATTTTTCTACCTGCACTCTCTAGAATTTGAAAGGAGTACAAGAGGCCCTTGAAAGTTATGGCTTACCCATTACTAGAGCCATCGAGGATCACTTAGACTACTTCATGGTGGAAGGGATAGAACCTTTCTTCCAAAATTGCATTGAGAAATATAAGAGCACCATATTCAAATTGAATATGCTCCCTGGGCCACCTTTGTTTCTTGTCCTTGCATCATAATTCTAATATCTCATTATTAGATAGTTACCCAGATCATGTCATATTAAATTTTGATGTTGTTCGTCATGTGGGCATATGAGCCAAGTCTCTAGAAGGAGCCACACAACTTATGCCTATGCAACTATATTTTCTGCATGAGATGCGCAAAATTGAGGGTTGTCGTTCACCCAATAGGATTCGATCTAAGATCAACATGAGTGCCAAATCATTGTTGGAAGCCATGCTTTTGGCACAACAGTCTAGCTCAAATTTTCTCTCCTTACTTCTTCTCTTCATGCAATTTTTGTTAATTTATCACCCATCAAAGGAGAAGACAGGTCTATTAGGGTTAAAGTCTGGTTGAGTAAAGCTTAGTTGGCTCAACTAGCACTGGAAAGTGACAACAGTTCATAAATTGCGGCAAAGATTCTAGACTTGTGCCTTGACGATGCAGAGCCCTGAAAAAGTGAGATGTACAGCCCAATTTGATAAAAGATCAAGGCTTTGAAAATTTCGTAGATCCTACACAAAATCTATGGTAATCTATCCTTCTTTTATTTTTATCATAGTTTATTTTTCATTCATGCTGTCAAATTTTCAAATTAATGGGGTTTTGGCTGAGCTTTCTTAAAATTTTCATGTGCAAAAAAATTGTGTAAGATTTCTTGTACTATTTAATGTGAGCTAAGTGGAAAAGAAGAACATCTTCATGAGCATTTAAATGCCCAACACAGACTTTACAGGAGGCTATCAAGTGCTCTCATATTTGGAGCTTTTTGAAGAAAATCACACCAAGCTCAAGAACTTACGCTTCCATGTACTCAAGACCAATGCAGCCAAATGGTTTCTAGAATTTGAGCAAGCCACTAGAGAGCAGTGCGCTAAGCTTGAAAAATAATTTGTCAAGTTCAGTAAGGCTGAATTTAATAGTGAGAATTTGCAAATCTATTTTAATTTTTTGTGCAGGTCGGTGCTGAACAAAGATCATGTAGATCCAAGACATGTCAGTCTAGGAACGCAAGGGTTGAGCCTACTTCATGGTGATGATATCATGGTTTCATCTAGCGCATCTATTTGTACATTATGACTTCTTTGAGACTGACCCCTCCACAACCTCAAAAGTTGTTTTTACATCCCTACAAATTGCCACTTCATAATTCCCTGTCTGCCATTGTCTTTAATGTCCAGTATGTCTTTCTATCTTCACCCATATCTATAGTAATTACCAATTGGTTGGCACATTTGTGTCTTATCATCTTGATGGGTCACACTGTATATATCCATTAAGCTAAAATCTTATTAGTTAGCCTGTCCAGATCACTCAGTCTCTATTTATTTTCTTCCTACTTCCTCCAACTGCACAAGTCTTCATAATTTCTGGCACACTGAAATTTCCCTGAAAGTAAGAAAGTATGCAATATATATATATATTTTTTAGAATAATTGCAAATGAGTATAATAATTATATTCTCTAATAGGTTGTCTCCCTTCTAAACAGATTAGATAATTTTCTTTTATCTCACACACTAAGGGAAGGTAACAAGGTGGTGGACTGTTTAGCCAACCTAGCTGTTGATCAAGAAAGTGCCTCTATAGTCTATCTACATGGAGCCCAAGATAATCCAATCACCCTCTCAAATCTGATTGCAATTGAAATGGAAGAAGTGTTAGGCTATCATTCTGCTTCATCTTAATTGGTCAGAGCCCAAGCCTGAGGGAGGTTGGATTCCACGTCGACATGTTCTCAAATGGTGGCTTCTGTATGTTTTGGTGGCCTCAAGCTGTGATGTCAATTTTACATTCTGTCATACTTTTTGTCGCCTGTGAGGGAAGATGTGACTGGCTATCTACTCAGATTTCATATTGGCTATGTCCAGCAATGGTTCCCTGCCATGGCCTGTCCTTGTATTTATTTATGGCACATTTTGTCAACTTCAGCTCTTGACAAGCTCTTGATTGTGAACTGAAGATTCAGGATAGGGTTAAGTCAGTAGATCTGATGACGCTCCTGGACTGGGATTGCACACTTATGCAATTTGCTGTCAAGAACATAGTTGGGCATGCGTGGATTATAGGCTATGAGGGATGACTGTTACACTATTCTAATGTGGTTTCCCAGCTTCTTTCTAATATTATCAATTTAGTCATGGATGGTGAGTTTGTTCATTCCCTAGCTACCAAATTGTTTTATAAAAATATCTATACCATGGATAGATGGGAAGCGGTGGTAGCTGCATACATGATGGACCAGGGGGAGGCTCTAATTGGAGGGCTCTTCAATCTCACTTCATTACATGCGTCCCCTACTCAGTAAACCATTTATTGGGCTTTACAGGTTAGTATTAAGTCCTTATGTAGTGATGAAATCGACAGTGTGTTGCAGTCCCATTGTTTCCTTCTTACAAAGAAAAAGGATAGCAGAATTAAAGATGCGTTCACGACAATCCACTTTCTAAGGGTTCATGCTTCCGATTTAGCCTTGCAAATGCCTAGGTGTGCTTTGGAGGATCCTAAAGAAGGTTTTCTTCTAGTTGCGAATGAGGTTCTTAATGAGTAGATTCTTCTGGCTGCTTTGGTAGCAGTGTGAGGGGATGGTGTAGTATTTTCAGTGTGTCATGCTGGCCTGGCATTTGATGACTGGTGCTCTTTAGCTTCTATTTTTTAGTGGGGTGGTGGTTTCAATTTTTTGGTGGGGTGGTGTCTTTCTTCCTTCGACCTACCTTTGTTTTCTGGTGGTGGAGCTTTCTCCGCAGTTTCTTCCATTTTTGCATCTCTACGGTTGTGGCGCGGGTGCTTGGGTGTTGGCGGCAGTTTGTTTTAGTTTCTAATTTTCTATTTTATTATGATGTTGTGTACAACTCTTAGGGTCCTCTTTGTTATTTAATTAGTATTCTTGGACTTGGATTTAGCCTTATTTTCTGTAATATTTTTAAACTTAATTTATGGGTGCTCCCGCACCTTTTTCTGTGTAAAAAAATAAAAAATAATATTCTATATTTTTGAGCGTTTTAAAATCTGGTTCTATATGTCTTTACATGTGACAAAAATTTATAATACATTAGAACTCCAAATCCTCACAATATATTAGTAATTGCGCTACTATTAATGGGGTAGTATGATATTTTATGCTTTCCTATTTTGATGTTTCACCTTAACCTAATTTTGTTTTTTTCATGTTTTTGTAATTAAATTTATTTGAGGGAAATTGTTTAGAACTATTTTTTTTTAAAATAGGGATCAACTCAATCTATTGGTATTCACTAGTTTTTCTTCAGCTTAGTGCGTGCATAGGGGAGAGGACCCAATAGTTGAGCACTCTAACTTCACGCCTCTCAAAATCATAGGTGGTAATTTCGAATCACTCCAAAATATAACTAAGGTTTTAGGGCCACATCATCAAATATGATGCCACATCAGCATGATTTTTGTTGAGATGTCAAATAGTTCCCCCCCAAAAAGGGTGGACTGATAGATGTGCATTAAGCCATGTTTTGTTGGTGCATTGATGTGGTATCACATGATTGGTTGCATTTTAGATCTAAAGGGCACATTTCATTCAATTATTAGTACTCATAGTCAACACTAACAACCTTAAAGTAACAACGACTAGTGGTAAACTTTTAAAAATATTGGGCATTAAATACACAAATATTATCTCAGTCATTGGAACTATCTCAAGTATTGGGCCTTTTCCCTTAAGTTTTAGGTTATGGTAATTTGATTGTGTGGAAAATTTCCACTTCACTCTTCTCTTCTACACTGAAAACATACAAGATTAGAATTTTAGGATGTTATTTTTAAAATTTTGAAAATCCTTTTTGCTTTATGTTATGTAAATCAGGAGATTGAACTCATTTGGTGATTCAGGCAATGGTAGGACACTTTGAAGGGCCAAAAGGCCATATCTTGGTACTTAGAAGTTAATGGTTAGATTTACCTTCCCTACTAAAAGTTGTGCCCTTTTGACTGATTTTTATGTTGTGTCAAATCATTGACCATGTGTGTTAAATAAACAAGAACATACACACAGAAGAGTAAAAGAGAACAGCAAAGATTTTTTAATGTGGTTCACCAATTGGCTATGCCAGTCAAGGCATCATCAGATGAGGGTTCTTGATTTTTCCTCCACAGGTCTTCACTGAGAAGAGTAGCTGCAACATCATCAAAATTGAGTTTACTCTTGACAGCCACCGAAGTGCTCACTACCATCACCACTCCTTCCTAGCTGTTGGGTAGAGAACATAATAACATGATTACTTTGATTTCATCATCTGACTTTATGCCCACTGATGTTAATTGGGTGACCAAGTTATTGAATTCATTGAGATGATTCGACATAATCCCTCCTTCTCTCATTTTCAAATTATATAACTTTTTCATGATAAATACCTTTTTCGATGCTGATGTCATCTTGTACATTGAAGAAAGTTTATCCCACAACTCTTGTGTTGTCTTCTCAGCTAAAACATTGAATAACACATTGTTGGACAGTGAAAGAAAAATAGTTGCCCTGGTTTTCATATCCATTTTCTCCCAATCTTCATCCAACATTGAACCTTTTCCCTTGGTTTTTCCAAGCAATGCAGGTGAGAGATCCTACTTGATCAGCAGTGATTCCATCTGAACCTTCCATAGTCTAAAGTTCTGGCTTGCAAACTTCTCAATCTTCCATTTTTCTACGTCATCCATGGCTCTAGAAATTCTTCACCAATTTCCAAAGAACTGCTTCAGCACTAAGCTTCTCCACCAAGCTTTGATACCAATTATTGATTTTAAATAATAGCAGAAAAATGAAAGCAAGAATTGAAGAGAATAAAAATAAACAAGAACACACACACAAAAGAGTAAAAGAGAACAACAAAGATTTTTTAACGTGGTTCACCAACTGGCTACGTCCACACTAAGCAGGGGATTGCTCTCTGTATTACTCAGAAATAAAACTCTCATCCAATTACATATCTGTAGCTCTACAATATAATATATATTCTTCTTCCTACAGCCAAGAATACACATCACACACAATGACTAACAATAGCCAAAATACAGTAACCTCTGAAGGAAACTAATTACAGCCTCATTGTGGGAGTAGAAGCTGTTAATTTTTGTGTAGCTTGGACAGGTGTTCTAGTCTCGGGTGGAGATTACGAGGCTGGAAACACAGCTGGAATAATTATCTCCATACCTAGATAATTGATTTCTCGAGAGACTTCTAGATATTAGGGTTTAGAGTCTAATTAATCCTAGCCATTGATTAAAATTAAATCATGGCCATTGGTTTCCAATGAGGGGATTATAAAAGAGGATCAATAGGCATTTGGAAAACACAGATCCGAGAAGTATTTGCAGCGATAGCAAATAAATAAATTTACGGTGATAGCAAATTGATTTGCAGTGAAAGCAAAGGGCGCAGTGATAGCGTTGAAGAGCAGTGGAATTGCCGGAGAAGGAAAATATTGCCAGAGCAATTTCAGCAGGAACAATTGAGGGAAGGGAATTTACAGGAAAGAAATTTCCAGAGCTCTGCCAGTAAGAGGCAAGCAATTTTGTATCTCTTGATTTCTTGTAGTTGAATAAAATTCATATCTGCTGACTGGTTTTCCCTTCGAGGTTTTTCCAGGGACAATTTGTCCAAAACATTGTGTTCATTTTATTTTTCTATCTCCGTGATTTTTCCGTGAAGTTGCAACTATGTTATTATTTAATATTTGCTGTAAATTATTTAATTTTTCAGCAGCCAAATAATCTTATAAGATAGGAAATTAATAATCAGTAGCTGCAATAGATTTTTCACATGGTATCAGAGCAGATCTGAGTGTAGAACAGGCACAGGGAGAAAGGAAAAATAATCTAGGGTTTATAAAATCCAGTTTGACCTCTTCAAATTATTATTTTCTTTTGAGATGGCCTCAGCAGGTTTAAGAGATCAGGACAGATTGGATGGAGCCTCAAATTTTGGTGTCTGGAAAGCCAGAATTTCTTTATTGCTGGAAGAGAATGGTATCAAGGATTATGTGACCACTGTTGTACCTGTACCTACAGACGCAACACAGCTCGTAGCATATAAGAAGGAAGATGCCAAGGCAAGGAGGCTGATTCTTGACGGTGTTAAGGATCATATTGTTCCGCATATTGCAGAGTTAGATACAGCAAAGACGATGTGGGATGCCATTATGAATCTGTACCAGAATGCTACCCTTAACCGAAAGCTGATTCTCAGAGAAAAGTTAAGGAATACCCGGATGAATAAGGGAGAAGACGTCACAAGTTACCTCACCAGACTTAGACTTGTCAAGGATGAATTGGCAGCTATTGGAGATAAACCAAAGGATGATGAGCTAGTACGAATAGCCCTGAATGGGTTTACTAAGCAGTGGGATGTCTTTGTTCAAGTTATTAATGGACGAGACACCTTACCGAGTTGGGATCGACTATGGAGTGACTTCACTCAGGAGGAGCTTAGACTAAGTCTTGTCAATGGAACCAGCAGTAATAGTCAGAAAAGTGAGGTGGAACAGGAAAACGTTGCCCTAGCAGGAAAAGGGAAAGCGAAGAAGGGGTCTGGCAAAGGATCAAATTCAAAAAGTGAGAAGAAGAAGGACTTATCTAAGATCAAATGCTATGGCTGTCACGAGTTCGGCCACTATGTCAGCGATTGCCCACAAAGGAAGAAAAATGAAAAGAAGGGTAAGAAGCAGACGGCAGCTTCAGCAAGTGTAGATGAGCTTTCTAGTAGAATGGAGGATGAGTTTGAACTCATAGCTTGCCTGACTAGCTCAACCTCACAGGGTGTTTGGTATATAGACAGTGGGGTGTCATTTCATATGACAGGAGTTAGGGAGTACTTCTCCAGATACAAGGAGGAGGACATCAGATTCCAGATTCAGATGGGGAACAAGTCCAAGTGCAATCCAGTTGGGAGAGGGACTGTTCTATTTCAGAGGGAGAATGGCAAGCCTATTTCCATTCATGATGTGTTGTATGTGCCAGGCTTGGGCATGAATCTAATTTCCGTATCTATCCTTCAGGATAAAGGCTACAATGTACTCTTTAGAGGGGCGCATGTTTTAATCAAGCATAAGGATTGGAAATCACCCATAGCTATTGGAGTTAGGAGCGGCCGACTTTATAGGTTGCAGTTTGATACTCCTAAGGCACTAGTGAGCAGCAGTAATCCTAGAGATCAAGGAGAGCTATGGCATAGAAGGATGGGCCATATACATCATGGAGCACTTAAATTGCTTCGTGAGACAGTGACAGGTGTTCCAGACGTGAGCACAGAGCATGATGATGTATGTAAGGGATGTGTATTGGGGAAGTTTGTGAAAGCAGCTTTTCCAAGGAGTGACACCAGATCCAAGGGGGTTCTTGATCTAGTACATTCAGATATATGTGGACCAATGTCAACGAAGTCTCTCAGAGGATATGAGTACTTTGTTACTTTTATTGATGATTTCTCCAGGAAGACCTGGATATACTTCTTGAAGACCAAGGATGAGGTCTTCAGTCACTTCCAAGAGTTCAAAGCTCTTGTGGAGAATTCGACAGGCAGGAAGGTAAAGGTTCTTCGGTCAGACAATGGAGGCGAGTACAAAGGGAAAGAGTTCCAGGAGTTCTGTACCAGGGAAGGAATCAAGAGAGAGTGGATCGTTCCTTACAACCTGCAGCAGAATGGGGTTGCTGAGAGGAAGAATCATTCTATATCAGAGGCAGCAAGGGCTATGTTGTATGACCAAGATATGCCACGATATTTATGGGCAGAGGCATGCAGTACAACAGTATATATACAGAACAGGGTTCCACATAAGGTATTGGGCAAGATGACACCAGAGGAGGCATTCTCAGGGAAGAAGCCAGATGTTAGTCACTTCAGGATATTTGGGAGTTTGGCATTTTGTCACATTCCAGGGGCTACACGTTCCAAGTTAGATTAGACTGCAGAGAGAGGGTACTTTGTGGGGTACAGCGAGACCTCAAAGGCATATTGGATATTTATTCTAGGGACCAGGAGGATTATAGTCAGGCGTGATGTCAAATTCATGGAGGACAAGGCATATAGGAGGTCCAGAGATTTGCCAGCAGATGATCAGAATGAGCAGCCAACAGAAGCTCCAAGGATTGTTCAACCAGAACAGGGGCAGCGAAGCACGAGTACAGTTACTAGTACAAGCACAGGCTCAGGTGCTGAGAGTTCGCAGAGTATGGAGCAACAGATACAACAAATCCAAGAGATGCATCAAGAAGATATGGAGTTTGATATTTCATCCTCTATAGTTGACAGGAGGAACCGTGAGGTTCAACAGACACATAAGGATACTCAGGAGTTTGTGGGAGCTCCTAGGACGAGTAATAGACAGCGGAAACAACCAGCTAGGTATAATGACTATGTGGCATTGGTTAGTCAGTTGGTAGATAGTGAGCCTTCTAGCTATCAAGAGGCTGCACAGCAACAGGTGTGGCAAGATGCGATGGTTAAGGAATATACCTCAATAATGCAGAATGATGTGTGAGAGGTTGTGCCTAGACTGACAGATAGGGCAGTGGTTGGATCACGTTGGATCTATAAGATTAAGCATGGTGCAGATGGTAGCATCAAAAAATACAAGGCAAGGTTCGTGGCCAAGGGGTTCTCTCAAAAGGAGGGAATAGACTATGAGGAGACATTCACTCTAGTGGCCAGGTATACTTCTATACGAGCCGTAATCTCACTTGCAGCGCATATGGGATGGCAGATCCATCAAATGGATGTCAAGACGGCATTTCTTAATGGTGAATTGTTAGAAGAGGTATACATAGAACAACCAGAGGGCTTTGTAGCACACAGCAGCGAAACCCACGTGTGCAGATTGAAGAAAGCTTTGTATGGACTCAAGCAGGCTCCCAGGGCGTGGTATGATCGCATTGATAGATACTTGCAGGGAATAGGCTTTGTGAAGAGTGAGGCGGATGCTAACCTCTACTACTTGGTGGTTGGGGGTGAAATTCTCATTCTTGTTCTATATGTGGATGACTTGTTTTTAACAGGTTCACTGGGGCTTATAGAGGAGTGCAAGAGGGACCTTGCAGCAGAGTTTGAGATGAAGGATTCGGGGCTTATGCACTACTTTCTAGGCATGGAAGTGTGGCAGACAGATGGAGAGATTTTCCTTGGACAAGGGAAATACTGCATTGAAATCTTGAAGAGGTTTGAGATGCAAGATTGCAGAGCCATGTCTACACCTATGATCACGAATTGGAAGAAGGTAGACACATCCAAGGAAAAGGATGTAGACCCCACCTTATACAGGATGTTGATTGGATCTCTCATGTATTTAGTCAACACTAGGCCAGATATATCCTTTGCAGTAAACTCTCTTAGTCAGTTCATGGTTGAGCTGAAGAGAGTGCATTGGATAGCAGCAAAGCATGTGTTGCGGTATTTGCGTGGTACAATCGAGTATGGGATCAGATATGCTCGAGGTGATGGTATCAAGTTGATAGGCTATACTGATGCAGATTGGGCAGGTAGTGCGGTGGACAGGAAAAGCACTTCAGGGTGCTGCTTTAGTTTGGGATCAGGAGTTGTCTCTTGGTATAGCAGGAAGCAAAAGTCCGTGGCTCTGAGTTCTGCAGAAGCAGAATACATAGCAGCTAGCATGGCAACGTGTGAGGCTATATGGCTTCGGAAGTTGCTAGTAGCCTTGTTTGGTCAGAGGGTTGAGACTACAGTGATACACTGTGATAATCAGAGTTGCATCAGATTATCTGAGAATCCAGTGTTTCATGATAGGTCTAAACATATAGACATTAGATATCATTTCATCAGGGATTGTGTACAGCGGAGGGTTGTTCAGCTACAGTATATACCTACAGATCAGCAGGTAGTAGACATTTTGACAAAGGCATTGGGGAAGGCAAAATTCATCTTCTTCAGAGGTAAGTTGGGTGTTATGCAGAACACCTTCCTCGCTAAGAGGGAGTGTTAATTTTTGTGTAGCTTGGACAGGTGTTCTAGTCTCGGGTGGAGATTACGAGGCTGGAAACACAGCTGGAATAATTATCTCCATACCTAGATAATTGATTTCTCGAGAGACTTCTAGATATTAGGGTTTAGAGTCTAATTAATCCTAGCCATTGATTAAAATTAAATCATGGCCATTGGTTTCCAATGAGGGGATTATAAAAGAGGATCAATAGGCATTTGGAAAACACAGATCCGAGAAGTATTTGCAGCGATAGCAAATAAATAAATTTGCGGTGATAGCAAATTGATTTGCAGTGAAAGCAAAGGGCGCAGTGATAGCGTTGAAGAGCAGTGGAATTGCCGGAGAAGGAAAATATTGCCGGAGCAATTTCAGCAGAAACAATTGAGGGAAGGGAATTTACAGGAAAGAAATTTTCAGAGCTCTGCCAGTAAGAGGCAAGCAATTTTGTATCTCTTGATTTCTTGTAGTTGAATAAAATTCATATCTGCTGACTGGTTTTCCCTTCGGGGTTTTTCCAGGGACAATTTGTCCAAAACATTGTGTTCATTTTATTTTTCTATCTCCGTGATTTTTCCGTGAAGTTGCAGCTGTGTTATTATTTAATTTTTCAGCAGCCAAATAATCTTATAAGATAGGAAATTAATAATCAGTAGCTGCAATAGATTTTTCACAGAAGCATGCAGTGGTCGATGCAAAAATAGGAAGTAATGGGAGGTATTACATAATAAAGAGGATTGGGCTGCAATAAAAGTTGCATTACACCAACATACCGACAGATGTGCATTAAGTCATGTTTTGTTGGTGTATTGATGTGGCATCACATGATTGGTTGCATTTTAGATCTAAAGGGCACATTTCATTCAATTATTATTAGTACTTATAGTCAACACTAAGAAACTTAAAGTCACAACTACTAGTGCTAAACTTTTAAAAATATTGGGCATTAAATACACAAATATTATCTTAGTCATTGGAACTATCTCAGGTATTGGGTCTTTTCCCCTAGGTTTTAGGTTATGGTAATTTGATTGTGTGACAAATTTCCACTTCTCTCTTCTCTTCTACACTGAAAAAGTACAAGATTAGAATTTTAGGATGCTATTTATAAAATTTTGAAAATCCTTTTTGCTTTATGTTATGTAAATCAAGAGATTGAACTCATTTGGTGATTCAGGGGGTGGTAGGACACTTTGAAGGGTCAAAAGGCCATATCTTGGTACTTAGAAGTTAATGGGTAGATTTAACTTCCCTACTGAAAGTTGTGCCATTTTAACTGATTTATATGTTGTGTTAAATCATTGACCACATAAGGTTTCATGGTAGCAATGTTCTACTCTTATCGTTATAAATATTAGCCTTAAAGATCCACTAATTGGTCACAATCTTCTTTACGTTCTTTTGAACTTCTTATCAGCGAATCCCTTGCACGCCTGAAGTTGAAGTTGCAAGTGCTAGTATGTAACGCACGAGAAAAATGTTAATATTCTTCGTCTGATTCTGTGCAGTCCAACTTTCCAGTCATGCCCCAATGGGCCCAATCTTATCAGGGGCCATCATACATCACTGATCGTGTCGTCCAAATTGTTTCAACGTTTTTTTGTCAAGATTTCGTATGTGTTTGTATCGACTGGCAATATGTCAATAAATTGCCGGACTGAAGTCATGCTCCCTATATTCATGCTCACTATGACTTTTTGTTTTCATATGGTACAGGAATATTTGCCATGTATACCAGAGATGCTTTTGTTAGCATCAATAACTAACAAGAAATAAATGTAGAAATAGATGTTGAGGACTATTGTTAGCAGATACAAAGAAGTGTCATTATAATCTTGACTAATGTAAACATTTATATTAGTGTCATACACGCCTTAGACTAGTTGTTTTGGGTATATGTGGGTTGCATCATATCCGAATTTTAGATTTTCATTGTGAGGCAATGATGCATTCATAGTATATGTTGCATTGCGAATCAAATTGTAGAGGTTTAGTAAGTACAACTTGGGGATTGAAGTATAGGCTTGTTTATCAAACCCTAATGATAGATCTTGTAGAGAAACCTAAACCTTGGTATACTTAAATACTATATAGATAAATCCCTAGAGACCTTATTATGTAAATCTATTTAATCTGATACACCTAGCAAAATATAATAACCTTAAATAAATTTAAAAATCTAAAAAATTCAAAGTTGTATATATTGAGTTAATTCAAGGTAAACAAAGAATGAATCCTATGGTTGTTGATTCTAGGCAAAAAAGTGAGTGTTGTATGATGCATGAATTTACAGGTATGATATGAGGAATAAGTATCAAACAATAAAGAGCTAAGATTCTTTCAAGTGAGTGAACTAGTAGTTGGAACCATGAGAGTTGTCCACCATTGTAACCTAGTAACTAAAAGTGAGCAAGTATTGGCTAGATGTACTTTGTGTTCACTAGTTTTCATATGTGTAATTAGCCGATAGGATTTTATATGTGAGTATTATAGTGCTCGGAATTGTCTCACACCATTAAAAAAATCATGCCGTAAAAAAAAAAATCACTTCTAAAAATTTTCTAAACTCATCGGTTGTTCCTATCAGCATATTCCTTGAACCTCCTATGGGTGCAAGTGCTAGTCTATGTCAATGTCATGTTAGTATTGTATGACATGTGTGTGTGGTATATTGCCCTTATATTTGTCATGAGCCTTCACTAGCCTACTTGATTGCATTCGATTTGATTTAATGATTTGATTTGAATTGGTAAACTAGTATTGTTTGACATTTTAAATTATGATGTTAGTTGAGTAGGGATTCTTTGATTGAAAGAGAAATAATTACATGCTTGGTTTTGATCTAGTTGATTATTTCTCATTAACTTGTTCATGTTTTGACAAGGGATTTTTTATTTGTTCAATAGAAATACCTCAGCCACATGAATATACTTGTCAAAGGAAGGGCACCTAATAGGATACAAGATATTGGTTGACCTTTTTTCTACTTGAAATCAAGCTTTAATTACCTTCTTTATGTGTCTGTAAGTGTAACTTGGTATTGTTGTGATTTGTGGTCATCATGTTGGTTTGATCTGTTCATTTTCTTTATGTTGGTTCTAGTCTAATTTTTCTTTTGTTCAGTCTAGGGTTTCATTCCTTGTTTTAAGGTGTGTGTATGTAGGTACGTGCATTTGTATGTATATATATGTGTGTGAGTGATGAATTTCACTAGCAGTGAATCACTATAAAATGAAAATGTCATAGTCAACATCCATACATAGGTAAAATAAATTATTAAAATTTAATGAAAATTAATTAATATGGAATGGGATTAAAAATTCTTATCCATATTAACTCATTCCTTATGCTATGATTAAAATAAATGTTGACTTGAAGATTTGAGGATTGTTTCAATTATCCACCTCAAGGTGATGGCAGAACCTAAAGTAAAGGCCACTTATTAATTTAGGTCAATTTAAGTGTTTGCATCAGGGTTTTTTGAGTCCCAAAAAAAATGCATTAATTGGCTCATTAATGAGCTAGATCTCAAGTTTGAAGAGCCACTTTTGTCCACCATTTGAGTTTATTTTTCTTGAGTATTCCTCTATTCATTTCACTATGAAATAATTTGTATGACATACTTCTCCTCCTTTTGTATGGGTTTAAATACTGAAGCTCTCTCAATTTAAGTGTTTGCATCAGGGTTTCTAGAGTCCCAAAAGAACATGCATTAATTGGTTCATTAATGAGCTAGATCTCAAGTTTGAAGAGTAATTTTTGTCCACCATTTGAGTTTATTTTTCTTGAGTATTCCTCTATTCATTTCATTGTGAAATACTTTGCATGGCATACTTCTCCTCCTTTTGTATGGGTTTAAATACTGAAGTTCTCTCAAAGAAACATAAGGAAAAAGGGGAGAAGGAAGAAACACTAGAGCATGGATAAGTTATTTATCCTAATGACTGATACCTTTCTGATTAAGCATTTGTGTTTTGATAAGTTGTTATGGCCTTTCAGCCCAATTAAGCATTTATACATTAATGAATTATTTTTACCTCTTTACCTAGTGGTGACAAAATTTTGCACCATTTCAAGATTTTTCTAAAGCAGAGACACAGAGTTTCATCAGTCACAGCCATTGTAAAATGCACAAGAATAAATGGTTTGTGGGCAGAAATAAAGAAGTTAGGCGGAGAAAGCCATTTGTCAACATCCACGTCAATAAAGAACATGAAACAATGCTGCGGAATGCTCCACGTGGAGACACCTGAGATATGTAAAGAAAGTAACTCAGAACCTTGCGGAGCTTGCCAAGTGTTAGTTTCTGCTTGAGTTTCAAAAGACTCTTCTAATGTTTCTCAAAGTTAGGCTGAAGGCACCATGTGTCTTTTGTGGTTGCTGCGAAGCTTGCCAAGTGTCAGCTTCCATAGGTTGTTCCTATTTGTTTCGATGTGAAGTGAAAGATGAAGGTGGGTCCCGGTATAAGAGTTTCTAATGTTTCTTCTAAAAAGAGTTTCTAGAGTTTCAAGAGTGTGGAAAGCACCACGTATCAGTTGGTTGTTGCTGCGGATGCTGCCACTTGTCCCTGTTTCCTTTTTTTGAAAGCTAAATGGTGCAGAGGGTTGTGGGTCTCGTTTCTATGTGTTTTAAAAGTTTCAGAGTTACGGATAAAGACATGCATATGTTTCTAGTTGTTACGAAGGGCACCAAGTGTCAGTTTCCTATTGCTTCCAAAAAGATGAAGGAGTTTCAAGTGATGCATGCGGACGCTGCCATTTGTTGCAAAGTTTTATGTTTCAAATAGGTGGAAGCCACCAAGTGTCTGTACCTGATTCAGAGGAGCGCCACATATATTCTATTACAGCCAATGGGCCTACATGAAGGTTTAACCATCTCAGATTTGAAGGATCTTTTCTGACAGATACTTCTAGTTACCTCTAGTTCGGTTAGGCCATTGGAGATTCGATTGTTTCACACAATCTTGAGATATTTTCTGTGCTATAAATATTTAACATTTGTAATGATCAGGAGGGATTCATGGAGTTCTTCTGGAGACACATATGTTCAGAGTTCTACACTTTACAGATTAGAGATTTTAGAGTAGTAGTAGATTTTCTTCTTGCCTTTGCAATGTCTTTTCATGATGATTGTAATAGTTTATTCTATGCAACAATTTTGCCTTTGTAAATTTATTCTTTCATTTAAAATATGAGATGGTGCCCTGTGTATTTATGAGTTTATTCTGTTCTTGTCTCCTATTTCTCTATTTCTCTGCCTTTTTTTAATATGTTTTAAAATTGAGTTTTAATCGTGCATACTTTGCTCTTTAAATCTAGTTAAATCTTTCAAAGTCAACACTGTGCAAATAATTGTTTCAAATATCGTAGATCACCTTAGATTAGGCATTTGTTTTATGCATTTTGGTTTCTTTTGACCTTTTTTTCTCAAACCCCATTGAAGAACGGAAGAGCCAGCTTCCCTAAAATCTAGAGGTCACTTTGAGGAGCATTCCCATGTCTCAGAGTTTCCCATGTTGCTGTTGGATTACACCTATAGATTTATGCATCAACAGTTTTTGGCACGCCCAGTGGGACCAGATTCAAAGACTTGAGTCTTTGTTTTTGGAGAATCTTTGCCTTGTATTTTGTGGTTTTGATGGAAAATCACAAAAAATATCTGCTCATGGGAGCATGAATCTTCCATCTGGTGACTCTACTAAAGGTTCTTTCTTAGATCTTTGCTCTTGTAGATCATGGCAGCCCCTGGTATATATGTACACCTGAATATTCAAAGAGATCTACCCTTTGTGACTTGGGATTCAGTCCTCTTGTTCTTCAGCAACAGGGTCAAGTTCCTGACACAGCATGGAAGGCACTACCTCAGTTTCTTGGAGAAGGCTCTATTTGCCTTGCAGATCACATTCAAGATGTTGCAAATCTATGCTCTGTTCACAATGTTACAACCAAGAATCATGCTTTCTTGTTGTTGGCATCCTCCCTTAAGGGCAAAGCAAAAGAATGGTACAGAACCTTGCAGCTCGGTTCAATCATTGGATGCGATCAGCTTGGGGAACTCATCTACAATCAGTTCAGAGACAGGATAGATGTTAGCACTCTCACCCATAACCTGATTACAATCAAGAGGCATTCAATGGAGAGCATGCATGACTTCAATTCAAGATTTGATAAGGTATGGAAGAAATTTTCTATAGATATCAGGCCTCCTCCAGCCTTTGCATATCTTTATTACTTAAAGGCTTTAGACCCTGAAATATCTGTCACGATACAAGCCCTAGGTGGTTATACTTTGCCCCAATCATACGATCTGGCTATTAGAGCTGAAAATAACCTCATTGATGCTAGTAGGTTGTCTCTTATGTCTTTAAAACCATTAATGCCTCATGCAAATAGCCTATCTCAAGCTCTTTCTTGCAGCCAGGTACATATAAATTCTGATCCACCCACCCTCACTGCTGATTTGATAAATCATGAGGAGATTAGTGCTGTGAAAGAACTAATTAAAACCCTCTCCCATGAGATCAATGAGTTAAAAGGTCAAAACCTATACCATGATGATCTATGTTTAATGCCTAAAGATTCTTATGAACAGCAATATCAGTCTAATCAGTTTATTGAAGAGTTCCTTCCTCAGGCTCAGCACAGACCCACTTATCTAGAAAATTGTGCTTTACAAACCTCTATAGCTGCTAATCAACCAATAAAAGCTATAGGCCAAGTTCTTTGTTATTTTGACATGAAAGAAGATTTGAATGTAAAAGATCAAAATGCAAGCACCAAGGTGACTCCTATCTATTTAGAATGTCCTTCTAGTTGTCAACAACATGCAGCTATGGCAACATGTAACTCAGAAACCCAGTCAAGTCATGAAGGAGAATAAGAGGATTCTTATGAGGTGACACTTTTTGAAGCTGAAAAGTACTGGGTCAATGGTAATGCATAGTCTGTATCACACCTGGAGGTAAAAGTTGCAAAAGAAGTTACTGCCAAGTCTACAAATGAGACAGATGATAATATCTTAATTCTAGAAGGTAAAAGGTACTGGCCATCAGAGGATACAAGATCTTTGTGTCAGTTTGAGAAAGAATAAGAAGTACATACTCTTTTGAAAAATATTGGCAATGAGTCTGAGAATGATTCTTTTTGGGATGATCTTGAGGATTTCTGTTCAAGATTGGGTAATCATGATACAAGGAAAGGTGAAATCCATGAAGAGTCGAAGGAAGAGTCTCATCATGTTTCATTCTTCATTCAAGAAGAGACACCAATCAGGTTCAAGACAGTTCTAGGTAGCTCTATCACATTTCAGCCAGATTTCAAGGATATTACGGATTATGAGCATGCAAAGGTGAAAACAAAAGGGCCTACAAAAGAAGTCCAATCAGTAGAATCTCTCAACTGCAAATAGAGAAAAGAGCTTCAGTGTTTTATTTTCCCTCCCCACCCTCCACTAATGCAAGAACAACATGATGATCGGTATGACTGGTGTTGTGGAGCACAGAAAGAATATCCTGTGTATAGACAAGCAAAAAGGTACAAAATATTGTTATATTTCTTCATACAGTTTATTTGGTTCCTTTTCAGTTTGATGTAGATAAATTGGAGCAACATAATCAGATATGGCAGCTACTTTGCTATTCCAGTGACTGCGCATGTCCCTGTATGTAACTATATCTGGTAACTGGTTTCAATTTTTTTTGAAAAAGTGGCTGCAGTATTAGATAGTTTTCAGTTTCAGTTTGTTTGTTTTCAATAAGTTGCTGCTATAAGGATGAGGGTCAAATACAAGGTGGTTTAGCTATGTATTAGTTCCAATATAAGACTCTTTGCCCAATGAATAGGCCACTTTGTAAACTAGAGATTATGAGTTCGTAATGAGTAGGCCCATTTTCCCAGCCAGTTGCCATAAACTGGTGACAAAATTTTGCACCATTTCAAGCTTTTTCTAAAGCAGAGACATAGAGTTTCATCAGTCGCAGCCACCATAAAATGCACAGGAATAAATGGTTTGTGGGTAGAAATAAAGAAGTTAGTGTTGTGATGTTCACAACACGCCCCATTTTGCTCCTTAGCAAAACGAGGACCCCTGCTGATGTCTTGCTTTTTGCTTCTGCTTGTGTTTTTCTACTTTCTGGCGGTCTGGTAAAAATGAAGGTCAGGTGCATCATCATCATGATATTGCATAAGGTAGGTCATCATCATGAGGTCTGTTTGTCAAAGTTCATATTTTATTTCTGTGACCTCATATTTTGAAAGAGCTTGAAATTTCATGAAGGTTTGCCTTTTACTTCACTTGAAAATTCGTCCATATGTGAAAGTTATGCACGGTCAAAGTCTTGGTCAAACCTGATATTCGCAGGAGGATCATCATTTTTATATCCTAAGTCATGTTGACAGGATCATCATGATCTTGGTCTATCACCCGCTAAAAATCATGCAGTCGTAGTATCCGGACGTCAATTTTAGGTGGTAGTTCCCTTTACCCGTCAAAAGGCCTTGTGCGCATCATCAGTATCATGATTTCCTTAGGAGCGTCATATTTTACAAACTCGGTTTTGCTGTATAAACATCATCATCATCATATTTGAACCCCCCCCCCCCCCCGATAATATCCTGAGGTTCAAATATCATGATGACATCGGCTTTAAGTCAAGGTAAGTTCCCCCCGTCGAAGCGGTCTTTGTATCGCGAGCATCATCATGATATCCTTGCATCGCCTGATCTTAAAATATCATGCTGATGGTATAAGATCACCCTGACTTAACAAAATCCACCTTCGGCATATTTACATGCGCACGTTCAAAACCTATTGGAGGGTCATCATCATGATATTTGCTGACATTCGAAGGATGAGGACGACGACTTCATATCCTCCTGGTCTCCTTTCGCAACATCATGATCATCATCCTGATCTTTCACAGAACATATTTGCTGAAATTCGCTAAGTGCTGAAGGCATCATCATGATAAATTTCGAAGGAGGATCATCATCTTCATATCCTCCTGATATCCGTTTGCCGAAACATCATGATGATCAGCCTATCTATTAAGAGGGGTTCGATATTGCATTTCCTAAACAACATCATCATATTTTGTAATATCACCCTAGCCGAAATATCATGATGACCAACTTATCCTTGTGCTTCGAAGACAAAATATCATGATGATGTCATCATGATAAATTGATGAGAAGTAAATATCCTGATGATCAGCATCATCATATTTTACAATATCACCCTAGCGCGAATATGATGATGACGTCATCATCATTCTTTATCCTGTCCTGATTGTCAAGATCATCATGATCTTGTTTGTTCGCCCGATATTTCGCCAAGTCCTCCTACCGATGAAATGCAACCTTTTGCAAGTATCCTGATGATCATCATCATCACATTTTCCCTTCGGCAGGATATTTTCCAAACATGATCCGGTTGGCGAATTATCATGATGATGTCATGTTTCAAGTTTAACGAAGGCTCCAAATATCATGATGACATCATCCCGATCTGATAAACGAAGAAGTAAATATCTTGATCATCAGCATCATCATTTTTTCTTTCAACAGGATATTTTCCAAGACCCGATCTGGTTCGTGAAATATGATGATGATGTCTTATTTATGTTCGACAGAAGCAAGTATCCTGACGATCATCATCATCATTTTTTTCCCTTCAACAGGATATTTTTTTTAAAGCACGATCCGTTTCCCAAACATGATGATGACGTCCTATTCCAAGTTCGACACAAGCAAATATGATGATGATCTTCATCATGCTGATTTTTCTCGAGAAGGTTACCTTGGCCGCGAAGGGGTCATATTCACTTCATCATCCTGATCATGCTCCTTAGGTGACCCGATATCACAAACATCCCCCTGATCTTAACCGAACATGACGATGACGTCATCCTTAGCATTTCAATAAAGCCCGAATATCATGATGACGTCACCATCATCTTCCTTTCCTCGGCAGCATGATTATATTCGCATCCTCCTATTCTTCTCAACATGATGATGATGATGATGTTGTCCGTTTCTTCATATGCAGAAGTCAAATATCATGATGACATTCATCTGAACCTTCAGGAGGGAATGCTATTTCCGAAATATCATGATGATGAGGTATATCGACTAACCTGTTTTTTTGACGCACCGACAGGGATGATCATGCCGATGGGCGGGAAATGAAGCGGTGGAGTTTTTAAGTGTTTTTTTGGGCGCCTCTGACATTTTTTCAGTCAGCGATGGTTGACCCATCAATTTTGAGCAGCTTGGGCGCATTTTTGACGCGTTTTGAGCGATTTTCTGATCTGATTTTCTCCATTTTTGCGCTGTCACCTGTATTTAAACGCTTATTTTAATTTTCATGCTATTTTGTGATAAAGGGAATACTTATTGCCTGTCTTGTCTTGCAGGCTTGCAGTTGAGGAAGCAGCTGCAAAGTCAATACAGTGACTTCATGGAGGCAGAAGATCTGATCTCAGGAGCAAGAAGATAGAGATGAAATGCAAAAGTCAAAGCCATTCAAGTGAAGAGGAGGGTCGCAGCTGAAGATATTATTGCAAAAGACAGACAAAAGTTATTGCCCTGCTGCTGGAACTTCTCAGAAGGGGTAATATTTCGCCTAGATTTGACCACTGCTCTGAGATATTTCTGAGAACTGGTTCACCTGCATTTATTGCTGTAACTAGAGGTTTGAACCAGGGGTTCAGTTAGGTTTTTGCTGTAGTGAGGACAATCAGGATGTTATATATTGTGCCTCTCTACACTGTAATACTATACAACAGGGGCTACACAACAGAGATTCTAGGAAAACACAGCATGATAGCTTAGCATAGTTTAGAAGTAGAAGAAGGAGGTCGCCTGTTTGTCTGCAGTAAGGTGCGCGTGGAATGTCTGGCTGCCTTACTGTATCTGTAAAGCTTGTAAGTTCTCTGTAGTATGATCAATGAAACTAAGAGTCATTCTTACATTGTAAATCATGTATGGCTATTCGTTTCTAATGCAATAGAATCTGGAGTTCTGCATCTATCTTCTGAGTGTTCTCCTGCTCTTCTTTGTGTTTTGAAATATCTTCTTTGAGAGCTTGCAATTTTAAATGTATGTTTGTGAAAATGCTCAGGACTTTCATTTAAGGTTTTTACTGTGGATTTGATTAGATTACTGTGGTATTTACATAGTGGATAACAGAAACAATTAGATCCTTCTGTAGATTAGATGAAGTGTAGATTAGATCTCTCTAACTTTTCCCAACCCATCTGAAATATTTAGCTGAACACGCAGAAATCTAAAGGAAATTGTCTCAAATCTAAAGAAGCATGCATAACAGAGCTATAAGTAGACAGTTTTCATAAACAGATCAAGAAGAAAGCTGCAAAAAATCCAAGAAAACCCTCTGAAACTTGCAGCACAGTAGCACCTTTATGCAAAGGAATGAAGAGTATTGACATATCTCATGACCTCTTTGCATATTCTTAGGCCAGTAAACCACAGAACAAACCTAAACTACGTAAGGCCCCTTGAACATTACAGCTTCACATTGACCAACTGAACTTGACCAACCGAACCATTGTAGACTTGGGATTAGTTGAATCACCAAATGATTCCTTCTTGTCTTTCAAGTATAGTTTCAGTTCATGTCATGTGAATTTTAACTTATTGTTATGATTGCATCAAAACAGTCATCAACAGTTTTCTGGCGCTAGAAGGAGGGCCTGCCTGAGTTAGGTTTCATTTCAAAACTGGCTAACGACAGTAACAGAGTGACTAGGTCTAGGTCCAGTTCAGGAGATATCTTTGTGCAACTACCTGATACAAGGCGAAGTAAAAGCCCCTTAATTTGGAATCCAAAGATATCACAAGCAGGAAGTTCATCTGGAACACCTCCTGGGTCACCTTTTAACATCCGTAGTATTATAAGTCCTGATAGATCACTGTTCAGATCTTTAAATCTTGGTTCAGGCACTTCTGGAGGTCTCAATCCTCCTCTAAATCCTAATCCACCAATCAATCCAGGTATTTCTGCAAGTTCAAGTCAAGCTCAAACACCTGCAATGGCTTATTTCGATGTCAATTCTCCCATATTCTTCAATGATTATCATGACATGCCAAAAAATCCAGAAAAGATATGTCCCAAATACCAGTTGCATCAAGACCCAGAAGATCATATTAGAATATTTAAGGAAGCATGTTTTAGGGCTATGTTAGAGCACGAGGATGTTGTGTGTAGATTGTTTCCTTACACCTTTAATGAGCAGGCCTCTAGCTGGTACGTAAACTTACCCAATGGTTACATTTCTTCTTGGGCACTTATGGAAGAAGCATTTCTGTCAAGATTTAGAGGACCCATTGACCCTTGTGCTTTGTATCATAAGTTGGCTGCTATAAAATGAGGTGAGGGAGAGTTAATTGATAATTTCAATGACAGATTTCAAAAGGCCTATTCTAGGCTAGCAGCCCCTTATACCATAGATGATGCTCCCTTGTTGGCTATGTACTATGCTGCCTTGGATCCTTTAACTACCATGTTTGTCAAAAGGAAACCTGACATAGATTCAATATCCAAAGCCTATAAAGAGGCAGCCTCAGTGAACCAAGAAATGAGACATACAACTTACAGTCCATTTGGAGGAAATTTTGGGGTGTAGAATCAGGCACACCCATGGAATGGAGTCCCTGTGCAGCATGCTCCACTAATAAATCCGGTTCCTTCTTACACACCTGTGTATAATCCTACTCCAATCTAGGCTATAACTCCTTACACGGCTAGTACTTCCAATAACAGTCAAAATAATGGTCAGCCTTTCTTCCAACTTCCTAGGGATGTAACTGTGGCAAAAGCACAAGATGATAGGGAAGACATCAAAGAGATTACTGCACATTTGAAGAGATTAACAACCGAAGTGACACAGCTAAGAAATGAGAATCTCTATGGAAGAAGCAACCAAAACTACAATCCACCTCAAGGTCACAACCAAGGCCAAAATCAGAATTATAGTCTCAACCAGAATCAACAGTACAATCAGAACCAAAACTACAATCAGCATCAAGGCCCCAATCAGGGGCAACCAATGCAAAATAGGGGGCCAGTGATAGATAGTAGGACCTGGGGCAATAATAACAAGAACCAGAATCAACCTAGGCCACCCAAGACATGGAACACTGGGCCCAACAACGGTACTCTGGCTTCTCCTTTTGAGAATACGGATAATCATGGTGCAAAACAAATAACTAACATACAAATGGCCAATGCAGCACCCAAAAATTGGTGCAGATTTCACAATACTAATGCCCATGCTGAGCATGACTGTCCACAGTTCCACTTGGCAGCTAGTATCTTCAACGTAGTTGTACAGCCTCCTACCTCAGAATTTCTCATTCCTAAGGGTAATGAGGTAGTACCCTCAGAATATGACACAGCATTAGTCTTAGAAACGTTTACCTTTGCAACTGCAGAAGAGAGGGAGGATGAATTGCTAGAGGATGAACCATACTGTTGTGAAAGTCTTTATCCCGAATCAGCCTTTGTGTTAAATGCTTTTCAGTTTCCTTTTGAATCTGAAAACGAGATATTAAATGAAACAGAGGAGGTGCAGGCCTTTCAACAGACAAATAAAAGCCACACCTACAATTTGAGGAACAACCCTAGGCCGAGAGGACCTTTCACCACTTCTACTCCCCGGAATAACATCAATACACCCCCAGATCAGAATGCTAGCAACAATCCTGCCATACTTAAAGCTAGTCAGCACACAAATAACGGAACAGCAGTGCAAAAGGATCAAACAAGTAAGACAGAAGCAGTAGAGACAACAAGACTAATGTATTACTTGTCAGAGGAAATAAAGAAAATGAAGGTCAGCATACCTCTAAATGAATTATTGAAGACCCCAGGGATCAGGAATGCTTTTTTAAAATCCCTGGATACATCCATAACAAACATGGTGTCTGCTGATATAACTGTTCCTAGTAGTGATTCACCACCTAAGGAGAAAGGTAAGAAAGTTGAGCACCCTTCCAACACAAATGTAGTAATACATGCGGATAAGAAGGATACTCAACCTTTCTTGTTAACTGTTAGGTTGTGTGGGAAGAATATACACAATTGCATGGTAGATTCTGGTGCTTCAGCCAACGTAATGCCCTTAGGAATATGTAAAACTCTCGGGCTGACTCCCACCAAATCTGCCAAGGTTGTCACACAATTAGATAAGACCGAGGTTAGTGTGATAGGAGAACTCATGAACATACAGGTGCAGTTAGCTTCAGACCCTAGGGTGAGCCAAATCATTGACATCCAAGTAGTGGATATACCCGTAAATTATGGAATGTTGCTGAGTAGGGATTGGTCCAAGACATTAAACGGATATATGGCAACTGACTTTTCACACATGTGGTTACCATGGAGAGGCATCCCAAACCAGATCAGAATAGGGGCAGAGCCCAGAATGAAACATATGATAACAGAGTATAATCGAACAAATGAAATCTTATATGCTGCTGTTGAGCCAGGTGTCTATAGAGTTACCAACAATGGGACGCAGATTGAGGAGGTTATGATGTTAAACAGTAGAAAGAAGTGTGTCAGCAATAGAACAACACTATTCATTGAGTCTGACGGAAATTCTTCAGATGAGGAAAACAATGCAATAGACCAATTTGGTCATGACATTAGACAAGAGGTGGAAGAGTGCGTTACATACAATTTCCCAGTCCAATATGTGTATAAGGCTGAAAGTTGGCAAGGAAGTGAGGAGATTATTGGGCGACAGGAGGATGCAGCAGCAACGGTCGTTAAATGTGTAGAGGATACAACGATGGAACCAATGCTAGGAATAAAGGATAATAAGATCTCTCTCCAGGAATCATGTGATGATTGTTGCAGGTTAATAGAAGCAGACTCCACACTGGACGATAACTGTGAGTCATCTGATGAACAATTTTTGAAAATTGAAAATACAGAGGATCATGGAGCTGCTGTGCATAATCAGACATCGCCCCAGAACCATGTTGAAAGTAAAACAGGGGAGTATTCCTATCAATCAAAAGATGCTGTCCCACCTTTACTCTCAAGTGATTTAGAAGTGATTAATTTCTGTATATCAGATGATGATGAAGATACTTACTTAAGTGCTGATGTGCAGGAAACTAATGAGAACATTGAGAGGTTTGCTAAATTTGAGGATAAACTGAACATCCAGAATGAAGGAATAAAGGTAGATGAAGATGAAGATATGATACATCTAGAGTCATTCATCTTTCAACTTGAAGAAGGACTAGACATAGAGCTGGGCAATGAAAGTGCAGAGTTAAATGAAGAGCCAGCTATCAATGAACAAGTGTGTTCCACAGAGCTAAAGGCACATCAGGTTGTCTCTTTCCTTTCCTTAGTAAACAATGATAAATGCTATTTTGATTATGGAAATTCAAGAGATAAAACATGCATATGGATTAATCATAAACCTGATGAGCAGCCTCAGTTACTAGTTAAGAGCTATTCTGATAAACACAATGAATCTAGAATATCAGAATTTTTTTTAGAATTCAAAGATAAATCTGCTAGGATGAGAACCATCACCAGTACCCTGTTACTCCTGCACAACCTAAAGAAATATGCAAGTAGGGGTGTTCTTGGGTCTTTTTCCTGGGTTTCAGTTTGCCTTGGAGAGGCTGGTATATAGTCTGGTGGGGTGGTTGTTCTTCTTTTGTGGTCTTCTTTTGCTGTTTTCTTCTTTGGTTGGTTGTTTGTATAGCTTGTTTTTTGCTTTTTTCTGTCTGTTTGTACAGTTTTGTCTTTTGTTGTTGTGCTGTTTGTACAGCCTGTTTGTTTGGTTTGTTTGTTGTCTCCTCAGCAGGGATCTTTATTTTACTGTAGAGTATTAAGGAGCAGAACTAGCAACCATTCAAAACAGTATATAATTTAGGATATTCAGGTTAACCATTTGCAATTTACACATAACTTGTCACTGTCATGAATGTAGAGAGTTGTTCATCTTCTGAAGTTTCGTATTCAATAAATGTGATTGAGAATTCGAAGCAGGTTTCTCACGATGACACACCTAAAATCCTTGGGTTTGTTGAACCTACCAGTGTAGATATTAGGTGAAAAATCAGAGGTCACCCTTGCTACCATTACAATTCTCAGCTTAATTTAAGCAAGTGTCCACTCCTTGCATCATCATGAAGTTACAAATTGCTATATCTTGTGAAATCTTTCCAAATTAGAAAACAAAAAATAAATAAATAAATAAATAAAGCGGATTATACTGAAAATCTAGATTAAGCCGTCTAAGTAACTCTACCGGGGCTATGGACGCTCGCTGGCAGTGGGGCTCTACTTAGGAGAATTGTAACGATAACCTTGCCGGGGCTATAGACGCTCGCTGGCAGCAAGGCTCTATCTGGTCGGCTATGAGGGAATATCCTCACCTACGTAGGCTAATGTCAGTCACTGGTTTGTTCAACCGATCTTCAAGATGAGGATAATTAATCACATGCACACAACTAAACTGAAAATAAAAATTCATGCATCTTTATTGAACACTTTGAGTCTCAAGCTGAATAGTAATTTGCAGGAAAGATAGTTGGAAGTTATGAGTTCATTTCACCTAGTTTCCTTGAACACTCTGAATTTAATTGTTTTGTTTTGGTTGCTAGTTGTTGTGATGTTCACAACACGCCCCATTTTGCTCCTTAGCAAAACGAGGACCCCTGCTGATGTCTTGCTTTTTGCTTCTGCTTGTGTTTTTCTACTTTCTGGCGGTCTGGTAAAAATGAAGGTCAGGTGCATCATCATCATGATATTGCATAAGGTAGGTCATCATCATGAGGTCTATTTGTCAAAGTTCATATTTTGTTTTTGTGACCTCATATTTTGAAAGAGCTTGAAATTTCATGAAGGTTTGCCTTTTACTTCACTTGAAAATTCATCCATATGTGAAAGTTATGCACGGTCAAAGTCTTGGTCAAACCTGATATTCGCAGGAGGATCATCATTTTTATATCCTAAGTCATGTTGACAGGATCATCATGATCTTGGTCTATCACCTGCTAAAAATCATGCAGTCGCAGTATCCGGACGTCAATTTTAGGTGGTAGTTCCCTTTACCCGTCAAAAGGCCTTGTGCGCATCATCAGCATCATGATTTCCTTAGGAGCGTCATATTTTACAAACTCGGTTTTGCTGTATAAACATCATCATCATCATATTTGAACCCCCCCCCGATAATATCCTGAGGTTCAAATATCATGATGACATCGGCTTTAAGTCAAGGTAAGTTCCCCCCGTCGAAGCGGTCTTTGTATCGTGAGCATCATCATGATATCCTTGCATCGCCTGATCTTAAAATATCATGCTGATGGTATAAGATCACCCTGACTTAACAAAATCCACCTTCGGCATATTTACATGCGCACGTTCAAAACCTATTGGAGGGTCATCATCATGATATTTGCTGACATTCGAAGGATGATGACGACGACTTCATATCCTCCTGGTCTCCTTTCGCAACATCATGATCATCATCCTGATCTTTCACAGAACATATTTGCTGAAATTCGCTAAGTGCTGAAGGCATCATCATGATAAATTTCGAAGGAGGATCATCATCTTCATATCCTCCTGATATCCGTTTGCCGAAACATCATGATGATCAGCCTATCTATTAAGAGGGGTTCGATATTGCATTTCCTAAACAGCATCATCATATTTTGTAATATCACCCTAGCCGAAATATCATGATGACCAACTTATCCTTGTGCTTCGAAGACAAAATATCATGATGACGTCATCATGATAAATCGATGAGAAGTAAATATCCTGATGATCAGCATCATCATATTTTACAATATCACCCTAGCGCGAATATGATGATGACGTCATCATCATTCTTTATCCTGTCCTGATTGTGAAGATCATCATGATCTTGTTTGTTCGCCCGATATTTCGCCAAGTCCTCCTGCCGATGAAATGCAACCTTTTGCAAGTATCCTGATGATCATCATCATCACATTTTCCCTTCGGCAGGATATTTTCTAAACATGATCCGGTTGGCGAATTATCATGATGACGTCATGTTTCAAGTTTAACGAAGGCTCCAAATATCATGATGACGTCATCCTGATCTGATAAACGAAGAAGTAAATATCCTGATCATCAGCATCATCATTTTTTCTTTCAACAGGATATTTTCCAAGACCCGATCTGGTTCGTGAAATATGATGATGATGTCTTATTTATGTTCGACAGAAGCAAGTATCCTGACGATCATCATCATCATTTTTTTCCCTTCAACAGGATATTTTTTTTAAGCACGATCCGTTTCCCAAACATGATGATGACGTCCTATTCCAAGTTCGACACAAGCAAATATGATGATGATCTTCATCATGCTGATTTTTCTCGAGAAGGTTACCTTGGCCGCGAAGGGGTCATATTCACTTCATCATCCTGATCATGCTCCTTAGGTGACCCGATATCACAAACATCCCCCTGATCTTAACCGAACATGACGATGATGTCATCCTTAGCATTTCAATAAAGCCCGAATATCATGATGACGTCACCATCATCTTCCTTTCCTCGGCAGCATGATTATATTCGCATCCTCCTATTCTTCTCAACATGATGATGATGATGATGTTGTCCGTTTCTTCATATGCAGAAGTCAAATATCATGATGACATTCATCTGAACCTTCAGGAGGGAATGCTATTTCCGAAATATCATGATGATGAGGTATATCGACTAACCTATTTTTTTGACGCACCGACAGGGATGATCATGCCGATGGGTGGGAAATGAAGCGGTGGAGTTTTTAAGTGTTTTTTTTGGCGCCTCTGACATTTTTTCAGTCAGCGATGGTTGACCCATCAATTTTGAGCAGCTAGGGCGCATTTTTGACGCGTTTTGAGCAATTTTCTGATCCGATTTTCTCCATTTTTGCGCTGTCACCTGTATTTAAACGCTTATTTTAATTTTCATGTTGTTTTGTGATAAAGGGAATACTTATTGCCTGTCTTGTCTTGCAGGCTTGCAGTTGAGGAAGCAGCTGGAAAGTCAATACAGTGACTTCATGGAGGCAGAAGATCTGATCTCAGGAGCAAGAAGATAGAGATGAAATGTAAAAGTCAAAGCCATTCAAGTGAAGAGGAGGGTCGCAGCTGAAGATATTATTGCAAAAGACAGACAGAAGTTATTGCCCTGCTGCTGGAACTTCTCAGAAGGGGCAATATTTCGCCCAGATTTGACCACTGCTCTGAGATATTTCTGAGAACTGGTTCACCTGCATTTATTGCTGTAACTAGAGGTTTGAACCAGGGGTTCAGTTAGGTTTTTGCTGTAGTGAGGACAATCAGGATGTTATATATTGTGCCTCTCTACACTGTAATACTATACAACAGGGGCTACACAACAGAGATTCTAGGAAAACACAGCATGATAGCTTAGCATAGTTTAGAAGTAGAAGAAGGAGGTCGCCTGTTTGTCTGCAGTAAGGTGCGCGTGGAATGTCTGGCTGCCTTACTGTATCTGTAAAGCTTGTAAGTTCTCTGTAGTATGATCAATGAAACTAAGAGTCATTCTTACATTGTAAATCATGTATGGCTATTCGTTTCTAATGCAATAGAATCTGGAGTTCTGCATCTATCTTCTGAGTGTTCTCCTGCTCTTCTTTGTGTTTTGAAATATCTTCTTTGAGAGCTTGCAATTTTAAATGTATGTTTGTGAAAATGCTCAGGACTTACATTTAAGGTTTTTACTGTGGATTTGATCAGATTACTGTGGTATTTACATAGTGGATAACAGAAACAATTAGATCCTTCTGTAGATTAGATGAAGTGTAGATTAGATCTCTCTAACTTTTCCCAACCCATCTGAAATATTTAGCTGAACACGCAGAAATCTAAAGGAAATTGTCTCAAATCTGAAGAAGCATGCATAACAGAGCTATAAGTAGACAGTTTTCATAAACAGATCAAGAAGAAAGCTGCAAAAATCCAAGAAAACCCTCTGAAACTTGCAGCACAGTAGCACCTTTATGCAAAGGAATGAAGAGTATTGACATATCTCATGACCTCTTTGCATATTCTTAGGCCAGTAAACCACAGAACAAACCTAAACTACGTAAGGCCCCTTGAACATTACAGCTTCACATTGACCAACTGAACTTGACCAACCGAACCATTGTAGACTTGGGATTAGTTGAATCACCAAATGATTCCTTCTTGTCTTTCAAGTATAGTTTCAGTTCATGTCATGTGAATTTTAACTTATTGTTATGATTGCATCAAAACAGTCATCAACAGTTAGGTGGAGAAAGCAATTTGTCAACATCCACGTCAATGAAGAATAGGAAAGAATTCTACAGAATGCTCCACGTGGTGACACCTGAGAGATGTAAAGAAAGTAACTCAGAACCTTGTGGAGCTTGCCAAGTGTCAATTTCTGCTTGAGTTTCAAAAGACTCTTCTAATGTTTCTCAAAGTTAGGCAGAAGGTGCCATGTGTCTTTTGTGGTTGCTGCGGAGCTTCCTAAGTGTCATCTTCCGTAGGTTGTTCCTATTTGTTTCGATGTGAAGTGAAAGATGAAGGTGGGTCCTGGTATAAGAGTTTCTAGAGTTTCAAGAGTGTGGAATGCGCCACATATCAGTTGGTAGTTGCTGTGGATGCTGCCACTTGTCCCTGTTTCCTTTTTTTTAAAGCTAAATGGTGCGGAGGGTTGTGGGTCCTGTTTCTGTGTGTTTTAAAAGTTTCAGAGCTACAGATAAAGACACACATATGTTTCTAGTTGTTGTGGAGGGTGCCAAGTGTCAGTTTCCTATTTCTTCCAAAAAGATGAAGGAGTTTCAAGTGATGCATGCGGACGCTGCCATCTGTTGTGGAGTTTTAAGTTTCAAATAGGCGGAAGCCACCAAGTGTCTGTACCTGATTCAGAGGAGCACCACACATATTCTATTACAGCCAATGGGCTTGCATGAGGGTTTAACTGTCTCAGATTTGAAGGATCTTTTCTGACAGATACTTCCAGTTATCTCTAGTTCGGTTAGGCCGTTGGAGATTTGATTCTTTCACACAATATTGAGATATTTTCTGTGCTATAAATATTTAACATTTGTAATGATCAGGAGGGATTCATGGAGTTCTTCTGGAGACACATACATTTAGAGTTCTACACTTTACAAATCAGAGATTTGAGAGTAGCAATAGATTTTCTTCTTGCCTTTGCAATGTCTTTTCATGATGATTGTAATAGTTTATTCTGTACAACAATTTTGCCTTTGTAAATTTATTCTTTCATTCAAATCTGATACGGTGTTCTGTGCATTTATGAGTTTATTCTGTTCTTGTCTCCAATTTCTCTATTTCTCTGCCTCTGTTTAATATGTTTTAAAACTGAGTTTTAATCATGCATATTTTACTCTTTAAATCCAGTTAAATCTTTCAAAGTTAACACTATGCAAATAATTGTTTCAAATCCAGTGGATCACCTTAGATTAGGCATTTGTTTTATGCATTTCGGTTTCCTTTGAACTTTTTTTCTCAAACCCCATTGAAGAATGGAAGAGCCAGCTTCCCTAAAATCTGGAGGTCACTTTAAGGAGCATTCCCACGTCTCAGAGTTTCCCATGTTGCTGCTGGATTACACCCAAAGATTTATGAATCAACAATTTTTGGCATGCCCAGTGGGACCAGATTCAAAGACTTGAGTCTTTGTTTTTGGAGATTCTTTGCCCTGTATTTTGTGGTTTTGGTGGAAAATCACAAAAAATATCTGCTCACAGGAGCATGAATCTTCCATCTGGTGACTCTACTAAAGGTTCTTTCTCAGATCTTTTCTCTTGCAGATCATGGCAGCCCCTGGTATATATGTACACCTGAATATTCAAAGAGATCTACCCTTTGTGACTTGGGATTCAAGTCCTCTCGTTCTTCAGCAATAGGGTCAAGTTCCTGACACAGCATGGAAGGCATTGCCTCAGTTTCTTGGAGATGGCTCTGTTTGCCCTGTAGATCACATTCAAGATGTTGCAAATCTATGCTCTGTTCACAATGTTACAACCGAGAATCATGCTCTCTTGTTGTTGGCATTATCCCTTAAGGGCAAAGAAAAAGAATTGTACAGAAGCTTGCAGCCCAGTTCAATCATTGGATGGGACCATCTTGGGGAACTCATCTACAATCAGTTCAAAGATAGGACAGATGTCAGGACTCTCACCCATAACCTTATTACAATCAAGAGGCATTCAATGGAGAGCATGCATGACTTCAATTCAAGATTTGATAAGGTATGGAAGAAATTCTCTATAGATATCAGGCCTCCTCTAGCCTTTGCATTTCTTTATTATTTAAAGGCTTTAGACCCTGAAATATCTATCATGATACAAGCCCTAGGAGGTGATACTTTGCCCCAATCATATGATCTAGCTATTAGAGCTGAAAATAACCTCATTGATGCTGGTAGGTTGACTCCTCTATCTTTAAAACCATTAATGCCTCATGCAAATAGCCTGTCTCAAGCTCTTTCTTGCAGCCAGGTACATATAAATTCTGATCCACCCACCCTCCCTGCTGATTTGACAAATCATGAGGAGATGAGTGTTGTGAAAGAACTAATTAAAACCCTCTCCCATGAAATCAATGAGTTAAAAGGTCAAAACCTATACCATGCTGATCTATGATTAATGCCTCAAGATTCTTATGAACATCAATATCAGTCTAATCAATTTATTGAAGAGATCCTTCCTTAGGCTCATCACAGACCCACTTATCTTGAAAATTGTGTTTTACAAACCTCTATAGCTACTAATCAACCAGTAAAAGCTATAGGCCAAGTTCTTTGTCATTTTGACATGAAAGAAGATTTGAATGTAAAAGATCAAAAATGCAAGCATGAAGGTGACTCCTATCTATTCAGAATGTCCTTCTAGTTGTCAACAACATGTAGTTGTGGCAACATGTAAATTAGAAACCCAGTCAAGTCATGAAGGAGAATCAGACGATTTTGATGAGGTGACACTTTTTGAAGCTGAAAAGTACTGGGTCAATGGTAATACACAGTCTATATCACATCTACAGGTAAAAGTCCTAAAAGAAGTTACTGCCAAGTCTACAAATGAGACAGATGATAATATCTTACTTCTAGAAGCTGAAAGGTACTGGCCATCAGAGGATACAAGATCTTTGTGTTAGTTTGAGAAAGAACAAGAAGTACATACTCTTTTGCAAAATATTGGCGATGAGTCTGAGAACGATTCTTTTTGGGATGATCTTGAGGATTTCTGTTCAAGATTGGGTAATCATGATACACGAAAATGTGAAATCCATGAAGAGTCAAAGGAAGAGTCTCATCATGTTTCATTCTTCATTCAAGAAGAGACATCAATCAGGTTCAAGACAGTTCTAGGCAGCTCTATCACATTTCAGCCAAATTTCAAGGATATTATGGATTATGAGCATGCAAAGGTGAAAACAAAAGGGCCTACAAAAGAAGTCCAATCAGTAGAATCTATTAGCTGCAAATAGATAAAAGAGCTTCAGTGTTTTATTTTCCCTCCCCGCGCTCCACTAATGCAAGAACAACATGATGATCAATATGACTGGTGTTTTGGAGAACAGAAAGAATATTGTAAGTACATACAAGCAAAAAGGTACAAAATATTGTTATATTTCTTCATACAGTTTATCTGGTTCCTTTTTAGTTTGATGTGGATAAATTGGAGCAACATAATCAGACATGGTAGCTACTTTGTTTCTCCAGTGAATGGACATGTCCCTGTATGTAACTGTATCTGGTAACTGGTCTCAATTTTTTTAGAAAAAGTGGCTGCAGTATTAGATAGTTTTGAGTTTCAATTAGTTTGTTTTCAATAAGTTGCTTCTATAAGGATGAGGGTCAAATACAAGGTGGTTTAGCTATGTATCAGTTTTAATATATGACTCTTTGCCCAATGGATACGCCACTTTGTAAACCAGAGATTATGAGTTCATAATGGGCAGGCCCATTTTCCCAGCCAGTCGTCATAAACTGGTGACAAAATTTTGCACCATTTCAAGCTTTTTCTAAAGCAGAGACACAGAGTTTCATCAGTCACAGCCACTATAAATGCACAGGAATGAATGGTTTGTGGGCAGAAATAAAGAAGTTAGGCGGAGAAAGCCATTTGTCAACATCTGCGTCAATGAAGAACATGAAAGAATGCTACGGAATGCTCCATGTGGAGACACCTAAGAGATGTAAAGAAAGTAACTCAGAACCTTGCGGAGCTTGCCAAGTGTCAGTTTTTTCTTGAGTTTCAAAAGACTCTTCTAATGTTTCTCAAAGTTAGGCGGAAGGCTCCATGTGTCTTTTGTGGTTGCTGCGGAGCTTGCCAAGTGTTAGCTTCTACAGGTTGTTCCTATTTGTTTCGATGTGAAGTGAAAGATGAAGGTGGGTCCCAGTATAAGAGTTTCTAATGTTTCTTCCAAAAAGAGTTTCTAGAGTTTCAAGAGTACAGAATGCGCCACGTATCAGTTGGTTGTTGCTGCGGATGCTGCCACTTGTCCCTATTTCCTTTTTTTGAAAGCTAAATGGTGCGGAGGGTTGTGGGTCCCATTTCTATGTGTTTTAAAAGGTTCAAAGCTGCGGATAAAGACACATATATGTTTCTAGTTGTTGCGGAGGGCACCAAGTGTCGATTTCCTATTTCTTCCAAAAAGATGAAGGAGTTTCAAGTGATGCATGCAGACACTGCCATCTGTTGTGGAGTTTTAAGTTTCAAATAGGCGAAAGCTGCCATGTGTCTGTACCTGATTTAGAGGAGTGCCACATATATTCTATTACAGCCAATGGGCCTACATGAGGGTTAAACCATCTCATATTCGAAGGATCTTTTCTGACAGATACTTCCAGGTACCTCCAGTTTGGTTAGGCCATTGGAGATTTGATTGTTTAACACAATCTTGACATATTTTCTGTGCTATAAATATTTAACATTTGTAATGATCAGGAGGGATTCATAGAGTTCTTCTGGAGACACATACTGAGTTCTACACTTTACAGATCAGAGATTTTCTAGCAGCAGTAGATTTTCTTCTTGCCTTTGCAATGTCTTTTTATGATGATTGTAATAGTTTATTCTATGCAACAGTTTTGCCCTTTTAATTTTATTCTTTCATTCAAATATGAGACGGTGTCCTGTGCATTTATGAGTTTACTCTGTTCTTGTCTCTAATTTCTCTGTTTCTCTGCCTCTGTTTAATATGTTTTAAAATTGAGTTTTAATCATGCATATTTTACTCTTTAAATCTAGTTAAATCTTTCAAAGTTAACACTGTGCAAATAATTGTTTCAAATCTGGTGGATCGCCTTAGATTAGGCATTTGGTTTATGCATTTTGGTTTCCTTTGACCTTTTTTTCTCAAACCCCATTGAAAAATGGAAGAGCTAGCTTCCCTAAAATCTGAAGGTCACTTTGAGGAGCATTCCCATGTCTTAGATTTTCCCATGTTGCTGTTGGATTACACCCACATATTTATGCATCAACACCTAGTTAACCATAAATGTACATTAATGGATTATTTTGGCCTTCATCCTAAATATGCATTTTTCTTGGATACAAATAATTTGGTCTCTTATGTATGTTTGAGTGAACTCATGAAATCTAGTGGATTATTCATTTTGTGTAAATAAGTTAAAAAAACATTTGGCCTATTATATATGTGTCTTATAATAATACTATTGTCAACTCAAACTACAACTAAAATTTTGAAAAGGTTGTATCATATGAAAGGAGAGATTTTGGACAAACTGTCAAAATTTATATAAGATTATGATGATATATATTATTTGGTTTTTATCATAAACAATGAACCATGAAACTACTGTAAACTTTAAATTGTTAGGATACTAATAATAGAGTCCCTTCTTTTGTTTTTTAAAGAATGTGATATAGTGAACTGAACTGTTTGAGGATAAGAAAGGTTGTGATAGGATAGGATATGATAACTTCAAATCTAGTTGCATTGGTATAATCAACCTTCACTCAATTCAGTGCATAAAATTATATCCATGGAATTTTGTCTTAATAACAAGGATATTGGGTACAAAGTGCTCTTAGAAAATTTGAGTTGCATTAAAAAAAATTAATTGTTATGTGAAACTCAATAATAAAGACGCAACTGTAGAAATTTTTTTTTGGACCGTCAAATTTAAGCCCTGGTAGTGAATATAATAGCTATATCTAGCTGATAGGCTTCATTACCCCCCTCCCGCAACCACCAGTACCTCCGGAAACAATTCACAGTAGTCAGAAACCGCTTTGAATTTTGGGACGTCGATTTTTTAATTTTTTTGTGCCCTGAATAATTCAGAGATTTTGGAAGCAGAAGCATAGGTGGTCCTTCAACAGCCATTTCCCCAAAACATAGTTAAGCTGCAATATTTGAGGTGAGCTAAAGGGAGTGCCAACAGAGAACAAAAGAATCGCATTCCAAGGAATTGATCGAAGGCTGTGGCTAAAATCTTATTGTGTGTTTTTTTTGTCTCTCTGTTTGCTGCAATTTCAATGAAAACCTCATTACTGAACTAGATAAAGTTAAAAAAAATATGTTGTTACTAATGAAGTTTAATTTTTTTTTAAATTAATAAGTGATTATATCTATATTAATTAAAAATAATAATACATATATTCACAAGAAAAGGGTGGGTAGTTAAAAGCACACCCTAAAGTCACATGGTCAGCCCCTAAAAAGTTATAAAGTCATGGGCTACGTCTAGAATTCAAAAAAACATAACAGAAAATTAAAAATTTAACCATGACACTAATTTTTTTTCATGTCCCAATGTATTTTAGATGATGTGAATGTTTGGAAATTTGAAGTCCTTATGTCCATTGGGATTACTTTTCATTTGGCTTTGCACCATATGTAAGAGATTTCATTAATTTTTCTATTTAAAAGTTGCCCCTTTTATCCAAATCATGGCACCCAAGTTCAAAGATATTAACACTTAGACCTAGAATCTTTTAAGCAATATTGGTTACAAAAATGTTGTCCCATAATTCTTCTATTTACTGAGACTTGCACATAAAGAACACCAAATTAATTTTTTTAGAAAATAAAATCACCATTTGATTAAATAGATAAATTAGTAGTTCAAGCCCAAATTAGAAAATGATAAAAAGGCGATGGAAAAAGAATTTATGGCCTAGCAAGATTCTATTTTAGCCTGCTTAGAAAGTGAATTTAGAAATAAAGTTAATTTTGATATTTATTTTGATTGGTTAGTGAATTTAGAAATTAGTAAACTTTAATAATGGTTTTAACTTATATATTTTTTTAATTGCTTTCATCTTAAAATTAATTAATAAGTATTTGTTAAAATTGCAGATTTGTCAAGATCAAATTTAGTTAAATTAAGATTTGCTAAGGCTAAATTAGTAAAATAGAAAAAGATAATTTATTACTTAAACAAGATTTTGTTTAAATTGCTTTTATGATTTTTGTTTGAGTAGATTAAGCCTTTAAAGGAATTATTGTGTACTTCAACACTATAGTAGAAAATTGTGTATGAAATTTTACAAAGAGAGATTTATTTTTAGCTGAGTTATTTTAGATGTAAAAAAGTAAATATAAAAATAGGGGATTAGAGTGGTGTAATTTAATTTTAATTTCAAATTAATTTAAACTAGTATACCTATATTTTAAAAATATATCTAAAATATGCCCAAAGATATCCTTTGGAATTATTATAAAGCATCTAAATGTGTTGCATTTATTATTATTCTAAATCCATCTCTACTCTTGGGATGATGGAGAATTTTTAAATTTGCTTTCAAATTAGTAAGTAATGTAGATTTAAAAATATTATAATTTCGTTTTCATTGAAAAAAAAAATCTTACCAACATAACATTTACTATTGTCCTAATGTCTTATGAGGTTAGTGTCTTTCAATGTAAACATATTGCATAGGACAAATTAATAAAACAATTTCTTTATATATTGTTTACCTCTAATTTTGAATCCTCCATTATTTTCTATGTGCAGTTTATTCTATTTAATTTAAATGGAAATGGAATATCTACCATAAGTCTTACACATTCAACTATGTTTTCCTCTTTCCAAAATCCTAAAACAATTTATTTATATATTATTTGCCTTGATTTTGAATCCTCCATTATTGTAATTCTATGTGCAGTTTATACTATCATTCATATAGAGGGACAATTTCCACATTATAAAAGTCAATAAAGATTATTTTTATGAGAGGTGCCTTGAAATATTGCTTATTACTGCGATCATCATTTTTAATTTGAATTGAACTACCATAAGTCTACACATTCATCAACTAGATTTTCCTCTTTCCAAATTCCATATTCATGTCACAAAAAATGTTGACAAAGTTACACATAAATATTGTGCAACTGCCAATCTATAAAAATTTGTATAAGAGTTCTACAATCATAGTGGCATGGAGATGAGAGTGCTCATTTTTTTGGTGTAAATATATAGCAAACAAATAGAAAATTAAAAAAAAAAAATTTGAATTTTTTTAAAACAAAAAAGAAATTAAAAATAGTTGAAGGAGAAAAGGCTAGAGAAAATTATGGAACCAAAAAAAAAATAATAATAAAAATAAAAACAAAAAATAAAAAATGGAAAAAACAAAGAAATTATAAAAAAATGATAGATATATTTTTTAAAAACTGTTGAAGGGAAAAAATTGGAAAGAAATTAAAAAAAATTAAAAAAAAATTGAAAAAAAAAAAGAAACTATAGAAAAAGATATCCCTCAACCTATTTTAGATATATTTTTTTAAATATAAATATTTAAATATTTATATTAACAATATATAGCTTTTCGATTATTGAAAATATAATATAAATAAATAATTTAACAACCTTTGTCTTGTTACATAATTTGTTTAGTTGAGTAAGGCCTTCGACCTGTTCGATATGATTTGAATAGATGTTAGAGACTTAGGCATATTATATAAATAAGTAGTTTAAAATTCTTATCCTATTCCATACTTTGGATATTAAATGAATGGCGTTCAACTTGTTAAATTAATGCCATAAAAGATCAATTGTCTTTGGTCTGTTGTATATTGGTATAAAGTGATGATAGGGTATGTCAGCCTATCATATATTAGCTTGTATTAGAGTTAAACCTTCAAGACACATGTTTTACATTCTAAGTTTTGTGTATCATTATACACTATCATAAATAACTCTTAAGACCCTTGGCCTATCAAGCCTATAGTGCTCTATGGAGTATATTTTAAATCTAGATACGTTGTTTAAGTCATAGTGGACAACTGTGAAATGATTACGAATCTTAGATAATTGAGGGCATTGTTTTTTTAAGTGAATCTTTGGTGGTTTCTTAATAATAATTCTTATGGTTTGGAATACTTTAGACTCTAAAGTAATATGGACCATATCAATGTTAAAACTAGTCATGATTTACTTATTTATGAGTATAGTTATTTTCTATTATATAGTTTGGATTGATCAATCTTTATTAATAAAAGACATAATGTCTTCCCTGTTGCCCTATGTCAATGAGTGGGGTTAGGGAAAGGCAATAAATCCATGGTAGGGTTCCTTTCATGTAGCATATACATGTGGTTTTTACAAAGAAAATATTGATTGGATGTTTTCTATAAAAAGTTGGAAAATTATGGAAATATGTTAAAACTATAATTCATGATTGTAAAAATTGTAAAAGTAGTATAGTTTATCTATTATGTTTAGAATGTATTAGATCAATGGGACTTATGGATATGCATTTTGAAATTAATTTCTATCCATTGCCTAGTGTAAGATATTTATCAATCTGTTTTAAATTTAGTTATTGAATATAAATATTGTAGTTCAATTTTAAATTCAACCATTATGTATAAATATTGTTTGTAGAGTTATTTATGAACAAGATTTTGTTTTAATATGTTATTTAATTTTGAATTCTTCCATTATTTTATTGTAATACGTTAAGTAGATATTCATTTAATATTATCTATTGATTTCATCTTTAATCAAATAACAATAGTATTTCAAAATATTTAGAAATTGTATGCAGCTGCTAATAAGGAAATAGTTCAATCTTTTTAGTTCTATAAACATCTTATAATTTTTTCATTGAAATTGCGTTGAAAATGGATTACGTACACAAACTTGCAGGTATTTAATGAGATGTCATAGGGCACAAACATTTTTTTCTATTCAATTTAAATCCATGGTAAAGGATAGTTAAAGGATAGCATACTTATAACCTGCTTAAGTAGGCAATCAATTACTTGTGCTAATTTTATATTAAGTTGATAAAGAAAATGGTTGTAAATATAAACATGTCATTGGATATGTATAAATTGTACATGCAAACTATTTTTAACATAGGTTCTAAATTCTTCAAAAACAAAATTTTCTACTCCTAAATTTTACGGTAAGTATATTTTGTTGGAGAAATCAAGATCAGTAAGCAAAAAACTAGAATAACTTTCACAAGCTATAAGCACACAAATAAGCCAAAACATATATTCAAAAGCTAAGTAAAAATGTACAATAGGCCTTGTATAAATAGGCATAAGAGAGGAGGTAGGAAGGTAGGAATGGATGACTGACTACCCCTCCAAAAGTGTGACACTTGTGATATCAAATGACAAGTGCTCATGCAAGTGGCAAGTAAACATGCACTAAGTGTCTCAAAAGATGAGTACACATGTTTCAACCATATGAGTTGAGAAAAACTCTTAAAAAAAGCTTAAGTAGACTTATGCTAAGAGTGAATAGGTCAATCTTAGAAAGGTGATATCCTAGCTAGATATAATATGACCTTATTTACACTAACACATTTGGTATCAAATCATGGGTTAGTTAAAAGATTAAGAGACATTGGAGAATAAATTAAAAAATTCTTCTTGTAGAGAGATATAGTAAGAACTAGGGCCAAAGGAAACACTCAAGGGTGAGTATGAGGGTGAGGAAGGAATATCTCCCCTCCAAGTTAATAGATCCTCTAACTCCTTCCCCTTCACCACCTCTTCAAGATGAAATTCTTTGATGGATAGTAAATGCATTTAACATCATTTAGGAAAGAATGGATGCACATGAAGAAAGATTATTTTATCTTAGAAACTAGTAGGTAAATCAACCTAAGCAAGTACCTATGGGACCTACTAGGGAAATTTTGAGGAAAAAAGTATCTTCCCTAATAAACAACCTAAAGAAACAAGCACCCTCAAAATTGAATGGGTTATTCATGATTTATTTATGTATGGGTATAGTTATTTTCTATTATATAGCTCAGATTGATCAATCTTTATTAATAAAAGGCCACAATGTCTTGCATGTTACCCTATTCCTAGGAGTGGGGTTAGGGAAAGGAAACAAATCCATGGTAGGGTTCCTTTCGTGTAGTATATTCATGTTGTTTTTATAAAGGGAATGATGATTGGATGTTTTTTGTAAAAAGTTAGAAATTTATAGAAATACGTTAAAACTATAATTCATGATTGTAAAAATTGTAAAAGTAGTATAGTTTATGTATTGGGTTCAAAATGTATTAGATCAATGGGATTTATGGATATGTATTTTGAAATTACTTTCTATCCATTGCCTAGTATAAGATATTTATCAATTAGTTTTACATTTAGTTATTGAATATAAATATTGTAGTTCAATTTTAAATTCAATCATTAAGTATAAATGTTTTTTGTAGAGTTATTTATCAATAGGATTTTTTTTTATTCGTAAGAGGTGAGTTTTATAGTAATGTAGAAAAATTTAACCTGGCCTGTACCAGGTGAGATCACAAAAGAGGGATCTCATCCCCATGGTTATAGGAATACAAACCATGGACATATTGAACCATACAATCTTCTGCCTACTTATTAGTGATGCTATATTTAGGAACCAACTCTACCTAAGATGCAAGATTGCAAAGAACACTCTATGACTTCAACCCGATTGCAAATGTGCACTCCTACAATCGGTTTTGACCTAGGAACATAATTTATTTTTGATCTCCATTAAATTAAGAATAGCTTTCTCCTTCTTTTTGAGCTATGAGTTGATCAAGATCCCCCAGACTGTTATTTCTCAGAACCAGATTTGGAGTGAGGCAAAAGCTAAGTTTCATAGCCTCCAACCCTCTTTTGATTGCTATTTCACTTCTTTTTACTTATTGTTTGCTAATCATTTGCATTATCCTCATCAGTAGAGGCCTCCATGGTTTGAGAACCCTCAACCCTAGCAATAGATTTTGTACATTCTTTGAAAAGTGTAGCAGAAGAGTCCTTGGAGGAGGGGTTTTGAGTGCTAACATCACTGCCAACAACATAATCAGTGTTACAAGAGGAAATCACAGGAGGTAATTTATGGTCAAGTTTTGCTTATGGAGAGGGCTTACCAAACTTCCCCATATTCTTGCTGCAAAAATCTTCCTTTTGAGAATCATAATTCTTGGGAGAGTTCAAAATAGAATAGTGCTTGGGGGAGCATCTTTCTACCATGAGACTTCCCATTTTTCTTGAGATATAACGATTGGGCATCATGCAGCAATGTGTCCGATTTTGTAACATCTTCTACACATGAATAATAAACCTTCGTAGTCCAGTGTTTGCAACTAGCTATTGCCATTCACATTCAAGATGATTTCTGCTGGGAGAGCTTTGGAGGTGTCTAGCTTGACGAGAATCCTAGCAAAGGTTGTGTGAATGAAATCACTTGAATTTGCATCTATGCATATGAAATTACTAAGAGTATTACCAATAGCAACGAAATTGGATTCAAACCAAAAGTGAAGGGGGAGGTTTGGAAGGCAAACCTAGATCGACATAACAACAAATGATTCTATGGCTAGATCAAAGTTTGGCTGCCATGATTTTAAGAGCAACATACTTTCACCCCACATCCATGTTTGATTGAGGATGACATTTTTGTCTTGCTTGATGTCAAAGACTACTGTAAAAAACCCTTTTGCACTAGGATAGATTTTTAGGTTCTTCTCCATTAGAGGCCCCCAAGATTTTGAAATCCAATCATGTAATGTAAGAAGGTTGGGCCAAATTTGACTAAACATACCAATTAACCCATTCTCAGAAAAAATTCCTCATTCTCGCGTAGTTCTTTCAACAAAATGGTATCAAAATTTAATTCAAGTGGTTTATACAAGTAGCGAACTGACCTTCTATTGATTATCCCTGAGTGTCTTGACTTTGGTGTGATCCCATACAATACAGATCCAAATTTAGGGTTTCTTGGAAGAGAGCCAGACTTGGTATTGACCTGAACTCACTCAGCATTGCCCAGCCCACACTTTGCCACGCCTACAAAGGTGGTTTTTATGGTGAGTTTTTCACCAGAGGGCGAGGATAGGGATGTTCTTAGGGATAAACTACCTATGCAGAAATCATTTCCACAGTCCTGCGTGCCAAAGTTTACCCTAAATAGTGTGGAATAAGCGGAAGCCTGTGCATCATCAATAAGCACAAATACATCCCCAGATCTACCAATGGCCAAAGATTCTGTGGCAGAGGTTTTTCCAGTGCCCAACAGGCCAACATCATCTCCCAAATCCCTAACCTCACCATTCACAGAAGCCCTCGGCAATGCTGGATTTTTCGGTAGCAGCGCCATTTTAGGATATAAAATATTTTTGATTATCAATACAATTTTGTTTTAATATGTTATTTAATTTTGAATTCCTCTGTTATTTTTTTATTTAATATGTTAAGCAATTATTCATTGAATGTTGTTTATGGATTTTATCTTTAATCAAATAAGAATAGTATTTCAAAATATTTAGAAATTACATTTAGTTGCTAATAAGGAAATAGTAAAATTTGTTTAGTTCTATAAACATTTTAAACTTATAAAGTTGTAGTAGAACTTACATTGAAAATAGATTACCTAAACAAACTTGTAGGTATTCACTGAGATGTCATGGGGCAAAAAAAATTGTTGTGCTTAATTTAAATCAACAATAAATGATACTTAAAGGATAGAATACTTATAACCTTCTTAAGTAGGCCATCAGTTAAGTATGCTATTTTTTTATTAAATTGATAAAGAAAATGGTTGTAAATATAAACATGTAATTGGATATGTATAAGTTGTATGTGCAAACTATGTTTAACATAGGTTCTAAAGTCTTCAAAACAAATCTACTCCTAAATCTTAGGGTAAGTACATTTAGTATCAAATCATGGGTTAGTTGAAAGCTTAGGAGAAATTGGAGAATAAATTAAAAACTTCTAAAGAATTCTTCTTATAGAGATATATGGTAAGAACTAGGGCTAGAGGAAACCCTCAAGGGTGAGTATGAGGGTGAGGAAGCAATATATCCCATCCACTACTAGGTCCTTTAACTCCATCTACTTCACCACCTCTTCAAGATGAAATTATTTTATGGATAGTAAATACATTGAATATCATTTAGTAAAGAATGGAAATAAGCAATATTATTTTATCTTAGAGATTAGAAGGTAAATTAACCCAAGCAAGTACCTATGGGACCTTCTAGGGAACTTTTGGGGCAAAAAGTCTCTTCCCTAATAAAGAACATAAAGAAGAGATAACCCTCAAAATTCAATGGGTTAGAAGTAGGTAACATAACTAAATTCTAGCTTATTAATCTAAATAAATACTTTAAATTAAAACCTCTTTTTGACAATATGAAGATTCATCTATGTGTTTTTTAGTTAGATGATGAATCCACCTTTTGATGCAAACACTTGAGTGCATTAAAGCATTTTAATATTAAGACTCTTGGATGGAATGAGTTTGAAACTCAATTCTATGAGAAGTACATATCAGCTATCTTTAAGGAGAGAAAGCAATTTAAATTTCAAATTTATAACAAGGTACATCCGTAATGGCTCAGTATGAGTCCAAATATGGACTTGTTAAGATATGTGGATTACATGAGAGATGAGAAACAAAAATAATTAATTTAAACTTGGTTTAAAAGAGATAATAATGCACAATGTGAACACGTGACAAGGCCAACCACTTTGGACAAAGTAATTGAATCAACTTATAAGATGAAGAGATGGAGAATATAAGGCTAAGAGTATGATATGAGTTCTAGAATAGAAGTAATTAATGGAAAGCCAATAAATTTGCATTTACTAAAATTGATAAAAACCAACAAACAAGGAACAAGAATAGAAGGGTCTCACCTTATCAAAAAAACCCCTACTTCAACCAAGACACCAACTATAGAGGCAAATGGTATTCCAATTCAAACAAGAAATTTTAATGAGGGATGTTGGAATTGTGGCAGCAAGGATCACTACTTTTTATAATGCCCTAAATGATGAGTGAGAGATAGAACTCATTATATATCTTGATTTATCTCCCCTTTTCACCTTATAGAACAATCATACCTTGATTGTACCCTAGAAATTAGTAGAAATCTTGTTTAATCTTGTTATGAATAAGTGTTATATCATGGTAGATGCATAGTTAGATGGTTTTAGGACTGTGGATGGTCAGTAGTAGAATCTTACATAAATATACCCCTTTTGTGTGTAGGTATATGACCTCCAGAGATATCTCTAGAGTTCCTCCTAAAAGACTTTGGAGCTCAACAAAGGACATCAAAAGATAAGGAAAGAACTACATTTGGCACATGTATCGTGACTAGAGATTTTGGAGGAAAGGGAACTACAATTACGATAACAAGGTTCCTACCAAAGTTGGAGTCCTAGTTGTACTCATGCAATAAAGAGGCTTTTTATTTTTCTTTATTTCAGTTCTCTTATGTTCCTTTTTTATTGGCCCTTATGGCATGTTTACAAACTCTAGTTGAATTCTTGTGACACCTGTAGTATCACCTTATTATATTCTAGTATTTTGCATGAATTATGTAATAAGACTTGTAAATCTTTAATAAATTGTAGTAGGGAATAAGGACTCTGAGAATATGTATTAGAATAACACCTGATATATAGGGGATTAGAAGTAGGAAGATAGTTAGTCTTTTTGTGGCCTAAAAAAGAAAGATTGAAGGGACCTTCAAATTTGTGTGCCAATTGCATGGATATGATATTTTTGAACAATTTGAAATAAAAGAGAAGATAATTTGGTACCCCTAATTCCGAGTCATTAGTCTAGTCTCCTTTCCAATGGTGTGGAGCAAGGGCCCACTACCACTTACGGACAGAGGCTAGTATTTCATTTCTATTTATCTCTTTCTAGCACGGTAGATTAATTATTATTTTCATTCTTAGAATAAGTCTTGCTTTGGTATGATTTAGATTTATGTTCCACAATTGATTATTAAATTTTGGATTAAATCTTGGTCACTAGTTATTCCTTCTTAGTTAGACTTCTTTCCATCAAATGTATTTAATTATTTATCAGATTTAGTTTCTAGCATTTTGATGTATTTTCTAGTAATGAGTAAGGGTATCAAATTGATTAGGAAGTTAGCTTAATTCTAGGAAATAGTGTGGGATTGTTAGTTGTTAGTTCTACTATAAATTTCCATAGATACATTGCCCTAGATTGATAGATAAAGATATTTAAATGCAAGGTACAATGACCCTTATAATATTTTGCACCATTGCTAGGGACTAAATAGTTTTAGTAGGTACTGAAATTAATAATCTTGATTAGGGTTAGAAGAATACTTGCAGGGTTAGGTCTAGAGATTCTTTAGCAAGATTCATTAAAAGACAACAACCCTAACACAAACCATAGGTGAGAGTATTGAAGGGCAAGAGGATATTGTATAGCAGGAAAATAAATCACCAACTATCCTAGAAGTATCACCACCAGTAACAGATTTTGTACTTCCCAAACATCACGTAATTTCCCATAATTTATTCAATGTTTGTAGGATCAAACCCAACCTGATTTCCTAGGAGATTTTCTTCTTAGGCCTCCAACAATGCAGAATAATGATAGGAATGAACAACCAGATCCTATGGGGTAAAGGGTTTCTGGATAAACTTTTTCTTACCCTATAGTTCTAGATCATGAGGATAATTCTCCTATGAAAAACATCTCTCCATCTAACCTTCCTACATTTAGAGGAATACATTAGGAAGACCCAAATCAATTCCTTTTTTAATTCAAGATATTATGTCAGACTTATGATTAAAGTTCTGATAATAAAAAATTAAAATTATTCCTTTCCACTCTCAAAGACTCTACCATGAGATTGTTCATGGGTTTGACCCCTAATTCCATAAATTCATGGCGACAGATGGAACCTGAATTTCTTGACAAATAACAGGACTACTCTTAGGTTAGTGATATGAAAGAGGAGATTTTCAAAACTAAATAGAAGGAGGATGAAATCTTGGAAATTTACATGCATAGATTTAATTTAACTTTGCAAAGATATGGGAATCCCATGGAACATAATTTCTCCAAAGCCTTATTCCTTAGGGAACTAGAAAAATAATCAAAGAAATTCTTGGATTTGATGGGGAAGGGAAACATTAACTACTGAACATGCTAGGCATAGAACAAATCTATAGAAATCACTCTAGAATACAAGATGACATTAGGGCACCCAAATATGCTAAAGGAAAGGATGATATAGGTCAATTGATGGAGAAAATTGCTAATCTCAAAACAAACATCCTCAGTCAGTTGAACACTACCTTAGATGGGATTCAAGAAAAAAATATAACTATAGAGCCATTGTGTAATGCCCCTCCATTCTCACCTTGGATGAGCAGGTGGTTGGGCTAAGGACCATGAAGACGAAGGTAAGATACTCAGAATACTTAGGGTATGTTAGACATGTTGATGGTAACTTTACCATTTTGATGTAGTTGATGACACTCATTGACGTTTACTATGATGACACTATTGATACTTTATGATTAGTACATTATACTTATGTTATGATCAGTCATGGATTAATTAATTATGTAGATTTATTTTACTACATGAATTATGCGACTATCTATGTGTTATTTGGTTGGTTAGTTACTAATAAACTTGTTTAATGTGGATATTTGTGATGTGTTTTGTGAAGGGACAGTGTAGTATTACTCATAATGAGCACCCTACTATGCTGCGATATATATATGTTTTTGGTTTGTTGTAGGTTGGAGGTACCAGGCATTGACTCCACCTGAATTGGCAGGTCTGAGCATGCCTCTATACCAATGGATATTGTGGAAGGGAGATAATATGTGGTTTCCCCTATCAATTAAAATTCCCTATGTGTTGAGTTCAGTCTCGGGTTTCTTCAGTTGGTCTTTTGGAGCCTGTCTACGAGTCTATCAATTTTTGGTATGTTAATGTTGGTTGTAGTCGTCGAGTTATTTTGTTGGTTTATTGCTTAATCAAGTAGATTAATAATTTATTTTGTTAGCAAATAATATTAAGTCTATATATATTAATATTTATCTATTTTGTTAATAAATAATGTAAATGTGTAGAATATTAAATAAATGATTTTAATAGGAATTAAATTAGTAATCTTAATAGTTAATAATAAATAAAAAACAAATAAATTATAAGTGTTTAAATATTATATTAGTTGAATAAATATTTATTTTGGTAAAGTTTGAAAGACATTATTTTATGTCATCCATTAATTTATTTCATGTTGTGAGTTGTCATGAAAAATGACTTTTCTAGATTAGTGGAATCTTTTGTAGGTGGTGGTTTTAATAAAATTAAATTTTGGGAGAGAGTGGATTCCTATAACAGAAGTGTGGAAGAGAGGAATTAATTGGTTTATCTATTTTAGTTCAAAATTGAGAGAGAAGAAAAGAGGGAACTTGAAGTGAAGATCTGGAAGGAAGCGACGCTGTAGGGTCTGATCATCATTTCTCCATTTGCATCTGCAATAAGACTCGGTATGTTTCAATGGTGTATTTATCAAATTTGGAATTTGACTTGATGTCTTTTTATGTGTACCTAGTGATCTTAGAGTTGGGAAAATCTCCTTGTGCTCTCTTTTGTGTGTGGATAAACAATGTCTATGCCTTTATATGTTTACTTGCATGTCTCAAAAACTATGATCCATCTATTATTTCAGCCTAATCCTGTTATACTTGCATGATATCTCATTCAGATTTCTTCCTCTATAGACCATAGCGACAGATAAATAATTCTTTATCCTAAACTTCCACAGCATTTAGTAAATGGATTGAATCTAGAAATTACCCTGCGGTCTTCTTTTTCCACGTCAATTTCTCCAACGTTGCGTAGATCTCCTTGTCCACAGATGTAATCCATCTCCTACATTTGTATTATCCATGAGGGTTCATATTTAAAAGAATGATTTTTTTTTTATTAAGTCTCTATATTTCAAAACACTTCTCTTTGAGCTATTAGGAAATCTGTAAGCATTAACAATGCCTTTCCATCTAAAATTGTTAAATAATTTCATAACCTTTCATCAAAACTCTATCACTCAGCATTAATATATATTATTACCATTTCATCTTTTGGGTTGTTTGGTCTCCCTATTCCACTCTCCTCATAACTTGCAAATCCATCTATAAATCTCTTGTAATCATTTCTTTTCATTCTTGAAATGTCTCTCTATAAATCTATCTATAAATCTCTTGTAATCATTTTTTTTCATTCTTGAAATGCCTCCCTACAAATCCATCTATAAATCTCTCATAACCATTTCTTTTCATTCTTGAAATGTCTCTCTGTAAATCCATCTATAAATTTCTTATAATCATTTTCTATTAGAAAATGCAAGCTTCTAATTTCATTTGAGAGTGGTTTCATTAGTAATCTTTTGTTTTCGTGAAGTGGTTTCTTTATTACAATATTAGTAACAAAATCTTTATTATAGAAACTTCTCTATAGGAATAATAAATGGTTAGAGGAATCGGGGCTTAAATTTGATAGTTGAGCCTACCTGTATATATATATATATATATATATATATATATATATATATATATATATATATATATATATATATATATATATATATATAGAGTAATCACATAGAAAATTTGACAGTTTTACTTGAAATCTTGCCTTTCAAGTGATACAATCTTCCTAAAATTTTAATTGTATTTTACGGCTAAAATCACTAAACACGGCCATTCGGCCATCAAATTTAAGCCTTGATAGGAATATTTACAAGCCTGAATATAATCATTATGATAATTGTATACTAAGTTGAATTCCCATCTAGAATGAAAATTAAATTTATCATTTATTTTATGTTTTGTGTGTATCAATCTGATTATCTTGGAAATGTATTATTTTGAAGTGGTAGTTAGATAAGAATGTTATAACTTATTTTAAGTTTAGTTAGTTAATAGATTTATTATGTAGTAACTAAATATTGAGTAAACCTTATTAGCTAAATATTAAGTATTTGATGTTGCATAATGTTAATTATAAAGTTTAATTATCTTTAAAACTGTCCTTTTATAAATTAGTGTTTTAATTTGAGTTTTATTTATTATTTTGAAGGTGTGATGTCAACTCCCTATTTAATAGGGAAGAATAATTTTATAGATGTGTTTTATTTTTAAGTATTTTATTAAAAGAGAAATCAAATCCCTATTATTTAGGGATGTGTTATATTTAAGTATTATTTTATTTCATTTATTTGAAACCAAATCCCTATTATTAGGGATATATTATAATTAAGTATTATTTTATTTTATTTATGAGAAACAAAATCCCTTTTATTTAGGGATGTGTTATATTTAAGTATTATTTTATTTCATTTATGAGAAATCAAATCCCCATTATTTATGGATGCGTTATATTTAAGTATTATTTCATTTTATTTATGAGAAATCAAATCCCTATTATTGAGGGATGTGTTAAATTTAAGTATTATTTTATTTCATCCCTATTATTTACGGATCTGTTATATCTAAGCATTACTTTATAAATAAAAAGTCAAATCCTTTTAAAATAATGTTTTTTGATTTATTATTTTATCATGTATAATTAAAAATATAAGTAGTTTTACCTATTGTAAGAGAGCAGGATATGGATAATAAATAAGGCTTCTTAATATATATTTGTCTTAGTCAAATTGATGTAAATTGTCATATTATAAATATTGAATTGATATTTTAGATCTAGTTATAAGGTGTGTATGATGACCTTAGTTGAGCCTTTAATTTTAGTATGAATTAAAATATTTACGTGGTGTGCATAGAGTTAGTCTATGAATTTAATTTATGATTGTTATATGTCTACATATCTTTGATATATTTTGGTGGAAGATAACATTTAGTTTAGATTTAGTAAGACTTGTCAAGTATATATATATATATATATATATATATATATTGCTTTCTCTTCACCTTAAGGAACTTTGTGGTCATGTAATGGAGTCTAATCTTATTTATGACTTAAATTAAAGAGTGTGCTTAGTTATGAAATTGGGTGAGTAAGTGGAGGTTAGGTTTGATATGAAATAGTTAGCAATTAACTCATGTACTTTCTAAAGATTTAAAAGGGATGATCGGTTTTAATCTACTTTACGATCCTTTATGTTTTGCTTATACAATTATTTTGAATAGAAATCACAAAGTTGTCAAGAATTTTAGTAATATCCACATTAGTGTAGAAAGAGGTTTAGTCTAATAATGGGTAGTATCTTGTTTGACTGAATTTTATGTTATAGAATAATTGATAACCCTTTCAAGTTATTATTGTTCTGCATTGTTGGAATAGAGCTATCTTATGTTGTTAGATGATTTATCATGCTTGGAATAATGTTACATTCTTTAAGACCATTATTAGTGCATCAGATCATATGTCACATTTGTGGTTTTGTTATTGAATTATTGATCTTGGTTTAGGATGTGCCTTGGAAAGTGAATGAGATGTGTGACCATTATGTTTTAATGTTGTTAAGTGTTGTAGAAGTTGTTTCTAGATGCCTAGGAGGGTGTGAATGTGAGATAAATGGAATGCACTCTTGTAATATTGTCTCTTGTTTCATGTTGGTATGATACATATGCAAGATGGAATATACCTTGCTCAGTGTATTTATTCATATGATTATGATGAGGATGCAAGATAGGAACACCTTGTTTGTGTAATGTGAAATGATGTATATTTTGAGAATGTAATAGTTCATGCTTGGTTTATGTTATGGGTTGTGAGAATCTAGACACAAGCAAGGGGGAATGGCTTCTAATGTGGGGTTGGTGCCCAAAGTCGCTAGCCAGAGTAACCCATTGGAAATTTTAGTAATCAAGTGATAACCTAATAATAAATCTAGGGGTTGGGTAGTTTTCACACTAATTAAGATAATTGGATTCCTCACCCATGCCTGTAGTGCTCGTTTAGGCTAAGGATGGAATGAGAAGGCCTAGTTGGCAAGATTAACTTCCTTGTCCTCATGAAAGGAATGTTGGTTCCGCATGTGTCAGCCTATGGGACTAGCATCTAGTGAGAGACTATCAAGGTAACCATAGATGGGGCCAGGTGCCTAGTGAGAGACTATCAGGGTAACCCATGGATGGGGGCCAACGTCTATCTAGAGACTATCAGGGTATCCCATGTTAGGACCATGTGATGACACTGACCCCTACTGTAGCCTAGCATTCCCTAGTGTGGTTGCCTCTAGAAGTGTTGTTTAAGTTACTTCTAATTTTCATATTGATCTGTGTGTAGTCCTTGCACTCTTTAGCCTACTATCTTCTTAATTGTTGTCATTGTGTGACCTCATTGTTATCACCTAGCATGGGGGGTGGACCTTAGGGTTCCACATGGTTAGGTGGATTTGCTTTGTTCCATTGGTTTATCCAGTGTCATGGTTCATGGATGTATCTCTCGTAGCGGATTCCAATTTGCACCTATATATGTAGACAATTATGTGTACTTTTTGCATCTAGATTTATATATCAATGGAATACATTATGTAATTTGATGTATTAAAAAAAAGAGCTTTTCTAATAATGAAACTATGTAATTCCTCTTGTAAGATCTACTATTTTGTACTTGCAATCTTAATGGAAACTTCTTGATGTATTTGGATGTCGTAATGAAAGATGCTAGTTTGATTCAGTTAGTTTATCGGATTAAACTATGTACATTGTTGATTGTTGTTACATTGTAATAATACAGTTATGTAATCCCTAGAGAGGATAGTTTAACTTGATGCTATTAGTCTATGTTATGTTTTGTTATCATTTCTTCCTTTAAAAAAAAAAATTCTGCCTTTTTATTGCTTTAGTTGAACTTATCTCTAGGGTTGCATGGCAGGGTATTACACTTGGTATTAGAGCCAGGTTTCAACACTGAGACCTCTGGATTGTTGTTGTTGCTCTAGGTTAAGTGATTTTCTCTTTGTGGTGAGTTGGTGATGGTACCTTTCACCTGTGTGCATTAGTATGACATTATAAGATTGATAAGTTTATAGACCTGTCCTTTGATTATGTCTTGTTTACTTATGTGTCTATGTTCTCTCTTCCTCTTCTCTAATAATGTGATGATATATTTGACAATATGTATTCCCTAAATCTTAGTGCTTGTTGTTTTGTTGAGGCTTTGAGTTTCTCTTGTGGTCACTAGTGCATTATAAGAAAGAAGCATCGTTACTGGTAGTGCATGTAATTAAGTATTGGAATGATTGAATCATTTGGTGAGTCATGTGGTTATGTGATTTTGTCATGTGTGGGGTATGTTAATGTGGTTGTTGATAACTTGACATCTATTTCCTAATTGGTGATGACCGCATGCGGAAGATCTATTGTAGTTTATGAAAGTTATCATTGAATATGCCTATGTAAGAACTGTGTGTAGGAGATCCAATGGGAGCTTGTGTTGGGCCAATGAGATCATGAATGTGACAATTTAAGTCAATTATAGTTTTGAATTATTCTTGTGTGTGACATCATACATTTTCTTTATATCTTCTTGCATAAGGAAGCAATTGCATATTTCCATAGTTTAGTAAAAGGGAATTGTATTGTATTAAAGATAGAAGTTGTTTAGATAAGAGGATGTAGTTAACTTAATTATTTTAGTGTTGGTGTACATTTTCTAAAACATTCTGGACCTTGTGTCCTTGAGTGTTGTGTAGCGGATACTCCCTTTTTGTGGCTAAAATTAGTCACATTGTGATGTGAATTTGTTTAGTAATTTAGTTGTTTTAGAAATTTTGACGGTTGTTTCATGTGTTGTAGGGGGTTAACAGTGAGTTTTCTTTCTTTGAACTTTCTTATGACAGGAATGGTCACCAAAACAATTTTCCTTATACTTGATCTATTGTTGAAAATTGCCAGCATTTTGTGACTTAACATTGAATTTGGTTATTCTCCCACTTGGGTTTGCATTTATTTTTAATGGTGGCTATTCTGAATGTTTTGTTCTATTGGCCCTATTTTGTGTTAAGATTTGTTTAATATCATGTTCATGTCAAACCTATGATAGTATGTTCAAGGGAGGACTCCATGGAGAATTGTACTTTGTATGTTGGTAAATAGTTGAAAGCATAGTGGCAATAAGATATGAGATGCATTTTTCTTTGATTATATGTGAATGCAATTGTCTAAATTTTATGAAATTTCTAAAACATGTGTGATTAGATATAAGTAGATCACATGATATGCCTTAAAGGTAAAAATTAATGTTCTTCTTATTGTTATGGAATGATTGTGCCTATTTTATGAACAATTGCTTAATATGGATGTGTATGTAGGCAATAAAAAGTTGCAATACTAATATGTTATGTTTCCACCCTAGAATGTGACTTCTAGGAGGAAGTCAAGTTTTAGTGGGGGAGGATGTAGTGCCTATCCATTCTCACCTTGGATGAGTACGTGGTCGGGCAAAGGAGCATGAAAATAAAGGTAAGATACTCAGAATACTTAGGGTATGTTAGACATGTTGACGGCAGGTTTACCGTTTTGATATAGTTGATGACACTCATTGATGTTTACTATGATGACACTATTGATACTTTATGATTAGTACATTATGATTGTTTTGTGATCAGTCATGGATTAATTGATTATATAGATTTGTTTTACTACGTGAATTATGTGACTATCTGACTATGTGTTATTTGGTTGGTTAGTTGCTAATAAACTTGTTTAATGTGGATATTTGTGATGTGTTTTGTGAAGGGACAGTGTAGTATTACTCATAATGAGCACCCTACCATGCTGCAATTCCCGATCATAGTGTGTTTGATTATATATATATATATATATGTTTTTGATTTGTTATAGGTTATAGGTACCAGGCATCAACTCCGCCTAAATTGGTAGGTCTGAGCATGCCTCTATACCAATGGATATTGTTGAAGAGAGATAACATGAGGTTTCCCCTATCAATCAAAATTTCCTATGTGTTCAGATCAGTCTCAGGTTTCTTTAGTTGGTCTTTTGGAGCCTGTCTATGAGTCTCTATAAAATTTTGGTATGTTAATGTTGGTTGTAGTCTTTGAGTTATTTTGTTGGTTTATTGCTTAGTCAATTAGATTATTAATTTATTTTGTTAGCAAATAATATTAAGTCTAGATATATTAATATTTATCTATTTTTTTAATAAATAATGTGAATAGTTCTTTTTAAAAAATAGTTTAGTTATTTAAAAAAGATGTTTTGGAGATAGCAAAAAAAAGCAAGGGTGCAAAGGCCAAGTTTTAATCAAAAAACTCAAAATTTCTTAGCAAAAGCTCTGAATTCCCATGACACTCTATGCAAAGAGGTGAGGAATTTCTATGGGGACAGGGCTTCCCCTCCATAGCACAATGAGGAAGCGGGTTGGCAAATAGTGAAAAGTGGGAAATATCAAAAAATGGAGAGAGCGAGGATGGCGTCTATGGAGAAATTTAACTAAGCTAAGGCATCAGGATTATGGGCCATCCCAATCACCTCCAAAACTCCCACATTTAAATCTGGAGTGAACTGTGTTACCCTAGGTTGGGAAAGGATCTCTGACTCATGACAATGTTTGGCCTCTCACCCACCTCACCCACTACGAAGGAATGTGGAGGGTTTTCTAAACCAGCCCCTAGAAATCCTCATCTGATTTTGAAACCTAACACAATAAGGAGAATGGCCAGTATGACTTCTCTCTAGAGATCACTCCCTAAAAACCCTTAACTCAGCAATTTGACCCCAAACTGTGATGAGGGGAGCAATGACTAGGAAGCTTCTTGCGACCATGGAAACCCTAGCCCCCTGTGATAGCTCGGCAGAAGAGCTCCCTAAACTCTATAGCTAAGGAGGAGAAACTAGTGATAAACATCAGCAACATCTACACAGAGGGGCTTGGGAATCAATGTAAAAATCATGGTCTCTTTGTCCGTTGGTGTGGTTTTGGGGCACCCACAAATGAAATTGCTAAGTGGATTCATGCTCTCTACAAGGACCAGGTAAGTATTACTATCACATCTAAAGGATTTATCTTCATTTATTGTAAAAATATGGATTTAAAAAAGGAAATCATGCTCAGCAAAAATATATACTATAAAGGATACAATTTTGATTATCTAGATTGGGTCCCAAACTTCGACCCCAACAAACTTGAACTGAAAACGGTTAGAAGGGTTAAGTTACCAAACCTCCCAGTAGAGCTTATTCACAGCAAAATTTTAAGGGAGATGGGTAACCTTCTGGGTGAATTTACAGGGTTAGAAGAAGGATTCCTATCTCATTCCAATGTTACCCTTCTAGTAAAAATGGACATAAGTAAACAAAAACAAAAACCCCTCAAAATTAAAACCAATTTTGCCAGCTACTACATCAACCCTATGTTTTCAAAAGGCCCGGTCCATATCAACATTATTAACAGGACCTCAACTAAACCCACTAAGAAAAATCAAAAACCCTAATCTATGGGCGTCAATATCAAATTTAATGATAAGAAAGGAGGTTTCATTGTGGAATCATTGAAGAATGATCCTCCATCACAAATGAACCCTGTCTATAGAAGGAACTTAACTGGTCTCAATCAGCCACCGAGTATGGTTGCATCTCTGCCTAAGATATGCCCAAAATTGACTCCAGGAAACAAAGGGAACAGTAAATTTCATAGCAATGACCTTCCCTCACAAGGGAACCTAGCACAAGCTGACCTGGGGAAAGTTCTCCTTGAAGCAGACAGAGCTCTGAAGTAGAACCTGGAAGATATGGGAATGATGGTACTTAAGGAAGAGGAAATGCCAAAAGGGATTCCCAGTCTCGACAGCCCCACAGTAGGTGAAGAAAGGGTAGAACCAGAGGTAGCAAAGACCCATGATTGGGTCCCAAACACATTTGCACAAGAGAATAGCTTTATTGACCCCAAAGACAACAAGGAACCTACAATTGTGAACAATCACATAGACCTAGAAGAGATTTGTGATGAGATCCTAGGGAAGACAATTGAGGAAGTAGTAATAGAAGAAGCAAACAAAGAGAAAGAAAAGCTCATCACGAAGATAATGGAGCTTGAGGAACAAGAGAAAAAGAAGGATAATTTCACAGAAGCCCTAAAAGAACCAGATTGCAAGGAGAAGGAGAGAGCAGATCAAAAACTGGGAATTGCCTTAATTGATTTCAGCAAGGAAACCCTGGACTGTACCAAAAATAGTAAAAAAAGAGGAAGGAAATCACTTTATGAACTGAGAGAGAAGGATGGAGGAGCAATAGATCAAACCAAGATCACTAAAATATTTAATGGTAGGAAGGGGAAGTGCCTTCCCCAGGTACCATGAGATTAAATACTTGGAATGTTAGGGGAATTAATGCCCCTAACAAATAGCAGATCTTAAAATGCTGTATCTCAAATAATAAACCTAAAATACTAATGCTCCAAGAAACTAAACTAAATAATGAAGATATTAGGCATCTAGGAACTAGTTGGAGTGTTAGCCAAAGGAGCCTCAGGAGGCCTGGGGGTAATCTGGGATCCAAGGGTTGTCTCATTTTTAGTAATAAGTAGAAGAAAGAACTGGATGAGCAGTTCTGTCAAAAGCATCAGAAGTAATCTTAACTTCATACTCATTAATATATATGGTCCGATCCAGAACCAAGAAAAGAGAATAGTGTGGAAAGAGAGAATAGTTTATGATGACTTTACAATATCAAATCTACATTTTGGGTGGAGATTTCAATGCCATCCTAGACCCCAAAGAAAAGGCAGGAGGTTTAGCAAAGCTATCCATAGCTACATATGACTTCAAGGACTGGGTCCACAGAAATAATCTTATGGAAATTAAGACTACACAGGAGGGTTTTACATGGAATAACAGGAGAATGGGCTTCAGCAATATAGTAGAGAAACTTGACATATTCTTATTTAGAGGTAATTGGGCTCGACTTCCTTTTAACCTCACGGCAAAGATCCTACCATAATCAGGCTCTGATCATTATCTAGTTCAGTTGTGTATCTCAGAAGATTTCCAACCCAAACACTACCCCTTTAAATTTGAACTAATGTGGCTAAAAGATGATAACCTTCTAACTTTAATTGAACAAAAACTACGTTTTCTGGATCTAAGCTCTTCTATCTAATCTCTAAAATGAAAACTATTAAATGTAAACTTCTCGACTGGAATAAGAACAACTTTGGGAACATATTTGAGATTAAAGTCAAATTAGAAGAAGATCTCAAAAATCTCAACTGAAAGGTTATTGCTGAGGGCATGGATGGAGACCTATAGCTAAGAGAAAAATAACTAAAATCTTATTATGAAGATATATTGGCCAAAGAGGAAATGTTCTGGCATCAGAAATCTAAGGAAACCTAGCTAGAAGCTGGAGACAAGAACACAAAATTTTTTCATAATAGCACTAAGGCCCGTAGGAATATTAATATAATTACTAAAATTAAGAATGATAACAATACTTGGATCAAAGATCCACAACAAATTGCAGCAGAAACAATCAGATACTTCGAGAACATTCTCAACAACAGGGATGGTTCAAGAAGGCTACATCAACAAGCCATTTACATAACATCCCAAGGATCATAACTGTTGATCAAAATAAAGCCCTAAATGCAAAGTTCACTAAATTTGAGATAGAACTGGTAGTCTCCCAAATGCAGCCGAATAAAGGCCCAGGGCCAGATGGTTTCCCAGCCATCTTTCTCCAAAAATGCTAGCATTTTATAGAAGATGAAGTAGTGGAAGCACTTGATGGTGTGAGGAATTATGGTAACCTCCTAAAGGAAGTAAATAGCACATTCCTTATGCTTATTCCTAAGAAGGAAAGGCTAGAGAGTTTTGGAGATTTGAGACCTATCTCTCTATGTAATACTATATACAAAATACTCACGAAGACCTTAGCCAACAAAATGCAGAAGCTACTACCAGACATTATTAGTGATGAACAAACTGGATTTGTCCCAGGAAGATCTATATATGATGGAGTAATTATAGCTCAAGAAACCATTCACTCCATTTAACACAACAAAAACCCTAGTATGTTAATCAAACTAGATATTAGTGAAGCTTATGATAAGGTTGATTAGCGTTTCCTTTGTAAAACCCTGGAGGCATTCAATTTTGCAAAGCAATGGATAAACCTCATTTATGAATGCATTTCTAGTCCCAAGGTCTTTGTCTTAGTCAATGGAACCCTGGAAGGTTTTTTTAGTATGTAAAGAGGACTAAGACAAGGAGATCCAATGTCTCCCTTCCTCTTTATTATAATGGTAGAAGCTCTAGGAAGGATGATCACCAATTACAGGGTGGAAGGTAAGATCCAAGGAATTAAAATCACCTCTGAACTAAGCCCCATTACCCACCAACAGTCTGTAGATGATACCATGCTCTATTGTAAAGGCAACAATGTAGAAACAAGAACCTTTAAAGAAATCCTAGACTCCTTTACCCTGGCCTCTGGCTAGGAAATCAACATTGATAAATCAGAAATCTTCTTCTTCCACATAGACCCTGACACTAAGAGGGAATTATGCAAAATTTTGACCTTCAGAAAGGGGAAATTGCCTTGTAAGTACCTAGGCCTACCACTTGACAAAAGAAATAAGACAAAAGATTTATGGGACATATTACTTCTAAGATCAGAAAGAAGGCTGAGTCGTGGAAAGGCAGATGGTTATCTTTAGTAGGAAAAGTCACAATGTTAAAATCTGTCCTCTCAGCAATACCAGTCTATCAACTCTAATGTATTAACCTCCAAGTAGAGAGAAGAGATTAACAAAATCCTAACAACATTCCTATGGCAAGGAATGGAGGATAAGAAAAGAATGGCACCAGTAGCTTGGGATAAAATATGTAGACCTAAAGAAGAAGGAGGCTTGGGTTTGAAAAACATAAGGGAACAAAGCAAATCTTTAGGAGCTAAACTAATCTGGAGATTGTATAAACAGCCAGATCTAAAATGGGTAAAAATCCTTAGGAACAAATATCTCCGAGGAAACGAATCGGCTTCTCTCTTCCGAATGGCCAATCCCCCCAAAGGATCCCAGCTCTGGAATTTTATGATGGACTGCAGGAATCTCATCATGGACAAATTGACTTGGAATCTGGGGGATGGCAATCAAGCACTCTTCTGGGAAGACTCCTGGGGTGGGTTTGAGCCGATTAAGAACTTGGTCAACCTGGAGGTTGCAAGAAGAACCCTGAAATCCCAATGGGGGAAATATGTGGGAGATTACATAGACTTCTCCAACAAGGATGCTAACCAAGGATGGAAATAGAAATCACTGGAGAATGTGAACATCCTAGTTAGTGAAAAAAGGAAATTGGTCAATATACTTAATGAGGGGAATATATCCTTCTTAAAAGGAACCAATAGACTGGTATGGGATGGCTCCAAATCAGGAGTATACAACACAAGAGAGGGATACAAAATTTGAATCAAACAACAGCTTAGACCTAAAACAACATTACCTCTTAGATTATGCTAGGATAAGAACTACCTCCCAAAAGTTGGTATGTTCCCATGGCTAGCCTTACAGAAAAAAATTCTAATGGCAGAAAGGTTCACTAATATGGGATTTGAGGGGCCCAGAAGATGCCCCTTGTGTGAGAAGGAGCAAGAAACAACAGACCATATTCTACTTAATTGTCAATTCTCTATCAAATGTTGGAATTAGTTATGCAAAAAGCTAGGCTAGGTAACAGCGCTTCCTAACAATATTCTAGACTTGTTTCTTTCTAGCCAGACATCCATAAACAAAGCATCTATAGTCTACTGTGGACAATAACCCCCTCGGTCTTGATTTGGGAGCTATGGAAAGAGAGAAATAGGAGAATATTTAAGGAAAAAAAGATGACTTATACACAACTCATTTCCATGTTTAAAGCTATTATCATGGAAATTGCTAATAGCAGGGTTCTGAACAGTCCTAAGAAAGAAGCAAAAATGTCTTACTGGGATGAAAAGATGCGTGGAAGATGGGAAGGATTGAAATTACCCCCCTTTATGGGACCAAGGAACCACAAAACCTCCAACAAAAGAAAGGAATGTAAATGGCAACCTCTTAAAAAAGGATGGTTCAAACTAAACTTTGATGGCGCCTCCAAAGGCAACCTAGGAATTGCAGGTATAGGCTGTGTAATTCATGACTGGGAAGGGAAGTAAGTTGTAGCTACCACCAAACCCCTAAACAATGCTACAAATAATAGAGCAGAATTATCGGTACTTATTGAGGGACTCAGACTATGTAAAGAGCTGAAAATTGACAAACTTGAAGTAGAAGGAGACTTTGCAATTACTATTAATGCCCTAAGACAAGGGAGCATGCCTAACTAGAGGCTCAACTCCCTCCTCTCCACTACCATTAACCTAAGTATCTCTTTTAGAAAATGCATCTTTAATCACATCTTCAGAGAGGGTAATGGCAAAGTAGATAACCTAGCAAATAAAGGAGCTGATGGCTCCTACTTAACCATTAAACATAATTCTAAAGTAAGTCCTCAAATTCTTGTTCCCTACTGTTGGCTTCATAGGCTAAAGAAGTCAAATTTGCTAGTTTAATCTAATCTCAAGTTTGACTAAATTCAATCTTTCCTTTTCTTCAGATGCCTTCAAGCCAGTTTAAGTATACTCATTTTAAATTTGCTCATCTCGTTAGCTACACACACACACACACACATACATATATTTTAAACATAGAGGTATATATTTGTATTTTGGCTCATTTTTCCTACCCATGTTTTAACATTTACCACACATGGTTCTTTATATGCTTATCCACACAGTCTTTCACAAGATCATATCTATTCACTTCATACGGCTTATATTCACATTCTTTAAAATAGAAATCTGATCTACAAAATAGCTTCCTTTAGCTAGACAGCTTTAAGCAAAGGTGAATAGCACTATATATAACCCTATTGAATCTATACTAAAATATCTTTATAGAGTATTTATGACCTCGCAGGGTCTGCAAAACTAAGCCTCTTCTTGGCTTCTTATAAGCATTCTTTTAAGTATCTATAGCAAAATATGAATTTGTCAGACTTACTCTTCGTCATACTCCAGTAGCTGGCAATTAAACTCCCCACCCATGCATAACCCTCTTTAGCAACCAACCCCAGCACTCTCTTGATGAAATTTGCAGCCACCTCCACCTTCTCTTTGGCCACCACCAAGTCTGGTCCCTTAAGGTCAAGAATGAATGGGTAAAGTTTGATCACTGCATCTGGGTCATTCAGGTCAGCCATCTCCCAAGGCCTAGGTATCCCAATGCCTTCACTTGAAGCTTCTAGAGTCTTCCTCAATTCCCCTAGGTGTTAAGGGTAAAACAGACCCCTCATAATTTGGTCTATCTACACCTTTCCAACATCCAACTCCAATAGCATAGACAACACCCATGAAGTTACGTTAGTATCAACCCAATACCTCTCTACCTCCTCCATAAACCTCCTCCTGACTATCATCTTGATGGCACCTACCATTAGCTCATCCAAGCATCGAAGCATGCATTGCAGCTGAAGCACTGTCATAGGCCCAAGGAAAGCCATTTTATGCTTGGTGCTGACCAACCTCATTGGAGTCTCCATTCCTCCACAAATGACGGCTTCTAGAGTAAAAATCACTGTGAATCTTGCTGGCATTAAAACTGATGAGAAGTCTAAACTCTCCTATTATGGTTTACCCTCTGTTGAATGATGATTTTAATTCTAATGGTCTTATACTCCTTTTACCTTCACTAAAATGTGTCACCTTCATTAGCTATATTTAATTGTTCTCACTCTCTCTCTCTCTCTCTATATATATATATATAGTACATGTACATGTACATGTACATAAACATATATATACCTATACCTATACCTATATATACTTAATTCTCTCATGGATCCTGACTGGCTGTCTCAGTCAAGTTAACACTCTAATTCACAGCGTGGATGATCCTATCTATGATGGGTTGTGATTTTGTAAAGACTGCCTCTTCATTTCTATAAGTTAAAGATTGTGCTATGATTACTCTTCCATCAGCAATCTCCAATGTTGATTAGCTCACTCGGGCTAGAAATAGTTAAGCAGTAGAAATACATGTTTCAAAATCATTAAGATCAAGACCTACATGCATAAGACTATCTTGACATGACATGATTAAGGATCTTTCTAACAACTTAGTTTTAATGAAAGATTTTAGTAAGTTAATGATTTAGTAGCTCAATCAAGATAATTACCCTGTTTCTCCTTAACACAAGGATACATAGTTTCATATACACATGAATAGGTATATTTTGTACTAAAGTTAAAGGTAAGATGTTCTATCACTTTAACTCTTTCAAGCTCTCACTTCTAACAGTCACCACTTGTGATGTTTTTTTGGTAGTATCCGCAATTTATCTTATATGGATTTATCTCTTAATGGTTGAATTAAGAAGTTCTAACAAGGGTGATGCAGAAATCTTTGCTAACATGAGAAATAGCTAGGAAGATACTAGTTTGTGGGATAGGATTCCTCAGGTATAAATTACAACAACAGCAAAGGAAATAGATTCCTGGGAAGTAGACTCCAATAGGAACCACATGAATCTATCCAAAGTCATCATGGAAAGAGTAGAATTCATCAAAGAACAACATGAATACTATCTCATATGAAGAGCAAGGACTATGATTATGTTTCATTTCTTTGTAAAAAGGGATTACTCTCAATGTGAACTCTCTTGCAATAAGATATGTAAATCAAATTCTATACTGTACTCCATAAGTCCCAGGCAAGACAGGAGGTTTTCTTCATTCTATTCTTTCCTATCGGTGCCCACACTGAATAGAGGTGTACTTTAAATTTTATCCAATAAATATATCTCTGGCCTCGGCCTCTTACCCATAATAAATAAATAAATAAATAATGTGAATGTGTAGAATATTAAATAAATGATTTTAATAGGAATTAAATTAGTAATTTTAATAGTTAATAATAATAACAACAATAAATAAATTATAAGTATTTATATATTATATTAGTTCAATAAATATTTATTTTGGTAAAGTTTGAAAGACATTATTCTATGTTATCCATTTATTTATTTGATGTTGTGAGTTGTTGTGAAATGACTTTTCCAGGTCAGTGGAATCTTTTGTAGGTGGTGGTTTTAATAAAATTAATTTTGGAAGATTTAGGGAAAAATTTTATAGAAGGCTACGATTGGAAATCGAGAGAGAAGAAAAGAGGGGAAGGAAGTGAAGCTGAAGGGTTCGGTCATCATTTCTCCTTTTGCATCTACAATAAGACCCGATATGTTTAAATAATGGATTTATCAAATTTGGAATTCGACTTGATGTCCTCTTATGTGTACCTGGTGATCTTAGATTTGGGAAAATTTCCTTATGCCCTCTTTTGTGTGTGGATAAACAATGTCTATGCCTTTATATCTTTGCTTTCATGTCTTGGAAACTATGATCCATCTATTATGTCAGCCTAATCCTGTTATCCTCACATGATATCTCATTCAGATTTCTTCCTCTATAGAGCATAGTGACAGAGAAATAATTCTTTATTGTAAACTTCCATAGCATTAAGTAAATCAATTGAATCTAGAAATTACCCTATGGTCTTCTTTTTCCAAGTCAATTTCTCCAACATTGCATAGATCTCCTTGTCCACAGATGTAATTTGTCTCCTACATTTGTATTATCCGTAAGGGTTCGTATTTAAAAGAATGTTTTTATTATTGAGTCTCTGTATTTCAAAACACTTCTTTTTGAGCTATTAGAAAATATGAAAGCATTAACAACACCTTTCCATCTGAAATTGTTAAATAATTTCATAGCCTTTCATTAAAACTCTATCACTTAGCATTAATATATAATATTACCATTTCATCTTTTAGGTTGTTTTCTCTCCTCATAACCTGCAAATCCATCTATAAATCTCTTGTAATCATTTATTTTCATTCTTGAAATGTCTCTCTGCAAATCCATATATAAATCTCTTGTAATCATTTCTTTTCATTCTTGAAATGTCTCTCTATAAATCCATCTATAAATTTCCTAGAATCATTTTCTATTAGAAAATGTAAGTTTTTAATTTCATTTGAGAGTGGTTTCATTAGTAAGCTTTTTTTTTGTGGAGTGGTTGCTTTATTACAATATTAGTAACAAAATATTTGTTATAGAAACTTCTTTATAGGAATAATAAATACTTATAGGAATATTTAAAAGCTTGAATATAATCATTATGATAATTCTATAATAAGTTGAATTCCCGTCTAGAATGAAAATTACATTTATCATTTATTTTATGTTTTGTGTGTATCAATCTATTTATCTTAGAAATGTATTATTTTGAAGTGGTAGCTAGATAAGAATGTTATAACTTATTTTAAGTTTAGTTAGTTAATAGATTTATTATGTAGTAACTAAATATTGATTAAACCTTATTAGATAAATATTAAGCATTTGATGTTGCATAATGTAATTTATAAAGTTTAATTATGTTTAAAATTGTCGTTTTATAAATTAGTGTTTTAATTTGAATTTTATTTATTATTTTGAAGGTGTGATGTCAACTCCCTATTTAATAGGGAAGAATAATTTTATGGATGTGTTTTATTTTTAAGTATTTTTTAAAAAGAGAAATCAATTCCCTATTATTTAGGGATGTGTTATATTTAAGTATTATTTTATTTCATTTATGAGAAATCAAATCCCAATTATTTAGGGATGTGTTATATTTAAGTATTATTTTATTTCATTTATGAGAAATCAAATCCCTATTATTTATGGATGTGTTATATTTAAGTATTATTTTATTTCATTTATGAGAAATCAAATCCGTATTTTTATGGGTGTGTTATATTTAAGTATTATTTTATTTCATTTATGAGAAATCAAATCCCTATTATTTATGGATGTGTTATATTTAAGTATTATTTTATTTCATTTATGAGAAATCAAATCCCTACTATTGAGGGATGTGTTATATTTAACTATTATTTTATTTCATCCTTGTTATTTAGGGATATGTTATATTTAAACATTACTTTATAAATAAAAAGTCAAATCTTTTTAAAATAAATTTTTTTAATTTATTATTTTACCTTGTATATTTAAGAATATTAGTAGTTTTACCTATTGTAAGTGAGTAGGATATTGATAATAATTAAGGCTTCTTAATATATATTTGTTTTAGTCAAATTGATGTAAATTATCATATTATAAATATTGAATTGTTATTTTACATCTTGTTAAAAGGTGTGTATGATGACCTTAGTTAAGTCTTTAATTTTAGTATGAATAAGAATATTTTGCATAGTGTACATAGAGTTAGTCTATGAATTTAATTTATCATTATTATATGTCTAAATATCTTTGATATATTTTGGTGGAAGATAACATTTAGTTTAGATTTAGTAAGACTATATATATATATATATATATATATATATATATATATATATATATATAATCCACAAGTCTTACTAAATTGCTTCCTCTTCACCTTAAGGAACTTTGTGGTCATATAATGGAGTCTAGTCTTATTTATGACTTAAATTAAAGAGTGTGCTTAGTTATGAAATTGGGTGAGTAAGCAGAAGTTAGGTTTGATATGAAACGCTTAGCATTTAACTCATACTTTCTAAAAATTTAAAAGGGATGATTGGTTTTAATCTACTTTATGATCCCTTATGTTTTGCTTATACAATTATTTTGAATAGAAATCACAAAGTTGTCAAGAATTTTAATAAGATCCACATTAGTGTAGAAAGAGGTTTAGTCTAATAATGGGTAGTATCTTGTTTGACTGAATTTTTTTTAATAGAATAATTGGTAACCCTTTCAAGTTATTATTGTTCTGCATTGTTGGGATAGAGTTATCTTATGTTGTTAAATGATTTATCATTCTTAGAATAATGTTACATTCTTTAAAACCATTATTAGTGCATTAGATCTTATGTCACATTTGTGGTTTTGTTATTGAATTATTGATCTTGGTTTAGGATGTGCCTTGGAAAGTGAATGAGATGTGTGACCATTATATTTTAATGTTGTTAAGTGTTGTAGAAGTTGTTTCCAGAGGCCTAGGAGGGTGTGAATGTGAGATGAATGCACTCTTGTAATATTGTCTCCTTTTTCATGATGGTATGATACATATGTAAGATGCAGTATGCCTTGCTCAGTGTATTTATTCATATGATTATGATGGGCATATAAGATGGGAATGCCTTGCTAGTGTAATGTGAAATGATGTATATTTTGATAATGTAATAGGTCATGCTTGGTTTATGTTATGGGTTGTGAGAATCTAGATGTGGGGAAGGGGGAGTGGCATCCAATGTGGGGTTGGTGCCCAAAGTGGCTAGCCGAGGTAACCCATTGGGAGTTTTGGTAATCAAGTGTTAACCTAATAATAAATTTAGGGGTTAAGTAGTTTTCACACTAATTAAGATAATTGGATTCCTCACCCATGTTTGTAGTGCTTGTTCAGACTAAGGATGGGATGAGAAGGCTTGGTTGGTAAGACCAATTTCCTTGTCCTCATGAAAGGAATGTTGGTTCTGCATGTGTCACCCTATGGGGCTGATGTCTACTAAGAGACTGTCAGGATAACCATAGATGGGGGCTGGCACCTAGCGAGAGACTGTCAAGGTAACCCATAGATGGGGGCCGACGTCTAGCTAGAGACTGTCAGGGTAACCCATGTTAGGACCATATGATGACACTCACCCCTACTGTAGCCTAGCATTCCCTAGTGTGGTTGCCTCTGAAAGTGTTGTTTAAGTTACTTGTGATTTTCATATTGATCTTGTTGTATTGGAGTCATGTGTAGTCCTTGCACTCTTTAGCCTACTGTCTTCTTGATTTTTGTCATTGTGGGACCTCCTTGTTATCTTCTAGCATGGGGGGTGGACCTCAGGGTTCCACATGGTCAGGTGGATGTGCTTTATTCCATTGGTTTATCTGGTTTCGTGGTTTGTGGATGTATCTCATATAGGGGATTCCAATTTGCACCTATATATGAAGACAATTAATTGTACTTTTTGTATCTAGATTTATGTATCAATGGAATTCATTATGTAATTTGATTTATTCAGAAAAAGGAGCTTTGTAACAATGAAACTATGTAATTCCTCTTGTAAGATATACTATTTTGTACTTGTAATCTTAATGCAAACTTCTTGATGTATTTGGATGTTGTAATGAAAGATGCTAGTTTGATTCAGTTGGTTTTTTGGATTAAACTATGTATGTTGTTGATTGTTGTTAAATTGTAATAATGCAACTATGTAATCCCTAGAGAGGTTAGTTTAACTTGATGCTATTAGTCTATGTTATGTTTTGTTGTCATTTCTTCCTTTAAAAAAGATATATGTTTCTTCCTTTTTATTGCTTTAGTTGAACTTATCTCTAGGCTTGCATGGCAGGGCATTACACATTGTTTATTTACTATCCTAGGTGCAGAAACAAATATCTTCTAAGAGAATGCACCCTAGATAAGACTGAGGTTAGCCAAATTTGTGACAAAATCTGCCCTACTAACCAGTGTGACCAACTTCCTACTTTGAAAAGGTTGATAATGAAAAACACCAAGATTGATGAAGAATCAAACTACATTGGCTAGACACCACATGGATATCCCTCATGTCCACATCAACAGTCTTACAGAGGTGCTACAAGTTGGGAAGTTTACCAATGGAATCCACAATGGAATGAACCCATACAACCTTCCCCACTTTGTCCACTAGAGTGGAAGAGCCAACAATGGAAAACCTAGCCATGACCTAACTAACAATGGAGAAATCAACAATGGTAAAATCAACCCTAGTCTAACCAACAATGGAGAAATCAGACCTGACATAATAAAAAAGGACTACCATAGTTTCAAGCTCATTATACACCTTAGTGGAATTCCCATCAAAACTTTAGTCAAACTTATCAGAATCAACAAAGATGATTCCCTAATAATCAATAGGCCCTACTGATAGGTTTAATGAATATAGAACAACAAAATGAACCTATCAGTCAACCACCTCTCTTTTCATAGCCATAGAAAAACCTAAACATAATAAACAAGGGGAGACAATTTACCTGATTGATCAAGAGAACACAAAAAGAAAGGTACATCGAATTTGATATTTTTGGCCATATTTAGATGGAGATGCAATCAAATTCGTAAAAAGATGCCTGAAATGTCAAGCTTATACACATGTTCATCACACACCAACAAGAGATTTACAAACCATAGTTACTCCTTGACCATTTTCTACTTGGGGTTTGGAGCTGGTGGGAAAGATCTCCCCACCATCAACTAATGGACATCTATATATCATCACAACAATAGAATATTATACCAAATGGGTGGAGGACATGGATCTCGCCATAGTTTCAAGGGCGGTAATTGTAAAGGTCATATTAAATAAGATAATATTTAGATTTGGGATTCTTGAAGTGATAGTGATAGAAAATGCATCGTCATTAAAAAATCTATAAGTGCACGAATTGTGTGAAAATTTTATATTAATCATAACTCGACAGATGTCAATTTACTATCCTCAAGGGAATGGACAAGAAGAGGTGAAAAACAAAACATTAAAATCAATATTGGTGAATATTGTGAAAGACTCTAAAATAGACTAGCATTTGCAATTATATCATGCTCTCTAGGCTTATAGAACAAGCATTTGAACTCTAATTGGGACTACCCCTTACGTCCTCACTTCTAGGTCAAAAGCGGTCCTACTATGGGAAGTAGAGTTACCTATCCTAAAAGTGTCCTTACAAGAATTATTTGACAATGAAGAATATTGAGCAATGAGATTGGCTGAATTAGAAATGATGGATGAGAGACAACTAAGAGTTGTACAAAGACGTGACTCTTACCATGCAAGGGTAAATAAGCAATATAACAAAACGTTATCCCAAGACCATTTCAATTTGGAGACTTAGTACTCAAGATTGACAGTTTAATTAATAAAAGAGGCAGCGAAGGATGGAAGTTCAGACCCAATTGAATAGGTCCCTACATGGTTAAAGAAGATGTTGGTAATGGTGCATATCTCTTGTGCACAATGGAAGGTGAGGAACTTGGCAAAATAGTCAATGCCTTTCACCTTAAGAAGTAGTATGTCTAAAAATCATAAACACCATAAAACACACACACACAAAAAAAAAATATATTCCAAAAAAATATACAAAAAAACAAAAAAGTTTATTACATTTCATAATCATTTTGTCCATCGTGCATTTTAGTGAATGACTTTCTCTTGTATTATTTTCATTTCAATAAAGAGTCTAAGGTTGCCTAGGTGTAGAGGATCCTTTTAGGTTTTGAGATTCCCCTATTTTTATTATTGCCATTCTCCCCCTTTATTCCCTATGATTCTAATCAAAGCCTAGCTCTTAGCTTTACACTAATCCTAGTCTTAATGACCTATGATGTTAAGCTTATGGAAAGTCAATATTCAAACCCATAGTGTTCAAAGGAAACTTGCAAGTAGACCTTCCAAATTCTCCCATAGTAGAAAGGAAGTCCCACTAGATTATGAAAACTTTTGGTGGTGCTCAACCCCTTATCTTTCCTAGCCAAAAACAGCAGGAGGATCATAGCTTTGAAGAAAGCAATCTAAAATATGAGTGAATAAAAAAAAGAGTGATAAAAAAAATAAGAGTGATGAAGAAAGTGAGAACAGAGAGATCAAAATTATTGTATAAAAAAAAAGAGTGATAGAGAGAAGATTGTTGAGTGTCTATACCCCTGGGTGGAGATAAATCTAAGCTTGAAGCTTCAAGGGTGACATACTATCAAAATCACACACACTAGCTAATCAAAGCCAACAATCTAGTAGTCTTTAGGGCCATTTTCTAGTTAGCAAACCTAATTCGTCCTTATTTTCCTTTACCTTGATTCTATCTTGCTTGCCATCTATGATCTATGTCTAGTGAACGCCAATAAATTTTGTTGCTTGTCTAAGTTGAAAGATTGTGAAAATGTCTCATTTAGATAAGGATCAATGTTTATCCTTTAGCGAAGCCTAAAATCCAAAAGCACTCCATCTCCTCTCCACTCCTCACTTGAGTTTTGAATACCTACCTCACAAACTTGAATTAGTCTCCAACACGAGGATAACCTACAATCCCCTGAATTAAAAATCATAATAAAGAGCAATCATATAATGTTTGTTCCATAATGCATTCACGCGAAAAATAGAAAGAGAGATCCAAAGCAATAAAAGTTTGTGTTGTAACTCATGGCATTCTATAAAGGTAGAATTTTTATTCTAGCATCGCTCTCATTATTGCATTTGCATATCATGCCTTGAATTCATATATAGATCCAAAAAAAAACTAAAAACATATCATTGTCATCATGCTTGCATTCCTAGAGTGAAGGGTTTACACAATCAAAAAGTTATAAAAACTTCCAATGTACACAAGAGATAAGCATTCATATGATAGTGATAATCACAATGAGATAGTTTTTCATAGACATGTCAAAGGTTCAAAATTTGGCAAGAGTACAAGAGCTTAGATAAAATGCTCTCAAGAGAAGTAAGGCTCCCGATGCAAGGGGGCACGATGATGAATCAAATATGTGAAAGCCTCAAGGACAGCTCCCTCCAATTAAACCATCAAGGCTCCTACTCCCTTTCCTCTAAACAAGACTAGAATCTCCATGAGATCTATGGGAATGAAGAACTCTGTTGTGACCCTAAGAATGAGAAGGACATGTTCTCAAATTAGTGTGTCGAATCCTAAGCTAATCCATCTCTCAAAGAATAGCATTCTCACCCCTAAGGATGAGATTCTCTAATCTCAAAAAGACATTCTCCTTGTACAAATATGTTAGTGTGTTGACCAGCTCTAGCAGGCACTCTAGGATCAATAAGAAGTCACTATTGTGGTAGACTAGTAAAATGACCAATCAAATAAATAAAAGTATCATGAAATAAGGTCCTCCATTCCTTAGTACTGCATGAAAAACAAAGACAAAATGAATGATGATTCATAATTTTAAGCAAATAGGGACAGTACAGAGTACAAAAATAAGAGTAAAACATATGCGGATCACCAAACTACCAGGAGGGATCAAAGCACTGCATCTCATCATCAGAAGGAGGTCTAGGACCTGAAGAAGTGGTCCCCAATATCTTCCCCTCATGAGAGTCAGCCTCCTAGTCATATCTAATTGATCATCTCCCTGAAGAACATAGTCCTCATCAGTATAATTAGCTCTAGTCCTCCATGAAAACAAGTCCTTGAGAAGGAGCTCCTCTCCCTCCCCTCTATCCACCTCTATGGGTCCTAGAAGTTTTGGTAATCAAAACCCTAGGAGTCAAAGGAGTCGAAAGAATAGGTCTCTGGTCAACCTCACCCATCTCTTAGATAGATCGGTAGCAAGTAGGAATTGGGGGCAAGCTCTCTATAAATTCATCTCCTAGCTACTGAAGAACTTTCTCAACACAGTGAGCCTTGAAAAAACCATTGTGATAAGAAATCTCTAAAACACTATGACAATAGTCTCAAATCTTTCTATCATGAGACCAAGTTCCCTCAATATCCACATGGGTTAAAAATCATATTTGCATTAGTGAGAGTAGCCACAACACATAACAAAGTATCAAATTGGCCCACACAAGCCCATCTAGTGCCTCTCAGAAGTCTACGATCAAGAAGTGGAACCTCCTTCTGATATGATCTGATGTGCTCATAAATCCAAGTCATGATCAGAGTGGAGTGGCTAAATGCAAGAGCCCCATAGTGAGAAATATGATAGAAGTCACGGTAAACCATAGTGATAATGTCAACACCCCATGCAAAAATTATACCTTGCTCAATACACTAAATTATGGGTGCCCAACACCAACTAAGGTGATTCGAGGCCTTGTCTCCAAACAACCTTGATGCAACGAACCTAATAAATAGCTTCCTCAAGAGAGGAATACGAAGTTATGGTATTGTAGTAAGACAAACACCTATTTCCTCCTCAGGATGACTCACCCCCATAATCAAAGCCCAGGATGCCTTGTCCTTTAGGGACTCACTAGTAGGTAGAACAATTGGATGTCCTCTCACAAGGACTCCAAGGATGCAGTAAATGTCATATAAAGTAATGGTCCATTCCCTTGAAACCTAGGGGAACCTGAAGGTATTTCTATCAGAATCCCAATAGGTCAGAATGTGACAATAGATGTGAGAGATAGGATGAACAATTGGAACTTGCCAAATCCTCCCCAAACCTACCCTCTTCAGGACAGCAAGATCGTCAAGAGATAAGGAATTTTAAATCTCAAATAGCCATAACTTCTCACAATTAGTATTCTAATGAAGGTGCATATCTTGTTAATCAAAACTCAAAAAATCTAAAAAAATTATATAAAACATTCAAAATTGCAATAAATTGACCAATTCAGTGCTTAAATTAGACCAAAATAGAGTGCCCTAAATGTTAGAAAACATTAATTTTTAGTGAACAATGAACTGGTTGGGTCACCCCTTTCATCAAGTCAAGTCTCCCCTTGGTGACCTAGATGTACAATAGGATCTCCCCTGGGTGACCCTGTTTCATAGCCAAATATCCCTTAGGTGACCTGGACTAGCAAAAGGGGTGACCTTGTTTCACGTCTCCTCATGCTAAAAACACTCTAAAAATTGCAAATTTCAATCAATTTTTACAAACGAAAGATGAATCCTAGTCTAAATGACAAGACAAACATAATGCAACATGAAAAATTGACAAAAACTAACACTTTCACAAGACTTTTCACAAAAAGAAAACTAGGGTTTAGAAGAGGGTTTTTGATTGATTGTGTACTTGATTCTCAGTAGCAGAAGTAGTGGCCATCTTTGCGATCTCCTCAGTGATATGTTTCCAACAAATGCTTACATGACTAATTTTGTTAGCATTTTTATCCATTCATTCTAATTTTTCTACTCTTTTCTTCTCTTAGGTTAGTTCATTTTATCCATTTTTTAGAGTGGTTTTTTCTTTTATTCATCTTTTGTGCTCTCATTTTGCATGATTTCATCCCTACAGGTCTCCTTGATAAAGGTAAACAACTAGACAAATTCATGAATCTATGGTATGTTCGTAATTTCAATTTTTATTACATTTTTTGATATATCTAAATGTCAAACTAATACTATTTATTGCAAGTACTATTCTAGAAAATCGACAAGTCAGGCCTATTTCAGGAATGGTACCTACCCTTCCTGTAGACTACCATCCCCAAAGGGGCAAATATGTAAGCACCAAAATCATGTACAGCCTCCACAAGGACCCCTATATGATGACTAACAATCCTTGTCATCTACATGTAAGCATGAAATTATGTCCTCTCAGTAGTGATTCTCTAGGTAGAATTTTAGATTTCCCTCCTCTTGTTGTTTCCCCTTTGTTGCATTAACCTTTTACCCACTTTATATGCTTTTCAACACTTTTTGATTCTTGTTTCCTGTGCTTGTTACTTCATCCTTGGGCCTTGTATTTATCTATTTGTTGTGATTTGACCTTTCTCTAGTGTTTTTCATCCATTCCCACCCTTAGGAGCTCTCTAGGGGACCTCCCAAGCCATCTCTAACTTTTAGTTTTCAACTCTAGTCAACCAGTACCAATCTCCCTTATTATTTTAGCATTTCCCCTAGAGATTTGACATTTGCAAGTGGAGATTTAGATTTTGACCCCCTTTTGACTAGTTTCTAGAGGTAGTTCACTTCCTTTTCCCCTAGCTAACAATCTCCAACCCCTCTTTCTAGCCGAGGACCACTCCTCTGTGGGTCTCCCATGGGTCACCCCTTGGTGACCTAGACTAGTTAAATGGTGACCCATGGGTGACCTTGTTGTCTTTTCCAGCCACAAAAGAACTTGAGTTTTGTATGTGAAAAAGCTCTTCTTTGACTCATTTTTCTTCCTATTTGCATGAGTTTTTGGTCTAAACATAGAGTTAACTATTCCAAGGCTCCAAGAAAGCATAATTAGCTCCTTTTTATCTTAACTTGTCCACTCATGCATTCTTGTTAACTCCATTTCTTCTTCAGTGATAAGCTATATTGGCTTGTTCACTCCCTAATTAGCCTAGATTACTTTGGTCTTCTGAGTTAACTCTCCAATCAAGGGATTTAACTCTAGGTCCTCTCCCACCTCTCTTAGCCTCTTTCAACCTATAAATACCCTCCTCCCTCAGCAAAAAGGGAGAAAATTTCATTTGTGCATCCAGTCTCCATGGGTTTTTGCTCTCTAACTAGCATCCATATGCTCATACAGGACACTCAAGCTTTTTGCTTTATTATTTTTTTCATCTAATATTTGATAAAAGCTTCATATTGTGTTGATACACTGCCTAAATTGCAAGCCACAATACTCATCAAACTCACATTGATCTCATGTTCAAAGCTTTCAAAATCTCTTTTTACGTTCTGTTTCCTATTGTTGCCAAGAGGATATCCCCGCTTCTACAAGAGGAGAAAGAGGTTGCCGACACAAGGATTTATGATGGTAGTGGAGGCTCATGTCTCGCATATTCCTAGTTTCTTAGTGCTTTTTTATATAGTAATTAGAAAATCTAAATTTGCTCTTGGGAATAGTAATTTAATATTGCAATTTCTTTGATAGGCTAAATAAGATTTGCATTGTTAGATTAGTTTGCTTTTAGAAGTTATTTAGATTAGTTTGTTTTCAAAGCAATTTCATTTTTCTAGAGTAATTGTTCCAAAAATCTAGAAACTCAAACAAAAACATAGATCAGGTTGCATTAGTTAACTACATAGATTGCATACATATTTCAATTCCTAGATTAGAAAAAGCAATTTATTTCCATAAAGATCTAAAACAACATAAAAATCTTTTTTTACTCCATATAGGCTTGCATTCATTCAAAACCCCGAAAAAACACAAAAACATTAGCATCTAAATAGAATGATTACAAACCCTTGGTTCCAATATAGGGTCAACTTTGGTCAACATTAGTCAAACCCTTGATTCCAATAGAAGGTCAAACACAAAGTCACACCTTAGGCCAACCAAACCCTAATTCAAATCAAGGTTAAACTTCAATCAATTCTCTCTCAGTTTGGGCTCATGAATGTGCCTTAGGCTTAGAGGTGAGTGGGTGAGGGAAATCCTTGAAGAGATTGAGGAAATTCACCCTAGACCACAACATAATCAACAAATGATTCAGGAACAACAACACAAGTTGACTCAGATATACTCCTAACACAAGTCATCATCCAACAATTTGAAGAACAACTCCAACTCAACAGAAGCATCACTAAGAGCAATTGTCAACCTACACAATGTTGGAATATTTGGAATCCAAATAGGAGAATAGTGACTAGTGATCCTTTGTGTCATATAGGTATTTCAACCAAAATAGTCATAGAACATTAGATAAGAATCAACACACAAGAAATGCCCTAAGACTGGCTGACCACTCTCCATGAAGTCTAGCTCTCAAGTGAGCTAGATCACCCCTATGTCTCACCTCCTCTTGATTGGCTACTTCCATGAGAGCAAGAGTGATGTGGAGGTTCATCCCGTGGAAAGGAGAGGGGTCCATGTGCTCACCAAAGCTAATGAGCAACTGCCCTAGGCTACTGAGTCATGTTTTTGAGTGTACAAGATCAGACTTGATGGGACTAACTCACAAGAATATATGACTATCTTGTCGGAGAGTTATTAAACTTAAAAGCTAAGCAATAAGGAACATGAAACGACAAAGAAAGTTCACAAAAGGGAAAAAATGCCAATGACAAAGGAGAACTAATTAAATTTTCTTTCCTATCACTACATCGCTAGGTTCGTGAACTAGCAAACTTGGTGACAAAGTTTGCAAAAGAACAACTATGTCAATCAAAGTACAAAGACCTTAAGACTTGGGGAAATTTTACAATGGGTGAGATATGTTGTGAGAAAAAGACTAAATGAAGTTTAAATTGAACAAGGACATTCCTTTTATTGGAAGACAATGAGAAAAAATTAGGTAAATATATGTGATAAGGAATACCCTTTTCTAGAACAAGTACAACCTCAAGAATAGTGAAACACCATGCCACAATCCCTCTTAATAATGATGCCCAATAGAAGTTGAAATGACATAACAACAACCATAATGGAGTTGCTAGGGAAGGGTATTAAAAACTTTTAGCAAAGAATAAACAATGCTGAAAGCATTAGAAAAATCGACCACACCTTAAAATATGATGGCACAATCTAGATCTCTTGAATCCAATCTTCAAGGAGATGGTACCTAGTCTTGTCTATTGTGATAGCTACACAAGAGGCATCCAATACCTACAATCCCTTGGCATATAGACACTTATTTATTGAACTTTATTAGATGAAATGACTAGTTGAATAATGGCATGCCCTTCATGTCAGTGCATATAGGGATCTTAACACTGGATAGCTCGTATTAATTTTCTAACAATGATTTTTTTAGAGTTAGAGAATCATGTCGTCCTTTACAATACCTCAAAGACTAATTAAAATTGTTATTTGTTCCAGTATGATAACTAGAGATGTTGTGATTAAGGTTTGGAAATGCATAGCATGAGCAGGATCCCCCTATCGTAACATTCACATATTATATAATAATCTCTTCTAGAAATAGTGTACTACTACAAACCTTTATTGAATGTATTTGTAGTTACATCAACTATCTGCATTTTAGACTTATTCTAATTAGATCCTAAATGTTTTGGGAAAGATATGAACAACCAAGTACATCATTTAGAAGAATACTGACTCCAATGACTTTAAGCTTATCTCACTTGGATCAGTAGAAATGTGATCATAATTGTAACAATAGAATAATCAATTATATGCTAGGGATGAAAACCACTACACAAAAATAAGAAGGATCAACAACTTCATTTAATATCTTCAAGAGTGATACAATAGCTATGTCAAAACGTAAACAATCTTGTTGAGATTGAAATAGATGGAAGGAAACACACACTATATTATCTAAGTGGGAAAAAAATCCAAAAAAAAAAAAAAAATCTTTAAATTTTGTGACATCCCATCAACCTCACTTTTTTTCAATATTTTCAGAAATTAAATTTATGCTCTTAAATTTGTAAGAAAATATATCCACCATTTTTAAAAAATTGAAAAAAACATAAACATAAACCACATTAAGAGTTCTACATTTCATTAGTTTCTATCATTTTAAAATTCAAAACATTAACATCATTTTTAGGCACTCCAAGTTGGAAAATTATATTTGTGTTGGTCATTTCCTTTATAAAAGTGTGATATAATTTTGAACTTTTACCCATCTTTCCCTTATCAAGGCATCTGTGACTCATGCCCAAGGTTCCTTAGAATGGAAACATGCTAATTCTTCTTTTTGAGCTCATTCTTGGATTCTCCTTCCTTACTTGTTTTGGATGGTAGGCTCTTTTGAAGCTAAACATGAAACTATTCTTTCTAAAATGTTTTCTTCAACTTCTCCAATGGTGATGTCTTATAGTTAAACTTATTCTTGGATACCAAAGTCTCCAAGTTGAGATCCCTCTTGATGGCATCTTGCAGTTATAAAGGATCTAAAGCCTTGATTAAACCCTTGAGATGTCTAGATAGGCATTCAATGAACAACATAGTCAACCTTCTTTTAGTGATGTCAAGAATCATGGTAGAAAAATTTTAAAAATCAACATAGTTCTCAACACTTCCATATTGCTTGAGCTATGCTAGCTCCTAGAAATGCACTTCAAATCAAATCTCTTAATTAAGCTTCTGATGAATTCATCATAAGTGTTGATGAGACTATGTTCTTGAGTAATTATCCCATGATACCACCATTCATGAGTTGTTCCCTCAAGGTGAAGAGTTGAAAATTTTATGGCTTCATCCTTAGCCATAGGTCTTAGTGACAGGTAAGTGTCTAGCTTTTGTATCTAAGCATGAGTTGTACACTTGTTGCTCTCAACAAATGGGGAAAGTGTCAACTTTTCTAGAGCATGCTGATAATCCCTCTTATGTGCTTGAGGTCTATGCTCATGTCTAGGACCACTTCTAAACTTCCTCTAATTCATGTAATTATTGATGTATAGTTCATTCCAAATCTCTTTTGGAAGAGCTCTATACTCTACATAATAGGTTGTAATTTCATTGACCATTAGAATATGCACCTCTACTTCAAGTACTTCTTCCTCCCTATGAAGGAAAGTGAGTTAGAACGACGTGGTAGCAAAACCAACAATAGTTCTTGGAATGTTGTTGTTTCTCCCTACCTAATTGTTTGCCCTTGAAGTGCTTCCTTCACCATTCTGGTTTCTTGGCATGTTCATGTTGTTGTGCATCTTGTGAAGCATTTGTGCCAACATGTCAAGCATCACATCAAACCTCCTTTCAACCCAATCTATAGGGTTATCTTCCACATTACTTCTCCTTTCTCTCTCTTCCATATTCAACTCTTCTATCAAATTCAAGTCTACCACAATCTTTGGACTTTGTTGTCCAAACCTTTTTTTGCTAGTCCATAACCTTCTTTTATTTTTTTATTGTATTTGAACTCTCTATCACTAGGCTGCATGAAGTAATCTACTTCAAATGGCTAGTTTCTTGAATAGGCTATCAAAATCTCCATCTCTAATAACATTGTGCTGTCCTTAGCAGATGAAAGCTAATATTTTTTTTTCACTTAGCACTTTCTAGTCATCGGGATCCCAAAACTAAATAACGTGAGAACATATAGTGACTAAATGGATTAGTACAAAGCTTAAATATAAAATCTAAAAATTTGGTAGCTATAATGGTTGGCAGCTAAGCCTGCACAACTCAACAAAATATGGAATATACCAGACTTGACGGAAAGTCCTTCCAAGATTTCCAAATTTACACACATATTTATTTGCTCGGCAAATGAAGAAATGTGAGAAACAAATATTGAAATTATCACCTTTGAAATGCAAGTGTAGCTATGATAATGGACAATCGATTGCTACGTACTCCTTAAATGGTCAAGATACCATGCTACCTGTTAACACAGTAAAAATTTCAAAATTTTACTATTTCCTTACTCCATCATATTTGAATAAACCCTGAGGAATATCCCAAGAAGACCATAATATAAAATTTTTGTATCTCATAAAATGTCTAGGGATAAGCAGTGTCAAATTTCATCAAAATCAATCCATCGGCAAGAGGTCGTGTGGCTTACACCGATACACAAGGAATTGTTTGAAAACAACCATCGGCGTGAAAATAGAGATCGGAAGAAGAATTATGGAGGTCACCGATGGAGTAAGCAACACCGATGACTTTACATCGGCAAGAAAGGCAAGTGGTCATGCCGATCGGTGTGACAAATATCTATCGGATGATCTTTTAGAAGCTGCCCCGACGGTATATATCATACTGATGAAGCACTTTCGGCAAAAGTTTCACCGAACAACATGCGAGGGTAACAAAGCAAATAGTCATCGGTGAGAAATGAACCATCAGAATAGAAAACAAGTAAGCCTCCGATGATCAAGAGTCTTGGCGATAAGAAAGCCATCGGCAAGACTCACAGCGATGCACCTCTATCGGGATAACTTGACATATCGGAACAAAAGAAACAAGTCTTGCCGATTCATAAGTCACGGCGATCAAAAGGTGTTGGTGACACTTTACTAAACTTTGCCCGATGAAGGATATGACAAAGGGCATCGGGGAGATGATTTGGATCGGGATATCTTGAGAAAGCTATCCCGATAGTGAATGTCATTCCGATAAAGATAAAAGTTCATACATGAAGAGACTATCGGTAAGACAATAAAGATCGGGAAAACATAATTTTAGTATCCCGATGGTCTCAATCTTCCCGATAAGCAAAGCATATCGGTGGGACTAGCCATATCGCAGAGAGATCTAAAACCCTTGGCGATGAAGGAAGTCATGCCGATGGTTGCACCCACTTGAAATATGATACTACATGGCGTCGGGAATACAATTGAGGGGTCATGCCGATTGACTGTCCGTGCCATAAAAAACGTTGAGGTCACCCAGACATTTCAAAAATCACGCTAATAAGAAGAGTTATGGCGATGTGACACTTCACACGATGAACATTGAATTGATCAGATAATTAATACAAAACGGCTACGAAGTTCATACGATCATTATAATTGCAAAAAACCGTCCGAGAGCAGAATACAGAAGAATTCTCAGGGCAAAAGCAAAGGCTTCCAATTCCAGCCATCGAACGACAGGTACACATACACAAACCACTATATTGCCTGTATTTGAATTTCCTGCCAAATTTTTCAAAAAATGGAAACTCCGGGGAAAGGAAAAGGAAGAAAATCACAAGGGGAAACCAGTAAGCCAAAAAAGCAAAAAACTGATCAAACCCCTGAAGAAAAAGTGAAAGACAGAAAACTAAATCAGGACTTGATTGATCAGTTGCCTGGGTCAACTCCCAAGGCCAGGAGGTCTGCCCAACTCAGGGCAGAAGTAGAAAAATTGGAAGACGAACATAAGTGCCTGGGAGATATTTGGACCCCAATTAGGGGATATGAACTCTTCAGATTCCACTACAACAGAAGATTTAGAAATGCTCCTGTGTCAAACCCATGGCACATGAATTTAGGCAAACTGGTTGTACCTAATGTATTCTTGAATGTAGAACTCCTGCAACTGTTAGCCAGGCATTACAATTCAGGCCTGAAAGCTATCTACAACCCTCAAGGAGAACCAATTGTACACCTATCAAAAAATGCTATTTGTGAGGTGTATGATTTGGATGATTTGTGCACTGTCCCTATTGTTTATGAAGATTTGGATAAAGAGTACTAGAGAATGGATACAACCTACAATGGATGGAGGTTACCCATTCATAGACCCAGGATTGAAGGAGAAGTGATACCCTTGACTGAGAATGATGGCCCTCCCTTTCATGTATCCATTTTTGAACCATACATTCAATATACTTACTATTCTGTAGGCCAAGTCCTTGGCTCAGAGGTCCCTGAGTTCATGACTATTCCTCTAATGGTCATAACCTTTGATATTCAATGTCACAATCCCAGACAATTTGATTATGCCTCCTATGTTGCTACCAGAATAGACTCTGGTTTATCTGCAATAAAAAACAATGCTCCAGCATGCTATTTTGAGCATTACTCGATGCTCATGCATATGGTCTTATACTATGGCCAGGAAGTAGGATTGTGGCCAAATGAGTTTCAAGTTGTTGCTGCGGATAAGAAAGGGGAAAAGATACCTGTACAAATGTGGACCAGAATCTGGGATAGCAGGTATGCTAACTCCAGTTATGCTCAACTTGAAGAGCATTGTGTTAAAGTGCTATATAGGTATTTCAACCACCCCTGTGAATATTCAATTTCAAATGAAATAAAAAGATTCCTCAGACCAAAAGATTTTGGTGGCCCCCTACTGTCACTCATAATTGGGGAGATTGGTATTGTTTTGAGGATGCTACTATGATCAGAGTGTATGGTTTTGAGGATGCTCCATTTATATTGCCGAAAACTGTCCCTGACAGAATTGCATATTTGGAAATAATTAGGCAAATGCATTGTTCAAATGTCATGCATCTAAGTTCGCATGATAAACAATCATTCATGCCCAGTACTTTGTGTTTTGGAGATTTTACTATGGTTTCAAAAGAAGGATACAATCTCATTTTGGATAAACTAATGCATTATAACCTGGTGACTGCTGAGGTGAGGAAAGGGTTTGACCCTGAAGGTTTCATTGACTATGCAAGAAGAAAACAAAATCTCAGTGGATACATGCACATACATTATCCACATGATGATGTCATTAGAAATTTGGAAGAGGCTGAAGTCGACTTGGTGGTAGAGAAATATAACAGATATTTAAATGAAAAGAAAAAGCAGTTGGCAGAAGTTGAAGTGGTATCCTCTGAAGAGGAAGAATTGACTGAACAAGAACAGCCACAAGATAAGACAATAGAAATGTCTAAAAGAAAAATGCAACAATATCAGCCTCCAGTTGTGATACATGATGAGGAGGGGTCTTCTGATGAAGATCCTCGCCAAAAGGCTTATGATTCTTTTGTGTCAGATGATACATTCATTCATTCGAAGGAATTTAAATCATTCCTGTATAAATACAAGGGAAAAGAAATTAGGGAGTCAGTAGATAATGTTTCTGCTGACAATGAAAAACAGTTATTAGATATGTTGAAGGAGACAGTGGATAAGGAAATGCAGGACATGACACCAAGCAGAGGCAGACAGCTGCTCAAAGATGCAGGGGTTATGATTTTTCCCGGTTTGGATTTAAATTCTGCTCTGGTTTTTGATAGCTTTTTGAATAATGCTGATGATAAGTATAAGCTTACTCCAGAAGGAGTTAATGAAGTCTATATGGGAACGAGATACAATAATGATGAAAATTCTTTAATGATATGTGCATTGTATCCTCCCCATAAGAAGACGGCCATCATAGACACTGAAAAAACTTTTGGCCATGTTATGACTTTCAGAGCAGGTGAAACTGACCCCATAATTACTGCATACATTGGTATCAATGTTGCAAAGTTAAATAAAGCACAAGCTCAGATGTTAATCAAGGAAAGAGATGCTTATAAGCTGAATTGTGAAAGATTAACAAAAGAGAATGACTACTTGAAGGACGCTGTTAAGAGCACCTTTGGCCAATCTACGAAAAGAATAACTCAAGGTGAGAGCTCACAAAGTAGTCAAGTAATATCCCATGATCAGGCCAAACAAATTCAAATAGATGCATTTGTTACAATACTGCAGAGCAGGTATGCAAACATGGTACGGTGGTTAAACCAGTTTTGGGATAACTACTCGGAAAATCATAAAGCAGTTAAAGAACATGAAAGGCTTGATAAGAGGATACAGGAAAAGGTGATTGAGTTGCAAAACAGGAGTGCCACTGATGGCACAGATATCTCTGATGCAAGAGCATTGCTCAAACGGCACCAGAATTATTATGATAAACTCAAAGCTGATGCTAAGGAAGGGACTGATGCCTCAGACGCAGGAGTGCCCAGGATATTTAAAGATAACGGAGAGGTAAAGAACAAAGAAGAGTGGACTGTTGATTGTCAAGTTATATTGCACAAAGCCACAGGAGCTCTAAAAGATAAAGCCTCTGTGTCTACAGAAGTTTGCAAACAATTGGAGGAAATGGTCACCCTTGATATAATCACCAGGAGTGCAGTTGAGCTTACTGATTCTCACCGTGCGCAGGAGTATTTAGATCATCTGGCAAAAGTTTATTTATGGCTAAACAGAGCCTGATTAAGCTTATGTAATTATTGTTTATGTTGGTTAAAATCCCAAGAGACTTATTGAAGAGTTGTATCTCTTCATGAAAATATCTATATAAGTTCAAACGATCTATGCTGAAAAATCATCAGCAGTAGAAGATATTCATATATACATATACATAATATTCCAAAATGACTGTGTTGCATGTTTTATTTGAAGAAGAAGTTTGAAGTTCTCTGATTCAGTTTTTCTACTTTGGTATCAGTTATTTGTTGAAATTATTCAATTGTGTGGCTGTCTCCATTTCTGCATTTCCCTGTTATTCAGATTAAGATATCAAGTATATATTTAATCTGTCAATACACATTTGCTGTATCTGTGTGATTAATTCAGTTGGTGTCCATCATAAGGAATTAAACCCTTTTGATTTATTCACAGTAGCCTGGAAGGAGTAAGTCAGGATTACTAAGTAGAGCCATATAATTAGGATTGACACACTGTCTCCAGTAAAATATTATCTGTTAATCTTGTCTATTCATTTCATTTGGTTCCTTCAAGTAAGGATTAAAGCACCTTCTGGTGAATTATAAGATATCTGATTTTATTTGGTTGGATTATCAAGAAGAGTCTGTCAGTCATTTACTTGCACATTTATACAAGCTATAAACCAGAACTGTGCCAAATATCTAGAATTATTACCATTTAGAAACTACTATTCTTAGTCCTTCAAATTGACTCTGTTACCCAACAAGGCACTAGTCTCATTCAACTCATTAATTAAAACCTTTTTTGATATTGCTTATACAATTTCTGCCAATCACTTATTAAACATTATACATAGAATTAATTAGTCAGCTTTGTCATCTATCCTATATCCTATGCCATTGTAGATAGACCTAGTTAGTCCATTCATCCACACTCAGACTGCTTTAGTATTTCAAGGTTCACCCACCTAGGTGTAGCAGGACCTAAAGTGTAGGAAATCATCAAACCTTGAAGGTTGATTTCGTCAAGTTAGTTCAAAAACGTTGCAAATCCAAACATAGAGCCTGGCATCCTCTTAGGATTAGCAACTTGCATTTTTGAGACCTAACACTACCAAAATTTATTAAAGATGAATGGAACGTTACAAATTTAGAAAATCTAAAATACATATGTGAAAAGGAGCAACCTTCTCGAGAACCCTCTCAATGTCGATGCCCAATAGAAGTTGAAATGACATAACAACTACCAGAATTAAGGCACTAGGGATGAGTATTGATAACTTCTAGGAGAGAATAGGCAATGCTGAAGCAACAACAAAATCCACTAGTCCTTAAATAAGGATGGCACAGTTCAGATCTCTTGGAGCCAACTTAAAGGTGGTGGTAGCTCTTCTCTATGGTGACAGCTACATAAGAGGCATCAAATACCCATGATCCCTTGGCATAGAGACACCTATTTATTGCAGTTTATTAAATGAAACGACTACTTGAGTAATGTCATGCCCTTCATGTCACTGCATACAGGAATCTTAACACTGGGTAGCTCGTATTAATTTGCTAACAATGAATTTGTTCAGAGTTATAGAATCATGTCGCCCTTTGCAATGCCTCAAAGACTAATTAAAATTGTGATTTGTTCTTGTACGACAACTAGAGATGTTGTGATTAAGGTTTGGAAATGCTCAGCATTAGCAATCAACATCCCCCTATCATAAACGGAATATATAGTAACCTCCTGCAGAAACAACGCAATATTACAAACCTTTATTGAATGCATTTGCAGTTACATCAACAATCTGCATGTTAGACTTATTCCAATTGGAGCCTATAGGTTTTGGGAAAGATATGAATAGCCAAGCACACATTTAGAAGAATATTAACTCCAATGAGTTCAACCTTATGTCGCTTGGATCGATAGAAACATGATCATAATCGCAGCAATAGAAAATCAATAGAATAATCAATGATATGCTAGGGATGAACATAACCACATAGAAAAAAAGAAGATCAACAACTTTATTTAATATCTTCAAGAGTGATAAAGTAGCTACATCAAAAGTTAAACAATCCTGCGAAGACTGAAATAGATGGAAGGGAACTCACATCATATTAAGTGGAAAACTAGAATTATCTGAGTTCTAAACCAAGTTTTGAAATTAATATCTTCAAGAGTGATAAACTAGCTACATCAAAAGTTAAACAATCCTGCGAAGACTGAAATAGATGGAAGGAAACTCACGCCATATTAAGTGGAAAACTAGAATTAACTGAACTCTAAACCAAGTTTGAAGGACACAATAGAAAATCACTAGCCAATTGTAAATAGGCAAACATATAATAAAGTTTTGAAATTAGGAATGTTGTTGAAGTTTTATGTAATTTTTAAATTGGAATCACCTTTAGACTATGAGAGTTTTCATTCCCAAATACCAAGACCACAAGGGTTTCCATCCTTGGATTTGTAACTACAAGGGATTTCATCCTTGGATTGATTTCGAATACAAGTGTTCTGAAATTGAGGGAAATTGGTAATATCAAATCTAGATATCTTCTTCAACTTTTTCCCTTCTTTTAAAGAACTGTTGAAGAAAATACAATTTTTTTCTTTTTTTCTTTCATTTTCCTCCATTACCCTGAATTAATATAATTTTCTCTCTTTATATATTTCTGGATAAAATTAGATTGTAACTCACCTCAAAAGATTCTCTTCTAAAATTAACTTATAACTCCCACTCCTAGAGAAATAACTGAAATATTCCCTGAAGTTACAAATGGTCATAATTGCCCCATTTAGGCAGCCCACTATCTACTTAAAATAATAATAAATAAATTGTCCTTAACATTTTTTAAAATAAAATGAGGCCTAACCTATTAATATTATTTTATTACAAATAATATCTTAGAGAGGAGGACATCACATTCCCCTATTGTAAGACAACTTTCCTTAAACAAAGAAGAAAAATGAGAAGCTTCTTTGTTAATTTTTTAGATGAAGATAATTGAATTCCATGAGAGGAGATAATGGATGAAATAACATTACTACTTCTCTTTGCATTAAGAAGTAATTATGATAAAATGAGGTATTTTTATCTCTCTTAGAACCGAGTGATCTTGGATTTTTGCTTACAAAAAATCTCCTCGTGCATTTCCCATTAATGAAGCTCCTTTGATGCAATAGGCTTGTTCAAAGACCCTTTCAATGTCCTTCTAGAGAGAAGATGGCCCCACCCATCATCGAATGGAGCAGAAAGATGTTGCAGGTAGAGATAACACTCTACTTAAATAAATACCCTTTCAATGTCCTTTTAGAGAGAAATTGGCCACTCCCATCATTGTTTGAAGTAAGAAGATGTTGCAGTCTACTTAAATGTCATCCATTTCAATGTCAAACAATCAATAGTAATTTTACACTTCATTCACAACAAAAAATGGTAAATATTTGTTTTACTTTTAACATTTGACTGTTGAAATAGATGATATTTAAGAATAGCCCATAAAAAGCAGGCAAAGAATGGATTTTATTACACATCGCAGAGAGTAAACAATATGTCACAGTGAACATGACGTCACGGTGACCGTCAGTTTTTGAAACAGGTAGCGGAAATCGCCAGTGTATAATACACGTGTTTGAACAACGTGCTAAGTGAGTCATTGAATATTAAGAGGAGCCGTCTTTGACTGCTTTGTTCTTCTTCATGCGCAGACAGAATCCGGGTTGAATTATGTAACTTGTTAAATCACCAACAAGATCTTCCTTGACCGGATTTCTTCATAAATAGATTTCTTTGTTACAATCAAGATCGAATACCAATGTGAGCTAAAACATTAAGCCATGGAAACGTATGATTTTAGTCCCAACATTAGTGCCTACAGCGCCGTCGAATCTCTTTCAGATATTAGCGAAAGTGGTTGCAGCAATGATATCTTTATAATGGACGACGCTCCATTTGAGCTTCTTCCTTCCGATGGCACGATGGACGGATTTGATCAACAGTTACAAAATTCCTCAGAAAACAGGATGTGGCCACCTCAGTATAATAGTGCCTTCAGCGCATACAAAAAATCTCATTCAAACGCCGCTGCAGATTCTTTCGTATCCTGCGAGACTCTGCACAAAAGATGTTTTAGATTTCTGAAAAAAATCGATGAAGATAGAAAGTTAGAGATCAAGAGATCAAGCCTAATAGCTCCAGCTATTGCTCACAACAATAGTCAAGAGTTAAAAAGCAAAAAAAAAGATCAAACCAAATCGTCATTTAACCATAGGAGAGTCAAATTGAAGGAGCATTTCGAGAATCTGTACTCTCTTCTTCCTAGATGTTGCAAGGTATGATAATACCAGAAGGTATGGTAATAGTATATCTATATTTAAAAAATATATTTAAAGTAGGTTCATAGATATCTTTTTTCAGGCGTTTATTTTTAATCAATTTACCACACATAAGTGGAAATAGGTGCAGATTGATATCTCTGGACTTATTCTTTCTAGATATTGCAAGATATGATATTACCACAAGGTATGATATTACTGTCATTATAATTTTTTAATGATATAAAATATTTATCAAGCTATACTTAGCCACTCTACTTAACTAGCACTTGCACCCATAGTTGGTTCAAGAAATATGCTTATAGGTAACAACCAATGAGTTTAGAAAATTTTCTGGGGTGAGACAAGTCCGAGCACTATAATGTTCACATGTAAAAGCCCATCGGCTAAATATCATCCACATCAATGGTCAAACAGTTAATAGCAATTTTACACCTCATTCACAATAAAAAATGGTAAATATTTGTCCTATTTTTATTGGCCAAAATAAACCATTGACTATTGAAGTGGATGATATTTAAAAATAACCTTACATAAATCATTACTCCAACTTCTACTAGCTCCAATTAGTTAGTACATGTTCTAAAAATCTGTAAAACTTTTGTTATACAGTACAAAAATAGTGCTGTTACTTCTGAATTGCTTAACCTGTAGATCTGCAATTAAATAAATTTAGGGTTTTTTTTTTTTTAACCTCTTGTTCACTTTCGGCACTGCTTTATCATTGCAAGCAGATTCTGGCAAAGAAAAACAACAATGTTCTATTTCTGACTTGTGGTGTCCTTGTTTACAGAAAGATAAGCATACAATATTGACAAATACCACAAGCTATTTGAGGGAACTTAAACTTCGCCTTTGTGAGCTGGAACAACAGAATGAAACTGTGGACGAATCGACTACGAAGAATTTTTCAAATAGTGAAGGAGGAAGTGGCGGGTTCGAGTCACACGACAAGCCTTTCAATTCGTATAGCCCATTACTTTACATTGGCGACGATGTGATCTTGGAGCAATGCGAGGATATACCCTGCCAAGTTAAAATTATAATTAATGTGCAGAGGAATATGATTTCATCCCCATCAACTCTGCTAATCAAGGTGATAGACTTGTTGAGTGCAGAGCAACTGGATCTCCTTTCGCTTTCACATAAGAAGGGATTTGGACTTGAGGCTATTTTTGTCGTCCTGCCAAAGGTACGTTTAGATAATGCCAGATTTATTGGGCGGCCATAGACAAAAGTGCTTGTATTTCACCATTAAAAGGAGTTCTCAAACGTGTTGTTTTGAATATGAACAGGGTGACGACTGGGATGTTCCCCACTGGCAAAAATTCGGGAGTTCAGTTAGTCGATCTATCGACCGAGGATTGGAGGAAGGAATGGAACCTTTGTATAGTCTATCATGTTCAAGGATCTAAGAAGGAATGGAATGGAATCTTTTTATAATCTATCATGTCTAGATAATATATTTTTAGCTACTTATAAACTAGGTTACCTAGACTAATGGTTTGTAGCTTATAATCATTGGAAACCCTTTGGAAATTACATATAATTTGGTTTTGTTAGATGGAAATGTTCCTAGTTAGTAGCTGAATCAATTGGCTGATTCTGTGAATAGGAAAGCCTCAGTTGTAAATGGGCATGGACTGATGAGTAATGTAAGAGTTATTCTATTCTATACAATATATTTTATTTTTAAAATAATTTTAGAATTAAATTTTTAATGCTTGATTTTTATTTTTATTTTTTGAAAAGAAGTTTTATATGACTTCTTTTGTATAGCTTTTTAATTGATGTTTAAATAATTTATATTTTTGTTTGTATCTAAATATGGTATTGATTGAGACTGAATTATTTTAAGTGAAAATGAAATGATGCAAATTTGTTGTATATTTTATTTTTAAAATAATTTTAGAATTAAATTTTTAATGCTTGATTTTTATTTTTATTTTTATTTTTTGAAAAGTTTTATATGACTTCTTTTGTATAACTTTTTAATTGATGTTTAAATAATTTATATTTTTTGTTTGTATCTAAATATGGTATTGAGATTGAATTATTTTAAGTGAAAATGAAATGATGTAAATTTGTTGTAATTTATAAGATTCTAGTAGACATAATATTAACAACTAAATATAAATAAATATTGTTTTTTTTTTTTTTTGTGTAGTTTTTTTACATTGCTCTTCTAAAATTATATCAAAACTTATAGTCAAAATTGTCTCTTAAACATTGAAAATAATAAATAAAAATACACCTTTACATCTAGTAAAACTAGAGGTAGAAGTCAAGTAAAACAAATTAAATATATCTAAATTTACTATATTCTTTGTCTACAAATAAATGTCTTTCCTTATTCTTGTCGTATCTTACTCCATAAGAATATACTTTATTCTTTAATTCTTTATATATTTGGTTTTGTATATTCTTCTTTTCTTTAAGATATAATTTTTTTATTTATTAAACATTAATTAGGTTTTCAATATTCTTCCCATCAATGCTTAATTTCCAACTCTTAATTATAATTCTTCTTAATCATAATTCTTTATATATTTGGTTTTGTATATTCTTCTTTTCTTTAAGATATAATTTTTTTTATTTATTAAAAATTAATTAGGTTTTCAATATTCTTCCCATCAATGCTTAATTTCTAACTCTTAATCTATTTAATAACAATATCAAATGTATTTAAGTATTCTTTTTTAATATATATTTTTTAATGTTTAACTTTCTAACTCCTTATTTGTTTGATACTAGAAATTGCTTTTGTAAATAGATCTACCAATTTAGATTCTTCACATTTCAAAGTTCATACTGCAGCTGATGTCCCTGCCAGTGCTATTAAAAGAGTTCAAAAAAGCATTAAAATGGTTTGGAAAAAACATGTTGGGAGAATGCTCTACTTAAAGCATAAGTAGTTTTTTTGTATTTGGGCTTCTTGCGAGTGCTATTAAAATAGTTTGCAGAAAACATTACAACAATTTTGCAAAAAACATGTTGGGAGAATGCTCTACTTAAAGCATACGCAGTCTAGCTTAAAACAGTTTCCAAAAAAACATTAAAATAGTTTGCAAAAAAAACATGTTGGTAGAATGCTCTACTATAAAGCATAATAATCATTAAGTCACTTACTTGTAGACTGCTTATTCTAGTATAGGTAGTCATAACCTATAAGGATTAATTCATAACATGCAAGATCAAGAAATGAGATTAAATGTAAGACTCCTTAGCTTAAGTGGTATCAAAGCTAAATTAGGAGCCCTAACCAAAGAAATGTGGCTTGAGGAACAATAAGGGGTTTGCCAATATGTGTGCTAGCTACATTGGGACATTACCCAAGCTTTGGGGCCTAGGTGGATTAGGAAGGATAGGTAAAATTTCAAAGTTGGTAAGGACATCAAAATGTAAGGGTACAAATCATTACTGTGGGAAACACAGATAATTTCCTATATTAAATAGGCATCTGTATTTGGGAATTGTTCTATAGAATGGCAATATCTGTCAACTTTAACTTTTCATAAAAGTTTATCACTGACAAATATCTCTAAGTTTACACAGTGAAGGAAACAAAAAATACACACACTCGTGACCACATTTGTGTTTCCCCATCAATGTGATAGATTGTAAATATGTTTTGAGTATTAACACAGTTCTTCCATTATGCATTTCTAACTTCATTGTTGTTGACATAGAACATGCTTGTGCTCATATAGATTTATTCAAGTGAGAATAATTGCAGAAAATTTTTCTGTAATTCAGGATAAGACCTTCAAGTGCTTCATCTAAAACTAGAAAAAATGGTACAACTCTTATTTGAGAAACACTGAGCCTTACCATTATTTATGGTTCACTCTTGTTCCTATGAGATTATATATCCAGTCAAATGGAGAACTGTAGTGATCAACTACTGTTAAAACATAAATCTTGCATGCATAAGGCTTCACTGATACTGTGAGGCCGCCTTTACGAGTAGCTGCTAGGAATCTGTGTTGTAAAATCCAAGCATACAAAGTCATCAATAAGGCAATATAAAGTACTTTTTTAACTCAAAAAATTGTGTATGTAAGTGAAATTTAAGTTTACAAATATTCATTACCCTCCATAAATTCCCAACTTTGGCAGTAACTGCAAGTCCAATGTCTTTCCAATGGACCGTAATAGTAGCTCTTGATAAGCTTTTGTTCAATAAAATTACAGATATATGGCAGTTGGCAAGTGGACCAGCCCACACCTGTACTAGGATTCCAAATTAAACCATGAATGAAATTTAAGGTAGAAGAAAGAGTCTTTGAATGGGGACAGTTATGTACCTTGAGATTTGCTTGCTTACTCACCTTCCTCCCTTGTACTCCCAGTGCATCTACAGGCAAGAAGATTATTCATGTTCCCATTCAACCTGATCTAGTTTAAAATATCTATAGCAAGAAGGATTCAACTATAATGATTTAAGGCCGAGGAATGTAATTAATGCTATCATGGAAAGTGAAACGAAGCTCATTCTATTCTAACAAAAATGCATGTTTTTCCTCAGAAATGTAGTGAACACACCTTGATTTACTGCAATGACCTCTTCATTGCTCGGGATCTTTAAGGTCCTATTATTCAAAGATCTCACATCACAACCAAGCAGGAGAGGTGCCTAAATCAAGAAACGAAAAGCAAATAGTTTGAATGAATGGATCTACTGGTTGTTTTGAGTCACAATAGATTGGAATTTGATGTGATTGTAATGGACACAAATAGGCCTATTCTCAGTTAAAATCATTTCATCCTTTACAAAAACAAGCAACCAGAAATATTTGGCTTGAGTAAATAGCTTTTAATAGCTGGCAAAGGCAAAAATAGGGAATGATCTTTGTAAGATACTGCATGATGATTACCTTCATAAGAGCCCAAATGCTGAAATGCGGTGCTCCTCTTTGGTCATATTACCATTTCCAACCTCCAACATGTCTGGATTTGATGGGGATGGTATAGCATTCAGTAGTAAGAGAAAAACAACAGATAGCCAAGAAGCGATATAAAATGAACCATTATAAATGTTGCAAGCAATTGATCAAAGGATAGTGGCATTGCTTATTGAAGACAAAGAACATTGGTGGAAATGATAAAAGAATTTACAAATAGGCTACTAAGCATTATTAAAAACGAGCTTAGGGGGAAAAAAATATTGTAACCAGCAACTTAAACTCTAACCTAAAAGAAATTTTCAACATTGACTGTAGCAAATCTTAGCAACATAAATTGAAAATCTAAGCTTTTTAAGCACAATGAAAAAAATTCATGGAGGCTCTAAAACTCTTGGTAGCACAGGGAATGCTAGTAATAGCAAGAAATGTTCTTATCACTCCATCCACCAAGTCTTGCATAATCAGCCCAGTTGTTGTTTTGACACGACATCAGACTCAACATCTTTAGACCCCATACAGAAGCAACATGTAGAAGTTACTCTGTTCTGCTACCTAATAAATTTGAACTAAAAGGAAAGAAAAAAGTTTTCTCCAGCCCTTATTGAAGAAAAATAAAATTGACTTTACCTCAATAGCCCAAGGTTCATGATAACCACAGAAAGAAATCTCTCATTATTTTATTCTCCTAATAGCTCAATGAAATTGTATACAGATGTCATTAAAAATTTAGTTTCCATAAAGAGTTGAAGCGGAATACATAATTACTGTTCAAACCTGCCACTCTGTAAATGGTTTTGAGATCAAGGATATTTAATTGAATTATGCCTCACTTCTCTTATCCAAATCCCGATAAATAATATATATTAGTAGTAGTAAGTCAAAATAGGCAACACATATAGAACACAACAGAATGTCTATCTTTTGGAGGCACAATATTACTAGAACTTTTGCTTCTGACAATAGCATTCAGTTACTTAAACCATTGAGACAAGGATCTATTCAAATTTGTATGTTTGTGATCATTCTCGTTAAGTTTTTATTCCTTGGTTGTTTGGTGCTAGGCTTTATCACTAGATTGCATGAGCATCCCTTTACTACCTTTTGGAGGCACAATATTACTAGAACTTTAAATTCTGACAAAAGCATTCAATGACCTAAACAATTGAGAGGAGGATATCGTTTCGACTTTATATGTTTTGCAATCATTCTTTTTATGTTTTCGTTCCTCGTTTGTTAGCCCTATGGTACTGGGCTTTAGCAATGGATTGCATTAGCATCCCTATAGTACTTTTGAACTGGGATCTCAAGACTTGTACTGTATCCTAGGATAAACATCTCACAGCAATGCCCATGCATGCCTAGCATGTGAAGAAGCCGATCAATGATACAGTACACAAGAAGAACAGGGAATTTCTCTCCAATGCATACCCTGAGATAATGAATTGGCACCTGATGTCAATGCTTGTGATTGTACTGCAGATAACATTCTAGATCTAGCTTAGATGTGCATGCATTGATAGACTACTCTGTTGAATCTGCCTAAGACATGACAATGATTTTACAATTGGAGAAGAAAATCCATTCAATAAGTATTACAAAATTTAAAATACAACATAAGTACAGAGTTTTTATGTACACCAATCTTAAAATACAGAAGAAGTGCAGAGTTCTAAAGTATTTTGGCAAGTGACAAAAATACAGTAATAAATACAAAATACAGCAAAATCCATTCTTTAACTAATCAGAATATGAAACTTATTTTCAGCTTCCAGCTATTACAAGCTAGCTTCACTGAATTGTTTGTCAAATATGCTTCTCAGAAGATGTTTTGGCCTGACAAAAATAGGTGCCAAAAGCAATTGTGGACAACTGAAAAATAACTTACACATCCCAAAAATCTTTCGCCTAAAATGACACATTTCAGACTGAGAGGATATGTAAAATTGAAATAAATTTGAATCGTTGCAAACACCCAAGAATGAATTCATGTAAAAGACAAATGTAGTTTGTTGCTAACAAGTTAGATAGAGGTACAGATCAAGTCTGTGCTCAGTTAACCCATCTGTTTGTTGTAAAAACAGACACCAGAGAAAAGTTGGCCTACAACAAGTTTATCAAAGGTAAATGTAAAGACCTCAAATATTTTAAACAATATTGTGATGTCCAATATGAGAATTTCTATTTGTCAGGCCGTGAGCAGAATCATGAATTCATGTTCACTACTTTTCTAAAAAGTTTTGGTACTGTGATAGGAGAATTCTATCACAAGAAAGTTCTTGAAAATCTGGTCACAGAAAATATAGAAATGAAAGAGCTGACATATCCATAGTTAGTTCAATTCTTAATATAGATTAATGAAGAGATCTATGAAGAAGGAAAAGCTAAGAAAGAAATAAAAAAGGTACAACCTTTACTTTCTTCCTCTATTTGCTACCAGATTATGCCTTCTAATCAGTTCTCAGAAAAGGGAAAATCTTCTTGTTATAAGTGTGACAGTTCTAAAAAGTCCTACAAGAAGAAAAAGAAGAAATTCAAAAGGTATCCTAAGAAAAAGGGATACTTCAGAAAAAGAGATAAGAAAAGAAAGGATTCCAAGAAATGGAAACCTACCTGCTACATTTGCAAGGGTGATCACTTCGCAAATAAGTGCCTAGATAGAAATAAGAAAAAAGGAAAAGGTAAAGTCCGTGTAGCTAGAGAAGCAGGTGTTGAAAATGATGAATTCAAATTCATCAATGCTTATCCAACAGACTCAGAGGATATTATCCTCTCCAGCTCAGAATCAAGTATAGAATCTGAGTCTAAAGAATATGCATTTGCTCAAGAATAAGAAGAAGAACAAGCTCAGGTCAACCTAATGACCAAAGAAGTTCAGTCCTCTGATGAGGATTCGGAAGTCTCCTTCTATTGTAGAATGCTTAGAAGGGACACCCGTGCCGAATTAGACAAGGTAATTGAAGATATTGTCCAAATTCAATCCAGACTCCATACCATGGATATGGGTCAAGAAACATGGAAGAAGCTGACTACCCAATTGGAATAGCTTAAATCCTAAAAGTATTTCTTACTCCAATAGGAAGCTCGACCTCCTAAGCTCCCAGTAAGAAGATCCCCTCTTCTCCAATATGGTCTATCAGTCTCTCCCACCAAGATTCCAGAGCAGCATGGTTATAAACCATTACAGCAAAGAGAGCCTTGGCCTCCTAGACCTTCAGCTCAATAGCCACGGCCAGCTGGGCCTCTGGATCAATGATCCATCATTAATGCTCCTTCTCTAGGAAGTATGGCAAGACGCATTTGGAGAAGAAATAGAAAAGCCTTTCTTGAAAAGGTTGTTACTCAAGCTCAGGCAGAAATTTTAGAAATTGATGATGAGGAAAATTTCTATCTCACAGAAGAAATGGAGAAAGCCCCTAAACTTGATAAGTTTGTAAACCATTTCAATTATGTTGGATCCATACAGTTGCCTGCTCAAGCCTCTTTCACAGAAGAATAGTTGTATTGTGAAGAAAAGCCCTACAACCCTCTCATTTATCATACTATAGAAGAACAAGGTGAACCCAGAGTCACCTTTGAAGAAGGATCAAGTAGCCGTCAAATGAAAGTCTACAAAAGAAGTGCCAAGCTGACCACTTCATGTCCTAGAATCATTCTGACAATTCACTTCCTAGGTATAATGGCATACCCATTAGCATTCCTTATTGATATTGGTGCAGATATGAACATTGCCAGGTATAATGCTTTTCCCAAAGATGCCCTGATTGAAGGTACTACAGGTATTACTTTTGGTAATTCCAAAAAGGAAGATAGTTCCTCCTTCTGCATTGCTCCTATTCAAATTGGAGTTGATGGTTTCACAGATAATCTAACATTTGTCCAATATGAAGTTGATGGCTATGATGGCATCATTGGAAGTAAAGAAATCCAACAATGGGAACCTTTCACCATTGATTCCAATTTTATTATAACTCGGAATACATATCAGCTTCCAAGGCTTTATCAAGATCTAGCTTATACATCTAAGTTAGTAAAAGAAAAGAAAAAGAAACCAGTTAATGCAGTTTGGTTAGCCAAACAAATTGATGCAGGTCAAGAATCTCTTGCAGAGATTAAAACTACTTTTGCCGACACAGTCATGACGAATGATTTAAAGAAACAGAAAAGGAACCTGACATGTGATCTCCCCCTTAAACAAGATCCCCAAGGTAATGAACTCATGCCCAAGGCAAAAGCTAATTATTTTATAATGAGTTCATCTGAAGCATTAACTTGCAGAACAAAATTTATAGAGCTTGAAAGGCTCCACATTATCCAAACTTCTGAATCTCCATTCTCCTGCCATGCAATGTATGTACCAAAGGTCGATGAGAATGATAAAGAGTTACCAGAAAAATGGCTACTTGTCAATTATAAGCCGTTAAATGACTGTCTTGTTGATAACAGACATCCTCTGCCGAGTAAGGATCATATCTGGCAGACTATCCAAGGTAGTCATATTTATTCTAAATTTGATTTAACTAAGGGGTTTTGGCAAATTGGTCTTAAAAGTGCTGATTTCTATAAAACAGCTTTTTCTGTTCCCCAAGGTCTATATGAATGGACTGTTCTTCCATTCGGTATTAAAATTGCTCCTTCCATTTTTTAGCAAAAAATGGATGTTATATTTCGACCTTATGCCAAATTTATCCAACCCTATATTGATGACATTCTTGTCTTTAGCTAGGATATGCCTCACCATCTTGACCATCTCCATCAATTCCTCTCTATTTGTCAACATAATGGTCTTGCTGTCAATCCCGCAAAGTCTTTCTTTGCTCAGACCCACATTGTCTTTATTGGCATCAAGTCTTTTCTTCATGCACCCATCAAAAGTTTTCTAAATTAGATAATGGGTTGTATAGATGTGAAGACTGCTCCTTTGTTTTGAATCGTCCCAGATCTGGCCATTTCTAAATGTTTTCAGCCCGACAAACCATTATGCCTGAACAGGATATTTTTGAGTCCAATGAAAAGGTTATAACCACTCCTGCAGGTTCTTGTCCCGTTCCCAGTACCATTCCCCCTTTCAAGGATTTCATCCTTTATGATACGACCGAAACCTATAAAGCTAATTTTTGGCCTCTGCATTTATTTCTTGTCTCTGAAAACTCACAAGGTACCAGCCAAAGCAAATTGCTTAACTAGACAAACCTTTGTCTAAGGAAATCCATGCTCCTTGATGAGGATAGAAAAATCTAGAATCAGATCAAAGCAGTCAAGGCTGATAAAGCACGCCTTAGTGCTCAAGAGAATTTTCATTCTCTCATCTCCACTCTTGAATGCTTGGAAAAGCATCTTACTGATCAGTGGATGACCTCTGTTAACAAAGATCTTCAAGAGCTCAAAGCCTAGTATAATGAGTTCAAAAGTCAAGCTGAAACCTGGTGGGTTGCTCAGCAGTGATTTTTAGATCAATAGAGAGAACTTCTGCAAAAGGTCAGAAGTGAAGTAAAATTAGATTGTGATGTGCTTGGTTCTCAATTGAATACTACAAATATTCATGTAAAGCATAATGATCAGAGACTCATTGAAATCTCTAAAGAAGTTCATTCAATTGCACAATCACAACTTCTCATGAGTGATTCCATCATATCGGAATCCTCCACCATATAGTCTGCTCTCCACGAAGAGTCTAGGACTATTTAGTTCGTAACCCATACAGTTCGTCAACAACAAACTATACGAACAAAGAATTTCCCTTCCAGTGCAAAGGGATATCTACAGGCACAGTATGAAGGACCTAATTTAACAACTGAAGTTAGGCAGCCTGTAATTGAAAAGGTTTATGATCCCTCTACAGGGAATCTGAGAGAAACCTCACCAGAGGAACAAGCCAAAGGAATGTTCCAAATGGCTCATGGTTCTAGTTCTGATCCTAATGGATCTCATCCCATTCATCCATTTAAAAATATTCAAACTCTGAAAGATGATACACCGCCCCTTGTTAATTTTGATCATTTTGAAGATATTGAAAATACAAGAGGAATAGATGCAATGCGAGCCTGGATAACAAATTATATGTCCACTAATGCTGATGCTAATGAAAAGCAGGGGATAAAGCAGGCTCTTAATGCAATGACCAGTGTTGTATGACATGTCTGGGATAGGCTAGATGATTCTTACGGAGAAATGCTGTTAGATAGAGGTACAGATCAAGTCTGTGCTCAGTTAACCCATCTGTTTGTTGTAAAAACAGACACCAGAGAAAAGTTGGCCTACAACAAGTTTATCAAAGGTAAATGTAAAGACCTCAAATATTTTAAACAATATCGTGATGTCCAATATGAGAATTTCTATTTGTCAAGCCGTGAGTAGAATCATGAATTCATGTTCACTACTTTTCTGAAAAGTTTTGGTACTGTGATAGGAGAATTCTATCACAAGAAAGTTCTTGAAAATTTGGTCACAGAAAATATAGAAATGAAAGAGCTAACATATCCACAGTTAGTTCAATTCTTAACACAGATTAATGAAGAGATCTGTGAAGAAGGAAAAGCTAAGAAAGAAATAAAAAAGGTACAACCTTTACTTTCTTCCTCTGTTTGCTACCAAATTATACCTTCTAATCAGTTCCCAGGATGCCCAACCACACATCCTGAACAAGATATTTCTAAGTACAATGAAAAGGTTATAACTACTCCTACAGGTTCTTGTTCCGTTCCCGGTACCATTCCCCCTTTCAAGGATTTCATCCTTTATGATACGACCGGAACCTATAAAGCTAATTTTTTGCCTCTGCATTTATTTCCTGTCTCTGTAAACTCACAAGGTACAAGCCAAAGCAAATTGCTTAACTGGACAAACCTTTGTCTAAGGAAATCCATGCTCCTTATTGAGGATAGAAAAATCTGGCATCAGATCGAAGCAGTCAAGGCTGATAAAGCACGCCTCAGTGCTCAAGAGAATTTTCATTCTCTCATCTCCACTCTTGAACGCTTGGAAAAGTGTCTTACTAATTAGTGGATGACTTCTATTAACAAAGATCTTCAGGAGCTCAAAGCCCAGTATAATGAGTTCAAAAGTCAAGCTGAAACCTGGTGGGTTGCTTAGCAGCGATATTTAGATCAATAGAGAGAACTTTTGCAAAAGGTTAGAAGTGAAGTAAAATTAGATTGTGATGTGCTTGGTTCTCAATTGAATACTACAAATATTGATGTAAAGCATAATGATCAGAGACTCACTAAAATCTCTGAAGAAGTTCATTCAATTGCACAATCACAACTTCTCATGAGTGATTCCATCAGATCGGAATCCTCCACCATACAGTCTGCTCTCCATGAAGAGTCTAGGACTATTTAGTCTGTAACCCATACAGTTTGTCAACAACAGACTGTATGAACAAAGAATTTCCCTTCCAGTGCAAAGGGATATCTACAGGAACAGTGTGAAGGACCTAAGTTAACAACTGAAGTTAGGCAGCCTGTAATTGAAAAGGTTTATGATCCCTCTATAGGGAATTTGAGAGAAACCACACCAGAGGAACAAGCCAAAGGAAAGTTCCAAATGGCTCGTGGTTCTAGTTCTAATCCTAATGATCTCATCCCATTGATCCATTTAAAAATATTCAAACTCTGAAAGCTAATACACCGCCCCTTGTTAATTTTGATCATTTTGAAGATATTAAAAATACAAGAGGAATAGATGCAATGCAAGCCTGGATAACAAATTATATATCCACTAATGCTGATGCTGATGAAAAGCAGGTGATAAAGCAAGCTCTTAATGCAATGACCGGTGTTGCACGACATGTCTGGGATAGGCTAGATGATGCTTACAGAGAAACGCTATTAGATAGAGGTACAGATCAAGTCTTTGCTCAGTTAACCCATCTGTTTGTTGGAAAAACAAACACTAGAGAAAAGTTGGCCTACAACAAGTTTATCAAAGGTAAATGTAAAGACCTCAAATATTTTAAACAATACTGTGATGTCTAATATGAGAATTTCTATTTGTCAGGGCGTGAGCAGAATCATGAATTCATGTTCACTACTTTTCTAAAAAGTTTTGGTACTATGATAGGAGAATTCTATCACAAGAAAGTTCTTGAAAATCTAGTCACAGAAAATATAGAAATGAAAGAGCTAACATATCCACGGTTAGTTCAATTCTTAACATAGATTAATGAAGAGATCTGTGAAGAAGGAAAAGCTAAGAAAGAAATAAAAAAGGTAAAACCTTTACTTTCTTCCTCTGTTTGCTACCAGATTATGCCTTCTAATCAGTTCCCAGGAGGCCCAACCACACATCCTGAACAAGATATTTCTGAGTCCAATGAAAAGGTTATAACCACTCCTGCAAGTTATTGTCCCGTTCCCGGTACCATTCCCCCTTTCAAGGATTTCATCCTTTATGATACGACTAGAACCTATAAAGCTGATTTTTGGCCTCTGCATTTATTTCCTATCTCTAAAAACTCACAAGGTACCAGCCAAAGCAAATTGCTTAACTGGACAAACCTTTGTCTAAGGAAATCCATGCTCCTTGCTAAGGATAGGAAAATCTAGCATCAGATCGAAGCAGTCAAGGTTGATAAAGCACGCCTCAGTGCTCAAGAGAATTTTCATTCTCATCTCCACTCTTGAACGCTTGGAAAAGCGTCTTACTAATCAGTGGATGACCTCTGTTAACAAAGATCTTCAGGAGCTCAAAGCCCAGTATAATGAGTTCAAAAGTCAAGCTGAAACCTGGTGGGTTGCTCAGTAGTGATCTTTAGATCAATAGAGAGAACTTCTGCAAAAGGTCAGAAGTGAAGTAAAATTAGATTGTGATGTGCTTGGTTCTCAATTGAATACTACAAATATTCATGTAAAGCATAATGATCAGAGACTCACTGAAATCTCTGAAGAAGTTCATTCAATTACACAATCACAACTTCTCATGAGTGATTCCATCAGATCAAAATCCTCCACCATACAGTCTGCTCTCCATGAAGAGTCTAGGACTATTCAGTCCGTAACATATACAGTTCGTCAACAACAGACTGTACAAACAAAGAATTTCCCTTCCAGTGCAAAGGGATATCTACATGCACAGTATGAAGGACCTAAGTTAACAACTGAAGTTAGGCAGCCTGTAATTGAAAAGGTTTATGATCCCTCTACAGGGAATTTGAGAGAAACCACACCAGAGGAACAAGCCAAAGGAAAGTTCCAAATGGCTCGTGGTTCTAGTTCTAATCCTAATGGATCTCATCCCATTGATCCATTTAAAAATATTCAAACTCTGAAAGTTGATACACTGCCCCTTGTTAATTTTGATCATTTTGAAGATATTAAAAATACAAGAGGAATAGATGCAATGCGAGCCTGAATAACAAATTATATATCCACTAATGCTGATGCTGATGAAAAGCAGGTGATAAAGCAGGCTCTTAATGCAATGACCAGGGTTGCACGACATGTCTGGGATAGGCTAGATGATGCTTACAGAGAAATGCTGTTAGATAGAGGTACAGATCAAGTCTGTGCTCAGTTAACCCGTCTGTTTGTTGGAAAAACAGACACCAGAGAAAAGTTGGCCTACAACAAGTTTATCAAAGGTAAATGGAAAGACCTCAAATATTTTAAACAATATTGTGATGTCCAATATGAGAATTTCTATTTGTCAGGCCATGAGCAGAATCATTAATTCATGTTCACTGCTTTTCTGAAAAGTTTTGGTACAGTGATAGGAGAATTCTATCACAAGAAAGTTCATGAAAATCTGGTCACAGAAAATATAGAAATGAAAGAGCTAACATATCCACAGTTAGTTCAATTCTTAACACAGATTAATGAAGAGATCTGTGAAGAAGGAAAAGCTAAGAAAGAAATAAAAAAGGTACAACCTTTACTTTCTTCCTCAGTTTGCTACCAGATTATGCCTTCTAATTAGTTCCCAGAAAAGGGAAAATCTTCTTGTTATAAGTGTGACAGTTCTGAAAAGTCCTACAAGAAGAAAAAGAAGAAATCCAAAAGGTATCCTAAGAAAAAGGGATACTTCAAAAAAAGAGATAAGAAAAGAAAGGATTCCAAGAAATGGAAACCTACCTGCTACATTTGCAAGGGTGATCACTTTGCAAATAAGTGCCCGGATAGAAATAAGAAAAAAGGAAAAGGTAAAGTCTGTGCAGCTAGAGAAGCAAGTGTTGAAAATGATGAATTCGAATTCATCAATGCTTATTCATCAGACTCAGAGGATATTATCCTCTCCAGCTCAGAATCAAGTACAGAATCTGAGTCTGAAGAATATGCATCTGCTCAAGAACAAGAACAAGCTTAGGTCAACCTAATGACCAAAGAAGTTCAGTCCTCTGACGAGGATTCGGAAGTGTCCTTCTATTGCAGAATGCTCAGAAGGGACACCCATGCCAAATTGGACAAGATAATTGAAGATATTGTCCAAACTGAATCAAGACTCCATACCATGGATATGGGTCAGGAAACATGGAAGAAGCTGACTACCCAATTGGAACAACTTAAATCCTAAAAGTATTTCTTACCCCAGCAGGAAGCTCAGCCTCCTAAGCTCCCAGTAAGAAGATCCCCTCTTCTCCAATATGGTCTATCGGTCTCTCCCACCGAGATTCCAGAGTAGCATGGTTATAAACCACTACAGGAAAGAGAGCCTTGGCCTCCCGGACCTTCAGCTCAATAGCCATGGCCATCTGGGCCTCTAGATCAATGATCCATCATTAATGCTCCTTCTCCAGGAAGTATGTCAAGATGCATTTGGAGAAGAAATAGAAAAACCTTTCTTGAAAAGGTTGTTACTCAAGCTCATGCAAAAATTTTAGAAATTGATGATGAGGAAAATTTCTATCTCACAGAAGAAATGGAGAAAGCCCCTGAACTTGATAAGTTTGTAAACCAGTTCAATTCTGCTGGATCCATACAGTTGCCTACTCAAGCCTCTTTCACAGAAGAATAGCTGTATTGTGAAGAAAAGCCCTACAACCCTCTCATTTATCATGTTGTAGAAGAACAAGGTGAACCCAGAGTCACCTTTGAAGAACGATCAAGTAGCTGTCAAATGAAAGTCTACAAAAAAAGTGCCAAGCTGACCACTTCATGTCCTGGAATCATTCTGACAATTCACTTCCCAGGTATAATGGCATACCCACTAGCATTCCTTATTGATACTGGAGCAGATCTGAACATTGCCAGGTATAATGCTTTTCCCAAAGATGCCTCGATTGAAGGTAATACAGGTATTACTTTTGGTAATTCTGAAAAGGAAGATAGTTCCTCCTTCTGCATTGCTCCTATTCAAATTGGAGTTGATGGTTTCACAGATAATCTAACATTTGTCCAATATGAAGTTGATGGCTATGATGGCATCATTGGAAGTAAAGCAATCCAACAATGGGAACCTTTCACCATTGATTTTGATTTTATTATAATTCAGAATACATATTAGCTTCCAAGGCTTTATCAAGATCTAGCTTATACATCTAAGCTAGTAAAACAAAAGAAAAAAAAACTAGTTAATGCAGTTTGGTTAGCCAGTTAAATTGATGCAGGTCAAGAATCTCTTGCAGAGATTAAAACTGCTTTTGCTGACATAGTCATGATGAAGGATTTAAAGAAGCAGAAAAGGAACCTGACATGTGATCTCCCCATTAAACGAGATCCCCAAGGTAATGAACTCATGCCCAAGGCAAAAGCTAATTATTTTTTAATGAGTTCATCTGAAGCATTAACTTGTAGAATAGAAGTTACAGAGCTTGAAACGCTGCACATTATCCAAACTTCTGAATCTCCATTCTCCTGCCATGCAATGTATGTACCAAAGGTTGATGAGAATGGTAAAGAGTTACCAGAAAAATGACTAGTTGTCAATTATAAGCCGTTAAATGACTGTCTTGTTGATAATAGACATCCTCTGCCGAGTAAGGATCATATCTGGTAGACTATCTAAGGTAGTCATATTTATCCTAAATTTGATTTAACTAAGGGGTTTTGGCAAATTGGTCTTAAAAGTGCTGATTTCTATAAAACAGCTTTTTTTGTTCCCCAAGGTCTGTATGAATGGACTGTTCTTCCATTCGGTATTAAAACTGCTCGTTCCATTTTTCAGCAAAAAATGGATGTGATATTTAGACCTTATGCCAAATTTATCGAACCCTATATTGATGACATTCTTGTCTTTAGCCAGGATATGCCTCACCATCTTGACCATCTCCGTCAATTCCTCTCTATTTGTCAACATAATGGTCTTGCTGTCAATCCTGCAAAGTCTTTCTTTGCTTAGACCCACATTGTCTTTATTGGCATCAAGCTTCTTCTAGGGGGGAGGATGGAGGCCCAACCACACATCCTGAACAAAAATTCTAATCTTGCAGTCACCAATGTCAAAGAATTGCAATGCTTTTTGGGCCTTGTTAATTATATTGTAGGATTCTATTATAAGCTTGCTGAAGATAGAATTGAATTGAATAAACTTCTGGGAAAGAAGCCACCACCTTGGACAACAAAGTATGATGCATTAATTAATTGCATCAAGCAAAAATGTTCCCAGTTACTACCATTAAAGCTACCAGGTAAAGGTTTCAAAATTGTTGAAACTGATGCAAGTGAAGGTGCCTAGGCCAGTGTTATCCGAGAATAGAAAACAATCTCCTTCAATCCCAAAAAGAAAGGTGAGATTGTTCGATACATTTCTGGTAGTTTCAAGAATAGTGAAGTAGACTACCATAGTACTCATAAAGAAATCCTTGCTATTGTCAATACTTTCCAAGCCTTTCAAATGTTCACTGCTAACAAGAGATTTCTGTTGAAGAGTGATTTGCAAAATCTGTAGGGATTCTTTTGAAAAGAATCAAAGAATAAGGTAGTAAGAGGATGACTCCTTAGATGGGCTCAACTTCTCAGTACATATGAATTTGATTTTGTTCATCTTCCAGGAATTTAAAATATTTTTGTAGATTTTATGTCAAGAGAGGGACATTCTGATAACCCTCAAATAGATGGAGTTGTTCGAATCATCCGAATTAGAGAACAAAGATGGTATGAAGAAAGTCATCATGAATGGAGTACAAATCCTTTCCAACGAAGGAACCTGCACAACTTTCAAATGGCCAATGATTTTCTCTTTGATTAGTTTAAAATGTTAATTGCTAAACAACTAACATCCCCAGGTTTATGGACCGACAGGCCATTCTTTCAGTTCTCAGCTGAAGCTGAACCCATTGATCCTAATGTTGGACATATACTTCAGAATTGGTGTGGCAATTTTGTCATCCCAGTCAAGTTACTAAATCCTCTAGTAGCACACCTGGAGCAATGGTTGAATGTAGAACATGGTAAGAATTTAATCAAAGATGTGTTCCAAGGACCTTATCCACCAGCAGAAGATTTACAGTTTGAAGGAACTTTAGCTTATACTGGATGCATTTTCAAACTTGTTTTTGATTCACCTGTCGATAATCCAATTAGCAGGCATCTCTGCCAAATCTATGGTCCTGCAGGTTCTTCTTCTGTGTTCAAACATTAGATGGTAGGAAACCTCTTAAGATACTTTCATACTCACCAGACTCCTGTCTGGATTCACACAAAAACCTACCGAATGAATGGACCTACACCACAAGCTATGACTAGTGGATTGTATGGCCCCTATAAGTTGAAAACAATGAGTATTATCTAGAAAAAACAAGAAGGAAGTCAACCACCCAGATGCATTCCTCATTCATCCACACAAACCTATGCAAATTGTGTCGACTGCTCCGCCGATGATCCAAGAATACTAACTTTCGGCACTAGTGGTAATTATCGTTCTCCTGATTGTACCCATCCTGATGGTGAATTTTGTGAAGGATGTATGTTCAACCAGCCAGCTACTCTAAACCCCAGTACCTCCGACAGTACCAGATCTTAGGCTAATGGATGGGCTTGTCATCCATCGAGAGCATCTATCATCTCGTTGAATGTGATAGACGTGGGCCCTTCCACGGTAAAAGAGGAAAGCTTACGCACCTCACAGTAAGCACGAGTTATTCTTCTCATGATCGAAAAGTAACTTTGTAAAAGTTTATTCCATTTGAGTCTTTGTTCACGGATTAATTGGTCCCACCTGAGGAATCTTAACCTCAATCGGGTAATCCTCCGGATAAGGGTTTGCACGTGTCCGTCTTGTATGGATGGATTCCAAAACTAGACTTCAGAGAAAGGTAAAAGATTTGCCTCTCGCAAGATCTATAAATGCATGAGAGGCCGCCTTAGTTCAAAAGCAAATCTTGGTGAGTAGAGTCTCCAAGTGAAGTCTAGAGTCTAAGTTTGTAAGTCTGTAAAAGAGTACCATTATCTCTGGTTTGCTCTTTGAGTCTAAGAGTGCTATTCTCTCTAGCATAATGGTCTTTATACTTTAAGCTCCTCTTTCTACATAGATGTCTGAGTCTATGCCAGCGCGCATTGTAATATGATGAATGTATTGTTCCTGAGTATTCGCAATAATAATATACATAAGATCTATCTGATAGTCAGATATTCTATTCCGCATTTCATTTGTCATTTGCAGCTGTGTTTAAAAGCTGGTATCAGAGCTGATGATGTTATTGTCTGTTGTTACCGTTGTTTCCTAACCATAACTAGCCAATAAGTGTTATGCTATTCACTGTATTGCTCCTTATATTGCTCTCTGTATTGCCCATACAACCTAGAAATCTGTTGTAAGTCCTTGTGGTGTAAGTCCCGTATAAGCTTGTTGCATCAGGGTAGATTTGAGGCAGTAATTTGTATTTTGAGTGCAAATTTGAGCGTAGGTTCAAGCACAGAATAGATAGAGCAAGAACTTCTGGATCGATTATGGAAAGCATCGACCATACCACAGATCACAACATAGAAGTTAAGTTCACCAATTTCTTTGCTGATAATGAAAGTTCATTTTGTACTCCTAAGTCAAGTAGTAATGTTTTAGATGAAGTTTCTGCTAGTAGTCAGTTTCCTGATAAAGAATTTCGTGTGCCTAAGAATAAAGCTTCTGAAATCTATAAAGATGTACCTCATGGTGTTATAGATATATATAAAAGTTGGTAACCACTCTTGTAGGTTCTTGTCCCGTTCCCGGTACCATTCCCCCTTTCAAGGATTTCATCCTTTATGATATGACCACTACCTATAAAGCTGATTTTGGCCTCTGCATTTATTTCCTGTCTCTAAAAACTCACAAGGTACCAGCCAAAGAAAATTGCTTAACTAGACAAACCTTTGTCTAAGGAAATCCATGCTCCTTGCTGAGGATAGAAAAATCTGGCATCAGATCGAAGCAGTCAAGGCTGATAAAGCACACCTTAGTGTTGAAGAGAATTTTCATTCTCTCATCTCCACTCTTGAACGCTTGGAAAAGCATCTTACTGATCAGTGGATGACCTCTGTTAACAAAGATGGTATGAAGAAATTCGTCATGAATGGAGTACAAATCCTTTCCAACGAAGGAACCTGCACAACTTTCAAAAGGCCAATGATTTTCTCTTTGAATGGTATAAAATGTTAATTGCTAAACAACAACTAACATCCCTAGGTTTATGGACCGACAGGCCATTCTTTCAGTTCTCAGCTGAAGCTGAACCCATTGATCCTGATGTTGGACATATACTTCAGAATTGGTGTGGTGATTTTGTCCTCCCAGTCAAGTTCCTAAATCCTCCAGGAGCATGCCCAGAGCAATGGTTGAATGCAGAACATGGTAAGAATTTAATCAGAGACCTATTCCAAGGACCTTATCCACCAACAAAAGATTTACAGTTTGAAGGAACTTCAGCTTATACTGGATGCATTTTCAAAATTGTTTTTGATTCACCTGTTGATAATCCAATTAGCAGGCATCTCTACCAAATCTATGGTCCTGCAGGTTCTTCTTCTATGTTTGAACATTGGACGGTAGGAAACCGCTTAAGATACTTTCATACTCACTAGACTCCTGTCTAGATTCACACAAAAACCTACCGAATGAATGGACCTACACCACAAGCTATGACTAGAGGATTGTATGGCCCCTATAAGTTGAAAACAATGAGTATTATCTGGAAAGAATAAGAAGGAAGTCAACCACCTGGATGCATTCCTCATTCATCCACACAAACCTATGCAAATTGTGTCGACTGCTCCGTCGATGATCCAAGAATACCAACTTTCAACGCCAGTGGTAATTATCGTTCTCCTGACTGTACCCATCCTGATGGTGAATTTTGTGAAGGATGTATGTTCAACCAGCCAGGTACTCTCAACCCCAGTACCTCTGATAGTACCAGATCTTAGGTTAATGGATGGGCTTGTCATCCATCGAGAGCATCTATCATCTCATTGAATGTGATAGACGTGGGCCCTTCCACGATAAAAGGGGAAAGCTTACGCACCTCACAGTAAACACGAGTTATTCTTCTCATGATCAAAAAGTAACTTTGTAAAAGTTTATTCCATTTGAGTCTTTGTTCACAGATTAATATGTCCCACCTGAGGAATCTTAACCTCAATCGGGTAATCCTCCGGATAAGGGTTTGCACGTGTCCGTCTTGTATGGATGGATTCCAAAACTGGACTTCAGAGAAAGGTAAAAGATCTGCCTCTCGCAAGATCTATAAATGCATGAGAGGCTGCCTTAGTTCTCAAGCAAGTCTTGGTGAGTAGAGTCTCCAAGTGAAGTCTAGAGTCTAAGTTTGTAAGTCTGTAAAAGAGTACCATTATCTCTAGTTTGCTCTTTGAGTCTAAGAGTGCTATTCTCTCTAGCATAATGGTCTTTATGTTTTAAGCTCCTCTTTCTACATAGATGTCTGTGTCTATGCTAGTGCGCATTGTAATATGATGAATGTATTGTTCCTGAGTATTCGCAATAATAATATAAATAAGATCTATCTGATAGTCAGATATTGTATTCTACATTTCATTTGTCATTTGCAGCTATTTTTAAAAGTTGGTATCAGAGCTAATGATGTTATTGTCTGTTGTTATTGTTGTTGCCTAACCATAACTAGCCAATAAGTGTTATGCTATTCACTGTATTGCTCCTTTTATTGCTCTCTGTATTGCTCATACAACCTAGAAATCTATTGTAAGTCCTCATCGTGTAAGTCCTGTATAAGCTTGTTGTGTCAAGGCAGACATTAGGCAGTAATTTGTATTTCAAGCACAGATTTGAGCATAGGTTCGAGCGTAGAACGAATAGAGCAAGCACTTCTGGATCGACTATGGAAAGCATCGACCATACCATAGATCGCAACACAGAAGTTAAGTTCACCAATTTATTTGCTGATAATGAAATTTCATTTTGTACTCCTAAGTCAAGTAGTAATGTTTTAGATGAAGTTTCTGCTAGTAGTTAGTTTCCCGATAAAGAATTTCATGTGCCTAAGATTAAGGCTTCTAAAATCTATAAAGATGTACCTCATGGTGTTATAGATATGTTTAAAAGTTGGTAACCACTCCTGCAGGTTCTTGTCCCGTTCCCGGTACCATTCCCCCTTTCAAGGATTTCATCCTTTATGATACGAATGGAACCTATAAAGCTGATTTTTGGCCTCTGCATTTATTTCCTGTCTCTGAAAACTCACAAGGTACCAGCCAAAGCAAATTGCTTAACTCGACAAACCTTTGTCTAAGGAAATCTATGCTCCTTGCTGAGGATAGAAAAATCTAGAATTAGATCGAAGTAGTCAAGGCTGATAAAGCACACCTCAGTGCTCAAGAGAATTTTCATTCTCTCGTCTCCACTCTTGAATGCTTAGAAAAGCATCTTACTGATCAGTGGATGACCTCTGTTAACAAAGATGGTATGAAGAAAGTTGTCATGAATGGAGTACAAATCCTTTCCAACGAAGGAACCTGCACAACTTTCAAATGGCCAATGATTTTCTCTTTGATCGGTTTAAAATGTTAATTGCTAAACAACAACTAACATCCCCAGGTTTATGGACCAACAGGCCATTCTTTTAGTCCTTAGCTAAAGCTGAACCCATTGATCCTGATGTTGGACATATACTTCAGAATTGGTGTGGTGATTTTGTCCTCCCAGTCAAGTTCCTAAATCCTCTAGTAGCACACCCAGAGCAATGGTTGAATGCAGAACATGGGAAGAATTTAATCAGAGACCTGTTCCAAGGACCTTATCCACCAGCAGAAGATTTACAGTTTGAAGGAACTTCAGCTTATACTGGATGCATTTTCAAACTTGTTTTTGATTTGCCTGTCAATAATCCAATTAGCAGGCATCTCTGCCAAATCTATGGTCCTACGGGTTCTTCTTTTGTGTTCGAACATTGGATGGTAGGAAACCGCTTAAGATACTTTCATACTCACCAAACTCTTGTCTGGATTCACACAAAAACCTACCAAATGAATGGACCTACACCACAAGCTATGACTAGAGGATTGTATGGCCCCTATAAGTTGAAAACAATGAGTATTATCTGGAAAGAACAAGAAGGAACTTGACCACCCAGATGCATTCCTCATTCATCCACACAAACTTGTGCAAATTGTGTCGACTACTCCACCGATGATCCAAGAATACTGACTTTCGGTGCCAGTGGTAATTATCATTCTCCTGACTGTACCCATCCTGATGGTGAATTTTGTGAAGGATGTATGTTCAACCAGCTACGTACTGTCAACCCCAGTACCTCTGACAGTATGGGATCTTAGGCTAATGGATGGGCTTGTCATCCATCGAGAGCATCTATCATCTCATTGAATGTGATACACGTGGGCCCTTCCATGGTAAAAGGGGAAAGCTTACATGCCTCACAGTAAGCACGAGTTATTCTTCTCATGATCAAAAAGTAACTTTGTAAAAGTTTATTCCATTTGAGTCTTTGTTCATGGATTAATTGGTCCCACCTAAGGAATCTTAACCTCGATCGGGTAATCCTCCGGATAAGGGTTTGCACGTGTCCATCTTGTATGGATGGATTCCAAAACCAAACTTCAGAGAAAGGTAAAAGATCTGCCTCTCACAAGATCTATAAATGGATGAGAGGCCGCCTTAGTTCTCAAGCAAGTCTTGGCGAGTAGAGTCTCCATGTGAAGTCTAGAGTCTAAGTTTGTAAGTCTGTAAAAGAGTACCATTATCTCTGGTTTGCTCTTTGAGTCTAAGAGTGCTATTCTCCCTAGCATAATGGTCTTTATGTTTTAAGCTCCTCTTTCTACATAGATGTCTGAGTCTATGCCAGTGTGCATTGTAATATGATGAATGTATTGTTCCTGAGTATTCGCAATAATAATATACATAAGATCTATCTGATAGTCAGATATTCTATTCTGCATTTCATTTGTCATTTGCAGCTGTTTTTAAAAGTTGGTATCAGAGCTGATGATGTTATTATCTGTTGTTATCATTGTTGCCTAACCATAACTAGCCAATAAGTGTTATGCTATTCACTGTATTACTTCTTATATTGCTCTTTGTATTGCCGATACAACCTAGAAATCTATTGTAAGTCCTCGTGGTGTAAGTCCCGTATAAGCTTGTTGCGTCAGGGGAGATTTGAGGCAGTAATTTGTATTTCAAGCGTAGATTTGAGCATAGGTTCGAGTGCATAATAGATAGAGCAAGCACTTCTGGATCGACTATGGAAAGCATTGACCATACCGCAGATCGCAACATAGAAGTTAAGTTCACCAATTTCTTTGTTGATAATGAAAGTTCATTTTGTACTCCCGAGCCAAGTAGTAACGTTTTAGATGAAGTTTCTGCTAGTAGTTAGTTTCTCGATAAAGAATTTCATGTGCCTAAGATTAAAGCTTCTGAAATCTATAAAGATGTACCTCATGGTGTTATAGATATGTTTAAAAGTTGGTAACCACTCCTGCAGGTTCTTGTCTCGTTCCCGATACCATTTCCCCTTTCGAGGATTTCATCCTTTATGATATGACCGGAACCTATAAAGCTGATTTTTGGCCTCTGCATTTATTTCCTGTCTCTGAAAACTCAAAAGGTACCAGCTAAAGTAAATTGCTTAACTGGACAAACCTTTGTCTAAGGAAATCAATGCTCCTTGCTGAGGATAGAAAAATCTGGCATCAGATCGAATCAGTCAAGGCTGATAAAGCACGCCTCAGTGCTCAAGAGAATTTTCATTCTCTCATCTCCACTCTTGAACGCTTAGAAAAGCATCTTACTGATATGTGGATGACCTCTATTAACAAAGATGGTATGAAGAAAGTCGTCATGAATGGAGTACAAATCCTTTCCAATGAAGGAACTGCACAACTTTCAAATGGCCAATGATTTTCTCTTTGATCGGTTTAAAATGTTAATTGCTAAACAACAACTAACATCCCTAGGTTTATGGACCGACAGGCCATTCTTTCAGATCTTAGCTGAAGCTGAACCCATTGATCCTGATGTTGGACATATACTTCAGAATTGGTGTGGCGATTTTGTCCTCCCAGTCAAGTTCCTAAATCCTCCAGTAGCATGCCCGGAGCAATGGTTGAATGCAAAACATGGTAGGAATTTAATCAGAGACCTGTTCCAAGGACCTTATCCACCAGCAGAAGATTTACAGTTTGAAGGAACTTCAGCTTTTACTGGATGCATTTTCAAACTTGTTTTTGATTCACCTGTCGATAATCTAATTAGCAGGCATCTCTGCCAAATGTATGGTCCTGTGGGTTCTTATTCTGTGTTCAAACATTAGACGGTAAGAAACCACTTAAGATACTTTCATACTCACCAGACTCCTATCTGGATTCACATAAAAACCTACCGAATGAATGGACCTACACCACAAGCTATGACTAGAGGATTGTATGGCCCCTATAAGTTGAAAACAATGAGTATTATCTGGAAAGAACAAGAAGGAAGTTGACCACCCGAATGCATTCCTCATTCATCCACACAAACCTGTGCAAATTGTGTTGACTACTCTGCTGATGATCCAAGAATACTGACTTTTAGCGGGAGTGGTAATTATCGTTCTCCTGACTGTACCCATCCTGATGGTGAATTTTGTGAAGGATGTATGTTCAACCAGCTAGGTACTCTCAACCCCAGTACCTCTGACAGTACTGGATCTTATGCTAATGGATGGGCTTATCATCCATCGAGAGCATCTATCATCTCGTTGAATGTGATAGATGTGGGCCCTTCCACGGTAAAAGGGGAAAGCTTACGCACCTCACAGTAAGCACGAGTTATTCTTCTCGTGATCAAAAAGTAACTTTGTAAACGTTTATTCTGTTTGAGTCTTTGTTCACAGATTAATTGGTCCACCTGAGGAATCTTAACCTCGATGGGGTAATCCTCCGGATAAGGGTTTGCACATGTCCATCTTGTATGGATGGATTCCAAAACCAAACTTCAGAGAGAGGTAAAAGATCTACCTCTCACAAGATCTATAAATGCACGAGAGGCCGCCTTAGTTCTCAAGCAAGTCTTGGTGAGTAGAGTCTCCAAGTGAAGTCTAGAGTCTAAGTTTGTAAGTCTATAAAAGAGTACCATTATCTCTGGTTTGCTCTTTGAGTCTAAGAGTGCTATTCTCTCTAGCATAATGGTCTTTATGTTTTAAGCTCCTCTTTCTACATAGATGTCTGAGTTTATGCCAGCGCACATTGTAATATGATGAATGTATTGTTCCTGAGTATTCGCATCTTCACGGATCTCTTTATTAATCTGTGTTAAGAATTGAACTAACTATGGATATGTTAGCTCTTTCATTTCTATATTTTCTATGACCAGATTTTCAAGAACTTTCTTGTGATAGAATTCTCCTATCACAGTACCAAAACTTTTCAGAAAAGTAGTGAACATGAATTCATGATTCTGCTCACGGTCTGACAAATAGAAATTCTCATATTGGACATCACAATATTGTTTAAAATATTTGAGGTCTTTACATTTACCTTTGATAAACTTGTTGTAGGCCAACTTTTCTCTGGTGTCTGTTTTTCCAACAAACAGACGGGTTAACTGAGCATAGACTTGATCTATACCTCTATCTAATAGCATTTCTCTGTAAGCATCATCTAGCCTATCCCAGACATGTCATCCAACATCGGTCATTGCATTAAGAGCCTACTTTATCACCTGCTTTTCATTAGCATCAGTATTAGTGGATATATAATTTGTTATCCAAGCTCGCATTGGATCTATTCCTCTTGTATTTTCAATATCTTCAAAATGATCAAAATTAACAAGGGGAGGTGTATCAGCTTTCAGATTTTGAATATTTTAGTTGTCTAGCAATTAACATTTTAAATCAATCAAAGAGAAAATCATTGGCCATTTGAAAGTTGTGCAGGTTCCTTCGTTGGAAAGGATTTGTCTTCTATTCATGATGACTTTCTTCACACCATCTTTGTTCTCTGATTCAGATGATTCGAACAACTCCATCTGTTTGAGGGTTATCAGAATGTCCCTCTCTTGACATAAAATCTGCAAAAATATTTTCAACTCCTAGAAGATGAACAAAATCAAATTCATATGTACTAAGAAGTTGAGCCCATCTAAGGAGTCATCCTCATACTACCTTATTCTTTGATTCTTTTCGAAAGAATCCCCACAGATTTTGCAAATCACTCTTCAACAGAAATCTCTTGTCAGCAATGAACATTTGAAAGGCTTGGAAAGTATTGACAACAGCAAGGATTTCTTTATGAGTACTATGGTAGTCTACTTCACTGTTCTTGAAACTACCAGAAATGTACCGAACAATCTCACCTTTCTCTTTGGGATTGAAGGAGATTGTTTTCTGTTCTCAGATAACACCGGCCTAGGCACCTTCACTTGCATCAGTTTCAAAAATTTTGAAACCTTTACCCAGCAGCTTTAATGGCGGTAACTGGGAACATTTTTTCTTGATGCGATTAATTAATGCATCATGCTTTGTTGTCCAAGGTGGTGGCTTCTTTCCTAGAAGTTTATTCAATTCAATTCTATCTTCAACAAGCTTATAATAGAATCCTACAATATAATTAACAAGACCCAAAAAGCATTGCAATTCTTTGACATTGGTGACTGCAAAATTAGAAATTTTGTTCAGGATGTGTGGTTGGGCCTCCATCCTCCCCCCAGAAGAAGCTTGATGCCAATAAAGACAATGTGGGTCTGAGCAAATAAAGACTTTGCGGGATTGACAGCAAGACCATTATGTTGACAAATAGAGAGGAATTGACAGAGATGGTCAAGATGGTGAGGCATATCCTGGTCGAAGACAAGAATGTCATCAATATAGGGTTGGATAAATTTGGCATAAGGTCGAAATATCACATCCATTTTTTGTTGAAAAATGGAAGGAGCAGTTTTAATACCGAATGGAAGAACAGTCCATTCATAAAGACCTTGGGGAACAGAAAAAGTTGTTTTATAGAAATCAGCACTTTTAAGACCAATTTGCCAAAACCCCTTAGTTAAATGAATATTAGAATAAATATGACTACCTTGGATAGTCTGCTAGATATGATCCTTACTTGGCAGAGGATGTCTGTTATCAACAAGATAGTTATTTAACGGCTTATAATTGACAACTAGCCATTTTTCTGGTAACTCTTTACCATTCTCATCGACCTTTGGTACATACATTGCATGGCAGGAGAATGGAGATTCAGAAGTTTGGATAATGTGGAGCCTTTCAAGCTCTGCAACTTCTGTTCTGCAAGTTAATGCTTCAGATGAACTCATTAAAAAATAATTAGCTTTTGCCTTGGGCATGAGTTCATTACCTTGGGGATCTCGTTTAAGGGGGAGATCACATGTCAAGTTCCTTTTCTACTTCTTTAAATCCTTCATCATGACTATGTCAGCAAAAGTAGTTTTAATCTCTACAATAGATTCTTGACCTGCATCAATTTGTTTGGCTAACCAAACTGCATTAACTGGTTTCTTTTTCTTTTCTTTTATTAGATTAGATGTATAAGCTAGATCTTGATAAAACCTTGGAAGCGTATTCCGAATTATAATAAAATTGGATTGTTGGTTTTCTACTTAGGGTTAAAACCCTCTCTGTTGATACAAACCATTGCATAGGAAAAAAATTAAAAATAAGCCTCTTTTGTTGGTATAGAATTCAAGTATTGATATATAATTGGGTTGCAAAATTTTCTTGCTGACGGTTATTGCCAATATGATGACCGGTGCACAAGCCCGACTATGGTACTCCATTAAAGTGATTGTGTAAGAAATGTTCCCTGTTTACACACCCTATTGCATAAATGACGTACTAAAAATATGAACCAAATTCCTATAATTTTTGGACTTCAATATCCAACTCATGCATCATCAGCATTAATCCATATATCTAAAGGTTCAACACATTACCTTTCCTAGTTGTTCTCTATATCTATTGTTGTTCTCTAGCTATTTCCTACATTGGGTGCCCAAGTAGTAGAATTATCCACACCCCTGAAGAACCACCAAAAAACTTGTGCAAAAAATACTTCTAAATCTTTGTCATTACCCAATATAAAGAATTGAATTACCAGTTGCACTCTTACCATTGCCAGCGCCCTACTAAAACCAATTTTTTTTTTTTAAAACAGAAAAAGGTGCGGAAGCACCCATAGATTAAAGAGAATAAAAGTATTACAGATAATATGGCCTTAGCCAAGTCCCAGTAGATGAATGAAATAGCAAAAGAGGACCCTAACAGTCCTAATAAAAGCAAGATTTAAAAAAATAATAGTCCCTCTTACATGGGGGAAAACTTTAACTAACCGCTGCCACTGAACAAGAGGGAGAGAGGAAAACAAAGACGTGGGAGAGAGGAAAACAAAGCCCCCACGCCACGACTGTTGACAAAAGCAAAAACAGCAACTTCCGCCGAGAGAGCACCACCGAAGGAAAACTGAGCACCCTACTAAAACCAATGTTGTTACACCATTTGAAAGCCCTGTTAGTTCCCAATCATCAACTTCCTCCCACTATTTCAACCTTCCAAGGTGCCGAATTACCTCCAATTCCAACAAAATATCTGCCAATCAAGCCTAAAATAAAAAAATCCCCCTTCTAATTTTGCCTTCAAACAACAATTTTATCAAAAAAATTGTGTCATCTACTTTCCACATAGCCCTAATATCAACAATTGTTAGCTAAAAGAAACATTATGTCAATGAAAATTTGAGTGAATCTCAAAAGCAATATCTTGAGCCAGAAGTGCCTTCGATTGAAGCAAAATAATACACCAAGCAAGAATCAGGGAAATTTGCAAACTCGTGTCAAGAATTACCCTCAAATTTTTGCTGTAAAACATTATTTTCTTCAAAAAGAAAGAGGCGCAACACATGTTGTAATATATCCTAACCTCAGTTACATGCAAGTAAACTTAGTTGAAAAAAATCAAGAAAATCAAACTTTTTGACAAAACTGAATGAAACTCATGGATGACAAATTGAACCAAAATTGAGTCCACTGGTGATATGGACAAGAAATCTTTCTCACAATAATCCCCCTGTAATTATACCTAGAACACTGATTCTTAAAAAAATGCACAGCTTACCTTACTACTAACCCTAACAACAGAAATTCCCAGCTAATTCAAATGCTAAGCCTTAAAGCCGCCCAAATTTCCATTACTACAAACTAGATGAAACAAAATAGTGCAAAATTGAACAAAGAGTTGGAGGGCTTTGCGAGGCTAAGAAGATCAAGGAACTCATTTCATACAACATAGACCATATGCCTCAGGCTCTTCTCTGTGCCTTCAACCAACAAAATCGAATGCCCACTCTGATCTTTGAGATAGTTGTCTGGCAAAAACTGCAGATCATTTGCACTGTGAACAAGCCTCTTCTGTAACAAGTCCAAGTTAATTTGAATATGGGAATAATAGGGGAAGCTCGGCATTTGCCTGCTATATTTCTACAAATACCAATTCTTTGAACTGATTTCTACACCTCTAAAATGCTGCAATGGGAAAATCAGATAAAAAATGCAATAAGATAACGTCCACCAGACACCCAGGTCTCAAGAGCCAACGATGCATGAGGCCACAACACATACTCCCATACGTGCCTAGAGTAAAAACCTTGAAACAAGTTGGCCATCCATAAAGAAGACACGTCTGCAATTTCAAAACATTAGAAACCTTCCAAAAATTTTCTCTCCTGCTCATGCCTGATTGGCCCAAAAAAAACTCCCCATTTTTACAAACAGGAAAAAAACCAAAATCCCAGCAAAAAAGGAATGCACCAATCAGAAAAAAGTAAAAAAATTAAAGAAAAATGTTTTTAAAATACAAGTGCATGAAACATTAGCAAGACAGTAGCTCATCAGCACTGGCACAGTTTTCAAAGCAGTGAAAAATGCATTTTAGAGAGGTGAAAACATTAGTCACTGCTTTAGGCAGGGACTAATAAATTCTTTTTCATTTAGATATTGTTCAAATTATCAAAACTTATGTAAATATGAGAACTTAATTGTTGTTAAAATGTTGAGTTTGTTGGCATATCATCTACACCCTCTATAGAAAGAGAAACCATTTAGTTTTTCTTTGAAATCCAAGCTATAATGTAACTACCAAGATTAAAAAATGTCCTGAAGTTATATTTTTATCATCTACTAAACTAGTCAATTTTAAATATGAAAATATAATCAAATTCAATAATTTGTTATTGTATAATAATTCCATGATCTACTATGCCTTTCATATACAACAATATTGCTTTTGATGCTCTCAAATCTAGAAACATTACTCACTAGAAGAGTGATATTTAACATAGTAGTTATAATACATATATTAGATTTAGTAGAGAATGATTAAAAATGTTAAATCTTCCTAGAATCAAAAACATAATTATGATAGCATAAATTTAATAGAAAACAAAAGAATTTTTTTTTACAAAATTATAATAATGTATTCTTAATGTTTGAGTTATGTAATGAAGGTAATGAACTACAATTTACACTCTAGGATGCACAAGTCAAGGTGACAAGTGTCCCAAAGAAGAGTAATTAACTGAAGGACTGACTTAATTATAGGATCAAAAGCACCTCAAGTGAGTTTATCTTGATGACCAAGTGAACTCATATTGATAAGGGAGATATGACACATAACTACCATTAGTCAAAGAGTTCAATGAAGTAGAGTTGACATGTTCTCCCATCACTCAAGGAGATAACATGCGCTCTTATTTCCTAATTTACCCAGTAAATAATATTAATTACCTAAGTAAACTTAATACAAGATGCAATAAACAATTAATTACACCAAGACCACCAAGTGCAACTAGGGTAATAAAGAAATTGGTCCCACCAAGACAAGCCATATGAGGTACCCATGTACAATTTGAAACAGTCCAAATATACAAAGAGAGTGAACACTCCCAAATGTAGAAAAAGAGAAAAATCATAGGACAAAACTCCATCCCAATTGAGGTACGAAAAGGAGGGCAAGATAGACTTCCCATAAGTGATATTATCCTAAATTCCTTGTAATATAAGGCCCATGTGTGACTTTAAAAAGGAGAGAAAGTTAATGTTGCAAAGTCATTGTCGACAATGGCAACACTAAAAACTTAGTGTTAGAAGAGATGGCAGAGAAGCTAAAAATGAAGAGGCTAAAACACCCAACTTCTTACAAGGTTTCTTGGATGTAAAACAGACATCAGTTACTGGTAAGTGAACAATGCCTTGTTAAATTTCACATTAGGAATTACAAAGATGAGATAATGTGTGATGTTGTGCCAATGGATGCATGCCACATTCTGTTTGACAAACCTTGGCAATATGATAGGAGGCTCATTCATGATGGCAAGAGTAATTGTATTAAAATCAAGAAGGATGGGGTTGAGTATTTGTTGAATCCTTTAAAGAATAAGGATGTAGAAGTTGAGAAAATCAATAGGGTTTGTCTAGCGACGGGAAAATAGTTCCTGAAGGAAATTAGAAATGAGAAGGTATGTTATGCCTTCCTACCTAAGGTTGTAGAAATTATGACAGCAAAGAAAGGGGTAGATGTTCCCATAGAAGTCCAAGAAATTCCAAATGAAATAAGCAACATTCTAATGAAATACTTACCTGATGGATTACCTCCAACTAGAAGCATAACGCACTACATGGACTTGATACCAAGTGCAAGCCTACGAAATAAGGCACCATATAGAATGACACCCATGGAAAATGAAGAAGTGATATTAGACAAGTGTAAGAGTTATCGGATAAGGAGCTGATTAAAAGGAGCCTGCCTCAATCTGTGTTCTATACCTTCTATATTGGCACCTAATAAAGATGGGAAATGGTGAATGTGCACTAATAAAAGGGCTATAAATAAGATTACCATTAAGTACATGTTTCCATTTCCTTGTATGGATGGCTTGATGGACTAATTGAGTGGAGCAAAGTACTTCAACAAGATTGATTTGAAAAGTGGATACCACCAAATCAGAATTAGTGAAGGGGATGAATGAAAGATAGCATTCTAGACCAAGGCTGAGTTGTATAAGTGGCTAGTAATGTCATTTGGGTTGACAAATGCACCCAACACCTTTATGAGACAGATGAATGAGGTAATGAAGCCTTTCCTTGGTAAATTTATTATCGTTTATTTGGATGAAATTTTGATTTTTAGTAAAACAAAAGAGGAACACTTACTGGACCTTAAGACAGTTTTGCAAAGGTTAAAAGAAGAAAAGTTACTTGTAAACTTGGATAAATGCAATTTTATACAAAGGGAACTAGTATATCTAGGTTCTGTAGTGTCTGGCGAAGGATTGAAGATGGATCCCAAGAAGATTAAGATGATAATGGATTAGCTGTCACCTAGAAACATGTTTGAGGCTACAAGTTTTCATGGATTGGCAAGATTCTATAGGAAGTTCATTAGGAATTTTAGTGGAATATGTGGACCAATCATTGAGACAATTAAGGGTGTTAGGAAAGAGTTCTAGTGGATAGTTGAGGTAGAAAGGAGCTCTCAACTATTGAAAAATAAGGTGAGAGAACAACCAGTGTTCACATTGCTAGACTTTGGAAAAGTGTTTCAAGTGGATTGTGATGCTAGTGGTAGTGTAATTAGGGGAGTATTAAGTCGAGAAGGTAGACCCATTGCCTACTTTAGTGAAAAACTAAATGAAAGAAAGACAAAATACTTAGTTTATGATCAATAATTTTATGCTATAGTGTAAGCCTTGAAGAAGTGGAGGCATTAATTATTGCCAAATGAGTTTGTATTGTACACAGACCACCATGCTGTGCAGTACATCAACAGTCAAGGTAAGTTAAACCAGAGGCATATGAAATGGGTGGAGTTTCTACAAAGTTATTCATTTACCTTGAAACACAAGAGTGGTAAGTCAAAATAGGGTAGCATATGTGTAAGGAAGCTAAGGTAGAGGAACAACTTCCTACACTAATCTTGAGGGGAGGGATATGCAAAATTTTTGAGATATTTACAATAGTTACAAAAAGAAAAACAAATAGCAATCATAGCACAACATAATAATTATGTGGGAAAACCCTTTCAAGAGGAAAAACCCCACACTTGAAAGTTGCCCAATAAATTATTTAAAAATCAAGAAGATTACAATATACTTTCAAAGAAAACTTTCATAGGAGTATAACCAACTAGAGATCCAGAGGCAACTCAAAATCTATACAAATCTTACACACAACCACCATCTCAAGCTCCTAATATATAGGAGATACAATATAGGAAATTGTCAATGGTAATTACAAAACCATGAGACAAAAAATCACTCAAAAGTGGCACCCAAATTATCTCCAATCGATAATGCCTTGTGATGTGGAAAATGACACAACAACATATGTAACTCTTCCCTTTACATCTCTTTTAAGTTTCCAACACATTTTCACATTTCCCAAAACAAGAGGTCCAAATTCCAAAGGCCATAACTTTGATTTGAGTGTCTATTTGACAAACTGTTTAATGTGTTGAAAAGATCATGAAGAGATATATCAAGATATAAACCACTTTGTCAGTTAGGACAACTTTTGGGGCATTTAGGGACCTCTAATTTTTCTCAAATCTAAGTTTAAAACATTTTTTGGTAGTTTCAAAAAATGGAAACATTCATATCTTGCAATCCAAGTATGATCTTAAGTCAAAATTCACCCAAGATGCTTACTTGGTAGTTCCACACCTTTTGGTAAAATTTCAAGTCCATCCAAGATCAAATGTACGGTTACTATAAATAGTAAGCCCTACCATTTTTAGCCCCTTTTAGAAACTTTCAAATTTCTAAACAATTCTTCAAGATAAAGGGTATTAGAAAAGACCAAAACTAGGAAGAATAGAAACCTTTTGTAGTTGCAAGGTTGAGACACCTATCCTAACATTCTCCCACTTGTCAAACACTTTGCAAGAGAAAAGGGAGTATCAACACCATGATGTAATTGCTAGGGGCTGAGAGGCCCGTAGACACTGAACACAATCTAAACTTCTCTATGCTCATAGGCTTAGTTAATGAATTTGCAACATTTATCAAAGTCTCCACCTTAACTAGCTTCACCCTACCATCCTTTACCATATCTCTAACAAAATGGTATTGTACATCAATGTGCTTGGTCGTGGCATGAAATGTTGGGTTCTTAGCTAGGAATATTGCACTATTGGTAAATGGTATTGACTATCATTGCACCTTGTTTTATTTTGATATTTGAACACCATCATACAACATCTTATGACATGTCATAACTGTTATAGATACCTCCAACATGCATCCTTTCCAAGATAGGCACATGGGGCTAAATATAGTAAATATACAACTAACATATCCGTCATATGCATCATAGAATCACAAAATCTTATGACAACTTGCAGCTGTCATAGATTCACTTATCAAACATTATGACAGTTGTCATACATGCCAAATATAGTAGATTCCTCAAAGGAAAATTCCTACCATCATTTACTTTGAGTTTTTACATTTGCCTATAGTAAAAGTCAATCCGTGATTACCTTTGGTTACTTCAAAATTACCCCTGCCTATGAAACTAGTACATCTCCCCATGGATAATTACAAATTACATATAATAAATGGAATAAATATAATATTAGGATTTACAAGGTTAATGGCACCTTATCCTAACACCTTTTCAGGGTGGCAGACTGCATTTACCCTAAATCTTTTAGCAGAACTTTAAGCACTTCAAAGACCTTTGTTTCTCCTTCAATTTACTACCATGTTTTAGTCAAATTTGTCAAAGCGTGCTAGAAAGCATATGAATCTAACTGATTACATCCATCCATCGAAATGAGAAATGATTAACCAAATTGCATTTACCCTAAATTTAATTTGGGTGTAAACCCTATATACGGATAAACATGTGATATGTATACATTGAATGATATATACTGTCAAAATTTATATACCTGATTATGTTTACATGATATATATGCATTCAATGATATATACTATATCAAAATTTATATACTTGATTACAAACATGATATATACAGTCAATGATATATATACATTCAATGATATGTACTTTGTCAAAATTTATATACCTAATTACATGATATATATATATATATATATATATATATATATCATATTAAGATCAGCTATGTAAATTTTGATAGTACGTGTAATCATATATATATACATATCATGATTATATATATATATAGGATTATACTAGGCAACATTATTGATTAACAAGTTTAATAATTGTCTAGTTACTTTCCTTATGTAATCTAGAAGGGGCACATGCATCGCGTATTGATTATTATTATTATATTTATAAAATATTATGCATTTAACAATACTTGTATTATATGTGTTAATAATTGATTTGAATGATGTAACAAGTGATCTAAATTCCTTACTTGCTTGAAACAAGTGATTCAAAAAGAGTGATGAAACAAGTGATAATCTTGATCTTAACAAAGTATTCAATTTTTGGTTCGAAATGGGAAGATCACAAAAACCAAAGGGGAGTTCTCTATTTAACATGTTCAATCAAGAATTAGGGAACACCATACATGCACGCCTATTCTTCAACAAAAAAAGAGGATATTGTATGGTTAAATATAACATTCAAAATTTGACATCAAGATTAAATTGGATCTTAGTGGACCATGAGGCAGAAAAGTGCTCAATAAGAAAAACTAGCTTGAAAACATCCAAGGTGTTGCACATATGGTTCCTAAAGTTGTCATTAAGGTTTTCATTGATGTCAACACTGTCAAAAGGTTGTTAAGGTTGTCATTGATATCAACATTGTCATGGAAGTGTAATGGTGTTCATGGTTGGATGTCATTCTCCTCGAGACGATACAATTCATGGTTGGATGCCATGCTCCTAGAGAAGGTACAGTTCATGGTTGGATGTCATGCCTTGATCAGTACAGAGTTGAGCATGAAGCCATATTAATATGGGAATTAGAAGCACTAAGAAGACTAAAAGTGCTACTAATAGCCTGAAGCATATTGTATGATCTATATTGTTGTTCCTACGTGGATACAAAGAAGGTTTGGTCTCTGAAAGTTGGTGATAATCTCTGTTTTGGGATGACTGATCTTGAAGACTATTTGGGAGATTGCTCTGCCTTTTCATTCTATTGATTTTTTGCCTATGCGAACTAGAAGAGAGCTTCATATAGTGTCATATTATGTATGTTCCAAGTTTCATGGCATTTTGATTACCAGAAGGGTGTCTTGCAGTTGACAGTTTGAAGATAGTGTTTTTTTTGCGAAGGTGTTCCTAGCAGGGTAACTAGTTCATTTTCATCTTGGAAAAGCCAAGAGGATATATCTTCAATGTGCTCATATTCTAGATTGTGCTCATGGATAAAGACTGTTGGGGGTATAGGTTTGATGGCCTTCTTCTTGTTTACTTTCTCCATAGGAGGTTTGCCATATGACTTTAGTGATAAGGGTAAGTTCCCTACATAGCAAAAGTTATGTAAGTCATACTCTCCAAACCATACGTTCTTGTACTGAACCTTGACCCTGGGTATGTCTTTCTTAGAAGATTTGGTAGATAAAATGGTTGGATCAACATATGAGGATGAAGGATGAGCGGCTTAATTTTTCAGTACTTGATTGGAATTATGGTATCTTCCTTGCATGGTGTCGTAGAATTTGAAAGGATTTAGATCTCCGGGAATGGTAACCTCTGTACCATGGTAGGGGAATTTCAAACATTGGTGATAGGTTGAGGGTACGACCTACATGGTGTGAATCCATGGGTGACCAAGGATGATGTTGTATGGGAGGTCAAGGTCCAATACCTAACACTGAGTTTCTTCTAAGGTCAGCCCCACATTGATAGGTAAATGAATGACCACTTCAGATTCCCTTTCAGCGTCATCATAAGCCTTGATGGTCATTGTTTTGGATGAATGAATAGCATCAGCAAAATATCCCATTTATTTTAATAGCTTTAAAGAACAGATATTGAGACCATCACCACCATCTATAAGGACTTGCTTGACTATACATTGGTGGACGTACACTTTGATATGTAAAGCTTCATTGTGACATGAATTTTGGAAATGTATATCTTGTTCTGTGAAGACCAAGTGATGTGGAGAAGCAATATGTCCTATCATGGCTTTGAATTGGATAATGTCAGTGTTTTTGGGGATAGTTGACTCTTTGAGGGCCTTTTTGACGATGTCCCTATGCTTAGGTGAAGTGAAAAGGAGATCGAGAATGGAGATGAGGGATGGAGTTTTACCGAAGTCATCAAGTAGATTATACTCTAAAGCAGGTTGACTATTTGATGTTTCCCCATGGAGCTTTCCCTTTGATGGTAAGAGTAGATACCATACTTTCACTAAAATGACCAACAACTGAATCATACACTCTTGACAAGTTATTTACACCTTTACCTTTATTGTTGGCATTATTTCCTTTATTGTGAGGTAGGAATGGATCGTCATAAATACCAAGGTATTTATTTGTTTTTGGTGGAGGAGTGCCGCCAATAACAACTTCTCCATGATCAATGAGATTTTGGATGAGGGTTTTCAGTTTCATACATCTTGGTGTTTTGTGTCCTTTTGTACGATGGAATTCATAGTATTCATTGTCCTTATACCATGCGAGTTTAAAAGTTGATTCTTCGTATTGTCTTGCATCTGGTAACATGATTAAGCCATTTTGTATCAATTTCTTGAGGACATTTTCTATGGGTTCTTCTAAGGGAGTGAATTTACGTTTGGTTGCAAAGTTTAGTTTTGGATTGTCTCTAAAAATGGTGGCATTGTCCTTTTATGGTGTTTGGACTGTTTGGATGTGTTTCACATCCACAACACCATCTCTGACAACATGCTTGTTTTTAGCCCAAAAGCGGGGCTTGTCATTTGATGCAGGATTGTTGTCTTTTGTCTCTTTGAATATTTTTACCAGTCCTTTAGTGATAAGGGCCTTTTCTATGTTGGCTCCTTTTGAAATGACTTCCTCAAAGGAGCTAGTAGAGTGCATTTGTAGCTGAAAGCTAAGTTCTTGGTTCAAGTTTTGGACAAATATGTTGACCTTTTATTTTTCAGGTATTTTCCAAGGGCATCTACTGGACATGTTCCTCCACCATTACAAGAATGAGGTGAATGTTTCTCCATTTCTTTGTTTGTTGTTACATAAGTCTATCATGGAAACTTCTTGTTCAATGTTAAATGAGAAATGGTTAACAAAAATATCAGCAAGATCACTAAAGGATTTAATACCCAGAGGTAATGGTGAAAACCAATCCATGGCTTGTCCTCTAGACTTTGAGAAAAGAGACACAAGAGATAGGTATCATCGTGAGCAACCTCTAAACAAGCCATGTAGAATTCTAGTAAATGCTCTTGAGGATCACCTTTTCCTTTGTATTTGTCGAATTTAGGTATCTCAAAGTTTTTAGGAAAAGGGAGCATTGGGATGGTGCGATCAAATGGATAAGGACAAACTTCCTTGAATGAGAAAGGCTTTTTGATACTGCCAAGTATAAGATTGGAAAGTTGTTTTTGCATTGTTTAGACTGTGAGTTCCATCCTATATGGTGGCAGTTGTGGTGTATAATATTGATTGGTGGAAGAAGAAGGTGGTTGTTGATAGTTAGGGGTTGTTGATGGTTGAATGGTGGTTGTTGAAAGTTGGATGGTGGTTGTTGGTAATCTTGGTTTGGAGGTTGGTGATAGTTAGGTGCGGGTTGTTGGTAGTTTTGATTTTGAGGTTGTTTGTAATTAGATGGTGGTTGTTGGTAGGTTTGGTTTGGAGGTTGTTGATAGTTAGATGGGGGTTGTTGATAGTTGGATGGTGGTTGGTGGTAGTTAGATGGTGGTTGTTGAAAGTTGGAAGATGGTTGTTGGTAGTTTTGGAATTGATTAATGGGTATGTTGGATGTGGAAGAGTGAGCATGAGATACTTGTGGAGGAGTCGTACAAGCACTGTTGGGAATATATGAAGATGTTTTTTGTGGATTAGTGGAGGTGTTGTGTGGGATAGAAAAAGATGATGGTTGTGATGGATAAGTAGAGGGATTGTTTGTGATGTTTGAGGAGGGTGGTGTTTGTGATTTAAAAATGGGAATGCTTGGACTAGAAGAAGGTCGTTTTAGTGAATTAGTAGAGGGGTTGGATGGTCTTGAAGAAGATGGTGGATTGGACGTATGAGATTGGTATTGGACACCTATGTATGATGGTTGTATGAGTGGTTCAATTGGTGTTTTGTGGAACATGTTTGTGAATGGAAGATTGTCAGTTGGGAAAGAAGGTAGTAATGTGGATGTTTTGGGTAGTGAAGATGGATGACCTCCACTCCTGATGGTCATGGAGGTGTGAAAGATATCCCTCTCCTAGATTTGAGAAGTATCAAAATCGTAAGGCAATTTAGCTCCTTTTCTAGCAAGTAGATGGAAATAATGATCGCAATTTGCCTCCAACATTTTACCAATTTTCTCCAAGATTGCAAGGTCTTGTAGGTCATCATCTAGTTCAGGACATTCTTCATGTGTTTGTTGATGGAGATTTTGGGATGAAGAGGCACCTACTATATACCATGTAGGAATAAAGACGTTACAGTCCATTCCTATGGTAAACTTTGATGCATCCATAAGTGCTTCAAAGGTAGGTACCTTGGGATTGCCTTGCAGTAGATTTGGAATGTTTTCCATGGTTTGGTTTTGTTTTGATTGAGTGGTAGGCATGCAATTTGGGTGAATGATTGGCTTGGTTAAAAATTATAAAATCTAGATCAACAGATTTTGGCTTTTTGATTATCTACCTTGAAATAGACTAATGACTTCGAAGGGAGACAAGATAGGGCTATAGTGAATTTGGCTATTCTTAAAAGGAGATCCCCTTTTGAAGGTAGGTTTGTTCACTAGTTGGTTTGATACTAATTGGTCTAGAAGACAAATTAGGTGATTGTATGATCTAGATTTTAGGATGCAATAACCAAGTCAAAGGAATGATGTGATGTCTTTGGGATGGCTTTGGCAAATAATGGGTGGATGAAGATGGAATGAGGTTGTTTAGTTTTGGATTTTTTATTTTTTTGATTTCTTTTGGATGTTGGATTTTTTTACAAAATGAGGATGCGAAATGGGAAAGTTTACGCTATGTTTTTGGTTTTTTAAATTTTTTGTGACAATGAAAAGAAAAGTTCTAAACCACTATTTTTGGGGATTTTTTTACTTTTGATAAGGAAAATGCGAGGAAGGGAAAGTTTACACTATGTTTTTGGATTTTGCAGGGATTTTTGGCAAGAAAAACACAATAGACAAAAGTCACAAATGACTATTTTCAATAAAAGTGTGTATGTTTGAGGGTCCTAAAAGCCCAAGTTTTCACAGGTATAAACACAATTTGTAAACAAAACAAGCACTTTTTACCCCTAAAGACAAGGTTTCACTATGATAATATCATCTCACAACTTAAAGCTTCATCGACCAAATGTCATTCCAAAATGGTGTCATACGTATGTGTCTTTGTTAGAGAGGACAAGTAGGGGTATCTCACCCTTTTCTAGGAAAAGTTGCACTTAGCTTATGCTAGGCTAGGGATTATTGTCTCATCTCAAGAAAGGCAATGGTGAGTAATCATGAGGTCTTGTAATGATTCGCCTTGCACTAATAATTAACACAGCATTCGGAGGTGATTCAGGTGGACACTAACTACAAGGTTATTAGTAAATTTGAGGGACCAATGCCTTGCGAGCATGCGGAAAGCCACTAAAGGATTTAACCAAGTCTACTAAGAGTATCATATATCTCACACAATGTAAAAAATTGTTTTCACAAAGTGTTGGTATGCCTATGTTCAATTTGGCACTTTAAGGCAAGGCTGACGCTGGTTAAGACTTGGCTTTCACCTTATCCAATTTATATAGCGATCCGAATGAAAGATCCACTTAGGGTCATCCCTTTTGGATGAAGTGCAATTCAAAAGCAATCCCTTCTAAAGGATAACTGTAAGTAAAATCAAGCACGTCATGCAAGTGCTCAATTGTCCCCTTATAAGAAAAATAAAGTGCAACTAGACTAGGCACACACATGATTGTAGATGTCAATTGTCCCTTAAGAAATTGAACTATTTGCATTCGTGTCTATTGTCCCTTAAGAATTTAAAGTGTTTGCATTCATGTCCATTGTCCCTTAAGAAATTGAAATGTTTGCATTCATGTCCATTGTCCCTTAAGAAAACAATGTGTTCCTAAGACTTAGTGATAAAAATGATTGTCTTCGGTGGATGTCCTACACCAAAATTACCTGTATTCCATGAAAACAAAAGGGCATCAAGAAGCTTGCAAATCAAATGTTTAGGTGAAAAACACATAATCTAGAATTTTTTTGAGAAATGTGATTTGTGACAACAAAATAGATATCATAATCAAAATCTACATGAAAATCTATGTTGTTTCAAAAAAAATCACAAAATTTGTTAAAAAATGTAAAAGTTATAGTCATTTGAAGTTTCCAAGGTAAGGTTGACTTTGACTGATAATACCTGATAACATTGACAAAAGAAGTGCATGATACTTGTACCACTAAAAAGTTTGTCGAATTAGCTTTCGAACGATTGTAAATGTGTGAAGGTAAAAATCAAGCTCCTTGGACATGTGGAAGGTAAAAGGCAAGCTCCTTGGTTAGCTAACTGCTAATAGTTTGCAAAAAAGTTGGTCAAATGTCAGTTTAAGGGTTGCAATCAAGTTTGTTGCTAAGGGTCTTAAACAAGTCCCTGGTCCTCCATATGACCAGGGGCTGAATGCCTAAAAAAAAAAAGATAATAAAAAATGAAAATTTGAAAATTAAGCTTTTAAACCTAAAAGCAAATGAAAATTTCTTTTGTTTTAGGTTTTTGATAAAAAAAATTTTGTATTTATGGGTGTGACTGTATGTGTGTGTTTTTTATATTTTTTTATGAATGTTTTATGGGTTTTTTTGTTTGTAGGGCATAGGTGGTGGGGGAAGTAGGCATCCAAGTGGAGGAGGGCAAGGTTGTGGCTGAGGAGGATGCAGTGGCGTAGGGATCTAGTGGAGGAAGGGAGGAGAGGAGGGTAATTGGGTGGAGGCTGGGTGGCGGTTGTGGGTGTAGGCCGCGCGGTGGAGAGTAGACGCTGGGCGGCGGCTAAGGAGGCATGGTGGTAGCTGAGGAGTGCAGCACAAAGGGTGGGGACTAGGCAGGGATTAGGTGGGAGGTAGTGGGTAGGGGGACGAGATGGGACTGGGGGTCGGGGTGCAGGGTAGGCTGAAAGCCCTGTAAAATAAAATTGTGTGCTTTTTTTTTGTATATTAATTTCTTATTTTTGTTTTGATTTTTTTTTGTTTTCTTACCTTTTTAATAATGCTTGTTGCTTAATAAAAATAAATAAATGAAATCTTTTTTTTTGTACCTGTGTAATTTTTTTAAATGTTGTGCTAAAACAGAAAATAAATTAAATCTAATTTATTTATTTTTTTGTTTTTTAAATGTTTAGCTAAAACATAAAATTAAATTAAATCTATTTTTTTAATTTTATTTTTGAAGGTTAATTTGTGTAAACTAGGCCAAAAAGTAAAAAAATTCAAAAATTTTCTAGTAACGAAAACTTGGGGTCTTATATGTTATTTTTCACTTGCGAGGCCTCCCGAGCTCAACGGTGAGGTCTGTTTGAGTGTAGGAATTTTTAAAATTTGAGTTCCCAAATATTTGTATAAAAACACCTGAATTTGCAACAACACAACTCTAACAAATGCTCACAAACAAAAGGGATTATATTATTGGGCGTGCCATAATGTGATAGGTGAAATACGGATATGCAAATATAAACCAAAGACAATTGAAACCAATACAATTTTATCTTCTTTTGCATAAATGAATTACCATCACCGATCAAGCGAATTGAAATGCATCCTATTGCAATTGATTACTCCTAGCTTTTGATGTGGATTGCTCTATAATTGTAATGTAACTTTGATCTCCCAAGGAATGATTATGACAACATAAGTTTACTTGAATGAGAGATGGTCAAAAATGGAGAAAGATGCTTCATTTATAGACCTGAGAGATATCAGATCTATGGTTGGGGATGATAAGAAAGATCAACGGTTGAGGAAGGTTGAGAGAATGTGCATGAATCTAAAGAGGACAAGTGTCCTGCCCTCTTATGCATCAAAGGAGTTAACATAATTAATTGGAGAGTTGACTGAATAGATTGAGTAGTAAATGAAGTTGATTGATTAGTGAACTGAATTGATTGCTTAGTTGACTAAGTTGATTACTCAGTGAACTAAATTGATTGCTTAGTTGACTGAGTTGATTGATGAGTTAGCTCTTTTGATTGACTGTTAACTGATTTTGATTGGAGGAATTTATGGTGGGTGAGGATAAATGGGAAATTAAATAAATAATTATTTAATTTCATGTTCACATGGGATAATTGAATTAAATATTAATTTTAATTCAATTTGGAGGAAATAGATCAATTAAATAAATAATTTGGATTTATTTATTTAAAATTGGAGGGAAACTGATTTAATTAAATAATTAGAATAATTTAATTAAATATGGAGGAATAAATTGGATTAATTAAATAATCAAGGTTATTTAATTAATGTGGAAGAATAAATTGGATTAGTTAAACAATCAAGGATTATTTAATTAATGTGGAGGAATAAATTGATGTGATCAATAGATAAACTTAATCCAATAATTAAGAATTATTTAGTTAATTAAGTACGACAGATGAAACCCTAATCTAGGAACAAGTCAATTTTAGGTGTCTGCACCTACGAAGACTAAAATAGGTGGAAGGAAACTCACGCCATATTAAGTAGAAAACTAGAATTAGCTGAGTTCTAAAGCAAGTTCAAAGGACACAATAGAAAATCACTAGCCAACTGTAAATAGGCAAACATAATAGAGTTTTTGAAATTATGAATGTTGTTGAATTTTTATATAATTCTTAAATTGGATTCACCTCTAGAATTTGAGAGTTTTCATCCCTGAATACTAAGACCACAAGGGTTTTCATCCTTAGATTTATAACTACAAGGGATTTCGTCCTTGGATTGATTTCGAACACAAGTGTTCTAAAATTGAGAGAAATTGGTAATATCAAATCTAGATATCTTCTTCAATGTATTCTCTTATTTTAAAGAACTGTTAAGGAAAATACAAATTTATTTCTTTTTTTCTTTGATTTTCCTCCACTAGCCTGAATTAATATAGTTTTCCTTGTTTAGATATTTCTATATAAAATTAGATTGTACCTCCCCTCAAGAGATTATGTTCTAAAATTAACTTATAACTCCCACTCCTAGAGAAATAATTGAAATATTCCTTGAAGTTACAAATGACCAAAATTGCCCCATTTAGGTAGCCCACTATCTACTTATAATAATAATAAATAAGTTGTCCTTAACATTTTTTAAAATAAAATGAGGCCTAACCTATTAATATTATTTTATTACAAATAATATCTTAGAGAAAAGAGGGACATCACACTCCCCCACTCCAAGACCACTTTCTTTAAACAAAGAAGAAAAATGAGAAACAACTTCTTTGTTAATTTTTTAGATGAAGATAATTGAATTCCACAATAGGAGATAATGGATGAAATAACATTATTACTTCTCTTTACATTAACTTAATTATGATAAAATGAGGTATTTTTATCTCTCTCCTAGAACCAAGTGATCTTGGATTTTTTCTTGCAAAAAAAAGTCCCCGTGCATTTCCCATTAATGAAGCTACTTTGATGCAATAGGCTCATTCAAAGACCCTTTTAATATCCTTCTATAGAGAAGATGGCCCTACCCATCATCCATTGGAGCAGGAAGATGTTGCAAGTAGAGATAGCACTCTACCTAAATATCATCCATTTGATTGGTCAAACAGTCAATAGCAATTTTATACCTCATTCACAATAAAAAATGATAAATATTTGTCCCACTTTTAACATTTGACTATTGAAGTGGACAATATGCAAGTAGAGTGCTAAGTTTTACACCTCATTCACAACAAAAAACGATAAATATTTGTCCACTTCTAACATTTGAATAGCACGTGAATGGCGAGCAAACAGAATGGATTTATTACACATAGCAGGGAGGAAACAAAAATGTCACAGTTTAGGAAACTTTAAGGTAGCGGAAATCGCCAGTGTATAATAGACGTGTTTGAACAACGTGCTAAATGATTTATTGAATATTAAGAGGAGCCGTCTTTGACTGCTATGTTCTCCTTCATGCGCAGAGACAATCCGGTTTGAATTATGTAACTTGTTAAATCTTCCTTGACCGGATTTCTTCATAAATGGATTTCTTTCTTACAGATCGAATACCAATGTGAGCTAAAACATTAAGCCATGGAAACGTACGATTTTAGTCCCAACATTGGTGCCTACAGCGCCATCGAATCTCTTTTAGATATTAGCGAAAGTGGTTGCAGCAATGATATCATTATAATGGACGACGCCCCATTTGAGCTTCTTCCTTACGATGGCACGATGGACGGATTTGATCAACAGTTACAAAATTCCTCAGAAAACAGGATGCGGCCACCTCAGTATAGCGCCTTCAGCGCATACAAAAAAACTCATTCAAACGCCGCTGCAGATTCTTTCGTATCCTGCGAGACTCTGCACAAAACATGTTTCAGATTTCTGAAAAAAATCGATGAAGATAGAAAGTTAGAGATCCAGAGATCACGCCTAATAGGTCCTGCTCTTGCTCACAACAATAGTCAAGAGTTAAAAGCAAATAAAAAGAATCAAACCAAATCGTCATTTCGCCATATGATTGCAGAGCGCAATAGGAGAGTCCAATTGAAGGAGCATTTCGAGAATCTCTACTCTCTTCTTCCTAGATGTTGCAAGGTATGATATTACCATTATTATAATTTTTTAATGATATAAAATATTTATCAAGGTGTACTTAGTGACTCTACTTAAATATCATCTACTTCAATGGTTAAATAATTAATAGCAATTTTACACCTCATTCATAATTAAAAATGATAAATATTTGTCCTATTTTATTGGCCAAAATTAACCTTTGATTGCTGAAGTAGATGATATTTAAGAATAACCTTACATAGTTACAGTAATTGGTTTACTCCGGCTTGCCCACCATAACCAGCTGACTTTTTTTTCAAATTTCGACCTACAAAAAATGGCGACTGTTTTTACCAACCATTTCATTGGACAGTGCTTCATGCTTTCCACTGATGCTGTCTGCTGAATTTCGACTAAAAACTGTTAGTCGGCAAAATTTTGACGAAAATTTAAAAAACCAGTAGTACAGACTGTTTAAGTTCTTACTACACGTTCTGAAAATCTGTAAAACTTTTGTTATACAGTACAATTATAGTGCTGTTACTTCTGAATTGCTTAACCTGTAGATCTGTAACTAAATAAATTTAGGGTTTTTTTTTTTTTTTTTCGACCTCTTGGTCACTTTCGGCACTGCTTTATCCTTGCAAGTAGATTCTGGCAAAGAAAAACAACAATGTTCTGTTTCTGACTTGTGGTGTCCTTGTTTGCAGAAAGATAAGCATACAATATTGACGAATACCACAAGCTATTTGAGGGAACTTAAACTTCGCGTTTGTGAGCTGGAACAACAGAATGAAACTGTCGACGAATCAACTCCAAGGAATTTTTCAAATAGTGGAGGAGGAAGTGGCGGGTTCGAGTCACACGACAAGCCTTTCAATTCGTACAGCCCATTTCTTTACCGTGACGATGATGTGATCTTGGAGCAATGCGAGGATATCCCCTGCCAAGTTAAAATTATAATTAATGTGCAGAGGAATATGGTTTCATCCCCATCAACTCTACTAATCAAGGTGATAGAGCTGTTGAATGCAGAGCAACTGGAGATCCTTTGGCTTTCACATAAAAAGGGATTTGGACTTGAGGCTATTTTCGTCGTCCTGCCAAAGGTACGTACGTGTCTTTTCTTAAACCAACAGTTTAGCTTTTGCCAGATTTATTGGGCGGCCATAGGCAAAAGTGTTTGTATTTGACCATTAAAAGGAGTTGTAAAACGTGTTGTTTTGAATATGAACAGGGTGACGACTGGGATGTTCCCCACTGGAAAACAATTGGGAGTTTAGTCAGTCGATCTCTCAACTACGGATTGAAGGAAGCCATGGAAATTGGAATGGAATGGAATGGATAATCTGTTTTTAGCTACTTATAAATTAGGTTATCTAGATTAATGGTTTGTAGCTTATAATCATTGGAAACCCTTCCAAATTACATATAATTTGGTTTTGTTATATGGAAATGTTCCAAGTTAATAGCTGAATCAATTGGCTGATTCTGTGAATAGGAAAGCCTCGGCTGTAAATGGGCATGGACTGATGGACTGATGAGTAATGTAAGAGCTATTTTATACAATATATTTTATTTTTAAAATAATTTGAATTAAATTTTTAATGTTTGATTTTTATTTTTATTTTTTGAAAAGAAGTTTTATATAACTTCTTTTGTATAGCTTTTTAATTGATGTTTAAATAATTTATATTTTTGCTTGTATCTAAATATGATATTGCGATTGAATTATTTTAAGTGAAAATGAAATGATGCAAATTTGTTGTAATTTATAAGATTCTAGTAGACATATAACATTAACAACTAAATATAAATAAATATTGTTTATTATATTTTTTGTGTAGTCTTTTTACATTACTCTTCTAAAATTATATCAAAACTTATAGTCAAAATTGTCTCTTAAACATTGAAAATAATAAATAAAAATACACCTTTAAATCTAGTAAAACTAGAGGTAGAAGTCAAGTAAAACAAATTAAATATATCTAAATTTACTATATTCTTTGTCTACAAATAAATGTCTTTCCTTATTCTTGTCTTATCTTACTCCATAAGAATATACTTTATTCTTTAATTCTTTACATATTAGGTTTTGTATATTCTTCTTTTTAATTTTTAATTTTCAAACTCCTAATTTTTTTGATAATGAACTCAAAATTATTTAATTATTAGTTATTGTATTATACTACTCTTTAACATATAATTTTTTTTAGTTATTAAACATTAATTAGGTTTTCAATATTCTTCCCATCAATACTTAATTTCTAACTCTTAATCTATTTAATAACAATATCAAATGTATTTAAGTGTTCATTTTTTAATATATATTTTTTAATGTTTAACTTTCTAACTCCTAATTTGTTTGATACTAGAAATTGCTTTTGTAAATAGATCTACCAATTTAGATTTTTCACATTTCAAAGTTCATAATGAAATGATGGTTAATCTCATTATGCTTTGTTATTGCAATAGAAAATAAATTCTTTTTCATTTAGATATTGTTCAAATTATCAAAACTTATGTAAATATGAGAACTTAATTGTTGTTAAAATGTTGAGTTTGTTGCCATATCATCTACACCCTCTATAGAAAGAGAAACCATTTAGTTTTTTGTTGAAATCCAAGCTATAATGTAACTACCAAGATTAAAAAATGTCTTGAAGTTATATTTTTATCATCTACTAAACTAGTCAATTTTAAATATGAAAATATAATCAAATTTAATAATTTGTTATTGTATGATAATTCCATGATCTACTATGCCTTTCATATACAACAATATTGTTTTCGATGCTCTCAAATCTAGAAACATTACTTACTAGAAGAGTGATATTTAACATAGTAGTTATAATACATATATTAGATTTAGTAGAGAATGATTAAAAATGTTAAATCTTCCTAGAATCAAAAACATAATTATGATAGCATAAATTTAATAGAAAACAGAAGAATTTTTTTTTACAAAATTATAATATATGTATTCTTAATGTTTGAGTTATGTAATGAAGGCAATGAACTATAATTTACACTCTAGGATGCACAAGTCAAGGTGACCAGTGTCCCAAAGAAGAGTAATTAACTGAAGGACTGACTTAATTGTAGGATCAAAAGCACGTCAAGTGAGTTTATCTTGATGACCAAGTGAACTCATATTGATGAGGGAGATATGACACATAACTACCATTAGTTAAAGATTTCAATGAAGTAGAGTTGACATGTTCTCCCATCACTCAAGGAGATAACATGTGCTCTTATTTCCTAATTTACCAGTAAATAATATTAATTACCTATGTAAACTTAATAAAAGATGCAATAAACAATTAATTACACCAAGACCCCCAAGTGTAACTAAGGTAATAAAGAAATTGGTCCCAGCAAGACAAGCCATATGAGGTACCCATGTACAATTTGAAAGAGTCCAAATATACAAAGAGAGTGAGCACTCCCAAAAGTAGAAAAAGAGAAAAATCATAGGACAAAACTCCATCCCAATTGAGGTATGAAAAGAAGCGAAAGATCGACCCTCCATAAGTGATATTATCCTAAATTCCTTGTAATATAAGGCCCATGTGTGACTTTAAAAAGGAGAGAAAGTTAATGTTGCAAAGTCATTGTGGACAACGGCAACACTAAAAACTTAGTGTTAGAAGAGATGGTAGAGAAGCTAAAAATGAAGAGGCTAAAACACCCAACTTCCTACAAGGTTTCTTGGATGTAAAAGGGACATCAGTTACTGGTAAGTGAACAATGCCTTGTTAAATTTCACATTAGGAATTACAAAGATGAGATAATGTGTGATGTTGTGCCAGTGGATGCATGCCACATTCTGTTAGCCAAACCTTGGCAATATGATAGGAGGGTCATTCATGATGGCAAGAGTAATTGTATTAAAATCAAGAAGGATGGGGTTGAGTATGTGTTGAATCCTTTAAGGAATAAGGATGCAGAGGTTGAGAAAATCAATAGGGTTTGTCTAGCGACAGGAAAATAGTTCCTGAACGAAATTAGAAATGAGAAGGTATGTTATGCCTTCCTACCTAAGGTTGCAGAAATTATGATGGTAGAGAAAGGAGTAGATGTTCCCATAGAATTCCAAGAAATTCCAAATGAAATAAGCAACATTCTAATGAAATACTTACCTGATGGATTACCTCCAACTAGAAGCATAACTCACTACATGGACTTGATACCGAGTGCAAGCCTACCAAATAAGGCACCATATAGAATGACACCCATGGAAAATGAAGAAGTGATATTAGACAAGTGCAAGAGTTATTGGATAAGGAGCTAATTAAAATGAGCCTCGATCTATGTGCTATACCTTCTATACTGGCACCTAATAAAGATGGGAAATGGTGAATGTGCACTGATTGAAGGGCTATAAATAAGATAACCATTAAGTACACGTTTCCATTTCCTTGTATGGATGGCTTGATGGACTGATTGAGTGGAGCAAAGTACTTCAGCAAGATTGATTTGAAAAGTGGATACCACCAAATTAGAATTAGAGAAGGGGATGAATGAAAGATAGCATTCTAGACCAAGGATGAGTTGTATAAGTGGCTAGTAATGTCATTTGGGTTGACAAATGCACCAAACACCTTTATGAGATGGATGAATGAGGTAATGAAGCCTTTCCTTGATAAATTTATTATCATTTATTTGGATGAAATTTTGATTTTTAGTAAAATAAAAGAGGAACACTTACTAGACCTTAAGATAGTTTTGCAAAGGTTAAAAGAAGAAAAGTTGCTTGTAAACTTAGATAAATACAATTTTATATAGAGGGAACTGGTATATTTAGGTTTTGTAGTGTCTGAAGAAGGACTGAAGATGGATCCTAAGAAGATTAAGATGATGATAGATTAGCCATCACCTAGAAACATGTTTGAGGCTAGAAGTTTTCATGAATTGGCAAGATTCTATGGGAAGTTCATTAGTAATTTTAGTGGGATATGTGCACCAATCATTGAAACAATGAAGGGTGTTATGAAAGAGTTCCAATGGATAGTTGAGGTAGAAAAGAGCTCTCAGTTATTGAAGAATAAGGTGAGAGAACAACCAGTGTTGATATTGCCAGACTTTGGAAAAGTGTTTCAAGTGGATTGTGATGCTAGTGGTAGTGTAATTAGGGGAGTATTAAGTCAATAAGGTAGACCCATTGCCTACTTTAGTGAGAAACTAAATGAAAGAAAGGAAAAATACTTAGTTTATGATCAAGAATTCTATGCTATAGTGTAAGCCTTGAAGAAGTGGAGGCATTAATTGTTTCCAAATGAGTTTGTATTGTACACAGACCACCATGCCTTGCAGTACATCAATAGTCAAGGTAAGTTAAACTAGAGGGATATGAAATGGGTGGAGTTTCTACAAAGTTATTCATTTACCTTAAAACACAAGAGTGGTAAGTCAAATAGGGTAGCATATGTGTAAGGAAGCTAAGGTAGAGGAACAACTTCCTACACTAATCTTGATGGGAGGGATATGCAAAAATTTTTAGATCTTTACAACAGATACAAAATTAAAAACAAATAGAAATCATAGCACAACATAATAATTATGTAGGAAAACCCTTTCAAGAGAAAAAACCCCACACTTGAAAGTCGCCCAATATATTATTTAAGAATCAAGAAGATTACAATATACTTTCAAAGAAAACTTTCACAGGAGTATAACCAACCAGAGATCCAGAGGCAACTCAAAATCTATACAAATCTTACACACAACCACCATCTTAAGCTCCTAATATATAGGAGATACAATATAGGAAACTGTCAATGGTAATTACAAAACCATGAGACAAAAAATCACTCAAAAGTGGCACCCAAATTATCTCCAATCGATAATGCCTTGTGATGTGTAAAATGACACAACAATAGGTGTAACTTTTCCCTTTACATCTCTTTTAAGTTTCCAACACATTTTCACATTTCCCAAAACAAGAGCTCCCAATTTCGAAGGCCATAACTTTTGATCTGAGTGTCTGTTTGACAAACTGTTTGATGTGTTGAAAAGATCGTGAAGAGACATATCAAGATACAAACCACTTTGTCAATTAGGACAACTTTTAGGGCATTTAGGGACCTCTAATTTTCTCAAATCTAAGTTTAAAACATTTTTTGGTAGTTTCAAAAAATGGAAACTTTAATATCTTGCAATCCAAGTATGATCTTGAGTCAAAATTCACCCAAGATGCTTACTTGGTAGTTCTGTACCTTTTGGTAAAATTTCAAGTCCATCCAAGATCAAATGTATAGTTACTATAAATAGTAAGCCCTACCATCTTTAGCCCCTTTTAGAAACTTTGAAATTTCTAAATGATTCTTCAAGATAAAGGGTATTAGAAAATACAAAAACTAGGAAGAATAGAAACCTTTTGTTGTTGCAAGGTTGAGACACCTATCCTAACATTCTCCCACTTGTCAAACACCTTGCAAGAGAAAAGGGAGTATCAACACCATGATTTAATTGCTAGGGGCCGAAAGGCCTGTAGACACTGAACACAATGTAAACTTCTCTATGCTCATAGGCTTAGTTAATAAATCTACAACATTTATCAAAGTCTCCACCTTAACTTGCTTCACCCTACCATCCTTGACCATATCTCTAACAAAATGGTATTGTACATCAATGTGCTTGGTCATGGCATGAAATTTTGGGTTCTTAGCTAGGAATATTGCACTTTGACTATCACAATCAACTGTCACTGCACCTTGTTTTATTTTGATATTTGAACATAGTCTTTTAAGCCAAATGGGTTCTTTACAAGCATGAGTAGCTACCATATACTCAACTTTAGTAGTGGACATAGCAACCACAGTCTGTTGCTTAATCATCTAACTAATTGCACCACCAAATAAAGTAAATACATAAGCACTAGTGGATTGCCTACTATCAACATCACCTACCCAGTTTGAATCCAAATATCCATGAATATTAAGGAAATGCATGTCTCCTATCTAATTACCATGATAACACAAGAAATACTCTAAGGTACCCCACAAAATATCTGAATACTTTTTTAACTACATCCTAGTGAACTCTACAAGAATTAGACATATATCTGGAATGAACTCCCACTGCCTAGCCAATGTCTGATCTAGTACAGACCATAGCATACAACAAACTTCCAACTGCACTCTAGTAAGGCACTCTTCTCATGTCTTCTGTCTTTAATGGGGATTTTGGACATTGTGAAGCAGATAACTTTATTCTAGCTATAAAATAAACACATAATGGTCTACAATCTTGCATGTTAAACCTCTATAAAACTAATTAAATAATTAAATAATAAATAATTAATCTTAAGAGATTAATTATTATAATTAAATAATAATTACTCTCTCAAAGTCCTTATGTGTTTGGGAACACATTCCAAGAACTTTGGAGACACATGAATTGGTTAGGATTGCAAGTTAATGACAACTTATCCCAACAGTTATTACCTTTATGTTAATGTGCATCTAATAACCTATAATTAGAAAAGTTAAAATTTGTATAAATCTTTCCTCAATAGATCAATGTAGGAAACATTTGCACATACATTTCTTCCTTTTAGATCTAACATATGGCTTTATCCTTACTTCAAGATCTTTGTGTACTTTGGGAGGGTCTTTGCTCCTCAAGAATCATCAATTGGTCTACATTCTCTAACATCTTCTTGATTATGACAATTCTATCTTTCTTTTCACCATATGAACCAAGAAATTAAAGATCCTTCTTAATCTTCTCATTCTCTCCCTTATCAATTCCTTTCCACATCTCAATATTGTTTTCTACCTCCTCATATGTCAAGGAGTTTCTTATTACATCCTCAACAAAGTTCATGTCATGAGGGAAAGTAGACTTCTTTACACTCAATCCGAATGAATTGATGAATCCCTTAGGATCAAAGTTTTCTCTCGCAATAGCATAAGACAATCTAAAATTGTTGAGAAAAGGATAAATTTGATCCAAACCTTTCTTGTTTTCTCCTTGGAAGTCTAACTTGATTTCAAAGTAGTGTGAAAAAATGAGCCTTTCTTCTAACCCCTGAAATGGAACTTATCCACTTCATTAAATTGCCAAATAATCTCCAGATAGGACAGTCTCTTTGGCACATACACATGCAACAAATGAGGTTTCATGGTGAAACCATATGCTCTAAAATATGTAGAGTATTGGTTTAGGAACCAATCTCCCCAATTATGCATCACTCTGAAGTCTATAGTTCTCTCAAATGGATTAAGGAAATTTTGTATCTCATTTGGTATTCTATCCCTGTGTTCACCTAGATATGCCATCATCTATCTGACAAAGAATTCTTGAAAAATAATGAAATCTTAATTCTCACAATCCTTATCCCACAAATAAGTCCAACACTAAACTAGCATATGATTCTTGTTGTCATCAAATCTTCTTGCCTGCAGAGTCTTCTCCCACACTTCCCTACCAACATATAAGAACATATGGCACATGAGTGAGTTCCATTTAAATTCCAATTTTTTATTATCCTTCAAGGCTATCATTTGTTTGTGCATTCTGTCTACCAATAAAGAAGCAAAGTCAAACTCTAGATTTACTATGTCATCTTGGATGCCAATGGCCATGAACATTAAATGCATAAGGATCTTTTCTTATGTATCCTCACAAGTTATTTGACATAGTGAATGGTATGTTTTTATGAAGTATTCTTCAAAGGCCTTTATTCTAAGTGGCTCCTTCTCAAAGAATCTCATTCATCTGCCACCAGAAGTCTTCACCCTATGACTTGGGACATTGATAGACCTATACACAACTTTGTGTGTCTCATATATCCATTTAAATTGTCAAAGTATATGGCTTTGTTTGTAGCTCTGTTCAAACCAAATACCTCAACAATGTATGACTTGATGAATTCAATGACATAATCCCCACTTGTTGATAACACCCACCTTGTTTTGACATTATAGCTGCTTGCCACCAATCTAACAAAGTATGTATCTATAAACACATTAGGCACTACAATTGTGCCCATGTCAAGGCACCATCCATTCCTTAATGTTGACTAATGTAGGAGCATCCAAGATGTAAGACCAATCTTGCATCACCCAAAAATATTGTTTCTTTTTCAATAAGGGCTAAAATTGGCAGGGTTACTATTTTTAGTAAGTTGGCATTTGTGAATGTATGGACACAAAATCTTAGATGGACCTCCAGAATGGTGGATTAAAGCCAATGGTGAATAAATCACTTTAGCTTCTTTTGTCATTTGAGGGATATTAATATTTTTAGTTTTAAAAATCCTTATAAAATTATTCAAAGTCAAATTTGAGGCACTTAGAGGCTTTGGATTGGTCTGAAAATTGGTCAAAAATTAAAATGTACCCTAAAGGGCCAATCCAATGGTTAGATCAAAAGTTATGATCCAAGGAAGTTGTACTACCAAAAATAGAAAAAAAAAATGTCTTATTAGCGAGAGTTATATTTTCTAGAATCTTCTGGGCAGTTACGAATTCCAAATAAAGGAGGAGAATGGGGGTTATAGGGAGGTTCGGTAGTGCAGATGGTGGCTTTGGCTTGTAGATTTTTGTTAGCAGAAAGCCCATGTGGTTGTAGCTTGTAATTTTTCTGAATATTGTAATTTCACTACATTGACATAATAGAAATCATGTGTTTCTTTCTTGTATTCATGGTTTTATTCTCTGTTATTATTGCATGTTTGGGTTGGTAAGGGAAGTGTCCCCTCATTAGTGACCTTGCCATTCTTTTCTCGTACCACCACTCAAATAGAGACCACCTTGATAGGGGAACAGCTACATCCCTAATTCCAACATGGTTGTCTATAAATTTTTCATCTCTACCCTTCCCAAGAAGGCTCATAGACTTATTTGAGGAGCCAATACATGAAATGAGCAAATCCTATGCAAATCCCCTTTTGGTATCAGATGGACTAGCCATTCTATGTGTTTAGGGTCTAAACTGCAAGATAGGGTTTCTCAAAAACCAAACGAACTACACAATTGACTTCAATTCCCTTATGAATTTAAATTTTATGATGAATTTCAAAGCAATCTGTGTAAATTGGAAGCAAATTGACTGTAAAATGAATAGTTTTGCACTTATAGAGACTTCATAGCTAGAAACCCTATCTCTTAAGATCCTGTCGTAATGTGCTCAATTCTCACAAGAAGTATGATTAGAATAGAATGTACTCTTCGTAACGATCAGATTGACATATTTATTTCATCAAATGAGCAAGATTTGGGTTGATTTCTATCCCATCACCATTACTGCTACATGGGTCAACCATTAAACTAGGAAACAGCCATTCTCCACATTTGAATATCCACCATTGATGTGATCAAGTCGTGGGAGAAACAACAACTAAGATTTGAGATTACACCTTTGAAAAATAGCTTACACACTTCAAAAAAATGTGGGCCAATGAGATCTCGCAAGCTCAACATAGACTTGTCCATGTGTCATCTCATCGCAACAACATAGGCCTGGAAGGGACCCACCCCACCACCTTTGCACTCATTCTCTAAGGATTTTCTTTAGCTTAATCAGAAAAAATGAGGTGCACTTTCCAGTTGTCACATCATTGCAATAGCACAAGAAATATTCTTCAGCATCTTACTGACAATGCACCCTTGCGATCCAATAAGGAGAGAGCATGTTTTGGGGCACTTGACCAATGAGACTTCAGACCCACCTATTTGGAAATCTAGAACCAACGCATAAGCATGAATCTAAAAAATATGACAAATCTGGAGCCTACGATGTTGCGACAACCATTGCTTGTCTCCAACGAATATACACTCAGACTTATGAAATATTATGCTTATAGGATGAATTAGTCACTAGGCCTAAGGGGTCACTTTTGGATGATACAAATGACATAAGGTTGTAGCTTAACCTTGGGGTGACTGCCTATTACAAGTCAACATGAAATTATATTGCAAGCTTAAGACAAAAGGCTAAGGGTTTAGGGTTTAAGGCTTTTAGGCATATACTTAGCCATTTGTAGGGTTTTAGGACCAAAGAGCAAATGAATTTCAAGGAGCCTCCACCAGTAGGGACATGCATTTGTTTATCTTTCATGGCTCCACCAGTACTAACATTCTATCCAATTGATCTTGGAGCTTTTAGACAATAATGATGATGTTATCTACAAATAGCAAAATGACAATAGTGACCTCATAGATTAAGTAGTTATTTTGGCACCCATTATATCTTACATTACTCACTTTAGCTCATCATTGTAGAGTTGGAAAAGTGTAGGAGAGAGTGGGAAATCTTTCCTGACACATATGGTATTATAGACATCCTTTGCCTCACTAGCTTATGTTCATACCCAAAAGGATTCACCTTTAAAGAAATAGCTTTTCATGCATGTGCATATTGGAATTTTTTAAATAACTAAGATTAGACCCAATATATCACTCCAATATTAGGGGGAAAGGGGATATTTAATTAATGTGATATGGGTAAGTATTGGCTTGGGTCAGGTAGAGAATGTTTGAGTAGACTATGAGAATCTTAAACTAAAAATTGCTTAGTTTGAGGATACTTTTCTATTGATCATTGAGATGTTGGTCAAAGTGGATGAAATAAGTGCTAAGGTCTATTAAGATGATGATTAGTAAGAGAAAAATAAAGTGGTACATGAAAAGATAAAATTCTTACTCATTCTTCATGTTAGCTGAAGTTTATGGTTCAATTGTTTCAATAATTTTGGATGTATCCTTTGTGGGGTGGAGATTAACTATCAGTTGCTTCAAGATTCTGATTCTATTTGAATTAATTGCCTTGTGTTTTTCTCAAATTGTTTTTAATAGTTTGTACCAATTGGAATTGCTTGAGAATCAATTACTATCTTCTAGTTATGAACTATTTAGGGCTAAATATGAGAGGCTTTCTTCTAATTACCTCAGTGTGTTTGACTATTCTTTAATCACCCTCCTTTTGCATTGAGATGATTTGTTTAAAAATATTGGAGCTTTTTCAAGAGTCAAGCCTTGCTCTATATCAAGTCTTCCAAAATCATCTTTGATAGTGCTAGATAATCTTTTCCTAGAAGCCCTCTTTTAGGACTTATATCAAATATGTCACTTGCAAACTAATTGTGACCAACTTGTGTTCCTTTGTTCTCTAATATTGATGTAGAGGAGGATGGGAAAACACAAAATAACTCAAAAAAACATTTGACAAAGTCTCAACATCTCAAATACAATGTTTTCCTTCGCATATCCACTATTTCTCTAGTAAGACAACAAACTAGGTATTTTTGCCATAACTTGCAATAAACAACTCAAACCCACATTTTGAAGACTAATATAGATACCCTTTTTGGAGTTTCAAAACATATTAATAGTGGAGGTATTATTGTTTTGGAACAAACCCCTCAAAAACTTGTTGCTACGCTGCTCACAAGGCCTAATTAGGACAACATAAATAGTTTTTCAAGCATAAATTTTAAACAATACTTCAAACCCAAAAACCAACCATCATTACACATACCTTTTTGGATATTCTTAAACATATCTAGATTTGGGATGTGTTATTTTGGAACAACACCCTCAACAATTCGCTGGTATTCTGTAACTAGGTCAAATTAGGCCTCTTTTACAAAGCAACTATGATAAATCCAAAACCCACAAAATAAAACCCAACTTTAGGACTCTCCTTAGGTCACATGGGGTTTGAAAATTTAGATTTCATCAACTAGACCAATACCCATCTTGTCTTTTTACAAAACCCTACCTCTAGCTACACAAACAAGCCTAAAACAAGGAGATATTAGCTTAGGGCTGCTTAAAATTTGCCCCAAACTCCATTTCCTGCAATACCCAATTTTAAAATCTTAAAGAACATACTAAAACCCTCCATTCCACCGATTTTCATAATTTTCCACTAGAGCAATGGCTCAAAATTCCATTTTTTTCCTCTCAAACCCTAGCTAACAAAGTTTTACAGGTAGTTTTAACAAAATGTGTTATAACTTATTCAAAATCCAATGGAAATTGACTAAACTAGGCTCAAATGAAAGCTAGTTCATAGTTTTATAACATGCAATTGGTTTTGAGACTTGACCGTACTGTACCAAGCCGTACAAGTCATGGGAACAACAAAAAGCACTGAAACAACATGAAAAACAAAGATTTTATTGATTCTTCTTCAAACTTATCACTTTTGAACCTCTATTCAAACATCCTCTCCCATATTTACATACATTCTACCAAAAACCAACTGATTCTACTACCTTTTCACCTCCTTGACCTTTTAACATCCCTAAAACACACTAAAAATGCCACGTTTGTAGCTTTGTAACTTGTTTTTTGTACATAAACTGACCCCATGAAACTTATTACATTGAAAATGGTCTAAATAGACCTTATTACATGACCAAAACCCAAAACTCAAACCAAAATAACAAAATGGTCTCATGGAGGCATGAACTCAACTAGGTGCTCCTGCACCATACTCCCGGAGAAAGAAGAATTCAAGTGCCTCTTGAATTGAGTGTAGTAATAGGGATCCACCTTTGAACTCTCTTGCTTGATGTCTTCTATCCTTTGCACTTTTTCTTCCTTGGAACAATTCCATGCTATTTTCATTTTCACCTTGGGTTTCCTGAACACTTGGCAAACGTGTTTCATCTTGTCGATGCAAACTTGTTTCCCATCTGTCTTGCTACCTTTTAACTGATCCTTTTTGCCCTGATGGAGCACATACATGGCCACAACACCTTGTTCCTCTTCCATAGTCTGTTTCATCTTGAATATAAGTCTATCCCTCCTTAAGGCTGCAATCACAAAAAGAGATTTATGTATTCCTTCCTTGCATCTACTTGCCATGTCTTCCAACCAACTTTCTCGATCAACATCATATCCACCTTTTAATACCTCATTGTGTCAGACCTACAAAACAAAACATGAAACCCCTTGTTTGAAATTGGGCCCCTCAACTTCATTTTCACCAATCTTCCTGATCAATGCAAACATAGAGTAGGCTGCACCCTCATACTCCATCTGCAAATGTGGAGTGTTTTCAATCACCTTGAAAGCTTTGTCTTCCCCTTCTACAAACCTTGCATGAGAACTAACGATTTTCCTTGAAACATCATCTATTACCACATCAACATGTTCTTGCAACAAATCTTGAACCTCTAATGGTAATTGATCAATCCTACTTGTTGTTATGACAGTCATGTTTTTACTCACCATTTTATTATCCGCCTCTTCCTCTTCTATTGGATTTCTCTCTTCTTTCATCAACAAATGTTCTTCAATGTCTGGTTCTATTATCCCCTCATGCATTCTCCTATTAATGATATTCTTGATGGGCCATTTCACCTTTTTCCTTATGGGTAAATGCCAACTACCTTCTTGTTGTTCTCTCTCAAGAAGTTGCATCTACATTTGGAACTTGTTGATGGTGATGTTACTCACAACCAAACATGAAATAAAAGTTACACAACAACCCTTATTTATCTTGAAAGATACGATGAATTCAAAGAATTCATGATCCCAAGTCTCTGTTGATTAGTTCATAATCTACTGACATTACTCAGTGGTTGATGTGTGTTGCTGTTAATCATTCAGGGGCCTTATGTTCTCCAGTAAATTCTATTTTCTGCAAATATGCTACACAGAAAGGTTGCTCTACACAGTATATTTCTTCAAATAATGTGTCTGCAGGTTGATATTTGCATGATTTCTACCATTATTTGCAATTCTTTGCATGATATTTTAAACACTACATGCATTTACCTCAAATATTCTAATGATATTCAGTTATCTACGAGATGTCAGCATATTTCTCTATTCTACTTATTATTTATCATGATTTGCAGTTATGGAAGTGATTTAATGAAATTAAGAAAAAGAAATAACAAAGATAGAATTTAAAGGATGAGATTCCCAAAAGTACTAGACTGAGATCACTAATCCACATACATGTTCTGATATAGCAATGAAGAGAAGAAAACTAGAATCATACTTCACTAGGACATTCCACAAATCTGCATGACCCAGTGCAAATCTTCAAAGGAAAAGTTGACAACAACATGCAATAATATGAAAGTGCTTCTATTGAATAGAACATTCACCATTACATATCCAGAAATCAACTTGAAGATTACATAAAGTTTACAATCAGGATGTAATCTGAAGCTTCATCTCGATCCAGTATACTTTACAACAAGTACATTTACAATGATCTGAAGAAAGAACCTTGACATTTCAACAATTCAGTCCTCATTAGTCTCAGTAATCTGATCTCCTATAAAATTGTTTTGGTCAAATTTTTTATTGATTGACTTCCCTCTTTTTACAAAGTAAAGGGGTTCAATATATAGCTCTGATTATCTCCAATATGGTTCCAAAACCCTAGTCGATCAACGATCCACCCTTCAGGTGCAGCATCAATCGGTGGAAAACAAATCCCGCCCAAAATCTCCAAGCAGCATACCCATACTGAGCATAAGGATGCCCTTTAGAAACCCTAACAGTCACCAAAATAACTATTGCTCCCTTTTAATAATGTTTCTTTCACCTGCATTTTTCTCCGCATTAAAAGCCTTTACTCCTCTTGCTTCATTTGTGATCTTTTGTGATCTGATCCGCCTCCTGTGATGTCATCGCCATTAAAGCTCCATCATTATATCTACCTGCATGCCTGCAAACAGACAAGAATTAAGCATCATCATTTAACAAACTAGCAGGAAGATAAAAAATTACATTAAATCAGGTTGAATGTGCAAACACAGATATCGGGTTATGAATCTATGAAAATTCACACATCCAAATGCATATACAACGTCAAAAATGGTCAGGTCAACCACCGTTGACCAAAAACATGCTATCGGGCCCTAAAATGGATTCAAAATCCTCTCGCTTTGCTTTCCCACCTTTTTCCTTGTACATCGCGAATGCATATCGTTTCTTTGTATATCAGCTTGTACATCATAAACATACAAGCGCTAAATATACAAAGGCTTTTCCATTTTTAATTTTCTCTTCGCATCTGGCTTGTATCTCTGTCGTGCATCTTTTGCTTGTATAGTTCCTTGCATACAAGGCCCAATACATACAAACGCCTTTGTACGCCCCTTTTCAAACTTCAACTTTTTATAAACCGGAGTTTATCCACTTTTTGGCTTCGTGACATGTATGTAATGCCATGTATCTTCTAATACTCTTTAAGGTGTGATACATTGTATATACCAGATCTTAATTTCTTCTGAATTCTGCCTTGCATGTACAAAGTGCAATGTATGTACTGAAACATGTACATGTACAAAGCGCGAACATACAACAATAAAACCACTTTTCATAATCTATTAGTTTCGTAACATGCATATAACTTTGTATATCTTCTTTGTATGTTATATACATATATAAGATGCATCTGCTGGAGTTAATTGAACATACACTTTAATTCTCAACTCCATAAGGTCCGGAACTTGTATGTTGCCTTGTATATTTTGCTTTGTATGTCTCCGCTTTGCCAAACATACAAGCCTAAAATGCATTCAACGGACTTGACCAACTATGCATTTCAGCTTTGAGTTGTGGCAGGTCCACCTTGCATGTACCGAAATAAAACATTAGCCAAATGCATACAAGTATAAAAGTATACAACCAACTTTGTATATGCAACCCGATGACTTAGAAAACTCGACAACCCATTTTGCGACTAACACAAGGACCCGATATACAAAGGACTTTGTATATGAGCGACCTTGTATGCAAAGGACCTTGTATATGCAACATACAAACCCGATTCTACATTTTACCAAAACACTCATAACTTGCAAAATACAGGGAATTTTTACATGGTTCAAAAAGCAACCCTCACTCATTTTTGACAAGGAATCCACCCATATTTAGCTCTGGTACCCAATGCAATTTTTTCATTATTTTCAACAAGGTTTGTAACATTCACTCCCTTTTTCCCTTTACCACCAAGTAGAACCACACACACCCAAGCAAAAGCAAAGCCACAGCAGGTGTCCTCATTTTACCAAGGAGTAAAATGGGGCGTGTTGTGAACATCACAACAACTAGCAACCAAACAAAACAATCAAATTAAAACCATTAAAGGAAACTAAATAAAATAAATTCATAACTTCCAACTATCCTTTCTGCAAATCATTATCCAACTTGAGACTTAATGTATTCAATAAGGTGCATAAATTTTCAATTTAGTTTAAGTGGGTGCACTAATTAATAATTCTCATCTTGAAAATCAGTTGAACAAACCAGTGATTGATATTAGACTACGTAGTTGATGTCATTCCCTCATAGCCAACTAGATAGAGCCTTGCTACTAGCAGGCATCCATAGCCCTGACAAGGTTATCATTACAATTCTCCTAAGTAGAGCCCCATTGCCAGCAAGCGTCTATAGCCCCAGTAGAGTTACTTAGATGGCTTAATCTAGATTTTTAGTAAAATCCGTTTTATTATTATATATATATATATATATATATATATATATATATATATATATATATATATATATATTGTATTTGATAGAGATTTCATAAGATATTACAGTTGTAACTTCATGATGCAAGGAATGGTCACTTGCTGAAATTAAGCTAAGAATTACAATGGTAGCAAGGGTGACCTCTAATTTTTCACCGAATATCTACACTGGTATGTTCAACAAATCCAAGGATTTTAGGTGTGTCATTGTGAGAAACTTTCCTTGAATACTCAACCCACAGTTATTGAATACAAAATTTCACAAGTCAAAGAACATTCTACATTCATGGTAGTCACAACAAGTTATGCATAAATTTCAAATAATTAACCTGAATGATCTAAATTTTTCATTGTTTTTAGTGGTTGTTAGTCTGCTCCTGTATACTTTAAATTAAAATAAAGACCCCAACACATGCAAACAACAAAGCAAACAAAACAAATAGATTGTACAAACAACTAACCTACGAAACCAAAAACCCTACAAGGCAAATAAAACCCAGGAAAAGACCTAAAGACACCTGTATTTGCATACTTCCTTAGACTGTGCAGGAGCATCAAGGCATTAGTTATGGTTCTAATCCTGGTAAATTTATCTTTGTATTCTAAAAAATATTCTTTTTTTCTAAATTCATTGTGTTTAACAGAATAACCTCTAATTATCAACAACTGAGGAAGCTCATCATGTTCATGACTAATCCATATGCATGTTTTATCTCCCAAATTTTCATAATCAAAATAATAATCAACATTATTCACTGTGGAAAGGAAAGATACAACCCGGTGCATCTCTGGTTCTATTGGACATGCTGGTTCATTGACAGCTGGTCTTCCATTTAGCATTGCATTTTCATTGCTTAGCTCACTGGTCTCACTTCGAATTGAAGGATGTATGGCTCTTGATGAATTATTTCTTCATCTTTATCCAGCTTTGTTCCTTCATTCTGCATGTTCAGTGTATCCTCAAGTTCAGGAAACGTCTCAATGTTCTCTTCAATTCTCTGCACATCAACATCTAAATGAGTATCTTTATAATCATAATCTGATATACAAAAATTTATCATTTCTAAATCATTTGACTATAAAGGTGAAACAACATTCGACTGATAGGAATACTCCCTTGTTTCATTTTCAAAATAACACTGGACTGGCATCTGATCATGCACAACAACTCCAAAGCTTTCTGTATCTTCAACTTTCATGAATTGTTCATCAAGTATTTCACTTCTACCATCCAGTAAAGTATATGGTTTCATTGCCCTGCAACATTCTTGCATTTGATCATTCAATTTAAAGAATTCATCTATGAAATTAGGATTTACCTTCTTTTCTATGACTCCATTAGTTGCTACCATAGGAACTTCATCAGTAGCAATGCATTTAAATTCTTCCACCTATCTCCATTCATTTTTACCATAAAATGACTCAAAGAAAGGTGTTTCACTATCCTTATCAAAAGTATTAGGATCATAATCAAAGACTTTATCCTGACAAGTGGTTTCCTCTATACAAATCTTGAAAGATTTATACCTGCAATCCCCTTTACCCATATTAGGAAGTAGAGAACCTTTAACAATCTCACCATAAAATGACTTAAGGAAAGATGTTTTACTATCATTTCCTTCTAGAACTAATTTAGCTATTGTATTTTCTAACCAACTAAAAGCTTCTAGTGCTGTATCTATTTGTTGCTCTAGAATTTCTTCATTTTCTTGCCAGACTTCAGCCCTGAACACATGTGAGAAAAGAATTAGTCCTTTTAAATATGAATCTATCCTAGTGAGGAAAGTTAAACAATTAATTTCACTATGCTCCACAGTCTTGTGTATCCTACAACAACTGGATAAACCAAAGTTAGATAAACTTTGAGGATAAAGCTACCTATTCAAAGTTTCTTGAAATAAAGGAATATAAACTTGACAATTGTCTCCATATGCATCCATCAAAATGAGATTCTATTTTCTATTTTTTAGGATTTTTAAATTTTAATGAGATCTATCATATCTTAGAATAAAACTTGAAATCTCATAAAATCAAACAAATCTTTGAAGCTTTGAGCTAGATCTTCACAAAGATGCAACCAAAACCTCTCAGATAAGAGATATTTGCAGACATTCAACTCAAATGTCAAAATATTTATGCAACATTTGCAGAAATCCACAGATTCCTTGTTCAGGCCCTCCTTCTAGTGCCAGTTTTATGTCGATGGTGATTTTACTCACAACCAAACATGAAATAAAAGTTACACAACAACCCTTATTTATCTTGAAAGATACGATGAATTCAAAGAATTCATGATCCCAAGTCTCCGTTGATTAGTTCATAATCTACTGACATTACTCAGTGGTCGATGTGTGTTGTTGTTAATCATTCAGGGGCCTTACATTCTCCAGTAAATTCTATTTTCTGCAAATATGCTACACATAAAGGTTACTCTACACAGTATATTTCTTTAAATAATGTGTCTACAGGTTGATATTTGCATGATTTCTACCATTATTTTCAATTCTTTGCATGATATTTTCAACACTACATGCATTTAGCTCAAATATGCTAATGATATTCAGTTGTCTACAAGATGTCAGCATATGTCTCTATTCTGCTTATTATTTATCATGATTTGTAGTTATGGAACTGATTTAATGAAATTAAGAAAAAGAAATTACAAAGATAGGATTTAAAGGACGAGATTCCCAAAATTACTTGACTGAGATCACTGATCCACATACATATTCCGATACAGCAATTAAGAGAAGAAAACTAGAATCATATTTCACCAGGACATTCCACATGACCCAGTGCAAATCTTCAAAGGAAAAGTTGACAACAACATGCAATAATATGAAAGCGCTTCTATTGAACACAACATTCACCATTACATATACAGAAATCAACTTGAAGATTACGTAAAGTTTACAATCAGGGTGTAATCTAAAGCTTCATCTCCATTCAGTATGCTTTAGAACAAGTACATTTACAATGATATGAAGAAAGAACCTTAACATTTCAATAATTTAGTCCTCAGTAGTCTCAGTAATCTGATCTCCTATAAAATTGTTTCGGTCAGATTTTTTATTGATTGACCTCCCTCTTTTTACAAAGTAAAGGTGCTCAATATATAGCTCTGATTATCCCCAATACAGTTCCAAAACCCTAGTCAATCAATGGTCCACCCTTCAGGTGCAACATCAATCGGTGGAAAACAAATCCTGCCAAAAATCTCCAAGCAGCATATCCATACTGAGCATAAGGATGCCCTTTAGAAACCCTAATAGTTACCAAAATAATTCTTGCTCCCTTTTAATAATGTTTCTTTCACCTACATTTTTCTATGCATTGAAAGCCTTTACTCCTCCTGATTCATTTACGATCTTTTGTGATCCGATCCGCCTCCTGTGATGTCATTGCCATTAAAGCTCTATCTTTATATCTACCTGCACACCTGCAAATAGACAAGAATTAAGCATCATCATTTAATAAACTAGCAGGAAGATAAAAAATTACATTAAATCAGGCTGAATGTGCAAACATAGATATCAGGTTATGAATCTATGAAAATTCACGCATCCAAATGCATATACAACGTCAAAAATGGTCGGGTCAACCACCGTTGACCAAAAACATGCTATCAAGCCCTAAAATGGATTCAAGATCCTCTCTCTTTGCTTTTTCACCTTTTTCCTTGAACCTCGTGAATGCATATTGTTTCTTTGTATATCAGCTTGTACATTGTAAACATACAAGTGCTAAATATACAAAGGCTTTTTTGTTTTTAATTTTCTCTTTGCATCTGGCTTGTATCTCTGCCTTGCATCTTTCGCTTGTATATTTCCTTGCATACAAGGCTGAATACATACAAACACCTTTGTATGTCCCTTTTCGGACTTCAACTTTTTATAAACCGGAGTTTATCCACTTTTTGGCTCTGCGACATGTATGTAATGCCATGTATCTTCTAATACGCTTAAGGTGTGATACATTGTATATGCCAGATCTTAATTTCTTCTGAATTCTGCCTTGCATGTACAAAGGGCAATGTATGTCTTGAAACATGTACATGTACAAAGCGCGAACATACAACAATAAAACCACTTTTCATAATCTATCGGTTCCACAGCATGCATATAACTTTGTATATCTTCTTTGTATGTTAGATACATACAAACATAAGATGCATCCGCTCGACTTAACTAAACATACACTTTAATTCTCAACTCCATCAGGTCCGCGACTTGTATGTTGCCTTGTATATTTTGCTTTGTATGTTTTCGCTTTGCCAAACATACAAGCCTAAAATGCATTCAACGGACTTGAGCAACTATGCATTTCAACTCCAAGCTGTGTCAGGTCCACCTTGCATGTACTGAAATAAAACATTAGCCAATACAAGTATAAAAGTATACAAACAACTTTGTATATGCAACCCGATGACTTAGAAATCTTGATAACCCATTTTGCGACTAACACAAGGACCCGATATACAAAGGACTTTGTATATGAGTGGCCTTGTATGCAAAGAACCTTGTATATGCAACATACAAATCTAATTGTACATTTTACTAAAACACTCATAACTTGCAAAATACAGGGAATTTTTACATGGTTAAAAAAGCAACCCTCACTCATTTTTGACAAGGAATCCACCCATATTTAGCTCTGGTACCCAATGCAATTTTTTCATTGTTTTCAACAAGGTTTGTAACATTCATTCCCTTTTTCCCTTTACCACCAAGCAGAACCACACACACCCAAGCAAAAGCAAAGCCACAATAGGGGTCCTCATTTTGCCAAGGAGTAAAATGGGGTGTGTTGTGAACATCACAACAGAACTCCAGAGCCATTCTTTCCATATCTTTTTTTATTTTTTTCAAGGCTTGTTTTAATTTTTCTATCTCTTTCTCAACATCCATTTGCTTGACCTTCTCATTCTTCTTCTTTGTCTCGATTTCCTCTCTTGTTCTTTCTTGTGTCTTATTTGGTAAACCCTTGCTCTGCAAGTCTCCACAGACTATTTTCCACAACACATCCATTCTTCTTCCTCAAGGAAGTCTCTTTCACCTTGCTTCTTCTTGTCTTTGTCATACCTCACCTAGGGCTCCTTTCTTTTCTTCACTACCTAGTCTTTTGGCATCTAAGTTCTTCTTTCAACTTGCAAAAAGACAACACAAACTCCAAAACTCACTTGCCTAGATTTTTGTGGGCTCTAATACCAATTGATGTAGAGGAGGATGTGAAAACACAAACTAACTCAAAAAAACCTTTGATAAAGTCTCAACATCTCAAATACAATGTTTTCCTTCACAAATCCGATATTTCTCTAGTAGGACAACAAACTAGGTATTTTTGCCATAACTTGCAATAAACAACTCATACCCACATTTTGAAGACTAACATAGATACCATTTTTGGAGTTTCAAAACATATTAAGGGTGTAGGTATGATTGTTTTGGAACAAACCCCTCAAAAACTTGCTGCTATGCCGCTCACAAGGCCTAATTAAGACAACAAAGCAAGTTTTTCAAGCATAACTTTTAAACAAGATATCAAACCCAAAAACCAAACATAATTATAGATACCCTTTTGGTTGTACTTCAACATATCTAGATTTGGGATGTGGTTATTTTAGAACAATGCCCTCAACAATTCACTGGTATTCTGCAACTAGGCCAAATTAGGCCTCTTTTACAAAGCAACTATGAGAAATCTAAAACCCACAACACAAAACCCAACTTTAGAACTCCCCTCAGGTCACATGGGGTCTGAAAAATTAGATTTCATCAACTAGAGCAATAGCCATCTTGTCTTTTTACAAAACCCTACCTCTAGCTACATAAACAAGCCTAAAACAAGGAGATATTAGGCTAGGGCTTCTTGAAATTCACCCAAAACTCCATTCCTTGCAATACCTAATTTCAAAATATTAAAAGAACATACTAAACCCCTCCATTCCACTGATTTTCATAATTTTTCACTGGTGGAATGGCTCAAAATTCCATCTTTTTCCTCTCAAACCCTAGCTAACTAGGTTTTATAGGTAGTTTTCACAAAATATGCTATAACTTATTCAAAATCCAATGAAAATTGAGCAAACTAGGCTTAAATGAAAGCTAGTTCATAGTTCTATCACATGCAATTAGTTTTAAGACTTGACCATACTATACCAGGTTGTACAAGTCATAGGAACAACAAAAAAACATTGAAACAACAGGAAAAATAGAGATTTTATTGATTCTTCTTCAAAATTATCACTTCTAAACCTCTATTTGAATATCCTCTCCCATATTTACATGTATTCTACCAAAAAACAACTCATTCTACTGCCTTTTCACCTCCTTGACCTTTTAACTTCCCTAAAACACACTAAAAATGCTACTTTTGTAGCTTTTTAACTTGTATTTTCTACATAAATTGACCCCATGAAACTTATTACATTGAAAATGGTCTAAATAAACCTTATTACATGACCAAAACCTAAAAATCAAACCAAAATAACAAAATGGTCTCATGGAGGCATGAACTCAACTAGGTGCTCCTGCACCATACTCCCAGAGAAAGAAGAATTCAAGTTCCTCTTGAATTGAGTGTACTAACAAGGATCCACCTTTGAACTCTCTTGCTTGATGTCTTTTATCCTCTGCACTTTTTATTCCTTGGAACAATTCCATGCTATTTTCATTTTCACCTTGGGTTTCTTGAACACTTGGCAAAGGTGTTTCATCTTGTCAATGCAAACTTATTTCTCATTTGTCTTGCTACCTTGTAACTGATCATTTTTGCCCTGATGGACCACATACACCATCACAGCACCTTGTTCATCTTCCATAGTCTGCTTCATCTTGAATTTAAGTCTATCCCTCCTTAAGATTGCAATCACAAGAAGAGATTTGTGTATTCCTTCCTTCCTTCTACTTGCCATGTCATCCAACCAAATTTCTTGATTAACATCATATCCACCTTCCAATACCTCATTGTCCCAAACCTGCAAAACAAAACATGGAACCCCTTGTTTGAAATTGGGCCTCTCAACTTCAACTTCACCAATTTGCCTGATCAATGCAAACATATAGTAGGCTGCACCCTCATACTCCAACTCCAAATGTGGAGTGTTTTCAATCACCTTGAAATCTTTGTCTTCCCCTTCTGGAAACCTTGCATGAGAACTGACATTTTTCCTTGAAACATTATCTATTACCACATCAACATGTTCTTGCAACAAATTTTGAACCTCTAATGGTATTTGATCAATCCTACTTGTTGTTATGACAATCATGTTTTTACTCACCATTTTATTATCTACCTCTTCCTCTTCTATTGGATTTCTCTCTTCCTTCATCAGAAAAGGTTCTTCAATGTTTGGTTCTATCATCCCCTCATGCCTTCTCCTATTAATGATATTCTTGATGGGCCATTTCACCTTTTTCCTTATGGGTAAATGCCAACTACCTTCTTGTTGTTCTCTCTCAAGAAGTTGCATCTTCATTTGGAACTCCAGATCTATTCTTTCCATATCATTTTTTATTTGTTCCAAGGCTTGCTTCAATTCTGCTATCTCTTTCTCAGCATCCATTTGCTTGACCTTTTCATTCTTCTTCTTTGTCTTGCTTTTCTCTCTTGTTCTTTCTTATGTCTTATTTGGTAAACCCTTACTCTGCAAGTCTCCACGAACTATTTTCCACAACACACCCAAGCATTTTTATTTCACATTTCTTCTTCTTGTCTTTGTGATACCTTACCTAGGTCTCCTTTCTTTTCTTCACTACCTAGTCTTTTGGCATCTAGGTTCTTCCTTCAACCTACAAAAAGACAACACATAAACTCCAAAACTCACTTGCCCAGATCTTTGTGGGATCTAATACCAATTGATGTAGAGGAGGATGGGAAAACACAAACTAACTCAAACAAACCTTTGACAAAGTCTCAACATCTCAAATACAATGTTTTCCTTCACAAATCCACTATTTCTCTAGTAGGACAACAAACTAGGTATTTTTGCCATAACTTGAAATAAACAACTCAAATCCATATTTTGAAGATTGGTATAGACACCCTTTTTGGAGTTTCAAAACATATTAAGAGTGCATGTATGATTGTTTTTGAACAAACCCCTCAAAAACTTGTTGCTATGCTGCTCACAAGGCTTAATTAGGACAACAAAACTAGTTTTTCAAGGATAACTTTTAAACAAGACTTCAAACCCAAAAACTAAACATCATTATAGATACCCTTTTGGCTGTTCTTCAACATATCTAGATTTGGGATATGGTTATTTTGGAACAACACCCTCAACAATTCACTGGTATTCTGCAACTAGGCCAAATTAGGCCTTTTTTACAAAGCAACTATGAGAAATCAAATACCCACAACACAAATCCCAACTTCAGGACTCTCCTTAGGTCTCATGGGGTCTGAAAAATATCAATCTTGTCTTTTTACAAAACCCTACCTCTAGCTACACAAACAAGCCTAAAACAAGGAGATATTAGGTTAGGGCTACTTGAAATTCACCCAAAACTCCGTTTCCTACAATACCCAATTTCAAAATCTTAAATAACATACTAAATCCCTCCATGCCACTAATTTTCATAATTTTCAAACTGTGGAATTGCTCAAATTCTATTTTTTCCTCTCAAACCCTAGCTAACTAGGTTTTATAGGTAGTTTTCACAAAATGTGATATAACTTATTCAAAATCAAATAAAAATTGACCAAACTAGGCTCAAATAAAATCTAGTTCATAGTTCTATGACATGTAGTTGGTTTTGAGACTTGACCATACTGTACCAGGCTGTACAAGTCATGAGAACAACAAAAAGCACTGAAACAACAGGAAAAACAAAGATTTTATTGATTCTTCTTCAAACTTATCACTTATGAACCTCTATTCGAACATCCTCTCCCATATTTACATACATTCTACCAAAAAACTACTGATTATACTGCATTTTCACCTCTTTGACCTTTTAACTTCCCTAAAACACACTAAAAATGCCACTTTTGTATCTTTTTAACTTGTTTTTTCTACATAAACTAACCCCATGAAACTTATTACATTGAAAATGGTCTAAATAGACCTTATTACATGACCAAAACCTAAAACTCAAACTAAAATAACAAAATTGTCTCATGGAGGCATGAACTCAACTAGGTGCTCCTGCACCAAAAATTCCTTTGTCTACTATACATACTAAAGATAACAAATAAATTTCTAGTTATTGGGATAATTTTAGTAGCCAAATACCTTTGCAAGTACTAACAAATGGAATTTTGTCAAACATGTAACATATAATATTGTATTAGAACAAATAGTTGGCACCCACAACCAATCCTTATTCCAATAGTTTACATCAATTAAGAACATTCTCTCTACAATGCTCTTTATTAAAATCTCCTCCCTATGTGATTTCTCCTTGCTAATGAGTATAGATAAATAATTTATGAATTCAATTGTTGATTACTATTGAATTCTAATATAATGAGAAATCAATCAAAGAAAATAATGGCCTAAAGAATGACATGCACTGCTCACTATCGAATGCCACATAGCCACCCTAAAATTTTGTTATTTTTTTAATATAGTTATTTTAGTAAAAAGTATATCTAACAAATATAAGTATATAATCATATTGTTAATTAATTAGATATGGTGATTTTAAATAAAGTATAAAACAACCATAGTAAGTAAAACTAAGATATAATACAATTCCACATAAATTTCATTTAATAATTTAGTTAATTGATAATTTTTTATTATAATAAGTATAATTCTTAATATGAAAGATATGAAGATAATCACCCTTAATTTTTTTTCATTTCACATATAAGAAAAGTAGATTTATAAAGATATTAAAAAATATAAAAATCTTTTTTATAATCATTGTACATAATCTCTTTAGACAACAAATTGTGTTATAGCAGCTTGGACACTTCATCCAATTCAAGCTGGAGAGCTCCCTATAATAGATATCGGTGTTGAGGCTCCTTACTCTAGTTGAAGAACCCCAGCAACCCCAATCAGTCAGAATTACCTTGGCCGGGTGGGTGGGAGGAGATAGCAGGGTATTGGGCCTCGCAGTCAGGAAATAGAGATCGAGAGGATAGAGGTCCAGAAGCCGAGATTGATTCTCTAGAAGCCGAGATCAATTCTCCTAGAGATTGAGTCTCTCAAATGAGAGATTGATTCTCAACTGGAAGAGATCTTTTTTGATTCTATTCAATCCACTAAATAGATTAAAGCCATACAAAACTATAGCTCTATAGCTCTAAGGACGACCAGGCTAAAAAACTGACATATAAACACAACATGCCCACAAATATTGAGAAAAACAAGTCAAGACAGTCACATACCCATGAAGATTGAGAAAGATTCTTCATAAGATAAGTTAAGACACATAGCAGTTAGATGTTATTCTTATGGTTACCCAAAAAACTAGTAAAGCATAAAATTAATTACTGGGAACTCTAGATTCAATAGGATGACGTCAACAATTCCAACATATGTTACAACCTTCAGATTACCGTGACATCTTAAAATGAAATACAACACATAAACTAGCTGCTAAGCAAGCATTGCTAAATGAACATGAACAAACACAATATATTTGATTCAAAGCTAACAATTAAAAACTTCTATTAGTGCATAAGGGGAAGGCAAGCTTATGATTATGTAGCATTTAAAGCCCTCCTTCTCAAATAAAAGTTTGAACTCTTCTTCTGTCCTCTCTCTTCCACCATTGGTATAACCCATCATAAGCATATCAGACATTAAGCCAAATTGCTTAGTAGGAACCTCCTTTTCCTCAACAACTATCTCAACAATTAACAACTTCCCATTCTCTAGTATTGCCTCTGTTGGGATGTGAAGTCCCATGAAACCATATGTTATTGTCTTCTTCCTAGAATTGCAATGTAAACAGAAATAGTTCCAACGTATAAACAAAGTCAGTTCCAGTCTCAACAAAATTTGTTCATGCTCTGTTGGAACAAACTTCTGTTATTGAGCAATTCCAATGCAATTTGTTAAAAATGGATGATTCTCCTTCTGTGCTCCAGCTAATCATTCTGGTAGCCGGTGCTGTAAAGTCCATTATAAATTGGACTGCTTGTAATATGAAGAGTGTAGTAGTGTACTGTGTGATTAATATAACAAGTCTTCTCCTGTTTTCTTGTGGATGTAGTCAAATTGCTGAACCATGTTAAATTATGTGTTGTCTTTGCTGCTGTGTTTGTATTTTCTTGCATATATTATCGTTAGATAATCTATTTCTACTCTCTACAAAATAAGAAATGGTATAAGAACCTTAGCAAATCTTGGGCTATTCATTTGTAGTTGGTGGCTGTGAGTGTCAGCTACAGGCCATGGATTTTGTAGTGTATGCGTGAGGTATATGGCATCTAAAGTTGTAGAGGTTTTCTGCCAATGAATGGGTTGTGATCGCTGGAGTTGCAAGTGCTACTGATTGGTGTTGAATGCAAAAGGCACTATATGTTTTGCAGGCATAGCATGTGTGAGGATCTGCGGGGTATAAAAGCATGGATCTATATATTTGTTGTCTATTGCAGATCTGAAGTTTGAACAAAGATTAGATATCACTGCATTTGTTAATTATGCAAGCTGTAGTAAAAGGAAACCACCTAAGGAAGAGGTTGTGACCCTAGAAGAAGAAGATCGCACAGCTTGGAATTGTAGATCCTTGTCTCTTATTATATTTGCTATCATTGCCAATCAAGGAGATCATAGAACTTAGCACGAAGGTTGTATGTAATGGAGGACACAGACAAATGGAGAATTGAAAAATTCTCAGGGCAAAATTTTGGAATGTGGAAACTGCAACTCAAATCTCTCCTCAATCAGAAGGATCTTTCGATTACATTGGAAGGAAAAACTAAAAAGCCAACCAGCATGACAGATAAAGATTGGAATAAACTGGATCAGAAGGTTGTGGCTACAATCTTTCTTTCATTATCCAGTAATGTTCTATTCAATGTATTCACACAAACAATAACAAAAGAACTTTGGGATCGTCCCTTAGAGTTGTATGAGAGACCTTCTGCATCAAACAAGGTATTTTTAATGAAGAAATTGTATAATTAAAAAACGCAAGAAGGTGGTTCTATCACAAATCATCTAAATGAATTTAATACTTTGGTTAGTCAGTTGTCTTCAATAAGCATTACAATAGAGGACAAGATAAAGGCTATCTTGTTATTATGTTCATTCCCTGATAGTTGGGAAGGAGTTGTTATGGTTGTTAGTAACTTGGCATCTAATGGTATCACTGTTAGTACCTCGACATCTAGCCCAAAGGGCATTCTAAAATTTGATGATGTTGTAGGAGTTCTTCTCAGTGAGGATATGAGAAGGAAAAATCAAAGTAATTCATCAGGTGCTTCTTTAGTAGATGGCAGCAAAGGGAGAACACAACGAGGCAAGGATAATCAAAGGAAAAGATAAAAGTCTACTAAGAGATCCCAATCCAGAGGCAGAAAAGGTGTTTGTTGGCATTGTGGTAAGGAGGGGCACATGAAGAAAAATTGTTGGACCTTCTAGAATAAGAAGGCTGAAAACCAATCTAAAGATAATGAGGTAAATACAACTTCTGAAGAAGAAGGTGATGCTCTTATTTTATCTTCAAGTGATTCTGCTATAGATGTTTGGACACTTGACTCAGGAGCATCGTTTCATGCAACGTCTTCAAGAGATTGTTTTAGAAATTACCAAGCTGGTAATTTTGGTATGGTTTATCTCAATGATGATGAACCTTGTAGTATCACTGGAAAAGGAGGTGCTCCATTGAAGATGAAGAATGGAAACAATTGGTTGCTGAAAGATGTGAGACATGTTCCTCAACTGAGAAGAAACTTGATTTTAGCTGGGCAATTAGATGCTCTTGGATATAATATTATGTTTGGAGCAAGAGCATGTAAGGTAACAAAAGGAGCATTAGTCATAGCAAGAGGAAGTAAATCTGGTACATTGTATGTACTAGAGGGTCAGATTCAAGTGGGAGCTATAGTGGCAGTAGTAGATAGCACAACAAAGCTTTGGCATAAAAGGCTTAGACACATGAGCCAGAAGGGACTTGAGGTGTTGAAAAACAAACTTCCAGGTTTGAAAGAAGTGGATATGGAGTTATGTGAGCATTGTGTCTGATGTAGAGCACATAGAGGAAGCTTCAAAACTTATCAATAAACTGTATCAGCGAGAGAGTGACTTCTGTCTTGGCGATGTGTTCTTATCGGCCAAACATACCCTGTCGGCCACCTTGTTATTTATCTGGCCGATCCCTTAACTTTCCCTGATGGATGATTGCTCCGATATGCAAAACTATGGTATATGCATAACATGACTTGTTGTGGCTGGTTACTACACCCTGATTCACCATTACGACCAGTCACCATTTGTATCCACCGAAATGTACATTGTCCACATACATTCGCAACATACTTTTCTATATGCATTCGCAACATACATTCGAAACTTACACCGATGCTAGTGTCTTCAGCAGAACTCTTGTCATCAGTGGACGCTCATACATTTAGGCCGATGTGCTTTGTCACCCCGATCTGAATCTTGGGCCACGACTTCCATTCAATGCCCTAAACTCCTCTTCGGCCATATTGCCCTTAATGCTTTGGAAGGGAAACGATTCACCGATGGTCTCTGTCTTACCGATAGCATCTTCAACTCCTCTGATCCAAACCCTAGCACATGGAGATGCTAGGCGATCTACTATGCACAACTAAATTTGGTCCTATGCGCTGTCGAATCATGAAACAAAATAGAAAACAAACAAATATGGTACAACAAAGCCATTCCATTGATTTCGATAGAAATCTTATCAATGGAATGCTTCATATCGACATATTGCAACAATGGAAAGCATAGAACAGAAATGAAATCTACAGCTAACAAACTTGCAATTACAGAGAACATGAATCGAATTGACGAAATAGAATATCTTTATTTCTCTTTGAAACAATGTTCAATCACACTCAACCTCCTCTTTGTGATCTGATTACATTCGATCACACTATCATATGATTGATTACAACCTCAAACCATAATACCTGATCTTATTCATTTCCCTGGTTTTTATAGATTCACCCAAAGTAGTACCAAACTGAATCCAAGCGGCTGGGAAACACTACTACCTATTTTTGGCATTATTGTTATTTTTAGCATTATGTGATTACAATTGACAAACGTCACATGGGACTTACAAAATGAACCTTGATTTATTCCACTCAGACTCACACATGGCACAAGGCCTTACAATTGGTCACTTGGACCTTATACAACACCAAAACATCAAAATAAACATGAAGTTAATTAAAGTATCTAGGTGCCCCTTTACCATACTCTTAGGGTTAACAGAACTCAAGTCCCTTGAGGAACCAGGTTTGAAATGGAAACCCAATGTTTGATGATGTCCTCCTGGCTCATCCAGGTTGCATCCTCATCAGGTAAACCACGCCATTTGACCATATACTTCTTGTAGGTTTTATGTCTGGTCTTGTTCTAAACTTTTGTGTCCAAAATACATTCCAGCTATGCTGGCTGACTCAGTGGAAAATCATAAATCCATTCTGCATCCCCTACTCCTATCACATCTGAATCTATAACATTGTCTCCCCTGAATGGAAACAGTTCTGACACATTGAAAATGGGTGATATGGTTAAACCTAGAGGAAGTTCAATTTTGTATGCATTAGGCCCAAATTTATGTACAATCTTGCATGGACCTATCTTCTTCATAAGAAGCTTCGTGGGTTACCCCTTCAGAAGTCTTTCCTTCTTTAGATATGCCATTACTAGATCTCCAACTTTATATTAGACATCCCTATTCTTCTGATCAACTTTCCCTTTGTATTTCCCTGTGTTCTTCTGGATAGTTTCCCTTACAGCATCATGGATATCCTTCATACTGACTGCAAAATCTTCTCCTTGTGTACTTCTTTTCTCCATGTTCTGGAGATCCTTGAGCTCCAAAATTCCCCTGGGATGAATCCCATATACAACTTCAAAAGGGCTCTTTCCTATGCTCCTATTAACAGAATTGTTATATGCAAACTCTGCTTGTGGGATGATCATATCCCATGCTTCTCCATGCTGTTTAGTCAAACACCTCAAATCATTACGCAGTGATCTATTCATGACTTCAGTTTGTCCATCCGTCTGAGGGTGATAGGCTGACGTGAAAGATAATTGAGTGCACACTTTCTTCCATAATGTACACGCAAAAATGTCCCACAAACTTGGGATCTGTGTCAGTGACAATATTCAATGGCAAACCATGAATTCAAACTATTTCTTTGAAGAACAAGTTAGCAATGTGTGAAGGATCATTGGTACATTTGCATGGCACAAAATGAGCCATTTTACTAAATCTATCAATTACAACAAACACACTATCAAACCCTCTTTGAGTTCGGGGAAGACCTAAAACAAAATTCATACTTACACACTCCCATGGCCTTTGAGGAATTAGAAGTGGTTGATAGAGACCTACATTGGATGAAGTCCCTTTGGCTCTCTGGCAAATGTGACAATTGTCTACAAATTTTTACATCTGTTTGCATCTTAGGCCAGAAGTAAAACCTGCTTACTTGCTCCAATGTCTTGTCCAGTCCAAAATGACCTCCAAGACTACCACAATGTTTCTCTTTTATGATGTTCTCCCTCATGGAACATCTAGGCACACACAACTGGTTGCCTTTAAACAGTAACCCTTGTTGTAGCAAAAATTCAGAAAAATCAGAATGATAGGAATCTAAAAATTGTGAACAAACTGCATGTATCTCCTTGAAGTCTTCATCATCCTAGTACATATTCTTGAGAGAATCCACTCCCACTCTTTGCAACTAGATTTCTTGTATAGTGCACACTCTTCTACTTAGAGCATCTGCCACTTTGTTGGCTTGTCCCTTCTTACGTTTGATGGAAAAAGTATACACCTAGAGTTGTTTGACCCACTTCGTATGCCTGTGATTTAGCTTCTCCTGTGAAATCAGAAAATTCAAAGCATGGTTGTCAGTATAAACAATGAATTCCTTGGGCAAGAGATAATGTCTCCATTTTTTCAATACTTGAACCATTGCATACAATTCTAGATCATATGTGGAATACTTCCTTTTAGCATCATTCAACTTTTCGCTAAAGAAAGCAATAGGTCTGCCTTCCTAACTCAAGACAACACCAATGGGAAGGTTACTAGCATTAAATTCCATAGTAAATAACTTATTAAAATCAGGTAAAACCAAAATGGGTTTCTCTTCTATTTTCTGTTTAAGAATCTCAAAAGACTCATCAGCTACTCTATTCCAAATAAACTTACATTTCTGTCCTCCTTTTATGGTATCCAGAAATGTGACTGAATCCTCTTATTAATTTCCTATAAAAAGTCACCAACCCATGAAAACTTCTTACATCACTTATTGTTTTAGGTGCTGGCCAAGACATAATAGCATTTACCTTCTCTGGATCCATTTTCAAATTACCCTGGGCTATCACAAATCTAAGGTATGTGAGTTCTTCCTTCATGAAGATACTCTTCTCCATATTGATCATTAGTTTCTCCTCATTCAGATTCTTCAACACCTGTTCCAAATGTTGCAAATGTTCTTCTTTTGTCCTGTTGAAAACTAGAATATCGTCAAGATAGACAACAACAAATTTGCCAATAAAATCTTTCAATACCTCATTCATTAGATGCATGAAAGTACTAGGAGCATTGGACAGACCAAATGGCATCACCATCCACTCATAAAGACCTTCATTAGTCTTAAAGGTTGTCTTCCATTCATCCCGTTGTCTAATCCTAATATGATGGTATCCACTCTTGAGAATAATGTTATAAAAATACCGAGCTTCACCCAAACAATCTATGAGGTCCTCTATTCTGGGCATAGGAAACCTACATCTGATGGTGATCTTATTTATGGCTCTCAAATCAGTACATAACATCCATTTTCCATCCTTCTTGGGAGCTAAAACTATGGGTACAACACATGGACTAAGGCTTTTTCTCACCAGGCCTTTATCCAATAGTTCTTGTACTTGTTTAGCAATCTCCTCATTCTGATTAGGTGTCATTTATAAGCTAGTTTATTTGGCAATGTCAATCCTAGGATGAAGTCAATTTGATGACTTATGTCTCTCATAGGGGGTAGTACATTGGGCATATCCTCCACCATGATACCCTTATATTTATCTAACAATTCCTACACTTCCTTAGGGACTTTTTCCTTGTTGTTTTCAGACAAATCAGAATTGCCTTTAGGTTTCAAAATCAGAGCATACCCATGGGTTCCCTCTTCTTTTAGAGTATGGAGAAACTCCTTCCTACTCATTAACATGATACTTGAGCCTATATTCTTGTCTACACCCTCTTCTGGTAAAGGATCCATCTTATACTATCTGCCATTCTTAGTGATCACAAAGGAATTCAACTTACCATCATGTTGGGCTTGTACATCATACTTCCAAGGTATACCTAACAGTAAATGGCATGCATCCATGGGAATTATATCACATAGAAGTTTATCCCCATTTTCCCCTATCTGAAATTCTACCCAAGCTTGTTCATCAACCAAGACTTGCTGCCCTTTGCTTAGCCATGACACTTTGTATGGACTCACATGTGGCAATCTTTTCAAATTCAATTTCTCTACCATTTCTACTGAAACTAAATTTTTAGTTGAACCAGAATCAACAATTACCTTACACCTCTTGCCAGAAACCTTACACAAAGTTCTGAACAGTGTCTTCCTTTGCGGTGGTTCTTTGTTCTATGGTACCTTCAGCATCGTCCTTCTCATCATGACACTCTCTCCATCTTGTGCTGGAGCTTTGCTTCCCATAGGTGAGTTCACACTCTGACAATCTTCTTATTGAATCAGCTACCTCCTTCTCTCTCCTCCATGAGAGCTTGAGGCTTTCTCTGGACACCTGCCTGTTGTGTGCCCAATTTGGTTACAATTATAACATCTTCCCATGAAGACGTTAGGACCTCTGCCTGGTCCACCAAATCTGCCTCTCCCGTTGGGTCTCCTTCCTTTGAAACCCTCTCTGGAACCAGATTCTCCACTGTGTTCTTGCTGACTGGACTCCCCTTGAGTCTTCTGGAACTAATTTTTGCCACCAAAGCTTTTCCTGCCCCTAAAATTTCTTCCACCTTTGCCTCTGTTCTGCTATTCTCCTTTTCTTTTCTACTTCTCTTCTACTCTCAGTGCCACTTGGAAACACTTGTCCATAGTTTATGGTGTCAAGATGGTAATCTCATCTTGTATACTATACTTCAGGCCATTAATATACCTGGCAACTCTTCATTTCTCATCCTCAGCATATCCACACCTTAGAGACAATTTATGAAATTTATCAGTATAGGTGGATACATCCATATCCTTCTGCCTGAGGTTCTGCATTTTCCTGTATATCTATACTTCATAATTTGCTGGTAGGAACTGAGCCTTGGTCCTCTCTACCATCTGACTCCAGGATGAGATCATGCTCTTGCCACTCTTCACCCTTTCTCCCTGGGTGTAGTTCCACCACGTGAGTGTAGTGCCCTTCAATTTCATCTTTGAAAACTTGACTCTTCTATTCTCCAGTATGATGCAGAGGACCCACGAAAGACCCTAACATACATTCACCAATGTATGTCTATGCATCATGCATATAATCTTCATACCATTGGCTTAATAAAATGCTTACATTCTGGTCATTGTAGCACTTATATCTATCATGAGGTACATTCCTGATTGTATATACAAACCTGTACCTGCCGTGTTGGTTCCTCCTACCACTCCTACTGATCGATATTTGTATCGCAGAAAATGTATGTTTCAACATACAAGTGTTATATGCAATCAGGACATACAAACGACAACCTCCTACTGTCGGTTTCCTTTACCTTTGCTGCCAGTAGCTTTCTACATCTTAACCCAATGTATCCGCGGAATGTATATTTCAATATACATTCAAAAACATACAACTCAACATACATTCGTTGAATATGCCTTCACGGAAAGTTGACCGCTGACTTCTTTGTATATATACCCAATGTATGTTTCGACATACAACCACAATATGCAAACCTAAAGATGCATTCCTCCCACATGCAGACGAATCAACCTTTTGACTGAAATTGACCCCTTTGTATATCAGCCGATGTACATTCACAATATGCAACTCGATTATGAATTTGATGGGTTTGACCAAACTATTGACTTCCTTGTATGCCGAATGAAACTACAACTTTCTCTCTCCTTTGTATGCTGATGGACTTGTACATTTATAATGTACATTTGCTACATGCAACCGCGATAGACAATTGTGATATACGCAGGAAGTTATATCTTCATACAATTACGATATACATAGGAATTGTATATCTGATAGGTTTTAGCCTTGTATATCCATAACATGCATTTTCAACATGTTTCCACACCCGATATGCTTTGCGATATATACACAGAAGGTATATCCCACATACAAAAGTGATATACACACAATTTTTATATCTATTGAAACCCCGCAGATTTTCACTGTTTTGACCCGCTTTATGCTTAGCGATTGCACAGAACTATCTCTCCTGCAAACACAGACTTTTGCACTTTGCCAACCTAGCACATGAGGATGCTAGGGTTTATCTAAGCATACTGTAACTGATCCTGCGAACATGGAATGAACAAACAGAAAATACAAAACAAGAACATAAACTAATATATACAACCATTCCATTGATTACGAAGTAATCCAACTGGTGGAATGGGCTAAGAACCCATTTCGATTCCAAAGCAGAAAATCAATTACATAGTGAATTTGAAAACCAGAAAGATAACATAAACAAGATCTTATTACTTTCAGAAATGCATACAAATATCTGATTTCATAGTTGCATAACTTAATTTTGCAACTACTGCTCTATCTAACACCTACTCTCCACTCTAATCGATCAGATCTAGGCTATTTATCCACTTACTATGAGTAGTATTGACTTGGTTCCTAGTGGCTGGGAAAATAACAACCAACTAACAAACTCTTAACAAACTAACAACCTTGTCATGACAGATCGACAAGTGTCCTAGGAACTTGCACAGAAACCTAGATGCAAACTACTATAACAGATATTGGTCAAACAGACCTTATTACATTAACTAAAGATATGCTTAAGACATATCGAGACTTTAATCTTCCCCCTTAGGTGTATAATTGACTTGTTGAAGGGGTGCCCCTGCACCATACTCCCTGAGAGAAGAAATCTCAAGTCCACTTGAGATGAGAGCTTGAAGGTCTGCACCATGTGTTGTGATCTATTCTTCAGTCATCCAAACTACCTCTGAATCAGGTTTCCCTTGCCAAGCCACCAAGTATTCCATATACTCTCTATTCCTTGTCTTCTTTGCCACTCTTGAGTCTAAAATCTTCTACAGTTGTGGTGGATCATGCTTAGGAATAGCATCAGCTGTTCTCCCCTGTAATGGTTCCTAGTCTACATCTGGATTATGCTTGTATGGAGTTAAATCACATACATTAAAAATAGGTGACAATCCAAGATCAGAAGGAAGTTGGATCTCATAAGCATTCTGTCCACATTTCTTCAAAATCTGACATGGTCCAATCTTCCTCTGCATTAGTTTGGTATATTTACCTTTTGGGAGTCTTTCCTTCTTCAGATTAACCCATACCAAATCTCCAACATCAAACTGTACATCTCTCTTCTTTTTATCAGCATAGGCTTTATACTTCAAAGTAGTTTGTTGGAGTTGGTTCTTGACCTGATCAAGCACCTCTTTGATTGCTGATGCAAAAGCTTCTCCATCTACACTAATAGATTCTCCTATAGGTAAATCTCTTAATTCCAAAATACCTCTTGGATGAATACCATATACCACCTGAAAAGGTGATTTCCCTGTACTCTTGTTGATGGTGTCATTATAAGAAAATTCTACTTGTGGTAGGATGTTATCCCACTTCTCTCCATGCTATCTTGTCAGACATCTGAGCAGATTTCCCAATGAACGGTCGACCACTTCAGTCTGCCCATCTATTTGAGGATGATAAGCTGATGAGAAAGATAAATTAGTTCCAAGATTGTTCCAAAGAGTCCTCCAAAAATGACCAATAAACTTCACATCTCTATCTGAAACTATGCTTAATGGCAATCCATGTATCCTCACTATTTCCTTGAAAAACAAGTCTGCAACATATGAAGCATCACAAGTGGTTTTGCATGGCAAGAAGTGTGCCATTTTACTGAATCTGTCCACTACAACAAAAACACTATCATATCCCTTCCTTGTTCTAGGTAAACCTAACACAAAATCCATGCTTATGCTCTCCCATGGTCTAGAAGGAATGTGCAATGGCTGATATAAACCTGCATTAGTTGATCGTCCTTTCACATTCTGACATATCACACATGTCTCCACAAATTTTCTGACATTTGATTGTAACTTAGGCCAATCGTAATGTCTTCGGACAAGATCAAGAGGCTTATCCAAACCAAAATGTCCTGCCATAGCTCCATAATGTTTCTCCTTAATGATGTTCAGCCTCATAGAGCACTGTGGAATACTCAACTGTCCACCTTTGAACAGCAATCCATCCTGGATAAAAAATTCAGAGAATTCAGCATGAAATTTGTCTCCAAAAGAAGTACATACTTGATAGATCTCTCCAAAGTCTTCATCAACATCATACATAGTTTTTAAGGAATCAATGCCAACACTCTCCAATTGAATCTAATTTATGGTTAGAGCCCTCCTACTCAAAGCATCTGCTACCTTGTTCTTGACCCCTTTCTTATGCTTGAGTGTGAAGGTGAAAGCTTGTAAAGTCTCCACCCTCTTCATGTGCCGATGGTTCAGTTTCTCTTGACTATTTATGAAACTAAGGGCCTGATTATCTGTGAATACTATGAATTCTTTTGGCATCAAGTAATGCCTCCACTTTTTGAGTGAATGGACTAGAGCATACATCTCCAAATCATAGGATGAGTATCTCTTCTTAGCATCATTTAATTTCTCACTGAAAAATGCAATAGGCCTACCTTCTTGAGTAAGTACTGCTCTAATTGCCATGTGACTTGCATCACATTCTACTTGGAAAATCTTGTTGAAGTCAGGAAGTGCAAGGACTGGCTGCTGTGCCACCTTCTTCTTCAATATTTCAAATGAATCATCTACTTCCTTTGTCCAAGTGAATCTGTACTTCTGTCCTCCTTTTATGGTGTCAAGCATGGGTGTACAGACATGACTAAACCCTTTTATAAACTTCCTATAGAAGGTTTCTAACCCATGGAAACTTCTGACATCATTCATGGTTCTAGGAGTTGGCCAAGACAATATGGCACTCACCTTCTCTTGATCCATTTTCAGTTTGCCATGTGAAATGACAAAACCCAAGTAGATGATCTCCTCCTGTATGAACAAACACTTCTCCAAGTTGATCATTAGTAGCTCTTCATGTAACCTTTTGAGAACCAAGTCTATATGATCGAGATGCTCTTCCCTTGTAATTACTGAAAATTAGGATGTCATCTAGATATACTATGACAAATTTACCTATAAATTCTCTCAAGACTTCATTCATTAGCCTCATAAAGGTACTAGGGGTGTTGGACAAACCAAAAGGCATGACCTTCCACTCATATAACCCCTCATTGGTTTTAAATGCAATCTTCCATTCATCTCCTGGCCTAATTCTGCTGATGATAGCCACTTTTTAAATCTATTTTTTGTGAAATATTTGGCACCTCCCAAACAATCAAGCAAATCTTCTATCCTTGGGATTGGGAACCTATACCTGATTGTGATTTTGTTGATAGCCCTTGAATCAGTACAAAGTCTCCAAGTGCCTTCCTTCTTTGGTGCTAGTACAGCCGGTACTACACATGGGCTTAAACTCTTACCAATTAGACATGTCTCCAACAATTCCTCAATCTGTCATCCTACCTCTGCATTCTACTCTGGGGTAAGCTTGTATGCTGCCTTGTTTGGAAGTGTAGATCCTGGGATCAGATCTATGTAGTAACTGATATCCCTTACAGGTGGTAGGGATCTTGGCATTCCATAAGAGATGATGCCTTTGTACTTATTCAACAACTCTTGGACACCAGGATCTGTGAACCTCTGTTTCTTCTCTCCCTTAATTTCTTGCTATTGCTCCTTATTTACTTTCAGGCATGGACTTAGAGTATATGCAACTGTACCCTCTTCTACTATCTCTTTCATGAATTGTTTACCTTCTACCAGCATTACTTTGACTTCTTTCCCTTTTGACTCTACCTCCTCCATCAATGGTAGTAACTCTATCACCTTACCATCCTTGGTGATTGAATAGGTATTTCTAACCCCATCATGTTGTGCTCCCAAGTCATATTGCCATGGTCTGCCAAATAGGAGATGGCAAGCATCCATCTGAGCTATGTCAAATAATAACCTGTCCTTATATGGTCCAATTTGAAACTCCACCCAAGCCTGCTCTTCCACAACTGTTTGCTGACCTTGAGTGAGCCATGAAATCTTGTATGGGCAAGGATGTGGCAGTCTTCTAAGCTGAAGCTTCTCTACCATTTCAATAGACACAAAATTTTTAGTAGATCCAGAGTCAATCAGAACTTTACATACCTTTCCTCCTGCCTTGCAAGTAGTCTTGAAAAGAGATTTTCTCTGTGGGGGTTCTCTGTCAGGCATCTTCATGGTGGTTATTTCTCTCCTAATCATCAAAGACTCTCCTGTCTCAGGATATCCATAACCATCAGGAGTTTTTACACTTTGACAAGTGTTTGAGCTTGTCACACTTTGACAGTTAGATTCCTAGATTAGATTTGTCCTTCTTTCACCCATTGAACTTGTTGCTTTGTCTGGACATCTGCTGGCTATGTGGCCTTCTTGATTGAAATTGTAACATCTGAGAGGTCCTCTACCCTGAGATCTCCCTCTAAATGGCGGTCTTCTGCCCCTAAAGTTTCCTTTTTTATCATAACTTCCCTTTTGAGTTTGACTACTGTCTCCTTTGCTATTCTCTAGATTGGATTCACCTTGGTGTCCAAATCCATGTCCTCTACCTCTAAAAGGACTTCATCCTCCTCTTTGATGTCTTCCTCTTCCTCTATTATTCTGCTCTTGTCTTCTCTTTAATTTTTCTTCCACTTTGAGTGCCAATTGGTAGCACTTATAAACTATATCTGGATTATGCAGATTTAAATCTTCTTGGATGGCAAATCTCAATCCATTCAGATACCTTGCTAGCCTCTCTTCCTCATTCTCCTTGACCTTTGTCTTGACACATAGTTTCATGAACTCTTCAGTATATGTGCTGACATCTAAATCTTTCTATTTCAAATTTTGTCTCCTCTTATGTAGTTGGATGTTATAATCCAATGGAACATAGGCTTCCTTCACTAAAGCCATCATCTTCTTCCAAGTAGCAACTCTGCTCTTTCCTTCTTTCACCCTGTCATCTTGGATGAAATTCCACCAAGTTAATGCAGCCTCTTTCATTTTGGATTGGACCATCTTTACCCTTTGATGTTTTGGTATTTCCTCTGTTTCAAAGAAATTATTCAAGGAGTCTATCCACTCTATTACTGAATTAGGATCCATCTTGCCTAAAAACACTGGTAGGTCTATTTTCATAGCCATGGTCCTTTGCTCCATGGATTTAAGGGCATTAAGTAAGGGTCTCTAGTCTGCAGGAACCTCTATCTCTTCTTGCCTAGGGATCTCCTCTTCATCCTTGTCATCCTCTTTACCAGAACCTACTTTATCCCTCAACTTCTCCAACTCATCTTTCAAGGCCTGATTATGAGCTTTCACTGCTTTGCTCTTTGCAATCTGCTTCTTTACCAGGACAGCCAACTTAGCATTGGTCATCCTTGCTGGGAACTCTTGTGACCCTTCTCCATCTGACATCTTGTCATCCTCTTATCTTCCCAGAAGATACTCCTTTGCTCTGATACCACTATGATGCAGAGGACCCACGAAAGACCCTAACATACATTTGCCAATGTATGTCTATGCATCATGCATACAATCTTCATACAATCAGCTTAATAAAATGCTTACATTCTCATCACTATAGCACTTGTATCTATCACGAGGTACATTTCTGATTGTATATACAAACCTGTACCTACTTCACCGGTTCCTCCTACCATTCCTACCAGTCGATATTTATATCGCAGAAAATGTATGTTTCAACATACAAGTGTTATATGCAATCGGGACATACAAATGACAACCTCCTACTACCGGTTTCCTGTACCTTTGCTGCCAGTAGCTTTCTGCATCTTAACCCAATGTATCTGCGAATGTATATTTCAATATACATTCAAAAACATACAACTCAACATGCATTTGCCGAATATGCCTTCGAAATATGCCTTCACGGAAAGTTGACCGCTAACTTCTTTGTATATAAACCCAATGTATGTTTCAACATACAACCACAATATGCAAACCTAAAGATGCATTCCTCCCACATGCAGACGAATCAACCTTTTGACCGATGTTGACCCCTTTTATATCAACCGATGTACATTTGCGATGTACATTCACAATATGCAACTCAATTATGCATTTGAGGGTTTGACCAAACTATTGACTTCCTTGTATGTTGAATGAAACTACAACTTTCTCTCTCCTTTGTCTGCTGATGGACTTGTACATTTACAATGTACATTTGCTACATGCAACTGCAATAGATAATTGCAATATGCACAGGAAATTATATCTTCATACAATTGCGATATACACAGGAATTATATATCTGATAGGTTTTAGCCTTGTATATCCATAACATGCATTTTCAACATGTTTCCACACCTGATATGCTTTGCGATATATACATAGAATGTATATCCCACATACAAAAGTGATATACACACAATTTGTGTATCTATTGAAGCCACATGGATTTTCACTATTTTGACCTGCTTTATGCTTAGCGATTGCACAGAACTATCTCTCCCGCAAACATACAAACTTTTGCACTTTGCCAACCTAGCACATGAGGATGCTAGGGTTTATCTAAGCATACTGTAACCGATCCTGTGAACATGGAATGAACAAACAGAAAATGCAAAACAAGAACATAAACTAATATATACAACCATTCCACTGATTACGAAGTAATCCAACTGGTGGAATGGGCTAAGAACCCATTTCGATTCCAAAGAAGAAAATCGATTACACAGTGAATTCAAAAACTAGAAAGATAACACAAACATGATCTTCTTATTACTTTCAGAAATGCATACAGATATCTGATTTCATAGTTGCATAACTTAATTTTGCAACTACTACTCTATCTAACACCTGCTTTCCACTCTAATCGATCAGATCTAGGCTATTTATCCACTTACTATGAGTAGTTCTGACTTGGTTCCCAGCGGCTGGGAAAATAACAACCAACTAACAAACTCCTAACAAACTAACAACCTTGTCATGATAGATCGACAAGTGTCCTAGGAACTTGCACAGAAACCTAGATGCAAACTACTATAACAGATATTGGTCAAACAGACCTTATTACATTAAATAAAGATATGCTTAAGACATATCGAGACTTTAATCTTCCCCATTAGGTGTATAATTGGCTTGTTGAAGGGGTGCCCCTGCACCACGATACCTCCTTATACTTGAAATAATTGTTCAAAGCCTCGACCCATTCGATGACTTCATCTGCATCCATCTTTCTACTGAACATCAGAATCTCCATTCTTGCCTCGGATGACTCCTTACCAAGTGATTTTATGGCCTCCAAAAATTGTTTCTGGTCTGCAGATATACTTGTCTGTTATGGGGTTATTTCCTCTTCCCCATCTTCTTCTTCACCAGACTCTTCTCTGATTTCTTGCCTTTTCCCAAGGTCTTCAACTCAACCTAGAGTGCTTCTGTGACTCCAGTCTTGATCATCTCCTCCATCTCCTTGAATTTCTTGACCACTTTGGTGGTCATTCCCTTTGGAGGCATATCGCTAGCCCCTTCTTCGCTTTCTCTATCTGACATAAACATTCATAGACAACACCAACACTTTTGCAGACCTTTCGCTAGCTTTGATACCAAAATGATGCAAAGCACATAGAGGAATCTTTAAAACTTATCAATAAACTGTATCGTTGAGAGAGTGACTTCTGTCTTGGTGATGTGTTCTTATCAGCCAAACATACCCCATCGGCCACCTTGTTATTTATCTGGCCGATCCCTTAACTTTCCCCGATGGACAATTGCTCCAATATGCCAAACTGTGGTATATCCATAACATGACTTGTTGTGGTAGGTTACTACACCCTGATTCACTGTTACGACCGGTCACCATTTGTATCCACCGAAATGTACATTCTCCACATACATTCTCAACATGCTTTGCGATATGCATTCGCAACATACATTCAAAACTTACACCAATGCTAGTGTCTTCAGTGGGACTCTTGTCATCGGTGGATGCTCATACATTTAGGCCGATGCGCTTTGTCACCCCGATCTGAATCTTAGGCCGCGACTTCCGTTCAATACCCTGAACTCCTCTTCAACCAGATTGCCCTTAATGCTTTGGAAGGGAAACAGTTCACCGACAGTCTCTGTCTTACCGACAGCATCTTCAACTCCTCTAATCCAAACCCTAGCACATGGAGATGCTAGGCGATCTACTGTGCACAACCAAATTTGGTCCTCTGCGCTGCCGAATCATGAAACAAAACTGAAAACAAACAAATATGGTACAACAAAGTTGTTCCACTGATTTCGACAAAAATCTTATCAGTGCGATGCTTCATATCAACATATTACAACAATGGAAAGCATAGAACGGAAAGGAAATCTACAGCTACAAACTTGCAATTACAAAGAATAAGAATCGAATTGACGGAACAGAATATCTTTATTTCTCTTTGAAACAATGTTCAATCACACTCAACCTCCTCTCTGTGATCTGATTACATTTGATCACACTATCATGTGACTGATTATAGCCTCAAACCCTAATACCTGGTCTTGTTCATTTCCCTGGTTTTTATAGATTCGCCTAGAGTAGTACCAAACTAACTCCAAGCAGCTGGAAGATCGATTCCAAGTGGCTGGGAAACACTATTACCTATTTTTGGCATTATTGCTATTTTTAGCATTATGTGATTACAATTGACAAATGTCACTTGGGACTTACAAAATGAACCTAGATTTATTCCACTCGGACTCACACATGGCACTAGGCCTTACAATTGGTCACTTGGACCTTATACAACACCAAAACATCAAAATGAACATGAAATTAATTGAAGTATCTAGGTGCCCCTGTACCAACGTCTATGACGAGCAGAAGAGGACAAGATTCTCTAAAAAGGAACAAAATGAAGACACAACCATTGGAGCTAGTGCATTCAGATGTCTTTGGCCCCACAAAGGTAGCATCTATTGGAGGTTCCATTTATTTTGTTACTTTTTTGGATGATTGCACTACGAAGGTTTGGGTTTATATGATGAAAAAGAAGTCTGAAGTTTTTGGTATATTTAAAACCTTCAAAGCACTTGTTGAAAACCAAACTGGTTATAAGATTAAAAGTTTTAAAACTGATAATGGAGGTGAGTATTGTTCAAAAGAATTTGATCAATATTGTGCAGAGAATGGCATTCAGAGAATCAAGATTGTTCCTCTTACACCATAAGAGAATGGTGCTGTAGAAAGGTTAAATAGAATAATTATGGAACGAGCACAGAGCATGCTCTCAAATGTAGGACTAGGAAAAGAGTTCTGGGCAGAAGCAGTAAATACATTAGTGTACCTGATTAACAAAGCGTCGTCCACTCGACTTGAATTTGGAATTCCAAAAGAAAAATGGTTAGGTAAGAAAATTTCTTATGATCACTTGCATGTGTTTGGATGTGAAGCTTTTGTTCATATTCCAAAAGAGAAACAAACTAAGCTTGACATGAAATCTAAAAGGTGTATCTTCATTGGGTATGGAGAAGAAACATATGGTTATAGGTTGTGAGATCCAGTTACTAATTGTGTCACACGAAGTAGAGATGTGATATTTAATGAAAAGGTAATGCTAGGTTTACAAGAAAACAAATCACCTAAGGAGTATATTCCATTAGAAGATATCACGAATGGTAGTGATATGTTTAAACAAAAGGTGATTGTAAATCAGCCACAAACACTAGTTCAAATTCAAACACATGATCAGCCATAAGATTTCCAAGATAATGAAGAAAATGTTCCTCCAGCTAGTAATGCATAAGAGTTGATTCCTCCAGTTGGAAGATCCACTAGAGAGCGTAGGCCTTCAACTAGGTATAATGATTTTATTCAGTACTTATTACTTTTTGATGAATCTGAACCCACTACATTTGAAGAAGCATGTGTAGATAAAGATAACAATAAATGGATGGAAGCCATGAGAGATGAGATGGAATCTCTTAAGGGAAATCACAAATGGGATTTAGTAACCCTTCCACCCAATCGAAAAGCATTGCAAAACAAGTGGGTGTATAAGTTGAAGGAAGACGCAGATGGGAAGAAAAGATTTAAAGCCAAATTGGTGGTCAAGGGATATGCTCAACAAAAGGGCATTGATTTTATAGAGATATTTTCACTAGTTGTGAAAATGACTACTATTAGAGTAGTGCTGGGTTTAGTAGTTGTTCATGATCTAGAATTGGATAGCTTTTCTTCATGGAGACTTGGAAGAAGAGTTGTACATGAAGCAACCAGAAGGCTTTGAGGTTGATGTCAAGACAACTTTTCTTCCGTGAATACACCAATGCAAGCCAAAAATCTCATAATTCTAGCCAGGTAATCTATGTGGGCAGATTTTCTGCTGGAGGCAGAAATATATGAAGCAATATCCTCCACAGAAAGAGGATTTGCATCGCCATGGATGGCAATTATGTCTGGAATGTTGAGTAAAATAGCAGCTTGAAGAGCCATGGGCTTGGTAGCTGCAAGCATTATTTCATAGAGCTGGAGATGTGCTTCCATTGAAGTGTTTGGAGAAGCCATGTTCGCGTCTGTCCATTACATGTTTAGTCAATTTATAGAAAAAATAAATTCTAAAACAGTGACAAGAAGTCGTCTTCGCTGTATTAATTCTGAGGGCCCAAAGTCTTGTATGTATTTATACTGAGTGTTGATTCTGCTACCAAAAGTCTTCTATGCATTTAGAACTATATTTAAAACTATATTATTTAATGGATTCAATGCCGCGTGATGTGAAGGCAAATCTGTACTTCCATTATTTCATAGAGCTGGAGATGTGCTTCCATTGAAGTGTTTGGAGAAGCCATGTTTGCGTCTGTGCATTACATGTTTAGTCAATATATAGAAAACATAAATTCTGAAAAGTTGGAAAAGTTCTGATAGACATACCAGTTCACTTTCATGCGTTTTTGATAAATTGGATGTGGGGAGAATTTCATTTTGTCAAAATGACAAAAGTATCTTAGTCTTGTACTTTTTTCCGTGTGAGATTATGCATAAAAAATTATGCATAAGTCAATTGTTATTATTATGTAAGTGGATCCATATAAATCTAATTGGTGATCCATTTCATATTTTGTACGACACTTGAAAGTGTCTATCAATTTATACTAGCAGTTGTATAGATTTTGTATGTAACGGATTTGCCCGATAGGTTATTTGTGTGGGAAGAAAGAAGAGATATAGTAGTATTTTATAGCTAGGAAGCTATAATTTTCAGTGAAAAAGTTAACAAAGACATAATGTTGTGACAAATATTTTACCATGGAGTATATTTTAAATTGAAATTATTTTTAATATAATTTATATAAATTTTTGAGAGCACTAAAATAGTATTAAAATACCAGTCTAGAGCATGTTTCTCAATCCATGTTTTTAGCATCCATCCTTGATACTCATGGATAGGTGAATGCAATGCCTTGAATCTATTTTGAATTAATAAAATCAAAGCTTATAAGCTCACTTGTTCAATTCAAGATAAATCCCATTCATGCTCAAATCAGTAGCATGTATAGTGAAGGCGAATTGCCACCCACTGGAGGGGTCACCAAATAAGCACAACAGATAACATCAATAGTTCGCTATACAAGTAGACAACTCTTACACTGATCTACTCCTTCTCAGCTGGCTATTATTTCAAAAACCCTATTCTAATAATTGAGTTTATTGACTTCTCCTTAGATGCCATTCACAACTAAATATCTTGAGCCTATCGGCTAAATATTCATATTATATCATTTTTCTCCGTGTTGTTGGTTTCATAAAAGTAGATGAAGATGACATTTTAACAAAGTATTTCATCATTCAGTTTCAATGGAAATGATGAAACAATTATGGTGTTTTAGTTTGAATTTGCTAGGAAAACAATGTTGATGACGTCTTTAATTATATTAGAGAATTTTAAACACCATTATTGAGATGTATCAACACATGCACGTTGTTGTGAAGTGTGGGATCACCTTGGTTCCATAGATCCTATAGGAGAGCATATCCTTTTACTAAAGTACTAGGTGGGGTTCTTTACTACCCTATGAACATCAATCATATGTACGCTACTATAATTTGAAACAATTGTTCATATTTAGGGATATACAGACTCCACACTAGGGCTCAATACGCACTTAAGGTTAGAGTCAATTATATTTAGGGGAGAGGGCCTAGTAGTTCAACACCCTAACTTCATGCCTCTCAAAATCATATGTGACAATTTTGAAACTCCAGAAATTTTACAGTAGCTTACTTGGCAAGGCCCCTGCTTATAACTAAGGTTTCAGGGCCACATCATCAAATAGGATGCCACATCAGCATGCTTTTTGTTGAGGTGTCAAATAGTTTCCCCCAAAAAAGGGTGGACCAATAGGTGTGCATTAAGTCATGTTGTGTTGGTGCGCTGATGTGCCATCACATGATTGGTTTTTAGATCTAAAGGGCACATTTCATTCAATTATTAGTACTTATAGTCAACACTAACAACCTTAAATTCACAATTACTAGTGCTAAACTTTTAAAAATATTGGGCCTTAAACGTATAAATACTATCTCAGCCATTGGAACTATCTCAAGTATTGGGTCTTTTCCCCTACAAATATGTCAAAATAATGGCATCAAGAAGTGCACATGCTTCTCTTTTTCAAGTCTTCTTGATTGCAATCTCTTGTAATTATTTTACTTTGTTGATAACAAAAAAAGAGTGCAATAGAATAGAATAGGGAGATCTAGAGTCAACAAATGTAGTTGCAAGATAGTGCCACTAAACAAAGTCGATGGGTTTTTATAGAGGGTGTTTTTTTAATATTTATACCACACCATACACAGAAATTTACCTATAATACGTTGGCTTTGTTGTTATACAATTGTAAGGGAACACAATCCTCCTTAATAAATTTAGCTTAATTAAATAAATTTAAATAAATATCTACAATTAATTTAGATTAATTAGAGTTGTGTTGATAAATTAAAATGTTATAATTTTTAAAAATTAAATGTAAGAAATGGGGTATTTAGGTTTGTGAATAATGATGAAGAATTAGTGTTGATCTTGCGTAGAATCTAGTTGTTAAGACACAAAGAAATAAATATTGAATGTTTGATTAATGTTTTGGGCTCTATGTGATCCAATAAATATCTATGAGTTGAATTTGATTCCCTCTAAATCAAACCTAGGTTTTATGGGAATGATCTACTATGTGGAAATGAACTATGATTCACAAGAATGATTTGATAGAAAGTTGCAATAGAGAACTATTTGTTGGAAAGAGACACCATATGGATTCATGATTGTTGTCATTGATGGCAACAAAGTTCATCCCATACATCCGCAAGACATGGTGTGCCTCTACCGGAAGTTAGAATGAAGATTGTTGTGGTCCGATAAACATGAACAAAGCATGTGGCAAGGTCCGATAGACAGGTCCAGATCTCCAAGCAAAAGTATCTTGGTGAAGTGTGGATTTGGGAAAGTCAAGAGGACTACCTTGAGTGTTATATTCCAAGGATTTAGCCTCCGGTGATAGATGAGGAAAAAGATATGAATAGTTGAGTACCGGATTCCTGAGTGACAGTGTGAACAGAGGAAGAACTGACTGACAGAACATCAGACTACTTTCCAGATGTGTTACTAATGGTGGTAAAGGCTATGAAGGCATGAATCATGTTTGGCTGACATGATTAATGATTTTTACAAGCATGTACTTGATCCGCATTACTTGATTGCAAGGATTCAGCTGACAGATCAAAATTAGTGAAAAGATTGACTATTCTGGGTGCCGACTAGAAAGGTGATGAAATTACTTGTGTAGATATATATACATGATGGATTTAGTTGTGAGAGGTGTTGTAGAGTGAAGTGATGTGCAAATAAAAGTAGAAGTACAGAGCAGAAGCAGTAAGGAAGGTCTGGTATGTGAAAGGAAAGCAGCAAAAGAAAAGAGGAAAGATGAAGTGCAGTAGATCAGTGTACTCAGCTTAACCGGAACTGAACTCCAGCATTTGTAGATGCTCCCAATCAGTTCAAGTATTGTATTACATTCTCTTTATAGACAGTGAGTCTCTTGTAGGCGGTGTGCCTCTTGTGAGCAGTGTGCTCAGGCAGTGAGCCCTAATTGGCAAGTGCCATTTTGTTTTTCTATTCTTCTAACAGAGAATACAATCTTGGGTTAATCACCCCGTGGTTTTCTCCCTTAACAGGGTTTCCACATCAAAAATATTGTGTCATGTGTATTTCCATTTCATGGTTATGATTGCTTGTTTGAATTAATGCTGCATTGATTAATAAGAAAGTTCAGAAAGAAGAATTAATTAGGATAACTGATTCACCCCCCCTCTCAGTTATCAACACTATTTTCCTTTGACTTCCCAATGTCTAGATTTGTCAAGGTGATGTTTACAAACACCTTACGGGTGATTGTTAAATCGCTAGGGTCAAGTTCTCCTAGGTCATTCCCTTGTTTGAACTAGATTTAAAGTTTTGAACAAACAATCATAGACATCATGCATAGGCTTGAATATGGCTTCTATGATTTTGATGTAGATGTTTTATTTTTAAGCTCCAAATCAAAATATTCCTAGAGTCAATTCTCCTTGTTCAACCATATGAATTACTTACACATTAAATGCCTTTCAATACCAAGACATAACAACAATTTGCATGAATGTTTACCAATTCACACCATAATGACTATTATGAAAGGGTGAGAGTCTTTAAATTTGATTTTTTTGTCAATCTTGAGCCACTTGGGATTGATCCCCAAGCACTAAGGATTGACCAGAGATAGGAAAGTATTGGGTTTGATCCAAGGATTGAACGTGGCTGTGGAATTAATTATGAATGTAGGCTAATAAATGTTGTGTGAATGGAAAAAATATAGGAATGTATATAAATAGGCATGTGATAAGGTCAAATGCATTGAACTAGGTGCAAATAAGGATGGAGCAAATAAATAAAGGTATCAAGCTGTGATTCAAACTTAGCACAAGAGAGTGTCACTTGTCTATATGTAATTGTATTAAGATACTCCATCAAAATGGGCACAAAACTAAATGGGAATGGCATGGGCATGCAAATTTCACCATCACATTTTGGCCCCACTTTGAGGTGCATCTAAATCTAAAATGAGTACGTATTTCAATGTAAATAAACATTCTCAACCAACATGAAAAGTAAATATTTAGACATGTCCAAAGGATATTTGGTCCATGTTAAGCAATGGATCATTCTTGGATTCTTCTTGTGTTCATCTTATTAGCATGAGTGCTCTAGATGACGTTTTAAACTAGATAAAATATATGCAATGAGTAGCTTCTTTCACACAAGTGAAATAGACACAAATAACAAGTAATTTCAATTGCTTATCGTAAGTAAGAAGTGGAGAGAGAAAGAAGGGTTAGAAATTCTATCGATACGAAAAGTGTTAAAAAATATGCATATTTAATATGACCATGTAATGTGAATCCACTCAATTGTGGAAAATACTATCTACTTACTTGCATGAATACTATAAAACCTTGCTTAGTTGTCAGTGTGTTAATACAATCAAGATCTATCTAGGCATGGTGAAGAATCTTTGTGTAGCATGTTAGAAATGAAGGTAAACAACTATCAATGGAAAACTAATTACAACTGTAATATAGATATTTAACTGTGCAAAACCAAAATGGAGATGGTATGAAATCAACACAAAGAAATAATGAAATAGAAGATCAAACACATAACATGATATTTACGTGGAGAAACCCTTTTGAGAGAAAATCCACACAAGAAGAGATGCACCTATCTATATAAACTTCAATAGAGCAAGTATAATACAACACTATCAATCTTCTCCTTAGTCTTCAATCTAGCAACACTCGTAATACCCATTCACAACTGTGATACAATATCCTCATGAAGGGGTTGCCTTATAGGGTAAGAAAAGCCAACATAACCTCTACCTTCAGATATGTGACGCAATGATGAACGATCAAGATTTACAATGGTAATTTATATATAAAATGTGGAGCTTCCAAGGGCATTTCCCTCGGACGCCCCACTGGGGTGCACAACCCCCAGAACCCCCATTGGGGGATGAGCCCCTCAAACCCCACAGGGGGGTACTCCTTCCAGAAACCCACCAAATAACCTACATCCATCAAGTACCAGGATCAAATATGCGGCTGAAATAAGATTGCTAGTTGGTGAATACTTCTTCCCTTAATGAAATTTATAAATAATAAATTAGGAGTAATTGATTACATAGGATTTACAAGGCTGATGGCACCTTAATCCTAACATTCTCCCACTTGACATGATATATTGTAAATTCATCTATAGGAAAACTTAAAACAACTAAGCACTAGGAATGAAGCCCGTGGCCTCCCTACACCACTTAAAATTTTCTATGCTCATAGGTTTAGTAAGTGAATCTGCAACATTCTCTTCAATGCTAACCTTCTTCAGCTCAATCTGACCATTAGCAATTATTTCATGAACAAAATGGTATTGCAAATCCACATGCTTAGCCCGTGCATGATACATAGGGTTTTTGGCCAAACATATTGCACTCTGGCTATCACAACCAATCTGAATAATCCTGCAATCAAAACCAACATGTGTACACAATCTCCATAACTAAGTTGCATCCTTAGAGACATGAGTAGAAGCCATATACTTTTCATCAGTGGTGGATAAAGCAATGGTGGGATTCCTTTTACTCATCCAACTCACATCTCCTCCAAACAATGTAAACACATAGCCACTAGTTCCAGAGCCTCAACTATCCAAGTCACCTGCCCAATCTGCATCAATAAAACCATGTATGTCCAATGTCTTATCCATACTATTAGTACCAAAATAAAACAAACAATAATAATAATTACAACACAATTATATTAACACTCTCTTTGCATAATTCCAATTTTGTCTACCAGGGTTAGACATGAACCTGCTCAAAACTCTCATTGCTTGGGTAATATCTAGTATAGTGCAAACCATTGCATACATCAAACTTCCTACAACACTAGAATATGACACATCAAACATATCCTCTAAATCATCTTCATTCTTAGGAGACATATCTAATGAAAGATTAGTACCAACTGGTAAAGGAATTCTAACTGGATTGCAATCCTGCATGTTGAATCTATGCAAAATAGTATTCACATACTTACTTTGTGATAACCAAAGCTTTATGTTATCTCTATCTATTTTGATCTCCATTCCTAGAATATACCTGGTTGCCCCTAGATCCTTCATGTCAAATGCACCTGAAAGTTGAGCTTTCAACTCAACTTTCAACTCACTGATCATACCCTTGGTGTTACTGAAAAATAACATATCATCCACATTCAAGGAAATAATCAGAATATCATCATCAATACATCAAAAGTAGACACAGTGATCATCTTCACTTCTAGAAAAACCTAATTTCAAAAAAAAATGAATCAAACTTCTGGCACCATATTCTAGGGGATTGTTTTAAACCATAAAGAGATCCTTTTTACTTGCATACCTAGTGTTTTTCCCTTTTACCTCAAAACCTATAGGCTATTGCATATAAATTTCTTCTTCTAGATCTCCATACAAAAATGCAATCTTAACATCCAGTTGCTCAATTTCAAAATCATAAGATGTAGCAATGGATAAAAAAATCTAATAGAAGATAATTTATCAATAGGAGAGAAAATTTCACCAAAATCAACTCCCTCTCTTTGGGAGTAGCTCTTGGCTACCAGTCTAGCCTTGTACTTCTATAATGAACCATCTACTCCAAACTTCTTCTTGAAGACCCACTTACATCCTATGGCCTTTCTTCCTTTGGGAAAATGTACAAGATCCTAGGTTTCACATGAGTCTAAATCCATCATCTCCTTCTACATGGCTAGCTGCCAAGACTCACTATCACCTACATGAATATCTTCCCTATAGGATTTAGGTCCATCATCAGTACTCCATAAAGCATATACACAATAGAAATCTAGTGGGCTATACCTATCAACTGGGTTATGTTGTCTTGTGGATCTTCTCAAGGGTGGAGTAAGAGATTTTTCCTCATGTATTTTGTATACTTAGGGTCAATCCACAATAGTGGGTTACACTTTTGTGGATGAAGAAAAATTGAAGGTGCAAAAAAAATTCTAGTAGGCACCCTCGATTGAAGGTTGCACTTCCTTCGAGTGAAGGCCCTATCGGTTGTATTAAGCCTTAATACATTGGGACCTTCGTTTGAAGGAGGTCTTCGAACGAAGCAAATTGGGCACCAAATTAAAATAATAAAATAATGCCTTCGTTCGAAGAGTGTCTTTGAAGGAAGGCATTATTTTATTATTTTTTTATAAATATGTTTTAACTCTCAAATGACAGTTTTTTTGTCATTTGAGAGCACACAATGATTTTAAACCTGTGGACAAAGGTGACAGGGCACCAGTGGATGAAGGCGACAGGGCACGTCGAAGGTGATAAGGCACAGATGAAGATGACAGGGTACATCGAAGGGGACAACTTGAAGCTCCAAGACATGCCCCACATCAGCATACAAGCCCACATCAGCATACGAGCCCATGCATCAGGTGCATAAAATTGTCATTTCTCATATATGCTTGTCGTTTCAAGGCACCATATGCTCAATCCATTTCAAGGCCCCATATGCTTGTTGTTTCTCATATAAAAATTGTCATTTCATTATAGTGCATAAAATACAAAAAAATTCCATAACCCTAGTTAAAGAATAATAAAATATAGAAAAATTCCAAGTGACATAATTAAAGAACTGTCAAACCCTAGTTTGGCAAACTAGGGTTTACCAAACCCTAGTTTCAAAAGAATAATAATTTCTCAAACCTGGTAATGATTCAAATGAAAATGTGAATCAATTGATGATAACTAGGGTTTGACAAACAATAGTTTGCCAAACCAAGGTTTGTCAAACCCTAGTTTGGCAAACTAAGGTTTTCCAAACCCTAGTTTCAAAAGAATAATAATTTCTCAAACCTGTTAATGATGCAAAGGAAAATGTGAATCAATTGATGATAACTAGGGTTTGCAAACCCTAGTTTCAAAAGAATAATAATTTCTCAAACCTGGTAATGATGCAAAGGAAAATATGAATCAATTGATGATGTTGGTCAAATCTAATGCTACATCTTCCTGTCCTTCTATGTCACCATTGATTGCATTTTTTGATGAGGAGACTGTATAGAATAAACTTATTATGGTCTATTGTACATGCCAAGTATTATGTGAAGTGTGAATTTGAACTTCAATTTCTTGTTGATCTCATATTTCAATACAACATATTTAATGAAGAGGAACTATTTAATTGACATGTGACACATAGAGAATATGCACATTCTATAGTTTCACTGAGGATGACAAATGGAATGATGATAAGTACATTGAGTTGTATCAGTTTGAACTTAAGAGTAGGACCTAAGGAGTTACCCATTTATGTCATGTTATGACATCATTAGATGAATTTAGTACATTTGGTAAACCTGAGATTGAACAATGCAAAGTTGCACTAGCCCATATATTTTACATCAATGTGTTAAGTTTATACATGAAGGAAAAGTTCAATCAAAATTTAAACAACTCATTAGAACCCAATATCAAATGCTAGTCACTTTATAGTGGACACATTTTTTAAACCACCTTGTGATGTGCCTTATGAGAGAGATGATACAATTCATGATTTATATGATCCACTTTGATGAGTTAAAAAGAAACCAAAACCGAATTAAGAAAGAAGCATTCTATCCAACCAAAGAGGAGCCAAAACAAGAACATATTGAAGAAAGAACAAAATGAGCATGCCCTAGAGAAAGATCAAAAGGAACCAAGTGTCATTGAGTTTCAAGCAAAGCAATCAAAATGGAAACCAAAAAAATAAGTTGTCCATCCAAAGAGTATCATTCTACTACAACGACAAGCAACAAACAAACATAGATAAGAAGATATTACACTAATTTATCATGTATTTACACCTAACATGTGAAGGAGTATCAAGAAGAAACACATAATTGAAAAGGCAAGAAAAGAAGAACACAAAGAAAAACAACTTGAGGAAAAGTTGGAATATTTTTCTTGAAAAAAGAAGATGACCTAATGGATACATATGCTAACACCAAAAGAATCAAGGAAAGGATATAAGTTTGTCAATTTACCATATCATTGATGTCATTACTACCATTTTAGTGTTTTTCCTTTGTTTTATTGATTAGCTCTAGATTGTAGATTATGTCTCTTTCTTACTCTTCCCTTGAACTTGGGAAGAATGTTTAGCTCCATTGGTACTTATGCTATTCCATATTCTCTTTTCCCCTCACTTTAGGAGCATGTTTGGCTTCATTGATCTTCATGCTTACTTTGTATCATATTCCTAGGTGAATTAGGGAATTTTTAGTTTTTAAAAGTAAGGGAAAGAAAATCAATTAAGTTGAAAAGAAAAAAATTAAATCTACCTAGAACGTGTCAATAAAAAAGTCACTTACATCATTCAAATATGTGCAAAGTTTGCTCTCCTCCCACCTGCATATTGCATGATCCATATGTCATGCTAGCTAAAGGTTTAGATTTATTTAATCTGTTGAAATAAAAGCCCATTTTATTTTATTTTGTTGTGAAACTAATGCAATCTTTGTTACATTGCATGGGAAATTACAATGCTTTTAGAAGAGATATATTACTACTATAATTGCACTTGCAGGTTGTTGTAAGAAAAGAATTTATCAACCCAACTTTGATTTAATATAGGTTAATTGCGTTTAATTCCTGGTACATTTATTTATTAGCCTAGATTATTTATCTAGCATTTAAAAAATATATTTATTTCTTTACAACTTTATATTCAACAACAAAATAGAGAACTTATGATAAAGGTATCCTTTATCAAATGTAATATTATGTGCATGTGCCTAACATATGATTTAAGGATAAAAGGTTGACTTCAAGTTCAATGCCTTTTAAGGCTATCCTATATATTAGGACTTTAATCATCTGATAGGAAAATAAAAAAAATGTCTACTAGATTACTACAATGTGTATGAAAATTTTGAAATTTGAAATTTATATTTAATAATGTCCACTTGTAGTAACCAAAATAGGTTAATGTGTAGTGCCCCTGCATTCTCACCTTGGATGAATAGGTGGTCGGGCTAAGGAGCATGAAGATGAAGGTAAGATACTCGGAATACTTAGGGTATTTTAGACATGTTGATGGCAGGTTTACCGTTTTGATGGAGTTGATGACACTCATTGATGTTTACTATGATGACATTGTTGATACTTTATGATTAGTACATTATGCTTATGTTGTGATTAGTTATGGATTAATTGATTTTGTAGATTTGTTTTACAATGTGAATTATGTGACTATTTAACTATGTGTTATCTGGTTGTTTAGTTACTAATAAACTTGTTTAATGTGGATATTTGTGATGTGTTTTGTGAAGGGATAGTGTAGTATTACTCAAAATGAGCACCCTACTATGTTGTGATTCCCTTTCATAGTGTGTTTGATTATATAAATGTATATGCTCATACACAATCCCTTGGTTTGATGCAGGTTGTAGGTACTAGGCATCGACTCCACCTGAATTAGTAGGTCTGAGCATGCCTTTACACCAATGGATAATGTGGATGGGAGAAAACATGGGGTTCCCTTTATCAGCCAATGTCTCAAGTTTGTCGTCATCCATGTATTTCCAATCATGGGTGTAGTTGTCACTCAGTTGGTACTTGTCCTCAGGTGTTGGTCATCCTTTGGTATGTGGTTGTTATTGTTTGTTTATTGTAGTTTAAGGTTCATTTTATTGAACTTAGTGACCAAGGTATTAAGTTGTTGATTATAGTCGTTTGGTTCATTTTATAGAATAGTGATCTAGTGTATAGATGTGTTGTTGTTTGATCATTTTGGTTATATAGTCAATGTGTATTTGTTGGAGATTTATTAATTGTTATAGTAATAATATTAATAAGTGTGTGTGTGTATATATATATACACTTATTATTATTTAATTAATGTAGAAAATTGAGAATATTAATTAGTTGATTTTATATTAAATTAAATTAGTAGCTTTGAAAGCTAGCAATAATAACAATATTATTAATATTTAGTATTTTATTAATTTTATCTGACATGTGAGATTTTATTTTATTTTGCCATTAATATATTGTTGGAGTGGGTTGTCAGAAATTTAAAAATTATTCCTGTTAGTGGTGTTATGAATGCAATTAATTTTTGGTTGTGGACATCTGTAACGGAGAGAATGTTGATAGTGGGTATCAATTGTTTTGTCTATTTTGGTTTTGGGAAGATTATTTGAGGGGAGAGTTCTTAGAAAAGATACACATAAATTTGGGGGAAAAAAGAGGAATTGGTAGAGGAAGAGGAGAAGGGAGTAAGGGAGATCTGAAGAATTTCTAGGTATGTATTAAACAAAATTTCTTCTTCTTGTCTATATATGAAGAAAAATCCTCCTGTATGTGAGTGGTCTATGGAATTTTATGATTTGTCAAAGTAAACCCTTTTGAAAATCAGTGTCCATCTCCAATCAAATGCAAGTTTCTCCTGTCAATTGAAATGATTGATCAAACTCTATAACCTATTCTCTCTGTATGCTTGATGAGTATATTTTTTTTTCTATAACCGCATTATTATTAATCTTTCCATTTGCATTTGCTTGAATATTCTCTTCAACCACCCATTGTGACATTTTAAGAGACCTTACTCTAAATCATCTTCACACCTATCTATCTTTCTTCACATCTATTCCTCTTGCTATTTCACTGTCGTCGTATTCTCATATTGCCTGTAGACACCTTAGTTAAATGAAATCTTTTACCACTGGTAGAAATTAAATCATTTTCTATTGTTGCATTCCTATGTCAAATTAAGAATGCCAATTTCTTTTTATCAAAAGAAAACTCAACTTTTCCAGTGTCACCCTTGCTTGTGAAGATCAAAATTCGTTGCCAGGCCCAAATTATTTCTTTCTAGTCATTGATCTATATATCAAACAAATTATATTTATCTATAATATCTTGCCATTTGATGGGATTCTTTAAACACTTGCTGAAATAAGACTAATAAAGATGATTTCATTTTATCAAAACTCTTAAATATTTTCTTTTCCTCTAGCCTGCCTGGCTACATTGTACAACCTCCATATGCATTGAATCATGTCTGAAATGACATTTGAAATATTAGTATCTATGGACCAAATGAAATTTAGGATAAGAGATATTAGAATTTCATCTTTTACACTTTAAAACTTATGCATATTCCTTCCCCTTAGGTGATGTCGTACGACCGTATAGCACTGGGAGTTCCTCCTAAAGTTGCTAGAAATTATGAATAATGTAATTGAATTTTAGTTTGTAGTTTATAAATTTAAAACAATGATATTTTTTTTACCTAAATTAAATTCCTTTGATCCTTGGCTCTTGGCTATGAAATTTGGTTGCCTAGTTCAGCCAACTTCATCATTTTCTTCCTTCCCTAAAAACTTAATTTATTGTTCAATATGAATTCTTTTGTAGATTGAATATGTAGATAGATATTTTAATCATTTTTAGCAATTTTGTCAATCAACAAAATCTCTGAGTTTAATTGGATAAGACTTAGGGATTCTCATAGGTTGTAGATTTAGTTAATAGGAAATAATGCATTAAGTTAGAAATAGAAATTCTCTTTTTGTGTTGAGTTTAGGTAATTAATAATTTAACTATTCTTTGTAGTAATTTTTTATATATTCATCTTGCTTCCTCTTCACCTTAAGGAATCTTGTGGTCATATAATAGAGTCTAATCTTATTGAGGACTTAAATTAAAGATTGTGCTTAGTTATGAAATTGGGTGAGTAAGTGGAGGTTAGGTTTGATATGATATGAAATGTTTAGCATTTAACTCATATACTTTCTAAAGATTTAAAAGGGATGATCAGTTTTAATCTACTTTATGATCCTTCATGTTTTTCTTATAAAATTATTTTGGAATAGAAATCACAAAGTTGTCTAGAATTTTAATAAGATCCACATTAGTGTAGAAAGTGGTTTAGTCTAATAACCGGTAGCATCTTGTTTGACTGAATTTTATGTTATAGAATAATTGGTAACTCTTCAAGTTATTATTATTCTACATTTTTGGGATAGAGTTACCTTATGTTGTTAGATGATTGATCATGCTTGGAATAATGTTACATTCTTTAAGACCATTATTAGTGCATTAGATCATATGTTACATTTGTCGTTTTGTGGTTTTGTTATTAAAGTATTGATGAGGGATCTTGGTTTATGATGTGTTTTGGAAGTGATTGTGATGTGTGACCATTGCATTTTAATGGAGTCATGCATTGTGTCATTTGGTGAAAGTGGTTTCCAGAGGCCTAGGAGGGTGTGAATGTGTGGGGGTTGGCTATGTGTGCATCTTGTGAGTTGAATGAAATGTATTCTTGAAATATGGTTTCTTATTCATGTTGGAATGTTACATGTGCAAGATGGTTGTTCCTTGCTCAGTGTACCTATACATCTGATTATATTGATTATGTAAGAAGGTAAATGCCTTGCATTATATTTGAGCACTTGTAGTTAAGTTGGTAAAAGTCTTGCTTGATGGATAGGGTTTTCTAGATGTAGATAGGGGAGTGGCTAGCCAGGATAACCCATTGGAAGTTGGTAATCAAGTGATAACCTAATTAATGAATTAAGGGGTTGGGTAGTTAATCATATTAATCAAGATAAAGTATGCGTCACTCATGGCTCAAGTGCTCATTTAGGCTTGAGATGAGATGAGAAGGCCTGGAATGGCAAATCAACTGCCTTGTCCTCATGAAAGGTATGTTGGTTTCACATGAGTTTATATGGGGGTTGATGGTTGGGAGAGGCTGCCAGGATAACCCAGGATGGGGGCTGGTGTCTAGGAAGACCTACTGGGATAACCCATGACAAGCTATGTGATGACACTCCTCCCTACTACAGTCTAGCACTCCCAAGTTGTATTTTCCTCCTTTGGTTGTGTGTGTGCCTCTGAAATTACATTTTAAGTGTGTAATTGTTGTTTGAGTTGCTTGTGAGGTTCATATTGACCAACGTTGTATTGGAGTCATGTTTAGTCCTTGCATCTGTTAGCCTTTTTTTCTTTTGACAGTTGTCTTTGTGCGACCTCATTGTTATCTCCTAGCACGGGGGGTGGACCTTACGGTTCCACATGGTTGGGTGGTTGTGCTTTATCCCATTGGTTTATCTGGTGCCGTGGTTCATGGATGTATCTCTCGTAGCGGATTCCAATTTGCACCTGTATATGAAGATAGTTATTTGTACTTTTTGCATCTAGATTTATGTATCAGTGGAATTCATTATGTAATTTGATGTATTCAGAAAAAAGAGCTTTTGTAACAATGAAACTATGTAATTCCTCTTGTAATATTTACTATTGTGTGCTTGTAATCTTAATGCAAACTTCTTGATGTATTTGGATGTTGTAATGAAAGATGCTAGTTTGATTCAGTTGGTTTATTGGATTAAACTATGTACGTTGTTGATTGTTGTTAAATTGCAATAATGCAGCCATGTAATCCCTAGAGATGATAGTTTAACTTGATGCTATTAGTCTATGTTATGTTTTATTATCGTTTCTTCCTTTAAAAAAAAAATTTCCTTTTTATTGCTTTAGTTAAACTTATCTCTAAGGTTGCATGGTAGGGCATTACATAATGGGACTACAAGAAAAATGTATTTTAACAAAAAAATTGAAAGAAAATTCATAATTCAAGTTATGAGCTCTTAAGAATGTAAAATTATGTTGGGTCGTGTCTCTAATGAATACAAATGTACACATCTTTGATCCTCATAATGAATAAGATCTTAGTGAGAGCCATGAATTTCTCTAAAAAGCAGTAAAACCTGTCACATATCTCATAATACATTGGACACCTAAAAATAAAGTGCTTTGACTCCTTGTGAAGGTAATTTGAGAGCATACTCTAATTGACCAAAAGGAAATCTCAAACCAAAATAAAGCCTAATGTACTCAAGAGTAATATTGTATCCATGTCATTGATCCATAAACCACTGGATTGATAACCTTAATTGTGCATCAGTTATGGATTTCTAAGTTAACTCTTTTGAACATCAATTCTTAGCAATCTACCCTATTAACATTTATACTTGCAGTAGAATAAAGATTCAAATAACAAGATGGAAAATAACAAATAATAGAGCATAACACATAAGATATAGAACAGACGACACAAAGTTTCAGATCTCAAGAAAACCCAATGGGTGAAAAACTATAGGAAGAGTGATACAAGTACCCCATCACTATATATGGTGTTATTAAGTCATAGGGTCACTAACTCAACCACAAGGACTAGGTAGGGTGAGAAGGCCAAGTGAATCCATGTCACTCTTCTCCACATCCTTCCATTGGTCAAACACCTATATATTTCCTGCACATTCAAGGTAAAGCATCAAATCTGACAATGAAGCTCATAGCCAGAGCAATGTATATAATGACCAATGAGGACATGTAATCTAGAAAGGCATGTGTCCATCTTGTAATTACATCATACCATAAACAACTCAATATAACCTTAAATCCAATCATAAGAAACATCAAGGCAAGGCAAGAGTTATCACATGGGTGGACATTACAAAAAAGATGACAACGTGGATATGAGGATGGACAAGAAGTGATGATATGCATATTAGAAGCTAAAATGGAATGAAAATAAAACTATTATAACAAGAAACCTAAGCTAGCTAGTGCAAAAACACAAAAAATAGATATTTCAATTAATTTATTCAACTATACGAACTATTACATAGGGCTCCAAAAACTCTTTCAAAAGCTCAAATAAAAGATAACTCACTTTAAAATGATCTAGTCACTAACATAGGCTCACTTCTTTAGAAACTATTACTCAAAATTTTCTCTCAACGTGAAAGTTTATTGTTTAAGTTATAAAAAGTGAGATTGGGAGGCTTTTTGATGACTTTTTGGAGGGGATTTGGGCTAGAAACATAGTTCACCCTAATTATCATGATCAAATGAGGATGTTGTGAAAAATTGAGTGTGATTGGAGGATGTGGATGATACCTCTCCCCTACATCCAAGGGTGAGGAGAAGTCCTAAAGCTTAATTTCCTAGGACAAATGAAGGAGAAAGTTTCCCACCTAAGGGTGGTGATTCCCAATCATGTAAAGGTTTGGAAAGTAAGATTTAGGAGCTACAAGGTGTTCATTTCACTAGATTTAAGACATGTGATCTCAAAAAATAATTTGATTAAAATGATACAAAGGTGGCATGGAAAGAGGGGTGACAAAAGAAAATAAAAAATAAATCAAAAGGATGAAAACATAGAAGAGAACAAGGTGACATAGGTAAGCTAGGATAAGGCTAAGGGAAGTAAAAAATAGGGTTGAAAAGGGGGTTAAAGCATACATTGAGTAAAATGGCCTTTTCAATGCTCTTTAGAGCTATATAATGAACCTATAATCTCCCCTAGCACTTTGCTTCTACAATCACAAGAACTCTAAATGTGCACCTTCTATTTGATTGAATTCACAACATGAGAGTCACTTCTATGAGCCAATCACTCCTTCTAAATGAAGCATGTTGGTCTTTTTATCCCCTCTCTATCCATGTAGCCAGAGGGAAGATGGATGAATGCCCTAGAAGGGAAATGATTGTCCATTCCCAACTGTCCAAATATTGGAGCACATCCATGAAAACCTAATGCCCATCCTTCTACCCTAGTGGCTACCAACAAGGAATATGAAGCGTCATCTTCCATAGAGAAAGAAACCTATCATGGTTTGATGAGGAGAAGAGCATCTCACAACAAGTCAAAGTGAATGTTAGATCAACTACTAAAACAAACATGACTAGGTAAAACATAGCTAAACAAAGTCAATTGGGCACTAATAATTTTGAAAAAATCAAGTCTCGCCAAAAACCTTCTACCCTAATGATTTCTAGTATGTTGAATCAACCAAAGTTCAAGACCTACAACAAGCATGTGTATGGATAATCAACTCCACAACTTCATGTTGAGTTTTTGAACAACCACCAAGATGCTCTAGTAGACCCAGTTTATCCAACCACATATTTCTTGTCCACCATTTTTTGCATTCATAGCATTATTGAAAGCAATATTAATCACTAAACAGATTGATTTTTTTCAAGAAATTCTAAAATTTTTGTCATCCAAAAATCATTTAAATTTGTTGTGTTTTTAAATTTATCTTGGCATGCAACAAATTTGATGGTAGACTTCAACTTTTACATAGATAATAATTTATTTAAAACATTTCTAACTAGAAAAAAAGGTGGGAAAGTAACTAAAAATAAAATTTAATTTATTCAAAATATTTGAGGAATGAAACTATTCAAATGAACATGTACATGATCTTATGTAGACAAAGGTTTTGTGATGATTGTGCTCCATGGTGGGTAATACACTAAAACTTGCATGTGATGACATATACATAATACTTAGTGTTCTATTTAGATCCATTCAACAAGTACATGTACATGTATGTATCTATCTAGATATGATACAAATTATTTACCATGTGGTCCTTTAAGTTATTGCACTTGCTTTTCATGTTTATCACTTATTTCAAACATGTATTTAAATTTTTTCAAGTGAACTAGAACATGTGAGCTTGGAAGTTAAATTTAAAACTTAATTTAGGTGTACTAGATGTACACATACATTGGAATAAGTAATTTATTTTTGTGCACAATTCAAGTTGAGATATCATGGCACATGCACAACCACCTCTTGGACCTTCCATATTTACTCATACAGATACTGAGATCTATAGATTAAGAGGTGTTCTTTCTGACCACAACACAACAAGGGTTTATAGAGACAACTATCAATCAATTTTATCTAGCTTGCAGTGCATTAGGCAGAGTCTAAGAGATATCCATGCTTATTTGGGAGATACTCTAGTAGTTATTCTTTCCCTGATGTGGTAAGAGGTGACTGGTGATGTTTCTCTTGCTTCTGTTCAACTTAGTGTCTTGAAAGAGACCATCAAATCCCAATGTTTTCCATATTATGTTGGTAGGCCTAATGTGAAGGCCTACCAAGTGACAAGATGTGTAGACCCTCTTATGGCCCCATTGATATATCCATGTTTTCTTGGTGCTCATGGTTGTTATCCCAATAATGACCAAATTCTTTATATTTTGCATAGCAGTTGTACACAGAGGTTCATATGGGCCTCAAGGTAAACTACTTGGATGTACTAGCATATTTTGGTCAGGGGCGGATCAGGGTTGCTGATAGAGATGCTTATTATCAAGCAGATTGATAAGCTCTACCTTATAGGGCCTTGGTTGGGGAGAGGATGCCTGCTATCTCCCCAGCCCTGGCCCCTATTGCTGATCAGGTTGTCATTGCTTCCCAAAGGGAAGCAATCGATAATGTTGGTGATATTGCAGCTGCGACATCTAGGATATCTTTGGATCATGTGGGAAGATATTTGATGAGTCATCCTAGACAATCTAGACCATCGGATCATGCTACTGATCCTTATGCTATCACAGGTGTCCCTTCAACCATAGACATAGATGGTATTAAAGGAGATCATATGCTTCAGAGTATAGGAATTTGTTTGTTTGAGGACCTATTGGAGTCATATGCTTTCATTGCATCAGAGCTTGGCATCCCTTTACATGAGGTTAGAGGACATGTGGGTAGAGATTACCGTTCACAGGGGTCACGATCCAGTTAGGCTGTGAGACCTTCTCATCAACCTGGTAGTACTCCACATCCTCATCCACCCACAGATCATTCAGCTACTACAGAGGCAAATACACCTACCCCTCCTTCTGCGAGTTTTGAGCATTAGACATCCCATCCCTGCCTAGATTCACTTGAGGAGCTATAGTTACGGATGGGATTGTTAGGTTATGTGGATATGCTTCTACATTCAGGATCTTCGATGTCATATCACTTGCATAGTCCACTTCACTCATCATTATTGGAGCTAGCCAAGGAGACTTATGATACAGATAAGTTGGCATTAGATACGATCATTGTAGCGGATCATGCACCACCTAATACACAGGTATGTACATGTGTATGTGCACGCATGCACGATTTAAAAGAACTTAAATTAAATTAAGTTTTACTTTTCTCTAGATAGAGTCCTAATGGACACACACACACTCACACACACACACACATATATTTTTTAGGGGTTACCTCATGTTACACCTAGTCTGGGGATGGAGCGTGTACGCAGGTGTGATTTAGTTGATGCTAATAATGTTAGTGGACAAGTGAGTTTTAAATTTTTAAATCATGTACTTACATGTTTGCATATAATTCGTATGTGCATGTACATATATATTTAACATTATTCTAATTTAACATTATGTACTTTTATGTACATGTTTTGTACTATCTCTAGAGCTCGGTGCATCCATCGAAGTAGGATTCTCACTCAGAGGGTCACTCGACTCGCAACCGACATGATGACCAGGCTACTAGAACTGCCTAGACATTTCTCTAGATATTTGTTTTCAGACATTTCTATCTACATGTTTGTGGACATTTCTATCTACATTTGCACATGTGTTTGATGGCATATATATTTATGGACATCTTTGTAGACATTTGCATGTTTGATGATTATTTTGTGGACATGATTTATGTTAAATGATGATATATTTATGGAATTGATTACATGTTTGATTCAATACATTTGTGGACATTTATATGTTTGATGAGATATATATATTTGTTCAGTGTCCATCAAGAATAAGCCCGCATGATTTTTTAAAATGTGTTAAACTTGTCCATGGGTAAAAACACACTACATATAGGTAGGTATGTTGTTACCTTTTTAGACTATAGTATGTAGTCAAGACCACATATATGTATGTGATATTTAATTTGAATTTGATTGCCACTTTAAGTTTAAGTCATCAAATTTTTTTATCATACTATATCACAATATTAATATTCAAGTTCTAAAATAGAACATATTTACCTCAAGGTTTCTTCACATTATAACCTCTTTGCTAAATACATGTTTGATATACTTATAAGATTTGTATATATATACATGATACTCTTGCTGGGGAGAGCTTCCTACAAGTCCTACTACACTCTATTCTAATCCTTAAAAAAATTATCTTATGATGTGGTATAAAATATTTAAACTTTAATTTGTTATGGGGGAAATTAGATACCTTACACTTTTCTCCTTTATTTTGAGCTCACTTTAAATTGGATATTAGACTTAGCTAATGAAAAGTGTACAAGCACAGCCTTATTTATGCTAAAATTTGGCACATAACCCAAGACTTACTTGATTCCATTTGTAATAACTCTTAGGGACTAATCTTGAGATCCCTAATTTTACCCATTTCCCTACCCAAGTTTAGATCTATAATTTGTACAAGTGGTCCCCAAATTGGTTGTGTGACAAAAATGAATCTTGATATTTAAAATTTAAAATTCAAATTTAGGGCCAACCATACCCTTCCAACTAACCATTATGCATCAACTCAATGCATGAAATGTTTCTTTTTTCACCTCAAGTAATTATATATAAGGACTTTAAATCTAGTTCATTTGAACACATTTACTGCCTAACACTTAGAGAGCATGTTCAAAGAGCATATAGCATTAAATCAAAGCATTCAAAAATTATCATATCACATGTAAGTGAATAAGAATCTAGGGCATCACCATTACTTGAATCCCCATGATGGAGGTAATTATTCTATTTTTTATCCTATCTATAATGTTGGTTTCAAAATAATGTTTTCGATATGTTTGTAAAGATTAAAAATATATTCTAGTTGATAACAAGTTCATAATTTGTACTGTAATTGTTCTCAATTTCTGAGTAGTCACTATCTGATCTATATCAAATTGTCTAGTAAATTTAAGAAAATTAAATAGCCATTAGTCATGTACATAAAATGTGTTCTTGTATAGGAATGAAAAGAGTACGAGTTCAATATATTTCATGTGTACACTCAAGTTTAAGTGCTTTATATTCCTTGATTTTTCAAAAATTAGATATCTATTATGTACAAAAGTGTGTAGCATTAAATGTTAAAGAGAAAGCATACTGCTAAAGAGAAAGTGTATTAAAGTTTAAAATATGATAATTTAGGATGTATCTAGATGTGAGTTCTAGCTATAGATAGATCTATTATTTTTAAAGATTTATGTGTTTATAGATCTAATTGTGAGAAGATTTTAGAAAGTTTAGTTCATATAAGATCTGAATGTTAGGGAGTGTTAGTGCTTATTCTTGTTTATATTTGGAAATTTCAAACTATAACAAGCAATTTCTTAATCTGAAAGATAGTGTATGAAGTTCAATAACTTGAAAGATTTCCTTTCAGCAAAAACTAGTCATAAATAAAAGTAGACTATTTAAATATATATAGAGAGATCATTTGTTAAGAACCACATGTTGGAATTAAAATTTGTTCAATGAAAGAACTATTAATTTAACTTGCATAGATTTTGAAACAATTAATACATAAACATATCTATCTAGATAGTGAATTTAAGTCTTCAAAATGAACTGTAAGTTCTTCATCCATATTTTTCATACCATATCAAGTGGTTTAGCTCACTCATCAATCACATTTAATATTCTCTGATGATCATCACTATCTAGTCTCCACATACGATGTCCACATGCATGTGGAACTGAATGAAGAGATAGGGTAGTAGCAATTACTAGGTGGCTATACTGATATACCTTGTTCTCAGGTTGATAATCAATAAAGTGAATCCCATGTTGAACAATCTTGACTTGTTTGAGATATGTCCCTTGCACTACAACTGAACTTGTGGGAAACAACGTTCCATGGTAAGATATAACATTTTCAAGGTAAATGTAACCTAGACATAGTTCATGTATAGCATTTTCATTGAGGTAAGACATAACATAAATTATAAAAAATATAATTTGAATGTTTAAATCACTCAAGGTACTTGACTTGTACATAACAAATTCAAAATTTAAATATATTATAAAGTTAAACATGTGGGAAACAACATTCCATCACTTATTTTTGGCTTTATTAGCTTCTGCCTCTCTTCTGTGCAACGCAATAAATAATAACTAATGTCTTCTATATTTCTAGCCTCTACTATGACTGCAAAAACATCTCCTGCACCAAATTTACATGGAAAATTTGTAATTTAAAATTTAGAGATACCTTATATAATATGTGTGTGTGTGTGTGTGTGTGTGTGTGTGTGTGTGTGTGTGTGTGTGTGTGTGTGTGTGTGTGTGTGTGTGTATACACACATACATTTTTTAATCAATCCTGAAATATGGTTATAATCAATTGAAATCAAAAGAATGTCTTCAAAGCTTTCATCCTCATCTTCATTTTATGTGTTGGTAACAACTAGTGGCACATTTTTCCATTCACTGACATATCCACATTGTTGGTTCTTACAATTCTCACAATCTCCCAACATGCACTCATAACAAAAATAAGAGTAATCCCTAGTGTTAATGTCCATGTCTGGCTATCTGTACTCATGACACAATGCAAAGATCTTGTTTTCTCTATCCCCTTGCATCCATGCATTGATCTTCTATCCACATCTGCAAATTTATTATATTGTACAATATAAATATAATAGAAATAATTAAATTTCAACTAAAATAAACAAACTCATGTACACATGATATATGAATATATATAAAGTATTAAATTAAATTCAAATAATACATACCTGATATCTCCCATAACACTCTATGTGAAATGTATCGATTTGTTCCTGAAGATATGCCAACCTCATTTGATGCAAAGTGTATCTTACACCATTCTACAACAACATGTGCATCTTTTATATGATCTCCTACATAATTCATTTGTTTCTTTCTTAGAGAATGTTTGATGCAAGCTCCTGTGCCATCATGTTCACCCTTTCTATGCCCACTCTCAAAGAAACTCTAAACATGTGGTATATTGTCATTTCGATGATATCTACATAGTACATAAAATGGATTTGATGATTTGAATTGTGACACACATCTATTTGACCATAGAAAATGCTTTTCAATTTTTACACGCCTGCCTACCAAATATTCATAAAACTTCTTAAAGCAATGTTCTACAAAATGTGTGTCATGCTCTTTATCATCACTAATATAAAAGTGATATTCTTTCTTAATGACTTGTGCTTCAAATGTACTATCAACACCATCCAAATCCAATTGTGCATGTCGATAACACATGCACCATAATAGTGATCTGCTCTAAAAAGTAATATTGCGATTGAATCTCTTTTTGATGTACAAAAGAGTAATTTTCTACAAAGTTGACTACTAATAAAATTGTTTTAGATGGGAAAGTATCTCTTAATGTTTGAAATTATTGTGCTTGCCACTTAGCAAAAAAAAACATGATGTATGTACGGTTGTGTCAATTTACGAAAATTTTCCATAATGTTCCAATAGGTATCTCCTCTTCTACATAATCTAACCTTGTGGTTTCTTTCCCATTTTTTATTTGAAACTTTATGTACTTGTAACTCTTGCAATTTATCAACTTCATTAGGTCGATATCTTCGTTTCTCAAAGGCATTTTATCCAAATTTCCACATGTTTCACAAAGATCTTTTATGCAGTTGATTTGACTAGTTGCATTATCATCATCTGATTTATCACATAAGATTGATGCTATGAATTGACTTGCCCATTTAGGAGGTGTATTTACAAAACCATCACTATCTTCTCTAATCTTTCGAAACACCTGATAGTAGAGATCAGATTCAATATGATAATGACAACAAGTTTCAAAAAACTTGTTTGTCTTCACATAATATGGCCTTAACCTTTCAAACATTGTTTGCCCAATCTTTATATGAGGATTTGAATTACAAAACATCACATACATCTCATGTTGTGTTATGTCTAACCAATGTTTTGTATGTAGATCATGACTCTTGGGCCCACTTCTGTGTTTGATAACATCTCTACTATTTGATGAAGTACAAGTATTATTGTTCCAAAAGGTTGAGATCAAGTTCCTAACAACATCGTGAATCCTGTCAGATCGAGGAGCTCTACACATAATTGCTCAATTGCCTTCCGAGGTACTATCATCCAATAATTTTCTCATTTTCACATATTTTGTTAGTGTCTTTCTGCTGAAACCAATATCAGTTGAAATTGAAGACAATTGTCTTTTTTGGAAGTTTTTTCCCTTAAAATAGATGTCAACATCACTCTTCTTGAAATGGACTTATCCGCAGATCGAGATTTTTTCCCAATGGAAGCCAAACCTTTTTTAACATTTTCAACAATATCCTTTTCTAGGTGTGAACCTTTCCCCTTTTTCAATGACAAATCTACACCCAACAATTGTAATGGATCATTTAGCTCATTACTAAGAAGTACAATTGATAACAATTGGGTTTGCTCAAGTGTATCAAGATTATTGAAATGATCAATTATTTCCTTTGCAGTTTTATTCATTGACCTCTTAGTAGTATGTCTAGGTTGTTCAGCATAAAGTTTTAATTTCTCCATATCCATTTCAAGTAAATGATCTAAATTTCTATAAGAAATTTTTCTCTTAACCTCTTTAGCTAGATTCATATGCTCATCCATGGTCGAAGGAAGTGATCTTGACCCCTCTCCAACATCCATTGTTTGCACTTGGGCCTCCTGTAGGCTAACATCAACTATGCGTTCTTCAACCGCGTTTGCTCTAGTATCTAAATTTGGGTCGACTTTAGTTTCTGTATGTTGAGCCCAGGTACACACAAAAGTCATATATACAAGAGAAAACATTAGAATATTTAATTTAAATGATAAGCTCTCGAAACATCACACATCAAGGAAATACATATTAAATAAAACTTATAATTTAACTACTTGTCTTGATATATTTTAAAGAGCCTCCATATCAATTTACTATAAAAATTAATGTACATGTAATAACTAATATTTATGACCACAAGTGATATATATCCTCATTCACAAGTGACAAATATGAGTACAAGATACATAGATAGTTATACCATTTAGAATAAGTGTGTAAGAATGCATAAATATTCAAGTAAGATGTGCAATAAATGATATATATGAAATATGGTATAAGGGTGATTGCCCTCAATATGGACCATACATATGGTAAGATAGCTCTAGACTTGAATGATTTAACAAAGTGTGATCCTTTGTTGGAATATATAATCAAAATGAAATAAGAATACTTGTAAAGAAAAGATAGGGCTTATATAACTAGCAACATAATGCAACAAAATAGGCCTAAGATTAAAGTGAAGAGAAACCCCACCATGGATTCAAGGTAGTGAAGTTCATTAAGCTCAATGAATTCAAGGAAAATCAAATGAGATACAATAAATCAAGCTCTCCAAGTTAGTGCAACAAGTAATATCATCTCCATTCAAGATGAGCACAAGAAGAAAAATTTCCTATATATTTTTTTCTAGAGTTAACTAATGAAAAGAAGAATGAGACTAGAATTTTTAGGACTAACCTTTGGCTCTAAATGGAGTTCTAGCTTACAAGATAATTAATCCATTAGCTAAGTTAGAGGTTAAACTATAAAATATGGTGACAAAATCTAAGCTACCACAAGCAAAAGGTTCCTTTTGGTAGTGTTTGGATTAGAAGCATGACACACTTCCTAGGTTTACTAACACATAACCCACTTGTTAAAGATTGAGGTGAGAAAAATAGTATAAAAGGAAGAAGAGAGAGAAGGATGGAGAGAGGGAGAGAGATATCTAGGGAGGCTCGAGTGAGGGAGAGGTAGAGATAAAGAGAGTGGGAAACCTGAGAGAGAGAGAGAGAGAGTGGTGGAGAGAGAGAGGGAGAGGTAGGTAGTTATCTCTAGTAGAGGGGTGGGGATTATAGCCAAGAATGAGGAATGACTTAAACTAAATGATATCCTAGTTATATGAAATCAATGTGTATATATTTAAGCATAAATCAAGTGACCTAGATTAAATGACATCCTACTAGATGATTCAGCAATGTGTATATATTTAAGCATAAATCAAATGACCTAGATTAAATGGAAAAGAAAAGATGCATACCTTGTTTTAGTTTATAATATTTTTGCAATCTTTCTTCGTTTAATCTTTGCGTCTTTTCTGTGGAATGCTTTCTTGCACTCTTATTTTGTCTTGTCTTTTTGTTTCCCATCTCCTTCTTTGTAAAATATGACTTGAAAATTCTTCTCTCAAAGATTTTCTCCTCCCTTACAGAACAAAAATGTGAATTTATCTTGTTATGTTGATTTAAAAAAATGAAAAAAAAACATCTTATTTAAATACAATAGGAAAAAATTAAAACATTTTTTTAAAAAAGTTGGTTGTACCTTCAAACGAAGGTTGGCAGTTAAAGATTTTTATTATTTTTTAATACAAGGAACCTTCATTCGAAGGTGGTAGTTATGATGTTCTTAGTGCCATGTTTGGGTCTTCGAACAAAGACCCTTACTAGTCACCTTCCCTCCTTCCCCTCCCTCCTCTTCTGCAAAATTTTGGCTTTCAAAGCTCGGTTGAAGGTCCAAATTGAATCACCTTGCCAAACCAAGTTGGAGGATCGTAATCCTTAAAATGAACTTTCCAACAAGTATACTTTTGATATATTTTGATTTTATTATGATTTATTTAGTTTTACTAAACATAGGATTTTCACCGAACATCAAATTCTTTGTTCTACACATGGGGAAAATTAATAAATTAGTGAAAAACAATTCTGAAAAATATCTACACCCTAGGTATTGATGTCCTTGTTTCAACAAAAAAAAAATGAATTTTGATACATACAGAAAAAGTTATGTTTGACAGAATATGCCTATGTCTAAATTATAATTGGTTTGACTTCAAAACTTAATTTTTAAAAAAAAAATATTTAACAAAATATTATCAAACCAAATGCATCCTCTAGATATCAGTGTTACTAATCTAAATTCAAAAGAATTAGAATTTTATCTTTTGTATAAAAAAATTTATGTGTGATGGAATGCACATCACTTTAAAAAAATGTTGTTTACTATTAAAAATGAGTTATCAAAGGAGACTCTAAATTTTTTACAATATAACTCCAAATTTTTTAAAAAATATATTTTTAGAATCTACAGAGAAAATCTCACAAATCACTAGTTCACATAATCTTCAAATTCCTAACGGTTTAGCGGCTATAGGTGTCAGAAAGTTAAGATTTAGTTCAAAATGTTGATTTCAATGTCAAGTTTGGCCAAAAAGTGTAACCCATTATTGTGGGATCAGGAGCAACCTCTTTTGTAACAATAGAGTCTTCCTCATCTAAACTTTTACTTGAATCTTCTTCTTCTTCTCCATCCCCTAATGCATCATTTTGTTCTTCCCGATGTGCATTTTCTTGCTGTAAATCAAAATGCACTATCCTCTTCCTTTCTTTTTCTTCTGGCTATATAGGATCAGAAATAGGTCTAACTTCCCTAAAAGTCACATCTTTAGAAAAACTAACTTTTCTAGTTAGAGGATTCCAAAACTTATAACCTTTTACATTCTCACCATATCCAATGAAGATGCATTTTGTGCTTTTGGATCCAACTTAAATCTCTTTTCCTTAGGCACATGAATAAAAGCCTCATAGCCAAAAACCCTTAAATGTGAAACAAAAGGTTTCCTACCTATCCACACTTCATAAGGTATTGAATCAAGAGCCGTAATAAGTGGTACTCATATCTTCTGCCCAAAATCATTTATCTAATTGTACATCACTTAACATACTTCTAGATGTTTCCATTATTGTTCGGTTCATCCTTTCTACAACACCATTTTGTTGTGGTGTATATGGAGTTTCCTTTTATCTTATGATACTTGTGTGCTTACAGAACTCATCAAATTCCTTAGAGAAATACTCCCCTCCATTTTTAGATCTTAATATTTTTATCTTAAGTCTGGAAATTGATATAAACTCCTTAAACTTAATGAAAACTTTAGATTTATGCTTCATAAAATAAATCCATGTGAATCTAGATACATCATCAATAAAGGTAATGAAATAATGATTTTTTCCAATAGAGTCATTATCCATAGGTCCAAACACATCTGAATGAATAATTTCTAATTTCTCTTTCTCTCTATTGCTTCCTAAAGGAAAAGAATTTCTATTATGTTTACCAAACACACAATGCTCACATAAATCAAAATACTCATCAGAATAGGAGAAACCATCCAACAATTTTTTATTCAAAACTATTTTTAAAACATTTTCATTTGTGTGACCCAATCTACAGTGCCAGAACATACATGTATTTTTAGTAGTTTTAGTTACATTAGTGGATCTACAAATTGTAGTGGCGTCAAAGCCTAAAAAGAGTTCCCATCCTTATTCCCCTAGATACTACCAAGACTCCTCTCACAAATCTATAACTATGATTATTATGTTACATGCATTCCCAAATCATTCAACTTCGAAATAGAGATAAGATTTCTAGCCAATCCAAGAATATGTAAAACACTAGGGAGGTTTTTAATCATCCCATCACTGAAACATAATTGTACCTTTCCCTAGCAAACAATCAGATATGTAGAGTTGTTCACAAGGTAAACATTCGCTCCATCATATTTCCCATGTGTGGAGAACCATTCCTCATGAGAAGTCATATGATATGAGAAACCAAAGTCAATTAACCACTATTCATTAGACATAACATTACATGTAGAAAGTAAAACATCATCACTTGCATTTGAGAACTTTTTGGTAGAGGAATCCCATTGTTTCTTTGGGTTTTTACATTATTTCTTTACATGCCCCCTCTTACTATAGTTCCAACACTCAACTCTATTCTTCTTCCCAAGAGTTTTACACTAGAGTTTTGATTCCTCAGGCCCCTTTTGATCTCATTTTGGTCCTCTTTCTTTAGACCTCCCCCTGACATTAAGAGCATGCATTGAGCTATCGATAGCCTTCTTCCTCATTTCCTATCATAGCAGAGTTGCAACAAGGGCATCCATCTTTGGATCTTCGAGGTTAGCAGTAATAGAAAGAATGAAATTCTCCCAAGACTTGAGAAAAGAACAAAGAATCATAATACACTTATCTTCCTCATCTATCTTAACATCCACAGAAGATAACTAACTTGAAATCAAATTAAATGTATTCAAGTGCTCAACTATCAAATCAACCTCCTCCATTTTAAGGGAAAATAACTTTCTTTTGAGATTCAATTTATTTACTAGGATTTTGGGTTGATAGATTTCACCCAACCACTTCCATAAAGCATTTGTAATCTTCTTAGTAGAGATAATCAACATGACATAATCTGCAAGGCATAACCAGATTGTTTTGTTGGCCATATGTGTTGTCATTGATGTCAACTCAATATGTGTCAACTTGAGGTTAGGCTTGTATAGAGATTTTGTAGAAGAGGTTGAAGAGGCTAAGGTGGATAGTAGAAGATTTGAGAGAGATGGTTTGACATAGGGTCAACATGATTGATATAGTGTAAGATTTGAGAGAGACAGTTTGACTCAGTTAAAAACATTGGGTTAGCATGTTTAAGGCAGGTCAGTTCAGAAGACCTAACAGATGGAGAGAAATTATCTAAGTATAAGAATGGTAATTAGTCTAATGTCTAAGTATGATGCAGAGGTAAGTACACTTGTTCTAATATGTTTCCTATATGTCTACATGTTGACATCTTACTAGTTTGGTGTACCGCACTCAAAGATAAGTTGCAGAAGTTTTGCTAAGGCATTTTCAGTGTATACCCTATAGCAAAGTCACATTGTTGTGGTCCACATTCTTATGCAGAGAAAGATTTAGTCTTGTGGTTCTGAAGATAAGTTGATTGGCATATGAACAATTTATAGTCAAGATTTCAAGCTATTATACCTTCAACAGTGAAAGTTATAAGTGGCAAAGTTTCAATATGTGTTTCAACATAGTTAAATAATGATGAAGACTTGTTGGAATGCTCTGTATTCCTCCAGAAGTGAATATTTGTTCATACGGTTTTGAGGACATGCTTAGAGATGTCTAATGTATACTTTGTTGCAATATCAAGTGGTTTAGTAGTCTGCAAGTTCATTTTTCAAATGACAAAAGTATTCAAGATAGTTTGAGTTATATGACTATTGATTATAGTACAACTGAGTTAAGTGTCTCTACATTCCTCCAGAAGTGATAGATGTGGTTGTGAAATTTTCGAGACATTTTGTTAATGATGCATAAGATTCATTTGTAAGAGTTTTAGATGTCTTAGTGGTCCACAATGTAATAGCCTAAGTTTTGATGTGTTACAGTCAGTCTGGAATGCTCTGTTTTCATTAGTTCAACATGTTTCTTCTTTTGCAGATGCACACAATGATCAAATATTTTAGGTGAATGGTGTAACTTGGATAGTTTTGATAAGATACATTTCTCATATCTTGGTCCACATGATGTTTTTGGTGTCTCCCTAGTGATGCAAAGATGGACAAATAGCAGTGTTTGAGTTGTTTAGGTTGATAGTCTGGTTCCCTTCTTTTGCAGTTGATCTTGATCAATTGATTTGCCATTGAAGGATGTGTTGTGATGTATTTTACCTTTATATGCCTTGTGAAGTGATCCACAACTCATAATGTATATGTTTGAAGCTGACCCATGGTGAATCACACATTTCATCTAAAAGGGGTTTTTGGTGCTGACCTAATTGAGGATTTGAGTTGTTGCAGAGGGTATATATAGAAAAACAGAGCCATTTGTAAAGTGTTTAAATGAGAGAGAGATAAATATAAAGGATGAAGTGTATGAAGTCAGTATGATGGAGTAATTGTGCATAAAAAGGGGATTGCAACATCAGCATAAGTCAGATGCTTGTTTCATTATAGTTTAGGTTCCTATTTTTATTGTAATTTCTCATGTATCTTGCTATCAAACAATGAGTCTCCTCATCAGGTCTTTGTATCTTGTTCTAAGGTTGTAGCCTTAGTTTACAAGTCAACAGGGAGTAGTAGCTTCCTTGAGTTGTAGCCCTAAAACAAAGTTGTAAACTTTTATAGCAATGAGCTTATTATATTGTGAGTTAATCCTCACCGTGGTTTTTCCCTCATTGGGTTTTCCACATAAAAATCTTGGTGTCTTTGTGTGGTGCATATTTTACTTTTTGTTCTTCATCTATTGGTTAAAATAATGTAATGGTTATGTTGTAAATGGAATTGATTTAAAGTTTAAGAATAGAATTATTCACCCCCCCTCTTAGTTTTCGAATGTGTTCAACAATTGGTATAAGAGTCAAGTACCTTTGAGAAGCCTATCAACTGAGGTAGATCCTTCATTTGAACACATGGAATTTGAAGCTATGTCTAATGATGTGTTTACTCCAAAACCAAATATAGAAGTAATGGAACCTAAAGTTTGGGACTTAAATCTAGATGAGTTAGACCTTGAAGGTGAAATCTAGTCATCCCTTGAAGACCTAGATGAAGTAAGAGAATTGAATCTGGAATATGAGGCCATGCTTAAAAACTAAAAGGAGAAAATTGTGAAATTGAAGACACGAGCTAAAGAATCAATAGAAGAAATTGGCAAATTGAAAGATCAAATAGAAGGAGATAAAGGATGTCACATTAAAATCAAAGAGGCAGAAGGTATGATCTCTAGTTTGAAGGTCATGGTTCAAGGAGGCAAGAGGATTGAAGATTGGTTAAATATCAAGCTCAATGAGAAAGCTATTGAATGTTCAAAACTTGAGGAAGAAGTTGTCATTCTGAGAAAAGAACTGGAACAAGAAAAAGAACAAATTGACATGGGGCTAAAGCTGAAAGGAGGCTCAGAGATTCTTGATGAATTGATCAACTCTCAAAATCCATCAAAAGAAAAATCTAGTCTTGGTTTTGAAAAAGTGAAAAGTCCTATAATCAATGCATCTACAAACTTATATGATGACTTCAAAGTTGAAGGAAAGTCTAAAACAAAGGAAGAAAAATCCTACACTGAAGAGCCTAAGAAGAATACCTCCAGAGATGCAAAAGAAGATGGATTCATTCTTGTATGGAGACAAAGAAAGAATAAGAAGAAGAATTTTAGAAAGCCTGCTCCTAAACAAACTACTCCTACCAGGTATCCTCAACCTTTCAATGGTAATTGCTATGCTTGTAATAAGTTTAGTCATAAGGCTATTGAATTTAGAAGCAGGATGAAGTAGAATTCATTTAGGCCTCCAAGGTACAATGTTGTGAACTATGTGTTGAACACACATAGATGTTGGGGGGCGAATTGACATATACTAAAACTTAACTACTTCATCTGCAGATCAGATTAATTTACTTAGAGAATAGAAAGTAAAACATGCAACACATTTATCAACACAATTACACCAAGATTTTTACGTGGAAAACTCAAAACTGGGAAAAAACATGGTGACTGTTAACTCACAATATAATGCTCACTGCTATATAAATGTTTACAACATTGTTTTAGGGCTAAAACCCAAGGAAGCTACAACTCTCTGCTAACTTTGTTTTATGGCTACAACCCAAGGAAACTACTATTCATTGAAGAAAGCTCACTGCTACAAAGAATTACAATGATAAACAAAACCATGAACTACTATGAAAGAAGCATCTGACTCATGTTGATATTATAGTCCTCTTTTCTGCACAATTACTCCATCATATTGACTTCACACACTTCATAGTACTCATTCTACTCTATCACATTTACTCTCAATTTTTCACATCACAAATGAATTTTTTCTTTTATATATATCCTCTGTAACATCTCAAAATGCTGATTAGCTTGGCACTAGAAGGACCTTAAGATGAAACATGTAATTTTGTATGTGTCATCTTGGAACAAACATATTTTGACTTGTGGATCACTTTACATGGCATAACAAAGTTAAATGCATCATAACACATCCTTCAATATTAAAACCATTGATTAGGTTTCTCTGCACATGAAGGAGACCAAGTTGTTGGCTACACCAATGCTACCATTGCTAACTGCCATCTTCACATTACCGGGGAGAAGTCAAAAACATTATCCAGAACAAGATTTTAATCATGTATCTTCTCAACACTATCCATACACCATTTACCTGAAACATTTGATCATTCTAAGCATCCACAAAATAAGGAACATACTGAACTGATGAGAACAAAGCATTACAACATATTGTAACACATCACAACTTAGAATATTGTAGTGCAGACCACCAAACCATTTGAAACTTCTTAGGAAGGAACTCATACATCATTACACATATATTCCTAGATCTACACATCCTCATTTATTACTTCCAAAGAAAATCAAAGACTTGACTCAAGTATACTATAGTCTAGAGGACAGTCATATGCAATTCTTCACTAACTGATTTAAATGCCTAATGTGGTATTAGAGATGAGAAAGATTTGCATGTAGTTCAAACTTGAGATACATTAAGGCATGTAGAATCTTTGCACAAGCACTTATAGCTGATTTGTATACTTTTCATCTTCTGCAAGTGTTCAAACTTGTGTTCTATAGAGTATTTCATCATCCTAAATAGTTTATGTTACTTCTGTTATTTGAAATCTAACCTTGCAAACCATAAGAACACTTGATACTATGAAGAGGCATACATTACACATCTCTAAACATATTCCCAAAAATGCATGGGCATCACTTCTCTTTTGGAGGAATACGAAGCATTCCAATAGGTCTCCACCATTGCTTTACCTATCAAGCCATAGTCCAGAACACTGTTATCAAGATGACATTCTTTTTTGAACGAGTAAAGACCTGAAATCTTAGATATAGCATGTTAATATCAATATCAACCTAACTATTAAACTACAAGACTAAATCTTGCACTGCAGGGGAATGTGGACCAAAATATTGTAACTCTGCCTTAGGATATACACTGAGAGAGCCTTAACCAAACTTCTGCAACTTTTCTCTAAGTCTAGCACTTAAAACTGATAGGATATCATTGTAGATATGTATAAAATATGTTAGAATAGGTTTAGACACCTCTACAACACATTTAGATATCAGGAATATTACCATTCTTATACTTGGATAGTTTTTATCCATCTGCTAAGTCTTCGAGACTGGCCTCCCTTAAGCATGCCAATTCTATGTCTTCTACTTAGTCAAACTATCTTTCCCAAATCTTCCATTGTCCATTAGCTTCACCAATCTCTGACCTCAAGTTGACACATGTTATGTTGACATAAATTACAACACATATTTCCAACAATCTCCCCCTTTGTCATTGGTGGCAACAACCAAAACAAAATGTGTACAACCACTCCCCCTTAGATGTATTTCCTTTCTCTCCCCCTTTGACATCAAGAACAAAGGGCCCAAAATTGTATAAAATCCCCCTTACTATAATTTTTTTTTACAAATAGTACCCCTTGAGATGGAAATCCTTCAAAAATAGATGTTATGTACATAGTATGACACTATTGTCCTCCGCAAGTCTATATACATAAAAATTTTCTTCTCTACAATACTTTGGAACTCATTTAGAAGATAGAATGGCTTTGTATATTACCTTGAGTTGAGACAGAGTAGATGCCCAAATTACTTTTTCTGAGGTGAGAATGTGATTTTTGCATTCAAACTACACATATAAGTCCTCGACCTCATCAATGTTGCTAGGTGTCTTCATCTTTTGTTCAATCTTCTCAACTTCACCAAGCAACCCTGATAGTGAAACAAGTCTCAGATTTACTACTTCTCTTAGCTAACCAAACCACTTCTTTATCTTTTCTCTTTGGTCATGTAGCTGTGACATTTGTGCATGAAGATTTTCAACTTGTACCCTGGTTACCTCATTTTTGTCTTTTGACAAGTCATATGTTTCGACCAATTTGAAGATCTATGACTCAATGGAGTCAATCTGTGTTTTAATATTCTTTGTGGAGTTAGGCCATTTCAAACAAAACAAGTATAAAGTAGTAGCTTCACCGATGCATCCCTTAAACATCTTTATATTTTCCTGTAGTATATTATGTGCATTGGCACATTTATCAGATATTTCAGCTAGCCCTTTATCATTCATCTTCCTCAAGGCCTCTTGTCCTTCCTTTTGTTCAATGTGTGAGGAGTGATCCTTGAAGGAATCCATTAATATCTTCATCTTTTTCTCCAGAGATAGAGATGAATCAATGCTTACCTCTGGTAACCCTTCCTATATTAGCTTCACTGCATCTTCAACCAAACTAGTTTTCTTCAGGTTTTCTTGCAAGAATTCCTTTCTTGCATAAGCATGCAAGATGTCTTTAAGTTGTAGTTTGTGAAGGGATGAAATATTTTCAAAGTCAAGTTGCCCTCAAGAGTGGGAATTCCTAGGAGTTGTGGTGTAACCACTAGTTGAAACTGCATTTGCAAATCCAAGAGGTCTTTGAAGGAGTCTGGCCCTGAAGAACTCTAACCTAAGTCTTCCACTCTTTCATCTTCCTTCATTTCTGATTCATCCTTGTCCTTTTCAACTTGATCTTTCTCCTTTGTTTTATCCTGATCATCTTTATCTTGTTTCTCATCACTCTTCCTTGGAGTTTTCTCTTCTTGTTCCTTCTCAGGGTTATCTTCTTTACATTCTTCATTCTTCCCTATATCTTCTGAAGGAGGATTGTCATGTTCTATACCTACATTTATGTTCTTTGGAGGGGGTATATTCATTTCATCTTGATCTCCTAAGTTCTATGTTTCTATCTCTTCCAAAGGAGGTGTACCCACATTACTTTGATCTTTAGCACTTTGTGTTTCAGTGTTCTCCAGAGGATCGTGTTCTCCACAGGATTAGTCTCTTCAATTTTTTGATCATTCTTTACAGTCTCATCGTGCTATCAGTTGCATTGCCTTCAAAGGTAGACAAATCTATATATTGAAAGGGCACATTGGGTAAATTAGTTATTGTAGCATTCTTCATCTCTTCAAAAAAAATTGCATTTTTCTCTGAAGTTTCCTTCTCCATTCTCTCAATTTCTTCTTGGTCTTTTCCCATCAGAATATTTATTCTTCTTTTTGTATTGAATTATTATGCTTGTTTCTGAGAAATTTTAACTTTGTCTTCATCACAGATAGAAGGATCAACTTTTTCAACTACTTATTTCTTTATCTCAGCCTCTTTTTCCATGGATTTATTCCTCTTATCTGTAAGTATGTTTGCAAGACTTGTAGGAAGTTGATTAATGATCTCAATTAGAGCTATATCGAAGCCCATCATGTACATAACTATGGCCTTCTCAATTGTGGCTCTATTAGCAGGTGGCATTTCATCATAGAGATCTACAACTCCTTTCAATGCACCATGCTCTGTAATTGCATTTATAGTAGCCTCAAGTTGTAGAGGTTCATGTTCATATACGTCTAGAGGAGTCTTCTTTGATTTATTTGTCTTTTCTTTTCCTTTAGATGTTCCTTCCTCCTCTCCTTGCCTTGTTCTTTTCTTTATTATAAATTGTCTCTTCTCTTCCTCTTTATCCTCTTCATCATCCTCAACATTCCACATATTCATCTTTCCTCTTTTTTCTTGCACCTTAGGTCTATGTTTCTTTGTCTCAGTAGTCTTGGTTTGTGTCGACACTTCAGTGGTAGTTCTTTTCTTGCTGGGAGGTGTAGCAGCAGGTCTAAAGGATTTTGAAGAGGTAGTAGCAATAGGGACAAACCTACTTGTCCTTCTAGGAGTTTGTGAGGCAGAGGCAGATAGAGCTTATTTTGTTGAACCCTTAGGAGTATTGAACATCTCTTCCAATTTAGACTTCATCTTTTCTACCTTTTCTCCTATATCATTCTTGATTGTTTTGTTGGTTATTTCTTCATAAGTCCCAAATCTCTTAGCAGAAAGATCCTTCAGCTTGCTGAGAAATATGTCAGCATATCCAATCAAAACATGTCTAGACACCTCATAAGGCAAGGTGGTTATCTAGAAGGTCCTTGGTTCTACTACCTCCATATAGCAATTGTCCTTATCTACCATGAAGGCTATATAATTATTATATTTTTCTACAACCTTTGATGGTATCCTTTCCCTTAATTGCATTTCACCTTGGAAATTGTTAAAGAATCCCTAATACATAGTTTTGCATTGTGTTGTGTCTGTAAAACTCCACATGTGATCCCTAATCTATTGTCCAACTAAAATATCTCTTCTCCAGACTACATTGTTAGCATGCACAGGACAACTAAGATGGGGGTGAATCAGTTGTGTATTAAAACATTAAACCCTAAATGCTATTCCAATCATCAATCTCTTATTATGCATTAGAAGAATGTAAACATATGAAGCATCAATGCAAACACATTCAAACACATAAGAATATCAGATTTATGTGGAAAACTCAAGATGGGAAAAACCACGGTAAGGATTAGCTCTCTCACACACACACACACACATATATATATATATGAATAGCAACATTGAAATAAAAAAGGCTCACTACCAAGGGCTCACTATTTGGAAGAAAGGCTCATCACCAGAAGGACTCACTGTCTAGAAGAGAGAAGAATAGAAGAGGTCTTTTATAGAGAGATTCACTATCTCAATGCAATAGGAGAAATCCACCATTGCAACTTTATGCCATCTGCAACCTTCGACTCACTGCCTCCAGTAACTTCAAGCAAACTGAACTGTAGACACCTTTTGCTCACTGCATCTGGGAGTCATAAGCATTTAACCTCACACTAAATTCACCACCCTTGATCTACATTCACATCATCTTCTCTATACTCCCCCATTCAAACTTCATCTTGCAATTATACCACCCACGACCTAAGAGAATCTCAATTAGGTCGATCTTATGAAACGTTTGTACCTTAAATGTACAACACCAAATAGGTCAGAACCAAACACTTTCACAATGGAAAGAAGTGAGGGTAGACCAGGCCAAGGGTTAACTAGGGCTCAAATCTATATCATCGTGCTACTCATCACATCCACAATCCATGAAGTACCTCCGTAAATAGTGCTAGCAAGCCAGGTCAGCCAAACCTGAACTAACACTACAAGCGACCACATACATGCCTCTCCAAGGTTAAAAACATCATGTGGACCATAGAGAGACACTCCACAACATCCACACATATTTCCAAAATATTTAGCATCATCACAATCTTCTGCAATACTACTGCAACCACCTAAAACAAAGAATGTCTTCATTCTGCACATTAGGATACACCACTATTAAACACCAACACAACAACTGAACTTGCGGAGCATCCCAACACTAAAAAAATCAAGGGAAGGTAGATACGGACAATATAAATATGTTCCTGGATCTACAGGATAAGAGACCTTAATGCAGAGAAATATGGAGCAGTCTCATTTCTCCCAAACAACCTTCTTTATAGTCAAAACACTCTGCTAAACACATCTTTCACTGTTGTATGATCCAGAACCTAAAAATCTAGATATAACACCTATGATCATCACATCCAAACCACACAAGCATATATTCAACCATAAAGAAATGTAGAGCATAATATTGAACATACCTCTATCACACTACACACCTTTTATTCAAATTTTCTCAAAAGCACTTGGAAACCAAGATGATCATCTGCTAGAGGTTGACATCAATGATAACACCAGCAAGATCTCAACAATCCCCCCCTTTGTCATTGATGGAAATACCAACTTTCTAAAAAACCATCAACAACAAAAGAAACCAATCCTGCAACTAGTAGTACTCCCCCTGACTGGAGCAATTCTTACTCTTCACACACTTTCCTACACAATGGTTTTTCATCCACTTTAACTCTCTCCCCCTTTGACATCAATGACAAAGGAAACATTTATAACTCCAGCAAGCTTCTTCTCTCACTCCACTATTTTCATTTTTCTGCACTCTCCCCCTTAGGGGCATAAAATATGCTCCATCTGACTGCACCAACCAGCAGAACCACTACCTACTCCCCTTGAGAGGTAGCTTTCAACATCAGTTCAGGACTAGGAATGTATCTTGAAATGCATCCTAGATAGATGCACACACTTATGTATCTAATTAAAAGGAGGGACAATAACCCCTAACATTTTCCAGAGATAATCAAAAGTATCCTTAGGAAGAGCCTTTGTAAAAATATCTGCAACTTGATCCTTAGTGGGCACATACTCCAATTTCACCTCATTCTCTACAACCTTCCCTCTTAGGAAGTGATACCAGATAGAGATATGCTTTCTTCTTGAATACATTATTGAATTCTTTGAAATGTTGATAGTACTTGTATTATCACGTCAGATAGGAATAGGTTCATCATATGATACTTTGATATCCTTCAATGTCTGCTTCATCAACAACACGTGTTCAACAAGATGCTATTGCAATGTACTCTATCTCTACAGTAGATAATGACACTGAATCCTTCTTCTTACTCAACCAAGAGACTAGTCTACTTCCAAGAAAGAAAGCACCACCACTTGTACTTCTTCTATCATTATACATCCTACCTAGTCTGCATCTGTATATGCACTCAAAGAGAAATCAGTAACCTTGTGATACCATAAACCAAAATCTAGAGTACCTTTCAAGTATCTAAATATCCTTTTTACTGCTGTAACATGTGACTCTCTAGGATCTTCTTGAAATCTAGCCACAAGGCAAATTACATGCATGGTATCCAGTCTAGTAGTAGTCAGGTATAACAGTCAACCAATCATTGATCTGTACTTGCTATGATCAGCCTTACGAGATTAATCATCTTTGCTTAACTTACAAACAATAGTCATGGGAGTACATACTAGTTTGGAGTCTTCCATTCCAAACTTCTTCAACATTTCCTTAACATACTTTGACTATGAAATTAAAATACCTTTTTTGATTGACTAATTTGTAATTCAAGAAAGAATTTCATTTCCCCACACATTGACATTTCAAATTCTTTCTGCATCTCTTCTGTAAATCTCTTCCACATACCTTCATTTCCTCCAAAGATTATATCATCAACATACACCTCCACAATCAAGATTTGATTTTCTTCAACTTTGAAGTACAAATTGCTATTTATAGTGCCCTTTTTAAATCCTTGTTATAGTAGGTACCTATCCAACCTTGCATACCAAGCTCTAGGAGCCTATTTGAGTCCATACAATACCTTCTGCAATTTGAAGACCATATTTGAATCATCTAATAGTTGAAAGCCTTCTGGTTGTTCAATGTATACTTCTTCTAATTCTCCATTCAAGAATGTAGATTTCACATCCATTTGATAAACTTTGAAGTTCTCATTAGCTGCAAAGGCCAAGAACATTCTAATGGCTTCCATTCTTGTGACTGGACCAAATTTTTCCTCATAATCTATTTCTTCCACTTGTGAGTAGCATTTACACACAAGCCTAGTCTTATTTCTGACTACTTCTCCATTCTCATTCAATTTGTTCCTAAATACCCATTTAGTTCCTATTACATTTTTGTTCGTTGGTCTTGGGACAATTTCCCAAGTCCAATTTTTCTCAATTTGCATCAATTCTTCTTTTGTAGCTTTGATCTAGTGTTCATCTTTGCATGCTTCAGTCACTATTTTGGGTTCTATTTTAGATAATGTAAAGGGTGAAAAGAGGGATTTTCAATTTCGAGGGTTTATGTGAGATCCTCCTTTCAGACCTTGCATTCAAGGACATAAATTGAGTCAAGGTACAAGGGCTCTACTATAGATTTAGTGTCACTTGGAACTAAGGGGAAGTTTGGAATTTGTAGATTTGTTCAATTAAGTTGAATTATGCTTGAAACCCTAATTCCATGAAATTGTAAACAAATGGATGAATTATAGAAAATGCTCGCACACAAATATATCAAATACATACAATATTTTGAAGTTTGGTGTATAGAAAAGTCGGGGACTAATGAGTGGGTGAATTAGTCCAATGTACATGTTTTTGTCAAGATCTCTGAAGAACGTCTGCAACTCAATTCTATTGTTCCAGATATTTTAATACTTTAGGATCTGGAGGACTAATGAGCAAGTGCCCTAGTCTAGGTCCTGCTTTTCTACTTTGCTCTGCACTTTCAACACTCTATAATATCTCCCTACAAGTCCACTTCTTCCACTTCCAAAACTTGTAACCTGCAATCACAAAAAAGTGGGTTGGGGGTTGTGGCATTTAGAGGCTTGCCTCGGTCAAGCCTCGGAGAGACATTCAAGTCTTTTGAACACCATTGTCAGATAAAGAGTACATATCCCTGTAGGATAGAGGCAAAAACCAATTGATAAATGATTGAAAACACAAATGAATATCACCTCAATGGTGTAGCTTGTATGAACATGAAGATCCTTCACATCATGAGAAGATGAAGCCAAATCTGCATAACAAACATAATGACAAGATAAGTCTACTCTACAACAATGAATATCTTGAATGCTCTCAAATCATAAGTATGCCCAAATTTCATAATCATCTTCTTGTTTACAAATGAAGACCTAAACATGCTTATATATGCAACTAAACACTTCCCACTAAGAATTTCATAATTCAAACTTAAGGTGTCGGCATAGGACCTAATTAACAGTCACATAACTGACACTTAGATTTAGGTCCTGGCCTAAAATAGGGTAGGACTAGGGTGTAGGTGCCCAATTCCTCCCTCCCTATTTGATGCAAAGGAAAAGGACTTATGAGATGATTTAATAGAAACAAAAGATTTCAAAGGTTTGTGGCTTCCACCAATAAGACTTCACTAGTCTTCCCTTTGCCTTAAACTCCTCCAAAGAGCTCAAATTAGGATTCCAACTTCTCAGATGAAATATTGCATCTTCTAGGGTCTCAACCTATCCCAACCAACAAGATTCAATAGGTTTCACAAAACAATTTGATTGGTTCTTGGCAATTCCACTTGACTAGGCCTAATCCTAGTAGCCCTATTCAGCGACTAACTTGCACTTTTCTCCAAACTTTCCCAAAGAACTTCCAAAACTATTGACTGATCTGAGTACCCTCTATTGAGTTATTTAACATACTTCAAAATCATATATAGTTGTTTTGGACGGAATCTGACTGTCCTAACACCCTGTTGTCTTCCTAAAAGGCCTAATTTGCCCACTTTACAAAGGAACCCTATAAAATACTTGCCCCACTCACTCCAAACCTTGAAAAAGTCTTAGGAAAGGATCTAAAACAAAGTATTTTCTAGGTCTCATGCAATGATTTTCTCATTCAAGTGTTTAAACACCAAACCCCCATTTCTAGGCCCCAAAACCTAGTTAACATAGCAGTTTTAGAAAAAAATGTGATATCTTCCTCTAGGAATCAAGTTAAGACCTCATACTAGATTAATTTGAAAGGTAACTCAATCTTGGTACTAACCATATGTGGCTTGTCCCTGTATCTTTCTGTACAAAACCGTACCAAATGCTGCAACAGGACTGTTATAGGATAATTCTAGAAATTGCAGTCACTAAAACGGTCATAACTTCCTCAATATTGCACCAAATTCAATGAGACAAAAAGGAAAGGGAGGGCGATTGAATATACTTTCATTTGAAATCAAAAAGAAATTTCCTCCTACCTGTACTGGGCCGTACCATGCAAGAAAACAAAAAAATTCTGAAGAATAATACAGAAAAACATTGCTTTTTACCATTCCATTCTCAATCTTCAATCACCTCCGAGTTTTCAAAGGTATACAAGGCCTTTTTAAAAGCATTACAATGACCTTTTAGTTTCCCACTGATTTGGGATGAACCAAGAGCCAAATGACTCTTCACATTCCAAGTTTTTACATTGTTTTGAAAGATAACTTTCCTAATTTGCAAATGAAGACAAACCTAGAACATTTAACCTTCCTAATGACTTCATCCTCTGAAATATGACATAATTTATCTTATTACAATATTGAAGCATTCAAATTTAATCCAACTCCTATGAAAGTCTCAATTTGTCAAGGTACTCCTGCACCATACAACCAACCAACAAAATTTCCAAGCCCCTTGGAAATGTTCTTGCAACAAAGTCTTTTCTACATTTCCTCTATTTTCAATCTTCAATCTTCTCAGCTACAATCTGATAGAAATGGTGACCAACCAACCAACAAAAAGAACTACCATCTTCATAGTACATCCTCAGGCTCCTTCTACTCCCATCAGTGGAGTATTCTTTAGGCTGCAACATCAAGTGCTTCTTCAATTAGGTATCCATCTCTCTCACTACTTCACAACACCAATTCACCAAACCATTCATCTCACCCAACAACAGATCCTAGTGATGCACCTACCACTCTCTTCTCAGTTGTTTCTCTTTGCACCCTTACCTAGCCTAATCTCCATTGAATAATGGTCATGACAGACCTCATCTTGTCTACCAACACACACAACCTCAGAAAACATTCTTCTGCAGCTAAATGGATAAGCACCTGCAACCAAACAACTTAGCAAACAAAATAACAGTCACCAACACAATCTTTCCTTTAGTTCTTCACCTACCTTCTCAGTGATAGGGACAAATACAACATCTCCTTGTAGATCTTTTTCTAGCTCTGATACCAATCTAATGCAGAGGAAAATGACTTATGAGATGATTTAATAGAAACAAAAGATTTCAAAGGTTTGTGGCTTCCACTAATAAGACTTCACTAGTCTTCCCTTTGCCTTAAACTCCTCCAAAGGGCTCAAATTAGGGTTCCAACTTCTTATATGAAATATTGCATCTTCTAGGGTCTCAACCTAGCCCAACCAACAAGATTCAATAGGTTTCACAAACCAATTTGATTGGTTCTTGGCAATTCCACTTGACTAGGCCTAATCCTAGTAGCCCTATTCAACGACTAACTTGCACTTTTCTCCAAACTTTCCCAAATCACTTCCAAAAATATTTACTGATCTGAGTACCCTCTATTGATTTCTTTAACATACTTCAAAATCATATACTATTGTTTTGGACGGAACTTGACTGTCCTAACACCCTGCTATCTTCCTACAAGGCCTAATTTGCCCACTTTACAAAGGAACCCTATCAAATACTTGTCCCACTCACTCCAAACCTTAAAAAATTCTTAGGAAAGGATCTAAAAAAAAGGATTTGCCAATTCTCATGCAATGATTTTCTCATTCAAGTGTTTAAACACCAAACCCCCATTTCTAGGCCTCAAAACCTAGTTAACAGAGCAGTTTTAGAAAAAACGTGATATCTTCCTCTAGGAATCGAGTTAAGACCTCATACTAGATTCATTTGAAAGGTAACTAAATCTTTGTTCCAACCATATATGGCTTGTCCTTGTATCTATCCATACAGAACTGTACCAAATGCTGCAACAGGACTGTTATAGGAGAATTCTAGAAATTGTAGTCACTAAAACGGTCATAACTTCTTCAATATTGCACCAAATTCGATGAGACAAAAAGGAAAGGGAGGGTGATTAAATATAATTTCATTTTAAATTAGAAATAAATGTCCTGCTACCTGTACTAGGCCATACCATGCAAGAAAACAGCAAATTTCTAAAGAATAATACAAAAAAATTGCTTTTTACCATTCCATTCTCAATCTTCAATCACCTCTAAGTTTTCAAAGGTATACAAGGCCTTTTTAAAGGCATTACAATGACCTTTTAGTTTCCCACTGATTTAGGATGAACCAAGAGCCAAATGACTCTTCACGTTCCAAGTTTTTACATTGTTTCGAAAGATAACTTTCCTAATTTGCAAATGAAGACAAACCTAGAACATTTAACCTTCCTAATGACTTCATCCTCTGAAATATGACATAATTTATCTTATTACAATATTGAACCATTCAAATTTAATCCAACTCCTATGGAAGTCTCAATTTGTTAAGGTGCTCCTGCACCACTATTTTAGTCAGGATTTATCATAAGTTCATCCCCTAGGTCCTATTTTCCATAAAACTTAGGGGTTTTCTCACCGAAAGTCATCATTAACATGCAAGATGATCTAAATGCATTCTAAAGGACCTAGGAGCTAACATAGGAGGGAAAATTCCCTAGGGAGACATTTTTTGACATAACATTTAGCCCCCAATTTAGTGTATGCATGAACATGAGGCCCATACATGCATTAAAGTATGGTCAACAAACACAGTAAACATGCCAGGAACTTAGAGCTAATGCATACACAAAGATAGAGAACCATTTCTAGCCCCCAATCTTAGGTAGACATTAGAGAAGACATGTCATAGACATGCCAAACACATTAAAGATAGTAACAGGCACAAAAAATATAAAGAAGACAGTAATAGTCATGCAACACATGGAGAAGACAACATTAAAGACATGCAAAACACAGTGAATACAGTAAATGTAGTGATTATTTCTTTTTCATTTTCATTTTTCCATATATGAATGCAATTGCAAGTATAAGAAAAGTAAACACACAACCCATAATGTAGGAGGGACTCATCGTCACCAGTCTTTAGACTGCATATGGGGCAACAGACATGCAATACAAATCTCAAAGTGTAGGAGGGACTCATCACCACCAATCTTTAGACTACACTTGAGAACAAACATGCAATACAAATCCCAAAGCATAGGAGGGACTCATCACCACCAGTCTTTAGATTATGCTTGGGAACAAACACGCCATACAAAACCTGAGTGTAGGAGGGACTCATCGCCACCAGTCTTTAGACTACAACACAAGGGAAAACACACAAAAGACACAGAGAAAACATGGCAGACAAGGCAATGGAAGAAACCTATTTCTAGGTGCGCTAACATCTTAGGCACATTACAGGCACACCTGACAGTTGGACTTCACCACAACAACTGCAAAAGACATGTTTAAGGGAGGATACACCAACCTCGCCTTCTTGAAGGACTTTTGAAAATGATAGGATGTGTAATCTCCTAGATAAATACACCATCCCTGCCTTCCGTAGAAGGGATTAAAATAAAAGGATATGGATGATATCCCACCTCTGTAGAGGGCTTTCTCAATTGCAATATAGAATAAAGATGTGTACTTGCACAGAGATACAACATCCCACCTCTATAGAGGGCTTACAAACACACTTCGTTAGTATCAAAATCATTAGATAGCTTACCTTTATATGCCCCCACCTTAAGGTGGTTGATATCATGTACCAATATCAAGCACGTTATGGTAGGAAGAAAACACACAAGGGAACAAGAGCTCTCGCAAAGCCCATGCCCCCAAAGGTGACATGTACTTTACAATCACCGAATGTTCCCACAAACACACAATTTCATATAAGAAAGAGGTTAGAAACCTTTTCATAAGACAATAACCATATCACATGATAAAAGTAATACATGAAAATAATCATATCAAAAAGCCAAGGTTACACTACGGATTCAGAAACTGAGCATAACCATGGGGCTATACTACAAAGATTTCAAAATTGAATGTAAATGACGCGAGATTCAAAGATAAACAAAGTGCATGGAGGAGATGTATTGTTATAGTTTGTTAGTGCAATAAGACAACATCAAAGTATCACATGGAGTGATTCTACTAGCCAAGCATTGGATAATATATATCAACCCCATCATCATGTATGGACTAGGTCCTTTTTTGATTTCTCGCTAAAGGGATACTTGGTCCTTATCAATATAATTTGTTTTTCATCATCCACCAGCTAGATAAAACCACTAGAGGAAGGTAGCCAATAAATCAAGAGAGGAGAACAAGTGCCTTAGGGTCGTCACGTAGGAAGGTGCCCCCAAGTCACCAACTGCAACGCTATGCCCCTAGGACACATCTTACAACAATGAAAATAGAGGAGAAGCAATATAGAAGAATGATGATACAAATAGAAGAAGTGTCACAATAGAGGTGGTCTCCCATTATCCTTGACCTTACAAGAGAATCAAGGGTCATCTTAGGAGGCCTAAATAACACATAACACATTACAAGGGGAACACAACATGAGAGGTAAAGGGTTAGAAATACTTACCTACAAGTACAATCATACTAGAATGTGGAACTTGCAAGCATCTTAGAGAGATGCTCCATCAAGTTTTGTGCAAATTTTGAGTGGTTCACATTACATTGTTCTTTGTTCCCAGAATGTCCATGTAGTGCTTGTTTCTCAAATCCTTGTGTATGTGATATCTTTTGTTGCTTGTGAGGAGGAGAACCACTTTATTCCCTACTGATAATAATCGTCTTACTCTTTTCTAATTTTTAGCTAGCTTATTTTGTTGGGTTTGTATATCATTATCTTGCATTACTTCAATGTTTTCTTTTGTCATGATCTCTTGCTTCGGTTGTTCGCTATGTTATTTTTCTAATACATTTTGGTTATCTCCCAATCCTTGAAGGGATAACGGAGGAGGGACCTTAGTATAGATACCATTTTTCCATGGACAAGGTGGGTTATCAAACTTTTCCTTATCCATGCTTCTATTGTAGCAATTATCTCATCATAGTTTAGATAGTTGTCTTCTACTTCTACCATATTCTATTCCATCATGTTATTATCAGTATGCTTAGGGAAAGGATTAGTAAAGATTTGTAAATTCTGATTTGGAGGAGCAACTGACTTATTTCCATTATCATTCTACTAGGATCCAATGGTTTAATTAGAGGAAGCTTCAAGAGGTTATTACTCACAGTTTGATTCATGATAGAATGATAGGACTCAAATATCAGAGTGAATTGTCTTTGCTGAAATGGTGTCTTTTTCAGATTAGTGATAGCAGATACTTGTGAAAAGTTGTTTGAATTCGGTCCATTAACCTTGATGAAACTCTTATTAGTCCTCTTAAAGTTGTTTTGTGAAGGTCCACCCATGGACTGACCAACTTGAGCTGATGAGTTTTGATTTTCATACTGACTAGAGGAAAGTTGGTAATCTCAAAGGGCGGTGCAAAAGTGTTGAAAAGAGTTATACTTCATCAAAAGAATCTTATCATGAATGTTAGGTTGTAGATTTGTAATAAATATCTTCTGAACATCATCATCTTTCATCTGATATTGAATTTGTGCATAAAGGCCTTGCTACCTATTGATAAACTTAGTTAATTTCTCTTTTAGACCTTGTTTATAGTGAACTAAATCAATCAAAGAGACTTGAGGTCCAATGTTTGCTTGAAAATATTGTAAAAATTGATCAAAAAGTTGTGAGAACGAATGTATTGAATTTGGAGGTAAAGAGTAAAACCATTCTAAAGTAGTATCTTTAAGAGATCGCAGGAAAAGTTTTGCTAACAAGTCCTCTTCAAACTAAAAATCACTACACATATTTGTGAATGCTGGCGCATGAGTATTAGGATCACCTTTTCCACCATATTTTTTAAAGTGAGGAGTTTCAAACTTCTCAGGCATAGGAGTTCTCGAGATTGAATAAGATAGAGGATTATGACATGGTAATTTGGTATATTAGGTTGTGAAGAATTTGTCGAGCTTGTTACCTTTTGTTGTAAAGAAGTCATGCTTTACAATAGTTGATTTAAGAGGGCATCATTAGGAGATGTGGTTTGTTGTGAGGAATTAGAGCCAAAATTCTGAGGTGATTGAATATGGGTAGTGACAAGTGGAGGTTGTGAATAGGTGAGTGGTGGTTGGACATAATGGTAGGTGGAAGGTGGTTGAGAGTAGGTGGATTGAAGGGGTGGTTGAGAATGATACGAAGTCACCCTAGGTGCTAGGTTTTGATAGTTGAATCCCACAAATTTGTAATTTTGTGAATTAGTGCCATTAGATACTCCAATACCAGTGGTAGCATTACTATAAGCATTTGCATCAGTAGTTAAAATTGTTGATGTAAATGTAGACATTCCAGTAGTCGGTATAGGTGCCGATACTTGTGTATGAGTCAGTGACGACATGTTATGAATAGCATTTGCACATTTAGTCATAGGAATAACATTATTTGTACTATATGCACTAAACCTTGAGTTAAATTAACCCCATATTGTCCTTCTTTTATCAATTCTCTTATGTTATGAATCGCAGGTATAGCCTCTTCTGCTATCCTTTCATTTTCCATGAATGCTTGAAAATTGGCTAACTCTTTATCAAGTTTGTTTATTTGTTCATTAGGCACATGTGTTACTACAGCAATAGTGTCTTGTACATCATTAAATATTTGATCTTCCATTGTAGTTGTAGGAAGCATGATATCTTGCAAAATTTGTGTCTCTCCTCTTGTAAAGAAGGTGTTCAATGGACTAGTCGATGTTGGTATGATGTTGCTATCAGGAGCACTAGAACCCATTAGTCTTTTACTTCTCCTTAGAGGGATATTTCTATTAGGGAAGTGGGTTATAAGACTCATACAACAGCATACAACACTCAATGTACAAACTAATAGAATGAATCCTAAGAAAAAGATATATTTAAGATCCAAAATGCTTGATTTTTCACTTTTTTCAATACAAATGAGTGAAAGAAGAGGTTTTGTAAGGAAATTGATGAGGGGAAGAAAATAATATGCCTAATATCATTCCAATAAACCAACAATAACCTTCACAACACACCCATAGTGGAGATCTAGAGTGATGACAAGTCAAAACCTAGTGAAAATACACCTAAAATATGCAAATTTTCACCAATTTTAAATGTAAATGCCTAATAGAAAGGGTTTTGTGAGGAATTTGAGGAGGGGCAGAAGATTATAACCCTGATATCATTCAATTAATGTAGAAAAATCCTTCACAACACATCTATAATGCAATTCTAGAGAGATGATAAGGACAAATCTATTGAAAATGCAAGGTTTTCAAACCCTAGACATGAAATTTTGCAAAAAAAGACACTATGATCAAACACTATAGTTATAAATTAGTCCTAAATGGGTGTTTAAAATAGTAGTAAAATCTAAAACAAGATTTTAACCACAAACCCTAGCTAATGTAAAAACTAGGTTATATGAAAAATGCACAATTTCAAACAATTTTTGATAATTTAACCATGAAAATGATATACAAATGAATAATGAATAATGAATTTCCATAATTTAAATCAGATCTAATAAAAATAACAGAAATTAAATGCAAATTAATTCAAATTATTTGAAAATGCAAGCTAAAAACACCATTTTTTTTCAAATTTTCCAATTTTTTTTGTAATTTTTCAAATGCAATAAAAAGAATGAATGCAAATCTATCACACAACACTCAGCAAGGTGCAAAAATTCAAAAACACAGGTTCACCAAAATGTAAAGGGTGAAAAGAGGGATTTTTAATTTCAAGGGTTTATGTGAGATCCTCCTTTCACACCTTGCATTCAAGGACATAAATCGAGTCAAGCCACAAGGGGTCTGCTACAAATTTAGTGTCACTTGGAACAAAGGGGAAGTTTATAAATTGTAGATTTGTTATTCAATTAAGTCCAATTATGTTGAAAACCCTAATTTCATGAAATTGTAAACAAATAGATGAATTACGAAAAATGCTCACACACAAAGATTTCAAAGTTCGGTGTATAGAAAAGTCAGGCAATAATGAGTGGGTGAATTAGTCCAATGTACCTATTTCTATAAATATCTCTGAAGAATGTCTGCAACTCAATTCTACTATTCTAGAGATTTTACTACTTTGGGATCTGGAGGACTATTGAGCCGATGCCCTAGTCCAGGTCCTATTTTTCTGCTTTGTTGTACACTTCCAACACTTTGTAATATCTCCCTGCAACTCCACTTCTTCCACTTCCAAAACTTGTAACTTGTAATCATAGAAAATTGGGTTGGGGGTTGTGGTGTTTAGAGGCTTACCTTAGTCAAGCCTCGAAGAGACATTCAAATCTTCTGAACACCATTGTCAGATAAAGAGTGTGTATCCCTATAGGATAGAGGTAAAAACCAATTGATAAATGATTGAAAACACAATGAATATCACCTCAATGGTGTAGCTTGCATGAACATGAAGATCCTTCACATCATGAGAAGATGAAGCCAAATCTACATAACAAACACAATAACAAGACAAGTTTGCTCTGCAATAATGAATATCTTGAATGCTCTCAAATCATAAGTATGCCCAAAGTTCATAATCATATTCTAGTTTACAAATGAATCCCTAAACATGCTTATATATGCAACTAAACACTTCTTGCTAAGAATTTTGTAATTCAAACTTAAGGTGTCAGCATAGGACCTAATTAACGGTCACATAACTGACACTTAGATTTAGGTCCTGACCTAAAATAGGGTAGGACTAGGGCATGGGCGCCCAAGTCCTCCCTCCCTATTTTAGTCAGGATTTATCATAAGTGCATCCCCTAGGTCCTATTTTCCATAAAATGTAGGGGTTTTCTCACTGGAAGTCATCATTAACATGCAAGATGATCTAAATGCATTCTAAAGGACCTGGGAGTTAAACATAGGAGGGAAAATGCCCTAGGGAGACATTTTCCAATGTAACAGATAATAAGCACAAGTTTACCTATTCATCTGCCATACCATTTTTTCTCCTTGTTCTTTGTTTTCATCTCCAATGACCTGATCTTTAGAATGATTCTTTTGCACATACTTGGGAGTCTTAGGAATCCTTTCCGAAGAATCTTCTTCATCAACTTGCATCTCCTCTTCCTTCTTCTACTCTTTCTTCTTCTTTGCAAGGGAGCTCATTAGATTCATATCCTTCTATCAGCACTAAGCTTTAATGTGGTTCTTCATCTACCTTGACATTTGCACTTTCAACTAACTTCTTTAGTCTTTTGTTATAACACCTACAAGCCTTGCTTTTTGTAGAATATCCAAGGAAAATTCCTTCATCTGATCTTGTATCAAACTTTCCCATGGTTTCTTCATCTCTCCTAATGTAACACTTGCTTCCAAATACTCTAAAGTATTTTATAGTAGGATTTCTTCCATACCATAGTTCATATGGAGTCTTTGAACTATTGACCCTTGCTAGAACTCTATTTTGTATGTAGACTACAGTGTGAATGGCTTCTCTCTAATATATATCCAGTAGATTTGCTTCTTTCAACATTGTCCTTGCTGCTTCTTGAACTATCCTATTCTTCCTTTCCACAAGTCCATTCTGTTGAGGAGTCTTAGGGGCTGACAAATACATTTTTATTCCTTGATCTTCACAAAAATAGTTAAACTCATTGTAGGTGAACTCACCACCTCTATCAGACCTCAAGCACTTGATTTCCAAATCTATTTCCTTTTAACCGTAACTTTAAATGCTTTAAACTTATCTAGAGCTTTTGATTTTTCTTTGAGAAAGGTTAGCCAAGTCACTCTAGAGTAATCATCAATCAACAACATGAAATATCTGTCACCTTGAAAGCTTCCTACTCTTGTAGGTCCACACAAATTTGTATGCACCAACTCTAGAGGTCTGGTGGTAGAATACTCCTTGACCTTGAAATTCTTCCTTGTTTGCTTCCCAATCTGACATTCCTTGCAGGTTGCATTGATAGGCTTTGTAATTCTTGGTAGATCCCTCACAGCTTGAGTAGAGCTGATCCTCACTAGACTATCAAAATTGATATGACACATTCTTCTATGCCATAGCCAACTTTCATTAATTTGAGTCATAAGGCACATACCATTAGCACCTTTGAGCTGATATACATTTCCTTTTGTCCTTGTTCCTATAGCAACAAGAGTTCTAGAGCTTTCTTTTCTAGTTTCACTGCAACCATCCTGAAACACAAGTTTATATCCTCTGCTACACATTTGGCATACACTTAGAAGATTATACCAGAGACCCTTGACATAGAGAACATCGTCTATGTTGTGCTTGCCATCAAAACTTATTGAACCTTTTCCATAGATCTTAGAAGATGCATCATCTCCAAACTTAACAAAACCTCCATCAAATTTCTCAAGCTTGACAAACTTATTCTTATCACCTACCATATGATTTGAACATCCATTGTCAATTATCTAGTGGTTTTCCTCTTTTCTTGTGTGAAAAGTAGTTACCAAGGCTCCTTTGATGTTGTGCCTTGTCTCTAGAGCAATTTCCTCTATATATCTTTCAGAGTTAGGAGAATTAGTTCCAATATTCAAAGCCATGAACAAACATTCATTACTTTCATCATCATTTGGATAGTCAGACTCATCATTAGATATGCTATCATCTTTTTTAACATAAGAACTCCTCTTGATTGATTTACTTTTGTTATCCTTGTATTTATCATTTGAAATCTTGACCAGACATTTTGAAGCATAATGACCTATCTTTCCACAACTGAAACATTTGAAGGGTAACTTACCTCTATATTTTCTAGATTCCTTTTGCAATCTGCTTATAAAATTTGCTTCTATTTTGTCAAAGTCATCTAAATTGTATTCATCATTTTTTTCTATTTTGTTGACCTTAAAAGTAGTTTCTTTTCTTGAGTCATCTTGACCAAACTCTCTTAATTCAAAAGTAGTTAAAGTACCAAACAATTGATCCCTAGTATAAGTATCCAAATTTTGAACTTCCTCAATAGTAGAAACTTTAGCACTATAAGATTTTGGAAGAGTTCTTAGTACCTTCTTTACCACTTTAGCTTCCTCCAGCTTTTCTTCAAGACCATTGATGGAATTGACAACTTCATCCACTCTTTGCATGTAGCTTACAATATTTTCATCATCTAACATCTTTAAGGTTTCAAACATGGTCTTCAAATTCTGCATCTTTTCTTGCTTGACCTTGTCATCTCCTTCATAGATACTTTCCATCTTCTTCCAGATCTCATGAGTAGTTTTGTAGCTCATTACCTTCACTAATTCTGAATTAGAGAGACTATTCAGAAGAGCACTCCTTACCTTACCATTGTTCTTATAGTCTTTAATCTCATCATCATCCTTTGGACCATTAGTAGGTATAGTATACTTTTTCTCAACTAACTTCCATATGCCATACCCTAATGAGACAAGAAAGCTTTCCATCCTGATCTTCCAAAAAGCATAATTTGTTCCACCAAACAAGGGAATCTCAATATCCTTGTTGTGCACCATTCGGATCTAGCTCAAATAGTTAAGCTTCTTCAAGGAACCTTGCTCTGATACCAATTGTTAGTATGCATAGGACAACTAAGGGGGGGTTAATCAGTTGTGTATTAAAACATTAAACCCTCAATGTTATTCCAATCATCAACCTCTTATTATGCATTAGCAAAATGTAAACATATGAAGTATCAATGCAAACACATTCAAACACATATGAACACTAGATTTACGTGGAAAACCCAAGAAGGGAAAAACCATGGTGAGGATTAGCTCACATATATATGAATAGCAACACCGAAATCAAATAAGCTCACTGCCCAAAAGAAAATCTCACTACCAGAAGGGCTCACTATCTAGAAGAGAGAAGAATAGAAGAGGAATGTTATAGAAAGATTCACTATCTCAATGCAATAAGAGAAATCCAACACTGCAACTTTATGCCATCCACAACCTTCAACTCACTACCTTCAGCAACTTCAAGCAAACTAAAATGTAGACACCTTCTCACTACATCCAGGAGTCATAAGCATTTAAGCTCACACTCAATTCACCACCCTTGATTTACAATCACATCATCTTCTCTACACTCCTCCACTAAAACTTCATTTTACATTTATACTGCCCACGACCTAAGACAATCTCAATTATGTCAGCCTTATGAAACATGTGTACCATAAATGTGCAACACCAAATAGGTCAACACCAAACACTTTCGTAGTGAAAAGAAGTGAGGGTGGACCATGCCAAGGGTTAACTAGGACTCAAATCTGTATCATCATGTTGTTCATCACATCCACAATCCACGAAGCACCTCCACAAATAGCGCTAGCAAGCCAGGTCTGCCAAACTTGAACTAACACTGCAAGTGACCACATACACACCTCTCCAAGTTTAAAAACATCATATAGACCATATAGAGACACTCCACAATATCCACACATCTTTCCACAATATTCAACATCATCAAAATCTTCTGCAATACCGCCGCAACCACCTGAAACAAAGAATGTCTTTATTCTACACATCAAGATACACTACTACTAAACACCAACACAAGAACTGAACTTGCAGAGCATCCCAACACTATAAACTTCAAGGGAAGGTAGATACAAACAATATAAGTACATTCCTAGATTCACAAGATAAGAAACCTTAATGTGGAGAAATGCAGAGTAATCTCATTTCTCCCAGACAACCTTCTTTATAGTCAAAACACTATGCTAAACACATCTTCCTTTGCCACATGATCCAAAACCTAAAACTCTAGATATAACACCTCTGAGCATCACATCCAAAATGCACAAGAATATATTCAACCATAGAGAAATGCAGAGCATAATACTAAACATACATCTATCACATTACACACCTTTTTATTCAAATTTTCACAAAAGCACTTGGAAACCAAGTGGATCATCTACTAGAGGTTGACATCAATGACAACACTAGTAAGCTTTCAAAATACATTTTTCATGCTAGGCAATTCTCTGAAGCAATAAAACATGAGACAAAAAACTAGAGAGCCATACCAAGAGTTATATTTTGTCTCCTTTGTCCTTTTTAGATTTTCCAATAGTTGTTGTCGTAGCAGCTCACACAGATCATAGTCTTTCCCTTCCTTAGGCATCTGATGTGCACTGTAGATGGCAATTGTGGTAGTTGATCCTTCTCTATTTATGCAGTACACTTTAAAAGCAATACTCATTGTGGCATATCAAACCCCTAGGTCAATGATATCATCCATAGTTAGGGTTCTCTTGTCATAATTTACTCCAGTGAGCTTCATTGCTACCTCATTCTTCACATCCTTTAGAACTGACATAGGTCTAGAGGAGCACAATCTGGTCACATCTTTGATGGCTTCCTTTGTGATCATGTGGGGTTGATCAAGACAGAGGAATTCTTCATAAATCTGGCTCAAAACAATTCTAACCTAGTCATCCTTATAACAGAAGTTAGGGAAATTCTTCCATACATCCAAACATTTTTCTTCTACATTTGCATATTCTAGTTTTAACTTAAAGTCATCAACCAAAAGATTATCATTCCTAAATTGTTCCAGCTACAAATGGTTATATTCATTTAGTTGTGAATGGATGTAAATCTAGACATCCTATGTATGCAATACATTGATTGGAATGTGGGAAAACACCCCATCTTTATTGGTCTCAGTGGATTTAAATGGATGTTTCTTAAATTTAGGTCTTGTTTTCTCCACAACATCAATCACTACAGGTGTTTCCATGATGATTCTTTTAGAAAACTAGGGTTTAACCAGCAAATATGAGAAATACATGATAATGCTGTCGATAGGGTTTGTACAAAAGCTTCTACTAAAAACCTTCCACTCTTCCTTGGCTCTAAAACACTCTCGGCTTTGTTCAAATGATATAAAAATGATAAAGTATTGCCTAAATAGTCTTCTTACCAACCATGCTTGCTCCACATTAATTGCATTCTTTGTTCTTGACCTAATTACCCTTTTATTATGCAGAGACCTATGATCATTCAGTAATCCTCTGCAAAGAATCCATTTGCTCTGAAATTTTGTTGAACCATCATGATATTATGAGGCAAACATATCCATATCATTTTTATCCATTATGTTGAAGATTTAAGCATCTTATGCATTCATGGGTTTTGAAAATGTTTGTAGTTGCAACTCCCCCTGAACCAATATTTCCTCCAGGCTTTTAGTTTTTAGAGGATCCATCTACAATAGGCAAAAGTGCAAATCCTTCCTTTACTTCATTCTCTTCCTTCTTCCTCCATGTCCTATACATTTCCTTTTTTTGTGGAGCAATATCAACCTTCTTTTGAGGAGTAGAGGACCTTACACTCTTTCCCCTATAGAACCTTGCAATGTGTCTTATTTTATTGCAATTGTAGTAGGTGGTATTGGATTACAGAGCATAAACACTTTTTCTTACATTATATTTGCAGTCAGTAGCCTTATGGCCATACTTGTTACATGTGTAACAATAACCATAGAAGAACTAAGAGGTCCTAGCATTGTTCTTGTTCATGAACCCATTCCTCATCATTTTGCTTATGTATCCATTAGCCTTATGATTAACCTTGTTACAAGCATGACACTGACCATGAGATCTTACCGCATTGTACCTAGGAGGCCTAAATGAATTTTGATTCACCTTGCTTCTACATTCAACAACCTTGTGACCAAATTTATTACAAACATAGAAATTACCATTGAAAGCTTGAGGATACCTAGTAGGAGCAAACTTCCTGAAATTCCTTTTCTTGTTGTTCTTCCTTTGTCTCTGACAGGGGTGAAACCTTCTTTTATATCTCTAGAGCCAATCTTCTTAGGATCTCTAGTGCAAGTATTTTCTTCCTTTGTCTCAGACTTTCCTTCTGCTTTGAAGTTATCATACAAGTTTGTGGATGCAGTAATTATCAGACATTTTCCCTTTTCAAAACCAAGACCATATTTTTCTTTTGATGGCTTTTGAGAATTGATCAATTCATCAAGAATCTAATAACCTCTTTTCAGCTTTAATCCTTTGTCAACTTGTTCTTTTACCTTTTCCAGTTCTTTCCTCAGAGTGACAACTTCTTCCTCAAGTTTTGAACATTCAGTTGCTTTCTCATTGAACTTCATATTTAGGCAATCTTCAATCCTTTTGCCTTCTTCAACCATGACTTTCAAGTTAGAGAAAGTATCTTCTGTCTCCTTGAGCTTAATGTCACATCCTTTATCTCCTTCTATTTGAGCTTTCATTTTGTCAATTTATTCTTTTGATTCTTTGGCCTTTATCTTCAATTTCACAATTGTCTCCTTTGATTTTTCAAGCATGTCCTCGTATTCCTGATTTAGTTCTCTTGCTTCATCTAGATCCTCTAGGGCTGGCCAGAGTTCTCCTTCAAGGTCAATATCATGTAGGTTGAGGTTCCAACCTTTAGGTTCCATTGCTTCTAGATCTAGTTCTGAAATAAATACATCATTATCCATAGCTTCAGATCCCATGTGTTCAAGTGTAGGATCTACCTTAGCTATTAGGCTTCTCAAAAGTACTTGGCTCTGATACCAATTGTTGAACACATAGAGATGCTGAGAAGAGGGGGGTGAATCAACATATACTAAAACTTAACTATTTCATTTACAGATCAGATTCATTTACTTAGAGAACAAAAAGTAAAACATGCAACACATTTATCAACACAATGACACCAAGATTTTTACGTGGAAAACCTAGAACTGGGAAAAACCACGGTGAGTGTTAACTCACAATATAATGCTCACTACTATATAAATGTTTACAACATTGTTTTAGGGCTACAACCCAAGGAAGCTACTACTCCTTGAAGAAAGCTCACTACTACAAAGAATTACAATGATAAACAAAACCATGAACTGCTATGAAAGAAGCATCTGACTCATGTTGATATTGCAGTCCTCTTTTCTGCATAATTGTTCCATCATACTAACTTCGCACATTTCATACTACTCATTCTCCTCTATCACATTCTCTCTAACTTTTTCACATCACAAATGAATTTTTTCTTCTATATATATATATATATATATATATATATATATATATATATATATATATATATATATATATATATATATATAATTGTTCCATCATACTAACTTCGCACATTTCATACTACTCATTCTCCTCTATCACATTCTCTCTAACTTTTTCACATCACAAATGAATTTTTTCTTCTATATATATATATATATATATATCATCTGCAACATCTCAAAACACTGATTAGGTTGGCACCAGAAGGGCCTAAAGATTAAAGGTGTAATTCTGTATGGGTCATCTTGGAACAAACATATTTTGAGTTATAGATGACTTCACATGGCATAATAAGGTTAAAATCATCATGACACATCTTTGAATATCAAAACCACTAATTAGGATCCTCTTCACATGAAGGAAACCAAACTGTTGGCTCAACCAGTGTTACAATTGCTAACTGTGCATCTTCACATTACTGGGGAGAAGCCAAAAACATTATGTGGACCAAGATTTCAATCATGTATCTTCTCAACACTATCCATACACCATTTACCTGAAACATTTGATCATTCTATGCATCTGCAAAATAAGGAACATACTGAACTAATGAGAACAGAGCATTCTGGCATATTGTAACACATCACAACTTAGAATATTGCATTGTGGATCACCAAACCATTTGAAACTACTTAGGAAGGAACTCAGACATCATTATGCATATATTTTGAGATCTGCACATCCTCATTTATTACTTCTGCAGAAAATCAAAGACTTGACTCAAGTATACTGTAGTCTGGAGGACAGTCATATGCAATTCTTCACTAACTGACTTAAGTGCCTTATGCCGTACCAGAGATAAGAAATATTTTGCATGCGGTTCAACCTACAATACACTAAGGCATGTAGAATCTCTACACAAGCTCCTTTAGCTGATTTGTATCCTTTCCATCTTCTACAAGTGCTGAAACTTGTGTTCTATAGAGTATTTCATCATCCAAACTAGTTTGTGTTACTTCTGTCATTTCAAATCTGACCTTGCAGACTATAAGAACACCTGATATTGTGAGGAGGCATGCATTACATATCTTTGAACATATTCCCAAAACTATATGGGCACCACTTCTCTTATGGAGGAATACAGATCATTCCAATAGGTCTCCACCATTGTTTTACACTATCAAGTCACAGTTCGGAACACTGTTATTGATGATATTCTTTGTTGAAAGAGTAAAGACCTAAAATCTTAGATATAGCATGTTAATATCAATATCAACTTAACTACTGAACTACAAGACTAAATCTTGTACTACAGAGGAATACAGACCAAAATACTGTAACTCTGCGTTAGGATATACACTGTGAGAGCCTTAACCAAACTTCTTCAACTTTTCTCTAAGTGTAGTACTTTAGGTTGATAGGATATCATTGTAGATATGTATAAAGTATTTTAAAATAGGTTTACACACCTCTGCAATACATTTAGACATCAGGAAGATTACCATTCTTATACTTGGACAATTTTTCTCCATCTACTAAGTCTTCCAGACTGATCTCCCTTAAGCATGCCAATTCTATGTCTTCAACATAGTCAAACCATCTCTCTTAAATCTTCCATTATCCATTAGCTTCACCCATCTCTAACCTCAGGTTGACACATGTTATGTTCACATCAATGACAAAATATATTTCCAACACTCTCATGGTCAGTGTCATGCTTAAAACAATGTTGTTCATAAGGTTAATGAATACAAAAGTAAAATGATGAGGAATGGTTTCATGAACAAGAACAATTCTATGAATTCTCAATTCTTCTATTCTTACTTCTACACATGCAACAAGTTTGGTGATAAGTCTGCTAATTGTAGATCTAATGTGAGAAGAAGTGGTTATGCTCCGCAAACCAATATCACCTGCTACAAGTGTAGTAAAACAAGACACATTGCAAGGTTCTACAAGCGAAAGGATGTAAGACCTACTCCTCAAAAGAAGATTGATTAGAAAAAAAAGGAAGAAGGCAAAGTAAAATAAGGATTTGTACCTCTACCTAGTGTAGATGGATCTTCCGATAACTAAAAGGGAAGTATTGGCTCAGGAAGAGTTGCAATTGCAAATCTTTTTAAACCCCTGTTGAGCATAAGATGTTGAAATCCTCAACATAATGGTTAATGGTGACATGGATATGTTTGGCTAGCAATTTTATGAATTTTGATCAAAATTCTAGAGAAAATACACTCTTTGCAGAGGTTTGTTGAATGATCATAGATCCCTATGCTAGTAAAAAGTTGATTAGGTCAAGAAAAGAGAAATGTATTTAATGCGGAGAAGCAAGGGTAAATATGAAGCATATTTATTTGATTTTTGATCAAAATTGATCTCATTTGAATGAAAGCAAGTGTGTGAAAGAGCAAAGAAGAGAAGAAGATCTTCAACAAAGCTTCTGTGCAAACCCTACGACAACATTCTTAGGTACTTATCAAACTAACTTGTAAAACCCTAGTTTTTTGGAAAGAGTAATTGTTATCACTTAGAATTACACCCTGCTTGGAGACAGTCCAAGCATTTTAATGACCGAAAGGGAATGATCTCAAGATGTGGGACCTTGCAATTTTGAGATCAGACCTCCAGAGAAGGTTGTTTCCTCTTTCTAAGCTTAAGGCTTAGAGAAATTAACTAACTCTAATGATAAACTCATTGGGTATAAGGGATAGAAGGGATACAGAAAAGAAAAGGTGATGCACAAGAGTTTTGAAGTGTATTAGCTAAATTGAATTAACACAACAATGATCTCAACCCTAAAAGGAACTCACATAAGCTTGCAACCTTGACAGATGCTTTGAATATAAGACCATAACCTATGAAGGAGCTATTTTACTCACAAAATAGATCACAACTTCAAGTGAAACATAGAGACAAAGTACATGAGAGGTGAAATATCATAGATATATTGATCATGAAGGTCAAATGACCATTACAAAGAGTAAATAACCTATTATATAGAAATAGACACAAAATAATCACATACATTCATAGTTGAACGATGAACTAGAGACATCAAAGGCTCAAGAACAAGCACAACACATCAAATCTGGTCATTCTGTAAGTGCATTACAAGGTCTTGAAGTAACAGAGGAATTTGCCTAGCATAACAGCCTAGAAAACAACTAACAACAACCCCAAATACATCTTTTAATCATGCATATATAGCTTTTACAATCACACTATAGAAGCCATGGCATGGAAGGAGTGGTCAACGAGAAAGAATGTCACCCATGTTGTAATAACTCAAATTGGCATCCTTGGAGAGTGCCCACATGCCTCTACCTAGGAAATCTACTAAAATGGGAGGTCTACCCATGTCGTGAGTACATGAAATTCAATGTATATGAGGAATAGTGGCATGGGGAGATGAGAAATCCATTTCCTACATGAAAACAAGCCCTTACAAAGCATTAATGATGACCAAGAGGGTCGCTGGCTGGTTAAATCACATTTTCTCCGTGAACAAGGAAGCCATTGGAGTTTTGGAGTTCGGGCCTCTGAACCTCCACCTTATCACTTGCAGAAGAAAGGAGGAAGGCAGAAATCTTGAGCTCCAACATTACAATTAGAAGATTTCAGCTTAGTAGAGATCGGACCTTGGAGCTTCTTTCTTCTAGCCTTCGGGGCGCCACGTGTCACCTTTCGGCAGTTCTACCATAACCTTGTTCTCTAATAAAATAATCCTCATGGAATGGCAGAAAGCCTGAGAAATTTTGAGAGTGATGGAGTTCAGAGTTTGGGCCTTCGGCCTTCCTCCTTCCAAAGAAAGGAAGAGGGAAGATGAAAACGTCAAAGTTTGAAACTCCAAAACACTTCGAATATTTTTGAAATGAAAAGAAGAGGGACTCAGGTCTTGACCCTTTTCCTCTTGATGATGTCACAACCACCTGTCCTGATTTTGTGGTTCCACAGTCACTTTTTCCTTAATAAATTAATCCCCTATAGAATGGCAGAAATATGCCACGTAGCCCATCAGGAGTCAACCATCGGGCCTTCAACCTTACACCTTTTATGAAGAAGATGGAAGGTGAGAAGACCAAACTTTGACCTCTAACATACATAGAGCCTCCACACTTAGCTAGTTTTGCAAAAGGAAGCATCAAAACTCAGGCTCCAACCCTTCTTCCTTCCATAGAAGAACATGAAAGAGCAGAACCTTGAAGCCTGGTGATAAAATACTTAGAACATTTTGCAAGGGGGAAGGGATAGAGTTTGGGACTTTGGGCTTTGGCACTGTGAAGAGGTGAAGCCTGAACTTTGACATCCTGACAAGGAGGAAAAATGCAAGGAAAACTCTAAATCTTCAAGGACTTAACCATTTTTTGATGTTTTTGATGTAGAGAGGGGGATGGTATTAATCTATTGATACCATATTTCACAACAATGGTTTTCAAAAGGTCATCCTTCACATTACAAAGACAAACATCTCATGGCAACTCCCTTCACAAAGACACATTTTTGAGTTTCAATCTCACAAACCCCAAACAAAGTTTCTCTCCACCTTCAAACTCCTTAGGGACTCTATCTCACTTGGCCAAATCCTCACAAGAACCTTCCTGCAACAATCATTTATCCTTTTCTCATAGACTGTCCCCAACTTTAGTAGCCCTCTAAATGATGAAATTTAGGCATATCTTTCAAAATAAAACCCAAACCCACAAAAGAATGGTCTTTTCAAATACCCTTTTAGGTATACTTTAACATATCTTGAAACCAACCATGATCACTTTGTAAGGTATCCTCCTAAAATCGACTATCTCGTTGCTATGAAGGGGCAATTAGCCCTGTTTTCCAAAGCAAGTGCACTTTAAACTCCTTATCAACATTGAATCTCCATTGATAGTCCTTTACCAAGCTCCACAACCTTTGAATCAACAACTTTTATGGATTGGAACACTCACTAAAGCCCCAACTTACAAAACCCTTGTTTTAGGCCTTTCTAGGCTTGAACCTATGAGGGTTTATTGAAAATTCACACTCCACACACCTTCTAACCTTTAAAATACCTAAAACATGTTTTAATATGTTTCCCTATGCTATCCCAACCTTCACAAATTCCTTACCAATACCTTTTATGCAAACTCACACTCTTATCCATCACCTTTCAAGCTAAAAACTTACAAATTTGCCCTATGGAATCACACAAAACCACTCAATTCACCTCCCCTGCTCACACAAACCATTAAAAAATCTAACCCTATCATATTGGACCCATTCCAACTAGCTACTAGAGTTACAAATGGAGGAATGGGCTATTAGTCCATCTTATGCAACCACAAACCCTCAAAACAGAGTTTCAGACCCATTGTCAGAAAAATGAGAACAAAACACTTGAATCTCAATGAAATTTAGTCAAATAAAGACCAAAACAATATTACTTTATGCCTCCATTGAATTTAATGACTTTTGGGTCAATATACTTCTGTACGAACAAGTGCAATGGCCTGCAACAGTAGACTGTAATGTAAACTCACAGAAATTACATAGAAAACATGAAGTTTTATTGATTCTTGTTTTCCTACAAAGTCTCCCACCATTTGTCTCGAGGTTACAAGCCTTTTTAAATGTTTCTCAACACCTACTAGTGATTACAACTACCATTTGAATGCCCATGACCATTGGGCTTCCTCAATTTGCATTGTTTGTACTTTTGCAACTCAATATAAACTCAATGACTCCCAATTACATGATAGATGGTCTATGATGACCTTATTGACACAATAAAAGACTCACACATGCTTAACATCTATCAAAAGACCAAAATTGACCATATTAGCAAAATAAGCTTGGTGCCTCTACACCATACACCCGGATAGAAAAAGGACTCAAGTCCCTTGAGGACTATATTGCACATTTCTTTGCTTGATCATCTTGTCTTCTTTCTCTCCACATGGTCCTCCACCTGGTAGTCCCTTCCACTGGGTCAAGTAATGAAACTTTGCATCATTCTTTGCCCTGTTGAACTGGTTATCACCTTGGTACTGCTCCATCTTCACAATCTGACCTGTGGTATGTCCTCTAACCTTCTCCACATTTGAAGCTGACGTTGTACTTGCTCCTTGACCTACAACTAAATCTCTTCCATTCTTAAATGGATTTTTCTTCATCTCAACTTTGTTTGTGTGCTCAAATCTTGCCACAATCCTTGGTAACTTACCTTCAACCCCTTCACTGTTCCTCTTTACCTCTATTCTCAATCTCTCTGCCACTAAGACCTCTATGCTATCAGGTCTACCATCCTCTTTGATGACAGACTTCTACTACCTACCATCCTCTTGTCCAATTAGTGGACAAAGTATTTTTCCCACCATGACCTCGCTAGGCCTCTTTACCCAATCTTGCCTTTCCTCAGTCACTAGGGTCTCTATCTCAAGAATCTTTGGCTTGCCAGATTCATAAACCTCTGTGTTGTCAGATTTACACACCTCTTGTCCCATCAATGGACAAAGCATTATTTCTAGCACAATCTCATCATGTTTTCCTAACTCATATTGCATGTTCACAAGGAATTCATCCTTGATCTTCCTTGTCTCAAACTTTGACACCAGTTCATTATCCTTTCCTTCGAATCTTAGATCATTCTCCATATTTTCATCTTCTTTTCTCTTCAACACTGAATCATCCTTCACACTTACTATATGCACATCTTCTTCTTGTTTGTCTTCTTCAAACTTTATGAACTCCTTCCTTCCTAACATAATCACCCTTGCTGCCTTACTTAGTCCTTCATGGTTTTCCACCAATGGAGTCAATGTAAAAGAAACCCCATCCTTCTCAATTTGGTAGGTGTTATGCCTTCCATCATATAAGGCATCTCTTTCAAATTGCCATGGTCTCCCTAGTAATAAGTGACACAAACTCATAGGCAATAAATCACATAAGATCCTATCCTTATAGCCACCAATATGAAACTCAACAAAAGCTTGCTCCTTAACCAAAAGAGAGTGTTCATTATTCAACCAAGAAACATTATAGGGTGACTCATGAGGTATCCTTACCAAATTCAATTTATCAACCATCTCTTGTGACACCATGTTATCTATGCTACCAGATTCTACTACTACCCTACATACCTTTCCATTGCACTTGTAGGTGGTTTTGAAAAGTGCTCTCCTTTGTGCTGCTTCCTTCTCCTTCAACTCTCTATTTTCCTTTGCCATGTTATCTTTTGGATGCATCTTGTCTTTTCAACTTCCAACTATTCTCTTCTTCAATCTTCAACTCTTTACCCTCAAAAGATCTACAACCTAACCTCTGATACTAATTGATGCAGAGCAGGGGATAGTATTAGGCTATTGATACCATATTTCACAACAATGGTTTTCAGAAGATCATCCCTTACATTACAAAGACAAACATCTCATGGCAACTCCCTTCATAAAGACACATTTTTGAGTTTCAATCTCACAAACCCAAAACAAAGTTTCTCTCCACCTTCAAACTCCTCACAAGAACCTTCCTACAACAATCATTTATCCTTTACTCACAGACTATCCCCAACTCTAATAGCCCTCCAAATGATGAAATTTAGGCATATCTTTCAAAACGAAAACCCAAACCTACAAAAGAATGGTCTTTTTAGATACCCTTTTGGGCATACTTTAACATATCTTGAAACCAACCATGATCACTTTGTAAGGTATCCTCCTAAAATTGATTGTTCTGTTGCTATGAAGGGGCAATTAACCCTATTTTCCAAAGAAAGTGCACTTTAAACTCCTTAACAACCTTGAATCTCCATTCACAGTCCTTTACCAGCCTCTAAGACCTCTAAATCAATAACTTTTATGGATTGGAACACTCACTAAAGTCCCAACTTACAAAACCCTTATTTTAGGCCTTTCTAGGCTTGAACCTATGAGGGTTTATTGAAAGTTCACACTCCACACACCTTATAACCTTTCCAATACCTCAAACATGTTTTAATATGTTCTCCTATGCTATCCCAACCTTCACAAATTCCTTACCAATACCTTTTATGCAAACTCACACTCTTAGCCATCACCTTTCAAGCCAAAAACTTACAAATTTGCCCTATGGCATCACACAAAACCACTCAATTCACCTCCCTTGCTCACACAAACCATTCAAACATATAAACCTATCATATTGGACCCATTCCACCTAGCAACAAGAGTTATAAATGGAGGAATGGGCCATTAGTCCATCTTATGCAACCACAAACCCTCAAAACAGAGTTTCAGACTTGCTATCAAAAAATGAGAACAAAACACTTGAATCTCAACGAAATTTAGTAAAATAAAGACCAAAACAATGTTACTTTATGCCCCCATTGAATTTAATGACTTTTGAGTCAATATACTCCTATACAGACAAGTACAATGGCCTGTAACAACAGACTGTAATGTAAACTCATAGAAATTACATAGAAAACAAGAAGTTTTATTGATTCTTTTTTTCATACAAAGTCTCCTACCATTTGTCTCAAGGTTACAATCCTTTTTAAATATTTCTCAATACCTACCAATGGTTACAACTGCCATTTGGATGCCCATGACCGCTGGGCTTCCTCAATTTGCATTATTTGTACTTTTGCAACTCAATATAAACTTAATGACTCCTAATTATATGATAGGTGGTCTATTATGACCTTATTGGCACAAGAAAAGACTCACACACCCTTAAAACCTATCAAAAGACCAAAATTGACCATATTAGCAAAATAAGCTTGGTGCCCCTGCACCAACTTTTCCTTGCATCCTCAGAAGGGGAAAGACTAGGATCTCATGGGTCATTAAACTATTTGACCAAGGGGGAAAATAGTATTACATTTTGGTGACTATGCAGGGGTGTTTGTTTACCTAAACAATAGGATCCAGAGGCCTATCCATCCATTGGGCACAGAGTCAAAGGGTCAACAACAAGAACAGGTGTTAACCAGACCAACACAAAACTGAACACTACCTCTGGGAAACAAGACAAGGCAAAACAAATAAGGAAAGCATCCTCCTAATGAGAATTCAACAGAGTGCAAGGGTGAGAATTCAATAGAGTGCAAGGGTACTTATTGAAAGGAAACCTAAAATAGAAATAAAATTAACCTACACCTAAACTAACCAACCAAAACTGACCTTAAACAAATCCATTAACTAGTTCTTCAAAATAACTACCCTTTCTCAACAATTTACAATGCTTTACATTCTTGTGGGTAGTTAACAGGGGGTGGGGAAGGAGTTGACATATGGCAAATTAATGGAGCACTCCCCAAGAATGGGGATAAACTCACCTATCCACCTAAACTGATTGTTGATGTTGCTACCAATAGGTGAATAAATGGGTTGATCCCACTCATTTTGATGCTCAACTTCATGCTTAGAGGTAAGAATGACAAGTGGTGACTCTTCTTTATGTGTCTCTAGCTAGGCTAGATGCCTAATAGAGAATCCCCTTGAAATGACTTGCAAATCAATGGAGTCGATCTCATGTCTTTGTTATGATTTCTTCTCTTCTTGGCTTTTTGAATGCTCTGGTTGCTAGTGCTCCACTAAGAAAATAGCTACCACAACCTTTGGATCAAGATGCTTATGATGTTCCTCCTCAGGGGACGCCAGCTCGATGTCACACATTGAGTAAAAAAGATCTATCTCATCCCAAAAGAGATCTTATAGCTCCTCAAAGCACATAGGAATGAGAAGATCCACCTCACCCTCCTTAATTTCTACATTTTCCAGAATGAGGCTACTTACATTCTCCTTTCATGAGCTGGAACCTCATTATTATGTTTGGCTTCAACCTACAAAAATTCACCATCAGTTTCACTACCCCCATGTTGCTCTGGAACTATAGCTAATACTGGCATCTACATGCCTTTTTCATTTTCAATGTAGCTAGACAACTCCTTTTCTTCAGCTACTTCCTCCCTCAAATTAGGATTGCCCCCAATGTTTAGCTGTAGCTCCACATTATTCTTCTTGAGCTTCCTCTGCAATTGGAACTCTTCACCATGCTTCCTCTACATTTGGATTCCATTCATCTTGTTAAAAGCATGAGAAAACTCCACAAATGAGCCAAAGTCAAGAGGACTCTGCCCTACACTTGAGTCAACACTATCCTCATTATGCTCAAGGCACTGTTGTTGGTCTAGATGATCTGACTCTACTTCTTGTAGCAGATCAAAGTTTTCAATTTTAATAGCGCATGAGGGCTCACTAATAGCTAATTGTTTCATAGCAGCCTCCAACACTTCCTTTTCTAGTTCATAAAACCCAGTGTCTCGCCAGAAAATTGGCTTATTTTTACAGAGTGAGCTAGTGTTAGGACAAGAGGGCTAACATGGAATGGGGACTGGAAGGGCTTCTTGAGAGGGTTGTTCCTAAGGAATGATAGGCTTAATTTGTGTAGGAACAGGATGCCATGAAGGCTAGGGGCCTCTGAAACTTAGAATCTTGAAACTGGAAAGTGGTTTTGGAGGCCTAAAGGGGTTCTCTTGCCTAAAGCTTGGGATCTTAAACTTGGGAGTTATTTCTGCTAGAAACTAGACTTGTGTGGAGGGGGCAGACTACTTGAAACTAGGAATGTGATGTAGAGTAGGGATGGACAACTCCAAACTAATCTTAGTTAACCAAATTTTCAAGCTTCCAAACATTCAATGGTGAGTTTTTGCTCACTAACCCTCAATCCTCTAGTAGCACTTCAAAAGTGGTTTTTCCAACTTAATTCTCAAGGGAGACATGATACACAAATTATGAACATGGTTATAGATACCCATTTGGACATTTAACAACATATCTAAATCTCAAGGGTGGTCCCTTCGTACAAAACCCTTCAAAAGTGGATTGTCCAACTTCTTGACTAGGCTTAAGGTGGGGTAGCAATTCGTATTTTTTGGTCATAACTTTCAAACTATAAGTGATCTCCAAGCAATAAAACTTGATTCCAATACCCATTTGGCCCTTATTTAACTTATCTCAAAATCAAGGTAGGTTATTTTGTACTGAGATGCTCAAATTTGGACTGTTCTCACTCAAATTAGGCCTACTAGGGTTTTAGACCTATTTTAGTAAAATGGACACAACTCCCTGAAAACACAATGAAATTGAGTGAAACAAAAAGTATTATAAATTAGATTAAATTATCTTTCATTTCCAATTAGTCTTACACCATGAAACAATTATACAGGTCCATACCATTCACCAGAATAGAGAAAAATGTTTCAAAATGTAGAAAACAGAGATGTTTTATTACTCCAACTTCAAGATTTTAAACAATCACCATCTCCAACCACCTCTCCCACTTGTGTTGAACCTTACAAATCCTTTTTAAGGAATTTCCAACTATTCCCAAATGGTTACAACCAATGTTTCAAGTTATGACTGTTCATCTTCCCACATTTACAACTTATGACTCTTCATATTCCATGTTTTTGCAACTTTTGACAACTTGTACAACTAGACATTTCCACACACCTAGTGACCTAATATGGACTCCAACACACATAACATGGTCTTAAATGACCTTATTTACATCAATCATTATCAAAACAAGACAAAACCCAAAATTGATTAACATGTGCATGAGGGTGCCCCTGCACTAGAATTGAGGGAACTACCAGAGCCTCCTGCCTCTCTATGTCGGCGAGTATTTGCCTTAACTACTCGTTAGATAAGGTTATGAGTTGTATTTTAATTTTCTCTCAGAAAGCTTTTCCTTTGCCTTCATCTGCTATTGTTTAAGATGAACTTGATAAGCAAGCTCCTCCTGCTGCCTATTATACTCCTTCATTCCCTAAATTTCATTCCACTTGTGTTGGAAACCTTGGAGTATCTCCATTACATCATCTACACTTCTGATGTTAAAATTAAAGGGTTCCTATAGTAGACTATACCCCATATTTCTTTTGATGTCATCCAAATGTTCCCTAAACTCTAGCAGCTTAAGGTAGTCTTCTTGGGGTTGATAATAGGCATTATTAGGTTCACAAGAAGACTGAGTAGGGGTAGGAGGGAGGTAAGCATCATGAAGATGCTAATATTTTGCACTGGTAGAGGCATATGACATAAAACCATAGGCATCTTAGGTTAGATATCGCTGGTATTGGGGCTAGTAACCTGTGTATTGGTTGGGAGGAGGGGAGTACCCATAACTCCCATAATAGTTTGACATTTAAAAGCATCAAAAGGCTAGACAATCATGGAAAGTGTCTGAATTAGAGAAAAAAAAATCTACAACCAGAGAGAAACTAGATACATACCAAGAAAGAGTTGCCAGGTGGTTGAAGATGCTTCTGAAAACTAGAAAAGATCAAGAAAACCATCGAAGTCCTGATCCTTGATGAATTTTTAAGCATTTGAGCTGGTTGTACCGGTGGATTTGTTCAGCAGAGTCACCATGATGCTTGTGAAGTCTACCCTAAATGGTAAAATGTAATGAAGAATGCACCAAATTCTTCAATGGATGATAGAGTTTATTGAATTGGTCCCACCGGGCATGCTAGAAACTGTTATCACTTAGAATTGCACCCTGCTTGGAGGCAGTCCAAGCATTCTAATGACACAATGGGAATGATCTCAAGGTGTGGGACCTTGCAATTTTGAGATCAAACCTCTAGAGAAGGTTGTTCCTCTTTCTAAGCTTAAGACTTAGAGAAATTAACTAACTCTAATTCTAAACTCGCTGGGGAAAAAGGGATAGAAGAGATACAGAAAAGAAAAGGTGATGCCCCACAATTATGAGGTGTATTAGCTAAACTGAATCAACACAACAATGATCTCAACCCTAAAAGGAACTCACATAGGCTTGCAACCGTGAGAGAGGCTTTGAATAGAAGACCATAAGCTATGAAGGAGCTATTTTACTCACAAAATAGATCACAACTTCAAGTGAAACATAGAGACAAAGTACAGGAGAGGTGAAATATCAAAGATATATTGATCATAAAGGTCAAATGACCATTACAAAGAGTAAATAACCTGATATAGAGCAATAGACAAAAAAAATCACATACATTCATAGTTGAATGATGAAAAAGAGACATCAAAGGCTCAAGAACGAGCACAATATATCAAATCTAGTCATTCTATAAGTGCATTACAAGGTTTGGAAGTAACAGAGGAATTTGCCCAGCATAACAGCCCAGAAAATTGTTGATTTAAGGATAGAGAACTGAGAGGGGGGGTGAATCAGTTGTCACAAAAATTTTGTTCCTTATTCACTTCAAACCTTCTTGTATTTCAACAACATATCAAAGATTCAATCATGAAAGCATAATGCAATAATTCAAGAGCATAAACAAACTTAACACAAATAACACCAAAATTTTAATGTGGAAAACCTGATTAAGGGAAAAACCATGGGGTGACTAACCCAAGATTATATTCTCTATTAAAATAATATGAAGAATAAAATGGTACCTACCAATTAGGGCTCACTACCCGAGCACACTGCTCACAAGAGGCCCACTGCCTACAGGAGACACACTATCTATAGAAGAGAATAAATATTACAAACTTGAACTAGAAGTTAGCATCTTCACTATGCTTGAGTCAATTCCATTAAAGGTCAACACCTTTGCTCTTCTTTTGACTCCTCTCTCTTACCACCTTCTCATCATGACCACACAAGATGCCACTTGAAACGACTTCGCAACTCTTATTTATTCATGACATCAACTTTGGAATGATCAACAAAGTCAGCACAACATACACTCATTTTATTACAGAGCATTTACAAAAATACAACTTGACTTGTTACAAAAACTTCTTGCGCATTACTATACTATCGACCACGCATAGCTGGAACTTCAATCTTCTTCGAGGAACATGCCATGCTTCACAAAACATCTTCAAGATTTTCTGCAACATGCACAAATCATCCGGTCAGCTAGGACTGGGAAGAACACCATTACCCAAAGGTAAATCTTCAATTACAAGCTCAATCTTCAATGTGGACCAACAACACAAACTGGAGACCTCCACAAGCTTGCTTGAATCACCAAGAACATCCACACCACTTCTGCTTACTGAATCATTTGCATCTTCATCCAGAACCTCAAAAACACAGCCGGTCATCATTATCACACTAGAAGGATCACTTGTGGACCTCCAAACCACAATCCAATTGAGTTGCTAATCAAATTAACTTCCCAAACTTGCCACTAGATCCGCAGAGCATGATATTGCATTTCTGGATCTCACCGGACCTATTTGTGCCACTCTGTTACCACTTAATAGCTGCTAGAACAAGTTTTACTCATATGGCCATAACTTCTTCAAATCTTCATGCGGACCTCTGAAATCTTGACTGGAGAACCTTTAGACACATATCTACAAACCCTTTGATATGCATACTCAGATCTTCAACTGTCTAGGATCTTTACTTCATAGAACTTCATTGTCTTCATTGTTCTTCTCTATTTTTGATGGCGCTAATTTTTTCAATATCCTCAGCACATAACTCATCCAATTCTTGACATCAATGCAACAGGAGTATTTTGACATCAATGACAACACCGTTTAGGGCCATACTTGCAACAATCTCCCCCTTTGTCATTGATAGCAACATATGATGTGAAAAACTATTCTAACCATCAAGATAAGAACTTCTCCTTACATAGCTCCCCCTGTCATTAGAAATCATTCACATGCCTTCTCTTCCTCTATGGCTTCCCCTTTCATCAGTAACCACTTTTTCTTTTTCACATGTCTTCGCTCCCCCCTTGACATCAATGGCAAAGGGTGCATACTTGCAACCACTTCTCATGCTTCAGAATCATACTAACTGCTCCCCCTAAGTAGTAGCCTCCTAGAATCAATATGAATCATAACATTTGACTATGAAATCCACCAGATAGATGCACATCAATGCACCTTAATTACGAACTAGAGGGGTAATAACCCCTAACTTCTTCCTGATATACTCAAAAGTGTCCTTAGGTAGAGATTTGGTAAAAATGTCTGCAATCTAATCCTTTGAGGGCACAAACTCCAATCTGACTTCATTCTTGTTCACCTCCTCTCTTAAAAAGTGGAACTTGATGGATATATGTTTTGTCTTTGAATGCAACACCGGATTTTTTATATGTTTATTGCACTTGAGTTATCACAGAAGATTGTGATAGGTTCTCCATACTCCACTCTGATGTCTCTTAACATTTGCTTCATCCACAATACTTGAGTACAACCGCTCACTGCTGCAATATACTCTACTTCTGCAGTAGACAGAGATATTGCCTCTTGTTTGTTGCTTAAACAAGAAACCAATCTTTTCCCTAAAAACAATGCACCACCACTGGTACTCTTCCGGTCATCCACATCACCTACCCAATTAGCATCAATATAAGCATGAAGAGAGAAATCACGATCCTTGGTATACCATAATCCATACTCAACTGTTCCCTTCAAATATCTAAGAATTCTCTTGATTGCCATGACATGAGATTCTCTAGGATCAGCTTGAAATCTGGCAACAAGACCAACAACATTCATAATGTCAGGTCTAGTTTGAGTGAGGTAGAGTAATCCTCGAATCATAGACCTATATGTTTTATGATCAACTTTAGGAGATTCAACATCTTTACTCAACTTACATCTAGTAGCCATGGGAGTATTCATTGCCTTTGAATCCTCCATCCCAAATTTTTTCAATAATTCTCTCACATATTTGGTCTGAGATATGAAGATTCCTTTCTTTGTTTGAGTGATTTGTAGACCCAAGAAGAAATTCATTTCACCAAACATAGACATCTCAAATTCACTTTTCATTTCATTTGCAAAAGGTTTGCACATACTATCCTTCCCTCCAAAAATAATATCATCAACAAATACTTCAACAATCAAGATATTTTCATGATCAATCTTAAAATATAGATTACTATCAGTAGTACCTTTATTGAAACCAATTTTTAGAAGATGTTTGTCCAACCTTTCATACCAGGCTCTTGGGGCTTGTTTCAGTTCATATAATGCCTTCTTTAATTTGCAGACCATATCTCCATTACCAAACAGTTGAAATCCATCCAGTTGCTCAATGTATACTTCTTCTTCTAAATTTCCATTTAGGAAAGCAGACTTGACATCCATCTAATATACCTTGAAATCTTTGAAGGAAGCAAAGGCAAGAAATAGTTTGACTGCTTCAATCCTTGCCACCAGAGAAAAAGTCTCTTCAAAGTCAACTCCTTCTACTTGAGAATAATCTTTATAGACCAATCTGGCTTTGTTTCTTATTACCTCACCATCTTTATTTAGTTTGTTCTAGAAGACCCACTTAGTCCCAATCACATTTTTGTCCTTAGGTCTGGGAACAAGAACCCAAGTGTGATTCTATTCAATCTGCATCAATTCCTCCTTCATTGATTTAACCCAACTTTCATCATTGCATGCTTCACTTACTATTTTTGGTTCAACTTTTGAAATCAGACAATACTTCTGATAGGGAGGACTCTAGGCTGCCTGCTCTGCATCCTGTAGGTGTACAAGACTGTTGACAACACTAGCCTTCCTACCAATTCAAAGTGCTAAAAGACATACTCCTTGCAGAGATGGAAAACTCTACTTCTCTGCTTGGTGTGGGACACATACATTGTCCTCACTGCTTCCCAGATACTGCCTCAATGGTACATAACTTTCTGAGCCTGTTGCCCACCCTTCTCACTCTGTTCAAGGGTCTGGACTGCTTGGTGCTCACTTTCTTTCTCTCTACTTTTCCACCTCTGCAAATCTATTTATCCTACTTGTCTATCTAGCCGGACTCCTCACTGAGCTTGCCTAGAACAAGCATGCATTTCCTCTAGCCGGCAATCTGACCACCACACAAAAAAAAAACAAACAAAAAGCATGGCTCTACAAGATGGCCTCCATACTGTACAATGGAACTTGAGGCATCATCAATACAGAGTCATGGTTTGCAAAAGAGAACAAAACTATAGAAACAGAAAGGACTAATCTACTTCAGAATAGTAAACTGAAAACAGAAAAGAAATACTCAAATGATCGAACTACTGAATTTGATTCTTATTCAAAAATTGCCTTTACATCAGAATGCTTCTCCAATTGAAATCTTTTTCTCGTTTCTTCTGCTCCTCCTCATACAGAAAGAATGCTGCATTTTATAAGTATTCCATGTCCATTACAGGACGGTTCCAATTCCAGAACAGTTGGTATTCCAACTGTCGATTCAGCTTTTAAAATTCCATCGCAAGGCCCATACATCACCTAAACATGTGCATTTTTCATTATCAGCAAGATCACATCCATATCTTACCGAAATAGATATTCCCATTACCGTCGGCAGCACTTCTCTTATCGGCCACCTCCTAATTTCTTTCACCGATATGCTATTCTTTCCGATGGTTAGAAACCATCGCTCAGACTTATACTGTCGGGGTGACTCCTCCATTGTCCTCCGATATACATACTTACTCCGATGGCCTCAAAGGCTCCTTCAAACTGCACTATCGGCGAGACTAATACCGTCGGTCAAACATTTCCCAACCTCGCCGATGGGAACACTTACGCCGATGCACTCCTTCTATCGGCTTGACCCAGTACTATCGGTGAAGCCTCTAACAAATTCCCCGACGGTGCATTTCACGCCGATATTTCTTGTCGGTGACACCTCACCACAGTCTCCCCGATCGGTATGACCTTCAACCGTCGGCCCACGATCAATTTCTCAGCCTGATGCTTATGCTCACGCCGATGCCTTCGGCCAACTCCACATCGGTGAAACTCGATGTTTATCACCCCGATCGGTGAGATGATACATTGTCGGCTCATGATTATTTCCTCAGCCCGATGCCAAGGCTCACACTGATGACCCACTTTGGATAAGCAAAAACTTCTTCCCGCCAAGGCTTATCACGCCAAAATGCAATTATAAGAAAATTTCACATCACACCAAAAATGTGCAGTATATACATGGGCTCCGAGCCCTTGGTGCTCCTGCACCATACTCCCCCTGTGCGGAAGAAGTCAAGTCACCTCCGGTGACAATGAGGCAAAGTCAATGCCCCTCTTTTTAAATTCTGACTCTGCAACCCAGGTAGCTTCTGCTTCAGGCAACTGCTTCCATTTGATCAAATGCTCCATGTAGACACCATGTCTGGTTTGCTTCTGTACTCTTGAATCCAGTATTCTCTCTGCCTGCAGTTTGGGTTTTAATGGCAAAGTCACATCTTTTGTTGTCTGTTCCTTCTCTGAAATGGATCCATCTGTTGTTGACTGAGGACCCCTGTATTGCACCAGGTCTTAGACATTAAACACTGGTGGGATTGCCAAATCTTCTGGCAATTCAATTCTGTATGCATTGTTACCATACTTGTTCAGGATTCTGCAAGGACCAATTCTCCTCATCTGCAGTTTGGTTGGTGTGCCTTTCGGCATTCTGGCTTTGTTCAAGTGTACCATAACCAGATCACCAACCTCAAACTGAATATCCCTTATGTGGGCATCTACTCTGTCCTTGATCTTCTATGTGTTCTCTGTCAAGGTTTTCTTCACCTGCTCATGCACTTCTTTCATGGATTGTGCAAAATCCTCTGCATGTCCACTTCTATTCTCCATGTTTCCCATAATCCTGAGCTCACATATACCTCTGGGATGCATTCCATAGACTATTTCAAATGGACTCTTACCAGTAGTCCTATTCACACTGTCATTATAGGCAAATTCTGCCTGATGAATGATAAGATCCCAACTCTGTCCATATTCTTTGGTTATACACCTTAATAGGTTGCCCAATGTCCTGTTTACCACCTCTGTCTGACCATCTGTCTATGGGTGATATGCTGAACTGAAAGACAAATTTGTTCCCAATCTCTGCCACAATGTTTTCCAGAAATGCCCCATGAATTTAGCATCTCTGTTAGACACAATACTTGCTGGAAGTCCATGAATTCTGATCACTTCTCTGAAAAACAAGTGTGCTATATGACTGGCATCATGAGTCACTTTACAGGGAATGAAATGGCTCATCTTGCTAAACCTGTCCACTACTACATATATGCTATCATAACCAGTCTTAGTCTTAGGCAAACCAACTACAAAATCCATGCTTACACATTCCCATGGCCTGGAAGGAATGGGTAAGGGTTGGTACAGTCCTGCATTAGAAGTGGTTCCCTTGGCCTTCTGACATACGGTACACTGCTCTACATACCTTCTGATGTCTCTGTGCATCCTTGGCCAATGATAGAACCTTTGGACTAGCTCCAGTGTCTTGTTCAGACCAAAATGGCCGCTCAGACTGCCATTATGCTTCTCCTGTATGAGATTTTCTCTCATAGATCCTCTTGGCACACATAATTGTCCACCTTTGAATAGCAATCCCTGCTGTAAGGTGAAATCTGCAAATTCACTGTGAAAGTGATTCTCAAAATCTTGACATACCTTGTATGCCTCAGCAAAATCTTCATCATCTTGGTAAAGATTCTTGAAATCTTCAATCCCAATGCTCTTCAATTGCACTTCCTGCACTGTGAGCAATCTTCTACTCAAAGCATCTGCAACTCTGTTCAGCTGCCCCTTCTTATGCTTAATTGTAAAGGTATAAGACTGCAGGTACTCCATCCATTTGATATGCCTGCTGCTTAACTTATCCTGTGAGTTCAGAAAACTCAGAGCTTGGTTATCTGTGTAGACCACAAATTCTTTAGGTAGGAGATAATGTCTCCACTTCCTCAATGCTTGGACTAGAGCATACAACTCTAAGTCATATGAAGAGTACTTACTCTTTGCTTCATTCAGCCTCTCACTGAAAAGGCTACAGGTCTATTTTCCTGATTTAGCACTGCTCCTACAGCTATATTACTTGCATCACATTCAATAGTAAATAGCTTATCAAAACTAGGCAACAACAAAATAGGTTGTGTTGCTACCTCTTTCTTCAACCTTTCAAAACTTCTATCTGCAGCTGGTGTCCATCTGAATTTTGCTTTCATTCCACCCTTAATTGTATCCAACATAGGTGCACATATTCCACTGAAATTTCTGATAAACTTTCTGTAAAACTGGGCTAAGCCATGAAAAATTCTCACCTTTGTGGCTGCTCTGGGAGTAGGCTAGCTCAATATGGCTTCTACTTTGGACTTGTCCATCTTCAACTCTCCCTGGGACACCTCAAAACCAAGGTATACCAATTTCTGCTTCATGAATTCACACTTCTCCAGGTTGATGGTTAGTTGTTCATCATGTAATTTTTGCAAAACAGTATTTACATGTTCTAGATGTTCTTCCTTGGTCTGACTAAAAATTAGAATATCATCTAGAAAAACAACAACAAATTTACCAATGTAATCCTTTAGGACTTCATTCATGAGTCTCATAAAGGTGCTGGGTGCATTTGATAGACCAAATGGCATAACAAGCCATTCATACAGTCCTTCTGTGGTCTTGAAGGCTGTCTTCCACTCGTCACCTTCCTTGATTCTTATTTGGTGGTAACCACTCTTCAGGTCTATCTTGGTGAAATACTTTGCTTTTCCAATACAGTCCATGAGATCTTCAATTCTGGGAATTGGGAATCTATACCTTATAGTTATCTTGTTTATGGCTCTGGCATCTGTACACAATCTCCATGATCCTCCTTTCTTGGGTGCCAACACTGTGGGCACTGCACAAGGACTAATACTCTTCCTGATCAATCCTTGATCTAGCAATTCCTGCACTTGCCTGGAAATCTCTTTGTGCTGATCTGGAGTCATTTTGTAAGGTGCCTTGTTTGGCAAAGATGCTCCTGGAATCAGGTCTATCTGATGGCTTATTGCTCTCTGTGGAGGCAATGTAGTTGGTGTACCATCACTGATTATGCCTTTATACTTCTCCAGTATAGGCTGCACTTCTTTGGGAATCTCTGTCTTCTTACCCTACTGTCCTTCTTTTGGTTTCACTATGATGGCATAACCAATACCATCTTCCTTAAGAGTATTCAAAAACTCTTTTCCACTCACAACCAAGATATTAGGACTCTTTGTCTGAACTGCATCTTCATCCTCCAATGACTGAATCTTATAGGTGACACCATCCTTCTGAAAAGAATAGGCATTCTTCTCACCATCATGTACTACTTTTCGGTCATACTGCCATGGTCTGCCCAATAAGAGATGGCATGCATCCATGGGTAGTATATCACATAATACCTTATCCTTGTAGCCACCTATACTAAACTCTACCCAACTTTGTTCATTTACTACCACATGTTGACCCTTATTCAACCATGTGACTCTATATGGGTTTGCATGAGTAATTCTTTTCAAATTCAGTTTCTTAACTGCCTCATCAGAAATAATATTATCAGTGGACCCTGAGTCTATAATAATTTTGCATACCTTATTCAAAATCTTGCACTTGATTCTGAATAGTGCTCTCCTCTGGCTTGGTTCAGATTTCTCTGGTTCTTTGACCAGTGTTCTCCTTATCATCAGGTTCTCTCCATCTTCTGATTTTAGATTGACCTCAGGTGACTGGCTGCTGGATGCATTATCTTGGACATAGTGATTTCTCTTATCACCTCCTTGAGAAGAGGATGTGGCCTTTTCTAGACACCTATATGCTGGGTGACCTAGATTGCCACAGTTGTAACACTTCATGTTGGTGAAATAGGATCCTCTGCCTGATCCTCCTGACCTTCCTCTGTTAGACCCTCTTCCTCTGTGGTTTCCTCTACCACTTGACTCCCCACTCTACTCTGTGAGTTTGGATTCTGCTTGGGATCTATTGTTAGTATTTCTTCCACCAAAACCTCCTCTATGTCCTCTGTTATCTCTGCCTCTTCCTCTTCCTCTGCTATTTGAGTCTTGTTTCCTCTTATTCTTTTCCTCCACTTTCAGTGCTAGCTGTTGATAGCATTTTTGCACTGTGGTAGGGCACAATAAACTGATTTCTTCTTGTATATTCCACTTCAGACCATTAAGGTACCTTGCTACCTTTATGCTTTCATCCTCCATTACTTTGGACCTTAAGCATAGCTTTTGGAATTCTTCAGTGTATGCACTGACATCTAATTCCTTCTGTCTCAGATTCTGTCTCTTCTTGTGCAGCTATATTTCATAATCTTCTGGCATTTATGCTTCTTTAATTTTAGCTACCATTCCCTTCCAAGTAGCTATGGGCTTCTTATCTTCTTTTGCTCTTTCAGTCTGCACAAATTTCCACCAGGTTAAGGCAGCTCCCCTGAGTCTGGATTTGGCCACCTTTACTTTCTGTGCCTCGCTTACACCATCACATTCAAAATGATTTTCAAGTCCTTCTATCCACTCCATGACCAAATCTGGGTCCATTTTCCCACTGAAAAGTGGTACTCCTTCCAATGTTTTACCACTCATTGCTTTCAAAGCTTTCAAGAATGGTTCTTCTTCCAACTTAGGATCAGGTGTGGGCTCTTCATCTTCTATAGACACACCTTTTCCCTTATCCTTAGAATATTTAACTCTCTGGCTGACTTCCTCAATCTTTTGCAACATTAAGCCTAGCTTACTCTCCATTTCTGCTAGTCTTTCTTGTAGGAGTCTATTCTCCTCTTCTTGATCCTCAACCTTCTTTGCTAACTCTACATTAGTCACCATTTTCTTGGATGAACTAACAGACTCACTTGAACTTGGTGATGACATACAACTCTTCTATTCCTATCTAGGAATAACCCAAATCTTACTACTTTGATACCAATTTGATAGGGAGGACTCTAGGCTGCCTGCTCTGCATCTTGTAGGTGTACAAGACTATTGACAACACTAGCCTTCCTACCAATTCAAAGTGCTAAAAGACATACTCCTTGCAGAGATGGAAAACTCTACTTCTCTGCTTGGTGTGGGACACATACATTGTCCTCACTACTTCCCAGATACTGCCTCAATGGCACATAACTTTCTGAGCCCGTTGCCCACCCTTCTCACTCTGTTCAAGCGTCTGGACTGCTTGGTGCTCATTTTCTTTCTCTCTACTTTTCCACCTCTGCAAATCTATTTATCCTACTTGTCTATCTAGCTGGACTCCTCACTGAGCTCGCCTAGAACAAGCATGCATTTCCTCTAGCCGGCAATCCGACCACCACACAAAAAAAAAATAAACAAAAAGCATGGCTCTGCAAGATGGCCTCCATACTATACAATGGAACTTGAGGCATCATCAATACAGAGTCATGGTTTGCAAAAGAGAACAAAACTATAGAAATAGAAAGGACTAATCTACTTCAGAATAGTAAACTGAAAACAGAAAAGAAATACTCAAATGATCGAACTACTGAATTTGATTCTTATTCAAAAATTGCCTTTACATCAGAATGCTTCTCCAATTGAAATCTTTTTCTCGTTTCTTCTACTCCTCCTCATACAGAAAGAATGTTGCATTTTATAAGTATTCCATGTCCGTTACAGGACGGTTCCAATTCCAGAATAGTTGGTATTCCAACTATCGATTTAGCTTTTAAAATTCCATCACAAGGCCCATACATCACCTAAACATGTGCATTTTTCATTATCGGCAAGATCACATCCATATCTTACCGAAATAGATATTCCCATTACCGTCGGCAACACTTCTCTTATCGGCCACCTCCTAATTTCTTTCACCGATATGCTATTCTTTCCGATGGTTAGAAACCATCGCTCAGACTTATACTATCGGGGTGACTCCTCCGTTGTCCTCCGATATACATACTTACTCCGATGGCCTCAAAGGCTCCTTCAAACTGCACTATCGGCGAGACTAATACCGTCGGTCAAACATTTCCCAACCTCGCCAATGGGAACACTTACGCCGATGCACTCCTTCTATCGGTGAAGCCTCTAACAAATTCCCCGACGGTGCATTTCACGCCGATATTTCTTGTCGGCGACACCTCACCATAGTCTCCCCGATCGGTATGACCTTCAACCGTCGGCCCACGATCAATTTCGCAGCCCGATGCTTATGCTCACGCCGATGCCTTCGGCCAACTCCACATCGGTGAAACTCGATGTTTATCACCCCGATCGGTGAGATGATACACTGTCGGCTCACGATTATTTCCTCAGCCCGATGCCAAGGCTCACACCGATGACCCACTTTGGATAAGCAAAAACTTCTTCCCGCCAAGGCTTATGACGCCAAAATGCAATTATAAGAAAATTTCACATCACACCAAAAATGTGCAGTATATACATGGGCTTCGAGCTCTTGGTGCTCCTGCACCAACTTCACTGAGTCTTGAGCAATATTTCTTCTTGTTTGAACACATTTGCTTCTATCTCCTATGATCTAGTCTTTAGAATGATTCAGTCTTACATACCTCAGAGTTTTGGGAATCACTTGCACTTCTAATTCTTGGACAGGTTCATTTAAGCTTGTCTCTTCTTCTTGTGTTTCTAGATTCTTCGGATCAATTTGAATTTGGACTAGAGTTTGGACTTGTTCTTCTTCGTCTGAGATATCAATTTGATCATCAGCTTCATACTCATAGTACCTTGATGGATTTTCCATGCCTTCATCAACTTTCACATTTGTGCTTTCCACAATCTTTCTTAATCTCTTGTTATAACACCAGTAAGCTTTTCTTTGAGTAGAATAACCCAAGAATATTCCTTCATCACTTCTAGCATCAAACTTGCCAAGGTCTTTATCTCTTCTGATAGTGCATTTGCTACCGAAGACTCTGAAATACTTCACAGTAGGAGTGATGCCAAACCAAAGTTCATAAGGAGTCTTACCAGTCTTGCCTCTAATTTGTACCTGGTTAAGAGTATAAATAGCAGTGCTCATAGCTTCTCTCCAATAGATTTAAGGAACATTTGCTTCCATCATCATGGTCCTAGAAGCTTCTTGGATGGTCCGGTTCTTTCTCTCCACTACGCCATTCTGCTGTGGAGTCCTTGGAGTAGATAACTATCTTTTTATCACATGTTTCTCATAGAATTCAATGAACTCTCTAGATGTGAATTCCCCACCTCTGTCAGATCTGAGGCATTTTATGTTTATGCTAGTTTCATTTTCTAGCATAGCCTTGAATATTTTAAAATTCTCAAGTGCTTCAGATTTCTCTTTCAAGAAAGTCACCCACATCATTCGGGAGTGGTCATCAATCAACAACATGAAATATCTATCTCCTTGTAGACCCCTAATTCTTGCTGGACCACATAGATCAGTGTGCACCAAGTCCAACAATCTGGTTCAAGAATGTTCCTTACTTTTGAATGAGACTCTATTATGCTTACCTAACTGACATTCTTACACAAGATATTAGTAGGTTTCACCAATCTTGGAAGATCTCTTATAGCCCAAGTGTTGCTTATCTTAATGATATTATCAAAATTCACATGACACATTCTCCTATGCCACAACCAACTCTGATCAATTTGAACAAATAAGCAACTTTTACCAATACCAACCAAGTGAAAGATGTTACCTTTTGTCTGAGTACCAGATGCAATCTCAATTCCAGAGCTTTAAAGATCTTGCATTTTCCATTTTTGAACCAGAGATCATAACCTTTGTCTACCAGCTGCCCAACACTGAGAAGATTATGCTTTAAACCTTCAACATATAGAACATCACTAGTTTTGTTCTTTCCATCAAAAGAAATGATTCCTCTGCCTTTAATTCTATCAGCAGAATTATCTCCAAATTTTACAACTCCACCCTCATATCTTTCTAGGTTTATGAACTTATTCTTATCTCCAGTCATATGGTGAGAGCATCCACTGTCAATGACCAATTCATCATTTTCTTCAACCTAAGTAGCCAGAGCCCTTTCTATCTTATGATTGGCAAATTCAATAGGCATTGGATCTTCTTCCTTGATGGTAATAAACACCCAGTCACTTCCGGATTTGGTTCCTATCTCACATTCATCATCTTCTTGAACATAGTAACACTTCCTTTGAAATCTTGATTTATTAGGGTTAGGCCTTGAAAATCTTTTCGGACACCTTGAGGCAAAATGACCAATCTTGTTGCAATTGAAACATTTGAAAGGCAATTTTCCTTCATACTTACCGGATCCTCTTGGCAATCTTTTGGCAATAAGGGCTTCAAGTTGTGCAGCTTCTAACTCATCTTCTTCCAGATCCTTTCTTTCTTTATCATACCATGTTGATTTCTTTGAGGAATTTTTTCCTAGATCATATCTTTGTTTGCCTTTTGCAAAGACACTAGCTTTGAATGCAGATTCAGTCTTGGGAGGTGCATCTCCAAACTTAGCCAATTCAAATGTAGCTAACTTTCCAACCAATTGATCCCTAGTAATGTTTGATAATGATCTAAATTCCTCAATAACAACAACCTTGTGTTTGTAAGCAGGAGGTAAGGATCTAAGAACTTTGGCAACAATCTCATCTTCATCCAATGTTCCACCAACACATCTAATGCCACAGACAAGCTCATTTACCCTTGGCATAAATGTAGTGATATTTTCATCTTCACTCATCTTCAGGCTTTCAAACTTTCCTTTTAGACTCTGTAACTTTGTACATTTAACATATTTGTCTCCTTCATGTAGAATCTCCAGCTTTGTCCAAATTTCATAAGCAGTTTTTAATCCCATAACATTTGTCAGTTCTATATCAAACAAGGCACTTAGTAGGGCTTCTTTAGCTTGAAGATTATTTTCAGAATTTCTAATTTCATCTAGAGTTGGCGGACCATTCTTTGGAGGAATATACTCAATTGTAGTCATGTTCCAATACTGCTCTCCCATGCATTGCAACTGACATTCCATGCATCTTTTCCAATGAGTGTAGTTTGTTCCATCAAACCTTGGACTATCCTTCTTGTAGGATGATATCTTAGATCTCCTCAAGCAGTTAAGCTTCTTCTAGAGGAAACTGCTCTAATACCAATTGTTGATTTAAGGATAGACAATTGAGAGGGGGGTGAATCAGTTGTCACAAAAAATTCTATTCCTTATTCACTTAAAACCTTCATGTATTTCAACAGCATATCAAAGATTCAATCATGAAAGCATAATGCAATAATTCAATAGAAGAAACAAACTTAACACAAATAACACCAAAATTTTAATGTGGAAAACCTGGTTAAGGGAAAAACCACAGGGTGACTAACCCAAGATTATATTATATGTTAAAAGAATATGATGAATAAAATGGCACCTGGCAATTAGGGCTCACTATCCAAGCACATTGCTCACAAGAGGCCCACTACCTATAGAAGACACACTATCTACAGAAGAGAATAAATATTACAAACTTGAACTGGAAGTTAGCATCTTCACTATGCTTGAGTCAGTTCCATTAAAGCTCAACACCTTTGCTCTGCTTTTTGCTCCTCTCCCTTACCACCTTCTCATCATGACCATATAGGATGCCACTTGAAACGACTTCGTAACTCTTATTTATAGATGACATCGACTTTGGAATGATCAACAAAGTTAGCACAACATACACTCATTTTATTACAAAGCATTTACAAAAATACAACTTGACTTGATACAAAAACTTCTTGCGCATTACTATACTATCGGCCATGCATAGCTGGAACTTCAATCTTCTTCAAGGAACATGCCATGCTTTGTAAAACATCTTCAAGATTATCTACAACATGTGCAAATCATCTGGTTGGCCAGGACTAGGAAGAACACTATTACCCAAAGGTAAATCTTTAATGTGGACCAACAACATGAACTAGACACAAACTGGAGACCTCCACAAGCTTGCTTGAATCACCAAGAACACCTGCACCACTTTTGCTTACTGAAATCATTTGCATCTTCATCTAGAACCTCAAGAACATAGCCGGTCATCATTGTCACACTAGAAGGATCACTTGCAGACCTCCAAACCATGATCCAATTGAGTTGTTAATTCAAATTAGCTTCCCAAACATGCCACTAGATCTATAGAGCATGATATTGCATTTCTGGATCTCACCAGACCTATTTGTGCCACTCTATCACCACTGAACAGCTGCCAGAACAAGTTTTATTCATATGGCCATAACTTCTTCAAATCTTCAAATGGACCTCTGAAATCTTGATTGGAGAACCTTCAAACACATATCTACAAACCCTTTGATGCACATACTCTGATCTTCAACTGTCTAGGATCTTTGCTTCATAGAACTTCACTATCTTCATTGTTCTTCTCTATTTCTGATGGGGCTAATTTTCTCAATATCCTCAGCACATAACTCATCCAATTCTTGACATCAATGCAATAGGAGTATGTTGACATCAATGACAACACCTTTTAGGTCCATAATTGCAACAAAAACAATTAACAACAACCCCAAATACATCTTTTAATCGTGCATATATAGCTTAATCGCACTGTAGCATCCATGGCGTGGAAAAAGCGGTCAACAAGAAAGAATGTCACCCATGTTGCAATAACTCAAACTAGCATCCTTGGACAATGTCCATATGGCTTTGCCTAAGGAATCCACTGAAATAGGAGGTCCTCCCATGTTGTGAGTACATGAAATTTAATGCAGATGAGGAATAGTTGCATTGGGAAATGAGAAATCCATTTCCCACATGAAAACAATCCCTTATGGAGAATTAATGGTGACCAGGAGGGTCACTGGCCAGTCAAATCATATTTTCTCAATGAAGAAGGAAGCCATCAGAGTTTTAGAGTTTGAGCCTCTAGCCGTCTGCCTTATCACTTGCAGAAGAAAGGAGGAAGACAAAAATGTTGAGCTCCAACATTACAATTAGAAGATTTCACCTCAGCTGAGATTGGACCTTAGAGCTTCCATGTTTTGGCCTCCAGGGCACCATGTGTCACCTTTTTGCAGTTCCGTCATAACCTTTTTCTCTAATAAAATAATCCTCGTGCAATGGTAGAAAACCTAAGAACTTTTAAGAGCAGTGGAGTTCAGAGTTCGAGCCTTCGGCCTTCCTCCTTCCAAAGAAAGGAAGAGGGAAGATGAAAACCTCAAAGTCTGAAACTCTGAAACACTTAGAATATTTTTGAAATGAAAAGAAGCAGGACTTGGGTCCCAACCCTTTTCCCCTAAATGGCATCACTACCACCTATCCTCATTCTACGGTTCTGTAGTCACTTTTTCCTTAATAAAATAATCCCCCTGTGGAATGGTAGAAACATGCCACGTAGCCCGTGGGGAGTCGGCCATCGGGCCTTCAACTTTATGCCTCTTATGAAGATGACAGAAGGTGAGAAGACCCAACTCTGACCACTAACATACATAGAGCCTCCACACTTAGCCAGTTTTGTAAAAGGAAGAGTCAGAACTCGGGCTCTGACCCTTCCACCTTCCATAGAAGAATGCGAAAGAGAAAAACCTCAAGTCTGGCAATAAAATACTTAGAACATTTTGGAAGGGGGAAGGGACAAAATTTGGGATTTTGAGCTTTGGCATGATGAAGAGGTGAAGCTCGAACTCTGACATCCCAACAAGGAGGAAAAACACAAGGAAAACTCTGAATCTTCTAGGACTTAACCATTTTTTTATGCTTTTCCTTTCATTGTAAGAAGGGGAAACACTAGGATCTCATGGATCTTTAGAATATTTGGCCAAGGGGGTAAAATAGGATAACAATAATCATGGAAACACTAGTGGTCATTGATATTGTGGATAGGCCAAGGACAAAATTGAAGAAGCAATCATACAAATCCACTGAAACTGACAAGGACAGAGCATTTTCCTGCATTCCCATCAATGTATTACATACAAAGGATGTTAGCATATACATCCACTCATAACTAAATGAATACAACCATTTGAAGTTAGAACAATTCAAGAATGATCATCTCTTGCGTGTTGATTTTCAGCTAAACCTAGAGTATGCAAATGTTGAGGCTAAATGCTTAGATGTATGGAAGGGTTTTCCTAATTTCTGCTATGAAGATGATTGGGTTAGAATTGTTTTGAACTAGATTCATGAAGAATTTATGTGTCTTGATCAGCCCTATATGATCACAAAAGAAGCCATTAAAGCTGTGACCAGATTGTGCTTCTCCAGACCTATACCAGTTATTACAAAATTTGACAAAAGAACCCTAATAGTGGATGATATCACTGACCTAGGGGTCCAATATGCCACAATGGGCATTGTATATAAAGTATATTACACCAATAGAGAAGGTTCAGCTACTGCAATTGCCATCTACACTACTCATTAGATGATTAAAGAGGGAAAGGACTATGATCTATGTTACCTTCTGTGACAACAACAGTTGGATAATTTGAAAAGAACAAAGGAGACATGTTGTCACTTCTCATATGGCTCTCTGATTGTTTGTCTCATAGTTTATTTCATGAAAGAATTGGCCGGTATGAAAAATGTAGTTTGGCACATATGATGAAATAACCAACAAAGAAATAAGAAGGAGCTAGAAGAGAAAGCAGAAAAGATGAAATCAAAGTTGGAAGAGATGCTTAATACTTCTGAAGACTCTACTGAAGAACTTCAAACCACATCTGCCTCACAAACTCCTAGAAGGACAAGTAGGTCTATACCTACTACTGCTACTTATTCCAAATCCTATGGACTTGCTCATACACCCCCTAGCAGGAGAAGAGTTGCTACTGAAGTCCACGTACAAATCAAAACTATAGAGAAGAAGAAACCAAGGCCTAAGGTACAGGCAAAGAGGGGAAAGAAAAATATGATGCATGTAGAGGATGATGAAGATGATGAAGAAAAAGAAGAAGAAGAAGAAGAATCCTATATGCTAAATAAAAGAGAGAAAATAACAAGAGAAGGTGAAGAAGGAGAGACTTCCAAAGGAAAAGGAAAAGAAAAGGCAAATAAAACTAAAAGAGCTCCTCAAGAAAAATCTTAATATAAGACTCTACAACTTGAGGCCACTGTCAATGTTATTGCATAGCATGATGCCCTAAAGGAAGTTGCAGAGATTTATAATGAGATGCCTGACAATGATAAAGCTACAATTGAGGAAGCCATAGTCAAATATATGATGGCCTTTAATGTGGCCCTAATTGAGTTTATTGATCAACTTCTTGCAAGTCTTGCAAACATACTTGTTGTGCCCTGCACACATGCCCCATTTTGTCAAATGGAGACCCCCTATTTTCTTTGGCTTGGAGTCTTAGCTTTTCCTCCTTATGATGATGAGAAAGTGAAATGGTGCTTAGAATGGAAGATTTGTTCCAAATTTGGGCATTTGTGATGATTTGGGTTTGCTTGGTGATTTTCATGATTGATTTACAAAGAGTTTTGATTATTTTTATGCATGAAACGTAGGTTTTTTTGACTTTTGTACTAAAATCCTATGTCACCGAATATTGTGCTAAAAGCTTACTTCATTGGATATCCTGCTAAAAATTGTTGCTGTAGGATGTGTCTTTGGAAAATCATGTTAAATTCTACAATGTTTTACTAAAGGGCCCATGTGCCTTCACCCTGATGCATTTCCTTAAAACCCTAAAAAACTGGCTAAGTCTAAAATCTAATGGATCCTTAGAATCTACATTTTAATAAGCCTATGGATCCAGAACCTATCTCAAACATCCTGATAGTATATTTTAAAATATTTAAAATATAAAACTTATACTTAAATATATTTTAAAATATACTATCACTCAGGGAAATTCAAGGCCTGGTGAGGCTTTTGTATTTCACTGCACATTGTGGGAAAATCCCTTCGCATAGGACATTGCAAGAAAATTTCACTTCATAGCACATTGCAAGAAAATTTCACTTCATAGGATATTGCGGGAAAATTACACTCCACAAGACAAAGTGCTAAAAACTCACTGCACATTATAAGTGCTAAAAACCTTAGTCATTGGACATATCCAATGACCACCAAAAGTTTTGCCAGCTTCAAACTTAAAAAAGTGGGTCTTTGCTATGTCACAGGACATGGCGGGAATTTTGCGTCCTGCAGGATATATCCTATGATGGGTCATTTCCCTTCCATCATGTGAGGACCTATTTCTTTGCTTGAGATAAGAGGATCCTATTGTCATATTTTGCCTAGCCCCAAAATATTCCCATTTGCCTCCTATCAGAAAAATCTGATCAGAGAAAGCCTAAATACAAGGAGGTAAATCCTGAATCCTTCAATTTCCAATGCTCTACCTTGTAAAATTTCCCAAATAATCCTTATGGAAAAACCCATAAAATCTAGGCCCTTGCCTTATTTTTTTACCCCCCTTTTGGCCTTGGTCAGCAAAATTTAGGGTTCCCAAACTTACAAAAATAAAAAATTAAGGCATACAGGTGGGCTTTTCCCTTATCGACAATTTAAAAAGGTTTGAAAATTCATCGGTTCATTGACTCAACTTTTTCCTAACAATGAAGGATGGAAGGGCGAGTGTCAAAAATTATGTATGGCTTTAAGTTGGGCTTTCCCCAAGTCAGTGAACCCAAAAGATTTTGAACCTTTTTTATATGTTTGAAAGTTTAGAGGTTCGGCGATTCGCTGACTTGCCGACTGCGAGCCCCTTGCACTTCGTCTTGCCTAGTGCAGCTCCCTTTTTATGAGAAATTTTTATGCATGTGCTAAATGGGCCCTTCAAGTTGTGTTATGTGGTGCCATATCAAACTCTCCAAGAGGCCATAGAAATCTTGACTGTTCCCCTCTAGCATGTGGGAAATCTCTCCAAAGATGTTGATCCCTTGCGGGGTAGTGGGTGGTAGCCACATGGTTCCTTCTAAGTCATCCATCTGGGTCATTCAATGAGGCCCAGGAAAAAACAAAGGGACATGGCAGGAGTTGACAAGTGGCAGATTTCAAGGTCTTTTAGCAAAAAGGAAGTGAATACTCTATGGGAAGCCATAGAATGCTACAGTTCCCCGCCAGCCCACAGGGAATCTTTCTAAGATGCTGATTCCTTGTAGGATAGCGGGTGTTGGTCCTAGTACTCTTAGTAAGACTCTCTTCTCTCATGTGGAAGCCTCCGCATGTTGCCCGACATGTTCCCTAATACAAAGAAACATGGTCCCTCCCGACTTGTGCCGATGGACAAGTGGTGAGCTCTTATAAGTTCTTGAGTCCTAAGTCTTTCTTGGGGCCCGAAGGTGCCATGTGGAAGGCTTAGCGTGCTTCTACAGAGCCAAAGAGGATGGATCACTTGTTATTGCATGGCCACGGAATGATGCCATGTGGCCACGAGGGTACAAGATAAAGGAAATTTAAAAGGTAATGGTTGGTGGTGGAATGCATAATGATCATTGATCTAACCTAAAGGCAATCTCATCCAACGGCTCCTGTAGACACTTAAAAATGTCCCAAGCCTGTGAACATCATTTCGACACCTGATTCATCCCATTCTACTATTAATTAAATATTTTTTAATGATTTAATTAATTCACTTTCCCCTTATGCTTTTAATTAAATAAATTTTATTTATTTAATTATTTAGCAATTTTCTTCTTATTTCTTCTATAATTAAATAATTAATTAATTATTTAATTATACACTATCCCAATATCCACTTTTCCAATATCCACTTCCCCTTCTAATTTAAATAAATACATATTTATTTAAATTATAGATCTTGCCCTAATTAAATAGGTTACACCTATTTAATTAAATCACATTAGATAATCCCCTTTCACAAATAAATTAAATAAATGAACACAATTTATTTAATTTAAAAATCATATTACACCTCACCATTTCTTCAAATAAAAAATTGTCTTTTGTCCTCTAGTGATTGGGAACCCTAATCAATCTACACCCTTCATCATATCAAAAGCCAAACTTTCAATCTTAGCCCTCCATTCAAATCCTTTCTTCTATAAAAGCACTCTCTCACTCTCATTTCTACACTACACACTTGCATAATTTGAGCATCTCCTCTCTGATTTTACCATAGCCATACTCTTGAGCTTCTCATTGTGTTTGTAGGTTTGTAAATTTGAGAGCAAAGTGCTGCAAAATTTGGGAGAAATAATGGAGAATTCACACTAGTAGTCTAGGGTTTCATGTTTTATGCATGTATTTGGTGGATCCTAGGTTATTTAGTACTCCATTGAGTTGTTAAGGCATACATTATACTCTTTGGAGGTTTTAGAATGTTTTTTCCTAACATCATTTGGTGAACCTGACGTGAATCATTCGTACATTCTACAAATTTCATGATTTAGGGTTTGCAGGAACAATGTGACACATGTGTAGGTCTGTGTGATGCTTTTGCTTCTTCGTGAGATGCATGAGCTATATGACGTGATGCATCCTTTAGAGTCTACAATGCATTAGAAGGGTTCTGTAATGCATGCAACTATGTTTAGGGCAGAATATCATCATTTCCTTTTATCAGCTTAACCTATTTGCTCTTGCAAGGTTTTAATCATATTGCCTGATGCTTTATTTGTTTTGCTAACCCTATGTTCTGCTAGTTATCTCATTAGGGTTTCTTTATAAGCATTAGGGTTTGTTGTTTCAAGGGTTTATCTAGGGTTTATATAAACTTGTTTAATCATTTGAGTATGCCCTATGAGTGTCTGAAAGTTTCTCATCTTTCTAGCATTAGGGAAACAACTCTATAATTCTAGGGTTTTCATTTTATCACCTGGGTACCTTTTTTTTATTTTCTATTAGGGTTTTTCTATTGCTTTTCAATTTTGTAGGCATAGAGCGACTCCTCCATTGCTTTGTGTAATGCATTCAGCATTCCTTGTGACATGGTTGCCATTCCATGTGATGCTTGTGAAGCTTTGTGAAAGGCATACGTAAAATAGTGAATTACATAAGCTTCTCTGTGAGATGTAGTCGTAGTTCCCTGTGATGCATCTGACTGGTAAAAATAAAGTTTTTTTAGGGTTTCTTCCATAATTGATATTTTAGTTTTTGCACAGTAGGGTTAGGGATTTTTCTCTATTACTGATCTCTACTCTATAAATGTGTGGCATCCATTGGAGGAGAACCTTTGTTAAAATCACTAACTTACTTGTTGCAGGGTTCTCTTTTATTTTCATATGTGTGTGGTTAGGTTAGGAACACTTTGATTTGGATTTAAAAAGAACTACAATCTGTTTGCAAACCACACTCATTTGGCTTAAAAAGAACCACACTCATTTTGGGCTAAAAAGAACCACAACTTGCTTCTTTCCACTCATTGGTTAAAAATAACAACTTGCATTTTCACGCATTTGGGTTAAAAATAACAACAATCTACATATTTCACTCATTTGGCTTAAAAAGAACTTACATTTCACACTCATTGGGCTAAAACGAACAACAAATTGCATCATTGTTTGCTTTGCTTGGTGATTTTGTTTATGTTGTGAAGAAGTGTATGCTCTTCCCTCACGCTCAAGGCAATTTTGGGAATCAAAAGCTCTTCCCAACATTTGCATAAATCACACCACACACTTGGATTTATAAAGGTAAATGAACTTTTTGCTAGTGTGGCCAAGTCCAAATGTGTATGCTCTCTCCTCGCATCATCGTATGAACTTGGAGATCAAAAGCATTTTCACTCGTGCTGCTTTTGTTACCATTTTAGAGAGGCTTGCCTTGGTGGGAAAAGAGGTACTCACCCCAAGGGAATGATCTCAAGAGGTACTTTCGTTTAGTCTGCTATACAAAATAGGATAAGGCAAAAGCTAAGTCTAAACTAGTATTAGCACTTACCGTACAATGCTAGTTTGAAAGGAAGCATACATTGTGTATACGAGACTCCTAGTAGGACTAGTTAAAGCTTTAAGTGGCTTATTGGATGCTCATAATGTGCCAGTCCCCTAAACAATTACTAGACACCTTTAGTTAGAAGGCCACCGCTTTGACCTTGTGGCAGTTTGTGAAATGCAAGAGGAGACATAAGCCTCTCTAGATTCTCACCATATGGCTCCCTAGAGATGAGATGGGAATCCTCAGCTTACCATAAGCTATACATATCTTTCCAGGGAAAGGGTGATTGCATCATCCTTCTAGTGCAAGAGGCCCCTATCCATCCTCTCTCACAAAGACAATATAATGGACACACTCATAAATCAGTGTGTTTGCATTTAAGTCAGAGATTCCAAGTTGTGGGCTTGAACAAGCTGCCATCAACCTTTGACTTTAGGATAGGAATTGTCTTATTGGTGTGAATTGTTCTTGAATTGTGATAAGACCCATGGAAATTTGGGGTTGGAATGCCCTGAACATACACATTACACTACCCAAGTCAAGAGTCATAGCCAAACTACATACTGAATGTCTTTTATGTGTGAAGTGTTTTCTAAAATTTTCAACAAAACATAGAAAACTAATTTTTTAGGCTCGCTTAGATAGTGAAACACATCCTCAACTTTTTTAAATGCATTTGAAGAACTATGACACATACGTTGATCTTTGTGATGCAGTCGCAGTTGTGTGTGACGCATCTGCTTGTAGTGAAAATATTTTTTTAGGATCCATTAAAATTTTCTCTCCCAATAAATTTTAATTGCAACTGTGTCAAAAACATCTCAAACCTGCTAGTTTTGTATATCCATTAGCTTCATCTCTTTAGGATAAATTAGCACACCTTTAGATTTAGTTGTCCAAATTCATCTCTTTAGTATCAATTTACATATTTCATCCTTTTAGGATTAGATTGCATACCTAATTTCACTACCTTAGAATCAAATTATTATCCAAACCATTTAGTCCATCCTTAGAGCATTAGGATTCAACCCTTAGAGAGGTTCCTAAAAATATTAGTCTTCCTAAAGTTGAAACATAAGGAGAAACTGTCAAAGCTTGACTACATCATAAGTACAAAATTGGACCAAGAGACCTTGATATCTTTTCTAAATCAATCACCATTTGGGCTTATCACTCACAAGTCTAGTATAAGTCCATTCATTCAAAGTGAAGCCTCAACCCACGAGCGCACTTCAATCAAACACCCTTTTCTTTACATCAACATTTCAAGGTGTTGACAAATCCAACTTGTACTTTGAAAGGGTCATTAGTAGACAATAGTATCCTCTTGGAGTTAAACTTTTTGAAGACTAATAATCATTAGCCTCTACCATAGTCTTAGTCTCATTTCCTTAGTAGCATTTCAAAGCATTGACATACCATCCCCTTGATTTAGTCATTTACATAAATACAACCTTAGTATCATTATCTTCCAAGAAAATACCAAAAATATCTTACATTTTCACCCTTAGTATCATTAGGAATACTTATATCCCAAAAAGACCAAAAAATATTACATAGTTCATTCTCACATTGCATTACCATCTTATCCAAAAATACCAAAAACATAGAAACATTGCATTTTCATCCTTAGGATAAGTTCATGTTCCCACAAACTAGTAGGTCTTATATGGTCAAGACAAGGTTGCAAAAGAAAAGAAAGGGAGACTCCTTAGAACACCTCACAAACACCATGAGATTTGGAACATCATCCAACATGGGTAATCCCTTTGAGAACATCCTTTTAAGAGAAGAAAACCAAGGAATAACGCAACAAGAAATCGAAGAAGCTTGCCAAGACCCTAGGATGTTGCAAATTTTAGATGAGATGATTAACGCGAATGCACAAAGCTACCTCATGAAACTCTTGCAAAATGGTACCAAGCTTCCCCCAGGGTAGATATTAACATGATTGTATGGTCACCATTCAACAATGCCACTCAAATCCAAGGATAAATGACACCTTCTAGCCATACAAATTCAACACAAGAGCTTGTCACCATTCTCACAGGGCAAAGATCACAAGATTCCATGATATCCCATGTGACACTTGACACCAACAACATGAATGTTGTGTCCCAACCATTGAACTTCGCAAATCCTTTGGCCTCAATGAACATGAATCAAAACAAGAGGACACAAAAAATGCACATAGTGACTTCTAGGGGACAAAACACCACATCAAATGCAAACTTGAATCATGGAGCTCAAAATAATCTAGGTAATCCAAGCATAGATCCCCTTGATCAAAATAACAATGTGAACATGAATGCCTTGAATCACCAATATGTGGACCCAAATGGTCAAAACACCAACACCATATCAAATTCAAACACAAACTTTGGGTCTACACATGGTAATGTCTTGAACCATCAATACATAGACCCGCAAAACCAAAACAATAGCATCATACCCAATGCTTTCACAAACATCAATGCTACTCATAACTACGCCCTGAATCATCAATATGTGGATCTAAATTATCAAAACAGCAATGTCATGTCTAGCACTTATAGGAACATTGGTACCACTCACACCATTCCCCAAAATCATCAACACATCAATCAAACTGCTAATGTCTCACATCAAAACAATCATCATGTCCAAAACCAAAAACCCCTTTTCCAAACAAATCCTCACAACATCCAAAACCAACACACCACAAATGCTTCCTCCCATTACTAATACATCAATCCCAATATCACATTCATACTGAACAACCAAAACTTCATCACACATCCCTTTCAATGCAAATACCAACCCACTTGTCACAAACTTGGGACCACAAAACACATCAGCACTAAGTATAGGTAACTCACATCAAAATAGACTCACAAACACCTTGAACACACCGTTAAACTCCTTTGAGGCCATGGCACACAAGATACAAACATTAGAGCAACAATTCTCGAACATGCAAGTCTCTACCATAAAGAAGGGTTATTCCATGGAAGACTTATGTCCTTATCCCTTTGACAAAAGCATTTACATGCCACCTTTTCTACCAAACTACAACATGCCTAACTTCAACAAATATAGGGGGAAAGGAAGTCCTGTAGAACATGTGTGGGAATTTTACATAGCATGTCTCAAGATTACGTATGAGTATACCTATTTGATGAGATTATTCTGAGGGAGCCTTAAAGGCCAAGCGCTTGACTGGTTCGCACACCTTCCTACAAGGATTAGGACATAGACCGAACTCGTGGATAAACTCATATCCCACTTTTCTTATAACATTGAGATGGATGTGAACGTTGCCACCCCATGCCATACTAGATAAGAAGATGGGGAAACCTTCATCTCCTTCTTCCAAAGGTGGAGGAGCCTCGCTAGTAAGTGTCCATGCCAAATTCCCGAAGACCAATTGGTACCAAATTTTGTGGAAAACTTGAACAAAGAACTTATGCACCAAATGCAAATTCACTGCTGCACCTCCTTCAAAGAAGTCATTGAAAAAGGAATGGCCATTGAAAAATCCCTCATAGATAAGGGCACAATCAAAATTTTCAATAAGAACCAAAACAACCAAAACCTGCCTTATGACAAGAATAAGTTTTGGTCACAAAATAAGAATGTCACCAATGATGGGGTTGTAGACACCAAAGCAATCAATAGGGCTAGCCTCGTTCTTACACTTAAAGCACCCCGGGTGCAAAATAATCAACCAATTGTTCAACAACAACCACAACAACAACAACAAATAGCCAACACAATTCAAAATAATCAAAGAAGACCACCTCTAAGGAATAATAATCCTTGGCAAAACTTTACACCCTTAACAAAACCCATTGAGACAATTCTCAAGAAGTTGTTACAATCAAACCTCATTCAATTACCGGAGGTCAAGCCATACAACCTCGCTTTTAAACCGCCTTCTTGGAATGACAATGAGTTTTGTGATTATCACATAATCAAAGGGCACAAAATGTCTAACTATTATAAATTGAAGAACATCATACAAGTTTTCATTGACCGAGGATATGTCACTATAGATAATCCACAAGGATCCTCCAATACTGATCATACTTTCTTTCAAGATCCTTTACAAAATCATGGATTGGGAACAACCTCCACCTCAGGAACCAAGCCACATGATCATGTTAATTATAACGTCGCCTATGAATACACTATTAATAGCATCTGTGCCTTTGATAATAGCACCTCCATTATCACCATCAAATCCTAACCCAAGTGTGTCGTCACCACTCGTAGGGCCAAAATAACACTACAAGGCACTCCATCTAATTCATCCAATCAACCCACTGCACAACCAAAGACACAATACAATCTCTTGGATCACTTGAAAAAGATCCCCACCCAAATATCCATCTTCAAACTCCTTCACCTATCCCCCGAGCACAAGGCTATTCTTGACAAAGCCTTGTTGGAATCTTCTATTCCCATAGACCTATATGTTAATAAATTCCAAGCCATGGTGGGTCACTTAGCCACCTCTAACTATGTCACCTTCACCAAATGTGATGTACCCTTGCAATGACCAAATCACACTGACCCACTTCACCTCGAGGTCTTCATTAACAAACATAAGATTAGATGAGTCCCCGTAGACGGTGGAACCGGATTGAATATATGTCCTCTAAAGTTAGTGATGATATTGGGTTACTCTGAAGCATGTGTGGACCTAAGAGAATCATCATCAAAGCCAAGGGAGTGATCACACTTCCCATAAGAGTTGGGCTTGCCACTCTCAATATTGCTTTCCATGTCTTAGATACCAAACTTCCTTATAATCTCATCCTCAACTGACCATGGATTCATGCCATGAAGGCCATACCATCCACTTACCATCAATGCATTAAATTCCCTTACAATGGCACCGAAATCACTATACTGCAACCACCTAAGAGAAGTCCCACAGCATCTAGTGCCTATAAATAGGGGAATTTTACTCTCCACCTCATCTCAATATATCAACCCATCCGCATTATCCAAATCCACTGATGGGTTGAAATATTGACCTCTTTCTATGTTGTTTTTATATGTGTTTAGACCTTTTCCATATGATCCTCCAAACACTTTACCAACATCACCATCATTATATGTTGTCTTTTTTTATACTTTGCAAGACTTTGAATCTATGTTATTAATATGGAATATGGTGACGATATTATCAATTGAATGATTTAACTATGAGTATGCATGCAATATAGATAGAATTATATGGTTTAGTCATGAAGATTATTTGTGTCCATATGTTTTGTGAATTAATCCCTATGTAGCAAGAACATGTCATCAAGGAAATGAGCATTTGCAGCGAGTTGCAGGATAGGAGAATTAAAGGAAATGAAGTTAGGACACCAAAAGTGCAGGCACTTGGAGGATGAATGTGAACCATCATGGATAGGAATAAATGTATAAGAAGTAGACTTGTTTCAAATGTAGCTTATGTGTGTTCTTCATAAGAGCCATTGCATAAGAATTCTTGTTTGAAGAGGACTCTCCTTCCTCTGTTCAATTAGATTAATAAATTGATCTCAAACCTATATCCTAGTATCTAGGAATGGATTGATGGTTTAGTTGGTAGTTGCATAAAACTCTCATGTTTCTATATAAGTTAGGAGGGATGAGTTAGCTGCCAAGTTAGTTACTTTATTTTCTAGTTGCTTAGTTGTTGTTCTATTTTTCTATGTTGGAAGATCCAGACATGTTTTAAAGAATGTTATTATTGAATACAATTTGAAGAGATTCTATTTATGATATGAATTGAATAAAACTATGTATTATGAGGATGCATGAGAATCTAAAGTAGATTTCATTTCCAGTTAAGTGAGACAGTCTCCTGAGCTAGTCACTCAAGGTACTGATCCTCACTTCATCTATTTCCTTACTTATTTATGCATTTTTAGTTAAAATTATTTTTCTGCTATTTCATAAACTATAGTGTGAGTTAAGTAAAATATCCTGATCATTATTTCTAGTAGTTGTGATTCATGAACAAAATTGTATACTTGGTCCATCTTAGTCCTCCGAAGGTTAGTAAGGTTATCACTAGCTTTATCATTGTTTTGAAATAATTTTGGATCAGTTCAGTATTTCCTGTCGTTAGCAGTTATCTACAACTTATACTGAAGGTATCCATAGCCACTAGGTTCTATAACTATTTGTACTATTTTACATTTCTATGAATCCTGACAAAGTAGAATTACCTAAGTAGGATTGAATAGGCTAGTTTAGGAGAATATGAGTCCCTTAAGGAACATATAGTGCAAGTTCTATCATAAGCTTACACTCCTTGGTTGATAATTTAATGTAGGAACACAATGATAGAGTGGATTGTTCAGATAGGTTTACCCCTAAATTATGTTAAGTCTACAATGCATTAGTTTTCCTCTACATTTTTGGTGTCGTTGCTGAGGATGGTGCTAACGTCCTAGGCTCATTTTACATGCTTTCATAGCTTAAATTTTGATTCCAACATTAGGGTTGATAGATTTACTCTTCAAGACACACCAAAAATTTTACTAACATTTTGCAGGATCCATACAAAGTATATACATTGTATGTAGAGGAAACGAGACACTTTGGGAAGGTTTCTTCCATCAAGCCAACAAGCTATAATAAATATTGGTGACTATAGTGATTAGAGTGAGGGTATTAATAAAGAAGAATCTTCCCTCTCATAAACATCTACTAATAATATAGAAAGAACCTTCCTCACCATGGGTGATGCAGTGGATGATCCTCTAGGACAAGCGACATTTGAATTTCCTATCCCAAACAAAGAACGGACTGCCGCTCTAAAAAATATACTCTTCTACGGCTTGGTGACTAAAGATCTAGACACTTTCCTATTTGAGTTTGATGTCCTGTGTAGGAGTTATGACTACACCACTGATCCTTATATGCTCAAGCTATTCCCTGCCACATTAAAAGATGTTGCTTTAAGATGGTTTATGGGGTTAGGGAAAGATGTCATTCCAAACTGGGATAGAATGAAGATGAAGTTCTTGGAGAAATACAAAGACTATTACAGAGGAAATGATAGGAGGAGAGACGACATCTTTAGGATGTCACAAAAAGAGGATAAGCCACTAGAAGATTATGTTGAAAGATTCCAGTTTGCCTTGAAGAAAAACCCCCAAATAGTTTGTTTGAAGAATCACTGAAGTAGGTCATTTTGAGGGAGGTTAATGATGACTGCATGGATACCCTCATTCTCATTGGAATAGGAGATATATCTCAACTTCACTTTGAGGTTGTCTGAAAAGCTTGCAGAAATTATTCAAGAACCTTCACTGAATGACCAAGGGGAGAAAGAGCAGCCATCACAAACAAGGCAACCAATGGGGTTTCAAGAGTGGAGATTAGTAACTTGTTGTCCAACATGAAGGAGGATATCATTAGCCATATGGTTACACAGCTAGACACTCTTCGCATCAAGAAGAAATAGGAAGAGGCAGATGCAATGCTTACTGAATACTGCCCCAGCTGTAGACAGAGGAAGGCTAATTGTAAATGCAAGAGGGTGGCCAGTATCCAGCAAGAGAAGATTGAAAGACTTGAATTCCAACCATTTGAAGGAGAGGACATACAATTGTTCTTCATAGCTCAAAGAAGACCTTGGAAACAAAGACAAGGTATGCCCTCTGATCCACTTAATTTTAATTCACCCTTTCCTATTGCAAACCAAAATTTCTCTGCTTGGAATACTCAACAGTGGCCTGGCAATCCAAATACATGGCAAAACCAACAATGGCCTACTCCACAAACTGGTTGGAACCAACAGCGGCCAAACCCATGGCCTCAACAAAATTTCCAACATCCCAACTATAACCCCCAGTGGCCTACACAGTAGCATCAATGACTGCCTCAATGGAACAAGGGCCAGCAATGGCAACAAAATACACATTTCTAGCAACCTATGCTTCCATCTCAGCCATAATGCCTCCATTAGCACATCAAAATCCACCTCCTAATCCTACCCAACTCCCTACCCAGCTAGCACCTAACCCTAACAACAAGCTTGTTCAACAGGATTATACTAATGAGGTGATGTAATATCCCACCTATGGAGTAGAGGTGACTAATGTTCATCTTAGATCAAGGAAGCAACTTGTAGGCCCTTCATCTCCCCAAGTTATAGAACTTGAAGATGAAGAACCCATAGAGGAAGCCTCAGATAAACCACCTTTAGAACCTAAACCAATTTAGGACCCTCAGACCACTTCACATCTGAAGCCTCCTTTCCCTCAATGCTTCACTATCTAGAAACAACTAGAGCAGGCTGAAACTGACCTTGTAGGTCAGTTAAAAGATATAAGCATAAAGATTCCCTTAATCCAAGCTATTAAGGATATTCCCATCTATACTAAGACTATTAGAGATCTTTGCATAAAGAAACTAGGAAGGAAGAGAATGGACCCAAAGACAGTCCATGTTCTAGGTAACCTTGTTGACATAATGTTGGGGAATATAACTGTTCCCAAATATACAGATCCAGGTAGTCTAGTAGTGGATGTAAAAATCAATGGGACTTTAATCAAGAATACTTTGATAGACTTGGGTGCTGCAATTAATGTAATGATGAAGGAAACAATGCAGATGCTATAATTAAACAAACTTAGGCCTACTCAGATAGTTTTGTAGTTAGCTAATAGGTCCATAGTTAAGCCTGAAGGAGTCATTGAAGACTTGGTAATTGCTTTAGATTCTTGGGAATACCATGCTGATTTCATAGTCCTATAGCCCAAGGTTAATCTTACTAGTTATCCTCTTATACTAGGAAGACCATGGCTTACCATTGCAAATGCATTTATAGGTTTCCGGTTAGGAAATATTATCATATCCAATCGAATTGTTACCAAGAAATTGGTCTTATATCCACTAGCCTAGCCATACCATGAACTTGAGTAGACCATCTGGCCTACCCTGGAAGATGAGATAGCTATTTCCTACAAACCTTGATGACTATTGAACATAGCCCCTTACTAGACATTTAGGATGAGGATGAGTTGATCGCTCACATTATACAAAATGACTGCGGGAGGCACCCACAGTAGCAAGACTGTCTATCCTACTTACAAGATCCCTTGAGCAGCATAATACCCAACAGTTCCTCAGAGGAAGTATCCCAAATATTTCATGCTTTATTACCCCAACAATGCTTACCAATATTACCTATCCTTAATTTGTCTTTTGTACAAGAACTGTCCAAACAATTAGAAATCAAGCTAGGAAAGATGTTGACTGTTAACAATGCATTGACTGATGAATATTAGCAATCTCTGCATGAAGTATTGAAGACACATTCAGTAGCATTTGCATGGGATTATAGTGACATGAAAGGCATTGATCCTGCCTTATGCATGCACAAAATATACATTGATTCTAGCTACAGACCTATCAGGCAGCAACAGAGGTGCATGAACCTTGCTCTAAGAGAGATAGTGAAAACTAAGCTTCAAAAGCTTTTGGATACAGGCTTTATATACCCCATTTCAGATAGTGAATGGGTTTCACCACTAATAATAGTTCCCAAGAAATGTGGCAAATGGAGAGTTTGTGTTGACTAAAGGGAACTAAATACTGCCACTAGAAAGGGTCACTTTCCATTGCTATTTATTGACCAAGTTCCTGACTCTTTGGCAGGCAAGAAGTATTTTTCATTTCTTGATGGTTTTAATGGCTATAACCAAATCAAGATTGCACCAGAGGATCAAGATAAGACAACGTTTACCTACCCTTGGGGGACCTATGCATATTTTGTCTTACCTTTTGGTATGTGCAACGCTCCAGCCACATTTCAAAGAGCAGTCCTTAGTATTTTCTTTGATTTTGCCATGACAACATGGAAATTTACATGGATGACTTCACCACATATGGTGAAACATATGATGAATCTTTACACAATTTGGAGAAAGTATTAAAGAGATGCACAGAGTACAATTTATCTTTGAGAAATGAAAAATGTTTTATGATGATGACATGGGGCATTGTCTTGGGACACTTTATATCAAGTGCAGGTATACAAGTTGACCCAAAGAAGATTGAGATCATATCTACCCTACCTATTCCATAGAGATTGAAGGATGTGCGAATCTTCCTTGGGTATACATGCTATTACAAACGGTTTATTCAATATTTTAGCAAAATTGTTGCCCCTTTGTTTACCTTGTTGACAAAAGATATTAAATTTGCATGGACCCCAAACTGTCAAAATTCATTTGAGAAGTTAAAAGTAGCCTTAACACAAGCTCCAGTTCTCAGAGATCCAAATTGGACACTACCCTTTCATATCCACACAGATGCATCAAACTTTGCCATTGGAGCAATCTTGGGCTAGCAGGAGGGCAATAAAGAGTATGCAATAGACTACATTAGTAAAAATCTACAGGGAGCTAAGTTGAACTACATTGTGATAGAAAAGGAAATGTTGGTAGTTGTTTTTAGACACTACATTACTGGTGTAAAGGATAAAATTTGACAAGGATAGGGTGATAGTTTGATTTAACTAGTTTGATGTCTATCCTCCTTTCACCATTTACATTCAAGGGCCTTGGGTCGAGTGGCAGAGCACTATTAGGCCCTTGGTCACTTACAAATGTAGGGAAATTTAGATCTAAATGATTTGAATGCCAATTTTCTTCTATTGTATCCAATTTTGCCTTAAAACCCTAATTATTCAATTTCAGAAGCAAACAGACAAATATCAAAAACTGCTGCTATAGAAAGCTGTAAAATGACAAATTACTACATACCTATTTTCAGGGTTCAGAACAGAATAGTCAGGGACTTTGTAGTGAGCACCCAAGTCCAAGGTACTAGTTTCATTCAGAATCCTGACCTCCTTCCGACACTGATCTGCACTGTTACTTTCATTTCTAGAAATTCCATTGTGGAGGACACAGGGACTAGCACCAAAGTCTAGAAAATGTTCCAATGTCCTTCTCTTTAGATCTTGAATCCTTGATGCTTGCTAACCCTTCCTGCACTTCTTCTAGAGGAGACACCTTTAACCTACAATCAGAAGCAGTGTGGGAGGGGGTTGTGGTGTTTAGAGGCTTGCCTCAGTTAAGTGCTAGAGAGATATTCAAGTCTTTAGAACACCATTGTTAGATAAAGAGTGCATGCCCTTGTGAGGCAGAGGCAAAAACTAAATGATAAATGCTGAACAACACAAATGGTATCACCTTGTAGTGAAGATCTCATGAGAGGAAGAAGCTCTTCATGCCATGAGGAGATGAATGCACAAATCTGCAAACACAAACACATAGACAACACAAATCTGCTCTTGCAACACAATGAAAGCCTTGAATCACCTTTAGGATGCCAAAATCACATGAACATAATCTAGTTTATAAATGAATGCCTAAACATGTTTATATATGCAACTACAAACACTCCCGCCAAGAATTTTGTAATTCAAACTTACCATGTCGACCTAGGGACCAACTAATGGTCACAAGCTGACACCCAAAAATTGGGACTGCCCCAAAATAGGGTAGGACTAGGGTGCAGGTGCCCAAGTCCTCCCTCCCTATTTTGGGCAAGGTCTGCCTGAAGGGGTCCCCCTAGGTCCTATTTGCTAAGACACTTAGGGTTCATTCCATCGGGATGCTGAAATATGATGCAAAATGTCCTAAATACACACTAAAGACCTGGGAGCTAAACCTTATGAGGGAAAAGCCCCCAAGGGGACATTTTCTGACATTACAACTAGTTATAAAGTGTTTATACATATAGATCATACAACAATCATATATTTGATAAATAAGCCAATAGTAGGTGGCAGACTTGTAAGATGGTTGTTGTTATTGCAAGAATTTGACATATCAATAGTTTACAAGCTAGGTAAGGCTAATGTAGTTGCTGATTTTCTATCTAGACTACCTACACAATCAATAGAAGGAGTGGTTGATGACTCTTTTCCTAATGAACATCTTTTTGATCTCAATATACACAATCCCTAGTATGCAGATATAGCTAATTATTTGGTGATAGGATAGATTCCAGCCTACTTTTCTCCAAGGGAGAAAAGAAAGTTAGTTCACAAATGCTTCCCTTATTCTTGGATTTCTAGATTCCTATTCTATACTGGCCCAGATAATATTATGCGAATATGTTTCAAAGAGGATGAGGTGTTTGATATATTGAAGGCCTGTCATGATGAACCCTGTGGTCAACATTTTGCAGCCAAAACGACAACCTTCAAAATCTTAACAATAGGATATTACTGGCCAACACTTCATAAAGATTTTGTCAAGTATACTAGAAGCTATGATCGATCTCAAAGGATGGGGAGACCTACAAGAAGTGATGAAATGCCTTTATAGCCACAAATTGCATTAGATCCTTTTGATAAGTGGGGGCTAGATTTTGTTGGTCCAATCTCTCCTACTTCAAACAATAAGGAATATATACTAGTATGCACTGATTACTTAACCAAATGAGTGGAAGTTAAAGCCTTACAGTTTGCCAGAGATGTCAATGTGGCCAAATTTTTGTATGAGGACATCTTTACTCAATATGGGGTACCAAGGGAGATAGTGACTGATCAAGGCCCACAATTCACATCAGATTTAAACATCAGACTGGTGGAGGAATATTAGATTAAACACAAGACGTCCACTACCATCCTCAGGCTAATGGTCAAATTGAGGTCACAAATAGGGAGATTGAGAATATATTGACAAAAATAGTAAAGCTTCATAGAAGAGATTTGGTTTCCAGGTTACCAAAAGCTGTTTGGGCATATAGAACTACATGGAAGACAACTACAGGGTTCACTCCTTATGAATTGGTCTATGGCAAGATAATAGTCCTTCTTATAGAATTTGAATACAAAACCTTAAGGACAATAGTAGAATTAGGGATGGATTTGACAGAAGCTCAAAAGGACAGACTACAACATTTGAATGCTCTTGATGAAATTAGATTAGAAGCCATTCACCACATAGAGGTTATGTAGAAACAAAGAATTAAATGGCATGACAAGTATATCAAGACTAAAGAATTCACTGTTGGTGATTGGGCCCTTCTCTATGATTCCAGATACAAGTATTTCAAGGGCAAGCTTCAATCTCAGTGGTTGGGACCATATAAGATTAAACAAGTATTCCCTAATGGTGTAGTCCAATTACAAACCATTGATGAGGTTTGATTTTCACTACTAGTAAATGGACACATGTTGAAACTGTATAAGAAACCACTTTAGAAGGATGATTTTCTCATTTCTCTAGCTACTCAGTATGGTACTCATGGCACTCCTGATGAAGGTTCTGTGACACCAACTGATACACCGTTAGAAGATGATCCACCACTCCTATCTAGTGATGCAGAGGTTGAGTTGCAATACTCAACCCCTATCACTAAGACTTAATTTTTCTTTCTTTATAATCCACATGCACACACAACACACTATCCATGGTAACCATAGTTAACTCCAGACGGACCTATTTTTCACTCTCAGTTGGGATCTATTACAGTTGGGACCTGACATATTGTATATGTAACTATTCAGTTGGGACCTATGCTGGAGGCACCTGTAACAACTCCTATCTACAGATGTCTTCAACACTTCGGAGAATAATACATAATTTTCCTTCTCATTCCATATCTTCTCACATTGCTTCATTCATTTTGAAATAAATCAACTCCGCTGCAAAAGTGTCAACTCAATTTGATGAGTTGTTCATTCCTGCATTGCGAGCTATTCCATCACATCAATTCTGCAGTACCCACCACCTTACCATTCACCCACATGCATGTCCTCTTGCTCATATCAAATAAAATGTCAAGTACATGTTCTCAAATTTCAAGGTGCATTGATGATTTATTTCCATAATGTGTCTACATAAGGTAACTTTAAATGATTAAACTTAGCTTTCTTTTTATATTCATTATTACTTTTTATTTATTTCATGCATGTAAAAATATTTTTCACCATTCCAGTTAATAATACTCTTCCTTTCATATCAATTACCACGTGAAGTCAAGTTACTTCACAGATTAGTTGGGGGGAGGGATTTAATTTTTTTATTTTTACCATTTTCAAAAACTAGTGAAACTACCCTGTTTCACCAAAATATGAACTTGTTACCCTGAGAAAGTTGCAGTGGGAAGAATAGAAAAGGGTAGTAAACTATAGGTTGGTTCTCTTCAAGGTGGTGGAATTGAAGTTGAGCAAAAATTGACAATTCAAGAAGTTGTAGAACACAAAGATAATGGGGGGTGATGCAGTATGACAAGACCCATCTGCACATAAGGAAATATTAGAGGATGTGTTGGTGCTACCACTCTTCACCAGAGTAGGATGGATGGACTACTTTTTGAACTTAACAAAATATGATAATGAGATGGCAAAAGAATTTATAGCTACATTGCAGTATGATGAGGCAATGGTCAGGGGATTAGTTGTAGATGCTTTTGAGATGGCCATTACCCAAGTCACAGGATTGTCGTGTACAGGGTCCAAGTATCCAACTCCAGCTGATGTAGCTACAACAAGGGAGGAATTCTACGAGTGAGGAGAGCATCTGGACTCAACAACACAAGGTACAAAGAGATTATCCCTTTCATTTTTCTGGGGAAAATGTGCTTCATACATCATTAAATACATTACCTGTGATGGATGGCATAATTTGTTGTATACTGTACATTTTAAGTTGCTTAATCATCTATGCCATGATAAGCTAGTCAACGTTCCTAATTTCATGTATAATATGTTGAAAAGAATGGCATCTAAATACTAGAAAAAGCAATCAAACACCACATGTCCTATCATTGTTTAATAGCATCATTAATAAAGAGGAGCCTGAGAATTCAGCACCCACAGGTTGATTGGGAGGCTTTTAAACACTGTGTAGATATCAGAACACTGTTGGAAGAACTTGAAGAAGAGGGTGAACCTCAATATGAGCCTAAACCTGAGATTGAGCCTGAGCAAGAGGGGCCACAAGAGGAAAACACTCTAGAGGATAGGCTAGTGGTAGCAGAGGAGCCCTCATCTTTTAACCCTAAACCTATGAGAGGCGATAGTTCAACACCTACTAAGAAAAAGAAAAACAAGAAAAGTGTTGAGAAGCATAAAAGCACTGAGAAGGGAGAAGATATAGGGGAAAAGAAGAAAAAGAGGAGTAAAAAGAAAAGGAAAAATGAAGTCAAATAGGAGACTGTTACTCCTAGGCGCTTAGGAAGGTTGAAGAGGCAGAATGTAAAGGAAAGAATTGTTAAAGAATAGGGGCAGGTAAAGGGTGAAGGACAACAACACCATGATCCAACACCAATGAATTCAGATTCAGATAAAGGAGGAAACACCCCTGAAGATGTCCCTGTTGATGCTCCTGAAGATGTCTCTGCTGATGCTTGTGAAAATGTTAATGTGTTTGCTAGAAAGAGAAGGTATGTTTCTTCATCTTCTAATTCTGATTTAGAGGATATGTTTATTGCAAATAAAATGGGAAATTTAGTTCCTAGTAGTTTTGCTAAGGAGATTTTTGATATACATGGGAAAGATGATGATGAAGATCTAAATTTTGAAAAAGAAAAGGAATTGTTGGAAGATAGGATTATCAGAAAAGAGATTCAAGAAGCTCTTGATAGGATAAAACATTTGGAAGAGTAGGTGAGAGGATATGAAGAGAAGGACAAAGAAAAGGAGAAGAGAATACAAGAGTTGGAGGAGAGAATTCAGACCTATGGCCATGGAACTAATTTAGATTTGTTAGCACAAATGGTTGTAAGTAAAACAAATGTTGAAGAAAATGAAGTACTCACTCCACAACTTCCAGTAATTAGAACTCTAGTGTACCACACTTCTTTTTCTTTGGGTTTTGAATTAATGAAACTCACTCATAAATCCAAACAAGAAAAGGAAAACTGGGAGAAGGAAAAACATAATCTCAATGCATCAATAGAAGACAAGAATTTGGTGATAAAGAGGTTGGAGGATAAGTTGACATAGGTAATTGACAGGGCCATATAGATCATTGGGTGTAGACCTCCATAGAAGGTACATGCATTCTTCCTAAAGGAAAAGTTTCTTAGTTTCCAGTTTAATAGGTTTATTAATAATCATCCTGCTTTACATTCAAGGCATATTTTCTACATCCATTTTAAATAAGTCAGTTTAGAGGAGCAAGACCAATTGCGTGAATATTGTTTGCATAACTACTTAATGGTAGAGGATACAGAATGGAACCCTTCAATCTATGTTGGGGATTTGTAGGTTAGGGCACTATTATCATATCTCAAGAATGAGAAGGTCAGAGGGGAATTGATGGATAAATATGAGGAATAGGAAAAAATAGTGGCACTACAAGTTAGAAGTGAAGCACTAAATCCTGATGTAATCCTTACTCAATGGTTAACACTCCTCTCACACAAAGGTCCAGGAAAAATAATTATGGATTTGAGACTGCAGGATCATAGAAGGACACAATAGTTAGCAGGACCTATGCTTCAAAATTATCTCAGGTATGTGCAAGATAGATGGAATAGTCTGACTCTAGCACTATAGAGGAAAGAGCCTCACTCTTTCCACAATTTTATGAACATGTTTGAGAGATTACACAAGTATATCAATATTTCAAAGCAAATAGGAGTGGGATGGCTGCCACTTACTTTTCATCCTCCTATTCTCCTCTATCCAATACCACACTTGATAGGAGAAAAGGGTGATGAATGTAGGAATGTGGAATCAATCAAGATGGATAAGCTTGCTTGTTACAATGGTTATTATCTTAAGCAGGGAGCAAGAGTCAGAGAAATAATGGACCTTAGGAAGGTTACTTTGCATTACAATCTTCTCCCCTAGATGTTTATTTCAATGATTTTTCTTGAGGACAAGCAAAAGGATAGTTGGGGGGAAATTATGGGTTAAAATATTGACCTCTTTCTATGTTGTTTTTATATCCTTATAGACCTTTTCCATATGATCCTCCAGACACTTTACCAACATCACCATCATTATATGATGTCTTTTATATACTTTGCAAGACTTTGAATCTATGTTAATAATATGGAATATGGTGATGATATTATCAACTCAATGATTTAAATATGAGTATGCATGCAATATAGATGGAATTCTATGGTTTAGTCATGAAGGTTATTGTGTGCATATGTTTTGTGAATTAACCCCTATGCAGTAAGAATGTGTCATCAAGGAAATGAGCATTTGCAGTGAGTTGCAGGATAGGAGAATTAAAGGAAGTGAAGTTAGGATGCCAAAAGTGTAGGCAACTGGAGGATGAATGTGAACCATCATGGATAGTAATAAATGTAGAAGTAGACTAGTTTCAAATATAGCTTATGTGTATTCTTCATATGAGCCATTGCATAAGAATTCTTGTTTGAAGAGGATGCTCCTTCCTCTGTTCAGTTAGATTAATAAATCAATCTCAAACCTGTATCCTAGTATCTAGGAATGGAATGATGGTTGAAGTTAGTTGGTAGTTGCATAAAACTCTCTTGTTTCTATATAGGTTAGGAGTGATGAGTTAGATGTCAAGTTAGTTACTTTATTTTCTAGTTGCTTAGTTGTTGTTCTGTTTTTCTATGTTGGAAAATCCAGACATGTTTTAAAGAATGTTATTATTGAATACAATCTGAAGAGATTCTATTTATGATATGAATTGAATAAAAAATTGTGTTATGAGGATGTGTGAGAATATGAAGTAGATTTGATTTCCAGTTAAGTGAGACAGTCCCCTGAGCTGGCCACTCAAGGCACTAAACCTCACTTCATCTATTTCCTTATTTATTTATTTATGCATTTTTAGTTAAAATTATTTCTCTGCTATTTCATAAACTGCGTTGTGAGTTAAGTAAATATCCTGATCATTATTTCCAGTAGTTGTGGTTCATGAACAAAATTGTATACCTAGTCCATCTTAGTCCTCTGTAGGTTAGTAAGGTTAGCATTAGCTTTATCATCATTTTAAATTGATTTTGGATCAGTTCAGTATTTCCTATCGTTAGTAGTTATCTACAACTTATGCTGAAGGTACCTGTAGCCACTAGGTTCTGTAACTATTTGTACTATTTTTACATTTCTGTGAATCCCAACAAAGTAGAATTACCTTAATAGGATTGAATAGGCTAGTTTAGGAGAATATGAGTCCCTAAAGGCACATATAGTGCAGGTGCCATCATAATCTTATGCTCCTTGGTTGATAATTTAATGTAGGAACACAATGATAGAGTGGATTGTTTAGATATGTTTACCCATGAATTATGTTAATTCTACAACACATTAGTTTTCCTCTACATCCACCACCCCATTCACCCCACCACACAACCCTACAATTCAAATCCAAGACAAAGGATTTGAGGAATACAAGATAGAAAGGTCATACTGCATTGGCAAGCTCCCAATGTCACCAAGGTCTCACGGCAATCCTGGCCCAATCAAACCTAAGGAGACCATCACTACCATCCCCACCACCTACACCAAATGGGGAGAATTAAGCAAGGAGGACATTGACAATGATGTTACAAAGTGGCTCTACAAGGAAGAAGAAGAGGTCAAGCACATCAAATTACCTGTGGACTGATACGAGGAAGGCTATGAATTAGTAAAACAACAAGGATATGATGGACATAGCAGATTGGGACCTAACAAAAGTGGGATAACGGAACCCATCCAATGAACCATGCTACCTCACAACAAGGGCTTAGGGTATACATCACACAGAGAGAGCACTCCTAGTACTAAGTTACTTTTGGGTAGGGACACAAGTACTTCCAAGGATGTTGAGACATCAAGGGACCCACCTAAACCTAAGCTAGAATCTTCCACACCTGACTTACCCGATGGTGCCGCATGGATAAGCATCTTTTGGGATTCGAACAATACTTCCATCTACAATTTAATTCTTGTCACAATAAGCTACCTAAACACAATGTTGGCCTACCCTTAGTCCACCCCAAGCTCATCGACTGGGATCAACAAAATCCACCTAGCTTAGATTTATTTGAGAATGATGAAGCCATTGCTGAGTTCATGGGACTTTGTGAAGGCATACCTTTGAGGGATCACAAAGTTGGTTACATCATGGATCTCGATGAATCAACTTATTTCGTGGAATCCACTTGACCCTCTAGTCACAAAAGTGAAAATAAAAAATAAAAATGGTCTCTACGTGAAAACTGAAAGGCAATTATTGACCATGAAAAAGTAAAAATAAAGGACGTATCCGAGGGTGAAAACCTCTCCAAGGTGCCCAAGGATGGAGGGTTGGAAGTGTTGCCTATTACACAAGAGAAATCACCACTATTGGTGGAGACAACTATTAAAACCAACCTCGACATAGAAGAAGAGCCCAAGATTATTCACTTTGCAGAGTCACTAACGGAATAGGAAAAATAGGAACTCAAAGATTTCTTCTCAGCAAGGCAAGTCAACTTTGCTTGGTCATATGTAGATATGCCTAGGATCGATTGACAGTTTGTCTTACATCACCTGCCATTGTTGCCAAACTCCAAACTAGTGAAACAAAAATTATGGAAAATGTATCCACAAATCGCACTCCTTGTAAAAGTAGAATTGAAAAAGGTACTTGACGTGGGCTTCATCAGCCCCATAGATTATCTAGAGTGGGTATCTAATCTTGTACCAGTAACAAAACCCAATGGCTAGATTAGAATATGTGAAGACTTCCATTACCTAAACAAAGCGTGTCTGAAAGATGATTTTCCATTACCAAACATAGATATTATAGTCGACCTGACCACAAGATTTGAAATGCTCTCATTCATGGATGGTTTCTTTGATATAATTAGATACAGATAGCACTAGAAGATTAGCATAAAAAAGTTTTCACATAACCTTGGGGCACATATTGTTGGATTGTCATGCCCTTTAGTCTCAAAAATGCGGGCGCTACATACTTGAGAGCAATGACAACTATATTTCACGACTATATGCACACATGTTTGGAAGATTATGTTGATGACCTACTGGCCAAATTAGTCACAAGAAGCACTCATCTAGATGTGTTGGATAAGATCTTCAAAAGGATGGAAGAGTACAAAGTCATATTAAATCCTAATAAATGCATGTTTGGTGTTACATCAGGCAAACTGCTGGGCTACATTGTTTTACATCAAGGTATAGAAGTTGATCTTGCCAAACTGAAAGTGATAATGGAAATGTCTCCACCAATAACTCTAAAACAATTACATAGCTTACAAGGTAAATTACAATCCATCTGAAGGTTTACTGCACAACTTTCCAACAAATGTCAACCTTTTCAACACTTACTCTGCAAAGGGGTACCTTTCATGTAGACAGAACATTGCAAAGAATCCTTTCAGAAGATCAAAGACTATTTGTTGTCACCACTAGTTCTCATGTTGTTGATACCCAGAAAGCCCCTTTTATTGTACATATCAACAACACCTTTAGCACTCAGGGCATTATTAGCACAAAATGATGAGGATGGAAAAGAAAGGGCAATCTACTATATCAGCAAAACATTAGTGGGATATGAGCTAAACTACAATCCTATTGAGTGCACCTGCCTTGACGTAGTTTTTGCCACCCAAAAGCTGTGACATTAGATGTTGAATCATAAGACAAAGCTAATTGCAAAGATTGACCCACTGAAGTACTTACTCAACAAGGTAGCTCTAACAAGATGACTAGCCAAATGGGTTATGGTATTGAGTGAATTTGATTTAGAATATGTCGACCAAAAAGTAATAAAAGGACAAGTGATTGCAGGCCAACTAGAAGAAGCACCTACAATAGCAGATCATCCTATGGTCATAGATTTTCTTGATGAATCAATCTTCATAGTAGACGCTCCCAAAACATGGACACTATTCTTTGATGGCTCATGCACAAATCATGGTTTAGGCGTAGGTATTATGTTCATTACTCCTCAAGGTGAAGCCATCCCTAAAACATTTTAGATAACCTTTCCTTGCATGAATAACATAGTAGAATATGAAGCATTACTCACAAGACTTCGAATGGCTATCAATTGGACAATCAAAATACTGCAAGATTTCAGTGATTCACAATTAGTCATTAAGCAAGTCAATAATGAATACGACACCAAGGATGAAAAGCTCATGCCATATAAAAGAATGGTTGACAGTTTTAGGCTATATTTTAATGTAGTGGTGTTTGATTAGATTCCTCAAGTTTAGAATAGAGCAGTGGATGCAATGGCAACAATTGGGTCTCTCCTTGATATCCCAAGAAATGCACCTCAATTCGAGTTCTTGGTGGAACAACTATTGGTCCCAGCCTTCGATGTCCCTGAATCTAAGTTAGTGTGCAAGATAGTTGGTCCCACATCCCTAGTACCATGATATCCACACATATCTCTACAACCATATTCTCCCACCTGACCTATTCCACTAATCAATGCAAATCCGTCATCCGCTAATCTACCAAATATGTCATCATCAGTGACACCCTCTATCACCGTGGATTTGACAATACCCTCCTATGATGTCTCGACACTAAGGAAGCACAAACAGCTCTACGTGAAGTATGCGAGGGTATATGCGGGGTTCATTCTAGTGGTCCCACTCTAGCTAAGAAGATTCTCAGAGTTGGATACTATTGGCCCACCATGGAGAAGGATGCTTACCACTTCACTTAAAAATACAGACAGTGACAGATACACTGAGATCTTATGCATGCACCTACCCAAGATTTACAACCACTTGTGTCTCCATGACCATTCTCTTAATGGGGACTCAACCTTGTGAGCAAAATCCATCCCACCTCCACCAATGGCCACAAGTTCATCAACACCGCTATAGAGTATTTCACAAAGTGGATTGAGGCCATCCCCATGACATACATCATTAGAAAACAAATAGCCAAATTTATTCTCAACTACATCATAGGCCAGTATGGTGTGCCTCAATCTATTGTCATGGATAATGGTCATCCTTTTAAGAATCAAGACATCCATGAGTTATGTGAAAGATTCCATATTCAACACCATTTTGCCACTCCATACTATCCCCAAGGCAATGGTCAAGCCAAGGCATCTAATAAAACCATCATAAAAATTCTCAAGAAGACTATCAATGATGTTGGTTGTGACTAGCACGTGCAACTTAATCTCACCTTGTGGGCATACCGCACCAGCATCTAAACTCCCACTAGAGCCACACCATATTCCCTTGTCTATAGTTCTAAAGCCATTCTGCCCATAAGGTTGAGTTACCATCCTTCAGAGTGTCATTGAAGCAATTTGTGGATGATGAAGACTATAGAGTATCCAAGCTAAATGAGCTCATGCTACTTGATGAGAGAAGATAGAATGCCTTGGTGCACTTATAGACCTATCAAAACTATCTCCGGTGCAACTATAACAAAAGGGTTAAGTTTGATAGTTTAATATTGGAGACTTGGTCCTGAAGGAGAACCCTAAGAGTCAACTGGAAAGGGAGACCCTAGAAAGTTTGAACCAAACTGGTTAGGTCCCTATATCATCACTGCTACATATGGATCAGGAGCATACCAACTTGCTACCCCTGAAGATGAGCCATTGCCAAAGCCAATCAACAACATGCACCTTCGTAGGTATTATACCTATATCAAATAAGCATAAGAAAATTTAAAAAAACACAAAAAAATACAAAAAAGTTGAAAAAATAAAAAAAGCAATAAAATAGTAAAGAGAAATAATTCATCCAAAACTGAAAACCACTTCGGTGGTGCTTTGGATAAGTACCATGGTGAAAACCTAGCAAACAGGCACCATGTGTAGTCAATCTTGGCTCTCTCGTCTACCATCACTCCATTTGATCTTCCACTCTCTACAAACAAATCCCACGTGATCCACACCATCATCCATAATAATCCACATTGTCCTCTTCATGGTTTGGAAATAAGTTGGCATTTTGTGCCTTCCCACTTTTCCCACAGCATGTCATCATCACCCCATCCCATCTCGTTATGGTTATAACTTTGCCCCATGCCTGACTGGGGGCAGTTCTCGATCCTCAAAATCGGTACAAGAGGACACCTTTCACAAATATTCTCAAAAATCCAAAAACATTCAAATATTCTCAAAAATCCAAAAACATTCAAATATTCTCAAAAATCTAAAAACATTAAAATATTCTCAAAAATCCAAAAACATTCAAATATTCCAAAAATCCAAAAACATCAAAATATTCCCAAAAATACCGAAAACATCGAATATCCTCAAAAAGCACATAATCAACCAAAACTCCCAAGCAATAAATAGTGTCAACCACCAGGTTGAACTACAGTGCCTCTAAGCTTTCACGTAGGCAAGGCCATCTCTGATGGGCCCCTGAGGGATTCCCCCTTAGGTCTTAGGTCAACCAAAGTCCACCCGATTAAACTACGACACCTCTAATCTTTCACATAAGGAAGGCCATCTTCGATGAGTCCCTAAGGTATTAGGTCAGTCCCTTAGGGCCTGTTGAGTCAACTATCATAATAAGTCATCCCTTAACAAGATGGATACTTTGATCAGACTAAAGCAATCAGTCTTTCACAAGGAGAACAACCTCTTGCGACAACATGACAGCTTATCAAAATAGCCAAGCATTGATCTCTCATGGTGATAATCTAAGATCGCCATGAACAATCTTCATCTACAACCACATGGAGCATCGTCAAAATATGATTTTTACCTTAGACAACATGTTTCATCCTTAAAACATTCACAATCATCACATACCAAGCATCCTTCACAACTTGTGGTATTCCTGAAACCAGACCACATGTCTTATACAGGATATCATGATCCTATAACTTGCCTTAGACAGGTAGGGGCATTATCAAAACTAGACTTGGCATCTTATACAACATACCTTCCATCCTAAAAATAGGCATCATTCAACCTATCATAATAAATCACACATATAGACTCATGCACACTCAGCAAATGATCTACATGGCTGTTGACTCTGGGCCTTGTCTATCTTATTTGCTTTGCAGTCTCGTTCTCATGCTTCTCAAGGTAGTCCCTAAGTGATGAAGAGAAGCGAGGATAGGGCGAGACCTTTTCTTGGATTGTTGGTTGTAGTTTGTCTTGACAAGATGATTGGGGAAACTAGGTTTCTTGTGTGTGATTGGGATTTCATGGGGTGTGAATCAAATACATCCTATGCATTGGAAGGAATACATGCTTCCTTACATTAGGATTTGCATACCTCACAGTTATCCCCTCGCATGTTCTAACAAGATACCACAATTACTTAGTCTGAGCTAGGCATTCCTTGTCTATCTTATGCTTATTTCACAAGGGACCACACTTTACACCTTGGCCTTTTGATGTGCCATGGCGATTTTCATCCTTTGATATAATAAGCTCTATGATGATAAGAAGTAATTGCAATAAAGAAGCTCAAAAATCTATCAAGGCAAAATTAGGATCCATTCTTCTAGCCAATCTTCATCCTTTGCGCACTTCTCATCTCCATTCCTTCTAATCATATTTTGTCCTATTGTGACACACCAAAAATAATATGTTAGATCTCATAGGCCTACATACATCCACATGTTAGTCCATCATATACATCACATCATAAGTATAATAACATATCCATCATAAATATCACCATCATATTAGCTCATCAACACTACATTATAACACATAAAATCATCATTTGCATAACACCTATCATAAGAACATTTAACACATACATATCTGCACCCATGTAGTATGCATGTAAACATCACATAAACATATAATAGCATCTTAACATATGCATCCATGGGCCATCATCATACATCACATCGCATCATAAACATCATCATATAATTACATCATTTTCATCATAAATCATAAATCACAAAGCATAACCATAGAACTATAAAAATAACATAATCATAAGCATCCATCACATCATATGCATGTGGAAATAAAAAGATCACCATCATAAGTAAACCACTACATATATATATCTGAAAATGTGTGTCACAATACAACAATCAGAATCCATGTGTCAAAAATTGAGCTCACGGGCTCAATCAAAAACTAAATCACGTAGGCTTGATCATAATATACATCATACATATCAAAATGGCCTAATGACTTCTATCATGGCCTCTAGACCCTGTCGGCCCAGCAGGAGGACCCCTCTACTCTATCCTAGCCCTAGAACCAGATGGTTGATCATAAGGTGAAGCCCTCCTCTAAGAGTGAGAGACCCCTCCACTATTGTGAGACCTCGGCGAGTATGACCTACTAGCACTCCTACTCTAGAAAGTCAACGCCCTTTGATTTGCTAGCACCAATCCCTCATATAGCCCTTTGTAATACTGAGCCTCCTGTGCAGCTCGATATAATGATCATACAAACTCCACCGTCGGCCCTCTGACAGTAGCCATGAAATCAATGCTCCATTGCTCAGCCCTCTAGGCCTTGATGACCACCATATCTCTCTCACCTATCCTCTAAGCAAGCTAGCCCTCCACCTCCTAAATCTGCTATCGCATCCCCTGCATCTGGGTCTGCAAAGTCTATATCTATGCAGGCAAATCCCCTCCTTGGTCTCTTGCATCCTCCTCCTCATCATCACCAATCTCCTCAATCAGCACATCCTGTAGTGCTTCCTCCCTGACCCACTCCTCCTCCTCACCCTCCTCCATCTCATCTCCACCAATGTCTCCTCTGCTGACATCCTCCATCACCACATCCTCCTCCCCACCCCCATCTACATCTCCCCCATGGCTGCAACTACTTATCCCACAACCCCCTCTCCCTCCTCCTGAATCGGAGAAAGATGAGAACCTCCCTATCCATCTTGGCCTCTACCCTTGGCTCCTCTCCCTGGCCTCCTCAGCCCCTATCTCCTCAACAACCACCTGCTACACCATCATCATCTCCTCCATCACCACTCCCCCTGCCACCATCTCCTCGGCCTCTACCTCTGCCTCTGCCTCGGCCCCATCCTCTAAACCTCCCTCTTAACCTCTGCCCCAATCTCTCCAATGGTGCTAGCTCATGAGGATGAAGATAAGGAACTTGCCTATGGGTGGCACACCAAGCATCATATGCAAGAGTTGTACCTACATTGATGACATCATCTGCTCCCCACTGCACTAGCCATAACCCAGTGATCTCATTGATAGTCATCTGAACTACAATCATCGGCCCCCAAAATGGAATCTCTTGAGTGACTCAGGCAAACTTTGCAATACTAGCAAGAGTATCCTACCACTCTCCAAATTGTCTAAGCACCTGCTCTGGTAGATGGCACTCTATGATATGCTATGTCTGCACAGTTTGTCCAATCAAATATCATGTGTGTCTGCAGAAAGGTAGCTTCTTGGCATCCTTTGTCCACCTAGGACAACCCCTATAATGCCTCCAAACAAATGTGTCCATGTGATCAATGACTCCATTATTCGACATCTCCCATATGTATCTGTAAAACTATCCTAGTGTAACAGAACACATAGGGTAACTCCTCCAAAATCCCATGCTCTATTAGTGGCCAACATATGGGAATGTGCTTCCAAGCCTAGATCATCAGTAATGTCATGCTACAATTGATAGATGTCTTGCCATGGTAAGCAACCCCGTGCAACTAGTGATACAACTGAGCTAGGAGGTAGGGTCCCCATGCATAAACTATAGAATCCACCATCATACTCTCCATCTCCCCCTAGCCCACAGGAAATCCATGACCACACCGATCTGGACATACGAGACCACCAATGCAGGTGCATAGGACCACAATCAACCAATCGTACCGATCTATTAGAGTGTCTCAATGAATCTCATGATCCTCAACTCCCAGGGATGCATCATCATCCATCTCAAACCGTCGATGAAGTGCAAGAAATCCCCTCTCTAGACTATAGATGAAGCACTCTCCGTGAATCAGTAGCTGCAGAATCCGCCAGACATCTAGCAGTGTAACCGTGGCCTCTCCTATTGATAAGTGGAATGAACTCATCTCTGAGTGCCATCGCTCGGCTAGTGTGGTCAGTAGACCCCAGTTAGCCCTAGTCATGGGTATAAATGCAACACCATATAATACTAGGGCATCGAGAGTATCCTACTCAGCCATTGACTGATGATCCCGCAACTGGTACCCTGTTGGATGACTCTCTCATGTATAAATCAGCAGCAACCTCACCTATATTCACACAGACTAGACACTATGTCAGTCTCAAAACCCTAAGCAAGGCATTCACAGCAAAACAAAGCAAAGAATTAGGGAAAAATGCATTTCTAAACTATTAAAAACATGCATGCATCGCACTATCATTCCCATGCATCTCTGCTAAGCACATGCATCATACTACCATGGGCATGCATCACACTTTAGCGGGTGCATCATACTATCAGTTGTAGGAGTCACACTCTTACGTATGCGTCACTCTACTCAACCCATGCATCACATTTCGCATATGTGTGACGCCTAAAGTGGAGGCATCACACCCCCTTATGCAGGTGTCACCGTAAACCACATATGTCACACCAAAATGCAGGCATCGTATGCCCTTGTGCAAGCGTCAAACATGATAGCAGATGCGGCACAAAAAAAATGCATCACATGTGTGCCCCATTTTTCAGCCCCTAAATCTAGTAAAAAACACACAAATTGAAAAACAAGGGTTATACACATACCTCTGTGCCTATCCCGAGGAACCGACCGTGGGTCCTGATCCTCATGCTGTGATGCAGGTGAAGTAGAACTAGAGACATTCTGACAGCTACTCTACAGGAAATCACAAGCTGATTGCTCTATGGTCTCTGAATTCTCTACAAGCTAAGTGCACAAATGAGGTTTATGGCCCCCCTAAGAGCTATTTATAGACTATTTTTGCCCTAAGTGGGCCCTAAGTTCAAATTTCTAGGTCTTTTAGCAAAAATGAAGCAAATACTCTACGGGAAGCCCTGGAATGCTACCGTTCCCCGCCAGCCCATGGGAAATCTTTCTAAGATGTCGATTCCTTGTGGGATAGTGAGTGTTGGTCCTGGCACTCTTAAGAAGGCTCTCTTCTCTCATGCGGAAGCCTCCATGTGTCGCCCCACATGTTCCCTAATACAAAGAAGACATGGTCCCTCCTGACTTGCGTCGATGGACAAGTGGCATGATCTTATAAGTTCTTAAGTCCTAAGTCTTTCTTAGGGCCCAAAGGTGCCAAGTGGAAGGCTTAGCATGCTTCTGTGGAGCCAAAGAGAATGGCTCACTTGTTACTACACGGCCATGGAATGACACCATGTTGCCATGAGGGTATGAGATAAAGGAAATTTAAAAGGTAACAGTTGGCAGTGGAATGCATAACAATCATTGATCTAACCTAAAGTAAATCTCAGCTAACGGCTCTTGTAGACACTTAAAAATGTCCCAAGCCTACGAACATCATTTTGACACCTAATTCATCCCATTCTACTATTAATTAAATAATTTTTAATTGATTAATTCACTTTCCCCTTAAGCTTTTAATTAAATAAATTTTATTTATTTAATTATTTAGCAATTTTCTTATGATTTCTTCTATAATTAAATAATTAATTAATTATTTAATTATTCACTATCCCAATATCCACTTTTCCAATATCAACTTTAAATAAATACACATTTAATTATATTATAGATCCTGCCCTAATTAAATAGGTTACACCTATTTAATTAAATCACATTACATAATCCCCTTTCACAAATAAATTAAATAAATGAACACAATTCATTTAATTTAAAAATCATATTACACCTCACCATTTCTTCAAATAAAAAATTGTCTTTTGTCCTCTAGTGATTGGGAACCCTAATCAATCTACACCCTTCATCATATCAAAAGTCAAATTTTCAATCTCAGCCCTCCATTCAAATCCTCTCTTCTATAAAAGCACTCTCTCACCCTCATTTCTACACTACACACTTGCATAATTTGAGCATCCCCTCTCTAATTTTTCCATAGCCATAATCTTGAGCTTCTCATTGTGTTTGCAAGTCTGCAAAGCTGAGAGCAAAGTGCTACAAAATTTGGGAGAAACAATAGAAAATTCACACTAGTAGTCTAGGGTTTCATGTTTTATGCTTGTATTTGGTTGATCCTAGGTTATTTAGTACTCCATTGAGTTGTTAGGGCATGCATTGTACTCTTTGCAAGTTTTAGAATATTTTTCCCTGACATCAGCTCCGATTTAAATTCAGATCTTTTGAACGTTCCAGTGGTGCCAATGTATTCATTCAAGTTGGTGAGCTCTGCGAACGAAATTCAATAAGGGATGGTTCAATTCTTCAATGCAAAAGGACTTCGGTGGGTTGGTGGTGGATCTTCCTATGGTCAGCGATGACATTTTGGGATCTCCCCTTCAATGCTCTATCCTCTCTTGCATATGGGCAACCTTTCTTAGGATGCAAATCTACCAGTGGCATAGGTTCTGTCCCCATCACCATTTGTTTTTGGCTCTACATTAATGATTGCATTAGTGATCTTGGATCCCGTGGACCTACCTCAGCATTTTCTACACAAGGATTTGATATATAAAGCATTGTAATCTTTAGTAAAAGAGGAGTTAGTAATTTTTGGGTTGTTATGCTACCAAATTCCTTGTAGTCAGACCTCTTAGTGCAATTGTAGCATTATCAGAATTTGACTCACTGTGGCTATAGCTTGGCCTCTATTGTCTTCTATTTAATCCACTCATGAATGTAACTGGCTATACTGTGTCTTTTCCTTCTATGAGTTATTTTACATTGTAATAGTTGATGGCCTTCATGAACAATATATTCACAATACTTTACCTCTCTTATGCTCTAATTTATGTGCTTTACTTGAATTTGTGATCTATTCTATGAGTAAAATGACTCCTTTATAGGTTAGGACTTCATACCAAAGCCTCAATCAGTTCTATAAGTCTGTGTGAACCTTCCCTTATGATTGAGATAGTTGTTGTGTCTTTTCCAGGCTTACTACTACTCACTAAATCTAGTGCATCACCCCTATTTCCATTCAGCTTCTTCCTAACCTTTTTCCCCTATAGTATTAGCACTAGGTTTAGATAGTTTTCTCTTAGCATTAGGCTTAAAATGAGGAATCAACCTAATCTGGAGGTCTGATCTCAACTTGCAAGGTCCCACACCTTGAGATCGTTCCCATTGTGTCATTAGAATGCTTGGACTCTCTCCAAGCTGGGTGCAATTCTAAGTGACAACAATTTCTGGCATGCCTAGTGGGACACTCTACTCTAAGTGAGAGATGGACTAAGGATTTTGGTGTTGTTCTTGGTTCATTTGCCACTATGAAAGCATTCAACATGCACCTAGTGACTCTATTGATCTAATTGCTACACAACAATTCAACATTTCATACCTAGTGTGCAGACAAGGTCATCTTCTAGAGGTAATTTCCAATTCATAGAACTCTTTTGCTAATAGAAGAAGAAGAACAAGACTATCTAGGTCCCTTGTGAGGGAAAGCAGAAATAATATTTTAGTGCATATAAGAACTTGGTCTACTCCTCCTCCATTGAATCTTTAGGTTAGATCTCAACATTCAGTTAGAACCCTACGGATACCTATAATCAACCTAAATATCCCTAATATGCCTAGAAACCTTGCATTTGTTGCATTTAATGGGGATAGTCCTCTAGACCTAGCATAGTATGATGACATCCCTACTTCATCCTTAAAGGTGTTGGGAATTAAGGTGTCTCAACCTTGGTAATTCCTTGTATTATTACATTGTATTTATTTATTTATTGCCTACTGTAAAATAAGGATGGAAATCCTATGTTGTCATTTTGTGGGAGTTGGCACAGTGATGTGTCATCCTACATGGCATATGACCACATGTATTTTTGTCCTCACATGAAGAGATAGGCATCCCACTTAGTGGTAGGAATATTTACCATGTGTCAGCATCTTGGATGTTGTGTAAGGGAATATTGACTGAAACGGTTATGATGGATTCTTATGATGAATTTATGACATGTAAGAGTTAGAAATAGAAGCTTGTAAGATAGGTGAAGACATGTGTCAAAGAGCATATTTGGGTGCCCCAAGGTGGGCTATGACATGTTGTAAGAGAATATGCTATTTTTAGCCTGTCTATGATAGATTCTCTTACAGTTGTAAGTTATGATAGCTATGATGGATTCTATAACAGTTGTAAGTGTTGCAAGAGCATCTGTCATAGCCCATTTTGGAAATAGGTGACCTCCTTGGGATGGGGTGAATTGACAAGTGTCAGAGGCATCTTACATTGTTGGAAAAGTTTCCATAGGCATGGGTTTTGGGCCATGAGGCCATGTTGGACGCCCATCTCAATGTGGATCTATTTTTACCTTATATTTGTTACATAAACAAGTGCTTTGAAGAGGAGTTGTAGTATGTGATTGACATGTACTGTTATGCTATCGGATTGACTCCAGACATGAGTGTCAAAGACTATTGAAACTTGCATTGCAATTGTATTGTAAACCATATTCAGTTTTGATAATACATTGTACAGGTTTCTAAGTGTGGGGTTTTTCACCCGATAAGGGTTTTCCCCACGATATATCTTGTCTCTCTCTTCTTCTATCTTCTTTCTAGTTCTTTGTATTTGCTGCAAAATCTTTGTTATATGTGTTATGTTTCTGTAATTGTAAGGATAAAATTGAACTTGCATAACTCTCCCCTCATTAGATTAGTGTAGGAAGCAATTTCTGCACATCTAGCTTTCTTTTAGTTGGTATTAGAGCTTGATCACCTTTGGTCCTAGTTGTTGGATGGGGTTTTTTGAGCTAATCTTAGATTTGAGTGGGAGTCTGTTCAGAGTATTCTAAATCTTATTGCAGCAAGGAGATGGCAACCACATCTGGAAGGATAGAGGTGGAGAAATTCAATGGCACTAATTTCAAGCTATGGAAGCTCAAGATGGAAGACAAGCTTGTTGATCGTGACCTCTGGGAAACTATTAGTGGTACAAAACCCACGGCAATGTCACAAGCTGATTGGGATCTCAAAGATCAGAAGGCTAAGGGTCTCATAAGACTTAGTCTTGTTGATTTTGTTCTATTAAATGTCCATGAGGAGAAAACTGCAAACTTGCTTTGGAAGAAGTTGGGAGATATGTATCAAGCTAAATCCCTGGTTAACAAACTTTTTCTGAGAAAGAAGTTGTATTCCCTTCGAATGGATGATGGAGGATCTATTGCAAATCACATGAATGCTTTCAACATGTTCATTGCACAACTAACATCCATTGGTGTGAAGATGGAGGATGAGGATTGGTGTATGACCCTGCTTTGTTCTCTGTCGGACTCATGGGATCATCTTGTCATGGCTATTGGAAGCACCACATCCACATTCAAAATGGATGAAGTGGTATCTTTGCTGTTGTCTAAAGAAATGTAGATAAAGTCTTCTAAGGCAGCCAAAGAGACTCTTGTAGTTCATGGAAGACCCAAGGAGAAAGGGAAAAAGAAGGACAAGAAAGCTGAGAAGGGTAGATTCAATTCCTGTGGGAGATCCAAATCTCCTAGAAAGTCCAAGGCTCTCTATTGGAATTGTGGCAAAATTGGGCATTTCTGAAAGGAATGTAAAGAGGAAAAGAAAAAGAAGAAGAAGAACCCAGATTCATATTTCGACAAGTCACAAGATGATGGTGATGCCTTCATCACAACCTTGGCAACCCATGCATCTGATGATGAGTAGTTGATTGATTCTGGTGCATCATTCCACATGACCTCACATTGAGACTGGTTTACTAAGTATGAGGAGTTTGATGGTGGAAAGGTGTACGTGGGTGACGAATATCATCTGAAGATTGTTGGTTGTGGAAGAGTCTCTATCCAATTCCCTGATGGATGAGTGAAGGGGATCAATGGGGTGATGCACATCCCAGGTTTAGCATGGAACCTACTCTCTATAAGTATGTTGAATGATGTAGGTGTGCAAGTTATCTTTTCGAAAGAAGGATGCAAGATAACTAGAGGAGCTATGGTACTTTCTAAGGGTACTAAGAGAGGTACTTTGTTTTAGCTGGAGGCATGCATTCCACAATACAATAGTTCTTCTGACTCAAGGAAGAGGGCAACAGTCACTTCATCCCCACCATCTGAACAACTAGTGAAGAAATATGTTGTATGTAATCCTGATGGTAGTATTCATGCCTTGGAAGTTAAGCTTCCTACTAATACGACAATGTTATGGTATAAGAGATATGGCCACATTGGTCAGAAGGGTTTTAGAACCTTAAAAAATAAAAATCTTATTGAGGGGTTAGATGATTGTAATCTTGAGTTCAACTTTTGTGAACATTGCATAAATGGAAAATAAAACCGTGTTCAGTTTTATTTGAGTTCTCATAAGTCTTCTGGTGTGTTGGACCTTGTTCATTCTGATGTATTTGGTTCTATTAATGTCTATTCATTATCAAAATCTATATATTTTGTATCTTTCATAGATGACTACAGTAGGACATGGATTTATTTTCTCAGAAGCAAATTTGAAGTCTATAGTAAGTTTAAGGAGTTTAAACCCTTTGCTGAAAATTAGACTAGTAAAAAGATTAAGTGTTTGAGAACTGACAATGGTGGTGAGTTCTATTCTACAGAATTCAAAAAATATTGCAAGGAACTTGGGATTGAAAGACATAAGACAACTCCATACACCCCACAGCAAAATGGAGTTGCAGAGAGGATAAACAAGACACTAATGGAGAAGACTAGGAGTATGCTGATGAAGGGGGTAAATCATAAAACACACAACAATAGAAATTGTACACAGAAAATAGAACTTTCTTTATTGATTTAGGCAACTTATTACATTATAGAAGCTCAAATACAATCAGAGGAATCAACCCTCCATAGGCTGCAACACATTACAGCTTCCTCCCCCAAGACTCTGGAGTCATCAACATTCTATAACCCAAAATCAGCTAGGATTTCTATTTTCCTGCCTATTCTTGACTCTACACTTGCCCCCTTAACTCTACTACTTTCCAGGGTTCCCAAAAATGGCTATTAATAACCTTTTTGGTGGCCAACAACCTAATTTTGAAATTTGCATCTCCCTCCAAAAATAGGTCAACTTCCGGGAGCCATAACTTTTGATCCGGGTGTCCAATTGATGAACCATTTTATGGGTCAAAAATCTCGTGGAGTTCTCTACGCGCTAAGAACCTGTTCTGCCAGTTCCGGCCATTTTTGGGCCCGTACGGGGCTATTTAGTGCGTCAAACCTAAGTTTGAATAATTTTCAGGCATTTTTTTGGGAAACAGAAATTTTAATATCTTTCAGCTCGCAAATGATCTTTGTGTGATTCCTTCACCAAAGGTCTTATGTTTCTATTATGTAACTTCTTGTAAATTTTGAATTCAATCCGTGCCCAAATGTAAACTTTCTAAAAATGGTAGGTTACTATTTTTAGCAGTTTGGAAAAACTGAAAGTTCTACATCATTATTCAAGTGATTATGGAACTAGAACCACAAATTTTGAAAATAAATGGAAAGAACATCAACAATTTTGAAACACATCATTTTTTGGTTGATGCAAGATTGCCCTTACACCACTGGATGCTCCTGCATCAGACACCAGGGTAATTTAAGAAGTGACCCTGTCGCGTCTCATGTGTTTGTGTGAGGAAAACCCAAATGGTCAACCTCTATCTTAGACAACCAAGAAGAATCTTCAACATGCCTTCCTTTCCATTTTGCCAAATTATCTTCATATTGCCTGTTCTGAGTACTTCTTCCCACACGGCTATCCAAGATCTCTTCTATCTCCTCTATTGAAGTAGATGCCAGAATACTCCACTATTCTTCTGTTGGTCCATCCTTTGTTCCACCTTCATGATATTCTGATAAATCAACAATATTTAAAACAAGGGAAATGTTGATCTCACTCGGCATATCTACCTCATATGCATTTCCTGAATCATGTTTCTTCAAAATTCTACATGGTCTAAATTTTTTCATTTTCAGCTTATTGTATGTTCTAATTGGGAACTTTTATTTCTTAAGTGAACCATGACTTCATCTCCTACTTGGAACTCCTTATATCTCCTCTTTTGATCTGCCTTAGCCTTGTACTAAATATTCATCTTGTTAATGTGCCTTTTCACTTCTTCATGCAAATTCTTCATGTGTTCTGCAAAGTCTTTAGCCTCGGCACTTGTCTTTTCTCCCTTGTCTAAATTCCTTAACTCTGAAGCATTTCTTGGACTATTCCCATATATAATCTAGAATGGTGATTTACTAGTACTCTTATTGACAAAATTGTTGTAAGAAAATTCTACCTATGGTAAAATCAAATCCCATCCCTTGGGCTTATCTCCTACTAAGCATCGTAGCAGGTTACCCAAACTCCTATTCACCACTTTGGTCTGTCGATCAGTCTATGGATGGTGTGTAGAACTAAACTTTAAATCTGTCTTCAACTTTTTCCACAATGTCCTCCAGAAATAACCAACAAACTTGGTATCTTGATCTGAAACAATGCTCTTTGATAGACCGTGTAATCTCACCAGCTCCCTAAAAAATAACTCTGCAATATGAACCGCATCATTAGTCTTCTTGCAAGGAATAAAATGTGCCATCTTTGATAATCTATCCACCACCACAAAAATAGAATCATGCCCTCTTTGTGTCATTGGTAAACCAAGAAGAAAATCCATACTGATATCATCCTATGGCTTCTCTAGTACAAGTAATGGCTGATATAGCCCTGTGTTCTGACTTGCTCCTTTTGCCATCTGACATACTTTGCAACTCTGCACAAATTTCCTCACATCATGTTGCAACTGTGGCCAATAATAATTTTCACCAACAATAGCAATGGTCTTATCTCGACCAAAGTGTCCAACCAATCCTCCACTATGCTTCTCCTTAATTAGGTTCTCTCTCATGGAACTCCTTGGAATGCACAACTAGCTTCCTCTAAACAACATGCCATCTTGGATTATAAAATCCAACCATTTTGTCTGGTCCAAAGTAACAAGTTCCAAACAACCTTTCTAGGCCTCTGCAAAATCTAGATCCTCAGGATACAAACTTTTGAGCTCTTTGAACCCAACAACCTCTATCTTCATTTCTGTCAACAAATTTTGCCTTCGACTCAAGGCATCTGCAACTCTGTTGGACTTCCCACTCTTGTGCTTCAAAACAAAAGTATAGCTCTGCAAAAACTCAACCCATTTTAAGTGCCTTTGATTCAACTTTCCTTGACTATTAAGATACTTTAAAGCATTATGATCAGTATATAAAACAAACTCCTTTGGCAACAAATAATGTCTCCATTTCTTCAAAGCCTGAACTATTGCATAAAACTCCTAATCATAAATAGAATACTTTTTCTTGGCATCATTAAGCTTCTCACTAAAATAGGCAATGGGCTTACCTTCTTAGCTCAAAATAGCTCCTATACCACTACCACTAGCATCACAATCGACCTGAAATACCTTATTGAAATCTGGAAGTACCAAAATAGGTTGTTCTACAACTTTCTGCTTTAATGTATCAAAGCTCTTATCTGCTTCTTTAGTCCATCTAAACTCTTTTCTATCCCCTCTCATTGTCTTAGTTAGGGGTGCACAAATGCTACTGAAATTCCTGATAAACTTTCTCTAAAAACTTGCCAAACCATGAAAAGATCTTACCTGTGTTGCACTCCTTGGCGTAGGCCATTCAATGATAGCCCTTACTTTTTTTGGGTCCATCTTAAGACCTTCATTTGAGACAACAAATCCCAGGTATACTAACTCCTTTGCAAAATTACATTTCTTCAGATTAATCAGCAACTTCTCCCTTAGCTTCTCTAAAACTCTTCTGATATGCATCAAATGCTCATCCCAAGTCTTACTAAAAATCAAAATATCATCCAAATAAATAATAACAAAACTCCCCAAAAATTCTTTCAGTACCTCGTTCATGAGCTACATGAATGTGCTCAGTGCATTGGTTAGCCCAAACGACATGACTAACCACTCATACAATCCTTCTTTGGTTTTGAAGGTTGTCTTCCACTCGTCTCCTTCTCTGATATGGATTTGGTAATACCCACTCTTCAGGTCAATCTTCATGAAGTACTTGGCTCCACTCAAACAGTCCATTCTATCATCCATTCTGGGCAATGGAAATCTGTACTTGAGCATGATCTTATTGATGGCTCGAGAGTCTATACACATTCTCCACCCTCCATCTTTCTTTGGTGCTAGTACTGTAGGTACTGCATAGGGACTTAGGCTCTCTCTTATCAATCCCTTCCTCAACAACTCCTGAACTTGTCTGTTCAACTCTTCATTTTCTACTGGAGTCATTCTATGGGTTGCCTTGTTTGGCAAACTAGCTCCTGGTATTAAATCCATTTGATGACTTATCTTCCTTACTGGTGGTAAACCTTCTGGTACATTATCAAAGATAATGTCCTAAAATTCTTCCAACATATCTGAAACTTCTGCTGGTATATCTTCACATTTCTCTTGATTAATCTTAGGAATCAATGCAAAGCAATGATGCTCATGCTTCATACCCTCCAAAAATTTCCTACCATCTACCAAACAAATTCTGGCAGTACTGCATACCTTTTCTTCCACCTCCTTCAAGGGCTTCAACTTATGATGAACTCCATCCTTTGTTAGGGAATATGCGTTTGCATGGCCATCATGGACAGTGCTCCTATCATATTGCCATGGCCTCCCCAACAGCATATGACATGCATCCATCAGTATGATATCACACAGTACCTCATCATGGTAGTCACCAATCTTGAACTTCACTAAACATTTCTCATTAACCAAAGCTCTATGGTCCTTCTACAACCATGCAATCTGATATGGATTCAAATGCTTTCTTCTTGTCAACTTCAACTTGTCAACCATCTCCTCTGAAACAAGATTATCAGTGCTTCCACTGTCAATATTAATATCACAACACTCACCTTCACATTTGCACCTTGTGCAGAATAAACTCTTCCTCTAATTGGGTTCTTTCTCTTCATTCAACAAGGTTCTTCTGATAACTAGGGTTTCTCCCCTTTCAACATCTTCAGAATGCTTAGAATGAGCATCTTTATCTACATGTGTAACTCGTGCGTTACCTTTAGGTCTTCTATTTGTCCTTCCTTGATATTGCAGACACTCGTTTGCTCAATGCCTTTCTTCTCCACATTGGAAATAGTTTCCTCCGAAACCTCCTCTTCCGGGTCCTTGCCCAGGTCTGCCTCTTCCTCTTCCTCTTTGTTCACCATTGTTCTGGTCACGAGGGCGGTAGGTATTACCTCCTCTCTAATTTTGACTAGTGCAGACTCCTTCACTTTTCTTTGAATCTTCATTTCGGCCCCCATAGGTTCTTCCACCAGTCCTTCTGCCTTGACCTCTTCCCCTTTGCTTGCTATCAAATCTTTTATTTAGCTTCTCTTCCACCTTTAGGGAAAACTGGTATGCATCTTCTATGGTGGTCATTATAACCAGGCTCAACTCCTCTTGATTACTCGGTTTCAATCCATTAATGTAATGGGCTACCTTCTCCTTGTTGGGCTCTGCATGGCCTATCCTAATAGTAATTTTATAAAACTCTTCTATGTACTCCTTAATAGACTTGTTACCTTTCTTCAGTCCTTGTAGCTTCTTCAACAGCTCCATCTCATAGTCCACAGGAATGAACTACTTCTTCAGTTTCTCCACCATCCAATCCCATCTGGTGATCTTTCTTTTTCCTCTTCTATTCCTCTCTAATTGGACCTCCTTCCACCAAATACTAGCATGGCCCTTCAACTCTATTTTTGTAAACTTGACCCGATCTGGGTCCTCCACATCTTCATTTTCGAAATACTCCTCCATGTCGTTGATCCAATCAATAAGCTGTTCTGGATTCAAATCTCTAGAATATGTAGAAACTTTGATCCTAGGCTTCTTTCCAATCTTTGAAATAGCCCTCAACAACCTAACTTCTACGGGATCTCCTACAGGTTCTTATTCTTCGTCGGATAGCTCTTCTTCCACTTCATCCTTGCTTTCTTTTGTTGTTCTCAGATCAAACCCTCTTTGTAGCTACTCTTGCAATGCATCGATTTCCCTTTTTAGGGCTTTAGGACCTTCTTCTGTCAAAACATTTCTCCCAATACGATTTCTTCATGGAGGCATCTTGATCTCCACAGCAAACCCACAACCTCAAGTCCTGGTGCAAACTGCCTCATGGTCGGCGATCTGTCTACACACTCAAGAACCCTTGCTCTGATACCACTTGATGAAGGGGTAAATCATAAAACACACAACAACAAAAATTGTATACAGAAAATAAAACTTTCTTTATTGATTTAGGCAACTTATTACATTACAGAAGCTCAAATACAATCAGAGGAATCAACCCTCCACAAGCTGCAACACATTACGGCTTCCTCCCCAAAGACTCTGGAATCATCAGCGTTCTATAACCCCAAATCAGCTAGGGTTTCTATTTTCTTGCCTATTCTTGACTCTACACTTGCCCCCTTAAATCTACTACTTCTCAGGGTTCCCAAAAATGGTTATTAATAACCTTTTTGGCAGCCAACAACCTAATTTCAAAAATTGCATCTCCCTCCAAAAATAGGTCAACTTCCGGGAGCCATAACTTTTGATTCGAGTGTCTGATTGATGAATGGTTTTATGCGTCAGAAAGCTTGCGGAGTGATCTACACGTTAAGAACTTGCTTTGCTAGTTCTAGCCATTTTTGGGCCTGCACGGGGCCATTTAGTGCCTCAAACCTGAGTTTGAATAATTTTTAGGCATTTTTCAAGAAACGGAAACTTTAATATCTTTCATCTCACAAATGATCTTTGTGTGATTCCTTCGCCAAAGGTCTTATATTTTCGTTATGTAACTTCCTATAAATTTTGACTTCAATCCGTGCCCAAATACAAACTTTTTAAAAATAGCAGGTTACTATATTTAGTAGTTTGGAAAAACTGAAAGTTCTACATCATTATTCAAGCGATTATAGAACCAGAACAATAAAATTTGAAAAGAAATGGAAAGAACATCAACAATTTTGAAACACATCTTTTTTGGGGTGATGCAAGATTGCCCTTACACCACTGGATGCTCCTGCATCATATGCTTAGTGGAGCTGGCCTAGAACAAAAGTTTTGGGCTGAAGTTGTTGCCACTACTTGCTATCTAGTAAATAGATCTCCTACATCAGCTCTTGTTGGAAAGACACCCATGAAGGTGTGGTCTGGTAGAAAGCCTTCAATAAGGCATCTTCATGTTTTTGGTTGTGAGGCATATGCACATGTGCCTAGGGAGAAGCAGTCAAAATTTGAGAACAAGGCTATTAAGTGTATCTTCATTGGCTATGGTGTTGGTGTGAAAGGATACAAGATTTGGGATCCTGTGGCTGAAAAAGTGTTGTATAGCAGAAGTGTCATCTTCAGAGAGCTAACACCTTCTTCCCCTATTTTACAACCAGAAGAAAAAGAAAAGAAAGAGGATGTTGTTCAGTTTCCTTCTACCCCTGAGAAGACTGAATAGAAAGATAATGTTAGACTTGATGATGAGGAGAGCTCCAGCAGCTCTAAAAGCTTAGAAGAAGAAGCTAAACCTCAACCTTAGCCATTGAGGAGGTCTACACGAACAAGAAAGCAACCTAAGAGGTTTGGTTATACATTGCTTGATTCTAGTTGTACTTTTGCTTTGCTTACTATTAGTGATGAACCTAGAACTGTATCAGAGGCTATGGATATGAAAGATGTAGGTTCTTGGAAGGAGGCCATGGAGGATGAGATGGCTTCTTTGGAAAAGAATTAAACTTGGGACTTGGTGCCTTTGCCTACCGGACCAAAACTCGTTGGATGTAAATGGGTGTTTAGTAAGAAATTTGGTGCAGATGGCAGTGTTGAGAAGTATAAAGCCTGATTGGTTGCAAAGGGGTATTCATAAGTGGAGGGTATAGATTATGGTGAGATCTTCTTGCCTGTTGCAAAGCTGACATTCATTTTATTCCAATTATCTCTTGTAGCAGGTTATGATTTAGAGGTAGAATAGATGGATGTGAAGATAACTTTCCTTCATGGTGATTTGGAGGAAGAAATTTACATGTCACAGTCAGAGCATTACATGATGAAAGGTAAAGACAATTTGGTTTGCAAGTTAAAGAAGTCTTTGCATGGATTAAAACAGACTCCTAGGATGTGGTACTTGAAGTTTGATGCCTTTGTGTTGTTGATTGGATATTTGAGATCAAAATCAAATCATTGTGTGTATTACAAGTTTGACAATGATTGCATTCTCATTATTGCATTGCATGTTGGTAATATGTTGTTGATTGGGAATGGTAAGAATATGATTTCTGATTTGAAGTCTCAGTTGTCAGCATAGTTTGAGATGAAAAATTTCGGGGCAGCTAGGTACATTCTTGGGATGGAGATCTGAAGAGACAGAGCTAATAGAAAACTTTGGTTAAGCTAGAGTAAGTATGTGAAGACCATGTTGGATAGGTTCAGCATGGCAAATTGTAGACCATTGTGTGTTCCTATTTGTTTGGGGACAAAGTTATCTGTTGAGGATTGTCCAAATTCTCCTAGTGAGGTAGAGGACATGACCAGAGTACCTTATGCTAGTGTTGTTGGCAGTTTGATGTATGCCATGGTTTGTACAAGACCAGACATTGCCCAAGCAGTGGGATTCCTTAGTTGATTTATGGTTAATCCTGGATGAGTACATTGGGATGTAGTTAAGCGGGTGTTCAGATATTTGAGGTGTACTTCCAAGTATTCCATATGCTATCATGGTAATGTTTCAGGACCTTCACATTCTGTTGATATTCGTGGATCTGTGGATTCAGATTGGGCAGGTGACATTGACAGCAAGAGATCCACTAGTGCCTATGTGTTCACGATGTTTGGTGGTACTATTAGTTGGATGAGTAAGTGACAACCTGTGGTTGCTATGTCCATGACAGAAGCTGAGTATATGGCAGCAACTCATGCTTGTAAGGAAGCCATTTGTCTTAAGAGATTGTGTTTAGATATTGGTGTTGATGCAAGTCAAATTATGATCAGTTGTGATAGTTAGAGTGCAATTTGCCTTGCAAAGAATCTAACTTTCCATGCCAGAACAAAGCATATTGATGTACAGTTTCACTTCATGTGAGACATGGTAGAGGATAGGAAGGTAAATTTGGAGAAGGTAGATACTTTGAAAAATGTTGCAGATGCATTAATCAATCCAGTGGGCACCAAGAAGTTTAGATGGTGTTTGGAGTCTATGGGCCTCTCAACCTATAGTAGTTAAATCTTGTTATTCTATTGGCTCTTACAAGGTGTTTGACAAGTGGGAGAATGTTGGGAATTAAGGTGTCTCAACCTTGGTAATTCTTTGTATTATTACATTATATTTATTTATTTATTTCCTATTGCAAAATAAGGATGCAAATCCCATGTTATCATCTTGTGGGGGCTAGTACAGTGATGTATCATTCTACATGGCATATGACCACATGTATTTTTGTCCTCACATGAGGAGATGGGCGCCCCACTTAGTGGTAGGAATATTTTTCCATGTGTTAGCATCTTGGATGTTGTGTAAGGGAATATTGACCAAAATAGTTATGACAGATCCCTATGATGAAGTTATGACATCTAAGAGTCAGAAATAGAAGCTTGTAAGACAGGTGAAGACATGTGTCGAAGAGCATCTTTGAAAAAGGCATCTTTGGCCACCCCAAGGTGGACTATGACATGTTGTAAGAGAATATGCTATTTTTAGCTTGTCTATGATAGATTCTCTTACAGCTGTAAGTTATGACAACTATGACGGATTCTATGACAATTGTAAGTGCTATAAGAGTATCTGTCATAGCCCATTTTGAAAATAGGCAACCTCCTTGGGATGGGGTGACTTGACAAGTGTTAAGGGAATCTTACATTGTTGGATAAGTGTCCATAGGCATGGGTTTTGGGCCATGAGGCCATGTTGGACACCCATCTCAATGTGGAGCTATTTTTGCCTTCTATTTGTTATCTAAATAGGTGCTTTGGAGAGGAGTTGTAGTATGTGATTGACAGGTACTGTTATGCTACCAGATTGACTCCAGACATGAGTGTCAAAGACTATTGAATCTTCCATTGTAAGTCTATTGTAAACCATATTCAGTTTTGATAATACATTGTGCAGGTTTTTGAGTGTGGGGTTTTTCACCCGATAAGGGTTTTCCCCACGATATATCTTGTCTCTCTCTTCTTCTGTCTTCTTTCTAGTTCTTTGTGTTTGCTGCAAAATCTCTATTATATGTGTTATGTTGTTGTAATTGTAAGGATAAAATTGAATTTGCATAGCTCTCCCCTCATTAGATTAGTGTAGGAAGTGATTTCTGTACACTTAGCTTCCTTTCAGAAGGCCATCCCATTCTTTACTTGTGAAGACTCTACTACTTCCACTGAGCACATTCAAGATGTTACTAGTGTCTACTCAATCCACAATGTCACTACTGATAATGTAGCTATGAGATTGCTAGATTCTTCATTCAAGGGAAAGGCCTTACAGTGGTATAGGGGTCTTCAAGCCAACTCTATACACAACTGGGATGATTTGGGTACTAAACTGTGCCATCATTCTAAGGACATAAGTGATCACTTGTCACTTATGGAACAATTAGCTGCAATTAAGAGAGCTCCACATGAATATATTATGTATTTCAACTATAGATTTCAGAAGACATGGGATAGAATCCCCTTGTTAGTGAAGCCCTCTCCAAATGCAACATTTATCTACTAACTAAGGTCTTTGAATCTAGATATTGCCATCATGATTTAGTCCATGGGTGGGACTATATTACCTAATGCCTATGATATGGCCATAAGAGCAGAAAATTGCCTAATTCAGGCTAGAAAGATTGTTACAAGGCCACCCATGCCTATATTTTTAGAGGCTCCTAGTATTCAGCCTATTGTGGCTCTAATTCCTATAGAAACTACTTCTAAGCTCCTTTATCTATGCCCCCAAATGAACTACATGAGGTCAAAAGCCTATTACAAAGTTTTGGTAATGAGTTAGTGGCACTAAGGAGATAGAATGGACAATCAAGTAGGCCTTATCAACCCTCCAACCAGACATATCAACTCTTCAATCAAGTTTACCAACAAAACAGGCCACCATACCAAGGTAATATGCAAAGGCAAGGGTAACCTAGCTATATCAGACCATTGAATACTGTTAATCCTAATGTAGCAAGTACCTCAGGGCCCCTTGTGCCAATTCAAAACAATCTAGTTTAAGACAATGACTGGTGTTATCCTTGCAATTAGCCCCATGACCAAAATTTGTGTCAGAATGGATAGTTCAGTCTTGCTCTGACAGTGCAAGAGCAACCAACAATTCCAGAGCAGCAAGTTAGCACTAATCAGGGAATGGTTGGAGGTCAAGAACAAATGCCACATAATGCTACCTTGATGAACTAGACCCCTGATGAATATTGTGGTGTCAATCAAGGTGCTGGCCCTATAGCATTCAATACAAGGGCAAAAAGGAGATCTATTGAAGATACTTCAATACTCGTAGCTGGTCATACACATATACCCAAAGTGTCTCCAACAATTATAGCTAAAAAGAAGGTGCCTGAAGTTCCTTCAAGGAAAATAGATTAGACAACTAAAAAGGTAGATACGGTTTCAACAACACAGCCCCAATCCAATCAGTAGCCAAAAAGTGGTCCAGTTGTCACTAAAACACCTCAAAAGGGTAATCAGATACCTTTTAGTATTGTGGACCAGATGAAGAAGATAAATTTGAATGTCAACATTGTTAGGGTTCAGGTAGATCGACATAATAAATATTAACAATTATATGCAGATTAAATAACCCAGACATAACAATGAAGAATAACACAAAAGATATCAACACAAAAATTTAACGTGGTTCACCCAATATGGGCTACATCCACAAAAACTCAGCCATCCAATGATTTTATTATCCAGTACAAAATAGATTACAATCTCACAAATTCCATACCCGCAACATACATCCCAGCCACTTATAACAAGTTTTTTGGAAGCTTCTAGAATTAGGGTTTTACAAAGTCATTTTTCCTTTATTGGTTCACAAAAAGTTAACTACCAACCACAAACATGCAATAAAGAGGATTTTTTTTTTTAGGGGCTGCTACCCAAAACCCCGGCAAGGATACATTACTAGTGTACAGTATTTGTATGATTAGTTACCACATACCAACAATCTCCCACTTGGAGAATGATCCTAGATGACACTATTGCACTTGCTGCTCCCACTAGATTATAGGCCTGGTTGATTTCTTATGTCGACCATTATCAGTCGTGAAGGCCAACAAAAATTGATGAGGAAATTAGTTTCTCCCATGTAACTCCCTTTGTGAACATATCTGTAGGATTCTTACTTGTATGAATTTTCTTTAGCTTCAATTGTCCATCCACCAAAACTAACTAGGTGAAGTGGTATCTGAGCTGTATGTGCTTAGTTTTTGAATGTAGAGATAAATTCTTAACAAGATGAATGACACTCTAGCTATCAGTGTACAAAGGGCTATCTTCTTGTTGTTGCCCCAACTCCTCCAGAAAACATTGTAACCAAATCATCTCCTTGCTAGCTTCCATAGCAGCAACATATTCAGCTTCAGTGGTTGAAAGTGCAACAACCTTTTATAGTCTTGAAATCCAACTGACTGTAGTACCTCCTACAGTAAAAGCATACCCTATAGTACTCCTCATGCTATCAATATCACCTGTCAGATCAGAGTCAACATATCTTTTTAGAGTAGAATTTATTTCTCCAAAACATAGTTTCTTTGAAGTAGTACCTCTCAAATATCAGAGAATCCATTTTACCACATCCCAATGTTCCATTCCTAGATTGCTCATATACCTGCTCACAACTCCCACTACATGTGCAATATATGGCCTTGTGCATACCATTACATACATCAAGTTGCCAATTGTTGATGTCTGGTATCTTAGACATTTTGTCTTCCTCCTCTTGTGTCTTTAGACACATCTCCTTAGTCAACTTAAAATGACTAGGAAAAGGTGTACTAACTTCTTTTGCATTTTGCATGTTAAACCTTTTCAACACCTTCTCTACATACTCACTTTGAGACAAAAATAATTTTCTGTTTGTCCTATCTCGTGTGATCCTCATACTAAGGATTTGTTTTGCTGCACCCAAATCCTTCATAGAAAATAAATTTGCTAATTTCTTCTTAAGTTTATTAATATGCTGCATGTTAGACCTGGCAACAAGCATGTCGTCAACATAAAGCAATAGGATAATATAGCTGCCATTACCCAATTTCTTAAAATAAACATAATAATTAGAATGACATCTTTTGTAACCTTGTTCAGCCATAAAACTATCAAATTTCAAATAACATTATTGAGGTGCTTGCTTCAAGCCATACAAACTCTTCTTTAACCTGCACACAAATTCCTCCTTACCTTTGACCTTATATCCCTGTGGTTGCTGCATGTATATTTCCTCTTCCAAATCCCCATGGAGAGATGTTGTTTTCACATCTAGTTGTTCAAGATGCAAGTCTTTCGTAGCCACAAGACTTAGAATAGTCCTAATAGAAGTCATCTTTACAACCAGAGAAAAGATTTCATCAAAATCTATATCATTTTTCTGTGCAAAACATTTTACCATGAGTTTGTCCTTATATCTTTTCTTGCCTCCATCTTCTTCCTTCAACCTGTAAACCCATTTATTTGGCAATGCTCTTTTACCTATAGGTAATTGGACTAAGTCCCAAGTCTAATTTTGTAGCAAGAAATCCATTTCCTCTTTCATGCCTAGCTCCCACTACTTTTTGGTATCTACCTGCATTGCTTCTTCATAACCTTTAGGTTCATCAGAATCAATTAATAATATATAATATAATGATGGAAAAAAATCATTCTAGAGGTCTAGTTATCCTTGTAGAACATCTAACACTTGCAGGATTCTATGGGATAACTTGTTGTTGCTGAGCATCAGGTACCACTGGCATTTTATTTTTTGGAATCTCATCTAGCACCACATATTCCTTTTTGGCCTGTTCATTCTTTTTTTTCTGCAGATGATCCTTATACATGACCTTCTCATTGAATATAAAATCTTTGCTCCTAATGATTTTATGATTTTCATAATCCCATAACCAATAACCAAAATCATCTACTCCATATCCAATGAAAGTGCATTTTTTAGACTTAGCCTCAAGCTTGGTTCTATTTTCAATATCAACATGGACAAAAGCTTCACAACCAAAGGTTTTCAGAAATGAATAGTTTACCTTTTTACCGATTCATGCCTCCTCTGGAATGCCACCATCCAAAGGATTTAAAGGTCCACTATTTATTAAATAAACAGTGGTATGTACAAAATCTACCCAAAAATGTAAGGGTAGTCTAGCATAAAATCTCATGCTCCGTGCACACTCCATAATGGTCCTATTCGTCCTCTCAAACACACCATTTTCTTGTGGGGTTCCAGGAACTATTTTCTGCCTACGAATTCCATTATATGAATAGTAATTCTCAAATTCTTTGCTGCAATACTCACCTCCATTATCAGATCTGAGATACTTCAACTTTTTTCCTATCTCATTCTCAACCAAAGCTTTCCACCTTTTAAAAGTTTCAAATACTTCTAATTTTTTTTTAGGAAATACACCCATGTTTTACTAGTTGCATCATCAATAAAAGTAACATAATAGAAAGAGCCACAAAGAGAAGATACCTGAGCTAGTCCCCATACATCCAAATACACAAGCTCTAATTTCTCACTCTTCTTCTCTTTCCCAACTTTGAGAAATCAGACTCTTTTCTATTTTCCATAAACACAGCTTTCGTAGAACTCCAAGTCAACCTGCTTCAGCCCTGGTAGCAACTTTTTGGAGTGAAGGATCTTCATCCCTTTCTCACTCATGTGCCCAAGTCTATGGTGCCACAATTATGTTTTTGTCCCTATAGCAAGTGCTATAACTGTCTCAGTAGAACTTGTTTCTGTAGAAGCTAAGGTAGAATAAGTATTACCAGTACACAAATACAATGTGCCTACCTTTTCACCTTTAGCTACTACTAATGCACCTTTAGTGACCTTCCAAACTTTGTCTGAAAAGGTAACTATGCAGCCTTCACTACCCAATTGTCCTATAGAGATTAAATTCCTTCTCAAATTTGGAACATGCCTTACCTCCTGTAGCAACCATTCATTTCCATTCTACAACTTGTTTTTTATCTTTCCTTTTCCAACAATCTAACAAGGTTCATCATCACCCAAATATACCTGTCCAAAATCACCTTGAACATAATCTACAAAATATTTCCTATGGGGTGTGGTATGAAATGAAGCCCCTGAATCTCTTACCTAGGAATCATTAGTATTATCTAAACACAAAATTAAAGCATCCTGTAATTTATTACTTGCAACATTAGCATCCTTACTGTCATAATGTTGTCTATCTCCTTGTTTGCCCTTTTGAGACCAGCAATCCTTCTTCAAGTGTCCTGGCTTTCCATAGTGCCAACAATCCATTCTTCCTCTGGATTTAGATCTGCCTTTCTTCAACTTCCCTTGTGACTTCCCATGATTTGTTGGGCTTTTTCCTCTCTCCTTTGTTCTTCCCCTATTCTCTATAGTCAAACCATTACCAAATGTTGAATTCTCACTTGTGCTTTTCCTTCGCATTTCCTCACTAATGATAACACCAACAATATCATCAAATTTCAAAGTATTTGAACCAAAGATAGAGTTACTTACAACCATTACCAAGCTATTCCAGCTTTCTGGAAAGGAACATAAAACCAAGAGAGCCCTCATCTCTTCATCAAATTTCACTTTTACAGAATTTAACTGGCTGGTAATTGTATTAAACTCATTTAAATGATCTAACATAGATCCACCTTCAACCATTTTTAGATTAAACAAATGCTTCATGAGAAACACCATATTAGAGGTTGAGGGTTTTTCATATAATTTAGCCAAAGCTTTCATTAGTTTATCTATTGTCTTTGCTTCTATTTTATTGAATGCCACAGATGGTGGCAGTCACAACTGAATGGTTCCCAATGCCTTTCTATCTAGAAGTTCCCAATCCTCATCAGTCATTACTACTAGTTTCTTGGATTTTCCTTCCAATGACCTCTATAAATCCTTTTGATAGAGATAATCCTCCATCTGCATCTTCCATAACTGATAGTTCTACCCATTGAATTTATCTACCTTTAATTTACCCTTGTTTGTCATTTCTCCCACTTAACCGTGAGACTCCCACTCAACCATGAGACCTTCCTACAGACAATAATCAAACACAACCCGCTCTGATACTAGTTGTTAGAGTTCAGGCAAATCAGAGTAATAAACATTAACAATTATATGCAAATTAAATAACCCAGATATAACAATGAAGAATAACACAAAAGAGATCAACACAAAATTTAAATGTGGTTCACCCAATATGGGCTACATCCACAGAAACTTAGCCATCCAATGATTTTATTATCCAGTGCAAAACAGATTACAATCTCATGAATTCCATACCTGCAACATACATCCTAGCCTCTTATACCAAGCTTTTTGTAAGCTTCTAGAATTAGGGTTTTACAAAGTCATTTTTCCTTTATCAATTAACAAAAAATTAACTACCAACCACAAATGTACAAAAATGGGGAAAAAATTTTGGGGACTGCACCCCCAAAGTCCCTCTCAAGGCTCGGCCCGGCCCCAAACCCTAGCAAGGATACGTTACGAGTGTACAGTCTTTACATGATTATTCACCACATACCAACAAGCATGTGGGATGCATTGTTAATTCTAGCTTAGAGGAATCTTCTTCAAGAGGCCCTAACAAAATTCATTTAGCCTACTATGGAGACAACAAAAGAAAAGATAACTACCCCAGCAAACCTATGTTAGCCCCAGGAGGAAATAAGTACAACCAAAACTAGTAAACCCCCTCCATTTTATGTTTCCCTAATCATAGGTGATAAATTGTTGCATAATTGTATGATAGATCCTAGGGCAGGTACTTCTATCATGCCTAAAATTATTGCTGATAAATTGGGTATAGAGTATGAGCCTGTGAACAAGGGTGTAGTTCAATTAGATGGTACTATTGTCAAGAGAGTAGGATTTATTAAAGGTTTAGAACTCACTCTACATGCATGTCCTAGCTATTGTGTTTCACAAGACATATCCATTATTGACCTCCCAGCTATTTCAAATATGTGTTTATGATGTGTTGTCATTGATGTCAACATATCTCATTGTTAGAGACAGTGAAGATAGTGCAGTTTAGTAAAGTAGATTGTGTAAAGGTTGAAATTTGATGGGGATAGGGTCCTAGTTAGTTTGATGCCTATCCTCATTTCACCATTTACATTCAAGGACCTTAGGCCAAGTGGCAGAGCACTATCAGGCCCTTAGTCACTTACGAATGTAGGGAAACTTAGATTTAAGTGATTTGAATGCCAATTATCTTCTTAATATCTAATTTCACTACTAGATCAATTAGGTAGAGCTTTTCAAGTTTTAAAGAAGAGAAAGGTACATTCTATTTCTGTTGTTACATTACATGCATGTGAATAAATAAAATTAGAAGGTTACATTACACTAGATTGCATTTATGCAAATACAGATAACATAGAAAGGATTTCACAAATCTTTTCAGGAATAGTAATCTTTATTGAAACAATAAATCTATAAGGTCTCACACAAGCTGTGAGACTAACTGTTTGACTGCAAATGGAAAGAGAAACTATACATTTATAGAAAACTAAAGAGATAAATATGCATATGAGATAGGGTGACTCAGTAGTGCCTGAATGATGAGTCTTGGTCCTGTTTGTCATGTCTTGTGTCATCCTGTGTTGTCTACCTATCATGCACTCCGCTACTGTCTCCTTGCCGTGACTAGTTATCTGCATAAAATTTTGAAAACTGATGTTAGAGCAATGACAAGGTAGCATACATCATATGATATACATCTATAAATATATAGTTTGACTTTCAAATGCAGTAAACTAGTTAGTATCACGTGGACCCTCGAGAAGGCAACGAGATAATCAAGAATATCAATCACATGCCCTTGTTTTTCCTAACATGTTTGTTTGATGTGCACATATAGGCATCATTTAACACTCATTTCATTTTAGCATGTGGAGTAAAATGGGCTCCCACAAGGGTCAAGCCCGGCATGTTGCCCTCTTGTTTCTTGTAAGAGGGATAATCACAAATTAGATCATCTATGAAATCCTTGAGAGCAAGTTTTGCATAATCATGATTATATTCATGAAGGACATCTCATTCTATCAACATAGTCATGATTCAAAAATCTGCTTACTAAGGATTCCATGATGGCCTACATAAACATCCAGAGGTATAGTGATCAGTGGTGGTCGACTAAACCCTCTCAAAGGCTTGCTTATAACCTTAGAGAGGTTTATGGTCATTCTTCTAGGATCTCATGCATGGGGGTCTGCAAAATATGGTGTGCAACAAAGTCTTCATTGAGTTTTCCATAGTAATGTATAAAGGTTTTAGACTGCATATTACTTGTTAGTAGCTTTTCTCAAAAGCTTTGTCAAATGCTAGTCTATAGAGTCCATAAGGTTTGGAGTGCAAAATGGTATAGGATATACAAGAGACCTTGAGTCAAATAGTAAAATCAATCATAAATAGTCCCCAAAACTCTGAAAAAAGTGGAAAAAATTCATGCACATGCACAGAGCAACAGAGGGACATTAGTCATATCAGAAAGCCATGCAAACATAAGGCATAATAGTAGTAAGGGACAACAAAACACACTCATGTGAGAGTAGCAAATTTAGAAATGATACAGCAGCAACTGTTAAAGAGATATCACAGCAAACTATTAAAGAGATGGAGCAACAAATAGATGAAAAGAACAGCAGCAAATTTAGAAATGGAGCAGCCACAAAACTGAGTTAAAAGTACAAAAAACCTAGTTTCAAGAACAACAAAAAATCAGTCAAAAAGACTATTATAATTGTTAGATTTAGGATAGACAACTGAGAGGGGGAGGTGAATTAGTTGTCCAAAACTTTCTTCCAATTAAACACTTAAATCCACTTTGTAATTCAGTAGCATAATAATAAATCAATCATGGAAATACAATGCATTAAATCAAGAGCAGAAACACATTAACACATGAGACACCAAGATTTTGACATGGAAAACCTGGTTAAGGGAAAAACCACGGGGTGACTAACCCAAGATCATATTCTCTGTTAGAAGAATAAAAAGAACCAAATGGCACATGCCAATTAGGGCTCATTGCCTGAGCACACTACTCACAAGAGGCTCACTACCTATAGGAGACACACTGTCTATAGAATAATAAGTATTACATACTTGAATTGAAGAATAGCATCTTCACCATGTTTGAGTTAGTTCCATTTAAGCCCAAAACTTCTACTATGCCTTTTTCTCTTCTCCTCTCTACCACACTCTTATCTCCACAAGATGCTTTTGAAATGACTTTACAATTCCTTATTTATACAAGACATCAACTTAGAAATAATCATCTAAGTTAGCAAACATTATAGAGCAAATACATAAATACAACATGATTAATTACAAAAAGACTTCACATGGATCAACACACTATCGGCCACATAGATCTGAGACTTCAATCTTCATTTAGGAACATGCCAATCCTCACATAACATCTTCAAGATCATACGCAAGATGTGTAACTCATTTGGTTGGCCAGAGTTAGGAAGAACATCATCATTTGGAAGTTATTCTTCAATTACGAGCTCAAACTCCAATGCGGACCACCAACATGAACTAGACACGATCCAAAGACCTCCACAAGCTTGCCTGAATCACCAAGAACATCCACACTACATCTGTTTATTGAAATCCTTATCTCCTTCATCCAGAACCTCAAGAACACAGTCTGTCATCACTGTCACAATGGAATAGATGCTTGTGGACCTCCAGACCATGAACCAATTAAGTTGTCAATTCACATTAACTTCCTAAACACTTCACCAAATCTGTAAAACAAGATATTTGATTTCTGGATCTCACCGAACCTATCTGTGTCACTCTATCACCTCTAAACATCTGCCAGAACTAGTTTAACTTGAGCAGCCACAACTTCTTCAGATCTTCATGCAGACCTCTAAAATCTTTACTGGATCATTTTAAGACACATATCTACAAACCCTTTGAAGCACATCCTCTGATCTTCATGTTAGGTAGGATCTTTAGCTCACTGTCTTCACTGTTCTTCTCTGTTCCTGATTAGGACTAATTTTCTCAATAACCTTAGCACACAACTCATCCAATCCTTATCATCAATGCAATAGGAGTATGTTGACATTAATGACAACACTGGTTAGGCCCATACTTGCAACAATCTCCCCCTTTGACATTGATGGCAACATATGATGTGAAAAACTTTTTTGACCATCAAGATAAGAACTTTTTCTCACAGACACAACTCCCCCTATCAACAACAACCATTCACATGTCTTCTCTTCCTTTACTGCTCCCCCTTTGATTAGCAACCACTTGTTTTTCACATGTCTTCTCTCCCCCTTTGAGATCAATGGCAAAGGGCACATACTTGCACCAATTTAGAATCATACCAGCTGCTCCCCCTGAGTGACAGCTTCCCAAACATCAATCCAAACCACAAGATATGACTATGAGATCCACTAAATTGATACACATTAGTGCACCTTAATTCAGAACCGGAGGGGTAATAACCCCTAACTTCTCCCTGAGATACTCAAAAGAGTCCTTAGGTAGAGGTTTAGTAAAGATATCTGCAATCTGATCCTTGGAAGGCACAAACTCCAATCTAACCTCATTCTTGTTCACTTGCTCTCTCAAAAAGTGAAACTTGATGGATATATGTTTGGTCTTTGAATGCAATACCGGATTCTTAGATATATTTATTGCACTTGAATTGTCATAGAAGATTGTGATAGGTTCCTCATACTCCACTTTGATGTCTCTTAGCATCTGCTTCATCCACAAAACTTGAGTGCAACTACCTACTATAGCAATATATTCTTCTTCAGTTGTGGACAGAGATGTTGCCTCTTATTTCTTGCTTAGCCAAGAAACCAATCTCTTCCCCAAAAAGAATACTCCACCACTTGTACTCTTCCGGTCATCCACATCTCCTGCCCAATCCGCATCTGTATATGCATGAAGAGAGAAATCATGATCTCTAGGATACCATAGACCATACTCAACTGTCCCTTTTAGATATCTAAAAATGCTCTTGATTGCCATGACATGAGATTCTCTAGGATCAGCTTGGAATCTAGCAACAAGACCAAAAACATTCATAATGTCAGGTCTAGTTTGAGTGAGATACAACAATCCTCCAATCATTGACCTATACTTTTTCTGATCAGCCTTAGGAGAGTCATCATCTTTGCTCAATTTACATCCAGTTGCTATGGGAGTACTCATTGGTTTTGATTCTTTCATCTCAAATTTCTTCAGCAATTCTTTCACATATTTAGTCTAAGAAATGAAGATTCCTTTCTTAGTTTGAATGATTTGTAGACCCAAGAAGAAATTCATTTCCCCAAGCATGGACATCTCAAATTCACTTTTCATTTGATTTGCAAAAGTTTTGTACATACTATCTCTTCCTCCAAAAATGATATCATCAACAAATACTTCAATAATCAAGATATTTTCATGATCAATTTTGAAGTACAAATTACTGTCAGCAATACCTTTGTTGAAACCAATCTTCAAAAGTTTCTTATCCAATCTTTCATACCAGACTCGAGGCTTGCTTGAATCCATACAATGCTTTCTTCAACTTGCAGACCATATCACCATGATCAAACAATTGAAATCCATCTGGCTGCTCAATGTATACTTCTTCTTCCAAGTCACCATTTAGGAAGGCAAACTTGACGTCCATCTGATACACTTTGAAATCCTTGAAGGCAACAAAAGCAAGAAATAATCTAACTGCTTCAATTCTTGCCACTGGAGCAAAAGTTTCTTCAAAATCAACTCCTTCTTGGTGCAGGAGCACCTAGATATTTAAGTTTTGATTAAATGTTCAATTGTCTTGTTTTGTTTAATAAAGTTTTCGAGACCATTTTAATGATGTTATGAGGCTTGGAAGCCATGTCGTAGTTGGACTATGTCCCGATGTCAAAAGAATCTTTTGTTATGTTAGGTAGTTTGCAATAGTTCTTATGTAAGCCTTTGTTGAGACATTTAAAATTGTTATAGGTAGTCATTTAAGTTGAGTGTTTCTAGGCCTTTTAAAGGCATGTCAAAGGGTGTGTTGATGTGTTAAACCTTGTCAAAAGGTTAGTCAATAGTTAAAAACATTCTAATCATGAAAACCACCGATGAAGTCTAAGATTGGACAGTTTCTAATAACAATCTTTAAAGCTGCAGTTACAAAACTGAAAAAAGGCATGATGGTGGGTAGTTGGATCGACCCCACTTCACTCAATGCTATGTTTAAGGCTTGTTTTAAGCTTAGGGAGGTGGTATTGTATGGAGATATTGAAGGAATAGAGAAAAATAAACAAAAAGACTGCTGTTTTTTTAATTTTTTTTCTATTTTTCTATTTTTCCTTTGCTGTTACCAGCCGTACCCGCGATTGTACGGACTGGTTTTCTACCCAAGTGTGAAGTGGAAGGTTGGAGGACTGAACTAGCTTGGTGTTGAGCCTTATTTGGTGTCTTGATATTAATCTAGAGAAAAGTTATAGCAGGATTTCTCAAAACTATTTTTCTGCTGTCTCCATAAGAAATTCACTATTTTTTTCTATATATTCCGTACATGTACGGCATTGTCAAAGCACAAGCTTGTAATGGATGGAAAGAGCTTTGAATCAGCTTTGATTTGAGTCTAGTTTGGAGGCTTCACATAGAATTAGGTGAAATAAATCTTTGTTTTTGTAATCTGCCCTCAAATCTGCTGTCACAACTGAAAAAAATCACTGTCCTCTTGCACCAAACCATACCTGTACGGCTTCCTCATAGCTTATGATTGTAGTGGGATGTTGGGAGGTTGATTTAGTTTTAATTTAATCCTATTTTGGGATCTTGACAATGCTCTTGGTGTGGGAGGATCACTGTTTTGTGAAAGAGGGATTGAAAACCTAGTTTAGGCTCTTTTTGACAGTCCAATGGATTATTCCCCATTCAATTGATCTTTGCCTGCACTACTCAATGGAATGGGTTGTATAATAGTTGGGACATGGCCTTGTGAGGAATGTGGAGGTAGGAGAATGGTATAGGTGAGTGTGGGGCATGTGAGAAATCTCTGCAGAACCATGTGTTAGGAAAGGACAACAGTCATACAAGAATGTAGTGAGTTTTATTCATCATGTTGTTTGGCATTAAAAATTTGATAGGTATGCTACAATAAAGTTGAACTTATGTTGATAGAGACCACTCTAAGATGGATAGTGTGATTGTCCTACTCTTAGAGTTATGAGATTGTGACTGAGGGGTATGGTAGATGTTGCTATCCTACAGAGTCTGCATAATGGAGATGGTGAAATATTAGATGGAGTTAGGCATCCTTGAAAGTGTAGAATGAAATTGTTGGGTCAAAGACCATGTGTTGGTCATGTTGAAGTTATGACCATGCTACTGTTGTCATAGATGCTCTGCATCAATTGTGGTATCAGAGCTAGCTAGAAGATCCTTGAAGGTGTTGTGGATCTTGTGAAGAAGATAAGGTTTGTGAGAGTTTGTAAAGATGCCTCCAAAGAACCAGATGGCAAGAGAGAATGCTGAGCTAAGAGAAGCCTTAGAGGCAAGAGAGAAAGAGCTGAGGGATAGAAGAGAACATGATGCTGCCAGAGACAGAGAGCTGAGGCAAGTAAGAAGGGAGAATGCAACAATCTTGGCAAGATTGGAAGCATTAGAGAAGAATCCAAGAAAGGTTGAACAAAGTGAGTCAGAAGAAGATGAGGATGCAGATGAGAATCCTCCTAAGGATGAGTTAGATGCTGAAGAAAAGAAGTTTGTAAGATTGTTGAAGGTAGTCCAAGGAAGTGGAACTAAGGCAAACATAGAGCTACCTATCTATCAAGGGAAGATGGATAGTGAAGAAGTATTAGGGTGGATAGATGCCCTAGAAATTTTTTTTGAGTATGAGGAGATGAGTGATGAGAAAAAGATTAAATTTGCTAAGACAAAACTGAGAGGAACAACACTTACCTGGTGGAGTAGTGTGCAAACAGAGAGAATGGCTAGAGATGCATCAAAAATCACTTCTTGGAGTAGGATGAAGGATATGTTAAAGGATCAATTCCTTCCATCTGATTACTCTATTCAAACAAAGAGGATGAGGCAGAATCTGAAATAGAAGGACATGGATGTTATGTCCTATACTGAGAAATTTCATAAGCTTAGTATTAGAGGTGGATTAGAAGATGAAGAAGAGAAAGTGGCAAGATACCTTAATGGGCTTAGGTATAACTTACAGGATGAGATTGGGTTAGCAGTACCAAAATCACTTGGAGAGTGTTTTCAATTAGCCATCAGGGCTAAAGAGAAAGTGAAGAGGAAGCAAGAAAGGCTAGGAGGTTATGGAAGAGGAAATAGAGGCAGAGGCAAACCTACTAATGAAGTTCAGAACAGCAATGAAAAGGGCAAGGAGTTGTCTATAGAATAGAGAGGTGGACATAGAGGTGGAGGTAGATTTGGATCAGGAAGATGAGTGTTCACAGGTAGATGTTATCACTGCAATGAGGTGGGACACACATTCTTCAACTATCCTAAGAAGGATGGTATTGATAAGAAAAAGGATACAAGAGTTCACTTGGCACAAGAGGAGGAGAAGCCAAAAGAACCAGAAATGTCATCAGCCTCTCCTATGATAGATGGAGAGATGCTCATGGTGGAAAGAGGTAAGATGCAGCAACCACCACAAGTATCTATTTTTAAAACTAATTGTTTGAGCCATGGCAAGATATGCAAGTTGATTATAGATTCAAGTTCTCATGATAACTTAGTTTCTTGGGAAATGGTGAATAAGTTGGGGTTGAAGACTTTTGATCATCCCAGTCCTTACCATGTCACTTGGGTGAGTCAGGAGCAGTAGGTAATGGTCACTAAGAAGGCTTATGTTGACTTCATAATTGGCCCATATCAGGACTCTGTTTTGTGTGATGTTATTCCTGACATGTGGGCATGTAATCTTGGGTAGACCATGGCAGTATTCTAGAAGGACAATTCATGATGGGTATACTAATACCTATGTAGTGCACAAAGATGGTAAGAAGTTCAAGTTGATTCCTTTACCTTGTGAGGAGAAGAAGGAACAGGTTACAATTTGCTTTGGAGAGAAATTGAAGTTGAATGTGCAGGTTTAGGGTGATTGCACACAGCAGCAACAATTGCAACAGAGTAGAGTGGATGACAGTCCTAGAGAGCAGCAGGCTTGGGACTTGAGTTATTTTAAGGTAGGGGACATTGAGTGTCCTATATGGAGCTAGAAGAAGGAAGGTAAATAGTAGAAGGTCCAAGGAGGAATGAATCAGAAGCTCCAGTTGAAAAGAGCTGAAGCATTGCAGCAGCAAGGTCCTAGGCAAGGACACCACAACAGGTTTTATGTTTCCAACACTATTTACAGGAGCCATTCAGGTTGGAGAAAGAGAAAGATAACTCTTGGAGAGTTCATGTTCCCTGTCACCAGTCAGAGGAACATCCCAACAAGATGGAAGACTGGAAGGAGCAGATCCCCTAACTCTTGGGACAAGAGTTTTCATCATGCCAGGGAGTATGGTGCAGGAGCACCTAGATATTTAAGTTTTGATTAAATGTTCAGTTGTCTTGTTTTGTTTAATAAGGTTTTTGAGACCATTTTAATGATGTTATGAGGCTTGAAAGCCATGTCGTAGTTGGACTATGTCCCAATGTCGAAAGAATCTTTTGTTATGTTAGGTAGTTTGCAATAGTTCTTATGTAAGCCTTTGTTGAGGCATTTAAAATTCTTATAGGTAGTCATTTAAGTTGAGTGTTTCTAGGCCTTTTAAAGGCATGTCAAAGGGTGTGTTGATGTGTTAAACCTTGTCCAAAGGTTAGTCAAGAGTTAAAAACATTCTAATCATGAAAACCACCGATGAAGTCCAAGATTGGACAGTTTCTAATAACAATCTTTAAAGCTGCAGTTACAAAACTGAAAAAAGGCATGATGGTGGGCAGTTGGATCGACCCCACTTCACTCAATGCTATGTTTAAGGCTTGTTTTAAGCCTAGGGAGGTGGTATTGTATGGATATATTGAAGGAATAGAGAAAAATAAACAAAAAGACTGCTATTTTTTTAGTTTTTTTCTGTTTTTCTATTTTTCCTTTGCTATTACCAGCCATACCCGCGATTGTACTGACTGGTTTTCTGCCCAAGTGTGAAGTGGAAGGTTGGAGGACTGAACTAGCTTGGTGTTGAGCCTTATTTGGTGTCTTGATATTAATCTAGAGGAAAGTTATAGTAGGATTTCTCAAAACTATTTTTCTGCTGTCTCCATAAGAAATTCACTATTTTTTTCTGTATATTCCGTACATGTACGGCATTGTCAAAGCACAAGCTTGTAATGGATGGAAAGAGCTTTGAATCAGCTTTGATTTGAGTCTAGTTTGGAGGATTCACATAGAATTAGGTGAAAGAAATCTTTGTTTTTGTAATCTGCCCTCAAATCTGCTGTCACAACTGAAAAAAATCACTGTCCTCTTGCACCAAACCGTACTTGTACGGCTTCCTCATAGCTTATGATTGTAGTGGGATGTTGGGAGGTTGATTTAGTTTTAATTTAATCCTATTTTGGGATCTTGACAATGCTCTTGGTGTGGGAGAATCACTGTTTTGTGAAAGAGGGATTGAAAACCTAGTTTAGGTTCTTTTTGACAGTCCAATGGATTATTCCCATTCAATTGATCTTTGCCTGCACTACTCAATGGAATGGGTTGTATAATAGTTGGGACATGGCCTTGTGAGGAATGTGGAGGTAGGAGAATGGTATAGGTGAGTGTGGGGCATGTGAGAAATCTCTGCAGAACCATGTGTTAGGAAAGGACAACAGTCATACAAGAATGTAGTGAGTTTTATTCATCATGTTGTTTGGCATTTAAATTTTGGTAGGTATGCTACAATAAAGTTGAACTTATGTTGATAGTGTGATTGTCCTGCTCTTGGAGTTATGAGATTGTGACTGAGGGGTATGGTAGATGTTGCTGTCCTGCAGAGTCTACATAGTGGAGATGGTGGAATATTAGATGGAGTTAGGCATCCTTGAAAGTGTAGAATGAAATTGTTGGGTTAGAGACCATGTGTTGGTCATGTTGAAGTTATGACCATGCTACTGTTGTAATAGATGCTCTACATCACTTCTACTTGAGAGTAACCCTTGCAGACCAATCTAGCTTTATTTCTGATTACTTCACCAACTTCATTTAGTTTGTTCTGGAAGACCCATTTGGTTCCAATCACATTCTTGTTTGTAGGTCTGGGAACAAGATCCCAAGTGTGATTTTTCTCAATTTACATCAGCTCTTCCTCCATTACTTTAGTCCAATTTTCATCATTGCAAGCTTCATTCACTGTCTTAGGTTCAATATTTGAAATTAGACAATACTCTTCTGAATCTTGAGCAATCCTTCTTCTTGTTTGTACACCTTTACTTTTATAACCTATGATCTAATCTTCAGAGTGGTTCAATCTTACATACCTGGGAACTTTGGGAGTTTCTTGCACTTCTGATTTTTGAACAGGTTCAATAACACTTATCTCTTCTTCCTGATTTACCAGATCAGTTTGAATCTGAATTTCAGAGGGAGCTTGCACTTCTTTAACAAAAACATCAATTTGATCATCTTCATCAAATTCATAAAACCTTGAGGGTTTTTCAATACCTTCATCAACCTTCAAATTTGTACTTTCTATAATCTTTCTCAATCTTTTGTTGTAACACCGGTATGCTTTTCTTTGAGAAGATAACCCAAGAATATTCCTTCATCACTTCTAGCATCAAACTTGCCTAGATCTTCATCTCTTTTAATGTAACATTTGCTACCAAAAACTCTAAAATACCTCACAGTGGGAGTGATGCCAAACCAAAGTTCATAAGGAGTCTTACCAGTATTGCTTCTGATTTGTACTCGATTGAGAGTATAGACTACAGTGCTTACAACTTCTCTCTAATAGATCTGAGGAACATTTACTTCCATCATCATGGTTCTAGATGCTTCTTGGATGGTCCGGTTCTTTCTCTCCACTACTCCATTCTATTGTAGAGTCCTAGGAGCAGACAACTATCATTTTATTCCATGTTTCTCAAAGAATTCTATGAACTCACCGGATGTGAATTCTCCACATCTATCAGACCTTAGACATTTCAATTTTAATCCGGTTTCATTCTCTACCATAGCCTTGATTATTTTGAATTTCTCAAGAGCTTATGATTTCTCTTTTGGAAAAGTCACCCACATCATCCGAGAGTAGTCATCAATTAATAGCATGAAGTATCTATCACCTTGCACACTTCTGATTCTTGTCGGACCACATAAATTAGTATGAACTAAGTCTAGTAATCCAGTAGAAAACTATTCCTTACTTTTGAATGTGACTCTACTCATCTTACCCAACTGACATTCTTTACACAAGCTATTAGTAGGTTTCACAAGTCTTGGAAGATCTCTTACAACCTGAGTGTTGCTTATCTTGATGATATTATCAAAATTCACATGACACATTCTCCTATGCCACAACCAACTCTGATCAACTTGAACAAATAAGCAACTTTTACCAGTACCAACCAAGTGGAAGATATTACCTTTAGTTTGAGTACCAGATGCAATCTCTATTCTAGAACTTTCAAAGATCTTGCATTTTCTATTTTTGAATTAGAGATCATAGCATTTGTCCACCAACTATCTAACACTGAGAAGATTGTGCTTCAATCCTTTAACATATAGTACATTATTGGTTTTGTTCTTTCCATCAAAAGAAATAGTTCCTCTACCTCTGATTCTACCAGCAGAATTATCACCAAATTTTACCACTCCTCCTTCATACCTTTCCAAATCTATGAACTTATTTTTGTCACTTGTCATATGGTGGGAGCATCCACTGTCAATGACCCAATCATTGTTTTCTTCAACTTGGGTAGCCAGAGCTCTTTCTACAACTTTATGATTGACAAATTCAGAGGGCATCAGATCTTCTTCCTTGATGGCAATAAACACCCAGTCACTTCCGTATTTGTTTCCTATTTCTGATTCATCATTTGTTACTCCTTCATTATCATCATCTTCATGAACATAGTAACAATTCTTCTAGAACCTTGATCTATTAGGGTTTGGCCTTGAAAATCTTTCCAGACACCTTGAGGCAAAATGACCAATCTTATTGCAGTTAGAACACTTAAAAGGCAATTTCCCTTCATACTTACCAGATCCTCTTGGTAGGCTTTTTGTAATAAGGGCTTTAAGTTGAGTAGCTTCTACTTCATCTTCTTCCAGGTCTTTTCTTTCTTTTTCATACCATGATAGTTTCCTTGAAGAGTTCTCCCCTGGATCAAACCTTTGTTTTCCTTTCACAAAGGCACTAGCTTTGAATGCAGATTCAGTCTTGGGAGGGGCATCTCCAAACTCAATCAATTCAAATGCAGCTAATTTGCCAACCAATTGATCTCTTGTAACACCTGAATGGGCTCTGCATTCTTCAATGGCAGCAACCTTGTATTTGTAAGAATCAGAAAGGGATCTAAGAACTTTGCCAACAATCTCATCTTCATCCAAGACTCCACCAGCACATCTAATGCCACAGACAAGCTCATTTACTCTGGGCATAAATGTAGTGATATTTTCATCTTCTCTCATTTTTCAGGTTTTTGAATTTTCCTTTCAGACTCTGTAGCTTGGCACATTTCACATACTTGTCTCCTTCATGCAGAATTTCCAATTTTTGCCAAATCTCATATGCAGTTTTTAGATCAACAACATTTGTCAATTCTGAATCAGATAAGGCACTTAGAAGAGCTTCTTTAGCTCACAAATTATTTTCAACATCTCTCATTTCATCTACAGTGCGCAGACCACTCTGTGGGGGATCATACTTCTTTGAAGCCATAATCCAATACTACATTCCCATACATTGCAAGTGGCATTCCATGTGACTTTTCCAAAGAGTGTAATTGGTTCAATCAAACCTTGGACTATCCTTCTTATATGACGACATCCTGGATCTCCTCAAGTGGTTAAACTCTTTAAGAGGAACTTAGCTCTAATACCAATTGTTAGATTTAGGACAGACAACTGAGGGGGGGGGTAAATCAGTTGTCCAAAACTTTCTTTAAATTAAACACTTAAATCCACTTTGTAATTCAGAAGCATAATAATAAATCAATCATGGAAATACAATGCATTAAATCAAGAGCAGAAACACATTAACACATGAGACACCAAGATTTTGATGTGGAAAACCCGGTTAAGGGAAAAACCACAGGGTGACTAACCCAAGATTGTATTCTCTGTTAGAAGAATAGAAAGAACCAAATGGCACATGCCAATTAGGGCTCATTGCCAAAGCACACTGCTCACAAGAGGCTCACTGCCTATAGGAGACACACTATCTACAGAATAATAAGTATTACAAACTTGAACTGAAGGATAGCATCTTCACCATGCTTGAGTCAGTTCCATTTAAGCCCAAAACTTCTGCTTTGCCTTTTGCTCTTCTCCTCTCTACCACAGTCTCATCTCCACAAGATGCTTTTGAAATGACTTTAAAATTCCTTATTTATACAAGACATCAACTTAGGAATAATCATCTAAGTCGGCAAACATTATAGAGCAAATACATAAATACAACATGACTAATTACAAAAAGACTTCATGCAGATCAACACATTATCAGCCACACAAATCTGAGACTTCAATCTTCATTTAGGAACACACCAATCCTCACATAACATCTTCAAGATCATCCGCAAGATGTGTAACTCATTCGGTCGGCCAGAGTTAGGAAGAACATCATCATCCAGAAGCTATTCTTCAATTATGAGCTCAAACTCTAATGCAGACCACCAACACAAATTGGAGACAATCCAAAGACCTCCACAAGCTTTCTTGAATCACCAAGAACATCCACACTACATCTACTTACTGAAATCCTTATCTCCTTCATCTGGAACCTCAAGAACATAGTCTGTCATTACTGTCACAATGGAATAGATGCTTGCGGACCTCCAAACCATGAACGAATTGAGTTGTCAATTCACATTGACTTCCTAAATACTTCACCAAATCTATAGAACAAGATATTTCATTTCTGGATCTCATCCAACCTATCTGTGTCACTCTATCACCTCTAAACATCTACCAGAACCAGTTTAACTTGAGCAGCCAAAACTTCTTTAGATCTTCATACAGACCTCTAAAATCTTTACTAGATCATTTTAAGACACATATCTACAAACCCTTTGAAGCGCATCCTCTGATCTTCATGTTAGCTAGGATCTTTAGCTCACTGTCTTCATTGTTCTTCTCTATTCCTGATTAGGACTAATTTTCTCAATAACCTCAACACACAGCTCATCCAATCCTTATCATCAATGCAACTAGAGTATGTTGACATCAATGACAACACTGGTTAGGCCCATACTTGCAATAATAACAACAAGAAATTAGTCATTATGACTGTCATATGTGTTAGGTACCGTTGCACCAAAAGATCGACCTATTAATGCCTGATACAACCACTTGACTTAACAAGCATGGGAGGTGGTTAAGCCCTTGTCACAAACCACCACAGTGTAGCATTGAACAAGGAAACCAATGGTCACACCTTGCAACAATCCCCCCTAGCGCAAGCATGGGGTTTGAACCCATGACCTCGGATTTGATACCAATTGTTAGCTGTCATTGCACAAAAAGATTGACCTATTAATGCCCGATACAACCACTTGACTTAACAAGCATGGGAGGTAGTTAAACCCTTGTCACAAACCACCACAGTGTAGTACTAAACAAGGAGACCAAGGGTCACACGTTGCAACAATATGTAGCAAACAAAGGATAGTAACTTTCATAAGAAACAATACCAGCATAGTGCAATGAAAGGGAAGCTGCTACCTTCATAGAGTTTTTTTCTTTATTAGTTGAAACTCTTCCATACAATATCTCCTTTAAAGAGTTTTCATAATTTTCACTTGCTTTAAGTTTTATAAACTAGTAGAATATGGTGAGAAGGTCTAGGTTTTGGTTAACACAACCAAAGCCCTATCAAGGATCACAATATCTATCTCAAATTAAGAGTAATGAAACTATCAAAAAGAGATTGTGAGGGCATATATGGATAGTGTGGATAGTCTAATGTATTCACTTTGGGAATGTGAGGTAGTAGTCCACTATCAAGAGGTTTTTGTAGGTCAGTAAGATAGAAAAAGTACATTGAGTTTGTCAACTATAAACTTTGTGCATGAGCTTTGTAGGTATATGAAGTTTAGAGGGCACAAAGGTAAGGATCAACACACATCATAAGAAGACTGTAACAGTCAGTACAAAATAGTCACAGTGACTATAACAGGATGTAGATGAATGTCAGGGAAATGAAGGACATCATTCAGTCATTGTAAGGAAAAAAAGTCATGAAGAGCTTTAGCATAGTGACAAGAGGTAGTTTTAGGCAGAGAAGCAATGGATGAAGAATGATTAAAGGTGCTGATGAGGCTTTTAGAAGGAAAGGTGTAGTAGTCAAGATCAAAAAAATTTCAAGATGACTGCCAAAATTAAGAGGAAAAAATAGTACATCAGCATACAGTGGAACAACAGTATAACTGTCATAATGCCAAAAGCAACAGAATATTGTCATAGTTATCAGTAAAAATAAAATTTGTCAATACAATAATTGTCATAGTGAAGGTGCAAGAATATAAAGTGTATTGTCAGCATTTTATGACCTAGAGATCAACATTAAGTTGAAAAGATACAACGAGACAGTAAGGCCTAGGACATCAATAGGCATCACAACAATGATCCACTCATGAGGAGCAATACCACTCAGGAATTTGGGTATAAAAGGAACATTTTGTAATGACCGTGTTATAAAGTTTTAAGAACAATGAAAAGACAATGCTTTTGAAGTCACAACAAGACACAACAACGAAGAGATTTTCATATAGGAGATAAAGAACATCATAATCATCATATGAATATAGTAGCAAAAGCAATCATCTCTTGATGACAGGTATGATAGAAGGTCATCTATAGGCCCATATATTAGAAGGACATAGCCCAAATCAGTTATTTTCCATGAAAATAAAACAATTTGTCTTCAATAGTAGTAATCAAGTGTAGTATGAAGTGCAGAGGTTAAAACCCTGACAAGTTTCTAAGGGTTGTATCAGTCATAAAGACCTCCATTGCAAAAGAACAGTTAGAAAAGGAGTCTATAACCTCAAATCAGTGATTGAAGACAAAGGAAGTCACACCTCAAGTGTAGTATTGAGTAAACAAGAATGAAAGTCATAAAATGTAAACAAGACCTGTGATAGCAAACAAGACCTCAAGGACATTATAGTATACCTAGAGCACTTTCATAATGAACATATAGGGATGAAAATGAAGTGTTTTGTCTATCTTTTGCTACTGTAGAACACAAGAATGTGATGAAGGTAGAGTCATAACAGAGAATAAAGCATAGCCATAACAAAATGAAGGCTTTATATGTGCAGCAAGAATAAACCCTTGTCAAGAATTTTCAAGCCCAAGTTTAAATCAACTTAAAAAATGTAATCTTCTTCTACAGTAAAAGCCAACTTTGTGATCAAATCATGAAGATATCGTATACAAAGGAGCAATTTTTATAGAAAGGACAAGCTTTTTTTTTTTCCTGTAGCTTTTCACAAGAAACATAGTCTTATATATATGGAATACAATATTTCATTGCAGCCATTAAAGAAAATGAGGCATTCAACATGTATAGTGATAGAAGAACAATAGAAATGATGAAGATCTACAGTTTTGACATCAGACAAGCAAGTTCATTAAACTTACCTATGGCTATTGAAGCCTCTTGATCAGAAAACCCAGTCAAAATGCCTTCATGACAGTAGAGAAATCTTCAGTAACCCTAAAAAAACCCTTACATGGTGGCACACAAGAGCAAAAAGTGAAAAGTGTAAAAATGTAAAATGAAGACAAAAAGTTGTCTTTTGTTCTTTTAGGGTTTCAACCCTAAGACCCCAATGGGCCTTTTGATCTTTTTTCTTTTTATTTTGTTACTTTTCCTTATAGCCCATGGTAAACACTTGGGATATCTCTTGCCTATTTCCTTGCACATTAGGATCAACACGTTGGTGCTAGATATTTATTTCTTTTGCATATATTGAAAGTGTAAAACATTTAAATTCAAATTATGACATTATAAATCATTTTGAGTTTATTGTTATCCTTTAAATACAATAGAGGTTGTAAAGCACCTATGAAGTTAAGTGGTCTTCTCATGCCTTGGAATGTGCCATGTATATAGGAGAATGGAGGAGGTTGGTAGACACATGCCAAATATATAGCTACTAAGTTGCCTTAAAGATGAGTGTTTTTGAATAAGTCATAGAGGTAGTTAGTGGTTAAATTGAGTGTTGAAGAGCATTTTAGGGGTTTTTATTGCTTTTAGAGTCCTTTTGGAGTAGTTTTCATGAGTCATCATGTTGGACTAGGTCATGATGGACTTTTTCCTTCATTATGAGCTCTTGTGGAGACGATATAGGCCCTATATTTTAGGCTTTTTGTGGGCATCCGACCCCAACTATTTTAGTTCCTTTTTTAGTGGGTTTTTGGAGGGAGTTAAGGGATTTAGTCACTTATGTGACTCATTTGTAACTAGTTCTGGTTATGGAATTTGGAGAGACTTGTGATTTTGACATCCTTGCTCAGATTTTAGCATTTTTTGTAACTCATTTTACTTGATGTGAAATACAATGAAGGCCTTGAGTATTATTGAGTGAAGATTTTGCCTACTTTTTCTTTGCATTATTTTGCTTAAGCAACTGATTGATCAAGTTATTTGTGAGGTAATGTTTGTTTCCTTATAGCTTTGTCTCTGATTTAGAGCCTTTATGCAGAAATTATATTAATGCAGGTCACAAATTGTGTCAAAAAGTGTAAATGTTTTCTTTTTGGGTGTGAAGTCATCTTCCTTCTTGAAAATTTGAGCACTAGGACCTATTTGTCAAACACTTATTCAGAAATATACATTAATAAGTTGTACAAGTATGTTTTCTATCATTATAGTAAGTGCATGAATTTGAGTTTCATATCCTTCCAATTAGGTGTATCACCCTTTTACTTTCAATTTTAAGTTTAGTTTTTCCTGAGTTTCTTCCTTCCCTTTTCTCAGCAAGAAATCATTAGTTTAGGTGATACAAGGTTAGGAAGCCAGCCTTCTCCAGAGATTCACTCCAATTTCTAGGTGACCCACAGCCACATGATTGTTTCCATGTTTCTCTAGAGTACCAATTTTTTGCAAATTGGTAGGTTGCAACTTTCAGAGATAACATTTTTTGGCATGCCTGGTGGGACTGTGAACTGATTCTTAGTCCATTTTATACTTTTGTTACTACTGTTTGGTGTGTACAGTAGCTGATTTCTACCTTTTGAGGTGTTTTAAACACATACCTGGAGAATCTGAAGCTTTGGTTTAGTGAAAACTAGTGTAGAACAGTTCATGCATTACTGATATTGGTGTGTATGTCAGCAAAACCTACCTTGGGAGGCAAGGAAAACACACACCTGGCGACTCTGGAAAGAAATATCTACTGGTTTCAGGAAGACAAGTACTGGTATATACTTATTTTATTAAAAATCAGACTTGATTTTTATTGTGAAGTTTTTTAGTGAGTTTCACCTCATATAAATGTTGCAATATGTCTTCATTTCAAAGAAACATGTCTTACTTTCCACCATTTCATGAAAATCTAGTTCATACACCATCTTATGAGCTATATCATAGTGGTCACATAGTTGGTTTTAGTTCAAACCAACAAGTTTGTCATGCTTACCACCCTCCTACCCATGCAAAAACTCCATGGTAGCCAGTGTATGCCCATGACTAGCCTCAACAATCCCATTTTATGCCAAACCAATAATACTACTCTCCCAATCCACTTCAAAATGATGAGAGATTAGAGATTGCAAATATCAAGAACATATTGCATGACTGGACCAAGCAGGTGAATGACATAAAGAGGCAACAAGAATATTCTTTATAGTAGGAGCCCATGAATGAACAAAATCAGTCAAACCAGTCCATTAATCCTCAGTTTCAATCATATCAAGAACTTGAACCAAGTGATCAAAATACTGATAAACCATGGCAGCCTTCTTGGACTAGGTATCCTGATTATAAAATGCCAAATCTTGCTAAGGCTATTCCTTCCATACCTGTCCAAGATCAAGAAGATAAAGAATCAAATTTCTTACCAGGAGGTAAGTCTAAACATGAAACTCTATGGGAAGAGGAGCAGTCAGTTGCTAGTGTTTGTACTATGTTCCCAGCTAAATATGAGAATGACATGTGTCAGAAGGATGTAGGCTCAGGCTTGTCACTGAATCGCTTACATTTTCATTCATTTGAATAATTTTCCAATCTTCTTTATAAAATGAATGAAAGTAGCATATAGAGGTTGCAAGGTAAAGGTCTTCAATTGCAAAGATAGGATGCCCAAGTTTCATTGGAGAAGGCACCACATGAAGACAAAAAATTGGTCTTTTTGTTTGATCAGCTACCTACTTTTGTTGACCAAGATGAGGAAAGCATTCAGTCTGATAATAGGGTCTTTGATCAAGTAAAAGAGTGTGAAAGTAAACCTTTCTTGAAACCTACACATGTTAGATTCTGTGAGAAGTGATAACCGAGGCAGGATCTGATGTTGGTTGTAGACCATATTCATCTCCACTCAACAGATGATCGAAGATCAAAATAGCAGAATGAAGAGATATATGAAATGAGGGAAAAATAGAGACAAAGAAAGAGAATTTTGAGAAGACTCTCAATACTCTCACTGAGCTATCACTAAACTAATATTCAAACTTGTGAAGGTGAGAGGAGAGTGTTGTATATATAGCAAAAAAAGGGCATATACATCAAAGAGGTGCATTAACTCCCATATCCCATAAAAGGTGGGAGGTTTTACCTACTTGGTAAATGACAAAACATTCGACATAACCTCCTTACATGAAAACAAAAAAGGAGTTATAAGAGGTGGCATATAAAGCCAAAAGAGTGTGAGAACTCTAACTACCCCATAACCTAGTTAGGTAAGGATAGAATAGTGGTTATGAGAGGTGGCACAAAAAGCCAAAAGAGGATGTGTAACTCAACTACCCATATGTGGGAGAGAGTTACACATGTACCTGATGTATTTTGCCACGTGTCCTCATATTAACCACATATAATAAACCTAAGCAAGCTTAATAATGTGTAGGAAAGAGAAATATCCCTAAGGAAAATAAAAAACCTACACTAACACCCCCCTTAAGCATAGCTTAGGTGGGTGAAAAGATATGGGTCTTGATAAGTGAAGCCTGGTGAGATACCCATGTACAAAGAATTCCCCCCAAAAGAGAAGGAAAACACCTCCTAGAGTAGAGAGAGTGAAAGAGACTATGAAACCCCCCCACAGTAAAGTAGCTCCGATGTCGAAGGAGGATGCCCATATATGAATGCTGAATATGATCCATTTGTGGAAAATGACATTTCTCCCCTTAGGAAGAAACAACTCCAATGGTGAATGTCGAAGTAACTCCCACTCAAAGAAGCAAGGTGAGGAAGGAAGCCTCATGATGTATCTTGTCTCAGAACTCTGCTCAAGTGTCTCCATGTTGATGTTGAAAGATGTCACAACCAAATCAGGACTCTCAGGCCTCACTAATGAACATGACAATCTAGAACCAAGTGGAAATTGAAATAGAATAGGATCCAAAGATGAAGATAGCTCCTTTGAAGACAAAGATGCCTTCTCCAAATGTTGCTCAATGATCTCCAAGCCCTTCAGGTATAGTTACCATTGATGTATGGTGCTCACCATAGGTAAGCCAACTAGACTGCTGAGAATCAGGTACTTCTACAGAAGATGTCAACATAAATGATGACTAAGTCAAATAAGACTCATGAATATCTATAGAATCTGTCACTGTAGAAGCCGATGTAGGCAGATACAGAACATGAGGGTCTGATTGTTCCCTCAAAACATCTGAAGAATATTCAACTTCATCAAAGAGAAGATGAATGTAGTCAATGGTGTCTCCTAAATCTAAAATGTGAGATTCCACAAACAAATATGCAATGTCTGATAGATAGGAATCCCAATCAGGAAGACTATAATGATCCTAGTGTAAAGAATCATTAGAAGCTCTCAAAGAAGCATCTCTAGAATTTGATGAAGTAATAGGTGCTATATATAAAGATGAGGTATCAATGTATGTCACACAAGATAGGGCAAAAGAAGTTTCAATATCTTCCACAAGAGCTTGGTCATCCAAGGAAACATCATTATCAGATGAAGATCCAAAGTCTCCATACAACTGCTGGATGATGGCCCAAATAGTGAAAGGGCACTCAGTGTGCTCTATATGATGTAGAATATCCACATATACAATAATACATATTAGTCCATAGACCATGTCATTATTGTTAAACCATGCATTCTTCTGATCATAGTTACTTGGCTCGGGAATGAGTCCAAGGAGATAGGGCAATAGATCCTCCTTAAGGCATTGATTCTTTATCCCTTGTTTCCAAGACAAATAGTTCTCTGAGGTTAACTTAGCAACAGAAAGATGGAAATAACCAAAATCCATGATGAACCCCCAAAATGATTACAATAACCCCATAAAACATGTAACTCAAAGATAGCACATAAGACCCCCCTTTTCCACAAGTCTCAAAAATCACCCCCCCAAATATTACAAGGTTGGCACTTTATAATTAGTGCAATTACAAGGCCTTTTATCAGATTTCAATGCTTTCTAGGCCTCCAATGGCCAAGATTTAAAATTTTGATACAAATAAAACTGATGCAAAATCTGAGAAAATAACCTTATAGCTGTGTAATACTCTTCAGTACCTTTCCAACACTTATTTGTTTTGAAAAATGAAGATCTATGGCGAAAGTTATGACATGTTGAAGAAGAAAAATTCAGCAGCTTCAACCTGCAATATCTGATAAAAATAGATAGAATTTTTCATTAAAAACTTTGTGGATGGAAGGTTCTCATTTCCATCTTTCTGGCAAGTACTTGTTTGGGAAAATCCGATACCCGAGGAAAAAGTTATACAAATTTTAAGAAAGGTTGCTAAAGCTGCCTGTTAAAAATGGCTCACACCTGATTTTGACTCGATTTTCACAAAATTGAGAAACAAATTCCAAAAACTAATAGATACATAGATAGTTTTTTGACCCTGGGAACAAAACCTAGAAACCTTTTTTTCTAACAATGAGTGGAAGCTAGATTTCTAAAGCAAAAATGAAAATGGCTCTAGTAAAAATTTCAAAAAAATTAACCCCACTTTGTTACCATGTCCTCCAATCTCTGATTTTGGTGAAGTAAAAGTCACTTTTGACTTTCTCAAGCCTTCTGGACACCCTGGAAGTAATAGAAGATGTCTCCAATATTACCACAAAGCTGTAATCACCCAGATCTCATAGGAACACATATATGCAAACCAGATTAACCAGATGCCTATTTTCCTTTAAACTGTTCTGATTCTCTAGTTCATTCAAGGATGCAGGAGAAGAGCATACTTGGTTTTTAAGAAAAATATTAGCTATCTAATAATCTCAAATCTCTCAAATGAATTAGAAAAATAATGAGCTATACTAGACAACACGGCTCTGATACCATGTTAGATTATGTGAGAAGCGAGAACTGAGCCAGGATCCGATGTTGGTCGTAGATCATATGCACCTCCACTCAATAGATAATCGAAGATCAAAATAGCAAAATGAAGAGATATATGAAATGAGAGAAAAATAGAGATAAAGAAAGAGAATTTTGAGAAGACTCTCAATACTCTCACTGAGCTATCACTGAACTGGTATTCGAGCTTGTGAAGGTGAGAGGAGAGTGCTATATATATAGAAAAAATGGGGCATATACATCCAAGAGATGCATTAACTCCCATATCCCAAAAAAGGTGGGAGGTTTTACCTACTTGGTCAATGACAAAACATGTGGCATAACCTCCTTACATGAAAACAAAAAAGGAGTTATAAGAGGTGGCACATAAAGCCTAAAGAGTGTGAGAACTCTAACTACCCCATAACCTACTTAGGTAAGGACAGAATAGTGGTTATGAGAGGTGGAACAACAAGCCAAAAGAGGATGTGTAACTCAACTACCCATATGTGGGAGAGAGTTATACATGTAGCTGATGTATTTTGCCACATGTACTCATATTAACCACATATAATAAACCTAAGCAAGCTTAATAATGTGTAGGAAAAAGAAATATCCCTAAGGAAACTAAAAAACCTACACTAACAACATAGTTGGCTGAGAGACGTTATGAAGTAGAAAACCACCCTCCTCCATCAGAATTTCATGAAGAGTGTGAGGAAGAGTCATTTTGGGATGACCTTGAAGTTTTTGTCTCTGTTATCATCCAGATTTGCACCCTTGCTGCGGTTGTGAAACCTTAGCAACCTGGGGTAACATTGGAATGATCTCGAAGTGTGGGACCTTGCAATTTTGAGATCAGACCTCCAGAGAAGGCTGGTTCCTTGTTCTAAGCCTATTACTTAGAGTGGTGATACTAAACCTAGTGTTAAAAAACTTGCAGAGAAAAGAGTTAGAAGGAAAACTGAAAGGGAAAAGAGGTGATACACCAGATTTAGTAAGTGATGGTGGTCAAGGTGTGGACACAACAATGATTCTTTTGATGCTAAGGAGGGATTCACACATATTTAAGACTGGTTTGAGGTTTCGATATGAAAGCTAAGCCTGCAGAGGGGTCGTTTTACCCACAGAATAGACTACAACTCCAATTGAAAATACAAAAATTCAGACATAAAAGAGGCGAGGCTTGTAAAACTATTACAATACAGAAATATTTCATAGCAGAGTTACACCAACATAGCTAACTACACTCATTGGTGGATAAAAGGAAGACAGCAGAGGCCAGATTCAGACATAGTGAGTCACATTCCCATACCCTTGCAATTACACTAAGAGGTCCAACTACAAAATTTTGGTAGCATAACAGCCCCCAAAAAACCATCATCTCTAAAAGAGTTTACATGTCTTTTATAAGCTAGGCTCCTGCTAGAAGGGCATGGAGTCTCTGATTCCTAGAAACGAGGCCATAAATGCTAGAAGTAGGAAAGTATGGGTAGAGACATGGTGAAGGCACAGGGGCCATGCCTCTGCTAAGCCAAAACCTCAAGAAAATGCAGCCAAGACACAAGAAAGGATAGAGCATGGAGAAAGAGCCTCCCAAAGTGCCATCCATCATGCGGGAGAAGACCCTAGAAAGCAAAAAGCCCATACGCCATGAATGCACCTACAGAACCTCACCAACCCGAGCCACTGTGAGGAGAAAAGCCCCTCAAAACTTCAAGACGGCCACTGAAACATCCAATCGGCCAAAAAATGCAAAGCCAGATCTGAAAATCAAGAACTAGAAAATCCCCTTAAAAACTTTCTCAAATGGAAGAGGAGGCAAAAATATGCACTTTTGCCTCTTACAGCATGTCAAAATTCACTCAAATGGGGAAGATACGGGCGGTCAAAGATCTGGTCAACTGCCTGTATATATCGCTTCTACATTTGTGTATATATCGGCCTCTAAAAATACCTTTGAGTCGGCCCTTTTTGCATGTACAAACACTTTGCATGTATCTCTGCTTTTGGCACCAAAAGGCCTCTACAATCGCTCCAAAAAGATGCATTTGAAATTCCATTGTATATGCAAGAGCCTTTGTATATGCATTCGCCACTGCCACATGGCACCCTCTAATTTGCTATTGAGTTGGGTTGAGAAGTGGCACTAAAACTACATCTCCTCTTGTATATCGCCTAGTATACAAATATACAATCGCATGCACATATGTGAGCCGTGGACCTAAAAAAGTCAATAACCCTTTGGTATTCTATACCTGAAATCTGGCTTGTATATTGAAATGCACATTGGGTTGTATATGCGAACATACAACCGCCAATATACAAGCAGTGGGCCCCAACCTTGTCTTTCCTTTGTATCATCTGCTTGTATACTAGCCGCCAATGTACATTTGTGAATGTACATTCATCTTTGTATCTTTGCAGGACCCACCGAATGTATATCCCTCTCTGCACATGCAAACATACAAACACCCATATATACAAATTAGACCTGAAGCCTGAACGAGCCAGAATGATATTCTTTTGAAATCTGGCTTGCATATCGCCCATGTATATTCGCTTGTATATGCGCGATATACAAGCCACTATTCACGTGATCCTTTGTATGTTGAAGCATACAATCCTCCTTGTATATGTGCGGGCCTGGACACTTGTATGTTGGCGATATACAAAATGCCTTTGTATATTTCCCTGCGGCACTATAGCAAATGTACATTCATCTTTGTATATCAGCCATTGCATATTTCCTTGTATCTTTTCTTTGTATATTTTGCTTGTATGTGCGAACATACAAGCACAAATATACAAGCCACTGGAGCAACCTACCAATATACAATCCACTATTCACATGTATGTTCGCCGGCCTTGTATATTTTCTTGTATATTTTCTTTGTATCTTTCACTTGTACATGCGAATATACAAGCCAAATATACATTCCATCCTTGTATATTTTTATGCAACCGGATATACAAACCAAGAATATTCTAGGAATCTGCGAAAGATTCCCTCTTTGTATACGCATCTCCCTAGCCTGAAATACATTCTAAAATGCATAAAAACTCAATTTTTCTACATTTTCTAAGGCCGATGTAGATTTTCAAGCCCGCCAAATGCACATTTAAACTGTATGTTGACCGAAACTTTTACCATGGATAACTTCTTCATTTGGCCGAATTTCAGGGTGATGTAAAAAGTAAATCTGCCTATTTTTTCAAGCTCTTTCTAATGGTAGGGTTTTTTAGGCAAGGTTCCTTGGGAAATTTGGCACTTTTGCTTTATAAGGACTTTCTCAAAGGGATTTTCAAGGAAATACCAGGTTGACCATTTAACTCTGGGCAGAGGAAAATAGGATAACAGTCTCTAAACTAGATGACAAAGAATTAAACCTGCTGGAAGAAGTTGCCAATCATGCTAAATCAAGACAACAAGTTTACAAGTTTGAACAAGAGAAGGAACAACATGTAGAGGAGATAAATGAACATGAGGAACTTGGTGGAAAAGAGACTAATATATTTTGGTATGTTGGGCTACCTTCAGTTGTTGAACAAAATGAAGAAGATATGACTATGATAGCACAAGACTTGGGACAACTACAAGATGTTGAACAGTGTAATGAGTTGCTGGTTTGTGAAAGTCAATATGAGAATGAAGCTTTAGCTCATGAGGTAGTTTCATTTTGGGATGATCTAAAGTCTATTTTGACTCATGAGGAAGCCTTTTTTTGCCCAACTTTAGATATTGAGCCAGCACCATTCAAAGCAGAAGATCAAAGACAAGATGAGGAACAACAACATGATTTGGAACAATAAGGAACCAATATGGAGAGTTCTAAATTTACTCTTTCTAGAGGATGCCCAATTAAGCATCTAGTTAGAATGGAGGCCAATAGGAATATTGATATTTTGCTTGCACCCAAGCATGAAGATATAGCTAGGAAAGAGCATATTCAAGTCACTTTTCTACCTCGAGACAGGAATTTTTACATTCCATATGAAAAGGTTAGTGAGTTTGTGTATATTCTTCAAGAGGTGATGCAGAGGCATCCACACTAAAACCTTGACATACAGCATGGATGTCCGCAACCCTTCAACATCATCATCATATTTCCCTCAACACTATCAGCATCATCATATTTTCTCTGCCGACCGATATCCTCCTACAGACAAACCTTCGACCCTTCGCTTGTCAGCAGCATCATCATATCCGGCTATTGGCAGCATCATCACATTCGGCAAGCGCAAACATCCTCCTGATGTTCACTGTTCATCTTACCGCCAAACACTCTCTGTAGCATCATGATGTTCAACATCATGTTCATCAGCAGGATATAAAATATCCTATTCCCTCCATATATCCTGATGACGACAACTTCATGCACCTTTCCTTCGATGCTTACGTCACCCTGATATCCTGATGATGATGATGTCACATGCAGTTCCTTCAATATCCTGCTATCGGCCAAACTTAACATTATCAGCCCACGATGGTTTTATCAACCCGATCTTCTACCTTATGCCGATATGCTCCTCCTCGGCGACACCTGATGATGATCACCCCAATGCACATTCACTTTATGCAATCGACTGCATCATGCTCATCTCCACTTACTCGGATGACGCCCAAAGTAACTGTAGGATATACACAGAAATATCCTGATGATGCCGTTGTGATGGATTTTCCCACCTTAGCGAATTTTCAATCCGCCGAACCTCCTGAGGTGACCCGATCTACTTCCTGGACAACTTTCCAGACTCAAACTATCAGCATGACCTAGCACATACCTGTAGACACCCAAATTTGTCCCAACTTTGTTCATGTCTTGCAACACCTTGATAAAAACATCACTTAAACATCATGTAGCATTTTGTCCTAAATCCCACTCTTAATCCCATTTATCCATTAGCCAATTAATTAAATAAATTTTATTTATTTAATTAATATCCAACTCATATCCCAACTAATTCAAATATTTTATTTGAATTAAGTTCTCATCATAAGCCGACTTTCCAATTAATTAAATAAATTTTATTTATTTAATTAATTTATCTTATCATTTAGCCGACATGTGTGCCTCTTTCATTTAAAAAAAGATAAGTGGTACTACAGCCTTTTATTTAATATTTTTTATATGTAGTACTTTTTATGTACACAAGCACACATGAGCCCTATCCTCCTTGACACTTGTCAAATGACTACAACTCCCTTGAAGAGTGGGAATACCTAATCAATCCTAGCCGTCCACATCAATCAATTAGGTTTTTAATCTCAGCCGTCCATTGGAACCAAGCCTTTCCTATAAAGCAAACCCTTCACAAGCCATTAGCATGCATTGAGCTTCAAGTACCATTATTCTATCAAAATATCATTAGAGCCTTTGCATCCTTCAACTATCATCCTCATATCATCTTCATCTTAATATTATGCTGCAGAAATGAGCACCCAACATTCTTCCAACAATAATCCTTCAAAATCTTGCATGCTCATGCGAGGTGGAGAAGAGCAATGGAGATAAATCAAGCATAGCATGGAGATCGGTTTGCATTTACATTTGTTATTTTGATTTTCATGTTGTCTTGTGCTTCATTGTGCATTGCTAGGGTTTTTATCATTGCTGATTATACATTTACCCTAATTTGTAATTTTACCCTAACTACATTTGGCACGCCCGGTGGGACTCACTTCGTTTGATCTTTTTTGCAGGTTTTTGTAGTAAAAATTTGTATTCATTTAATCCCCATTGTTGAGTTTTGCAGGTTTAATTAACTTTTTGTTGCAGATCCGCTGTTTTTTCGACAAAACCCTAGGTTTCAAAGATTTCATCATATCTTCCAAACGGCTTGGAATTTTTCTACAAGATTTTAGCAGAAGTTTGTCCATGATATAAGGAAGCTACATCAGAAAAATTTCGGGTTTATCGCGATTTTTGCGGGATTTATCACATTTTTATGTTTTTTCATAAAATCGCAATTCTGGGCGCAAATTGGCGAATTTTTCAAAAAAATTTACATTTCTGGAAAGCTCTTGAAATTATAATGGGGGTCTATATTTTGTAGATTTAATTTGGAGGTCGTTTATGATGCGAAAAAATCAGATCTTTGCCGACTATACCATTTTCATAAATCTATATTTCTGGGCGCAAATCAGGGAATTTTTCTGATTTCTTTACATTTTCGGAAAGCTCTCTGAAAATTAATTGGGGTCTCTTCTTTGATTTTTTAATTTTCGAACCAAAAATCTATCGAAATAATCAAATCTAATTCGGCTATGCATCTAAAATTATAATTTTCCTTTCCTGATGAGCCTATTTTTTATGCCTGCATGATAATATCATTTTTTTTTTATGTTGTAGGTGATCATAAGGAGCTAGAGCAGCATTGGCATTAACATCTACAGCAATTTGGAAAGCAAAAATAACCAGGTGCAATCATTTCATTTCTCATCTTCTAATCATTGTTTGCAAACACATTTGGATTTTGGGCTTAAAACGAACAATTGTTTGCAAATTCACATCAAAAAATTGGGCTAAAACAAACTATTGTCTTTCATCACATCTAGATTTGGGCTTTAAAACAAACAAGTGCTTGAATTGTCTTCCACACATTGAATCTCTAAGGTTAATGAACCCCATGCGAGTGTGACTAAGTAAATGTGTATGCTCTCTCCTCGCGTCCCAACACGAACTTGGAGATCAAAAACATTTACTTGTGTTGCTTTTGTTTAGCCTTAGAGAGGCCTGCCTTGGTATCCACCCCAAGGGAACGACCTCAAGCGGTACTTTCATCCGGTCCGCTATAAAAATCAGAGGATAAGGTGAAAGCCAAGTCTAACCGGTATTAGCGCTCACCATACAGTGCTAACTCGAAAGGAGGTGTACCTTTGTGTATATTAAAACTCCTAGTAGGGTTAGTTAAAGTCTTAAGTGGCTTGCTGGATGCTCGTGGGGTGCCGGTCCCCCGGATTTTCACTAGAACCTCCTTGTGATAGTGGCCTTGCCTTAACTAGGACTTGTTGAATTGTCTTCATGTGCTTGCTTAACCATCATCGCATTCTTTCAAACTAAAAGCTTGCTTATGTGTCTTGCGTGAGTGATTCATGTGTGTATATGCATAATCATTTGTTTAAATATTGCCACATCAAGCTCTAAACACCCAAACACATAAAGACAAGTCATCCTACACATTCTTCCAATAACATTCAAACCCAATCACTTTCCTCCCAAAGATAGCCAAGTCATCCAAACATTCCACATCATCATCCAAATCCCTAAGCAAGCACTTGCTAAAAGGACTTAAGACAAACACGTGGTGACAACATGTCTATACTAGAGGACCTAGAAATCAAATTCCAAAGATTCCTCCAAAATCTTTATCAAGGATTACAACCCCTAAACCAAGACGCCATTGAAATATTACAATTCTTCATCCAAAAAGCTCAACCCCACATAAGCCAATCACCTCATCTGCAAAACCTCGTAACCCAAGTCCAACACCTTTTAGCCACTAGTCAAGCTCGACAAGTACAACAATCCTTAGCCACTTCCTATCAACCTAATCCACCTTATAGCCACATGTCATATCCATCCACTTCATATCAACTTAATCCACCTATCCACCAAGTCAATACCACATCAACCTATGAACATCCACCTCAAGCTTATCAAATCCCTCATACCACCATTCCAATGCACTACCAAGCCCATCCACAAAGCAATCAAGTGATATTTCAAGAACAACATCTAAGTCCCAATGGCTCTTTGTACATAAATCAAGTAAGTCCAAGTACACCTTTTCAACAAGACCACCAAGCACCATTGATAGATTTAAATCCACCTTTCCAACAAGAAGCACATCCAAGTCCAAGTGGTCCCTTGTACATAAATCAAATGAGCCCAAGCTATCCTATGCAAGACTTAATTACCTTTGACAAGGGAGATACCAATCTAGAGTGGCCACCACCATCCAATCACGTGCCAACATATGAGCCAACAAGTCCTATCCCAACACCATCATGTGATCCTACTCCTAGTCCATTGGTCCATCAACCCTCCAAATCACCAAGCCCTTCATTACCTTCATCACCATGTCATTCTAATCCTTCACCTAAGGATGCGGCTGAGAGAGTTTTACAAAGGATGCTTGAAGCAAAACTCATTGAACTTCCTGAAGTCAAACCATGTGAAGAAAGTCCATATGATGAACATGATTATTGTGCATACCATAGGACCAAAGGCCATAATACAAATAAATGCCCAATATTTGTTCCAATTGTTTACAAGGTGTACCTACCTATAATGGGAAAACATGCCACATCATCCCAATCCTATGTATCACCCCCCTTTTATCCTAATCCACCCAATCCAATTAGCCCTCAGCCTAATCCTAGTCCTAAGCCTGCAACATCATCCGCTATTATTGCTCATCCATTATATTTCCCATCCACTCATACCCTTGCGAAGGATGTGATCCATTGCCTACTAGCTAGGAATAAACTATCTCCATGTCAAACACCCATTCATGAGCCTACTAAAGATCTTCCAAAGGTCATGTCCAATCATATAATCCCATCATGTGGTCCACCTATCCTTGAGCCTATCCAAGAGCCTTCCATTAACATACCTAGCCCTTCAAGCCCATCATGTGACCTACAAGACATCAAGCCTATTCAAGAGTCTCTTATTGTGAATCCAAGTCAAGAGTCATCATGTTCTCATGTTGTTGACCAAGAGTCATCTACCTCCATTCAAGCAACCCAAGAGGTATGTCAAAGGTTTAATCCTAAGCATGTGGAAACATTAAGCCCTAGTCCAACTCAAGATCAAAACACTTTCATTCAACCCATCCATAACATTTACCTTCTTTATGATCAAGATGATGCCTATAAAAAAGATATCCATGAGTACCTTGATCCTATCCATAATCCTATATCCATCCATGAGCAAGATATCCACATTGCTCCTAGTCATCTACCATCTAGCCCTATCCATAATGAGCAAACATCCACTTGTCATGATGAGACACTTGACCCCCAAGTAAGCATAGAAGATCAAACAACTAGCTTGGATCTTAGCGAACATAATCAAGATCCTAATGATCATCCTTCCACATCCACCATCGATTCCACTTCAAATCCACCATCATGTCCACTTGGTCTTACCAGCTTCCTCCATGAATGTTCTTCCTTAGGACAACAACGACCTTTATCCACTTCACCTCCATCCAATAAAGAGCTCAAGTCTAATGTTCACAGCACACCTAGTCCCATAGTCCATCGCATACTCCAAAACATGAACTACAAAGGCAAAGGTCTAGGCCTTCCCAAACAAGTTATTTTGGAGCCAAACCATGTCAAAGTTCCTCCATGCTCATATGGCCTTAGATACACACCCCAAGGTAAACAAGGCCAAGATGTTGGTAATCCTTTCATGCATCCTAAACCTACCACTTTCCATCGCAAACCTTATCATATACCCAAGACATATGTAGCCATTCCATCTCCATCATCCTATAAATGTCAAAAGCATGTGACCATACACCTTCCACCATCTACTTTGCCTCCACTTTTACCAACTCCAAATATCCCTCCATTCACCTTGCCATCATTGCTTCCAACACCTAACATACATATCATTCATAAGTATCCTTACATCCCTAATCATGACCAACAAAAGCACACATTGTCTAAACATGAAGCTTCCAATCATTCCATCCACTCCACCCACCCCATGGGATTCCAAAATAAACAATTGGATGCCTTTACTTATAAAGCTAAAAACCCAACTAAAACTCCTAAGGACCCTAATGCCTTAGGGCATCGATGTGAAAAGTCTCTAAATCATCCATCTTCTAAGCAAAGTACATTCACAAAGCTATCCAAGCCCATACCTCCAAAAGCAAAGCCCAAAAGCAAAATGGTTTGGGTTCCTAAGCAAATAGCTAGCAAAGCAAATGAGGCATCCTCATCCACATCTCAAGAATCCCCACCACCTATCTCCATCCAAGAGCCTATTTCCATCCAAAATTTCCATTCCCTTCAAAAATCCCACAAGCAAAACAAAAGCACTAAACATACTAAATCTATGTGGGTTCCTAAATCACTTCATCAACCATTTCTTAAGCAAACATCTCCATTGCTTCCTACACCACCATCCCATCAAAAGCTTCAATGTTTATCATGGTGTGTGCAGCCGTTGGTCAAGATTCCCTTCCATTCCAAAACATTCACACATGCCTACATCTCCCCATCTTCTATCCATTATCCTACATATCTTCCCCATCACCTTCCTATGGTCCATGCTTTTGCATAAGCCTTTTATCCATGGATCCATCCTTGCATGAACCTTTTATAATCCACTATCTACCTAATCCATCTCCCATCGACGCAATCCCTTATCAACATCTATGAGCATAATAACATGGTCCATGCGAGGACATCTATCTCTAATGGGACTAACAACATCCATCGAACTAGCCACTTGAGTCCCTCCTATCCATTACCATGGTGAAAACCTGACAAACAGGCGCCATGTGTAATTGTCAACCCATCTAAAAGCAAAAAAAAAAAGAAAATAAAAAAAATCAAAAAAGTAAAGAGAAAGCCCTTCGTCCAACGGTGAAAACCTGGTAAACAGGCGCCTTGGATAAGTACCATGATGAAAACCTGGCAAACAGGGGTCATGTGTAGGTTGATCTTCTATGTCACTTACACTTGGGGGCACATTGTCTCATCCAACCTATCCATTTCCAAACTATCTATTCCATTATATCAGTTTCCATCCTATCCTATCCTACCATCATTAGCCATTACATCCATGCCTATCTTATTGAGCCCATTTATCCATTCTCCACCTTTTGATTTTGATGAAGACATAGGGGTCAAATCTTGAAACATGCTTTGGATATCTCTTGGTATACCTCATACCTTCCTCATCAATCCATATTATCATTATCCACCTATCATACACCTTGTCATGTAAAACCTATCATGTCATCCCATGGTCATGAACTTTGTCATGTAAAAATCCTAAGCATTACCACCTAGAATGGGGCAAGTTATTCTTCCTATGCAACATAGCCTTTGGACATCACATCCTAGCTCCCTTATAATCCATCCACTATGGCATATCCTTATCATGAGCTTTCCATATTATAACTTATCCCCATCTATTTATCATGAGCTTTCCACTATAGCCTACCTATCCATTTATCATGAGCTTTCCCTTTTATGGCCTATCCTCTTATCTATCCATCCAACTCTCATGAACCTTCCATCCCATCCAACTATCATCAGCGTTTCATCTTATCCACTATCATCCATCCTTGCACCTAGACTTGGTTTTCTCCCTTGTCATTGGTATCAAGCACAAAGGCTACTCAATTGTAAATCCATTGGCATTTTCCAAAACATTTCAAAAAAAAAAAATTCAAAAAAATCAAAATATCCCAAAAATCCAACAACACAAAAAAATCAACTATTCAACGAAAAATCCAAGCAATAAAACCAATCACATCATCCAAAACAATCCACTCCATCAAAATTTAAATCAAAATCAAATCAGCATCATCATCATGAATTCTTCCTATCAATAACATTCATTCATCTATTTCAATCAATCACTTCTTCCAATCAAATCAATCTAAGCAATGATCTTAAATCCAAGCCACAGTAATCCATATCAAGCAAGCCAATCAATCAAGGAACATTATCCAATCAAATCAGCAAGTTTTTGATCCTAATCTTGTCATGAACCAAATCAATCATCATCGATCATCATCAATGGGATATAGCGTTCCCACATCCTTGTGTTGATCTAGGGATATAGCTTTCCCCACAATGACAACACTATCTATCATTATCAATACAGCAATCAATCATTGGTTTATGACTAGATAAGGGTAATACCTTGTTTGTTTTATATCCTTTGAGCACACTGAGAACACTTGCTTATGCTTAGATTGAGTGGACTCTCCAATCATCACACCATCACTATCATCATTCAATCCAATCCAATCATCAAAACAATCAGCCTAGCAATAACAAACATCACAACCAAAGCACATCAAGCCAACCATCAAAACAAATCCTATCAATCATCAACATTAACACCAAAGCAAATCAACTCAAGCACATCAAGCCAACCATCAAAACAAATCCAATCCCTTCAGCAAATCAAAAGCAACTCAATCCACCACATATCATCACATCATCAATATTTCATCAATCTCAATCCATTTTTATCATCTCATCAATAAAACACAACATCAGAACTACATCTCATTTCCATCGTTAAGTGCCTTGATCCCGTGGATATAGGGTATGTAGGCAGTCTGGAGTACGAAGGAAGTGCCCAGATTCAGGCACAGACGATTTTGCCTCTTTCTCCTCTCATCATTTCTTCTATCATCTATCTTCTACATCATCAATAAACAACTTCTTCCAATCAATCTATCATAGCACATCAATCCAATCATCACTTCATCTAATCATCCTTCAATCATCCTCAAAATCATTCCAAGCAATGATCTAAGTGCAAGTCACCTTAATCCATACCAATCAAGTTAATCAATCAAGCCAAGTTATCCAATCGCAATCAATGGTCTTGATCCTAGCCTTGTTGTAAGCCACATCAATCAGTCAATCAACTAGCCAACCAACTCAGCAAACAACCTTGTGTTGATCTAGGGATATAGCTTTCCCCGCAATGACAACACTCTCAACTATCATCACCAACAGCACTTAATCATTGGTTTACAGCTTGACAGGGGCAATACCTTGTTTGTTTTTGAATCATTTGTGCATGCTTGCTTTCTTGCTTGTGTGTGTTAACATTTTATCTTGCATTTGCATCATCTCAATACCATTCCAGCTAATATTCATATCTTGTATCCAGACAAGGTTGTATTACGCTGGGGCACGAGACACATCGTCACCCTGGTCCTTATACCTTGGTGCATAACGTCTAGTGCTATATCAAACATCATGGTTGCTCACATTCACTGCAGCATAACACATCTCCATTTCTTCTATCCATTCCTTTATCTTTCTTTCTTAGCCAATCCATTTCTTTTCGAGAGCCTACCCGTGTTTGTCCAACCCACCTATCCTCTCGAGGGGGCATCACCAACCTATCTTTCCATCATCATCATCATATCTTTTCATCATCACTATCCTTTTCCTCTATCCATACTTTAACTTCTTTGAAATGATGTTACTCGACATAAAGCTTATCATCTCGAACATCATCTCAAAGAGGGGCAAAATGTAGACACCCAAATTTGTCCCAACTTTGTTCATGTCTTGCAACACCTTGATAAAAACATCACTTAAACATCATGTAGCATTTTGTCCTAAATCCCACTCTTAATCCCATTTATCCATTAGCCAATTAATTAAATAAATTTTATTTATTTAATTAATATCCAACTCATATCCCAACTAATTCAAATATTTTATTTGAATTAAGTTCTCATCATAAGCCGACTTTCCAATTAATTAAATAAATTTTATTTATTTAATTAATTTATCTTATCATTTAGCCGACATGTGTGCCTCTTTCATTTAAAAAAAGATAAGTGGTACTACAGCCTTTTATTTAATATTTTTTATATGTAGTACTTTTTATGTACACAAGCACACATGAGCCCTATCCTCCTTGACACTTGTCAAATGACTACAACTCCCTTGAAGAGTGGGAATACCTAATCAATCCTAGCCGTCCACATCAATCAATTAGGTTTTTAATCTCAGCCGTCCATTGGAACCAAGCCTTTCCTATAAAGCAAACCCTTCACAAGCCATTAGCATGCATTGAGCTTCAAGTACCATTATTCTATCAAAATATCATTAGAGCCTTTGCATCCTTCAACTATCATCCTCATATCATCTTCATCTTAATATTATGCTGCAGAAATGAGCACCCAACATTCTTCCAACAATAATCCTTCAAAATCTTGCATGCTCATGCGAGGTGGAGAAGAGCAATGGAGATAAATCAAGCATAGCATGGAGATCGGTTTGCATTTACATTTGTTATTTTGATTTTCATGTTGTCTTGTGCTTCATTGTGCATTGCTAGGGTTTTTATCATTGCTGATTATACATTTACCCTAATTTGTAATTTTACCCTAACTACAATACCCATGCTAGGGTTCTCAACACCTCTCGACAACGATCCTGCACACCTGCATGCAAACAAACACAAAATGCAGACTAAATCCTAAACTACTGTACATAGCCATTCCACCGATTCGATGAATCAACCGGTGGAATGGATCAACGAATCCATGTAACCACCAAAACAGCAAATCGATCACACAATGGAATCCAGACAGAGGATTGACACAACAGGATCTCTTTATTTGATTTCAAAAGATGCAAATACAATATTCTGTCTCTCCTCTCTCTGTCTCACTCCCTGCAACCTAGCTCGATGATCTAAAACTAGCCGATCCTCATGCATAAATAGGATCTCCTGCGAGTACTACCACTCGACTCCAAGCGGCTGGGAAATCTCTCTAGGCAGCTGGGAGATCCAACTGGACATACAGCATAACAGCTGACATAACAAACTAGCTAAAAATAGCAAAGTATGGTCAACATGACCTTATTACATGCATTGGTCTTATCAGACCTTCTAGGAAACATTAACAAGACCTATAACAAACTAACTGCCTCATGGAGGCCAGCTGTCAGGTAGGTGCTCCTGCACCATACTCCCCAACAGAAAAGAACTCATGTCCCATGAGTTAGGATGTGGAAGTCCTCCACCTTTACACTTTGTCATGTCAGTGTTCTGACCTGTTGCAGCTTTGACCTCTGCTGGCTCTTGGCTGCTCCAAGACTTTTGAACTGTAACTTGCTTTCTTGCAAGTAAATCCTCATGCCTGTCAATATAGGCCCTTCTCTCACATACCTTGTGTTTGTTAGGTTGTCTGACCAGAACCTCTGTCTGAACTGCCTCTTGAACTTCTGTAATGTTCAACTCTGTCGTTCTTTCAACTCTTATAGGACAAACAATAGTCCCAACTATGACAACATCCTTGTCATTCCTCTCAACTGGTTGCTATTTGCAAACCTGTTTCTGAACCGGCTGCTGACCTCTGTCAGTCAAAACTGAAACTTTCTTCAACCTGTTGTCCTTAACAACTCCTTTCTGTTGGTCATGATGTTAGTCATTCGCAAACATAGAATAAAAGTTACACAACAACCTTTACTCATCTTGAAAGATACGATGAATTCAAAGAATTCATGATCCCAAGTCTCCGTTGATTAGGTCTTAATCTACTAACGTTACTCAGTGGTTGATGTGTGTTGCTGTTTTCCATTCAGGGGCCTTACGTGTTTCTGCACTGTTCATCATCATCATCTTTAAATATCCTGCTCTGGATGTTCGCTCTGCATAAGTCTCCAACAATTCTACCTCTGCACTGTAAATTTAGTCAAATAATGTGCATACAGGCTGATATTTGCATGATTTCTATCATTATTTATGATTCTTTGCATGATATTTTCAATACTACATGCATTTAACCAAATATGCTAAGGATCTTCAGTTACCTACGGGATTTCAGCATATTTCACTGTTTCTGCTTGTTATTTATCATGATTTGCAGTTATGGTGATGAATTAATGAAATTGAAAAAAAGGAAAAGGGTTAGAGAGTGAGATTCCTAAAATTACTGGACTTAGATCACTGATTCACATACAAGCTCCCATACTTGCAATGAAAAGAAGGAAAACTAGAAATCATACTTCACCAGGACATTCCACAAATCCGCATGATCTAGTGCAAAGCTTCAAAGGAAAGTTGACAACATGTAATGAAATGAAAGCGCTTCCAGTTGAACACAGCATTCACCAGTACATATCCAGAAATCAACAGAAGATTACGTAAAATTTACAATCAGGATGTAATCTGGAACTTCATATTCATTCAGTATGCTCAAGAACAGGTACATTTACAGTGATCTGAAGAAAGAACCTTGACATTTCAACAATTCTATCCTCATTAGTCTCAGTAATCCGATCTCCTAACTTATTCTACAGTAATTGACTTTTTGCGCCAGATGCGTCTGTGTATTCTAATGTATTCCTCCTTTTAAAATGACAAGCTCTGGATGTTATATAGAGCAACTGCCAGAAAACGGTTACAATGATCCAAGGATCAGGATCCCCTCATAACAAACAATGGCCCAGATGAAAAGCACATGCTTCGTCAGTTAGCAAATGTACAGCTGGCACAGAATATTCCAGCATCTTCAACTTGATTCGGTCTCCAGCTGGCAAACAGCATATTTGACAATATCCTCTTCATGTCTGGTCCATGTTGATTCCATGCGCAACTTTGTAATGCTCAGCCTCAGCAGCATCATCATGATTTCAATGTTCAGCTTCAGCAGCATCATGACTCCAATGTTCAGCTTCAGCAGCATCATGATCTCAATGTTCAGCTTCAGCAGCATCATGATGAATTCCTGCAAGTAAACAGACAAACATTAAGTTCATCATCATCATGTGGATAAACAGCAGGAAGTAAAACGTTTTATTAAACATAACTCCCAATGTGCAGCCACAGGCAATCAGGCTCTACCTGTGAAAAATATGCACTAAATGCATAAACAGCATAAAAACAACCAGGTCAACCCTTGTTGACCAAAATCAGGTAGTCGGGCTTTCAAATTTCTATCGCTTCATGTTTTTGCCCATTTTCTTGTATATCGGGTTCAAAATATGATGATGATGATCTCAGATTATACAAAGAAATAATCGCCTTTCAACCATCCTTAGAAACCGGCTTTGCATCATCATCATATCTGCATCGGCATGACTACATATGATCAGAGTGACAATTTTTTCTCAGGCCGACGGCAACAGTTATACCGACGCCAAAAATCATGATGATGACCAACTATATATCCTCAAAGTGGCCGCAGGATATCACAAAATATGATGATCCTCCTTCCTAATGCTCTGATGAAAAGCACATCAGGATGTTATGTTCTTGCACATTCAGGAAAGAAAGACATCGTCATCATCATCATGATGAAGACAAACAGGAGGACTTGGAAAATGATCCTGCCGCTAAGAAAAATCATGATGACGTCATTGTCATCATCAGGCTTGGTTAAAATGCAAAGGGATGACGTCACCGTCATGTTTCGTTTAAGATCAGGAGGTAAATGGAATATCGGGTTCCCTCTAAGGAAGATGATCAGGTCATGAAAGCAGTATGACCCCTTTTCGGCCAAGGCAACTTGCTCGAAAGGTCAGGATGATGATGATCATCATCATCATATTCGCACTGGGCGATCTAAAATATGATCCTGCTGAAAGTCCTGATGACGTCATCAGGATATCCGGGGCTTGTGTTAATCTTCGAACATGACGTCATCGTCATCATCAGATTGGCGAAATGGATCACGCCTTGGAAAAAATCCTGCCGAAGGAGAAGGTGATGATGACGTCATCGTCATCATCATATTTGCAAAAGGTTATACTCGTCGGTAGGATGATACTACGAACTGTTGGGAGAGACGAACAAGATCATGATGATCTTGTTCAACATGACTTAAGAAATGAAAATCACCCTCCGCTTCGAAAGATAAGGTGATCATCATGATCACGCAAAAGGAGGTCAGGAGGATATTAGGAAATGTCGGGTCTCGAAATATCATGATGATGTTGATCACCAAGACTTGGTCGTGCGCGCGCAAATTATGCAGATGGCAGATTTCTCTAAGTAAGGTGACGATGATCATCAGCATGATATTATCATATCGGGTGGTGTTGGAATATCATGATGATGCTCGCAATGCGAGAATATCATGATGCTGATGATGTTAGAATATCATGATGCTCGCTTGACGGGCAAAACACACTAGCATTTAAGATTGACGTCCGGATGTTTGGGGACTGCATGATTTCCATCAGGTGATAAAGTAAGATCATGATGATGACCTTTGGCGATATAAAAGACCACCCGACGGGAAAGGATTAATACGACTTAAACTTGACGTCCAGATGTTTCGACCTCAGGATATTATCGGGGGGCTTTCCAAATATCATGATGATGATGTTCATATAGCAATTATCAGGTTTGACCAAAACTTTGACTGCTCACAACTCCCTCATATGGACGAATTTTCAAGTGATGCAAAAGGCAAACCTGCATGAAATTTCAAGCTCTTTCCAACCATGAAGTCATAGAAACAAAAATATGAACTTTGAGAAACTAACCTCATGATGATGACCTACCTCATCCTGACCTTCATGATGATGATGCACCTGACCTATTTTTACCAAACCGCCAGAAACAGACAACACAAGCCAAAACAAAAGCTGGGTCCCTGTTTTGCCAAGTCAAAATGGGGCGTGTTGTGTAACCACACAACAACTTGCCACCAAAGAAAACAACAAAATTCAAATGATTCAAGTGATGTGATCACATTCATCTATAGTGTTCTAATTCTGTCTAAGTAAATCATCATGATCTTTGAATGATAAAATTTTATTATGGTGATAAAGCTAACAAAGGATCAGGTGTGTGCAGATGATTAATTATCCTCATCTTGAAAGCAAGTTGAAAACATAAGTAACTGGTGTTAAACTACATAGTTGGAGATCATCCCTCATAGCCAACCTGGATAGAGCCTTGCTGCCAGCAGGTGTCTATAACCCCGGCAAGGTTATCTATACAATCTCCCTAAGTAGAGCCCCACTGCCAGCAGGCGTCCATAGCCCCGGTAGAGTTACTTAGATGGCCTAATTTTATTTTATTTCTGATTTTCCTTTAAAAATTTAAATTTGATATCATCATGTATGCTCATTTGTACAAGGTGTAGTCACTTGCAGCTTTAGGTTGGAGATTGTATTGGTAGCAAGGGAGTCCCTTTAGATTTTTCACTTAACACCTATACTCATATCTTCAACAAACCCAAGGCTGTTAGGTGTTTCATTGTGTTTGATTCACTTTGGACAAGAAAAAGTACCCTGATGAAAAGACATCATAAACCTGATCATGAACATTTCTTAGAATGAATTACAATCTATATCTAAATCTGATCTCATCACTTGAATCCTAACAATTTAGTTATTTTCTTAGGTGATGAAGTGCATCATCTTGACTTACCAGAACAAGGTCCCAACCAACAAACAACAACAACAACAGAAGCAACACTATACAAACCACTACTAGGCAAACAAAATCCAGAAAAAGACCCAAGGACACCTGTATTTGCATACTTCTTTTGATTGTGCAGGAGCATCAGGGTATTAGTTATGGTTCTCAACCTAGCAAATTTATCTTTATATTCTGAAGAATATTCTGGTATTCTGAATTCACTGTATTCAACAGAACAACTCTTGATGATCAGCAACTGAGGACGCTCATCATGTTCATGATTAATCCATATGCATGTCTTATCTTCTGAATTTCCATAATTAAAATAATATTCAACATTATTTACTGTGGAAAGGAGAAATACAACCTGGTGTATTTCTGGCTTTGCTGGATATGCTTCTTCATTGGCAGTTGGTCTTTCATTTGTCATTATATTTTCACTGCTTGGCTCAGTGCCTGGTCCCTCCTCAAATTGAAGGATGTATGACTCTTGATGTATTGATTCTTCATCCTTATCCAGCCTTATCCCTTCATTCTGGATGTTCAGTTTATCCTCCAGTTTAGGAAACTTCTCAGTATTTTCTTCAGTTTCCTGCACATCAGCATCTAAATAAGTATCTTTATTATCACAACCTGATATACAGAAATTTATCATTTCTAAATCATTTGACTGTAAAGGAGAAACAACTTTCACTTGATGAGGACACTCCCCTGTTTCATTTTCTAAATATTTCTGGAGTGACATCTGATTATGCATAACAACTCCAAAGTCTTCTACGTCTTCATCTTTCAGGAATTGTTCATTGAATAATTCACATCTTCTATCTAGTAAAGGATCTGGTTCCATTAACCCGCAACATTCTTGCATTTGATCATTTAATTCAAAGAAGTCAGGTAATAAATCAGCATTTATTTTCTTCTCTGTGACTCCCTGAGTTACCATCATGGGAACTTCATCATCAGGAGTGCATTTAAATTGTTCTACTATCTGTTTACACTTCTCTTTACCATAGAATGACTCCAGGAAAGATGTTTCATTTTCTTTATCAAAAGTATTAGGATCAGAATCAAAACTATTATCCTGATGAGTGATTTCTTCTCTAAAATTTTCACAAGATTCATACCTGCATACTGACTGATCCTTACTTGTATTAGGAAGTAGAGAACTCCTATCAATCCCAGCATAAAATGAATCCAGGAAAGATGTTTCATCTTCATTACCTTCTGAAACTGCCTCAGCTATTGTATTTTCTAGAATCTTTTTCAACATGACCAAGCAAGGGTAACAATCTTTTTCTGAATGCTCTTCATCATGTAATCTGCACCAGCTTTCAATCAAGACATCATCAATGGGCAAACCTAATATTTGACTACGCTGTATATTTCTAGACAAATATAATTCAAAATCTTCAGAATGATCTACTTCAGTGTCTGGACAATTAATAACTTCTGGTGCTGCATCTGCTTGTTGCTCCTTTCCTTTATCTGATGAGCCTGATGGCTTTCCTCTTTTCTCTTCCATCCTAGCAGGAGGATGATGCTCAGCACATACAGCTGCATGCTTCTTCAAAGTGTGTAAGCACAGTGAGCAAGTGGTTTCTGAGTGTGGCGCCTCATGCAGCCTACACCAACTTTTGATTAAAACCTCCTGGGGAGATCTACACTGTTGTGTCATTTTTTTTATTTCCTTGACCAGAAATTCTTCGAACTTCGTCAGGTCACTGCCTTTATCCTCATCAGACAACTCGTAATCCGGTTCCATGAAGCAATCACTACCAGGAGTGATCTTTTCCTTTCTCGCATCATTTGTCTGATTGGACACCAGGATCTCTTCTGTTTTTTGGATATGATCCTCATCAGGATCCGCCGACTCTTCTGTTCCTGCAAAAGACAAATAAAAATTAGTATCATCATCATCATCAGATGTAGCACTCACCTCGGAATATGATGATGATGCCTCACTATACGTCTGCTCCAGCATGATCATGTCTAAGCATGGTTCGCAAGTCTTTTCCGAGTGTGCTTCTCCATGTAATCTGCACCATCCGTCAATTAAAATATCGTTAGCAGGTATATTTAATAATTGACAACGTTTTATCTGAGTAGATAAATGCATCTGAAAATCCCTGAAGCGATCTATCTCATTCTCATTATCAGGATCACTATTAAGTTCTACGACTGGCATATCCTCATGATAATCATCATCATGATGATGATGAACATCAAGCATCAGGACCTCTTCTATTTGGACAGTTTGCGGCCTGATGTGATAAACTCCAGGTTCTACGTTTACATACATGATCTCATTTGTTCTGTTATATTCGGTGATCATATGTTTCATCCTAGGCTCAGCATCAATCCTGATCTGATTAGGTATACCTTTCCATGGCAACCACATGTGACTGAAGTCTGTGGACATGTATCCGTTAAGCGTTTTAGACCAGTCCCGGCTAAGCAACATCCCATATGTATCAGGTATGTCAACTACCTGAATGTCAATGTAATACTGGATCCTAGGATCAGACGCTAGCTGCATGTGAATGTGAGTGAGTTCTCCTACGACACTTACTTCTGTTTTGTCCAGTTGAGTGACCTTCTTTAATGATTTAGCAGGATGCAGTCCTAATGCGTTGCATATTGACAAAGGCATAACATTAGTTGAGGCTCCTGAATCAACTAAACAGTTGTGCAAATTCTTACTGAACATTCTTATGGTGAGGAGAAACGGTGGTGATTCAGTTTTATCTCTGTACAAGGTCATGTGAGAGGTTTCAGCAGCTTGGACTGTGGCTGACACTTTGGGCTTGACAGTGCTATCTTTAGCAGTATGGTCTCTGCTATTGGATTGACTCGAAAGGTGATTATCCTCTTTGGAAGCAGGATCATCCAGCGACTTCATGAATGCCCTTTTGATGGCAGGAGTTTTCAGTAACTCAGATAGGGACAGGCTGATCTTGATTTTCTTCATTTCATCAGCCAAATAGCTGACTAACTTGTCAGACTCATGAGGTACATTTGCAACTTTTGTTACTGTGTTCTGAGGAGACAAGTACTGAGCATTCACCTTAGGGAACCCAGGGTTATTGCTAGCCTTAGGATCAGGAGGTGTGTTGAAGTTATTTGGAGGTAGAGATGATGTCAATGGACCAGCAGGTCTGTTGGCATTACTCCTCAGGTTATAATTGTGCTTACCAGGGTATTGCTGCTGGTATGCATGTACTTCCTCATGCTCTCTTGTAGGTTCATTTTCATCCTCAAAAGGGAAGACATAATTTGCTTCAAAGGTTAAGGCAGATTCTTCACAGGTCTGATTATAATCCTGATGAGGCTGATTAGTGTAGGTTTCCAGCACAAAAGCTGAGTCATATCCACAAGGAACTATTTCATTTCCTTCTGCCTGAGGTGGATTTCCAGAAGTATTAGACACTTCAGTCTGAAAAATGCTGGCAGCAATCCTAAACTGTGGACAATCTAATTCTGCATGTGCATTGGTGTTGTGAATCCTGCACCAATTGGTAAGGGCTGCCTCAGCAAGATTGACTCTAGTAGTCTGTTTGGCTTCACCAGGAGGCTGATTGTCTAGGGGTGATGGTAATGAACCATTATTTGGCCTGGAGTTCCACACTCTGGGCTGCCTAGGAGGATTATTGTTATTTGCAGCACTACTGTTGAAGTTATTGTTGTATCCTCTGTCAGGGTAATTTGGTCTGTCATTGGAATAACTCCTATTCTGACCTGACTGTGAATAAAACCCTTGATTTCTCAAGTGTGTTACTTCTGTGGTGAGCTTTCTCAACTGAGCAGCAATTTCTTTGATTTCCTCTTTCTCCTCTTGAGCTTTGGCCACTACATTTTCAGGCTGAGGCTGGAAAAAGGAAGATCCATGGTTATTGTGGGATAGGTCTGTACCCTGAGGTGTCTGAATATGTGCAGGATATTGTGGCGATTGGCCATTTCCATTAGGAGGAGGCATGATACTCAATGGAGGTACTTGCAAAGGTACAGGCATGATTGCTGGGGGCATCACTACTCCATTTGGATATTGTGCAGGATATTGCGAAGGATAAGCTGCAGGATACTGTGCTGGATATTGTGACTGCATGCCAGGCAAAGCAGGGAATGCTATATTTGGAGTAGGAGCAGGTATCAGCTGTTGATTTACCTTGATAGCTTCTTGAAAAGCCCCTGTCAATGTGGTGATTGCAGGATGTGTTCTCCTGATGAACATGGCGGTTAACGGATCCAGGGCTGAATAATAAATACTTCTAGCAGCATCATCAGCCACCACATATGGGGTAACTAGCTTGGACAACATTTTCTGGAACCTAGCATTGAAATTTGCAATAGGTTCATGCTCCAATCTCTTAATTGTGGCAAACAGGTGGTAATTCATGGATGGATCAATAGGGACCTTGAATCTGTCAAGAAAGGCCTTCTCTAAGACAGCCCACGAACTGACAGAAGATTGACCAAGACTGATGAACCAATTATAAGCCTCTTCCCCTAAGGAAAAAGGGAATAATCTGCACACCACATCCTGATGCTCAATTCTGGCTCTGCAGCAAGCTTCTTTAAACGTCCTGATATGATCATCCGCATCCTGATAAGGATGGTATTTTGGACAAAGCTTGTCCGGATACTTTGGTAACTCATGGTACGTAGTAAAGGTCAATGGTGATTCTGCTACAAAGAACGACATTGCAACCTGAGGGGGCTGAACTGGTGGTGCAGTTGGCTGAGGTTGGACTAAAGGTATACCCTGAGGTTGAACAGGAGGTGTCACGGGTATACCGGAAGGTATTTGCAAACCAACGGGAGTTACAGGAGGAGGTCCTGGTGAAGCTCTGGACGTACTAGACTCTGGAGTATGGTGAACGTCTACAGTCTTAGGTCTAAAACCTCTAACAGGCAATTCTTCGAAAATTTCACTATGTCTAGACCTGGTATTTATCCTATGAGCCAGGATTTCTTGATTTGGAGGCCAATTAGCTGAAACTTTGCAAATATTGGCTGGATTCCACCGGACGAGGTGATATTTGCGGTCAACTTGCAAATCAGACTGAATATTTACGCGATATTTGCGAAGATACTGCAAATATGACAGGATATTGGGATATTTCGACCAGTAGCACCAGATCTCACGTGTCTAAGGCTCAAATCCTCAAAGCTTGAACAAATTTATGCATCTTTGGCCAATATTTAGTGAATTTAAAGAAATCTACTGTAAAGCTTGCAATATTTATGTGAAATTTGGAAATCTTTACACAGAATGTGCAAATACAAACTTGTCGCAGCAAATATTTACGCAATTTGATGAAATTCACAAATGATCTGAAGTTACCTTACTCTGAGCGTCATCAAACCTGAAAATACTGATGATGAACGTGATCTTCCGGACTCTGGCCCTCCTTCTAGCGCCAATTTATGTTGCTCATGATGTTAGTCATTCGCAAACATAGAATAAAAGTTACACAACAACCTTTACTCATCTTGAAAGATACGATGAATTCAAAGAATTCATGATCCCAAGTCTCCGTTGATTAGGTCTTAATCTACTGACGTTACTCAGTGGTTGATGTGTGTTGCTGTTTTCCATTCAGGGGCCTTACGTGTTTCTGCACTGTTCATCATCATCATCTTTAAATATCCTGCTCTGGATGTTCGCTCTGCATAAGTCTCCAACAATTCTACCTCTGCACTGTAAATTTAGTCAAATAATGTGCATACAGGCTGATATTTGCATGATTTCTATCATTATTTATGATTCTTTGCATGATATTTTCAATACTACATGCATTTAACCAAATATGCTAAGGATCTTCAGTTACCTACGGGATTTCAGCATATTTCACTGTTTCTGCTTGTTATTTATCATGATTTGCAGTTATGGTGATGAATTAATGAAATTGAAAAAAAGGAAAAGGGTTAGAGAGTGAGATTTCTAAAATTACTGGACTTAGATCACTGATTCACATACAAGCTCCCATACTTGCAATGAAAAGAAGGAAAACTAGAAATCATACTTCACCAGGACATTCCACAAATCCGCATGATCTAGTGCAAAGCTTCAAAGGAAAGTTGACAACAACATGTAATGAAATGAAAGCGCTTCCAGTTGAACACAGCATTCACCAGTACATATCCAGAAATCAACAGAAGATTACGTAAAATTTACAATCAGGATGTAATCTGGAACTTCATATTCATTCAGTATGCTCAAGAACAGGTACATTTACAGTGATCTGAAGAAAGAACCTTGACATTTCAACAATTCTATCCTCATTAGTCTCAGTAATCCGATCTCCTAACTTATTCTACAGTAATTGACTTTTTGCGCCAGATGCGTCTGTGTATTCTAATGTATTCCTCCTTTTAAAATGACAAGCTCTGGATGTTATATAGAGCAACTGCCAGAAAACGGTTACAATGATCCAAGGATCAGGATCCCCTCATAACAAACAACGGCCCAGATGAAAAGCACATGCTTCGTCAGTTAGCAAATGTACAGCTGGAACAGAATATTCCAGCATCTTCAACTTGATTCGGTCTCCAGCTGGCAAACAACATATTTGACAATATCCTCTTCATGTCTGGTCCATGTTGACTCCATGCGCAACTTTGTAATGCTCAGCCTCAGCAGCATCATCATGATTTCAATGTTTAGCTTCAGCAGCATCATGACTCCAATGTTCAGCTTCAGCAGCATCATGATCTCAATGTTTAGCTTCAGCAGCATCATGATGAATTCCTGCAAGTAAACAGACAAACATTAAGTTCATCATCATCATGTGGATAAACAGCAGGAAGTAAAACGTTTTATTAAACATAACTCCCAATGTGCAGCCACAGGCAATCAGGCTCTACCTGTGAAAAATATGCACTAAATGCATAAACAGCATAAAAACAACCAGGTCAACCCTTGTTGACCAAAATCAGGTAGTCGGGCTTTCAAATTTCTATCGCTTCATGTTTTTGCCCATTTTCTTGTATATCGGGTTCAAAATATGATGATGATGATCTCAGATTATACAAAGAAATAATCGCCTTTCAACCATCCTTAGAAACCGGCTTTGCATCATCATCATATCTGCATCGGCGTGACTACATATGATCAGAGTGACAATTTTTTCTCAGGCCGACGGCAACAGTTATACCGACGCCAAAAATCATGATGATGACCAACTATATATCCTCAAAGTGGCCGCAGGATATCACAAAATATGATGATCCTCCTTCCTAATGCTCTGATGAAAAGCACATCAGGATGTTATGTTCTTGCACATTCGGGAAAGAAAGACATCGTCATCATCATCATGATGAAGACAAACAGGAGGACTTGGAAAATGATCCTGCCGCTGAGAAAAATCATGATGACGTCATCGTCATCATCAGGCTTGGTTAAAATGCAAAGGGATGACGTCACCGTCATGTTTCGTTTAAGATCAGGAGGTAAATGGAATATCGGGTTCCCTCTAAGGAAGACGATCAGGTCATGAAAGCAGTATGACCCCTTTTCGGCCAAGGCAACTTGCTCGAAAGGTCAGGATGATGATGATCATCATCATCATATTCGCACTGGGCGATCTAAAATATGATCTTACTGAAAGTCCTGATGACGTCATCAGGATATCCGGGGCTTGTGTTAATCTTCGAACATGACGTCATCGTCATCATCAGATTGACGAAATGGATCACGCCTTGGAAAAAATCCTGCCGAAGGAGAAGGTGATGATGACGTCATCGTCATCATCATATTTGCAAAAGGTTATACTCGTCGGCAGGATGATACTACGAACTGTTGGGAGAGACGAACAAGATCATGATGATCTTGTTCAACATGACTTAAGAAATGAAAATCACCCTCCACTTCGAAAGATAAGGTGATCATCATGATCACGCAAAAGGAGGTCAGGAGGATATTAGGAAATGTCGGGTCTCGAAATATCATGATGATGTTGATCACCAAGACTTGGTCGTGCGCGCGCAAATTATGCAGATGGCAGATTTCTCTAAGTAAGGTGACGATGATCATCAGCATGATATTATCATATCGGGTGGTGTTGGAATATCATGATGATGCTCGCAATGCGAGAATATCATGATGCTGATGATGTTAGAATATCATGATGCTCGCTTGACGGGCAAAACACACTAGCATTTAAGATTGACGTTCGGATGTTTGGGGACTGCATGATTTCCATCAGGTGATAAAGTAAGATCATGATGATGACCTTTGGCGATATAAAAGACCGCCCGACGGGAAAGGATTAATACGACTTAAACTTGACGTCCGGATGTTTCGACCTCAGGATATTATCGGGGGGCTTTCCAAATATCATGATGATGATGTTCATATAGCAATTATCAGGTTTGACCAAAACTTTGACTGCTCACAACTCCCTCATATGGACGAATTTTCAAGTGATGCAAAAGGCAAACCTGCATGAAATTTCAAGCTCTTTCCAACCATGAAGTCATAGAAACAAAAATATGAACTTTGAGAAACTAACCTCATGATGATGACCTACCTCATCCTGACCTTCATGATGATGATGCACCTGACCTATTTTTACCAAACCGCCAGAAACAGACAACACAAGCCAAAACAAAAGCTGGGTCCCTATTTTGCCAAGTCAAAATGGGGCGTGTTGTGTAACCACACAACACTTTCCCTATAGTGTCCTCAACTGCCTTTATGCCTGCTCCTATAGGCATCTGCACAAACTCCTTCTTTCCCACTAAAATGATTTTGGCTGCCCCCTGTGCTGCAGCATCTTCCTGCAATGGCATCAATATAATAGTCTTCCCATCTTTCTTGATGGTGTAGGTATTAGCATACCCATCATACAGTACCCTTCTATCAAATTGCCATGGTCTACCCAACAGTAGGTGACAACATTCCATGGGCAAAATGTCACACAAAACTCTATCATGATATGCTCCAATCTGAAAATCCACATATGCCTGTTCATAAACAAAAAGTGATTGACTATCACTCACCCAAGATGCCTTGTAAGGGTGTTGGTGTGGAATCCTTTCCAAATTCAGTTTATCCACCATTTCCTGTGATACCATGTTGTCTGTTGAACCAGTATCAATGACAACCTTACATACTTTACCTTTGCTCTTGCATGTGGTCTTGAAAAGAGCTCTTCTTTGCATCATATCCTTTGATGCCTGCAAACTAATTCTCCTTAGCATCAATGCTTCTCCCTCCTCAGGATATCCATAACCGTCAGGGACTCTATCTCCTTGATAAGTGTTTGAACTCTGCACACTTTGCTCTACTTTCTCTTCTTGCACAAGTTGTACTTGCTTGTCATTCGTTCTATCATTTCTGGATGATGAACCTTTGCTTTCTGGACATTTGAAAAATGGATGACCAAACTCACCACAGGTGTAACACTTTCCTAAAAATGTAGCAGAACCTCTACCACCTCCAGATCTGCCTCTATTACCTTTCCATCCACCTCTGAAATCAGACTGTCCCTGTCCTTTACCAGTGTCTTCTTGACCCTCATTGGTTTGCCTTGTTGTAGGGGTTAATCCTCTCCCCCTCATATTGCTGCCTCTTCCTCTCATGGACTTATCTTGTCCCCTATTCATCTTTTCTTCAATCCTGATTGCCATTTGGTAACAATCCTCCACACTCTTAGGGTTAGCTAAAACTAACTCATCCTGTATGTTCAATCTCAAACCAGCCAAGTACCTAGCCACCTTTTCTACCTCATTCTCATGATGACCAGATCTCATACTCAACTTATAAAACTCCTCAGTATATGCCTTCACATCCATTTCCTTCTGCCTTAAAAATTGCAGCTTCTTAAACATCTGAATTTCATAATCCCTAGGCAAGAATTTACCTTTGATCCTTGCTACCATCTTATCCCATGAAGTGATCTTTGACTTTCCTTGTTTCCTTCTCTCGGATTGTACATAATCCCACCATACCAAAGCATGACCTCCTAACTTGGTCTTTGCAATCTTTACCTTCTGATCCTCAGCAACATCTTCACATTCAAAGTGATTATCAAGTGCAGCAATCCAATCCAGTAACTCATCTTCATTCAAACTTCCATTATACTTGGAAACATCAACCTTTACCTTAGGTTTATCACTCTGCACTGCCTTTAACAGTTTTGCAAATCTCTGGTCTTCAGCATCCAGATCTTCAACTACCTCTTCATACTCTTCAACAGCATCTTCATCTTCTTCTGACTCACTGTCTTCCACTTCCCTCTTTTTGTTCTTCTCCAGGGCTACAAGCCTGGCTTGAAGTGCTTCAGCAAGCTCCTTCATCTTCCTCATCTCTCTGGCATGTTTTTCCTTCATCTCCTGCAATTCCCTTGCAGTACCATTACCTTTCGGAGGCATTTTGTCAACCTCTCACTCCTCTACCTCTATCCTTTCAGTGACAGAATCAACTCTACCTCTGCCCTTTCGGTGACAGAATCAACACACAACAGCCCAGACCTTTTGCTGAGCTCTGATACCACTATGATGCAGAGGCATCCACACTAAAACCTTGACATACAGCATGGATGTCCGCAACCCTTCAACATCATCATCATATTTCCCTTAACACTGTCAGCATCATCATATTTTCTCTGCCGACCGATATCCTCCTGCAGACAAACCTTCGACCCTTCGCCTGTCAGCAGCATCATCATATCCGGCTATCGGCAGCATCATCACATTCGGCAAGCGCAAACATCCTCCTGATGTTCACTGTTCATCTTACCGCCAAACACTCTCTGCAGCATCATGATGTTCAACATCATGTTCATCAGTAGGATATAAAATATCCTGTTCCCTCCATATATCTTGATGACGACAACTTCATGCACCTTTCCTTCGATGCTTACGTCACCCTGATATCCTGATGACGATTATCCTGATGACGATGACGTCACATGCAGTTCCTTCAATATCCTGCTATCGGCCAAACTTAACATTATCGGCCCGCGATGGTTTTATCAACCTGATCTTCTACCTTATGCCGATATGCTCCTCCTCGGTGACACCTGATGATGATCACCCCAATGCACATTCACTTTATGCAATCGACTGCATCATGCTCATCTCCACTTACTCGGATGACGCCCGAAGTAACTGCAAGATATACACAGAAATATCCTGATGATGCCGTTGTGATGGATTTTCCAACCTTAGCGAATTTTCAATCCGCCGAACCTCCTGAGGTGACCCGATCTACTTCCTGGACAACTTTCCAGACTCAAACTATCAGCACGACCTAGCACATACCCATGCTAGGGTTCTCAACACCTCTCGACGACGATCCTGCACACCTGCATGCAAACAAACACAAAATGCAGACTAAATCCTCAACTACTGTACATAGCCATTCCACCGATTCGACGAATCAACCGGTGGAATGGATCAGCGAATCCATGTAACCACCAAAACAGCAAATCGATCACACAATGGAATCCAAACAGAGGATTGACACAACAGGATCTCTTTATTTGATTTCAAAAGATGCAAATACAATATTCTGTCTCTCCTCTCTCTGTCTCACTCCCTGCAACCTAGCTCGATGATCTAAAACCAGCTGATCCTCATGCATAAATAGGATCTCCTGCGAGTACTACCACTCGACTCCAAGCGCCTGGGAAATCTCTCCAGGTGGCTGGGAGATCCAACTGGACATACAGCATAACAGCTATCATAACAAACTAGCTAAAAATAGCAAAGTATGGTCAACATGACCTTATTACATGCATTGGTCTTATCAGACCTTCTAGGAAACATTAACAAGACCTATAACAAACTAACTACCTCATGGAGGCCAGCTGTCAGGTAGGTGCTCCTGCACCAAGAGGTATTCTAGCTCTTTGTTGAATTTCTATTCATATATCCTCTCTTTCTAGTTGTCCTCAAGCATGACAAACATTGTAAATTATGTAGAAATGACAGCTACTTCACCCAACCAGTGAATGGTTTCATTTGAGCTGATGTCTTTCTTGGTTAATGTAGGGTAGGGTTAGTATCTAAGTAGGTTTTTTCCTCCAACTGTTGTTTTGCACAGTTAGTCAGTTTGACCTAAGTTCTAGTAGGTAGAGTAGGGTTTTCAGGTGTCTTTCACTTTGTTCTGCTGAGTTGCAAAAGTTAGAAATCTATTTGTCCAAGTCATTTAAAAGTCTCTGAGTGTCCCCATGCCCAATGAATAAGCTTCAGGCAACTAGTCTGATGTTTAGCAAGGAAACATATAGCAAATGTCACCAAAAATGTTACCTAATTTCACTACTAGCTCAATCAGGTAGAGCTTTTCAAGTTTTAAAGAAGAGAAAGGTACATTCTATTTCTGCTACTACATTACATGCATGTGCATAAATAAAATTAGAAGGTTACATTAGACTAGATTGTATTTATACAAATGTAGATAACATAGAAAGGATTTCACAAATCTTTTCAGGAATAGTAATCTTTATTGAAACAATAAATGTATAAGGTCTCACACAAGTCGTGAGACTAACTGTTTGACTACAAATGGAAAGAGAAACTATACATTTATAGAAAACTAAAGAGACAAATATGCATATGAGATAGGGTGAGTTGTCATTGCCTGAATGACAAGTCTTGGTCATGTTTGTCATGTCTTATGTCATCCCATGTTGTCTACCTATCGTGCACTCTGCTGCTGTCTCTTTGGTGCCCCTAGTTATCTGCATAAAATTTTGAAAAGTGATGTTAGAGTAATGATGAAGCATCATACATCATATGATATACATCTACAAATATACAGTTTGACTTTCATATGCAGTAAACCAATTAGTATCACATGGACCTTTGACAAAGCAACAAGATAATCAAGAATATCAATCACATGCCCTTGTTTTTCCTAACATGTTTGTTTCATGTCCACATATAGGAGTCATTTAACACTCATTTCATTTTAGCATGTGGAGTTAAATGGGCTCCCACAAGGGTCAAGCCCAACATGCTGCCCTCTTGTTTCATGTAAGAGGGATAATCACAAATTAGATCATCTATGAAATCCTTGAGAGTAAATTTTGCATAATCATGATTATATTCATGAAGGACATCTCATTCTATCAACATAGTCATGATTCAAAAATCTGCTTACCAAGGATTCCATGATGGCCTAGATAAACATCCAGAGGTACAGTCATCAGTGGTGGTCAACTAAACCCTCTCGGAGGCTTGCTTATAAACTTGGAGAGGTTTATGGTCATTCTTCTAGGATCTCATGCATGGGGGTCTATAAAATATGGTGTGCATCAAAGTCTTCATTGAGTTTTCCATAGTAATGTATAAAGGTTTTAGACTAGTCCATAGAGTCCATAAGGTTTTCCCAAAAGCTTTGTCAAATGCTAGTCTATAGAGTCCATAAGGTCTGAAGTGCAAAATGGTAAAGGATATGTAAGAGACCTTGAGTCAAGCAGTAAAATCAATTATAAATAGTTCCCAAAAATCTGAGAAAAGTAGAAAAAATTCATGCACATGCATAGGGCAATAGAGGGACATTAGTCATATCAGAAAGCCATGCAAATAGAAGGCATAATAGTAGTAAGGGACAACAAAACACACTCATGTGAGAGAAGCAAATTCAGAAATGATACTGTTATGGGGAAAATTGGATAATCAATTGAATAATAAAAACCCAAAACATCAATGAAATGTGTACATAAAAAAGATTTAAAATAAGAGAGAGATACTCACAACCTTTTACCTTGCAATTTCCATTGCTCGCCTATTCTTTCTTGATCTTTCGGTGATGAAGATGGCCCTCAAGAAGCTTGCTTCCTTGCTTTGATTCCTCAAGATGACAAAGAGAAATGGCTCTGATACTTGTTGTGTTGAAGGTGAGCTTCAACACAATATAAAATGGATGATAGATGGTATGATGTGAAAGTGAGGTGCCAATGGTGCGCTATAGATTCTGCAGCATAAGTTTACTTGGAAGATGGATATGAAATGAAGAAGAAGAGGGTTGTATTTATAGAGTTATGTGAAAAGATCAATGGTGGAGAAGAAATGAGAAGATCAATGGAGGAGAATGTTTGAGAGAACGTGCGCAAATAGAAGGACATGTGTCATTCAAAAAGAAGCTTTGTCGAGTTAACTATTTTCTTGATGAGGACGAGTTTTTATTTCTTAAATTAGAATATATTTTTCTAATTTAAGAGCTATGTTGATAAAATTGATTTGCTTTAAATCAGTTAACTCAGCTTTTGCTTTTGCGTGACAAGAAGAATTTATTTTTAGAAGATAAGAAAGCATAATTAAATAAATAAATTTATTTAATTACTTGTTGATAATTTTGAAGAACAAATAAAATATTTAAATATATTTTATTTTTTGGATATTTAATTTAAATAAATTTGCATTTTATTTAAATTTTAGAAGAATGGATGATTTAATTAAATAATTAAAATTATTTAATTATTTAGAAGAATAAAGTTAATAAAGATGAAATTAATTAAATAAATGTAATTTATTTAATTAAATGGGAGAGAATGAATCAAATAAATAAAATAATTTATTTATTTATTGATAGAGGAATATTGAGATGAAATAAATATTTAAAATATTTATTTGGGTAGAGTCATGTCATTTTTAGGTGTATACATTTTGCCCCTCTTTGATGCAATGTGTTTTATCACGTTGTTTCAAAGAATAAGAATTTTTTGAAAATGATACATGCCCCAGTTTGCCCCTGGTACAAGTTTAACGACAGGATGCCCCCTCAGGAGATTGGACGGGAAGACGGCAAACAGCATGAGAGGAACAATCTCACAAAGAAGAAGGTGGAAGAACAAGTTAGGATGGAGAAAAACAAGACATGGTTTGGAGGAAAATATATGGGAAGTAGTCACAGTTGTCACAGAGTCACCCATAGTTCACTTGTTTAATATGGGAGCTAGGTCCATGAGTTCTATTCATTTGCACACTTGTCCTTAGTTGATTGGTCTTTGAGAGCTTAGGAGAGTATGGGAGCTAGAGCAGTCGACAGAGAGATGGATATTCTGCACGAGGAGCATCAATTTGAGAGAGTCTGACGATTCAATCGACCAGCTAAGGCATGACCACCAGTATGTAGTTCGTCAAAACTTGCTAAAAGTCATTTATTAGGTCAATAAATGCTTAGGAAAAACAATTATGACAGATGCACCGAACTATAGTTTGGCGCATATGTGCTCTGAAATGGTGCATATGCTGCGAAGTTCCACATCTAAGATATCTTATGGCACATATGATAGATGTGCACATATAGGCTAGGAATTCGTGCATCCATTGTGGAATGGCACATGTGACACTAGAAGCGGCGTATGTACCAAAATAGCGCATACATGTCAAGGATTGGCACATTCACGGTGAAGCGGCACATCTGATATGGATCGATGCATTTGCCACCTAGATCGGTGCATTTGCACTAGGAAAATTAGTTGACTTAATGAAACTAACCCAATTGGCATTTTGATCGATGCGTCAATTGATAAGCGATCTCTGAGATTGCCGAGAATCTAGTCAAGAGATGATATGCTGTTTTGATTAGTTTGATGTGTTAAGTCAATGATAGGATAGTTTTGATTATTTTGAGTAGGTTTTCTTAGATATGGATTTCTTTGACGCTATGCTTTGCCTAGTTGTAGGAGGATATCTAGGATACCTTGATGTCAAGAGAGCAATTCCCTTTGCCGTTATTGCAGTAGTATATGTTGACAGAAATTGATCACGAGGCTCTTGGTGCTATGGGTTTGTATTACATTTGTTTCATGCCTGAGGCTCACGTGAACTGTGGGTTGTTGACTGCAATGGTGGAGCGGTTCTACAGCAAGGATGGGACATTCCATCTTCCAACAGGGGAGATGGCGATCACTCTAGAGGACATGTACAGGATTCTGCACCTCCCTATTTAGGGAGAGTTCATAGAGTATGAGTCACAGTGTGACGCTGGATTGGCTAAGTACAGATGGGTGTTTGATGACCTAGAGTTGGTTGAGCAAGTGATTTCGTAGCAGGACATTCATGACTGCTATGACTACTTCCCAGGGATAGTGGCAGGACTGATCGATGGCATAGTATGCCCCTATAGGAGGTCACACGGGTTCTCGACTGGATGGGGGAGGGTGTTGGAGAGCATGATTACCGATGGGACTCAGTATGCATGGGGTGTGTGCATGCTAGCACACTTATATAGGGATATGCACTAGATTGTGTATCACAGAGGAACCAGTTTGTCAGCAGGTGTGTCTCTATTGCAGTTTTGGTTATGGGAGCACATAGCTATCATGTGGCCGATATGTCTTTTCCATAGGCAGAGAGGCGAGCCTTACAGCTACAGGTATGCAGGCGTGATTTCCTAACATAAGTTGGGAAAGCTTGAGTATTGGAGATATGCGCTAGATAATGTAGATCAGGTTATCTGGCACCCATACCTAGACTGTGAGGTATGGGAGGATGAGGCTGATGAGCTTCCATACTATTTCTAGACTCAGTGGCTTATTGGTAGGATGAGGTACATATTGGAGTGCCAGATTGTTAGTAGAGTACAGTGGCAGTTTGGTTGAGTATAGGGCAGGCCACAGGGACAGGCACGATTCACGCGGACCCACATAGAGAGATATAGGTGGGATCCTATGGTATCATATGAGGAGGCCTTGGCAGACTTTCGATAGTTTCCTCGTGCAGCTTGGTCCATGAGGAGGGATATAGTAGACGTGAGTATGACACCTGACTATGAGGAGTGGTTTGTTGCTCATCCATTTCCTAGATATTCAGGACCTGGAGAGTTGGCTCCTCGTATAGATAAGGAGGATTCAGAGGATGAGGGTGGAGCTGGTAGGAGGAGGAAGGGATGGCAGAGGGGGAGAGGAGGTTAGGGAGATGATGGAGGAGAAGATGGAGGAGGAGATGGAGGAGGTGGTGGCAGACCGAGATAGAGGAGGAGGTCTGGGGAGAGACCTTCGGGTCAACAGGCAGATGCGCAACCATAGGCTGCAAGGCAGGTGTAGGTGGCACTACAGAGATAGATGTTGCCACCACAGTAGGTGGCACAGCAGCAGGTCTAGGGGTCGGTGCTAGTACATCAGGTGGCACAGGGACAGGGACAGGCAGGGTAGGCTCTACAGCCTGACTTACAACGATAGCCCATTGTGACATTATAGGGTCAGATTAGGTAGCTGAGGGCCCATCTGAGAGCAATGGAGTCTCAAAGAGATGTAGATGCAAGATGGATATCAGAGATATCTAGAGAGTGAGATGTAGCCCTAGCAAGCATGCAGGTGATGAGAGCGAAGAGGGATGCAGGAGTGGCAACCATGGGTACAGATGGTACTTCTAGCTTTTTGGTTTCATAGGTACAGCAGGCACAAACATAGTTAGCCCAGGTATAGAGTGAGCTTGCTAGAGTGTAGGCTCAAGCTCAGTATTATAGAGGGTTATATCATGGGGCAGTGTCAGTGAATCAGCACGCGCCTAGTTACAAGAGTTAGTCTATGGCATCACAGAGGGCAGGTGGATCCTGATCCATGGCATCAGTGAGGGGCCCCTAGCTGTTAGGGGGAGACAAAGGAGAGGGCAGCATAGTGAGCAGTGCTCCATGGTAGTAAGGTTAGCTAGACTTGGACAATTGTACCGATTTTTTATCTGATGTACATATTTTGATGGCTGAGATAGCCTGTATATGTACCATTTTACCCCGAGACATGTATCACCATCTTGTTGTACTTTGTATACATTCTATGATATGACTCTAAGAGATGGACAGATATTTTGATATGTTGTACATTTGGACATGTTTTTATTCTTTATACGATGATGAAGTTATTGATGTTCTACATGCACGTGTTCTATGTTTATATGTTATGGATGCAATCTATCTTACGATGCTTTGTATATGTGATGCACATTAGATGGATTTTAGGATGATTTGATATGCAAATGTAAATGTGAAATGTTATGGATATGATTATACAACTCTATATGTATTTTGTTTATTTTTTTTATTTTTGAGCTTATGATATGCAGATGCACATGTATGTGGATGACCTAATGTACTTATTATGTATGCAAATGATTTAATCATGTGAATGACTATCTCATGTGATATGATATGTTACCTATGCTATGTTTTTGATATGCCCAAATGTACTCAATCGACACAGAGATGATATAGATAGGTGGAAGAGAAGAAATGGAGAAATACATGCTTTCATTTGATATACTCTAGGATTTTCTTATTGCATGGTTGATATAGATTTTTGGATATGGGATGGATGTGGATTGTCATCTTGATATTGCAAGTATTTTGCTTTTATCATTGGGCACTTTTTGTTTCTTTTCTCTTTTTGAAATGTTGTAAGAAAATACAAGCATCTAGGTATAATTAAACCGAGATGACCTGAGTATTCCTTACATGGATTTTGATACAGCAAGTTGATACAAGCATCTAGTCAAACTTGAATCTAGATGACCTGAGTACTTCTTGCGTTTCAACAGACAAGGATTGCCCTTTTTCAAGTTCAGACCTTTGAAGTCCTCGATGAGCTTTTGCTGATCATGTCATTAGACAAAAGTCATCACATTACTAAAGTTTGATCCACAAGCATCAGACAAAGAAAAAGATTATGCCCCCATCATAGCATCTCTAGCTTTTGGCATCCTTGAGTAGCATAAGAAGACACAATGACAAAAATTCAAGACTTTGTAAGTTAACCTATTCACAAAACATTCTTGCATTAGATGTGTCTTTTTGCCATAATTGATATAGAATTAGTCTGAGTGTTTCGGTATATGTTGTTATTTGCTTTGGACAGGTTGATGTCTTGTGTCAAGATTTTTTTGTTTTGGGGAGCTTGCTTTGCTGTGTACGCATGTCTAGTGAAAGGTATCACAATCCTTATCGGTATCCTTTTAGAACATGTGGCATTCAAGAATCCAAATCTGTAACTAGGTCAAGGAGATGCCCCCAGTTTAGACAAAGGATCGACTTATCATGGGTGACACGACAAAAAGACACGGGGAGATGGACCCTAAGGGACTGACCTAGTGCCTCGGGGGCTCATTGCTAAATGGCCTTGCCTACATGACAATGTAGAGGCAACGTAGTTTGGGGTGACCCTGATGGACCTAAGACTTAGGTGATGAAAAAGATGCAGAAATGGTATGGACAACAAGACAGACGACACTCGAGGGATATGGAGAGGAAAGAAGTGGAGTGGAGCGGAAGCCTCGGGGGTTCATTGAGAATGGCCTTACCTACGTGATAGCTCAGAGGTGATGTAGTTTGACAATGGTTCAAAGGACTGGTTCAAGATGAACGATATGATGGACACAAGAGACATGAAGTCACAACAGATGGAGGAAGTGGTTTGTCACAGATAGCGCCTGTTTACTAGGTTTTCACCACTTGCTTTTATTTGCACAAAAGCTAAAAGTATGCATGACACCTGGTTGCCAGGTTTTCACCATGGTACCTATCCCAGGTGCCTATTTGCCAAGTTTTATCACTTTTTTTTTGGATTTTTAAATTTTTTAGGACTCCCTTGCATTAGGGTTGTTAGGTATAGAACTTACAAAGATGCATGTTGTTGATAAGATCATCAAATAGTTCACCTTTAGATGTCACCAATTGATATGTTCCTCACCCATAGGCTGCAATGATGACATAGGGACCCAACCTGTTGGGTTCAAACTTCCCTTTCTTTTCTCAATCTTGTTTTCTAGGATTTTCTCTGAGGACTAGATCACCAACTTGGAATATTTGGGATTTTACCATATACTTGTAGCTTCTAGACATTTGTTGTTGATAAGATTTTAAGTGGTTAAAGGCTTGTTGCCTTCTCTCTTCGAGCAACTCTAACTCTTGGAGTTTGGACACTTTGTACTCTTGATCAGATATGAGGCCTTTTAACGAAACTCACAAGGATGGGATTTCAACTTCATTGGGAAAGATAGCTTTAGATCCGTGGACTAGGGAGTATGGGGTTTCACCTATGGGTGTGCGGATGCTTGTATGATAGGCTCACAACACGATATTTAATTGGACATGCCAATCATGGCCGGCATCATTGATAGTCTTCTTTAGGATTTTCAAGATGGTTTTATTTGATGCCTCTGCTTGGCCATTGCCTTAGGGGTAGTAGGGGGTTGAAAAGAGGTGTTGGATATGAAATTTATCACATAGTTCCCTGACATCTTGATTTTTGAAAGGTTGTTCATTATCCGTGACAATGGACGAAGGGATACCATAGTGACAAATGAGATAGTTCAAGATAAAAGAGGCAATCTGCTTGCCTGTGATATTGGCTAAGGGAACAGCTTCAATCCACTTCATAAAGTACTCAGTGGCAGTGATTATGAATTTATGGCTGCTAGATGAAGAAGGGTCAATCTTGCCCACTAAGTCGAGTCCCCACTGACAGAAAGGCCAAGGAGTTGTTAATGGCTGTAGCTCCTATGCTGGTGCATGTATCAGGTTTCCATGGATTTGGCACTTTTTGCACTTCTTTACAAAATGATAGGAATCTTGTTCCATGGTTGGCCAGTAGTATCCCATGCGTATGAGTTTTTTGGCTAGGGTAGGGCCACTAGAGTGGGTCCCACATATACCATCGTGCACTTCATTTAGGGCAGTTTGATATTCCTCACTATCGAGACATCTAAGGAGAGTACCATCGAGACCTCTACAATATAGGGTATTGGTGGCAATGGCATACCAGGATGCCTAATGGATGAAGGTTCATTTTTGGTTACCAGAGAGATCAGCTAGGAGGGTATTCTCTTTAAGATAGGCAAATATTTTTCCATAGAGGGGGGAATCATCTCCAACAATGTGGCAAATGATATGGGATTCAAGGGTGTCATAGGCAGGATACGACATTGGCTCTACCAAGAACTCGTAATGTGATTGATTATTTGGAATATCGAGGAGAGATGCAATTGTGGCCATGACGTTTGCAGCTTTGTTCTCAATCCTTGGTATTTGCTCAAAAGAGATCTTGACAAAGAATTCTTTGAAGTCATCTACCATTCATTTGTAAGGGATTAATTTCTCATCTTTTGTCTAGTAGTCATCATTTACTTGATTTATAACCAGCTGTGAGTCACCATACACCTGAAGTTCTTGGATATTCCATTCAACTACTAGATTGATGCCAATGACAAGGGCCTTGTACTCTACCACATTGTTAGTGCAGGGAAAGAGTAATCTATATGATTTAGGAATGGTGTCACCACTAGGTGTGATTAACAAGATACCTGCTCCTGATCCATACTGAGTGTATGATCCATCGAAGTACATTTTCCAGGTTGTTGTGGTTATGTGAAAGATAGATTGATCTAGAAATTCAAAGCTCAAAGGGCTGTCATCTATTAGAGGTGCATCTGCTAGTTGATCTGCAAGTACTTGGCCATTTATTTCTTTCTTATCTACATATTTGATATCAAACTAGGTAAGAAGCATGACCCATTTGGATAATCTACCTGTTAGGGCTGCTTTGTTGAGTAAATACTTGAGTGGATCAATCTTTGGTATTAGTTTGACAGAATGTGACAACATGTAATGTCTCCACTTTTGTGAGGTGAAGACCACATTGAGATATGCTCTTTCAATTGGCATGTATTGTAGTTCATATCCAACAAGTGTTCGACTGATATAGTATATTGCTTGTTCTTTCCCTTCATAATTTTGTTGTGCGAGGAGAGCTCCCAGAGCTATTGGTGTGGCGAGATATACAATAGTAGGGGTTTACCCTAAATCAGTGACATCAATATAGGTGGCTTCACGAGATATTCCTTTAACTACTGAAATGCTTACTCACATGAATAATTCCATTTGAAAGGGATGTTCTTATGTAGAAGGTGAGAAAATGGGTGGCACTTGTCTGCCAATTGAGAAATGAACCTTTTGATAGATTATAGTTTTCTCTGTAGGGACCTTAGCTGAGTGAGATTCTTAGGAGGTGGCATTTCCATGATGGATTTCACTTTAGCTAGGTTGACTTTGATTGTATTGGTAGACACTATGTATCCAAGTAGCTTACCTGAGGTAACTCCAAACACACACTTCTTTGGATTGAGGGGCACATTAAATTGTTCCAACCTATTGAAGATTTTGTCCAGTACTGCCAAGTGTCCTCTTGTGAGTGATTTATCCAGAATGTCATCAACATAGTCTTCCATTATAGTATGCATCATGTTGTGGAAGATTGTGGTCATAGCTCTCTGATATGTTGCGCTGACATTTTTCAAACCAAATGGCATGACACACCAATAATAGGTGCCCCAAGGACATGTGAATGTAGTCTTGTGTTGGTCTTCAGGTGCAATTTTTATCTAGTTATATCCAAAAAAACCATCCATTAGTGATAGCATGGTGTGCCCTGTCGTGAGATCTACAATCACGTCAATGTTTGGCAGGGGGAAATCATCTTTTAGACAAGCTTTGTTCAGGTCCCTGAAGTCATTACATATTTAGACTCTACCATCTAGTTTGGCAACTGGTACTATGTTTGAAATCCACTCAGGATAGTCTATTGGTCTGATGAATCTGACATCTAACAGTTTCTTTAGTTCTTCTTTCACCATGAGGGCCACATGTAGGTGCATCTTTCTGAGTTTTTGCTTTATTGGTTTAGCTCCTAGAGATAAAGATAAGTGATGCATTATGAGGTTTCGATCTAGCCCTGGCATGTATGCATATGTCCAAGAAAAGTTGATTTGTTTTCTCTTAAGAAGTTGGTGAATGCTGGCTTTTCTTGTGTTGTTAAAGACTGTACCATGTGGATCATTCTGGGATTATCACCTGTGCTGACATTGATCGGTTCTACTGGTTTGATCAAGATTGAAGATCTCTCCTGATGTGTAAGATTGGGTGGAGGGTCAATCCTTTCATCCTTCGGTGCCTCAGAGAGGTTTTCACCATTGGATATGTCTATATTTTTACTTTTTCCATGATCTAACACTGCCGTAGAGCAGTTTTCACCATTAGATCTTTCTTTCATTTTGACATTTTTGAGACTGAAAGGCTTGGCACTCTCTCCAAAATAGGCCTTGTCGTTGAGTTCTATGGCATAGCCAGCTCTGTGGTCCCCTGCGGGTATATGATCTCTAAGCTCCAGATAGTCTATGATGGCTTCATCATTCTCAAAGGTATCAAGCTCAGGGGTAGTCCCTTATAAGTCCCAATCTATGAGTTCGGGGTGCACCAATGGTAAGGGGTCATTGGGTTGGTCTGGTTCGATGGTATTGATGGTTAAGACAGAGTTGTTGTAGAGGTCATTATAAGCATGGACAAAATCTACAATGGTACACCCTATTAGTGGATTTGTCAAGGGGGGTATAATTCTTTCCTCACGACTTTCACTATCATTATTATGCGGGTCAGACTCTAGTGGTCTAGCCCTTGGACCTTGTCTCTCATTAGCATGAGTTGGGTCATACTCATGGACAACATCAATGCCTTTTTCATCACAAGATAGCTCAGAGAGACTATCCCATTCATATTCATTAGAATCAGTCTCACTTCCCAGTTGCAGTTGCTGAATTTGATCAACCAGATTACTAGCAGATGTTCGTAGTTGTTTACCTTTATTCTTATTTGCTCTGTTGGTTCTTGATGTGCCAGTGTATTCTATCCCTGTAGTGTCTTGGGCTGTCAAGGTATGAGGTTGGATAGGTTCAGTGATACCATCTTTTCTTAAGCCGAGTGGACCGTGTCCTTCATACCCCATTCTTTGTAGCATTTGGAATCCTTGACCATATTGTTCAGTTTGTATAGTGGTATGATGGTCTTTTTGTGTGGATGAATTGCCTTCATCCTTATATAACCATTGCAGGATATCCTTTTCATCGCTCTCATCTTTGAGACTTCCCCATTTGATAAATGGACCTTTGGTAGTTTTGTCTACTTTGGATTTGTTCAGAGTAGGTCTTCCATATGATTTAGGAGATAGGGGGAGTTGTGCTAAATAGAGGAATTGGGAGATTGTGTACTCACCCAAGCACTTATCTTTGAGTTTGAGGTTAGGTTGAGAAGCCTTTGATGTGGAAGCAAGTGAAGCTAGATCAACACGAGATGAAGATGAAGTAGAGGCACAATTATTAGGAATCACAACTTCAGGTTTAGATTGAATGGAGTTGCAGCATTGAAAAGGCTTGGGGTCACCTTGGATGGTGATCTCTTGACCTTCATAGGGGAATTCGATACACCAATGGTATGTTGACAACACTTCTTTCAGAGCATGTATCCTTTTGCAAGTATGGGCCTAACCAATGTTGTCATTGATGTCAACATACTTATGTTGCATTAATGATAAGGATTGGATGAGCTGTGTGCTGAGGATATTGAGAAAATTAGTCTCAATCAGGAATAGTGAAGAACAGTGATAACAGTAAGGTAACAGTCCAAGATAGGATGAAGATCAGGAGATGCAGATTAAAGGGTTTGAAGATATGTATCTTGAGATTGTCCAGTAGAGATTTTAGAGGTCTGCATGAAGATCTGAAGAAGTTGTGGCCGCCCAAGTAAAACTGGTTCTGGTAGGTGTTTAGAGGGGACAGAGTGTTACAGAAAGGTCCGGTGAGATCCGAAAATGCATTGTCCTATTCTACTGATTTGAGGGAGTGCTTAGGAAGTCTGTTTGAAGTATCAATTCTATTGGTTTGTGGTCTAGAGGTCTAGAAGTATCTATTCCTTTGTGACAGTGGTGACAGATTGTGTTCTTGAGGTTCCGGATGAAGGAGAGAAGGATTTCAATATGCAGATGAAGTGCAGATGTTCTTGTTGATTCAGGAAATCTTGTGGAGGTCTTTGGATCATGTTTGGATCATTTGGATGGTCTGCATCGAAGTTGGAGCTTGTAATTGAAGGATAACCTTCAGGTGAAGGAGTTCTTCCTGAGACTGGCCGACCGGATGAGTTACACATCCTGCAGATGTTCTTAGTAATGTTTGTCGACTTAGATGATCATTCCTAAGTTGATGTATTGTATAAATAAGGGATTGCAAAGTCATTTCAAAGGTGTCCTAGTGGAGATGAGTGTGTGGTAGCGAAGAGGAGAGCAAAAGGTAGAGAAGAAGTATTGGGCTTAAATGGAACTAATTCAAGCATAGTGAAGATGCTATTCTCCAGTTCAAGTATGTGGTACTTATTCTTTTGTAGACAATGAGTCTCTTGTAGGTAGTGAGCCTCTTGTGAGCAGTGTGCTTGAGCAGTGAGCCCTAATTGGCATGTACCATTTTGTTCTTTCTATTCTTCTAACAGAGAATACAATCTTGGGTTAATCACCCCATGGTTTTTCCCTTAACTGGGTTTTCCATGTCAAAATCTTGGTGTCTCATGTGTTGATGTGTTTCTGCTCTTAACTTGTTGCATTGTGTTTCCATGATTGATTTATTATTATACTACTGAATTGCAAAGTGAAGTTAAGTGATTAATTGGCAGAAATTTTTTGCACAACTGATTCACCCCCCCTCTCAGTTGTGTGCCCTAAGTCTAACAATTGGTATCAAGGCCAAGTTCCTCTAAAAGGAGCTTAACTGCTTGAGGAGATCCAGGATGTCCTCTTACAAGAAGGATAGTCTGAAGTTTGATGGAACCAATTTTAATCTTTGGAAAGGTTGCATGAAATGTCACTTGCAATATATGGGAATGGCGTACTAGACCATGGCTACAACTCAGTATGTACCTCCACAAGGTGGTCCGAAAACACTAAATGAAATCACAGATGCTGAAAACAATCTACAGACTATAGAGGCTCTTCTAAGTGCTTTATCTGATTCAAAACTCTTAAATGTTATTGATCTACCAACTGCTTTTGAAATTTGGCAAAAATTGGAACTTCTGCATGAAGGAGACAAATATGTTAAATGTGCAAGGTTACAGAGTCTGAAAGAGAAATTTGAAAATCTGAAGATGAGAGAAGATGAAAATATCACATCTTTTATGCCCAGAGTAAATGAGTTTGTTTGTGGAATTAGAAATGCTGGTGGAGTCTTAAATGAAGATAAGATTATTAGCAAAGTTCTCAGATACCTTCTTGCTTCTTATAAAACCAAGGCTGCTGCAATTGAAGAATTCAAAGATCACACAACCATTACAAGAGATCAATTGGTTGGTAAATTAGCTACATTTGAAATGGCCAAGTTTGGAGATGAACCCCCAAAGACTGAATCTGTATTCAAAGCCAGTGCCTCTGTAAAAGGTAAACAAAGGTTTGATCCGAGAGAGAACTCTTCAAGGAAACTATCATGGTATGAAAAAGCAAGAAAAGACCTGGAAGAAGAAGCTGAAGCTGCTCACCTTGAAGCTCTTATTACATAAAGACTACCAAGAGGATCCAGTAAGTATGAAGGGAAATTGTCTTTTAAGTGTTTTAACTACAATAAGATTGGTCATTTTGCCTCAAGGTATCCGGAAAGGTTTTCAAGGCCAAATTCTAACAGATTAAGATTCCAAAAGAATTGTTACTATGCTCATGAAGGAGATGATGAAGGAGTAACAGATGATGAATCAGAGATAGGAAACAAATCTAGAAGTGACTGGGTGTTCATTGCCATCAAGGAAGAAGATCCAATGCCTTCTGAATTTGTCAATCATAAAGTTATAGAAAGAGCTCTGGCTGCCCAAGTTGAAGAAAAGGATGATTGGGTCATTGATAGTGGATACTCTCACCATATGACAGGTGACAAAAATAAGTTCATAGATTTGGAAAGGTATGAAGGAGGAGTGGTAAAGTTTGGTGATAATTCTGCTAGTAGAATCAGAGGTAGAGGAACTATTTCTTTTGATGGAAGGAGCAAAACCGGTAATGTTTTGTATGTTGAAGGATTGAAGCACAATCTTCTCAGTGTTGGACAGTTGGTGGACAAGGGCTATGATCTCCAATTCCAGAATGGAAAGTGCAAGATCATTGAAAGTTCTGGAATAGAGATTGCATCTAGTACTCAAACTAAACGTAACATCTTCCACTTGGTTGGTACTAGTAAAATTTTCTTGTTTGTTCAAGTTGATCAGAGTTGGTTATGGCATAGGAGGATGTGTCATGTGAATTTTGATAATATCATCGAGATAAGTAATGCTCAAGCTGTAAGAGATTTTCCAAAATTTGTGAAACCTACTAATAGTTTGTGCAAAGAATGTCAGTTGGGTAAGCTGAGCAGACTCACATTCAAAAGTAAGGAACCATCTTCTACCGGATTATTGGACTTAGTTCATACTGATCTTTGTGGTCCGGCAAGAATCAAAAGTGTGCAAGGTGATAGATACTTCATGTTACTAATTGATGACTACTCCCGGATGATGTGGGTAACCTTTCTGAAAGAGAAATCAGAAGCTTTTGAGAAAGTCAAAATATTCAAGGCTATGGTAAAGAATGAAACTAGATTAAAACTAAAATGTTTGAGGTCTGATAGAGGTGGAGAATTCACATCTGGTGAGTTCATAGATTTGTGTGATAAACATGGAATAAAGAGACAGTTGTCTACTCCTAGGACTCCACAGCAGAATGGAGTAGTTGAAATAAAGAACCGGACCATCCAGGAAGCATCTAGAACCATGATAATGGAAGCAAATGTTCCTCAGATCTATTAGAGAGAACCTATCAGCACTGCAGTCTATACTCTCAATCGAGTTCAAATTAGAAGCAATACCAGTAAGACTCATTATAAACTTTGGTTTGGCATCACTCCTACTGTGAGGTATTTTAGAGTGCTTGGTAGCAAATGTTACATTAAAAGAGATGAAGATCTAGGAAAGTTTGATGCTAGAAGTGATGAAGGAATAATCTTGGGTTACTCCACTCACAGCAAAGCATATCGGTGTTATAAGAAGAGACTGAGAAAGAATATAGAAAGTACAAATGTAAAGGTTGATGAAGGAATTGAGAAACCCACAAGATTTTATGAATATGATGAAGATGATCAGAATGGTGTTCTGATTCAAGAAGCCCAAGCCTCTTCTGAAAGTCGGATTCAAACTGATCCGATAAATCAAGAAGAAGAGATAAGTTTAAATGAGCCTGATCAAGGAGCAGAAGTGCAAGAAACTCCCAAAGTATCTAGGTATGTAAGATTGAACCACTCTGAAGATCAAATCATAAGGGATAAAAGAAAAGGTGTACAAACAAGAAGGAAAATTACTCAAAATTCAGATGAATATTGCTTGATTTCAAAGATTAAACCTAAGACTATGAATGAAGCTTGCAATGATGAAAACTGGACTAAAGCAATGGAGGAAGATTTTATGCAAATTGAGAAAAATCACACTTGGGATCTTGTTCCTAGACCTAGAAACAAGAATGTGATTGGAACCAAATGGGTCTTCTGGAACAAACTTAATGAAGTTGGTGAAGTAATCAGGAATAAAGCTAGATTGGTCTGCAAGGGCTATTCTCAAATAAAAGGAGTTGATTTTGAAGAAACCTTTGCTCCGGTGGCAAGAATTGAAGCAGTCAGATTATTTCTTGCTTTTGCTGCTTTCAAAGATTTCAAGGTATATCAGATGGATGTCAAGTCCGCCTTCCTGAATGGTGACTTGGAAGAAGAAGTGTACATAGAGCAACCGGATGGATTTCAATTGTCTGATCATGATGATATGGTCTGCAAGTTGAAGAAAGCATTGTATGGACTGAAGCAAGCCCCAAGAGCCTAGTATGAAAGATTGGATAAGCATCTTTTGAAGATTGCTTTTAACAAAGGTACTGCCGATATTAATTTGTATTTCAAAATTGATCATGAAAACATCTTGATTGTTGAAGTGTTTGTTGATATCATTTTTGGAGGAAGAGATAGTATGTGAAAAACTTTTGCAAATCAAATGAAAAGTGAATTTGAGATGTCGACGCTTGCTGAAATGAATTTCTTCTTGGGTCTGCAAATCACTCAAACAAAGAAAGGAATCTTCATTTCTCAGACCAAATATGTGAAAGAATTATTGAAGAAATTTGGGATGGAAGACTCTAAACCAATGAACACTCCCATGGCAACTGGATGTAAGTTGAGCAAAGATGATGACTCTCCTAAGGCTGATCAGACAAAGTACAAGTCAATGATTGGAGGATTGTTGTATCTCACGCAAACTAGAACGGACATTATGCAGGCTGTTGGTCTTGTTGCTAGATTCCAAGCTGATCCTAGAGAATCTCATGTCATGGCAGTTAAGAGGATTTTTAGATATCTAAAAGGGATAGTTGAGTATGGTCTATGGTATCCTAGAGATCATGATTTCTCTATTCATACATATACAGATGTTGATTGGGCAGGAGATGTGGATGACCGGAAGAGTACCAGTGGTGGAGCATTCTTTTTGGGAAAGAGATTGGTTTCTTGGCTAAGCAAAAAATAAGAGGTAATATCTCTATCTACAACTAAAGCAGAATATATTGCAGCATCAGGTAGTTGCACTCAAGTTTTGTGGATGAAGCAGATGCTAAGAGATATCAAAGTGGAATATGAGGAGCCTACCACAATTTTTTGTGATAATTCAAGTGCAATAAATATATCTAAGAATCCGGTGTTGCATTCAAAGACTAAACATATATCCATCAATTTTCACTTTTTGAGAGAGCAAGTGAATAAGGATGAAGTCAGATTGGAGTTTGTGCCTTCCAAGGATCAAATTGTAGACATCTTTACTAAACCTCTTCCTAAGGACTCTTTTGAGTATCTCAGGGAGAAGTTAGGGGTTATTACCCCTCCGGTGATGAACTAAGGTGCACTGATGTGCATCAATCTGGTGGATATCATAGTCACATCTTGTGGTCTAGATTGTTGATAGGGAGCTGCTACTCAGGGGGAGCAGCGGGCATGATTCTGAAGTGGTAGTATTGCAAGTATGTGCCCTTTGCCATTGATGTCAAAGGGGGAGAGAAGACGTGAAAAACAAGTGGTTGCTGATCAAAGGGGGAGCAGTAAAGGGAGAGAAGACGTGAATGGTTGTTGCTAATAGGGGGAGTTGTGACAGTAAGGAGAAGTTCTTGTTTTGATGGTCAAAAGAATTTTTCACATCATATGTTGCCATCAATGACAAAGGGGGAGATTGTTGCAAGTATGGGACTAACTGGTGTTGTCATTGATGTCAACATACTTCTCTTGCATTAATTATAAGGATTAGAGGAGCTGTGTGCTGAGGATATTGAGAAAATTAGTCTCAATTAGGAATAGTGAAAAACAGTGATAACAGTAAGGTAATAGTCCAAGATAGGATGAAGATCAGGAGACGTGGATTAAAGGGTTTGAAGATATGTATCTTGAGATTGTCCAGTAGAGATTTTAGAGGTCCATATGAAGATCTGAAGAAGTTGTGGCCACCCAAGTAAAACCAGTTCCGGTAGGTGTTCAGAGGTGACAGAGTGTTACAGAAAGGTCCGGTGAGATCCAAAAATGCATTGTCCTATTCTACAGATTTAAGGGAGTGCTCAAGAAGTCTGTTTGAAGTATCAATTATATTGGTTTGTGGTATGGAGGTCTGGAAGCATCTATTCCTTTGTGATAGTGGTGACAGACTGTGTTCTTGAGGTTCCAGATGAAGGAGAGAAGGATTTCAGTATGCAGATGAAGTGCAGATGTTCTTGGTGATTCAGGAAATCTTGTGGAGGTCTTTGGATTGTGTTTAGATCATGTGGATGGTCTGCATCAAAGTTGGAGCTCACAATTGAAGGATAACCTCTTGGTGAAGGAGTTCTTCCTGAGACTAGCTGACCGTATGAGTTACACATCCTGTGGATGTTCTTGGTAATGTTTGCCGACTTAGATGATCATTCCTAAGTTGATGTATTGTATAAATAAGGGATTGCGAAGTCATTTCAAAGGTGTCCTAGTGGAGATGAGTGTGTGGTAGTGAAGAGGAGAGAAAAAGGAAGAGAAGAAGTATTGGGCTTAAATGGAACTGATTCAAGCATAGTGAAGATGCTATTCTCCAGTTCAAGTATGTGGTACTTATTCTTTTGTAGACAGTGAGTCTCTTGTAGGCAGTGAGCCTCTTGTGAGTAGTGTGCTCAGGCAGTGAGCCCTAATTGGCACGTACCATTTTGTTCTTTCTATTCTTCTAACAGAGAATACAATCTTGGGTTAATCACCCCGTGGTTTTTCCCTTAACCAGGTTTTCCATGTTAAAATCTTGGTGTCTCATGTGTTGATGTGTTTCTACTCTTGACTTGTTGCATTTTGTTTCCATGATTAATTTACTATTATACTGTTGAATTGCAAAGTGAATTTAATGTTAGATGCCGTTGCACCAAAAGATCAACCTGTTAATGCCTGATACAACCACTTGACTTAACAAGGATGAGAGGTGGTTAAGCCCTTGTCACAAACCACCGCAGCACAGCGCTAAACAAGAAGACCAAGGGTCACACCTTGCAACAATCCCCCCTCAACACAAGTGCGGGGTTGGAACCCGTGACCTCGGCTCTGATACCAACTGTTAGTTGTCATTGCAGCAAAAGATCGACCTGTTAATGCTCGATACAACCACTTGACTTAACAAGCACGAGAGGCGGTTAAGCCCTTGTCACAAACCACCGCAGCATAGCGCTAAACAAGAAGACCAAGGGTCACACCTTGCAATAGTTAAGTGTTTAATTGGAAGAAAGTTTTTGCACAACTGATTCACCCCCCCTCTCAGTTGTGTGCCCTAAGTCTAACATATCCATGGTCTCCCAAGAAGAATGTTATATGCTAGATCCATATCGAGGACTTGGCAAGCCACATTTTTTACTATAGGTCCCACTCTAATTGGTAAAGTAACAATTCCCTTGGAAGTTCTCTCCTCCTCATCATAGGCTTTGATAGTGATTTTCTTTTTTGGATCAATAGCTTTTTCCCCAAACCCCAATGCAAGGATTAGCTTCAAGGTGCAAATATTCAAACCAGCTCCTCCATCGTTTAGGACCCTTTTTATCTTGTGTTTGTGGATGAAGGCTTTGATATGAAGAGAGGCATTGTGAGGTTGGGTGATTGACATATCATCCTTTTCAATGAATGATAGGGAGTGAGGTGAGGTAATGTGACCTACCATGGTTTGAAACTGTTCTTCGGTGAGGTTCATTGGAATAGAGGCTTCGGAAAGAGCTTTGTCAAGAATGGCCCTATGGGACGGAGATAGACGCAGAAGTTCCAGGATGGAGATATGTGCTGGTGTCTTATGAAGTTGATCTAAGATATTGAACTGATTGGCTGGAGTGGCGGGGGCTTCTCTAAGAGTGACTCGATTACTGTGGGTGGTAACGTTACAATCCAGATCTTTGTTTATAGTGATCACATTGATGTGTGAATCACTTTTCGAGATGTGGTTGACAACATAGTCAAAGGCGACGTTTGTGTAATTTGTGTTGTTTATTCCACTGTTGTTTTGGTTGGAAGACCCTCCCTACTCATAATTGGGAAGAGGATCCTTGAATGCCTAGTGATCATTATTAGAGGTATGTCCATCGAGTGACACTTTGTTTTGCTCGATCAAATCTTGGATAGTGTGCTTGAGCACAATGAAGTCATTGGTTTCGTGCCCCCTGTTTCGGTCGTACTCATAGAAATCATTGTCATTCCACCAAGGAGGTTTGACTTTTGGTTCATATTCCTGCACTGATGGAAGTGTTATGATCTTACTTGTGATTAACTTCCGTAGGGTGGTTTCTAATGATTCTCCCAAAGGTGTGAATTTTCTTCTAGGTTCAAAATTGGTAAACTATGATTCAATGTTTCTTGGTTTGTTTTGTGGGGGGTTGTTTTGAGGAGTCGATAAGTTGAAGATTGGTTGCTTTGGTGCCGCATTCTTGGCATCTACCACCCCATCATTCACAATGTTTTTTTTCTTTGTCTAGAATCTTGGTTTATCTATGTTGGTGTTGGTACTAGGAGTGTCCTTATATAGCTTTATTTGACCTTTTGTGATTAAAGTTTTTTTGATGATTAGACCCATCTCAATGACCTTACTAAAGGAAGTAGGACATTGGATTTGTATTTGATAGCTTAGGTAAGTTTGTAAGTTATGGACAAACATTTCCAACATTTGTGTTTAGGCTTTTGATATGGGCACTTACTTGCCAACTATCTCCATCTCTGTAGAAAGGTGGCAAAAGATTCTCCACCTTTTTGCTTGGTGTTACAAAGGTCTAAGATTGATGTGTCATGCTCAATATTGTAGGAGAAATGTGTGACAAATTTGTCCACAAGTTCGTTAAATGTTCTAATTCTAGGTGGTAGTCTAGAAAACCATTCCATGGCTTGTCCTCCTAAGCTTCTTGGAAATAATTGCATAAGATAAGTATTATTGTGTGCGACTTCAAGACAAGCAGCGTTAAATTCCCTAATGTGGTCCCTTGGATCACCCTTTCCTTGATATTTACCAAATTTTGGCACCTCAAACTTAGAGGGGAAAGGTATCATGATCAAGGTTCTATCAAAAGGATATGGTGAAATATCCTCTAGGGAATAATGTTTAGTTGATGCTCCTGTTTGCATGTCTGTGAATTGTTGTTGTAAAGCTTGGATCTGTTGGGTCATTAAGCTCAAGGCGTCTGTAGAATCAATGGTTTCTTTGCTTTTGTCTGTGGGTATTTCCTCATGTGTGCTTCCCTTAGGGTTTCTTTCTTCCTTAGGTTCTTTTAGAGCTTCTACGTCAAAATATTTAGGGAGCTAGGCATAGAAAGAATTTGGTAGGGTCTTAGGCAAGTACCTTATCCATTATGCATTGAAATCTTCAGTCTTGCTGTGTTTGGAGGACTTCTTCCATAGAAATTTCCTCATCACTTTCATGAGAGGTTGGGATAGTTTTCTTAGCCATTTCAATCTATTTTTGTTTTTGTAACCTCATTAAGACCATGCAAGGTGACGAGAGATGGGATGGAGTGAGTTTTGAACAAAGGTGCTAGAATGTGACAAGATTTGAGAAAGGTTCTCCTAATATCAATTGATGTCAAATAAATTTGGGTGAACAAAATGATAGTTAAAGTAAGGATGATAGAAATCTATTTGCTTGATGTGGACTAGTCTTGCTGATGCAGAGTGAAACGCAACGGAGGCTAACTAACAGGAAGGAGCTGCCAACAATACAAACAACATGATAAAATTCACTATCGGCTCAGCATCATCATCATATTTCAACAGCATCATCATATTTCGGATGATCGCGATTATCCTCCTGTCGACTACTGTTCACCTCCTCCGCCTGTCGCCTATCATCATCATCATGATAATCAACGGGCGCAAACATCCTCCGGTTGCACTGTTCATCGGGCTCCAAACACTAACGGCATCATCATGATATTCAATATCACCTTCGTCAGCAGGATATCCAAATATCCGGTTGCTCCCGATATCCTGATGACGACAACTTAACACCTTCCCTTCGATGCCCCGCTACCCGACGATACAAGCAACAGCATCATGATCTAATTTATCTGGTTGTCTTGGAACCTCCTGATGATGTTTCACAACTTCCTGCCTGCGCCGATACTTAACCACTTAGCGATAACAGGATAAACTCGCATAGAGGGATTTCTTAATATCCTGATGACGATGATGTCATATCCTGATGACGATGACGTCACTCATCATCCTGATGAATTCTTCAATACTTAGACAAAAACTGAACTTTCACACCCGCATCTGTTAGCGATTTGCGGATGATGAGCTTCTCCGAGAGATGATCCTGACTGCGATATATACACTGAGTATATATCCAACTCAAAACATCATGATGCACTTGCAACTTGCAAACTTCAACAGTTTCACGACCCGATCCTGGTGGCGATGCATTTGCAAATGATGATGCGGCTCGTTCCGGCTGGAAACGCACATGCAGACTCCTGTGTATCCGTCCACTGCATGTAAACACTCAGAACCGCATAATTACACAAAGATAATGTAACGACCGGGCCGGATCACCTTCAAACCAAAATCTAACAGTTTATCTTTCTATACCTAGCACATGAGGATGCTAGGCTGATTCACAGCATGCTCCTAACAGATCTCTTGAACAATGCAATGCATAAACAGAAAACACAAATGTAACCTAAGCTATGATACAGGACCATTCCACCGATTTGCAGGTTCAACCGGTGGAAGGGTTGAAAGTACCCATCAACTTGCAAACAGAAAGGAAATCAACACAAATACAACTGATCAACTCAAATACTGCAAAAGATGAGATCTTATTCAATTGAGATTCAAATGTCCTGCTTTTACAATTCTGCTTCACAATATCTGGACTGATCACCAGTACAGCATATCACCAGTACTACTCTCCTGAACATAACATCTATCAAACTCAATATGAACTATCCATATGTCTAAACCCTAACAGATCGAAGGTATATATAACAAATCCTTCGAGTACTACCAACTCACTTCCCAGCGGCTGGGAGCTTCCAAGCGGCTGGGAGAGAGGACAGCTCAGACTACCTTATCCCGATCTCTAACCGCCTACACATACTCCTATGCTGATCTAATACATAGCATCGGTCCAATGGACCTTATTACATGACAAAGTCAAACATTACTAAAAATAGACTATCCTATCATCATACTGATAATTATCCTATATCCTGATCATGTATGTCATCATGCGGACCTATATCCTGATCATGTGCGGGTGCTCCTGCACCACTTGCACAAGAAACTAGTGGAGTTCTGAGAGAAAAGGATAAGTGATCCTTGATAGTGGAGACTCACTAGGTTTGTTTGAGGTTTTGCTGCGATCAAGAATAGCTTGGTTCTAACCTTGTTGGATTTTGGAAGAATTTTGTGAGATTTTGGATGATATAGTGTGGGAAAAGCGGCTATGGTGCGGAAAAAGAGGGAAATGGTTGACTTGCATGATTCTAATAAGATCTTGGAATAATTGAGTCAGGTTTGAAATGGTTTCTAAAAAGTTGATAGTTTTTTTCTCTTGGAAGTATGGAATAGCTCACTGGATTGTATGCGCAGTAATAAATGCATCGGAACAGAGTGCAAAAGTGCCTAGGTTGAAGCAAATGCGCTAGTCTGGTAATTTTCAAATGCACAGCAACAAGGATCAAATGCATTGTAAGTCTAAGAAAATGCACCGTAGGTCGAAGCAAAAGCGTTGTTCTAGTTTTTAGTTTGAGTTTGTAGAGTTTTTGGCATGTTTTTTAAAAAAAATTGTTTTTGGTTCGAAAACTTGGTCTTTTCTTGAATTTTGACTTTCAATTATGGTAAAAGACACAACAAGCGCGTAGAAGTTTTCATGGTTTTTATCTTTCAATTTTGAAGTGTGCATATTCAAAGCATGTAGCTCCAGGATCTGGTAGCATTGGCTCCCCTCCATGGCACTCACTTCTCACTCATACCAAATCTAGGTTTCCTTAGGCTCATAACCCCACCGAACCGTAGGATTGTCCATGCTGCCTCTACTAAGAATCACATGAATTGGGGCCGCTTCAAAGGTTCCACCTTTTGTGTCAACAAATAGGGGTTTTTGGTATACTAAACAAATGGCTAAGTAGTCAAGGAAACCGTTCGAGTGGTTACATGTGCGGAAGCACTACTCTCCATTATGGAGTCTCCTAGCCTCCAAGGGTTACACCTTGGATGGTTTTGGGGGAGGTTGGTCTTGTTGCAGGAAGCTTTTGCCTCAAGCACAGTTTATTTAAAGTGGATCGGTAGGGCTTGGCTTTAGCCTATTTCCACTTAGGGTTGTTCCCACTTGGATAGGTGGGCATCCAAGGGTAGGCCCCTCTAAAGGCTATACATAGGGAATAACAAGTCTGGCATTCTGGTCACCCAGTAAAGGGGGGACCATAAGCCTATTGTCATTCAACAGACACAAAAGATTGGTTAATCCAAACCTAGTTAAAAGGAAAAAAAATAAATGTGCTATCTACTTGGGCACTCATGCATTTGTTAACTTTGAAGTGTTTAAAGATAGAAATGGTTCATTTCTATTTATACAATAGCAATGTTCTAACTAAAGAAGATAGCAATATGCAAAGATAGAAGTGGTTCAGTTACTATCCTCCTAGTTAAAGACTATGTGAGATTTGTATGCGTGCATTTTTATTTTTTTTATTTTTAATTTTTTTTTAAAACTTTTTCCCCTAATTACTCTAAGATGAATTAATTAATGCCGCTAAATGATCTATTTAGCTCCTAATCCTGCAAGACAAATGTTAGTTTTAATCAGAAAAACCACCAGAAATCCTAAAATCACACTGAAAAATTAGAAGCGCCACTTAACAGTTTGTATGCGCAAAAATAGAGACTGTAAGCACCATTTTACAAATGCACTAAGACAGATGTCAAAAGCACAGGAAGAAGAGACAAATGCATTAATTTAACAAATGCACTATGAAACTGTATGTAAGTGTCGTGAGGTAGGGTGTATGCACCAGGATTTTACAGGCCCCGGAACAAGAAGTGTATGCACCGTCTCAGAGGATGGATGCGCTGTAGTATCATAGGTGTTGGAATAGAAGATAAAAGTGTTGGTTCTAAGGTTATTTGTGCCAAAAGTCTGTATGCACCATAACAGGAGGTAAAAGTACCAGTTCAGAGGATGTATGCATTGGATGAACCTGTCAGAAACCTGTATGAAACCTGTACAGAACCTGTCACTAAGAAACTTAGATTTTCAGTTAGATTAGGGGCAAGAGCCCCGCGGTGGGTGTCATAAATGTTATGGGGAAAATTGGATAATCAAATGAATAATAAAAACCCAAAACATCAATGAAATGTGTAGATAAAAAGGATTTAAAATAAGAGAGAGATACTTACAACCTTTTACCTTGCGATTTCCATTGCTCGCCTATTCTTTCTTGATCCTTTGGTGATGAAGATGGCCCTCAAGAAGCTTGCTTCCTTGCTTTGATTCCTCAAGATGACAAGGAGAAACAGCTCTGATACTTGCTGTGTTGAAGGTGAGCTTCAACACGATATAAAATAGATGATAGATGGTATGATATGAAAGTGAGGTGCCAATGGTGTGCTATAGATTCTGCAGCATAAGTTTACTCGAAAAATGGCTATGAAATGAAGAAGAAGAGGGTTGTATTTATAGAGTTATGTGAGAGAAGATCAATGGTGGAGAAGAAATGAAAGACCAACGGAGGAGAATGTTCGAGAGAATGTGCGTAAATAGAAGGACATGTGTCATTCAAAAAGAAGCTTTGTTGAGTTGACTACTTTCTTGATGAGGATGAGTTTTTATTTCTTAAATTAGAATATATTTTTCTAATTTAAGAGCTTTGTTGATAAAACAGATTTGCTTTAAATCAATTAACTCATCTTTTTCTTTTGCATGACAAGAAGAATTTATTTTTAGAAGATAAGAAAGCATAATTAAATAAATAAATTTATTTAATTACTTGTTGATAATTTTGAAGAATAAATAAAATATTTAAATATATTTTATTTTGTGGAGATTTAATTTAAATAAGTTTGCATTTTATTTAAATTTTATAAGAATGGATGATTTAATTTAAAATTATAATTGTTTAATTATTTAGAAGAATAAAGTTGATAAAGATGAAATTAATTAAATAAATGTAATTTATTTAATTAAATGGGAGAGAATGAATCAAATAAATAAAATAATTAATTTATTTATTGATAGAAGAATATTGAGATGAAATAAATATTCAAAATATTTATTTGGGTAGAGTCATGTCATTTATAGGTGTATACAGATACGGCAGCAACTGTTAAAGAGATACAGCAGCAAACTGTTAAAGAGATGGAGCAGCAAATAGATGAAAAGAATAGCAACAAATTCAGAAATAGAACATCCACAAAATTGAGTTAAAGTGCAACAAAACTAGTTTCAAAAAGAGCAAAAAATTAGTCAAGAAGACTGTTATAACAACAAGAAATCAGTCATTATGACTGTCATATGCAGCAAACAAAGGACAGTAACTTTCATAAGAAACAATAGTAGCATAGTGAAATGAAAGGGGAGCTGCTACCTTCATAGAGTTTTTTTTCTTTATTAGTTGAAACTCTTCCATACAATATCTCCTTTACAAAGTTTTTATACTTTTCACTTGCTTTAAGTTTCCTAAACTAGTAGAATATGGTGAGAAGGTCTAGGTTTTGGTTAACACAACCAAAGCCCTGTCAAGGATCACAATATCTATCTCAAATCAAGAGTAATGAGAATGTCAAAAAGAGATTGTGAGGGCATATATGGATAGTGTGGACAGTCCATTGCATTCACTTTGGGAATGTGAGGTAGTAGTCCAATATCAAGAGGTTTTTGTAGGTCAGTAAGATGGAAAAAGTAAATTGAGTTTGTCAACTATAAACTTTGTGCATGAGCTTTGTAGGTATATAAAGTGTAGAGGGCACAAAGGTAAGGATCAACACACATCATAAGAAGATTGTAACAGTCAATACAAAATAGTCACAATGACTATAACAGGATGTAGATGAATGTCAGGGCAATGAAGGACATCAGTCAGTCACTGTAAGGACAATAAAGTCATGAAGAGTTTTAGCATAGTGACAGGAGGCAGTTTTAGGCAAAGAAGCAATGGATGAAAAATGATTAAAGGTGCTAATGAGGCTTTCAGAAGGAAAGGTGCAGCAGTCAAGATCAAAGAAATTTCAAGATGACTGTCAAAATTAAGAGGAAAAAATAGTACATCAGCATACAGTAGAACAATAGTATAACTGTCATAATGCTAAAAGAAGCATAGTATTGTCATAGTTATCAGTAACAATAAAATGTGTCAATACAATAATTCTCACAGTGAAGCTACAAGAATATAATGTGTATTGTCAACATTTTATGACCTATAGATCAACATTAAGCTGAAAGGATACACAGAGGTAGTAAGGCCTAGGACAATAGTAGGCATCACAACAGTGATCCATTCATGAGGAACAATACCACTCAAGAATGTGGGTATGAAAGGAACAATTTGTAATGACCGTGTTATAAAGTTTTAAGAACAATGAAAAGACAATGCTTTTGAAGTCATGACAAGACACAGCAATGAAGAGATCTTCATATAGGAGATAGAGAACATCATAATCATCATATGACTATAGTAGCAAAAGTAGTCATCTCTTGATGATGGGTATGACAGAAGCTCATCTATAGGCCCATATATTAGGACACAGTCCAAATTAGTTGTTTTCCATTAAAATAAAACAATCTATCTTCAATAGTAGCAGTCAAGTGTAGTATGAAGTGCAAAGGTTAAAACCCTGATGAGTTTCCAAGGGTTGTATCAGTCATAAAGACCTCCATTGCAAAAGAATAGTTAGAAAAGGAGTCTGTAACCTCAAATCAGTGATTGAAGACAAAAGGCAGTCACACCTCAAGTGTAGTACTGAGTAAACAAGAATGAAAGTCATAAAATGCAAACAAGACCTGTGACAACAAACAAGACCTTAGGGACATTGTAGTGTACCCAGAGCACTTTCATAATGAACATACAGGGATGAAAATGAAGTGTTTTGTCTGTGTTTTGCTGCTACAGAACATAAGAATGTGATGAAGGCACAATCATAACAGAGAATGGAGCATAGCCATAACAAAATGAAGGCTTTATATGTGCAGCAAGAATAAACCCTTGTTAGGAATTTTCAAACCCAAGTGTAAATCAACTTCAAAAATGCAATCTTCTTCTATAGTAAAAGCTGACTCTGCGATCAAATCATGAACATATCATATACAGAGGAGCAATTTTTACAAAAAGGACAAGCCTTTTCTTTTTCCTATAGCTCTTAACAAGAAACTCAGTCTGATATGTATGGAATACAATATTTCGCTGCAGCCATTAAAGAAAATGAGGCATTCAGCATATACAGTGATAGAAGAACAATAGAAATGATGAAGATTTATAGTTTTGACATCAGAGAAACAAGTTCATCAAACTTACCTATGGGTATTGAAGCCTCTTGATTAGAAAACCCAGTCAAAATGCCTTCATGACAATAGATTAATCTTCAGGAAACCTTGAAAAAACCCTTACATGGAGGTGCACAAGAGCAGAAAGTGAAAAGTGTAAAAATGTAAAATGAAGACAAAAAGTTGTCTTTTGTTCTTTTAGGGTTTCAACCCTAAGACCCTGATGGGCCTTTTGATATTTTTTCTTTTTATTTTGTTACTTTTCCATATAGCCCATGGTAAACACTTGGGATATCTCTTGCCTATTTCCTTGCACATTAGGATCAGCATGTTGGTGCTAGATATTTATTTCTTTTGCATATATTGAAAATATAAAACATTTAAATTCAAATTATGACATTATAAATCATTTTGAGTTTATTGTTATCCTTTAAATGCAATATAGTTTGTAAAGCACATGTGAAGTTAAGTGGTCTTCTCATGCCTTGGAATGTGCCAAGTATATAGGAGAATGGACGAGGTTGGCAGACACATGCCAAATATATGGCTACTAAGTTGCCTTAAAAATGAGTGTTTTTGAGTAAGTCATAGAGGCAGTTAGTGGTTAAATTGAGTGTTGAAGAGCATCTTAGGGGTTTTTATTACTTTTAGAGTCCTTTTGGAGTAGTTTTCATGAGTCATCATGTTGGACTAGGTCATGATGGACTTTTGCCTTCATTATGAGCTCTTGTGGAGAGGATATAGCCCCTATATTTTAGGCTTTTTGTGGGCATTCGACCCCAACTGTTTCAGTTCCTTTTTTAGTGGGTTTTTGGAGGGAGTCAAGAGATTTAATCACTTATGTGACTCATTTGTAACTAGTTTTGATTATGTAATTGGAGAGACTTGTGATTTTGACATCCTTGCTTCGATTTTAGCATTTTTTGTAACTCATTTTACTTGATGTGAAATATAGTGAAGGCCTTGAGTATTATTGACTGAAGATTTTACCTACTTGTTCTTTGAATTATTGTACTTAAGAAACTGATTGATCAAGTTATTTGTGAGGTAATGTTTATTTCCTTATAGCTTTGTCTCAAATTTAGAGCCTTTATGCAAAAATTATATTAATGCAAGTCACAAATTGTTTCAAAAGGTGTGAATTATTTGTTTCTGGGTGTGAAGTCATCTTCCTTTTTGAAAATTTGAGCACTACGACCTATTTGTGAAACACTTATGCAAACATATACATTAATAAATTGTGCAAGTATGTTTTCTGTCATTATAGTAAGTGCATGAATTTGAGTTTCATATTCTTCCAGTTAGGTGTATCACCCTTTTACTTTCATTTTTTAGTTGAGTTTTTCTTGAGTTTCTTCCTTCCCTTTTCTCGGCAAGAAATCATTAGTTTAGGTGATACAAGGTTAGGAAGCCGACCTTCTCTGGAGATTCACTCCAATTTCTAGGTGACCCATAGCCATAGGAGTATTTCCATGTTTCTCTAGAGTACCAATTTTCTACAAATTTGTACGGTGCAACTTTCAGAGATAATAGTTCTATTATGCTTAATTATGTCTTAAAACCCTAATTATTCCATTACAGAAGCAAAACAAACAAATATCAAAAAATACTACTACAGAAAGATGTAAAATGACAAATCACTACATATCTATTTTTGGGGTTTCAAAGTAGAATAATCAGGGACTAAAGAGTGGGTGCCCAAGTCCAGTGCCCTACTTTTTTCAGGATCTGCAAACAATATCTACAACCCATTCTCGTTGTACCAAATATTTTCCTATCATAGAACTTTGAGGACGAATGAGAGGGCACCCAAGTCTAGGGTGCTATTTTCATCTTTGATCTATGATTCTAACACTCTGTTGTACCCTCCTGCAACTTCACTTTGTCTGCAACTTCAACCTGTAACCTACAATCATCAAAACTTTGGGAGGGGGTTGTGTTGTTTAGAGGCTTGCTTCAGTCAAGCCCCAGAGAGGCATTCAAGTCTTCTGAACACTGTTGTCAGATAAAGAGTGCATGTCCTTGTGAGGCAGAGGTAAAAACCAAATGATAAATGCTCAACAACACAAATGATATCACCTTGTAGTGAAGATCTCATGGAAGGAAGAAGCTCTTCATGCCATGAGGAGATGCCTGATCAAATCTATAAATACAAACACATAGACAACACAAATCTACTCTTGTAACACAATGAATACCTTGAATCACCTCTAGAATGCCAAAAGATCACAATTGCTTACTAGTAATTATTGGAAACAAGGTAGATAACTGAGAGGGGGGGTGAATCAGTTATCTTCAATAATTTAACTTTCTGGTCTTCTTTAACAATTAGTGTAGCATCAAAACATATAAGCATGCATAACCATGAGAGCAGAAATAAAATTAATACACATAACACAATGATTTTGACGTGGAAAATCTTGTTAAGGGAAAAAACCACAAGGTGACTAACCCAAGATTGTATTCTCTGTTAAAAGAATAAGAAGTACAAAATGGCACTTACCAATTAGGGATCACTGCCTGAGTACACTACTCACAAGAGGCTTATTGCCTACAAGAGACTCACTGTCTACAAGGTATATAGAATGTAAACAACTTGTGTTTGAACTGATCAGAGGCATCCACACATGCTGAGGTTCAGTTCTGGTTAGGCTCAATATACTGATCTACTGCACTTCATTCTTCCTTTGCTTAGTACTGTTGTTCTATCACATTCCGGACTTGTATAGCTACTTCCACATTGCTCTCTACTTTTCTTCACACACTCTATCACACCTATCACACCTTCATGCATTGCCTCTAACTTAGGGATAATTATCCCTCTTAGTTCACTCATTCTACTTATTCTATTTTTCTTCTCCTTCTCAAGCCTCTTTATCTCATTTATAGTGGCAATAGCCTAGCACTCTTGATTCATTATGGATGAGGTGAGAGGATCAAAACTTTGGGATAAACTTGATAGTTTACCCTCTTGTTCTTCCACCTTCTTTGCAATGTCTGCTATTACTATGGACCAAGATAAACAAAATTTGTATAATTCTCTGCCATCTTTGAGAGCATTTTCTAGGCTCTTTATTCCACTATTTAGATTTCTCCTATCATTTGCTATTAGCCCCTATATTCAGAGAATCTCTTACCCAAAAACTCTTTCCAGACTTTCACTTCTGCTGATTTCTCCAAAGAATCAAAATGTGTGTTAATAGAATTAGCAAGAGAATTTAGATTACCAGATGAGGAGGCTAAAAGATCCTTTTGGAAGGATGGCATGATTTTCTCTAGCACACCGGATGTAATCTCTATTAGCTCACAGTCTTCCATGTGAGACTTTAGAAGCTTTTCTTTTGCTTTAGCTTGAGCAAAAGATGCTACCTTCATTGTCTAGACTAGAGAGAGTCAAAATTGAGTGGTCCATGAAATAGTTCTAGTTCATCTATCTCCATTAATTCCTTGGTCAAGAAATTCTTCATTGCTTTTGCAGTGTCTCTTTCTGGAGACTTCTTTCCTTTTGTAGCCTCAGAGCTGTCATCAGAGATCTCTGTTTGTTCTTCTTCTCTTCCCTTTTTCTCCTCTTCTTGACTTGCTTTCTCCTCTTTTCTTTCTTCTCCTTCAGTTCTGGAGTTTGCTGGGGGATCCAAAAGAGAGATGTTTACTTCTTCATGGACTTCCTCTTCCAGAACAAAGGAATCCAAGTCCTTAGTCTTCTCTTCACCTATCTCCTTTGACTCTTCTACAATTTTCTCAGTAGAATCTTCCTTTGATGCACTTAATCCTTCGACATCCATGGCAAAAGGTTCATCACTTATGTCCTCTATAATAGGAAGATTGAATCTTTTATATGCATTTCAGAGGATGTCTTCAGTCTCTTTTGCCACCTGATCAGTCTCTCTGAGCATAAGCTTGTTCATTCTGGCTTTGCTCTAGAACTCATCCTTGCAATCCTTGAAGATCATGTTCATTTGTTTTGGAGTGATGGAAGGATAGAGCTGAATAGCTATTTGTTCCCAGATCTCCAAATCCCTTTCCTTGGCATTGTCTTTTCTAAATTCAAGTACTTTCTCTAAACTCTTGGGGATTAGAGAGATGATTTCAATGAATACTTTATTATATATGTTTAAGTACTTAACTGTGGCTTCTTCCAAGATACTTTTGTCTGTGTCACTATACTCATCATATAATTCTATCATTGGTTGTAGATTCCTATCCATAGTAACTTACTTGATGATATCATCAATGGAGAGAGTAGGCCTTTCAACAAATTCTTCTACCTCTTCTTCTTTGTTTGCACCGGCAGAGGATTCCCCTGATGATTTCTTCTTCTTCCTCATTTTCTTAATTTTCTCATTGGTCTTAGTTTCTTCATCATCCTTCTGACTTGTATAGGACCTTGTGGCCTTGGTTTTTGTTCTCTTTTCTCCCTTACTGGATGTCTTGGCTTTTGGTTTGGGGGATCTTGGGCTCTTAGAAGTGGTAGGTGCAGAGATCTTTGACGATCTAGTCTTGGAGGGGGCTTGCCCTGGAACACTTTCTTTTTCTGCTTCTTGTCTTTCTTTCTCTATTCTTTCTACCTTCTCTTTATTGGCATCAACTGCCTCCTTTGATATGCCATATTTCTTGGCAATTTCCTCTAATTCCCTTCTCACTTTCCTTTTCATCTTTGGCTGCCTTAATTCAACATGTATTTTCACACTTAATTCTTGGAAGGTTCCAAACCTTTCTGCCTTAGGGTCGTTTGGTTGACTTAGTAGGTGTTGAACATGTAGCTCTAGAATTTTCTCATCTACCTCATAGCCCATTGGCATAATCCAGACTGTTCTAGGTTCCACTACCTCCATTAGGCATTGATCAATGTCTACCATGAAGCACATTATTTCCTTGTATTTTTCAACTAGAGATTGGGGGATTCTCTCTCTAGGCTGTATCATGCCTTAGAAGTTTTTGAAGTAACCCTAGAGTGTTGTGCTTTGTGCCTTGGCACACCAAGCCCATACATATAATCTCTGATTTGTATGGCAACCAGTCTGTCATTTTGCCATACCCAACCACTGGATCTACGTAGCTCATTCATATAGTAAAAGAATAGACATAGTATCAAGCCACCGTACTTAAATGAATTCTTCTTATCCTTCTTTATTTTCTACAAATTCTCTAACAGTTGGTTCAGGGGAAGCTCACAAAGATCATAATCAGCATTTTCCCTTATCATCTAATAAGCAGTGTATATTGTTGTTCTAGATACAAAATTCTCCCTGCTGGAGTGATATATTTTATAACTAATTATCATAGAAGGAAATTTGATATCTGGATCTATGATATCCTCTATTGTCATTGCTCTTTTGTCAAATTTTGATTCAGTAGCCTCACTTACAATTTGGTTCTTGACCAATTTGAGAGTAGGAAACCCACCGGATGAGTGCAAGTTAGTTACTGCCCTAATTGCATCCTTTGTCATTTTGAAGGGCTTCAACAACCACATGAAGTTATCATGTATTCTATTGAGAACATACCATACACATTCATCTTCTACAAAATAGGGGAAGTGGATGCAATGTCAAAAATGCTTATCCTAGATGGCCTTGTATTGGGGTTTAAGTTCAAATGTTTCATCTATTAATTGCTTGTGATAGATATCTATCAGCTTGGATTCCCCAAATTCCTCAATGTTGGCATGAATGTATACCCTAACATCTTCTAAATGCAGAACCCCATGCGAAATGCTAGAGAATGCACCTAGGGGATCAACTTCTAGGGATTTGTAAGGATGTTTCTTGAACTTAGGGCATGACCTATCAGTGATCTTAACAATATTTGGAGTAGCCATCTTTCAAAATATTTAGAGAGAGATATTCAAGAGCAGAAATACCATTTTATGCTTCTAGGGTTCACGATAAGAGTTGAAAAGATCACTGGTTGAATCAAATTCTGCAGTTTGATCTTTGAGAGGGTTGAAGCAATCTTATTGCAGAGCTCTTTCTTTCTTCTTCTCAAATGCAAATGTGCAAATGATGAACAAAAGAACCCTTATATTTCTGCATAAACCCTAATTCATATTACAATAAATGCACATCTTAAGTCATTTCGGTTCCCTTATTCTGACCTTGTTCTGAGAGAGATCCTTCTGAATCATTGAGATGCACTTAGAATTATTCTTAGTGATAATTGACAATCTATCTTCCTTTTTCCAATCATTCCATTTATCCGCAGATCAAAATATTTTAATTTTTGAATCATACCAGATCTAACTGTGAAAATCCTACTTTTATCGGACGACTGTTAAACTGGATCAATCTTGGATGATTAATCTCTTCAAAACTCCTTACAGATCTTTTATATTTTTACCAAGGGTTATTTAGGTATCTCTTTGAGAACTCTTCAATCCACAATACTCCATGTGCCAATTTTAGGCACCAATTGACTGCTTGGGGGAAATTGTTTTCTTTTGTGACTCCCCTTGAGCCAAAGCTCATCTATTTAGTTTTCAGAAGGAATATCAGCACCAGATTCTAGTGTAGATCCATCCCCAACATTTTTTGTACTTCTCTTCACCCAAATCTTGTTCATCTCCCTTTAAATTTCATCCATATTCACTTTTCATTTTCCTTTGTCTTGATTTTGATTATGATGCACCAGACCCTTTTTGTCCTGATTCTTACTTATGTAGAATTTGGCAATATGACTGGATCTATTGCTATTGTAGAAAACAACATTTCTTTTCATATTTGATTGGTATCCTCTTGATCTACATTGATTAGCCATATGTCCCATTCCATTGCATGCAAAGCATCTACCATTGAATGAATTGTTTATTTGCATATTCCTACATTCATGAGATTTGTGACCATACTTTTTGTAGTTAAAACACTGTCCGGAGAAGGATGAGTTAGTTTGATTCATTCTTCTTCTGCACTGATTTGCTTTATGAACGAAGTTATTTCAATTGTGGCAGTATCCATTGAAGGATGGATATCTTTGAGCATTTGGTTGCCTTACCAGAGGTCTTCTAGGTTTGTTCCTTGGATTGCTTGATCCAGAGTACTTCTGACCAGATCCAGAGCTTTCACCTTTCTCATACCCCAAGCCATGCTTGTCATCTACCCTCTTTTGGCTTTCAGGAAGAACTTCAAGTTGAGCAGAGCTTATCTTGAATTTCTCTTTGTATTCATTTGTTGTTTGAAGATCCCTTTTAAGAGTGTCTATCTGATTCTCAAGTTGTTCTTCATTATCTCTAGCTTCTTCAAGATCAGATTCCAAATGCTTCACTATTCTATCCATTTTGTGGCAATCTTCTGACTTCTCTTTAAGAGAATGTTTTAGATTATCTTCAATTTTTCTTTTCTCTTCAATTTCTTGGGTGAATTTCATAACCCTTGATTCCATTTCATGTCTCACCATAATGACCTCTTTTGATAGCTTCTCACATAACTTGTTTTTCTCATTGAGATATTCATTAGTATCATTGGCTTCATTTTGACTTGCTAATTCTTGAAGTAGTTATTTTCTCTTTTTCATAGAAATGCTCATTTTTTCTTTTAGTTCATTTATGAAATCATCAGCTTGTTTGAGTCTTTCCCTTAGGTTATTGACTTCAGAGTGAGATTGTTCAAGATCATCTAGGGCAAATTGAAGTTGTTCCCTCATACCATACATATCCATTGATATTCCTAGATCTTCTTCAAGCTGTTAGGCTCTATTTGGAGGAACTTGGCTCTAATACCAATTGTTGGAAATAAGGTAGATAATTGAGAGGGGGGGTGAATTAGTTATCTTCAATAATTTAACTTTCTATTCTTCTTTAACAATTAGTGTAGCATCAAAACATATAAGCATGCATAACCATGAGAGTAGAAATAAAATCAATACACATAACACAATGATTTTGACATGGAAAACCCTGTTAAGGGAAAAAACCATGGGGTGACTAACCCAAGATTGTATTCTCTGTTAAAAGAATAAGAAGTACAAAATGGCACTTGTCAATTAGGGCTCACTGCCCGAGCACAAAAGGTTCACTGCCTACAAGAGACTCACTGTCTACAAGGTATATAGAATGTAACTAGGTGTTTGAACTGATCAGAGGCATCCACATATGCTGAGGTTTAGTTCTGGTTTGGCTCAATATACTAATCTGCTGCACTTCATTCTTCCTTTGCTTAGTGTTGTTGTTCTGTCACATACCAGACTTGTATAGCTACTTCCACACTGCCCTCTACTTTTTTTTGCACACTTTGTCACACCTCACACACCTTCATACCGAAATCCATCTGGTATATATCTGCACCAAGGATCTAAACATCTTTTTGGTCACCATTTGGAATACTTAAGATTTTCTCAACACACTGATCTGTCAGCTGAATCCATGCTTACTATGTGATGTGTATCAAGGACATAGACATAAAAGTCATCAATCATGTTGGCCAATCCATGAATGATCCCTCAAGAAGCTTGATCACCATCAATTTCTCATCTAGATTAAGGTCTAATGCTCTACCAGTCAGTTCTTCCTAAGTCTACTCTGCCGTCAAGGACCCAACACTTAGATGCTCATATCTTTTCACTCTTTCATCACCAAAGGCTCAATCTCTAGAATGTAGTAGTAATGGTACTCTTCTTGACTTCCCAAGTCTGCACTTTGCTAAGATACATCCTCTAAGAGATCCGAACTTGATTGTCAGACCTTGCTGCATACTCTAATCTTGCTCACCGGACCAAAACACTATTCAATCTGACTTCCAGTAAAGACCTTTTATGTGCTACGGATGTGTGGGATAAACTTTGTTGCCATCAATGACAACAATAATGAAGCCACACAGTGTCTCTTGGCAACAGTAATCATCTAGTTGAAATCTAGTTTACAAATGAATTCCTAAATATGCTTATAAATGCAACTACAAATACTCCTGCCAAGAATTTCGTAATTCAAATGTACTGTGTCGACATAGGACCTAATTAATGGTCACAAGATGACACCCAAAAACTTGGACTACCCCAAAATAGGGTAGGACTAGGGAACGGGTGCCCAAGTCCTCCCTCTCTATTTTAGGCAGGGTCTATCTCAAGGGGTCCCCCTAGGTCTCATTTGCCAAGACACTTAGGGGTTTTCTCATCAGGATGCCAAAATATGATGCAAGATGTCCTAAATGTACACTAAAGACCTAGAAGCTAAAACTTATGAGGGAAAAGCCCCCAAGGGTGTTGGCAAGAGACACTGCTTCACATGGCAAGTGTTTTCATTGATGGCAACTAAGACCATTACACTCATTCACATATCACAATTTGTTCATATTGGAAGTTAGAATCAGAATTTATCCAAATTTGGTTAGTTAGGAACAGAGCAAGTGATAGAGTTCGGTATCTTGGTCCAGATCTCTCTGGTGGAAGGTCATGGTCTACTGTAGATCTAAGGTATTCATAAAGCATTGCCAAGACATTCTAAATCTAGAGTTTTGGTCTCTAGTGATGAAGGATTTAAAATATATTAACTCCTAAGTATCGGGCTCTAGTTTGACAAAGCAGACAGAAGAAGATTAGGCTAACCTTGTAGATGATCTTAGCTTCAGATGTATGGAAGTTTCTTATTGGACAATTGGTGATGATCAATGTTAGTGGCAGACATAATTGATGATTTGCAAGTGCAAGTTTTGGTTCGCATCTCATATTATGTAAGGATCTAGCTGATAGACCAGAGTACTCAACAAAGTTCTAAGTATCCTTGAAGCCGACTAGTAAAATGATTGTAAATCATGTTGTGGATATATATAGGTGATGGAATTGGATGATTTGAGTGTGGTGGTATGCAAAGATGAAGTAAATATGAAAGAAGTAGAAATCTAAGGTCTAAATAAAAGCATAGCAGTAAGAAGAGCAGAGTAATGATGAAATGTGTAAGATCAGTATTTGTGTTTAACTGGAACTGAAACTCTTGTATGGATAGATATGATTCATCAGTTCATAATCTTAGTTATTTCCTGTAATCTTTCTGTCGGCAGCGAGCCTCCATTAGAGCAGTGAGCTCTAGGTAGTGAGCTTGAATGCATGTGCATTCCCAATTGTAAAAATACTTTTAATAGGGTGTTAATTTTTGTGGGTTAACCCCCACCATGTTTTTTCCCTTAACCGGGTTTCCACGTAAAAATCTTGGTGTTATGTGTTCATTTGTTTCTGCTCATGTGTTGATGATTCATGCTTGAATATTTATATCATTGATTTGTTCCATATGATAAAGGAGAATTAATAGCTACAAGTAGTAAAAAGTTTTTGTGACAACTGATTCAACCCTTCTCTCAATTGTTTGCCCTATTTCCATCAAAGGGAACATTTTTAGACGTTACATTTAGCCCCCACTTTAATGTATGTATGAACACAAGGCCCATGCATGCATTAAAGTATAGTCAACAAACACAGAAGACATGCCAAGCATGGAGAAGACAATAACAGGCACGTAAAACATAGAGAAAATAGTTACATTCACGTAAAACATGGAGAAGACAGTAAATGCAAAGAAGACACATTAATGCATGGAAGACAGAAATGATTTCTTTTCTTTTCTTTTTTTCATATATATGAAATACAAATGCAAGTACAAGAAATGAAACACACCTCCCACAATGCAGGATGCACTCATCGCGTAGGTCTTTAAACTGCATATATGGGGCAACACACATGCAAGACATGCAAAACCTCCCAAAATGTAGGATGCACTCATCACACAGGTCTTTAGACTACATATGGGGTAACAAACACACCAAAGAAAGCAAACATGCCAAAACACACACACTTTAAAGACACAAAGAAAACATGGCAGACAAGTGATGGAGTGTCCCTATTTCTAGGTTCAACACCATCTCAGGCACATTATGGGCACACACCGATGCAACAATCATCGAAGACACACTTAAGGTTTGAGTTAGTCACAAAATCACTCCCCACCTCCACAAAGTACTTTTGAAAATGACAAGATAATACAATATGTGCGTGAGAAATACACCATCCCCACCTCCACAAAGGGCTTAAGATAAAAAGGATATGTGTGTGATATCCCGCCTTTGCAGAAGGCTTAAATGATTGATTGATTGCAAACAAACTCAAAGTGTAGGAGAGACTCATCGCCACTAGTCTTTAGATTGCACCTGAGGACAAGCACATTGCTAACATCTACAACAAACAGCTTACCTTATATATGCCCCCACCTTAAGATGGTTGATATCAAGTATTGGTATCAAACACATTAAGGTAGGAAGAAAACACACAACGGAACACAGACTCTTGCAAATCCCATGCCCCCCAGAGGTGACATGCACTTTATGATCTCCAAATGTTCCCACAAGCACATCCCTACAAGAAACATGTTAGAGTCTACATAATCATGATAAACAACAACATCAATGCATATAATCAACCACACAAAGAGCCAAGTGTTAGATCTAGGGCACACAACTGAGAGGGGGGGTGAATCAGTTGTACAAAAACTTGCTTCTATTTCAAACACAGTATATCAGTTAACCATTCATGAAAGCACAAAGCATAAACACCGGAGCAGATAAACATCAACACATTAGACACTAAGATTTTGATGTGGAAAACCTAGTTAAGGGAAAAACCACAGGGTGATTAACCCAAGGATTATTCTCTGTTAGAAGAATAAGAAAAATGAATGGCACATGCCAATTAGGGCTCACTACCCGAGCACACTGCTCACAAGGAGGCACACTACCTACAAGAGACACACTGTCTACAAGATAATAAGCAACACAACCTTGAACTAGAGAATGACATCTTCACCATGTCTGGATCAGTTCCATTTAAGCTCGAGACACACATGCTCTACCTTTCGCTCTTTTGCTATACCACACTCATCCGCTCCATGACACACTTTGAAATAAGCTCACAAACCTTTATTTATATAAGACATCAACTTAGGAATAATCATTTAAGTCGGCAATCAACCATAAGAACATTCGCAAGATGAATAACACATCCGGTCGGCCACCACAAGAACATTTGCAAGATGAACAACTCATCCAGTCGGCTAGTCTGAACAAGAACTTCATCCGAAAGAATATCTTCAATTCTGGGCTCTACCACCAATGCGGATCAACAACACAACCTCAATATGATCCAAGAACCTTCACAGGCTTTCCTGAATGACCAGGTACATCCGCACTTCCTCTACTCACTGGAATCTCTTCTCTTCCTCATCTAGAACTTCAAGAACACAGTCTATCGCCACTGTCATACTACAAGAGGTGCTTCCAGACCTCCAAACCACATACCAATCGAGATGACACATCACAAGGACATCCCAAAACACTTTGTCTAATCTGCAGAATAGGACAATGCACTTCTAGATCTCACTGGACCTTTTTGTAACACTCTGTCACTCCGGAGCATCTCCCGGAACGAGTTTTACTTGATCAATCACAACTTCTTTACATCTTCATGTGGACCTTTGAAATCTTAACTGGATCATCTCAAGACTCATATCTACAAACCCTTTAATCTGCATCCTCTAAATCACAACCTATTGAGTACTTTTGCCTTCTTCTCATCACTGTTCGTCACTGTTCCTGATTAAGACTAATTTTCTCAATATCCTCGGCACATAGCTTATCCAATCCTTCTCATCAATGCAATATGAGTATGTTGACATCAATGACAACACTGGTTCACCTCATACTTGCAACAATCTCCCCCTTTGTCATTGATGGCAAAATATGATGTGAAAAACCATCAAGACAAGAACTTCTCCTTTCTGTCATAGCTCCCCCTATCAACAACAACTCTTCATATGTCTTCTCTTCCTTTACTGCTCCCCCTTTGATCATCAATCACTTGTTTTTCACATGTCTTCTCTCCCCCTTTGACATCAATGGCAAAGGGCACATACGTGCAATTCAAACACATCAGAATCATACCAGCTGCTCCCCATTAGTAGCAGCTCCCCATCATCAATCTAGATCACAAGATATGACTGTGATATCCACCGGACTGATGCACATCAGTGCATCCTAGTTCATCTTCAGAGGGGCCATGACCCCTAACTTCTCCCTAAGATACTCAAAAGAATCCTTGGGAAGAGGTTTAGTAAAGATATCTGCAATTTGATCCTTGGAGGATACATACTCCAATATGACTTCATCCTTGTTCATTTGTTCTCTCAAAAAGTGAAACTTGATAGATATGTGCTTGGTCTTAGAATGCAACACTAGATTCTTAGAAATATTTACTACACTTGAATTATCACAGAAAATTGTGATAGTCTCCTCATATTCTACTTTAATGTCTTTTAGCATTTGATTCATCCATAAGATTTGAGTGCAACTACCTGCTGCTGCAATGTATTTTTCTTTAGTTGTAGATAGAGATATTGCATCTTGTTTCTTGCTTAGCCAAGAAACCAATCTCTTTCCCAAAAAGAATGCTCCACCACTGGTGCTCTTCCGGTCATCCACATCTCCTGCCCAATCTGCATCTATATATGCATGAAGAGAGAAATCATGATCTCTAGGATACCACAAACCATACTCCACTGTCCCTTTTAAATATCTAAAGATTCTCCTGATTGCCATGACATGAGATTCTTTGGGATCAGCCTGGAATCTAGCAACAAGACCAACAGCTTGCATAATATCTGGTCTAGTTTGAGTGAGATACAACAATCCACCAATCATTGATCTATACTTTGTCTGGTCTACCTTAGGAGAGTCATCATCTTTGCTCAACTTGCATCCAGTTGCCATGGGAGTATTCATTCGATTTGAATCTTCCATCCCAAATTTCCTCAACAATTCTTTCACATATTTGGTCTAAGAAATGAAGATCCCTTTCTTTGTTTGAGTAATTTGTAGACCCAAGAAGAAATTCATTTCACCAAGCATAGACATCTCAAACTCACTTTTCATCTAATTTGCAAAAGTTTTACACATACTATCTCTTCCTCCAAAAATGATATCATCTACAAACACTTCAACAATCAAAATGTTTTCATGATCAATTTTGAGATATAAGTTATTGTCAGCAGTACCTTTGTTGAATCCAATCTACACAAGATGTTTGTCCAACCTTTCATACCATGCTCTTGGGGCTTGCTTTAAACCATACAGTGCTTTCTTCAGCTTGCAGACCATATCATCATGATCAGACAATTGAAATCCATCCGGTTGTTCAATGTAAACTTCTTCCAAATCACCATTTAGGAAGGCAGACTTGACATCCATCTGAGATACCTTGAAGTCTTTGAAAGCAGTAAATGCAAGAAATAATCTGACTGCTTCAATTCTTGCCACCGGAGCAAAGGTTTCTTCAAAATCAAATCCTTCTATTTGAGAGTAGCCTTTGTAGACCAATGTAGCTTTGTGTTTGATTACTTCACCAACTTCATTTAGTTTGTTCTAGAAGACCCATTTGGTTCCAATCACATTCTTGTTTCTAGGTCTGGGAACAAGATCCCAAGTATGTTTTTTCTCAATTTGCATCAACTCTTCCTCCATTGCTTTGGTCCAATTTTCATCATTGCAAGCTTCATTAATTGTCTTAGGTTCAATCTTTGAAATCAGACAACATTCATTTGAATTTTGAGCAATCCTCCTCCTTGTTTGTACCCCTTTGCTTTTGTCACCTATGATTTGATCTTCAGAATGATTTAGAGTTACATACCTTAGAACTTTGGGAGTTTCTTGCACTACTATTTCTTGATTAGGCTCGTTCAGACAAACTTCTTCTTCCTGATTTACCGGATCAGTCTGAATCTAAATTTCAGAGGAGGATTGAGCTCCTTGCACCAGAGAATCATTCTAATCATCTTCATCAATTCATAAAACCTTGAGGGCTTCTCAATTCCTTCATCAACCTTCAAATTTATACTTTCTATCAACTTTCTCAATCTCTTATTGTAACACCGATAGGCTTTGCTTTAAGTGGAGTAACCCAAGAAAATTCCTTCATCACTTCTAGCATCAAACTTTCTTAGATCTTCATCTCTTTTTATATAACACTTGCTACCAAATACTCTGAAATATCTCACAGTAGGAGTTATACCAAACCAAAGTTCATAAGGAGTCTTACTGATATTGCTTCTGATTTCAACTCAATTAAGAGTGTAGACTCAGTGCTGACAGCTTCTCTCTAAAACATCTGAGGAACATTTGCTTCCATCATTATTGTCCTGGATGCTTCCTGTATGGTCCAGTTCTTTCTCTCAACTACTCCATTCTGTTGTGGAGTCCTAGGAGAAGACAACTATCTCCTTATGCCATGCTTCTCACAAAAGTCTATGAATTCACCACCTCTATCAGACCTCAGGCATTTCAATTTCAATCTGGTTTGATTCTCTACCATAGCTTTGAAGATTTTGAACTTCTCAAGGGCTTCTGATTTCTCTTTTAGGAAGGTAACCCACATCATCTGGGAATGATCATTAATCAGTAACATGAAATATCTATCACCTTGCATACTCTTGATTCTTGTTGGACCACATAGATCAGTATGGACTAATTCCAGTAATCTGGTAGTGGACTGTTCCTTGCTTTTGAAAGAGACTCTGCTCTGTTTACCTAGCTGACATTCTTTGCACAAACTATTTGTAGGTTTCACCAAATTTGGAAGATCTCTTACAGCCTGAGTGTTGCTTATCTTGATGATGTTATCAAAATTCACATGACACATCCTTCTATGCCATAACCAACTTTGATCAACTTGAACAAACAGACAACTTTTATTAGAACCAACTACATGGAAGATATTACCTTTTGTTTGAGTACTTGATGCAATCTCAGTTCTGGAGCTTTCAAAGATCCTGCATCTTCCATTCTTGAACTGGAGATCATAGCCTTTGTCCACCAACTAACCAACACTGAGAAGATTGTGTTTCAATCCTTCAACATATAGTACATTACCAGTTTTGCTCTTTCCATCAAAAGAAATAGTTCCTCTACCTCTGATTCTGCCAGTAGAATTATCACCAAACTTTACCATTCCTCCTTCATACCTTTCCAAATCTAAGAATTTGTTCTTGTCACTTGTCATATGGTGAGAACATCCACTATCAATAACCCAATCATCCTTTTCTTCAACTTGGGCAGCCAAAGCTCTTTCCACAACCTTATGATTGATAGATTCAGAGGATATTGAATCTTCTTCCTTGATGGCAATAAACACCCATTCATTTCTGGATTTACTTCCTATTTCTGATTCATCATCTGTTACTCCTTCATTATCATCTTCTTCATGGACATAATAACAGTTCTTTTGGAACCTTTGTCTGTTAGCATTTGACCTTGCAGATCTTTCCAGACATCTTGAAGCAAAATGACCAATCTTATTGCAATTGAAGCACTTAAAGGGTAATTTTCCTTCATACTTGCCAGATCCTCTTGGCAATCTCTTTGCAATGAGGGCTTCCAGTTGAGTTGTTTTTGCTTCTTCTTCTTCCATGTCTTTCCTTGCTTGATCATACCATGACAACTTCCTTGAAGAGTTCTCTCCCGGATCAAATCTTTGTTTGCCTTTCACATAGGCACTGGCTTTGAATGCAGATTCAGTCTTGGGGTGATCATCTTGAAACTCAGTCATTTCAAATGCAACTAGTTTGCTAGCCAATTGCTCTCTTGTGACAGTTGTATGGGCTCTAAATTCATCAATGGTAGCAACCTTGATTTTGTAGGTAGCAGGAAGGGATCTGAGAATTTTGCAAACAATTTCATTTTCATCCAGAATTCCACCAGTATTCCTGATTCCACACACCAGCTCATTCACTCTTGGCATAAAGGTAGTGATATTTTCATCATCTCTCATCTTCAATCTTTCAAAATTCCCTTTCAGACTTTGCAACCTTGCACTCTTAACAAACTCATCTCCTTCATGCAGAAGTTCCAATTTAACCCAGATCTCATATGTAGTTGGTAGGTCAATGCCATTTGAGAGTTCTGAATCATTCAATGCACTTAGAAGAGGTTCTTTGGTCTGCAAATTATTTTTAGCATCTGTGATTTCATTTAGAGTTGTCGGACCACCCTGTGGAGGTACATATGGTTTTGTGACCATGGACAGGTATGCTTTTCCCATACACTCCAAGTGACATTTCATGCGACCTTTCCAGAGCGAGAAATTGATTCCATCAAACTTTGGGCTATCCTTCTTGTATGATGACTTCCTGGATCTCCTCAAGCGGTTAAGCTCCTTTTAGAGGAACTTGGCTCTGATACCAATTGTTAGATCTAGGGCACACAACTGAGAGGCAGGGGGTGAATCAGTTGTACAAAAACTTGCTTCTATTTCAAACACAGTATATCAATTAACCATTCATGAAAGCACAAAGCATAAACACTAGAGTAAATAAACATTAACACATTAGACACCAAGATTTTGACATGGAAAACCCGGTCAAGGGAAAAACCACGAGGTGAATAACCCAAGGATTATTCATTGTTAGAAGAATAAGAAAAATGAATGGCACATGCCAATTAGGGCTCACTGCCTGAGCACACTGCTCACAAGGAGGCACACTGCCTATAAGAGACACATTGTCTACAAGATCATAAGCAACACAACCTTGAACTGGAGAATGACATCTTCACCATGTCTGGATCAGTTCCATTTAAGCTCGAGACACACCTGCTCTACCTTTTGCTCTTTCACTATACCACACTCATCTGCTCCACGACACACTTCAAAATGAACTCACAAACCTTTATTTATACAAGACATCAACTTAGGAACAATCATCTAATTCGGCAATCAACCATAAGAACATTCGCAAGATGAATAACACATCCGGTTGGCCACCACAAGAACATTTGCAAGATGAACAACTCATCCGGTCGGCTAGTCTAAACAAGAACTTCATCTAGAAGAATATCTTCAATTCTGAGCTCTACCACTAATGCAGACCAACAACACAACCTCAATATGATCCAAGAATCTTCACAGGATTTCCTGAATGACCAAGTACATCCGTACTTCCTCTACTCACTAGAATTTCTTCTCTTCCTCATCTAGAACTTCAATAACACAATCTATCGCCACTGTCATATTGCAAGAGGTGCTTCCGGACCTCCAAACCACATACCAATCGAGATGACACATCACAAGGACATCCCAAAACACTTTGTCCAATCCGTAGAATAGGACAATGCACTTCCGGATCTCACCGGACCTTTTTGTAACAATCTGTCACTCCAGAGCATCTCCCAGAACCAGTTTTACTTGATCGATCACAACTTCTTCACATCTTCATGTGGACCTCTAAAATCTTAACTAGATCATCTCAAGACTCATATCTACAAACCCTTTAAGCCGTATCCTCTGAATCACAACCTATTGAGTACTTTTGCCTTCTTCTCATCACTGTTCTTAACTGTTCCTGATTGAGACTAATTTTCTCAATATCCTCAGCACATAGCTCATCCAATCCTTCTCATCAATGCAATATGAGTATGTTGACATCAATGACAACACTGGTTCACCTCATACTTGCAACACCAAGGTTATACTATGAATTTAGAGATTGAGGATAAACATGGGGCTATATCACAAAATCTTAGAATCGAGCGCCACCAAGGCAAGATTCAAAGACAAACAAAGTGCATGTAGTAGCAGTATTGTTAGGTTTATAAGTGAGATAAAAACATCATCATACTCACTATGTAAAAGCACAGAATGCTTCTACTAGCCAAGCATCAAATAAGATATAAAACCCCATTGTCATATTAGGAACTACGTCCAATTTTTGATTTCTCGTGAAAGGGACACTAGGTTCGCATCAGTATATATGTTTTTCGTCATCCGCCCACTAGATAGAAACACTAGAGGAAGGGAAACAATAAATAAGAGAGGAGAAACAAGTGGCTTAGGGATAGTCACATAGGAGGGTGCCCCCAAGTTACCAACCACAATGCTATGTCTATAAGACACCACAAACAATGATGAAATCAGAGAGAGGCAATATAGAAGAATGGTGATACAAATAGAAGAAGGGTCACAATAGATGCAGTCTCTTGGTATCTCGAACCTTACAAGAGTATCCGGGGTCATTCTAGGAGGCCTAAACAACATATAACACATCATGGGGGAAACACATCACAGAGGTAAAGGGTTAGAAATACTTACCTGTAGGATTTTCGTGCTAGCGGTCATCAAGTAAATCATCATCATCCTCCCACTCTCTAATTTTAGAGGAAAGTAGGACATAAGTTACCATAGCCCAACTCTTATTATCTTCCTCAAGTTGTCCATTCTTTAGATCTTCTTGGTTTGATTCAATGTTTGGATCATTGTTTTCTTGTTGAGATGCAAGTCGTTGGGCATATTCTTGTCTTTGTCTCCTTCTTTCTCTTGCTTGTCTATTTTTTTTCTCTTACCACTTATCTCTTGTAAGATAGGGCTTTGCTCTTTCATAGGTTTGTGTGTTTTAGAGGAGGAAGTACCATGTTCAAATCTCATTTGTCTAGGTGGAATACTCTGTTGTCGACAATTACCTCCCGATCCTTGTAAGGATGACGAGGGACCTGAACCTCAGCATAGGGACCTTGTCCTTTCGGTCTAGGGTTCTCTTCACATGTGGGTTTCTTGTCTTTTGTTATTTCTTGTATAGAAGGACTGGCCATTAGATGTAGTAGTTTTGTTTTGTAATTTCTATAACTCGAGAAGTTAAAGTTTGTTCGTGGCTTCGGTTCCTTTCCAGATTTATCCCAAAAGTAATCCAACGTGCAATGTTTTCTCTCACCCAAAGGTTTATATATATTTTAGGTGATGGTAATCACATGTCCCTCAAAAGGAAATTTTAGACAATTATGAATTGTTGAAGGGACAACTTTCATAGCCTTTAACCAAGGGTGTCCCAATTTGATGCGAAAGTGGTCAGAAACAGGGACAACATCGAACCATTGTTCTACATGTTTTTCAAATATAGTTACCAACAATGATATCTTACCCAAAGGTTTTACAAAGATTCCCTTATGTGTTTTTATCATCATGTCTGAAGGTTCATAAGATCCTTGGATCAAATTATGTAAATAGAGGAACTCTTCCGTGGCGACATTAGTCATACAATTAGGATCAATGAGGGTTCCATCAATAGGATTTCCCATTTCTATCATGAGGTGTAAATACAATTTCAGGTTCAGGGACCTTTCTCCTTATGTAAGGCCTAGGAGGGAACCTATTGTTGTTATTGTGATTAGAAGCCATGAATGCCACTAAAAATACTTGATTTTTTTGTACTTTTTTCAATGTAAAGATATGAAAGAAAGGGTGTTGTAAGGATTTTGATCAAGGGTAGAAAATAATATGTCTGATATCAGTCCAATACAGAAATAGTATCTGTCACAACACACTCTTGATGCAAATCTAAGATGATGACAAGTCCAAATATAGTGAAAATACACCAAAATATGTGATTTTCTCACCAAATCTCGATGCAAAAGAGCATAACAAAGGGTGTTGTGAGGAAAATGGTAATGGAAATAAATGAATATCAGTAATAACAGACACTTAATGCAAAAATACCCAACACAAAATGATTATAGTGCCACTTAAGATCAAACCCTAGTGAAAAATATAGCAAAAATATGCAAATTTTCACGATTTTTCAACTGCAAGACCTAGCAAATGGGGTGTTGTAAATAATTTTAGGAGGTATAGAAATAAATAGCAATGATAACAGCCATCTCAAGTCATAAAACTTTTCACAACACTCTTGGAGTGCAAATCTAGGCCAAACCCTAGGGCAAAAATAGCAAAAATGTGCACTTTTCACCAAATTTTCAATACAAGAGCCCAATAACAAGGTGTTGTGAAGATTTTTAGGAGGAGAAGCAAATAATAGCCCTAAAAAAAGCTAATTAGTTCAAAAATATCTTTCACAACATGCCTAGGGTGCAAATTTAGAGAGTCAATAAGGCCAAATTTAGTGAAAATCAAGGTTTTCCAAGCCCTAGGTTTGAGATTTTGATGCAAAATGCTATATGAATGTTTTCAAATCTGATTTATAATGAAAATTATTCCACTTAGATCTGAAAATGATTTTCCAAACCCTAAGATGCAAAATGCAAGTGCAAATCTAATGAAAAATCAATGAAAATGCTAGTTTTGTTGAAATTTTCTATGCAAAAAATACAAATTTTTGAAATCTAAATGCAAATTTACATTAAAATGCAACACTATAGACAAATGAAAATTTGAATGAGTGCCTAAGATCAGTAGAAAAATATAAACAAGATTTTGCCTACAAACCCTAGTTTTTGGAATTACTAGGTTACATGCAAATTTCACAATTTTTAACAAAACCCTAGCAATTTGATGGTGAAAATGCAATGCAAACTATTAAATTTTTATGATTTTCTGAAATTTAACTCAGATCTATTGCAAAAATCAGAAATTTGATGAAATTCAAATTAATTGATGCAAAATAGAAACCCTAGAATGTAATTTTTTTCCAATTTTTCCAAAATTTCAATTTTTTTTGTAAGTTTTCCAATGCAATAAGATAAATGACACTATGAATGAATGAAATCAATGCAAATCTAAATAAAAACACTTAGCAAGGTGTAAACAAGTCTAATAGCATGGGTTAACCAAAATGTAAAGGTTGATATTTGATGTAGATAGGGCCCTGGTTAGTTTGATGCCTATCCTCATTTCACCATTTACATTCAAGGACCTTAGGTTGAGTGGCAGAGCATTATCAGGCCCTTAGTCAGTTACGAATGTAGGGAAACTTGGATTTAAATGATTTGAATGCCAATTATCTTCTCTTATGCTCAATTATGCCTTAAAACCCTAATTATTCCATTACGGAAGCAAACAAACAAATTTCAGAAAATGCTTCTACAGAAAGATGTAAAATGACAAATCACTACATACCTATTTTTGGGGTTTCAAAGCAAAACAATCAGAGACTAAAGAGTACACGACCAAGTCCAGTGCCCTACTTTTTGTCAGGATCTGCAAACAAGATTTGCAACCCATTTTTGATGTACCAAAGATTTTCCTGTCACGGAACTTTGAGGACTAATGAGTGGACGCCCAAGTCTATTGTGCTATTTTCATCTTTGATCTGCAATTCTGATACTCTATTGTACCCTCTTGCAACTTCACTTTGTCTGCAACTTCAACTTGTAATCTGCAATCATGAAAACTTTGGGAGGGGGTTGTGGTGTTTAGAGGCTTGCCTTAGTCAAGCCCCAGAGAGACATTCAAGTCTTCCGAACTCCATTGTCAGATAAAGATTGTGTGCCCTTGTGAGGCAAAGGCAAAAAATAAATGATAAATGCTCAACAACACAAATGATAGCACCTTGTAGTGAAGATCTCATGGAAGGAAGAAGCTCTTCATGCCATGAGGAGATGCTTGCTCAAATATGTAAATACAAACACATAGACAACATAAATCTACTCTTACAACACAATGAATGCCTTGAATCACCTTTAGAATGCCAAAAGATCATAATTTCTTGCTAGTAATCATCTAGTTGAAATCTAGTTTACAAATGAATGCCTAAACATGCTTATATATGCAACTACAAACACTCCCACCAAGAATTTTGTAATTCAAACATACCGTGTCAGCATAGAACCTAATTAATGGTCACAAGCCGACACCCAAAAACTTGGACTGCCCTAAAAAAGGGCAAGACTAGGGCATAGGCACCCAAGTCCTCCCTCCCTATTTTAGGTAGGGTTTATCTAAAGGGGTCCCCCTAGGTCCCATTTGCCAAGACACTTAGGGGTTTTCTCATCGGGATGCAAAAATATGATGCAAGATGTCCTAAATGCACACTAAAGACCTGAGAGCTAAACCTTATGAGGGAAAAGCCCACAAGGGGACATTTTCTGATGTTACAGATTGCTCAACATTCCTAGTGAGACAAAGATCATAGTTTGTAGATTAAAGGGTTTGTAGAGGATTGTCTAAAGTTGCTCCAATTAACATTTGAGAGGTCTGCATGGAGAATTGGTGAAGTTATGGCCATTTGAGTAGAACTGGGTTCTAAAGTTTTCCAGAGGTGACATAGTGACAGGAAGTTGGTCTGGATTTCTCTGCATAGGAATATTATGGTCTGCGGTTCTAGAGGTATGTTTGGGATGTTGGTGTGTATCCTCCACTAGAGTGGTTTGTGATTTGGAGGTTCGTAAGCAATCTTTCTAGTGTGACAGTCATCACAGTGTTCTTAAGTTCCAGTATGAACATGCAAGTGATTTTGGTGATTTGAGGTGGTACAGTTGTTCTTGTTGATTTCATTGTGCTTGTGGTGGTCTCTTGATCATGTGCCTATTGTGTTGGTGGTCCGTATTGAGGATTGAGCTCATAGTTGAAGATTTCTCCTTGGGTGTTGTTGTTCTTTCCATTCTTGGCCGATCGGATGCCTTGTGCATGTTGCGGATGATCTAAGAGAAGTTCTATGGAGCATGGAGTGTTGTTCGAGGATGATTTGAGTCCCAACTATGTTTGGCAGATAGTGTAGTGGTTTGCATGTAGTATTTTGTATTAAGTCAAGTATTGTAATTGTAATTGCTTGTAATTCCTATCTTGGAGAATGTTCCAGATAGATGATTGTAAGGCTGACTTTGAAGTTCTTTCCAAAGTTGATGTCATGTATAAATAAGTGTAATGAAGTCATGTAAATGTTTTTGTGTATGAAAATGATAAAATCCTAAAAAAAGTTTAAAAGAAGAGCAGAAGAGGAAGAGCAATGAAGATGCGAAGGTAGTGAAGAAGTGTTTTGGGAGTAGAGCAAAGCAATGGAGATTTGAAGGCAGTGAAGAAGTGTTTGGGGGTAGAGAAGAGGTGTTGTGAGCTTCAATGGAACTGATCCTTGACATGGAGAAGATATTTCGTAGTTCAACCTTTCAGTGTTAAACCTATGAATATTTTTGTAGATAGTGAGTCTCTTGGAGCAGTGACCTCTAGGCAATGTACTCGAAGGCATGTGCCTTCCCATTTTCTATTCTTTTAACAAAGAATAAATCTTGTGGGTTAACCCCTACAGTGGTTTTTCCCTTAACCAGGTTTCCACGTAAAAATCTTGATGTTGTGTGTGTTGTTTATGTTTCTGCTCATGTGTTGTTGATTCATGCTTATATCTTTAATCTATTAATAAGTGGTAAAGAAGATTAAATTTAGCAAAAGATAAAGTTTTGTGACAATTGATTCACCCCCCCTCTAAGTTGTCTACCCTAATTTCAACAATTGGTGTCAGATCTAGTTCCTCTTAAAGAAGCTCGACCACTTAAGGAGATCCAAGATGTCGACATATAAGGACAGTCCAAGATTTGATGAAACAAATTACTCTCTTTGGAAGAATCACATGGAGTGTCATTTACAATGCATGAGTGATCCTTATTAGTTGATAACTAAGAATAAGTAAACTCCTCCAGAGAAAGGTCCTTCAACTCTAGATGAAATCAAAGAAGCTAAAAATAACATTCAGGCTAAAGAAACATTATTGAGTGCCCTGACTGATACATAAATGACAAATGTCTTGGAATTGAAAAGTACTCATGAAATCTGGAAGAAGTTGGAAACTCTAAATGAATGTGATGAATATGTCAAATGTGCTAAGTTATAGAGCTTGAAGGGTAGATACAAGTGTTTGATGATGTGTGAAGATGAAAACATCACTTCCTACATGTAGAAGGTGAATGAACTTGTGAGCAGTATCAGGTGTGCTGGTGGAAAACTGGAAGAATCAAAGATTTTTGCCAAAGTGCTCAGATCCTTACCTACTGCTTACAAGCATAAAGTTGCTACTATTGAGGAGAATAGGTCTGTAACAGATGTTACAAGGGGTTAGTTGGTTGGCAAGCTTTCAACATTTGGAATGAGTGAGTTTGGTAATTCTCTTCCTAAATCAGAATCTACATTTAAGGCCAGTGTTTTCAAAAAGCAAAGATTTGATCCAGGTGAAAGCTCTTCAAGAAGACTAACCAGATATGAGAAGGCAAGGAAGGAACTTGAAGAAGATAAATTTGAGCTTGAAGAACTTGAATCTTTTATTGCCAAAACATTACCAAGAGGATCCGATAAGTATGAAGGAAAGTTGCCTTTAAAATATTTTTCCTGCAATAAGATTGGTCATTTTGCTTCAAGATGTCCGGAGAGGGTTTCAAAGCCAAACCCTAATAGACCTAGGGTTTAGAAGAAATGCTATTATGTCCAAGAAGTTGCTGATGAAGGAGTCACAAATGATGAATCTGATAAGGGAAGTACCTCTAAAAATGATTGGGTGTTCATTACTATCAAAGAAGAAGATCTAGTGCCTACTGAATCTACTAGCTGTGTGAATGTGAAAAGTACATTGTCTTCTCAGGTTGAAGAAAAGGATGAATGGGTGATTGACAGTGGATGTTCTCATCATATGACTAGTGATAAAACTAAGTTTGTAAGTTTGGAAATATATGAGGGTGGAATTGTGAAGTTTGGAGATAATTCAGCTGGTAGAATCTGTGGTAGAGGATCCATCTCTTTTGATGGTAAGAATAACACTAATGATGTTTTGTATGTAGAAGGGTTGAAGCATAATCTTCTCAGTGTTGGATAGTTGGTTGACAAAAGGTATGATCTCCGATTCCAGAACTAAGATTGCATCTGGTACATAGGCTAGAGGTAATATCTTCCATTTAAGTGGTACTGGTAAAAGTTGTTTGATTTCTTAGATTGATCAAAGTTGGTTATGGCACAGGAGAATGTGTCATGTAAACTTTGATAACATTGTCAACATAAGTACTACTCAGGATGTGAGAGAACTTCCAAGACTTGTGAAACCTACTAATAGCATGTGTAAGGAATGTCAATTAGACAAATAGAACAGAGCTACATTCAAAAATAAAGAACAATTTTCAAGTGGATTGTTGGAACTTGTGCACATTGATTTGTGTGGTCTTGCCAGAGTTAGGAGTTTACAAGGAGAAAGATACTTTATGTTGTTGATTGATGATTACTCATGGATGATTTGGGTCATTTTCTTGAGAGAGAAATCAGAGGCTCTTGATAGATTCAAAGTGTTCAAAGCTAGGGTGGAGAATGAGATTGGTGTAAAGATAAAGTGTTTGAGATCTAACATAGGTGGAGAATTTACCTTCAGTGAGTTTAATGCATTTTATGAAAAGCATGGAATAAGAAGACATTTATCTGCTCCTAGGACTCCTCAGCAGAATGGAGTTGTGGAAAGGAAGAACTAGATATTCAAGAGGCTTGTAGAACCATGATGATGGAGGCAAATGTTCCACATGTCTATTGGAGAGAGGATGTGAGTACTGCTATCTACACTCTTAATCAGGTGCAGATCAAAAGTAATACTGGTAAAACACCTTATGAACTATGGTTTGGTAATGCTCCTATTGTGAAATACTTCAGAGTTTTCAGTAGTAAATTCTCTATCAAGAGAGATGAAGATCTAGGCAAGTTTGATGTAAGATGTGATGAAGGAATATTTCTGGGTTATTCTAGCCAAAGCAAGGCATACCGGTACTTTAACAAGAGATTGAAAAGGATTGTTGAAAGTGTTAATGTCAAGGTTGATGAAAGCAAGGAGAGACCTTCCAAGTCTTGTGGATATGAATTAGATGATCAAAATAAAAGTCCTAATAAAGGAACACAAATTCAAACTCTAACTCAAATGGCTCCGAAGAATCCAGTGACTCAAGAAGCTAGTGCAAATGTTGAAGAACAAGTTCAAGAATCAGAAGTTCAAGAAAATCCCAAAACTCCCAAGTATGTAAGGTTGAATCATTCTGAAGATCAAATTATAGGAGATGTGGATGATAGGAAGAGTACTAGTGGTGGTGCATTTTTCTTGGGAAAGAGATTGGTTTCTTGGTTGAGCAAAAAGTAGGAGGCAATATCTCTGTCTACTACAGAGGTAGAGTATATAGCAGTATCAAGTAATTGTACTCAAGTTTTATGGATGAAGCAAATGTTGAAGGATATCAGAATTGTGTTTGAAGAACCTATTACAATCTTCTATGATAATTCAAGTGCAATAAACATCTCAAAGGATCCAGTGAAACTCACAGTCACATCTTGTGATCTAGATTGATGTTAAGGGGATGCTACTCAGGGGGAGTAGTCAGTATGTTAATTCTAGAGTTAAGTTTGGTTTTATCTAAGAAACAAAAAGGGTGAGAAATGATTGCAAATATGTGCCCTTTGCCATTGATGTCAAAGGGGGAGAGAAGTCATGTGAAAAACTCAGAAGTAAGTAGTTGCTGGTGAAAGGGGGAGTAGTGAACAAAGTGGTTGCAGGTGTGATAAGAGAAAGGGGGAGAAGTCCTTGTCTTGATGGTTGAATCAATTTTTCACATCACATGTTTCCATCAATGACCAAGGGGGATATTGTTGCAAATATGTGTTTATGATGTGTTGTCATTGATGTCAACATATCTCTTTGTTAGAGATAGTGAAGACAGTACAGTTTAGTAAAGTAGATTTCTCAACATTCCTAGTGAGATGAAGATTAGATTCTACAGATTAAAGCGTTTGTAAAGGATTGTCTGAAGTTGCTCTAGTTAAGATTTGAGAGGTCTGTATGGAGAATTGTTGAAGTTATGGCCATATGAGTAGAATTGGGTTTTGCAATTATTCAGAGGTGACAGAGTGACAAGAAGTTGGTCCGGATTTCTCCGCATTGGAATATTATGGTCTGTAGTTCTAGAGGTATGTTTGGTATGTTGGTGTGTATCCTCAACTCAAGTGGTTCGTGGTTTGGAGATTTTCAAGCAATCTTTCTACTATGATAGTCATGACAGTTAGTGTTCTTAAGTTCTAGTATGAAGATACAGGTGATTCTGGTGATTTGAGGTGATGTGATTGTTCTTGTTGATTTCATTGTGCTTGTGGTGGTCTCTGGATCATGTGCCTATTGTGTTGGTGGTCTGCATTGAGGATTGAGCTCATAGTTGAAGATTTCTCCTTGGGTGTTGTTGTTCTTTCCAGTCTTGGCCAACCAGATGCCTCATGCATGTTGTGGATGATCTAAGATAAGTTCTATGGAGCGTGGCATGTTGTTCAAGGAAGATTTGAGTCCCAGCTATGTTTGGCCAACAATGTAGTGGTTCACATGTAGTATTTTATACTAAGTCAAGTCATGTAATTGTAATTGCTTGTAATGTCTATCTTGGAGAATGTTCCAGATAGATGATTGTAAGGATGACTTTGATGTTCATTCCAAAGTCTATGTCATGTATAAATAAGTGCAATGAAGTCGTGTAAATGTGTCTATGTGCGAAAATGATAAAATCCTAAGAAAAGTTTAAAAGAAGAGCAAAGAAGAGGAAGAGCAGAAGAGGAATAGCAAAAGAGGAAGAGCAGTGAAGATGGGAAGGTAGTGAAGAAGTATTTTGGGAGCAGAGCATAACAGTGAAGATGTGAAGTTGGTGAAGAAGTGTTTGAGGGAAGAGCAGAGGTGTTGTGAGCTTCAATGGAACTGATCCTTGGCATGGAGAAGATGTTGTTTCTTAGTTCAACCTTTCAGTGTTAAACTTGTGAATATTTTTGTAGACAGTGAGTCTCTTGAAGCAGTGATCTCTGGGCAGTGCATCCGAAGGCATTGCCTTCACATTTTCTATTCTTTTAATAGACAATAAATCTTGTGGGTTAACCCCCATCATGGTTTTTCACTTAACCGGGTTTCCATGTAAAAATCCTCATGTTATGTGTGTTGTTTATGTTTCTACTCATGTGTTGTTGATTCATGCTTATATCTTTAATTTGTTAATAAGTGGTAAAGAAGATTAAATGCAACAAAAGATAAAGTTTTGTGACAACTGATTCACCCCCCCCCCTCAGTTGTCTGCCCTAATTTCAACACCAACATACTTTGGTATTTATTTATCTAGGGACTTCACTGCTAAACTTGGTGGGTATTTATCTTCTAATTGGTCCCACATGTTTAGAACTAGATATGGCACCAAGGTAGCCATTAGGGCTAAGCCTATTGCAAATGACCATATAGAACCCTACTTTCCTAACCCAAGTAGCATGACTTGCACACAATACATGAGTTGGAAGAAGAAGACAATAGTAGGCATGATGCTACAACCTCTCTGGATGAAATACCTAATATACTACTTGATGAGTGGGCAAATTGCTTTCAGTTTGACACTCCAGATCACATAGATGATACAGGGCTAGGTACTTATTGTATCCATGAGGAGGATGCTACCATCCCCAATCTTGAAAAGGAAAGGATAGACCCAAGTGGGATATGGTAGATGTATTTTGATGGCTCTAGAAGAAAAAATGGAGTAGGTGTTGGGTTTGTACTGATTTCACCCCAAAAGGAAAGTTATTTCTCTTCATTTAGATTGCAATTTAGTTGTACCAACAATGTAGCTGAGTATGAAGCGTTGATTCAAGGCATACAAATGGCACAAAAAAGAGGAATAAAAATTTTACAAGTATTTGGTGACAGTGAACTAGTTGTCCACCAAATCAAAAAACTAAGTGCTTCAAGGAATGACTTGCTAAAGTCATACAAACACAGGGTCTGGGACCTGATTGAAGATTTTGATGCCTTCAATATTCAGGCAGTTCCCAGACAAAGAAACAAGGATACTGATAGGCTAGTTGCAGTTGGGGCATAGTTTGATATTCCTTAGAATGTCGAGCAAGTTTCAAATCAACATGTAAGGGTTGTTGTCAGACCTATTGTCCCTAATAATGTAATCAGTTGGCAAGTGTTTGAAAGTGACCAGCAAATTGTGAATTTCTTTCAAGATGAGGCAGAGTTTGCTGCCAAAAATTAGTCCATGTTGTAAGATCAATATGGCGACCAAGTAATCTAGCTAAAGACCAACAAGTTACCCAGAGGGCTGATTACTTTAGAAAGCATATTTGGTACTAATAATTATAAAAAGAAAGAAAAAATGAATATGATAGTCAAGAGACATGACTATGAAGAGGTGGAAATTGCATAGGGAAGATTCCTAAAACATGGCAAGGTATGTGAGCAAGCTGAAAGGCAAGGTTTTATTGGACTTTGCAATGAATTTGATGATCTAATTGCTTGGGATTATAGGGATTTAAAATTCTTTGATCCTAGTTTAATCCAACATACTATTGACCTAGACCCTAATGCCAAGCTTGTCCGCCAAAAAAAAGGCCTGCCAATCGTAAAATAGAACCATTAATGAGAAAAGAGTTGTCCAACATCATAGAGGAAAAGATCATTTACCCTATCAAACAATCCTCTTGGGTGGCCAACCTTGTTCCAGTCAGAAAAAAGAATGGGAAAATTAGATTATGTGTGGATTTTAGAGACTTGAACAAAGCCTCCCTCAAAGACCACTATCCACTCCTTTCTATGGAGCAAATCCTACAAATAGTAGTGGGGACTGAAAGGTTTTTCCTCCTAGATGGTTACTCAGGATACAATTAGATTTTTGTAAAAGAATTAAACCAGTATAAAACAACCTTTACCACCAAGTGGGGTACTTTGGCTTATCAAAAGATGCCTTTTGGATTCACAAATGGTGGGGCAACATTTTAGAGAGCAATGGATTTGGCCTTCAAAGTCCTAATCAATGATATTGTTTGTGTACCTTAATGACCTATATGTGTATTCCAAGAATGCAATTGACCTTTTGGGTCATTTAATAAAGGTCTTTGAAAGATATAGAGAATTTGGGATATCATTGAATCCTAAAAAGTGTTTATTTTCTATCCTAGAAGGAAAGCTGCTATGGCATGTGGTTTCCAAGGATGGGTTGACTATTGATCCAGAAAGAATGAGTGCTATTTTGGCTCTTCCTCTTCCTATTCCTAAGAAAGATCTACAGAGTTTTCTGGGATAGATCAACTTTGTGAGGAGGTTCATACCTAACTTTGCTTCAATAGAAAAATCCCTCACATCTATGCTAAAAAAGAATGCTACCTTCACATGGTCAAGGAAGGCAAGGACAGTTTTGAAGCTATCAAGAAGGCTATCACACAAGCTCCTACACTGATAAACCCTAATTATGAGAAGGATTTCATCATTTATGCCTTTGGAGGCAAAGAGGGTATATCAATTGTCCTGACACAACACAATGAAGAGAAATTGGAACAGTGAATTACTTTTCAGCCACCCCCTCAAAGAATGTGAACTGAATTATGATTTTATATAAAAACAAGTATTATTTGTAGTGAAGGCCCTAAAAAGTTTGGACATATTCTTTCTAGCAGAAAAATTCAATTGATGGTGAACTAGCCCGGTGTGAAAGAATTCTTCCTGAGCAAGGATATAAATGAGAAAAAGGCTAGGTGGATTAGGAAGGTGATGGATTATGATGTCAACATCAACATTACCAAGTTGGTTCTTGGAAAAGGTCTATGTGAACAAATGGTAGTAGATGTCAAAGACAGAAGTGAAGTTGTATACATCTAGGGACAAGCACAACCAGTTGACTCTCACACTCTAACTAATTGGTACCATGATATGGTCACATTTCTATAGTCAAGAAGATGCCCAAATGGATTGGATCAAGCCAAAAGAAGGTATTTTAGACTCCAATCCATCCCTTATGTTATTGTTAATGGTGTCTTGTTTAGAAAAGACATCAATGGAGTTCTTCTTAGATGCATTGCACAAGATCAGACTTCTAGAGTCTTAGAAGAATTCCATAGTGGTCCTGTTGGTGGCCATTATTCTCCTAGAACAACTACAATGAAGATCATGAGAGCTAGTTATTACTAGCCTAGTCTATTAAGGGATGCATACAAATGGATCAAACAATGTAAAGAATGTGCATTATTTGTTGGGAAGTAGAGATTGGTAGCTCTTCCCCTTCATCCAATCAAAACAGATCAGCCTTTTACTCAATGGGGTTTAGACTTCATTGGAGCAATTAATCCACCTTCTAGTGTAGGCCATAAGTGGATTCTCACAACCATTGATTATTTTACTAGATGGACAGAGGCAGTTGTATTAAGGGATGCCACAGAGGCATCCATTGTGGACTTCCTTGAGGGTATAGCTACAAGGCTTGGTGTGCCATCCACCATCATATCTGATAATGCCAAGGCCTTTGTAGGCACAAAAGTTAGTGAATCGACACTAAACTATGGGGTATACTTGAAAACCTCATCCAATTACTATCCTCAGGGAATCAGTTTGGTTGAGTCCACCAATAAAAATTTAATCAGAATCATCAAGAAGACAGTGGAGGATAATCAAAGAACCTAGCGCTCCAGGTTAAAGACTGCTTTTTGGGCTAATAGAATCACTCCCAAAAGAGCCATAGGTAACTCCCCTTTCATGCTGGCATATGGAAGGGAAGCAAGGGTCCCACTATCATTAGAGTTGCCTTCTTTTGAGTTGGTGCAGTAGCTGTGTTTAGGGTGAAAATTGCAGCTTTGCCTAGACTAGGTTAAATACCACAATTTTACCACTAAGCATTGGGAGGACAAGGATTTTGGTTCTAGATCAAGTTATCAATCACCTTGTTTGTCCATTATGCTGGTGGTATCCAATTTCAAGAGCCTAACTAAGGTTTTGTAAAGTGTTTCTCTCATAAACTAAGTAAAAACCCTAATTATGCCTTAAATTAGAGATATTTAGAAACTGATGATGTAACAGACAAAATTGATCACAGAAACATAGAGAAAGAGTTTCAGAGACTATACACCTAGATTTTGAGGGCCAACTAGACTAGGGCACCCACTCCTTAGTCCCAAAAGTTCCTGATACTAAAAATCTTCTGCATAGGCTATCTGATACTCCCAAATGGCTCCCAGATCCCAGAAATCTCCCCCAGTTGGACTAGGATGCCCGCTCCTTAGTCTCGCAAGTGTCAGAATCTAGAAATCCAAAAGTCTGTGACAACTGTACCCACAATCTCCTCCTTTATGTAGCTTCTTTCTACCAAAACCTGTAAAACACGATCTACACCTGCAAAAGAAGGAGAAAGATGTTGCGACTATATAGGAGCTTGCCTTATTCAAGCCCCGTCTTTGGTATTTCTACCTCAACAATAGCTAGAGATAAAGATTTATAGAAGTGTGTACAAGCCTAACAAGGTGTATGTAGAAATATCAAACCCTAGATGTCTCAATCGAGGGAAGATCAACAACTTACTTTGAATAAATAAACACATACAACTTCACCTCAAGGAGATGAACATAAATGAAGACTCGCATGAACAAGAAGGCGAATCAGCAATGTCCACAGAGGATCTCCAAGCTTGCTATTAGAGGTTTCAACCCTTCTCCTGATAATGTAAAGGGTGTACAAACCCTAGGAAGAGCAAGATAATCTCAAGATCTTGATTCCTAATCTCCATCCATTGGCTCCAAGATAGCAAATACAAAGCACTTTCAAAAACTTCAACAAGTCACTAAGCTTCAATAGCAATTTTGGCAGAGTTTTGGCATCAAGCTTGCATAAGAATTATATATCTAAAAATTATTTGCAAATGTCTTTTTATATCTAAGTTTAGGGAATTCAAATTTTGAAATAATGTCTTGATATCGCATGAAAACCAAGAATTTGAAAACAGAATCTTGAGGCATACGCCAGGAGTTGTTACCCCGCCAAAATTCAAAATCTCAGGAAACAGGGGAGGACTAGGGTGCGGACACCCAAGTCCAAGCCCCATATTTCCATTTAGATCTACTTTTTGGGGGTCCTAGGGATCTATAATACAAATTCCCTTTTAGGGTTCTATCAATAGGTTACCTCAAAAAGTGAACAAATTGCAACTAGACTTAGTCAATCAGGGTTTCGAGAAGGTTCGAAAGAAGAAGGTTGAGAGGTCACCCAAAGTGAGGACTTAAACTGAGGGAAATTGTACCATACCATGCAGGACAATAATTTCTGATGTTACATTTAGCCCCCACTTTAGTGGCCATATGACAATACGTGCATATGCAACTAAAGGAAAGTAAATGCATCAATCATGAAAAGGATACCCAAAAGGATACTATAGAGGAAGATGAAGTGTTGTCACCAAGAAGGAAGGAGCCCCCAAGTCTGTAATCTTGTAAGACCACAAAGTTAGGAACCACAACTTGTAGAGGGACACTTTTGTCAGAAAATAAAAAATTGAATCAACCTGCAACCACCACCAATGAGTCAGTACAAAATGCTAAGGGGGTTAAGTGATGAGACATAATGAGGGAGGAAATCAAGGGAGATATATGCCCCCCTTTTTTCTGCTTACTTAGTTTGAGAGTAGAAATAAGGAGATATCTATGTGCGTTGATTTTGGGATACCTGATGAGAAATGTGTTATGAGGGTCATTTCAAAGAAACAATGCTCAATCATAACACATTGGGTAAGAAAGAGAGCGGAACTAGGATTTCAATGCAACAAACGACATGGAAATCAGAGTTCGACAGCTCAAAACAAGGGTTCAAGAGTAAGAGAGATCACTCTTGCACCTAGTTAGGGATAGGAATTCTCACTCACTTTATGTAAAAGGGAGTTGTCACTTACCACCAACTCATTCTTATTTCTTTTCATTTTAGAAAAAGTAGAGGAGAGAGAGAAGGAGAATAGGTGGACAACCATGCCAAGCCGACGCCCGTACCAGCCACCATGAGTGGAGATGCTTCGAGCCCGAGTAGCGGAGAGACATTTTGAGGCTGAAGTAGGGTCCTAATTCTATGCTTATGTCGTCTTTCAATGTACTTTTATTTTTACTTTGTCAGTTACTGTGCCAAGGGGGAGAGAATGGACAGGGGCCCTGAGAGGGCCACCCGGGTCTACCTGGGGCACCAGTGTCCCTCTGGGGCACCCTAGTTTTCCTGGGGTACTCAGGTCCGTAGAGGACACGGGCCCTAGGCATAGGCACTCTTTTCTATATTTGATAGCAGTTTTCAATTTTTTAGCACATTCTGATGTTCTTGTTTACTTTTCCATCTGCAAGATGTCCCTGAGCTATGTGAGCACATAGGCGGTCACCTGATGGCACTTCTATGAGAGCGGACTAGTTCCTTATCGGTCACAGAGAGAGCATTTATAGACGGTGGGCTTGTGGTGGGTATTTGACATGCCCACAATCAGATTTCATTGTGCTATATTGATGGCACTGATGGAGCGGTGGGATGCAGATACATCCACATTCCACTTACCTACAGGCGAGGTGACCATCACACTAGAGGATGTGTACAAGATCTTTCGACTACCTATTCGAGGAGAGACAGTGAGGATAGTAGGACATCATTCAGTGAGGTACACCCATGAGAGTCAGCTATACTACTTGGGTCACAATGTTTCTCAGGCAGAGCGAGGACATATTAAGCTCTGACTTCTAGAGCAGGGATGTGGTGACATTCCCTTGATGCAGAGGATTATGATCATCACAGTTGCATTAGCCATTGTGCCAGATGGATGAGGCACTCACCTTCACGAGGGCCTTGGTCATACTATTAGAGATATGGAGGAGCATCAGACAGTTTATGCATGGGGATGCAGTATGCTTGCACACCTACATTGCGACTTAGGGTGATATGTCCATTATGAGATGCATAGTATGATGATCTGCACATTACTACAGGTCTGGGCCTTTGACCACATCAGGTGCACACGGCCAGTGGGTTATCCTATAGAGGCAGCATTCACCCATCCACACATTGACACCTATGCACTGGTCAGGTGCTGGAGGCATGGGGATCTGTTATACTAGAGAGTTGTATTTGACATATTACAGCCTGACAACATTATCTGGAGACCATATCATGGCTACACTAGATGGCCCAGCCAGTAGAGGTAGTTAGTGAGGATGTAGAGGGATCGGCTGATGCTTGTCACCTTGATCATATCATGGTTTCATTCTACTACGATAGGGTGGCATGACAGTTCAGACAATATAGGATGTTCCCATAGTATGTCCAAGCTACATGTGCGCTGTGTGTAGTGCAGTAAGAGTGAATACCGTTTGACAGCCTACAGCAGTAGGCATGCCACTTAGTGATGATGAGAGTCCTGAGGATGTAGTACTAGTGTCAAACGTAGACAATGTCAGTTGTACCCAGACATATCAGACCTGGTGGCACACAGTGCAGCCTACTCCTATCTTTCCACCTAGTCACCCTACAGGCAATGCCCGACCTTGGGCCAGTCACACTAGTGACACATGGGTAGAGGACGATGTTAGTGATTCTACAGGATACTATGATCTCAATGAGGATGAGGAGGATGATGAGGATGAGTTTGAGGAGGTTCCATCATAGTACTTCTTCAGAGAAAGATCATGATAGGGCCAGTAGGAGGTAGACGCTGATGAGGAGATTGAGTTGAGACCATGGTCCAGAGCTCATTTTCCAGTTCTTGCAAGTGTCAAGATATCGAGTTAGAATGAGAGGGGGGAGTGTAGTAGGACTGTGCCCCCAGCTACAGATCAGACTGCTGAGCTCATCACACCTTCAGTGATCCAAGATCCATCCTGGCGAGATGGAGATCTAGGTTAGGTCTGATTTGTTATTGTTGACGCTTTGTATAGATTCTTATTTTTAAGATTTTTATGAAAGTCTAACATTTATCTTATCCACTCTTCTATAGTTGGGACATATGCTTGGTGAAACTTTGTGGGTTGTGTCATAGCAAACATAGTACCTATAGATGTTTCAGAGTAGTGGGTGTAGGTAGGTTATTGACCACAATCATCTACTTAGCGATATGCAGAAGTGTTTATGCCTTTCATCTGGTACAAGACTGTTGTAGAGACTATGCTAGAGTAGTCTGCATGAGAGAGATGAGCTATGACAGAGAGCCGAGCATGTTGAAACTAAGCTTAATACATAGCGAGAGTAGATGGTAGCAGTGCCTACTTCAGAAGGAGAGCCAGCTATCAGTGAGTTCTTACTATGTGAGGTTCAACAGGCAAGAGCTAATAGAGACAGGGTTCAGTCTGAGAGAGACCAGTACCAGAGGATGTACCAGAAGGCACATGAGTAGATGGTGGAGATGAGAGGTGAGATAAGGGGGTTATGATGGTGAAGCATCTCTAGGAGTCATTCGAGATCCATATCTACACATGGTTAGGCCTTTGTCACTTGCACACCACGAGGGCCTAAGGGTACTGCGATCGAGGCTCATTTATGTGATGTACAATTTTTAGGCACTATGACATCCCATTTTGTCTTGGGGGATAGTCAGTTCAGATGTATATTTAAAATTGATGATATATATACTTATGTCCTTTTCTCTATGTGTAATGGTTTTGATCTATCACATGTGATTTTTGAAAAAAATGCAACTAGTGATGATATTTGAATGTTATAATTAATACTATTGCGATTTACTAACAATTCTTGAGAGAACATGTAGTAACAAGCACAATGATCAAGCATTTTACACATATAATCTAAAATATTAATGCTATCTTCAATTAATACCAAAGATATCTTTAAACAAGACACAACAATGATCAACTAAATCAAGATATAATGCTAAATGAATTAAGATAAACTAGTAATATTTTGTCAAAATTGAAGTTGATCTATACAATAAATTAGCATAGGAACATTTATCATTAAACCTTTAAGCATAAAATCTTTTGACGTGCGTAGCATTAATAGGTTCCTCAAGCGGCATACCTTGCTCATTAGCTAGTTTATATGCTTCAGATCCAAAGGCTTTAGTGATTATATATGGTCCAAGCCAATTAGGGTTGAACATGCCCTTGTCACTAGGTGGTGCATTTACATTGCATTAATTTTATAAAGAACCAAATCTCCAACATTGAAAGAACGTTGTATGACTTGCACATTATAGGATCGTTGTATACCTTTTTGATAAGCTTTGAGGTGCTTAAGAGCATTAATTCATCTTTCATCAAGCATCTCAAGCTCTCGTAGTCTTTTCTCATGTTCCATGTCATCATCTATGATGTCTCTTAAGGAGGTTCTTAGAGAAGAAATCTCCAATTCTAAAGGCATTATTGCATCTACGCCATAAACAAGGTTATATGGTGTATTACCTGTAGGCATTCAAATGCTTGTTCTATAAGCCCATAACACATAGGATAGCTGAGTATGCCAATCTTTTTGATGTTTATTAATAGTTTTTCATAAAACCTGTTCGATAATCTTGGTTGAAGCTTTTACTTGGCCATTTGATTGAGGATAGTAAGGCGTAGAGAAGTGGTGTTGTATATTATATTTTTTGAGGAACTTTTTCACATCCTTGTTCTTAAATGGCGTACCATTGTCTAAAATGAGGGAGGAAGGTATTCCAAATCGAGAAATAATGTTGTCTTATATAAATCAATAGATTACATCAGTGGTCATGGATCGCAAGGGGACTGCTTTGACCCACTTTGTAAAATAATCAGTGGCGATAATGATAAACATATGTCCTTAAGAGGAGGGTGGAGAAATTTTACCAATTAGATCCAAGCCCCAAATCGAGAATGGCCAAGGTGACACCTGGGCATAAAGCTCTTGAGCGGGAGCATGGATTAAATGTTTGTGTTGTTAACAGTGCAGGCATCTCTTGACATAAGCAAATGAATCTTGTTCCATATGCTACCAATAGTAGCCCATTCATAACAATTTTTGCACCAATGACTTCCCTCCAAAATGCCCTCCACAGGCACTAGAGTGAGCTTCTTCTAAAGCTATCAGAATCTCAGTATTACTTAAACATCAGAGTAAAACACCATTGTAACTTCATCGATATAAGACATTTGATAGTATAATGTATCATGTTTCTAGTTTGCGTAAACAGATTCAGGCATTCTTAGATGTTGAATTAGGAATAGTCCCATCATGTAAATAATTAAATATATAGGAGATCCATTCATCAGTGTATGTATTACCATAGAATTCTGAATTCGCAACTATAGGATCTTCAATTATCAGTTTTTTAAGATTATGAATGACAAAAGTAAATTCCTTGGGAGAATCGTCAGGGGATATAAGGGAAGCTGCGCTTGCCATTACATCTGCATGCCGATTATCTTTCCTAGGAATGGTGTCGATTGCATATGATGTGAATTGTTTCAAGAGAGATAATGCAAACTCACGTTATAGAGATAGCTTATCTTGCTTAGTTTGATATGATCTAGTTATTTGTTTGACAATTAGTTGAGAATCACCAAATATCGTGACATTTTTAATATTAAGAGCCAAGGCAGCATGAAGTCTTTCTATAAGAGCTTCATATTCAGCTATGTTGTTTGTGCATGAGAAGTCTAAACGGTAAGATAGAGGAATTGGCTTTCTTGCAAGGGGTATTAATATAACACCAGCCTCGGAGCTAGTTCGACATTTTGATTTGTCAAAATATAATTCCCATTTTTCATCTATAGAGATTGTTAAAATTTCATCATCAGGGAATACATCCTAATGTTGTGTTGAAAAGGGTGAAGGAGCTTTAGCTAATTGATCAGCTAACACTTGCCCTTTAATTGCTATCTGGGAAATGAACTTAAGATCAAATTCTATTAGTAACATCACCCATTTAGCAAGATGACCTGACAAATCTATTTTTGTAAAGAGATGCTTTAGAGGGTCAAATTTTACCATCACATTCACTTCAACATTTAGAAGGTAGTGTCTAAGCTTTTATGTTGCAAACACTAAAGCTAAGCAATGCTTCTCTATAATAGTGTACCACACTTCATAATCAAGCAAAGTTTGATTGATGTAATAGACAACACATTCCTTACCTTCAGCATTATGTTGTACTAACAAAGCTACTAGGGCATTGTTAAATGCTGAGATGTATATTAGAAATGGTTTATCCGGGACAGCGGGTTGCAGAACAGGCAGATTAGCTAAGTAATCCTTTAAATCATTGGTGCAGGAGCACCAAGACATCTAGGATTTGGTTAGACTTTCAAGTTGTTTTGCTTGGTTTAATAAGGTCCTTGAGACCATTAAATGTTGTAATAAGGCTTGAAAGCCATGCATGTAAATGGACTATGTCCAAATAGCTAGAATCTATTCTCATGTTGTAAGTCCTAATGAGGACAGTCATGTGGTAAGAGGCAGTCATAGGCTTCTTTGAGTTTAAAGCCTTCCTAGAGTATGTAGAAGGCCATCCTCTTAGCTGGAGGCATGTCAAAGGTGTGGAGGTGTGTTAAAACCTTGTCCAAAGGTTAACCATATGTTAAAAGCATTGTTAAACACAAAAACTATCGATACAGTCCAAAAGAAGACAGTTACTATTTTGTTGCAGCTAGAAATAAGAAGGAAGCTCGATGGTTGGGGCAGTTTCATCTACCCCAACCACTCCCTTTCTTCTTGAATCAAAGAAGTTTATTTGAGGCCTGCAAGGTGGATTGTAGAGGAGACATTCAGTGGAATGGAAAGAAATAACAAAGAACAATTGTCTTCTTGCCTTTTCTGTGTTTTTCTACTTTTTCCAGCCCGTACTTGATTTTGTACGGATTTGTCATAGTCCATGAATGCATTGGAAAGTTAGAGGATTGAGATGGTTCTAATTTGAGTATTGTTTGGAGGCTTGACAAAAAAACTAGGTGGAAGAAATCATTGTTTTTTCCCAAACTGCTCTTAAACCTGCTGTTGCAGTTAGAAATTCACTGTTCTCTTGCATGCTTCATACTTGTATAGCCGAGTGGTGATAGGTGTTTATGATGGATAGTTAGGTTGGTGAGTGACCTTCCATTTGCAAGTGGTTTGGGCTCTTGACAATCTTGTATATCTCTGTATTTCTCCTTCCTCTGCAAGTAAGTTAGAAAACCTAACTTAGGGCTTCTTCTGAGTAGTTCGATGGATTTTCCTTCATTCCACTGATCTTTTTCTATTTGTGATCAGTGGAATGGATTGTATAATAGTTAGGGAAAGGTCTTGTGAGGATTTTGGAGGTAGGAGAATGGTCTAGTGCAAGTTAGTCATGATAATAACTTTGCAAATTCATGTATTGGGATTGAGTGAAGGACAGTAGCAGATAGGTGGTTGCCTTGACTGTATTCAGTGGTCAGTTAGAGAATGCCATGCATGGTGACCAACACAAGGCCCCCTGATCTAGCAATGGCCCTGTGACAAGAAGGAGTAGGAAGGGATCTCTCTGAACAAACAGTCCATCTTACCTTATGCTGCCTCTGTCAGCCCTCTAGGAGACGGTCACCACAAGGAATAGGTAAGTTTGGTGAGTTATTACTTTGTCAATGAAGACAGTAGGTATGTTAGGCATGTGATTGGTTTGGCATGTTGAATAAGATTGAGTTTGTGTTGATGGGGATAATCCCAAGGAGGATTTTGTGACTGTTATCCCATTGGAGTAGTAAGGTTATGACTGTCTTTTGAAGACATTGGCAAGATTGCTATCCTGCAGACCCTACACAGTGGGTTAGATGGAGTCTTGATTAAAGTTAGGCACCTTGAGATAAGTGTCTTGAAGTCTACTTCCTTTCATGTCATGAACATGCATAGTTTTATGTTAAGCCCTGTATTATGAGAAGCTTGATTTCTGTCAGAGACAGTGAGCATGTGAGAGTTATTGCATTGAAGTTTGAAGTATGTTGTCTGCTATCCTAGATGCTCTACATCATTTGTGGTATCAGAGAAAGTAAGTAGATCCTTGAGGGTGTAGTAGGGTCTTGTGAAATAGTAAGGGTTTGTGAAAGTGTAAGGATGCCTCCAAAGAATCAGATGGCTAGGGAGAACAATGAGTTGAGAGAAGCCTTAGAGGCTACAAAAAAAGAGTTGAGAGACAAAAGAGAATAGGATGCTACAAGGGAAAGAGAGTTAAGGCAAGTAAGAAGGGAGAATGCATCAATCTTGGAAAGATTGGAAGCATTAGAGAAGAATCCTAGAAGGGATGAGCAAAATGATCAAGAAGGAGATGAGGAGGTAGATGAGAATCCTCCTGAGGATGAGTTGGATGCTAAAGAGAAGAAATTTGTGAGATTACTGAAGGCAGTTTAAGGAAGTGGAACAAAGGTAAACATAGAGTTACCTATCTATCAGGGGAAGATGGATAGTGAAGAGGTATTAGGGTGGATAGATGCCCTTGAAATTTTTTTTGAGTATGAGGAGATGAGTGATGAGAAGAAGAACAAATTTGCAAAAACAAAATTGAGAGGAACAACACTTACATGGTGCAGTAGTGTGCAAACAAAAAGAGTGGCTAGAAGTGCAGCAAGAATCACTTCTTGGGCTAGGATGAAGGATATGATAAAGGATCAATTTCCTCCATCCGATTACTCCATTCAAACAAAGAGGATGAGGCAAAATTTGAAAAAAAAGGACATGGATGTTATGTCCTATACTGAGCAATTTCATAAGATTAGTATTAGAGGAGGATTAGAAGATGAAGAAGAGAAAGTTGCAAGATACCTTAATGGGCTTAGGTACAACTTGCAAGATGAAATTGGTTTGACAGTACCAAAATCACTTGGAGAATGTTTTTAGTTGGCCATAAGAGCTAAAGAAAGGGTGAAGAGGAAGCAGGAAAGGCAAGGAGGTAGTGGAAGAGGATATAGAGGTAGGGGCAGACCTACAAATGAAGTATAGAATAGCAATGAGAAAGGTAAGGAGTTTTCTGTAGATCAGAGAGGTGGATATAGAGGTGGAGGTAGATTTGGATCAGGAAGAGGAGTGTTTATAGGTAGATGTTATCATTGCAATGAAGTGGGACACACATCTTTCAAATGTCCTAAGAAGGATGATGTTGACAAGAGCAAGGATAGAAGAGTTCACTTGGCACAAGAGGAGGAGAAGCCAGAAGAACAAGAAATGTTATCAGCCTCTCCAATAATGGTTGGAGAAATGCTCATGGTGGAAAAAGGTAAAATGTAGCAAACACCACAGGTATCTATTTTCAAAACTAATTGTTTAAGCCATGGAAAAATATGCAAGCTGATTATAGATTCAAGTTCTTATGATAATCTAGTTTCTTGGGAGATGGTGCATAAGTTGGGATTGAAAACATTTGATCATCCTAATCCTTACAATGTCACTTGGGTGAGTCAAGAACAACAAGTAATGGTTAGTACGAAGGCATATGTTGATTTTTCCATTGGTCCATATTAGGATTATGTTTTGTGTGATGTCATTTCAATGACATGTGGGCATATCATTTTGGGTAGACCATGGCAACATTTGAGAAGGACAATTCATGATGGTTACACTAATAACTATTTGGTGCACAAAGATGGTAGAAAGTTCAAACTGATGTCTTTACCTTGTGAAGACAAAAAGGAACATGTTACCATTTCTTTTGGAGAGAAGTTGAAGTTGAATGTGCAGGTTAACAATGATTGCAAACAGCCAGAACAGTTGCAATAGAAGAAGGTGGATGACAGTCCTAAAGAACAAGTTTGGGACTTGAGTTATGTCAAGGTTGGAGACATTGACTGCCCTATAAGTAGGCAAAAGAAGGAAGGTAGACAGCAGATAGTATAGGGAGGAACCTCCAGTTGAGAAGAACAGAAGTATTGCAGCAGCAGGGTCCTAGGCAAGGACACCAAAACAAGTTTTATGGTACTAACACTGTTTACAGGAGTCATGCAGGTTGGAGAAGGAGGAAGATAACTCTTGGAGATTTCATGCTTCCTAGTAAGAGGAACATCCCAACAAGATTGAAGAATGGTTGGAGCAGATCCCATAACTCTTGGGACAAGAGTTTTCATTATGTCGGGGAGTATGGTGCAGGAGCACCAAGACATCTAGGATTTGGTTAGACTTTCAAGTTGTTTGTTTAGTTTAATAAGGTCCTTGAGACCATTAAATGTTGTAATAAGGCTTGAAAGCCATGCATGTAAATGGACTATGTCCAAATAGCTAGAATCTATTCTCATGTTGTAAGTCCTAATGAGGACAGTCATGTGGTAAGAGGCAGTCATACGTTTCTTTGAGTTTGAAGCCTTCCTAGAGTATGTAGGAGGCCATCCTCTTAGTTGGAGGCATGTCAAAGGTGTGGAGGTGTGTTAAAACCTTGTCTAAAGGTTAACCATATGTTAAAAGCATTGTTAAACACAAAAACTATTAATACAGTCCAAAAGAAGACAGTTACTATTTTGCTACAGTTAGAAATAAGAAGGAAGCTCGATGGTTGGGGCAGTTTCATCAACCCCAACCACTCCCTTTCTTCTTCAATCAAAGAAGTTTATTTGAGGCCTGCAAGGTGGATTGTAGAGGAGACATTCGGTGGAATGGAAAGAAATAACAAAGAACAACTGTCTTCTTTCCTTTTCTATGTTTTTCTACTTTTTCCAGCCTGTACCTAATTTTGTACGGATTTGTCATAGTCCATTAATGCATTGGAAAGTTAGAGGATTGAGATGGTTCTAATTTGAGTATTGTTTGGAGGCTTGACAAAAAAACTAGGTGGAAGAAATCATTGTTTTTTCCCAAACTGCTCTTAAACCTGCTATTGCAGTTAGAAATTCACTGTTCTCTTGCATGCTCCATACCTGTACAGCCGAGTGGTGATAGGTGTTTGTGATGGATAGTTAAGTTGGTGAGTGACCTTCCATTTGCAAGTGGTTTGGGCTCTTGATATTCTTGTATATCTCTGTATTTCTCCTTCCTCTGCAAGTAAGTTAGAAAACCTAACTTAGGGCTTCTTCTGAGTAGTTCGATGGATTTTCCTTCATTCCACTGATCTTTTTCTATTTGTGATCAGTGGAATGGATTGTATAATAGTTAGGGCAAGGTCTTGTGAGGATTATGGAGGTAGGAGAATGGTCTAGTGTGAGTTAGTAATGTTAATAACTCTGCAAATTCATGTATTGGGATTGAGTGAAGGACAGTAGCAGATAGGTGGTTGCCTTGACTGTATTCAGTGGTTAGTCAGAGAATGCCATGCATGGTGACCAACACAAGGCCCCCTGATCTAGTAATGGCCCTGTGACAAGGAGTAGGAAGGGAGCTCTCTGAACAAATAGTCCATCTTACCTTATGCTGCCTCTGTCAGCCCTCCAGGAGACAGTCACCACAAGGAATAGGTAAGTTTGGTGAGTTATTACTTTGTCAATGAAGATAGTAGGTATGTTAGGCATGTGATTGGTTTGGCATGTTGTATAAGATTGAGTTTGTGTTGATGGGGATAATCCCAAGGAGGATTTTGTGACTGTTATCCCATTGGAGTAGTAAGGTTATGACTATCTTTTGAAGACATTGGCAAGATTGTTGTCCTACAGACCTTGCATAGTGGGTTAGATGGAGTCTTGATTAAAGTCAGGCACCTTGAGATAAGTGTCTTGAAGTCTGCTCCCTTTCATGTCATGAACATGCATAGTGTTATGTTAAGCCCTATATTATGAGAAGCCTAATTTCTATCAGAGACAATGAGCATGTGAGAGTTATTGCATTGAAGTTTGAAGTATGTTGTCTGCTATCCTAGATGCTCTGCATCAATCATCAAAAGCTTTTTGACAATCAGAATTCCATTGAAATTTAGAATCTTTCTTCAGTAGTTGCGTAAAGGGCTGAGTCCTATCCATGAGTTGTGAAACAAATTGGTGAATGACCTGTATCTTTCCCTGCAAACAATGAAGTTGAGATATGTTCTTAGATATTGGCATATTAACAATTGCATCTAACTTTTTTGTATACACTTCAATACCACGATTTGAAACAATGAATCCTAATAGCTTTCCACTATCCACAATGAAAACACACTTACGGGGGTTCAATTGCATATTATATTTCTTTATGTGTTCGAATATTTGTCAAAGATTTGTAGCGTGATCTTTGTGATGGATAGACTTCGCCAAAATGTCATCAACGTAGTCTTCTAAAATATTGTGCATATAGTCATGAAATATAAGATTCATTGCACGTTGGTAAGTAGCTCTTGCATTCTTAAGTCCAAACGGCATGACTATCCAACAAAATATACCCCAAGGTGTGATAAAAGTTGTTTTATATTGATCTTGAGGATTTATTAGAATCTAATTATATCTTGAAAAACCATCCATGAAAGAAAGTAATTCATGGCCAACAATGGAATCGACAATCATATCAATATTAGGGAGTGGAAAATCATCTTTCAATGATGCCACATTCAAATCTTAGAAATTTGTGCACATCCTTATGTGACCATCAAGTTTAGCTATGGCAACAATATTCAAAATCTAAGGTGAATAATCAATAGGTCGAATGAAGTCAGCATGTAGAAGCTTTTGTATTTTAGTTTTAACAAGTAATGCAATCTTCGGACTCATCTTGTGAATCTTCTACTTAAATGGCTTGGCATATTATTTCAACATGATATTATGAGTTACAATCTAAAGATCGATGCCAGGCATGTCAGAATACTTTCAAGCAAACAGTTCTAAAAATTCATGCAGTAACTTGATTATTTCTTCTTTTTCATCCACATTTAAACAATCACCAATAGGGAGAAATTTTCACTGTCATCCTTATCCATAAAAAAATCAATAGTCTTTCCATTGAGGAGAGTACTATGGTCTAAGGGATTATATGATTGTAGTTGTTCTTCAAATTCTCCATTGGGATCTATAGTAGCAGTTATTGTGCTAGTAGTTTTTCCAAAATATTGCATTGTTGTTTAAATAGTAAGGTAAGCCACATTTATGATGATAACAAGGAATATTGTCATAAGTACCCAAGAATTCTATTATTGCTTCATCTGTTGAGAATACATCCAATGAAAGTGATCCTGGAGGACAATTAGTGTCAATCATCTCAGGAAATATCAAACTGAGTGTTGATATTATATTCACATTGAGAGTAAGGTATTTACAGGCTTTGGATTCCTTGAAAGGATTGTATCGAATGCCACTAGAGCAATGTTGTAAAGAAGATTCTATAGGGACTTTGATTCCTTGTTGATTTATACCACAACCTTTACCCATATAATCATAATCTTTATAAAGGATTCGAAATCCTCAACCATAAAGTGAGAACATTTCTTTAGAAGAAGGTGGAGCTTCATAAGTTTCATAATCAGTTGTATAAGTAAGCGTATTATCCACATTTGTTATCAAAGAAGCTTTCTGTCGTTCATTCAAAACATGCGATGTGATTGATGAGATATTTGATGTTTCAGGGATGAGGTTTGTAAGTTTGTACTCTCCTATAGAAGAAGATGTAAAATCTAATGAACCCCAGTCATCACCGGCAAATATATTTGATTGCTTAGATTCTTGCGTAACATTTTTAGAGGAAAGAGGAGTTGATGAATACACTTTTAGATTATTTAGAATTGTAGGACAAACAACATGCTTATGAACTTCCATTTGCAAGCAATTATTAGGTTCAGGATCATCATGAATAGTGTGTAACTTATCCTTGAATAGAAACTTGATTGAATAATGCAAAGTAGAAGGACCTGCTCCTAAAGCATGTATCTAGGGTCTACCAAGAATCATGTTGTAAGATAAAGAGCAAGGCATGACATGAATCAAACTAGGCACCATCACCAGTCCAACTTTTATAGGCAAAGTTATAGTGCCCACAGATTGTCGTCTAACATTATCAAAACCACAGATACTTAATGATTCCGGTTTGATTGTAGATGTATCAATTTTAACCTTATGTAATAAGTCAATGCCACTAACATTAAGAGCTGATCCATTGTCAATCATAACTCTCTTAACCAATATTTTTTTTATTGTAATGAAGATAATCAAAGGATCATACTGATGCTGAACTTCAAGAGATGGCAATTCATGTTGTTGAAATAGAATATCTATTTTTGTTGCATGAATACAATGTAACAAAGTAGCCACATCATTTGGTTGAACAATAGGCGGAACAATCACCTTTTGTAAATCTTCTTGGAGCATTCCATGGTAAGTAGGTGAAGTTTGTATCAATTCCCAAAGAGATATCTTTGCAGGAGTAGCATGAAGCTGCTTGACAAGATCATAATCTTTACCACCTTTATATGTTAAATGAGGTGCTTGAAGAAGCATAGGTTGAGAAGCTAGTAAAGAAATCAAAATACTCAATTGTTGTGCATTTTGTCTATTATTCCAAGTATTATACATAGTAGCAACCACATTGTGATTAGTTTGTTGTAAGTCTTGTTTTGCTCTTTGCTTAGCATAATCATAAATGTGATCAGGAGGTCGAGAAGAAGGTGAACAACCTTTAACAGTAAGCATAAGTTTAGAAGATGGTTGAACCACACTTGAACATAAAGTAACCATAATTTTTGGTTTTTCACTCTCTTCTTTAGATTTAGGAACATAAATCGCATTAACAAATTTTTGAAATAGTGACAGCTTAGAGGTCCTAGTGGAATGTTCAATCGAGATAAATTCCTGAAGGGCTTCATCTAACATATCGAAGTCATCGCAACTAAAAAACTCATCATAAGCATGAAAATCTTGCAACAAATAATTTGACATTTTAGCATGCTTTATCTATTCCAAGATTCAAATGCACAATGATGGCCTATAAATATAAAATACCATGTAAAGCAATAAATGATAATTTTCCAACTCTTTTAGTGAAAAGATAAATAATACGATTCACAATTCAATGCATGCAATTTCACAAAAGAGAATTTTCAATCTAATTATGCTCTAGGATAGAAAATTAGTTGATATCTAAAGTGTAAAAGGATACAAATTCTTTAAAGCTTGAGTTCACCAAAATGTTTAGGGTAAAAATTGCAGCTTTGCTTAGACTAGGTTAAATACCACAATTTTACCACTAAGCATTGGAAGGAAAAGGATTTTGGTTCTAGATCAAGTTATCAATCACCTTGTCTATCCCTTACACTCGTGTTATCTGATTTCAAGAGCCTAACTAAGCTTTTGTAAAGTGTTTTGCTCATAAACTAAGTAAAAACCCTAATTATAACTTAAATAAGAGATATTCAGAAATTGATGATGTAACAAACAAAATTGATCACAGAAACATAGAGAAAGAGTTTCAGAGATTGTGCACCTGGATTTTGAGGACCAATTGGACTAGGGCACCTGCTCCTTAGTCTCAAAAGTTCTTGATACTAAAAATCTTCCACACATGCTATCTGATACTCCCAAATGACTTCCATATCCTAGAAATCTCCCCCAATTGGACTAGGGTGCCCGCTCCTTAGTCTCGCAAGTGTCAGAATCTAGAAATCCAAAATTTGTGATGACTGTACCTACAATCTCCTCCTTTCTGTAGCTTCTTTCTACTGAAACCTACAAAACACGATATGCACCTGCAAAAGAAGGGGAAAGATGTTGCAGCTATATAGGAGCTTGCCGTAGTCAAGCCCCGTCTTTGGTATTTCTACCTCAACAATAGCTAGAGATAAAGATTTACAGAAGTGTGTGCAAGCCTAACAAGGTGTATGCCAAAATATCAAACCCTAGATGTCTCAATCGAGGGAAGATCAACAACTTGCTTTGAATCAATAAACAAATACAACTTCACCTCAAGGAGATGAACATAAATGAAGACTTGCATGAACAAGAAGGTGAATTAGCATGTCTGTGGAGGATCTCCAAGCTTGCTGTTGGAGGCTTCAACCCTTCTCCCGATCATGGAAAGGGTGTACAAACCCTAGGAAGAGCAAGATAATCTCAAGATCTTGATTTCTAATCTCCATCCATTGTCTCCAAGATAGCAAATACAAAGCACTTTCAAAAACTTCAACAAGTCACTGATCTTCAATAGCAATTTTGGCAAAGTTTTGGCATCAATCTTGCATAAGAATTGTATATCTAAAAATGATTTGCAAATGTTTTTTTATATATAGCTTTAGGGAATTCAAATTTTGAAATAATGTCTTGATATCATGTGAAAACCAAGAATTTGAAAATAGAATTCTGAGGCATATGGCGGGAGCCGTTACCCTACCAAAATTCAAAATCCTAGGAAATAGGGGAGGACTAGGGCACGGGTGCCCCAATCCAAGCCCCCTATTTCCACTCAGATCTACTTTTTGGGGGTCCCAGGGACCTATAATACAAATTCCCTTTTCAGGTTCTATCAACAGGTTACCTCAAAAAGTGAACAAATTACAACTAGACTTAGTCAATTAGGGTTTCAGGAAGATTAGAAAGAAGAAGGGTGAGAGGTCACCCAAAGTGAGGAGCTAAGCCAAGGAAAATTGTACCATACCATGTAGGAGGACAATTTTTGATGTTACACGATGGAATTAATGGAGAATGATGCTATGACAATCAGACTTGCAGAGTTGTTAGAACTTGAGGAAAAGAGGGATACTGCTATGAAGAACCTTGAAGCCCACAAAGATCAGGTCAAGAGAACCTTTGACAAACAATCTACTAGCAAAAAATTTAGTGAAGAAGACAGTACTAAAATGTGATGCAGATAGGGCCAAATTTGGAACACATTCAAAGTTTGATGTCATGTGGAGTGGCCCTTATATCATTACCAATTGCAAGCAGACCAATGCATTCCAACTTTCCAGGCTGAATGGAGAGGTTCTGTCAATCCTAGTCAATGAGATCCATCTCAAACCTTGCTTTTAGCATGGTTGTGAGATCCTGTAAATAGGTTAGGCTTCCTTCTAATAAGTGCCCTTGCACTCTATTGTATTCTCATTAGGAGATGCATGCATTGTTTGTTTTGTTTTGCCTTAGTAGTTGGCCCAGTTGTTCTAGCTCTTCTATACTTGTTGCAGTCTTTCTTTGGACTCTATGTCCAATGAATGCTTTAGACCTCTGGTCAATTTGTTTAGCAAGCAAACATCCTTGAGAAGTCACAAAAATGTTGTCATATTTTTCCTAGCCCAAAAATATTCCTATTTCCCTCTTTCTATGAGAAAAATCTAATTAGAGAAAGCCTAAATAGGAGGTAAAGCCTAAATCCTTCAATTTCTAGTGCTCTTCCTTGTAAAATTTCCCAAATAATCCTTATGGAAAAACCCAAAAAATCTAGGCCCTTGCCTTAGTTTTTTGCCCCCCTTTTTGCCTTGGTTGGCAAAAGTTAGGGTTCCTGAACTTACAAAAATAAAAAATTGACTAAGGCATTCAGGTGGGATTTTCCCTTATCGGCAATTTAAAAAGGTTCAAAAATTCATCAGTTCACCACCTCGGCGTTTTCTTGACAATGAAGGATGGAAGGGTGAGCATCAAAAATTCACTATGGCTTTAAGTTAGGCTTTCCCCAAGTCAGCAAACCCAAAAGATTTTGAACCTTTTTTATAGGTTTGAAAGTTCAGAGATTCGATGATTTGCCAACTTGCTGACTACGAGCCCCTTGTACTTTGTGTTGCCTAGTGCAGCTCTCTTTTTATGAGAAACTTTTATGCACGTGCTAAATGGGCCCTTCAAGTTGTGTTACATGGTGCTAGATCAAACTCTCCAAGAGACCACATAAATCTTGACTGTTCCCCGCCAGCCCATAGGGAATCTCTCCAAAGATGATGGTCCCTTGCAGGGTAGTGGGCGGTGGCCATGTGGTTCCTTCTAAGTTGTCCATCTAGATCTTTCAATGAGGCCTAGACAAAAACAAAGGGAAATGGTGGGAGTTGACAAGTGGCAGCTTTCTAGGTCTCTTAGAAAAAAGGAAGTGAATATTTTACGGGAAGCCCCAAAATGCTATTATTCCCCGCCAACCCATGGGGAATCTTTCTAAGATGCCAATTCCTTACGGGATAGTAGGCATTGGTCCTATCTCTCTTAGGAAGGATCTCTTCTATCACACAGAAGCCTCCACATGTCACACCGCATGTTCCCTAATCTAAAGAAGACATGTGTTGATAACTGAGAGGGGGGCTAAATCAGTTATCTTAATTATTTCAACTTTTTTAACTTCCTTAACAATTAATGCAGCATCAAATCAAATAAGAAAACATAACCATGAAATGGAAATAACATCAATACACATGACACAATGATTTTGATGTGGAAAACCCTGTTAGGGGAAAAACCACAGGGTGATTAACCCAAGATTGTATTCTCTATTAGAAGAATAAGATAGTATAAAATGGCACTTGCCAATTAGGGCTCACTGCCCGAGCACACTGCTCATAAGAGGCTCACTACCTACAATAGTTTATACAAGGAAAATAGATACTTGAACTGATAAAAAGCATCCACACATGCTGAGGTTCAGTTCCAGTTAGGCTCAATACACTGATCTACTACACTTCATTCTTCCTCTTCTTTGGTGCTGTTGTCCTGTCACATACTAGACCTGTATTACTATTGTTACTCTACTTCTCTACTTTTCTTCACACTACTCCACAACACACCACACCTTCATATCCAAATCCATCTGGTATATATATCCGCACCAATGATTTCATCTACTTTCTAGTCGGTATCCGAAATACTCAATATTTTCCCAAACTCTGATCTGTCGGCTGAATTTTTGAATACCAAGTAATGCGGATCAATGAGATGCTTATAGAAGTCATCAATCATGTCAGCCAATCATGAATGATACCTTAGGAAACTTAATCACCATCAATATCACATCCAGATTAAGGTCTAATGCTTTGTCGGTTAGGTCTTCCTCTGTCTACTCTGCCAATTAGGAACCCAACACTCAAGTGCTAATAACTCTTCACACTTCTATCACCGGAGGCTAAATCCTTGGAATATATTAGTCAAGGTACTCCTCTTGACTTCTCCAAATCCACACTTTACTAAGATACTTCCTCTGAGAGATCCAGACCTGACTGTCAGACATTGTTGCCTACTTTGTTCTTGCTTACCAGACCACAACACTTCTTCAATTTGACTTCTAGAAAAGACACACCATGTCTTGCGGATGTGTGGGATGGACTTTGATGCCATCAATGACAACACTAATGAAGCCACACAGTGTCTCTTGCCAACAATCTCCCCCTTTGGCATTGATGGCAACACTTAGTGAAAAATGACTGTCACACTATACTCCCCCTTGGCTAATGCTCTGTTCTTATGAATATTTTTTGGAGCTCTCCCTTAGCTGGATTCCTCATTTTTCACTGCTCCTCACTCCCCCTTTGACATCAATGGCAAAGGGTGGAATCCGCACATAAACAATCCTCAAAAAAATCAACTATACTTAGCCACATAAGTATAAATACATGATATACTTACATATATTGAAGTATATCTACAAAGGAGGTCTTTAACTGGGCAAATTCTATTGCCCAACTCTACTTCATCCTATCCAAAATTGAGATGTGACCACTCAACAGGAATACAAAAGCTTTTGCCCTCTTAAGATTTGTCGGATCACTGGTTCGGGCTGTGGTCTCGGCATCAGTTAGGGCCTCATGCATGGCCTCTAATTTAGGGATAATCATCCCTCTAATCTCACCCATCCTACTTAATATGTTCTTCCTCTCCTTCTCAAGCTTCTTAATCTCATTCATGACTACAATAGTTTGACATTCCTGGTTTATTATGGATATAGTGAGAGGATCAAAATTCTGAGAGAGGCTTGATAGTTTATCCTCTTGTTCTTTCACTTTCTTCTCAATATCCTTTGTTACTTTAGTCCAGGATATACAAAATTTATATACTTCTCCTCCATCCTTAAGAGCATTTTCTAAGCTCTTGTAGACACCTAAAAATGTCTTTTACCATCAAACCAACTCCCGACATCCCTAAACACATCAATTTCCTTTCTATTCAATTAATTAAATTTTTATTTAATTAATTATCCCTTCATCACCCTTTTTTTTTCCATCATTTTATCCTCAAAATTGAATTAATTTCATTAATTCAATAATCCAAACCTTAGCCAATTAATTTAATAAATATGCAAAATTTATTAAATCAATTTCCCCCTTTTCACTAAATCCAATTAATTAGTTAAAACCATGTTAACTAATTAATCCAGCCTACTAATTGACCTATCCCTAGCCTAGACAATTAAATAGCTATTATTTAATTGCCTACCCTAGCCTACCTCATCCTAGCCCTAGGATTAATTAAATAAAACCTATGTTTAATTAATCCTAACCCCTTCATTTGGGTGGTCAAACCTAGTTTAACACCCTTCCCCACATCCTCCAAATAAAAAATTGAAATAATTCCACCTAAGTCAATTTTTTATTTTAAAAACATCCCACATCATATTTAATTCTCCTTACAACCCTTTACCTCACCCATACTCATTTATTTCCTCTCTTCCCCAAATGAATTTTTAATTCATTTACATTCCTCCATATGAATCTTTAATTCAAAGATAATCCTCCACACCCATGCTCATTTAATTACCCCTTTTCCCAAAATGAATAAAAGATTTACTTTTATTCCTGGCCCTTGATCTCATCTTTTAATCCTCACCCTCCATCCCTTTTCCAAAAATCTATAAATAAGACCCTTCTCTAAGCCATTGAGGGGACTTCATATTGCATCCATCTTCTGCCAAAATCTCTCTACAATCTCCTCATCATACTACCATAATGTCAAAATCATGCCTCATCCCTATCTCCATCTCCATCTAAGTCTAAATCACTCATCTCCATTGTGTTGAATGCATTTGAGCAATCCACATTTCAGTCATCATGGGTAAAATCTGAGGAGCTATCAGGTGCAACTCCTTCCCGCTATCTTAGATTTGTGAGTCAAGTGAAGGTATAATCGTTTGTGTTTTGCATTTGATTTATATTTCATCTTCATTTAGATTCATATATCACATTGGCACGCTCGGTGGGACCCACAAGGTCCATATCTAATCTTTTTTTGGTGAGCTTTTATTTTGGAGACATGTTTTTGCAGGTCCGGTGCTATCTACCCTGTGCAGTGACGCTATCTTTAGCACGTTTTAGCGCTATTTACTATTTTAGCGCTATTATTGTTGAGCACTTTCTCTCCTAACTCTCACTCACAAATCCGTCCAGCTTTCTTTGTCTTCCTACTATTTCTTGGGTTTTCCATACTCTGTTTTTGCAAGAATCTTGAATGAAGAAGGGGAGACTATGGCAAAATTTTCCTAAAATCATCCATTGACCAACTCTGTGCCATATTGGCACTATCGTTACCCAGTTCGGTGCCATCTTTCTCACTACAGACTATAAACTAAGGAAAAAAACATAGTTTAGTGCTATCTTGCCTCTATATTGATGCTATTTTATGTATTAGCGCTATCTTGCATCTGGATTGGCGCTATTTTCTGTATTAGCACTATTTTCTATATTAGCGCTATATTCTGTATTAGTGCTATCTTGCCTCTATATTAGTGCTATTTTTTGAGACTAACTTTTTTCTCTGTGCAGGGACTGACAGTTTGCTTGTAGGTCATCACTATCATTTTGTGGATACTAATAAGCTTTTTGCAGGGTGTTTTTATCTCTAGTTTAACAAATTTTTTGATTCAAGTTTTAAAACAAACCCTTGCATGTTTGCTTAGACACACATTTTTATTTGGTGCAATAAAATTAAACAAACAAACAAATCTTTGTGTGTGTGTGCCAAACATTTAAAATTTAGTGTTCTTAAAATTCACAGCTTGTGTGCCAACAACTATCAAACACTTCAATTGTGGGCTTTAAAAAGAACCACAAATTGCATCAATCAAATCATTGGGTTAAAAAGAACAACAATCTACATTCTTCACGCATGTAATCAAGAAAATCAAAGTAACTTGTGTGAAGTATTTTCGCGGTTGTGTTGGTAGTGTGAAAAGTGTATGCTCTTCCCTCGCACCATTTGGTGACCTTGGGAATCAAATGCTTCTCACAACACTTGCATTAATCACCCCCAACGTAATCCAAAGAATTAAAATGAACCATGTTTAGTGTGATGCAATCATAAAGAATGCGTATGCTCTCCACTTGCATCTTTGTATGAACTTGGGGATAAAAAGTATTTTTGTGATTGTGTTGCTTTTGTTAATCCTTAGAGGGCCTACCACCCCGCTTCGAAAGGTGGGAACGACCCAAGCGGCAACAAGCTAAAGCCAAGCTCTTTCAAGCTGCTATATATATATATTAATGTGTTTGTGACGAAAGTCATAAGCAATAGGTGTTGTTGTATTATACCGACAGCCAACCTCCCCCAAAACCCTCCAAGGCATAACCCTTGGAGGCTAGGAGACTCCATAACAAAGAGTAGCACTACTACATGTATAACCACTTGAACGAAAGCACTTACTACAAACCTTTGTTTAGTGGCCTAAATCCCTCTACTTGTTCAACAAGTATTGTCCTTGCTTCACCTTAGGTTGTGCATGCTTGATTATCACATTTTTCATAAATTAAACCTTTGGCCATTGTATTTTCTTGGTTGATTGTTTACTTGCCAAGAAAAATCAAATTCAGCCATCAATCCAACCATTCACATCCTTTAGTGCCATTTCCTTTTGTTTTAGAGCCATCTTCCATCTATTTTAGCGCCTTCTTCATCCATGTCCAAAAATCAAATTTTCCCATCAAAAACATCAATCTGGTTTACCTCGGGCTGGGTTTTCCTCCCAACACCGCTAAACCATCCCCCCATTTATCAAATCCCATAAGTTGAGCTTACCCAATCCCTTTATTTGAGCTTGATCAAATTCTAATCCACTTCCTCTCTAGTCATAATCTATCTTCATCATCCTAATCATTTGTATCCACTTCATCTTAATCCAATCACCCATCTATCCTAATTGTCCTAACCACCTATCTTATCCACATCATCATCCAAATCATTCAATCCAATCTTATCCTAATCACCCTCATCATCCTTAATCCAATTCATAAACATCATCCTAATCCCATCTCATCCAAATCAAATCCAAAATCCAACCAACATCAATCCATAATCTTCCAAACCATATTCCAAGTCCAATCCAAAATCAGCATCAATCCCAATCAACATCCAAATCCCCCAACATCACTATCAAACTCCAAATTCAAATCAACCCAATCAAAAATCAAGACCTTAGTTGATTATTATCAACCTTTATTCACACTTGCTTGAGATCATTAGTCTATCTTAAGTAAATCATTCAAATCAACAATCAAACCAATCAACTCTATTGCTTAAGTGTCATTAGTCTACCTTAATCATAATAGGATCATCAACCATCCATCAAATCAAATCATCCTAAGGTCTTGAAATTTGATCTCCACTATTACAATCATCCATCATCCTCCAACATCCCATACCATCTCCCACAAAATGGATCCTTATGAAGCAATGCAACATTTACAAAGACTTAGAAAAGTCTATGAGAACATGGATCCTAGTGCTAAGGAAAAATGCAAAAATGACATTATAGATATGCCCTTAGCACACCTCATCATTAGAGAATCCCAAGCCCCTACCCAACCTTCATCATATCGATGAACACCCTACACATCATCCCCATCCACATCATATCAATCTTCATTCTTTGAACCATCATATCAACAAACATCTTACATATCCACACCATCAACCTCCTACCAACTTCCATCATATCAACCTTCATACCAATCTACATCTTACATAGCCACGCCAGCAACCTCATACCAACTTCCATCATACCAACCTTCATCATATCAACCTTTTCCCTCATATCAATCTTCATCCCCTTACACATCCATGCCATCATACCTACCCCACCAATCAATACCTCCAACTTATCCATCCCCCAACCTTTGTCATGCTAACTTTGATCAAGGGAACACCAATCTAGCACACCTTATCTCCAAAATCCAAAGCTTATATCAACAACCATCTCCCCATGCAAATCCCCCATCCTCTAATCCCCATCCTATCAACCTTAATCCATCACCCTACCTACCTTACATAATGTTCCTCCAATCTTAATCCATCACCCTATGTATCTCCCAATCCACCAATCCCTATCACCCATCCACCATCTAATCCACCATCAAATCTTCCAAATCCTAACACCACGACATCCAAAGAATCCTTGTGGGATTTCCTCCAAAGAACATCACCAAGCAAAGCAATGGAATCCCCCAAATCCTCCACCCCTCCAATACCACCATCTAGTCCAACACCTATCCTTGAACCCATCCATGAACCATCACTACCTAATCCCACCACCCACCTATCCAATCCCAATCCTAATCCCACACCAACCACCATCATTATCCATCCATTATATTGTTCATCAACCCATACACTCATAAAAGACACCGTCCATTAGCTATTAGCAAGGAATCAAACACCCTCATGCAATCCAACATCCACCAAACCTCTTGAACAATCTCCTATCATAACTCAAGAACCATCATGCAGCCACGTTTAAGAACCCATAAGCCAAACACCTATCGCATCCATCCAAACACCTATCACATCCATCCAAGAACCTACCATTTCTATCCAAGTCACTCCCACTTCTATCCAAGCACACAAGATATGTCAAGAATCAAATCCAAAGCTTGTTGAAACATCAACCCCTTCTCCTAATCAAGATCTAACCATCCCATCTAATCCCATCCCCAATCCCCTCCCATCTATTGGTCAACTTATTGATCTCACACCATCTTCTACCACCCCTTTACCATCCCCCATGAATCCTTTACCTCCATCTACCAATCCCATCCCAAATCCATCCTCCTATTCACTTGGAAAAAGCATTTTCATCTATGGTGACTCCCTTGTAGGAGGTGAAAAACTTCCATCCACCACCTATCTTCTTTTGACAAATAATAGACTCGTGTCTTGTTTCCAAAGCACCAAACATCCCATTGCATGTCGCATACTCCAACATATGAACTATAAAGGCAAAGGCTTAGGCCTTCACAAACAAGGCATCTTGGAGCCCATCCACACCACATTCCATCCATCCTTGCATGCCCTTGGCTATACATCACAAGGAAAACAATCTAAAGATGTTGATACCATCCACCCACCTTCCAAAATCCATTCATCCAATCCCAAACATGGTGCATCTCATCACACTCCCAAATCATATGTCACCATGCCCCCTCCATCATCCTATCATTTGCAAAAGCATGTGACCATTCATCTTCCTCCATCAAATTTACCTCCACTACTTCCAACTCCAAATATTCCTATTAAATCCACTCTACCTCCTATTCTACCAACGCAAAACCTCCCTATCCACATATCCACTTTACCTCCTATCCTACCAACTCCCAACATCCCTATCCTCAAATCCCTTCATTCATTTATCCATAAATCTACTATTTACCCCTCCACCCATAAACCCACTAAATTTCCCAATCAAGACCAACAAAAGCACACATCTTTCAAACATGAAACTTCCCCCAAATCCATTGGATTTAAAACTAATAATTTGAATGCCTCAATGCATAAAGTACAAAAGCCTAAAGATGTTATCCAGTCCAAGCAAAATCAAAAATCCAAAAGGCTATCAAAGCACACACCATCACCAGAAAAAGCAAAAACAAAAATAGTGTGGGTCCCTAAGCAAAGATCAATCAAAACAAATGAAGCATCCACTTCCCAATCCACTCCAAAATCCCAAACATCTTGCTCCCCATCTAAAAATCCTAGAATTCCTAAATCCATTTAGGTATCTAAAACCCCAGATCAACCATCCAAAAATCTTCTATCCCAATCCCCATTACTCCCGACTCCACATCCAAAGTACAAGCTTCCAAATACATCACGGTGTGTGCAACCATTGGTCTTGGTTCCCCTCCACCACTTGACATTCCCACATACCCCCATCTCTCCATCTTTTGTTCACTATCCTACATATCTTCCACATCACATTCCTATGGTCCATGCTTTTGCATAATCCACATCATAATCCGCATAATCCACTACCCACCATACATTCCATCTTCTCCTATCTACCAACATCCATGCAATCAACATCCATAATGCTATCCAACATGGGACAATCTTCTCCGTGCTATGGAAATAGATGCTAGAGTCCCCATTCCATCAAAAAAGAAAAAAAAGCAAAAAGCAAAAAAAAAAATCAAGAAAATAGTAAAGAGAAAAAATCCGTCCAATGGTGAAAACCACTCCTTGTGGCACCTTGGGCAAGTACCATGATGAAAACCCCTTGTGGGCATCATGCATAATCCCTTCTCCATCCATTTTGTATCCCTACACTTGGGGGCAAAACCATATCCTTCATCCACATCCATACTATCCTTTGCACATCTTACCCACTATCTTATCCTTATCCTATCATATTCCTATCCACCATCCCCTATTTATCCTATCATTTCCCATCCATCATATCCATTATATCTTTCTTTTACCATCTCCCACCTTAGATCTTGATAAATACAAGGGGCAAAATATCAACAACATGCTTTGGAGACCTCTTGGCATACTCCCTTTGTAAGTATATCCTCCATTCATCTACTGCAAAGTCCACCCATTCAAACATGAACCCATCATGTAAAATTCTAAGCATCGGGGCATATGATTTCTTGCAACCTAGCCCTTGGAGAAAATCCTAAAATCTCCCATCCATATATCATGCATACCTATCCTATCCCTCATCCCTATCTTCCATCTATCTAACATGCATCCCTATCGCTTGTCCATTCATCTACCACAAATCTCCTATCCATTATCCTTTCATCGCCAATCCCCCCATCCAACCCCATCACCTTCACCTCTAGACTTGGTGTTCCCTTGACATTGGTATCTAGCATAAAGGTTATCCACATGAAAGCCAATGCAACCATCTCATAATAGACCATACAATACAAAATCTAAAAATCCAAAAAAATCAAAATATCCACAAAATCCCAAAAACAATTATCATCACAATCACCCAAATCATCCAACACATTATCTTCCAACATCATCACATCTATCCTTATTCATCCCACATCATCATCATCACCTGCATCTTAATGTGCCTTGATCCCGTGGATACAAGGTATGTAGGAAGTCTGGAATACGTAGGAAGTTTCTAGTACTCAGGTACATAAGATGCACCCATCCAACCCACTGAGCTTACACTAGATCTAAGCATCACATTACCAATGAAAGAATCGTCCCTTAATCAAAAATCACCAACTATCAAATCAGCATCAACCACAACTTGTCACCATCATATCTTGAGCCAATCTTACAACATCAACTAAGCATGATCCAATCATCCATCAATTCCTGCCTTAGGATATATCATTCCTACAATAGGCAGAATCTATCCTATCATCATCCATCTTGGCAAGAGATACAATGGCTACTTGTTTGGTTCGTTGGTCTTCTAGTTTTTAATTTTTATCTTTTGTCCTCTTCGAAGGTCACATCAAAGCTACCTTGATCTCACTATATCATGGTATGTGGCAAAAACATCTAGAATGGGGCATAGTCTTGCTTTTGTATGATGTGCTTGTGGGTTGGTTTCATTACTCCAAGCTAGTATTCATATCTTGTGATTGTAGGGTTGATTCTAGCATATTGATCTCCTTGTGCATCTAAGGTCCATCATACCTTTTGTGTATTAAGAGCTTATGCTATGAGTCCCCTTCCCTCATCTAGACAAGGTTGTACTATCTTGGGCATGCATGAGATCACCCCTTTGTCTGTGTGTCTAGTCCATGCAAATGTTGGATAAACATCATCACCTTGGTCTTCTATACCTTGGTGAAAATATCCACTTTGCTATATCAAACCTAGGATTGCTCTAAATCATTTTCAGCACAATGATCATCCACCAATCAATCTCCCAACATTATCATAGTTTCATCTTGCCCCTTATCCTCCAACCACTTCTACCAATCTGTTCCATCCATTTCGAGAGCACAACCGCGTTCTTGCAACTCGCCTATCCTCTCGAGGGGGCATCACCCTTACCAATTATCCCCAAACCTTACCCTATCTTTCTAAGCCAAAATCTTTTTTCTATCCAATCCAACTCTATGTTTTAATTTCTTTGAAATAATGTTACTTAGCAGCAACACCATTTCAAAGAGGGGCAAATGTAGACACCTAAAAATGTCTTTTACCATTAAACCAACTCCCGACATCCCTAAACACATCAATTTCCCTTCTATTCAATTAATTATCCCTTCATCACCCTTTTTTTCCATCATTTTATCCTCAAAATTGAATTAATTTCATTAATTCAATAGTCCAAACCTTAGCCAATTAATTTAATAAATATGGAAAATTTATTAAATCAATTTCCCCCTTTTCACTAAATCTAATTAATTAGTTAAAACCATGTTAACTAATTAATCCAGCCTACTAATTGACCTATCCCTAGCCTAGACAATTAAATAGCTATTATTTAATTGCCTACCCTAGCCTACCTCATCCTAGCCCTAGGATTAATTAAATAAAACCTATGTTTAATTAATCCTAACCCCTTCATTTGGGTGGTCAAACCTAGTTTAACATCCTTCCCCACATCCCCCAAATAAAAAATTGAAATAATTCCACCTAAGTCAATTTTTTATTTTAAAAACATCCCACATCACATTTAATTCTCCTTACAACCCCTTACCTCACCCATACTAATTTATTTCCTCTTTTCCCCAAATGAATTTTTAATTCATTTACATTCCCCCATATGAATCTTTAATTCAAAAATAATCCTCCACACCCATGCTCATTTAATTACCCCTTTTCCCAAAATGAGAAAAAGATTTACTTTTATTCCTAGCCCTTGATCTCGTCCTTTAATCCTCACCCTCCATCCCTTTTCCAAAAATCTATAAATAAGACCCTTCTCTAAGCCATTGGGGGGACTTCATATTGCATCCAACCTCTGCCAAAATCTATCTACAATCTCCTCATCATACTACCATAATGTCAAAATCATGCCTCATCCCTATCTCCATCTCCATCTAAGTCCAAATCACTCATCTCCATTGTGTTGAATGCATTTGAGCAATCCACATTTCAGTCATCATGGGTAAAATCTGAGGAGCTATCAGGTGCAACTCCTTCCCGCTATCTTAGATTTGTGAGTCAAGTGAAGGTATAATCGTTTGTGTTTTGCATTTGATTTATATTTCATCTTCATAGATCACAGCTCTTTATCCCAATATCCATATTTCTCCTATCATTGGTTATAAAGCCTTATAACTCAGAGAATCTCTTATCCAAAAAATCTTTTCAGACCTTCACCTCAGCTGATTTCTCTAAAGATTCAAAATGAGTGCTGATAGAACTAACAAGAGACTTGAGATTACCAGATGAAGAAGCTGAGGAATCCTTCTGAAAGGATGGCATGATCTTTTCAAGCACACCAGATGCAATTTCTAGTAGCTCACAGTCTTCCATGTGAGACTTTAGAGGTTTCTCTTTAGCCTTTACTTGGGTAAAGGATGCTATCTTCATTGTTTGAACCGGGGAGAGATAATCAAAGTCAAATGGTCCTTGAAGTAACTCTGGTTCATCAATCTCCATCATTTCTTTAGTCAAGAAATCCTTTACAGTTTCTGCAATGTCTCTTGCCGGAGACAGAGTTTTCTTTTCTTCTGCACTGTCACTTGTGTTCTTCTCAGCTTGACCTTCTTCTCTTCCCTTCACTTCTTCTTTCTCCTCTATTCTTTCTTCTCCTTTAGATCTGGAGACTACTAGAGAATCTAGATTTACTTCTCCTTGGACTTCCTCTTCCAGAATAGAGGAATCTAAGTCCTTAGCTTTTTCTTCACTAGTCTCCTTTGCCTCTTCTGCTACAGTCTTAGTGGATTCTTCTTTGTCATCCATGGTGGAGGTTTCATCATCTAAGTCTTCTACAACGGGAATGTTGAATCTTTTGTATGTATTTTGAAGGATCTCTTCTGTCTCTTTTGCTATTTTTTTAGTTTCACCAAGCATAAGCTGATTCATTCTAGCTTTGCTTTGGAACTCATCCTTGTAATCTTAGAAGATCATATTCATTTGCTTTGGAGTGATTGAAGGAAAGAGCTGAATGGCTATCTGTTCCCAGATCTCAAGATCCTTTGCCTTAGCAGTATTCTTTCTTATTTCTAGTTCCTTCTCTAGGCTTTTGGGAATGAGAAATATGATTTCAATAAAAGCCTTATTATAGATATTCAAATATCTTAGGTTCTTGCAAAATCTTCTAGTCAGCTTCATTATAATCATCATAAAATTCAGTCATTGGTTTTAGGTTTCCATCCATAGTGACTAATTTGACTACATCATCAATGGACAGAGTGGGCCTTTCAACAAATTCTTCTGCCATCTCTTCCTTGTATTGACTTGTAGAAGATTCACCAGATCATTTCTTCTTCTTCTTCTTCATTTTCTTTACCTCCTCATCTAACTCAGTTTCTTCATCATCCTTCTGACTGATGTAAGACCTTGTGGCCTTTGTCTTAGTTCTTTTCTCTACTTTACCAGATGATTTTGCTTCTGGTTTAGATGCCTTTAAGCTTTTAGCAGTTACAAGTGCAGAGGTCTTAGAGGATTTGGTCCAGAAGGGGACTTCCACCGGAGCACCTTCTTTCTCTTCTTTTTCTTTTTCTTTCTCTGCCCTTTCTATCTTTTCTTTGTGTGCATCAAATGCTTCTTTTGAGATGTCATACCTTTTGGTAATATTCTCTACTTCTTTTCTCACTTTTCTCATCTCCGGTTGTCTTAGTTCCACAAGAATCTTTACACTCAATTCTTCAAAGGTTCCAAACCTTTCTGCCTTGGGATCCTTGGGCTGACTTAGCATGTGCTGAACATGTAGCTCTACAATTTTCTCATCCACTTCATATCCTATTTGCATGATCCACACTATTCTTGGCTCCATAGTCTCTATTAGGCACTAATCAGTTTCTACCATAAAGCACACTGTATCTTTGTACTTCTCACTTAGAGATTGGGGGATTCTTTCTCTAGCTTGCATCATGCATTGGAAGTTTGTGAAGTAGCCCCATAGCGTCATGTTTTGTGCCTTCGCATCACCAAGCCCATGCAAGTAATCTCTGATCTGAATTGCAACTGGTCTGTTATTTTGCCATACCCATCCATTGGATCTAGGTAGCTCATTCATGTAGTAAAAGAATAGGCAGAGTATTAAACCACCGTATTTGAATGAATTCTTCTTATCCTTCTTTATCTTCTATAGATTCTCCAAAAGTTGGTTCAGAAGGAGCTCACAAAGATCATAGTCAGCATTCTTCCTCAACATTTCATAAGCAGTATATATAGTAGTTCCAGATATTGAATTTTCCTTGCTGGAGTGATATATCTTATATCCAATTATCATTGATGCAAACTTGATATCTGGATCTGTGATATCCTCAATTGTCATTGCTCTTTTATCAAATTTTGATCCAGTAGCCTCACTTACAATTTAGTTTTTGACAGATTTGAGAGTAGGCATCTCACCAGTTGAGAGTAATCTGGTTGCTGCCCTAATGGCATCCTTAGTGATAAACGGCCTGTTCAACCATATGAAGTTGCCATGCATTCTGCTCAAAATATACCGGACCCATTCATCTTTCCAAAAATAGGGGAAATGAATGCACTGTATAAAATGTTTGTCTCGGATAGCCTTATACTAAGGTTTGAGATCAAAAGAGTTGTTTATTAACTGATTGTGATAGATATCTGACAGCTTGGATTCTCCAAACTCTTCAATGTTTGCATGAATGTATGCCCTAACATCTTCAACATGCAAAACCCCATGTGGAATGCTAGAAAATGCACCTAAAGGATCCCCTTCTAGAGATTTGTAGGGATGTTTCTTAAATTTAGGGCGCGGCCTATCAGAAATCTTCACAACATTCGAAGTAGTCATCTTTAAATATTTAGAGAAAGAATGAAAAATACCTCTTACGCCTTTTAGGGTTCACAGAATGAGCCAAAGAGATCACCAACTGATTTGAATTCTGTGAATGATCCTTGAGAGAGATGAGGAAAGCTTGTTTGCAGAGCTCTTCTTGTCTATTTCACTAATGCAAATGTGCAAACAAAGAGTAAACGAACCCTTTTATCACTGAGCAAACCCTAATTTCATATTGCAATAAATGCGTAACTCAAGTCATTCCGGTTGCCTTGTTCTCCTTGTTCTGAGAAAGATCTTTTTTCAGATCACTGAGATATGCTTCAAATTATACTTGGTGATTATTGACAAACTATCTTCCTTTCCCCAAACATTTCATCTATCCGCAGATCAAGATTCCTCAAATTCAAATCATACCAGATCTGACTATGAAGATCCTATTCTTACTGGATGACTATTTAACTGGATCAATCTTGGAAGATTAATCTTTTCAAATCTTCCTACGGATCTTCCATATCTTTACCAAGCTTTCTTTAGATGTTTCTTTGAGAATCCTTTAATCCGCAACTTCCCATGTGCCAATTTCAGGCACCAATCAACTGGCTGGGGGATTTGTTTTTCTTAGTGACTCCCCCTGAGCCAAAGCTCATCTATTCAATTTCTGGAAGGATTATCAGCACCAGATTCTGGTACGGATCCATTCCCAACATTCTCTCTGCTTCTCTTCACCCAAATCTTATTCATCTCCCTTTGAATTTCATTCGCATTCACTTTTCCTTTTCCTTTGTCTTGGTTTTGTTCCAGACCCCTTTTGTCTTGATTCTTACTTCTATAGAATTTGGCAATATGACCAGATCTATTGCAATTGTAGCAAACAACATTTCTTTGCATATTTGACTGATATCCTCTTGATCTACACTGATTAGCCATATGTCCCATTCTATTGCATGCAAAACATCTACCATTGAATGAATTGTTCATATTTCTACACTCATGAGATTTGTGACCATACCTTTTACAATTGAAACACTGTCCGGAGAAGGATGAGTTAGTCCGATTCATTCTTCTTCTACACTAATTTGTTTTATGACCAAAGTTATTACAATTGTGATAGTATCCATTAAAGGATGGATATCTTTGAGCATTTGGTTGCCTTATCAGAGGTCTTCTAAGTCTTATCCTTGGATTCCTTGATCCAGAGTTCTTCTGACCGGATCCAAAACTTTTACCTTTCTCATATCCCAAGCCATGCTTTTCATCTACCCTCTTTTGACTTTCAAGAAGAACTTCAAGTTGAGCAGAGCTTATCTTGAATTTTTCTTTGTATTCATTTGCTATTTGAAGATCCTTTTTAAAAATGTCTATTTGATCCTCAAGTTTTTCTTCATTATCTCTAGCATCTTCAAGATCAGATTCCAGATGTTTGATTATTCTATCCAGTTTATGACAGTCTTCTAATTTTTTCTTGAGAGATTGTCTTAGATCAACTTCAGTTTTTCTTTTCTCTTCAATTTCTTGGGTGAATTTCGTAACTCCTGAGTCCATTTCATGTCTTACCATAATGACCTCTTTTGATAACTTTTCACATAGCTTGGTTTTCTCCTTTAGGTCTTCATTTGTATCATTGGTTTCACCTTGACTTGCCAATTGCTGAAGTAGATCCTTTTTCTTTTTCATAGAGATACTCAGTTTCCCTTTTAATTCATTTATGAAATCATCAGCCTGTTTAAGTCTTTCCTTCAATTCATTAACTTTAGAATTAGATTGTTCAAGATCATCTAGGGTAGACTGAAGTTGTTCCCTCATACCATACATATCCATTTGAATTCCCAGATCTTCCTCAAGCTGTTAGGCTCTGTTTGGATAAACTTGGCTCTGATACCAATTGTTGATAACTGAGAGGGGGGTGAATCAATTATCTTAATTATTTCAACTTTCTGAACTTCCTTAACAATTAATGCAGCATCAAATCAAATAAGAAAACATAACCATGATATGGAAATAACATCAATACACATGACACAATGATTTTGATGTGGAAAACCCTGTTAGGGGAAAAACTATAGGGTGATTAACCCAAGATTGTATTCTCTGTTAGAAGAATAAAATAGTACAAAATGGCACTTGCCAATTAGGGCTCACTGCCCGAGCACACTGCTCACAAGAGGCTCACTGTCTACAGTAGTTTATACAAGGAAACTAGATACTTGAACTGATGAGAATCATCCACACATGCTGAGGTTCAGTTCCAGTTAGGCTCAATACACTGATCTACTGCACTTCATTCTTCCTCTTCTTTGGTGTTGTTGTCCTGTCACATACCGGACCTGTATTATTGCTGTTACTCTACTTCTCTGCTTTTCTTTGCACTACTCCACAACACACCACACCTTCATATCCAAATTCATCTTGTATATATATCCACACTAATGATTTCATCTACTTTCTAGTCAGCATCCAGAATACTCAATATTTTCCCAAACTCTGATCTGTCGGCTGAATCTTTGCATAACAAGTAATGCGGATCCAAGAGATGCTTATAGAAGTCATCAATCATGTCAGTCAATCATGAATGATACCTTAGGAAACTTAATCACCATCAATATCACATCTGGATTAAGGTCCGATGCTCTGTCGGTTAGGTCTTCCTCTATCTACTCTGCCAATCAGGAACCCAACACTCAAGTGCTCATAACTCTTCACACTTCTATCATCGGAGGCTAAATCCTTGGAATATATCAGTCAAGGTACTCCTCTTGACTTCCCCAAATCCACACTTTACTGAGATACTTCCTCTGAGAGATCCAGACCTGACTGTCAGACCTTGTTGCCTGCTCTGTTCTTGCTTACCGGACCACAACACTTCTTCAATCTGACTTCTGGAAAAGACACACCATGTCCTGCGGATGTGTGGGATGGACTTTGTTGCCATCAATGACAACACTAATGAAGCCACATAGTGTCTCTTACCAACAGAAATGGTCCCTCCTGACTGGCGCTGATGGACAAGTGGTGCGCTCTTATAAGTTTTTAAGTCCTAAGTCTTTCTTGGGGCCCGAAGGTGCCACGTGGAAAGCCTAGTGTGCTTTCATGGAGCCAAAGAAGATGGTTCACTTGTTACTGCATGGCCACTGAATGACACCATCTCGCCATGAGGGTACGAGATAAAGGAATTTAAAAGGTAATAGTTGGCAATGGAATGCATAATGATCATTGATCTAACCTAAAGGCAATCTCATCCAATGACTCTAATTTAAATTTATATCTTTTAAATGTTCTATTGGCATCAAGGCATTCATTAGAGTTGGTGAGCTCTACGAACAAAATTCAATAAGGGATGGTTTGATTCTTCAATACAAAAGGACTTCGGTGGATCGGTGGCGGATCTTCCTGTGGTTGGTGATGACTTTTTGGGCTCTCCCCTTCAATGCTATGTCCTCTCTTGCATATGGGCAACCTTTCTTAGGATGCAGATCTACCAGTGGCATGGGTTCTGTCCCCATCACCATTTGTTCCTGGCTCTTCATTAATGGCTGCATTGGTGATCTTAGAGCCCATGGACCTACCTCAACATTCTCTGCACAAGGATTTGATATATAAAGAATTGTAATCCTTAGCAAAAGAGGAGTTAGTAATTTCTAGGTTGTTATGCTACCAAACTCCTTGAAGTCAGACCTCTTAGTGTAATTGCAGGATTATCAGAATTTGACTCATTGTGCCTATAGCTTGGCCTCTATTGTCTTCTGGTTAATCCACCCATGAATGTAATTCACTATACTATGCCTTTTCCTGCTATGAGTTATTTTACATTGTAATAGTTTTTGGCCTTCATGATCAATATATTCACAATATTTTGCCTCTCTTATGCTCTAATTTCTATGTTTTGCTTGAATCTGTGATCTATTCTGTGAGTAAAACAACTCCTTAATAGGTTAGGACTTCATACTGAAGCCTCAATTAGTTCTATAAGTCTGTGTGAACCTTCCCTTATGATTGAGATCGTTGTTGTGTCATTTCCAGGCTTACTACTACTGACTAAATCTGGTGCATCACCCCTATTTCCATTCAACTTCTTCCTAACCCTTTTCCCCTACAGTATTAGCACTAGGTTTAGATAGTTTCTCTAAGCATTAGGCTTAAAATGAGGAACCAACCTTCTCTGGAGGTCTGATCTCAACTTGCAAGGTCCCACACCTTGAGATCATTCCCATTGTGTCATTAGAATGCTTGGACTTGTTGATAACTGAGAGGGGGGGGTGAATCAGTTATCCTAATTATTTCCCTTATTAAACTTTCCTTTTAATTGAAGCAGCATAAAATCAAACACAAAACATAGACCATGAAATAAGAAACACATGACACAGTATTTTTGACGTGGAAACCCTGTTAAGGGAGAAAACCACGGGGTGATTAACCCAAGAATTATTCTCTGTTAGAAGAATAGGAAATTACAAAAATGGCACTTGCCAATTAGGGCTCACTGCCCGAGCACACTGCTCACAAGAGGCTCACTGCCTACAAGAAGACACACTGTCTTACAAAGTGATTAGAATCACAGTCTTGAACTGATTGGAAGCATCTGCATATGCTGGAGTTCAGTTCCGGTTAGGTTCAGTATACTGATCTGCTGCACTTCATCTTTCCTCTGTTCTTTAGTCTGCTGTCCTTTCACATACCGGATCTTTCTTGTTACTTCTGCTCTACTCTGGACTTGTTCGCATATCCTCACATACATTCACACCTTTTACCACTAAATCCATCCTCTATATATATCCGCACAAGTACTTTCATCATCTTTTTAGTCGGCATCCGGAACAGTCTAGTTTCTTACAAACTTAGTTCTGTCGGCTGAATCCTTGCTCACCAAGCAATGCGGATCAAGCATATACTTGTAGATATCATCAATTATGTCGGCCAAACATGATTCATGCCTCCGCAACCTTTATCATCATCTGTAACACATCCGGAAAGTAGTTTGATACTCAGTCAGTCAGTTCTTCCTCTGTTTTCACTGTCTCTCAGGAATCCGGTACTCAACTATTCATATCTTTTTCCTTGTCCATCTCCGGAGGCTAAATCCTTGGAATATACTACTCAAGATAGTCCTCTTGACTTCCCCAGATCCGCACTGCACCAAGACACTTCCTCTGAGAGATCCGGACCAATCTGTCGGACCTTGCCACATGCTCTGTTCTTGTTCACCGGACCACCACAATCTTCAATCTGACTTCCGGTAGAGACATATCATGACTTGCGGATATGTGGGATGACCTTTGTTGCCATCAATGACAACAACCATGAATCCATATAGTGTCTCTTGCCAACAATCTCCCCCTTTGGCATTGATGGCAACACTTAGTGAAAAATGACTAAGTGTTTACACTATGCTCCCCCTTTGCTGATGCTCTGTCTTTATATACAATTTCCGGAACTCCCCCTGAGTTGGATTCCTCATTTTTCACTGCTCCTCACTCCCCCTTTGACATCAATGGCAAAGGGTAGGGTCCGCACACCAAAATTTTCAAAAATTTTCTATATATAGCCGCATATTTACATACTCACATATACTGCAGAATGTCTGCAAAGGATGTCTGCAGTTGAACCATTTCAGTAGCCCAACTAAGCTTCATTCTGTCCAGGATTGAAATGTGACCACTCAGCAAAAATGCAAAAGCTTCTGCCCGCCTGAGATCTGTCGGATCTTTTGTATGGGCGGTGGTCTGGGCATCACTGATGGCCTCATGCATCGTTTCCAACTTAGGGACTATAATCCTTCTAAGTTCTCCCATCCGGTTGGTAATGTTCTTCCTCTCCTTCTCAAGATTCTTTATTTCATTCAAGACTGCAATAGTCTGACATTCTTGATTTATTATAGAGGAAGAGAGAGGATCAAAACTTTGAGATAAGCTTTGAAGCTTGTCCTGTTCTTCTTTTATTTTCTTGTCAATTGCTGTTGTTGCCTTTGACCAAGATATACAAAATTTGTAGATGTCACCGCCATCCTTAAGAGCATTTTCTAAGCTCTTTATTCCAATGCTTACAATCTTCCTATCCTTAGAGATTAATTCTAATATTTCAGAAAATCTCTTATCCAAAAATTCCTTCCGGACCTTGTCTTCAGCTGATTTTTCTAGAGAATCAAAATGTGTATCAATACTGCTGACTAAGGTTTTTAGATTACCGGAAGTGGAGGCAGTCGGATCTATTTGGATTGATGGCATGATCTTTACAAGTACTCCGGAAGCAGCCTCTATCAACTCACAGTCCTCCATATGAGACTTTAGGAGCTTTTCATTTGCCTTGGCATTTGCAAATGAAGCTATCTTCATTGTTTGTACCGGAGAGAGAGAGTCAAAATCAAATGGACCTTTTAGAAGCTCCGGTTCATCAATCTCTAGAGTTTCTTTGCTCAAAAATTGTTGAACAGTTTGTGCAGTGTCTCTTGCCGGAGACAGATGTTTCTTTTCTTCTGCAGTCTTAGAACTGTCAACCTCTTTGTCTGTCACCACTGCTTCCTTCTCCTGCAATTGCTCTTCTTCTTTGGATCCGGAGACTGTAGGGGAAACCGGAGGAGAGATGCTTGCTTGTTCATGGGTCACTTCTTCTGGAGCAGAGGGTCCCAAGTCCTCACTTGTCTGTTCAGGGCTCACTTCTTCCGGAACAGAAGATTCCAAGTCAGCAGCTGTTTCTGCACCTAAGTCCTCTACAACAGGAAGATTGAACCTTTTGAAGGCCTTCCGGAGGATCTCTTCTGTCTCTTGTGCCACTTTGTCAGTCTCACCAAGCATGAGCTGATTCATCCTGGCTTTACTTCTGAACTCATCTCTGCAGTCCTTGAAGATCATGTTCATTGTCTTGGGATCAATTTGAGGATATAGCTGAATAGCTATCTGCTCCCGGATCTCAAGATCTTTGGCATGCGCATTATTCTTTCTTACTTCCATTTCCTTCTCTAGGCTTTTAGGAATGAGAGATATGATCTCAATGAAAGCCTTATTGTATGTGTTCAGATATTTAACTGTGGCTTCCTGCAGAGTCTTTTGGTCTGCCTCACTGAAGTCATCATAGGATTCAGTCATTGGTTGAAGGTTTCCATCCACCGTGACCGATTTGATTATGCTCTCTAGTGACAGAGTGGGCTTTTCAACAGTTACCTCTGCCATTTCCTCCTTGTCTTGGCCTGTGGAGGGCTTACCGGATCCTTTCTTTTTCTGTTTCTTTACTTCTCTTACTCCTTCATCTGATTCTGTCTCCTCTTCATCCTTTTGGCTTTCATAAGCCCTTGATGCTTTTGTCTTGGATCTTTTACCGGATGCCTGGACTTCCGGTTTTGAGCTTTTGGTTGTGGAAGGTGCAGATCTCTTTGATGATCTGGTCCGGGTGGGGGTTTCAACCGGAGCACTTTCTTTGCTTTTCTCTTCTTCCTCAGCCTTTCTCCTCTTTTCCCGGCTGGCATCAAGTGCCTCTTTTGAGATGCCTAGGCCTTGAGCAATGTGCTCTACTTCTTTTCTCACTTTTCTTTTAATCTCAGGTTCCCTGAGTTCTACATGTAATTTCACGCTCAGCTCCTCAAAGGTTCCAAACCTTTCTGCCTTAGGATCTTTGGGCTGACTTAGCATGTGTTGAACATGCAGCTCTACTATCTGTTCATCAACTTCATACCCCATGGGCATGATCCAGACAGTCCTTGGCTCCACTGCCTCCATTAGGCACTGATCAGTGTCAACCATAAAACATACTGAGTCCTTGTATTTCTCAATGAGTGACTGGGGAATTCTCTCTCTTGCTTGCATCATGCTCTGAAAGTTTTTGAAGTATCCCCATAGAGCTGTATTTCTCGCTTTTGCATCCCCAAGTCCATGCAAATAGTCTCTTATCTGGACTGCAACAGGTTTGTCATTCTGCCATACCCATCCACTTGTTCCGGGTAGCTCATTCATGAAGTAAAAGAAGAGACATACAATGAGAGTACCATACTTAAAGGAGTTCTTCTTGTCTTTCTTGATTTTCTGTACATTTTCCATCAATTGGCTTAGTAGTAGTTCACAAAGATCATAATCTGCATTCTTTCTTAGCATTTCATATGCTGTGTATATTGCAGTTCCGGATACAGAATTCTCCCTGCTGGAGTGATAGATCTTGTATCCTATGATCATTGATGCATATTTGATATCCGGATCCGAAATATCTTCAATGGTCATTGCTCTCTTATCATATTTTGATCCGGTGGCCTCAGTTACAACGTTGTTCTTGACAGATTTGAGGATAGGTACCCCCCCGGAAGAGTATAGACCAGTTACTGCTCTAATTGCTTCTTTTGTGATCTTGCAGGGTCTATCTAGCCAAAGGAAGTTGTCATGCATCCTGCTCAGTACATACCGGACCCATTCATCTTCTTCAAAGCTAGGGAAATGAATGAATTGCTCAAATTGTTTCTTCTGGATACCCTTATACTCTGGTTTGAGCTCAAAAGCATTGTCTATCAGTTGCTTGTGATAGAGGTCTCTTAATTTGAATTCCCCAAATTCCTCAATGTTTGCGTGTATGTAAACCCTAATATCTTCAGTATGTAAGACTCCGTGGGGAACACTAGAGAAGGCTCCTAGTGGATCTACCTCCAACGATTTGTAGGGATGTTTCTTGAATGAGGGGCGAGGTCTATCAGAGATCTTAACTATGTTTGGAGTAGCCATTCTTCAAAGATTTGCAGTGAGGCAATGAAAAACGAAGAATACCTTATGCGCCTTCGGTTTGCACGGAGTGGTTGGATTGATTTCTTTATGCAATAGCTTCGGCAGGAGATCCTTGGTGTGCTTGATGAACCTTGTTGCAGAGCTCCACTATTCGCTTCTTCTCAAGTGTAGAATGAGCAGATAACTTTTGAGAAATCCCTTATATTGCTCCGCAAACCCTAATATCTGTCTGCAATAAATGCTTCACCTGCATTATTCCGGTTTACCATGTCTGGACAGCTTGGAGTATCCCGGATTAGTCCTGATCACTGAATATCATCCGGATCTTTAAATCATGAATAAATCTAGGTAACATATTACAAGAACATCCCAAACACTCTGTCCAATCCGCAAGACAAGATCGTGCACTTCCGGATCTCTCCGGACCTTTTTGTAATCCTTTATCATACCGGAGCACCTCCCTGAACAGGTCTAACTTAATCGAACACAGCTTCTTCATAACTCCATGCGGACCTCTGAAAACTTGACTGAAGCATCTCAGGACTTATATCTACAAACCCTTTAATCCGCATCTTGTGCCACATCCGGCACAACTTGTTTGGCTGGGGGAACAGAATCTTCTTTGAGTCTCCCCCTGAGCCTGAGCTCACTTATTAATTTCCGGAAGAAATATCAGCACCAGAATCTAGTGCGGATCCAACCTCTACATTCTCTGAGCTTTTCTTTACCCAAATCTTGCTCATCTGATTCCTAACTTCATCCGCATTCATCTTTTGTTTACCCTTGTCTTGATTCTGATTATACACCGGACCTCTTTTGTCCTGATTCTTGTTTCTGCAGACTTTAGCATTATGACCGGACCTATTGCAGATTTGACAAATAACATTTCTTTGCATATTTAACTGATATCCCCTTGATCTGCATTGATTAGCCATATGACCTACTCTATTGCATGTAAAGCATCTACCTTTGAATGATTTGTTTACTTGCATAATTCTGCATTCATGGGATTTGTGTCCATACCTTTTGCAGTTGAAGCACTGTCCGGAGAAGGATGAATTAATCTGATTCATTCTCATTCTGCACTGATTAGCTTTGTGACCAAAATGGTTGCAGCTGTGGCAGTAACCATTGAAGGATGGATATTTTTGAGCATTTGGCTGTCTTACCGGAGGTCTTCTAGGCCTGCTCCTTGGATTTTCTGATCCAAGATTCTTCTGACCGGATCCGGAGCTTTCTCCTTTCTCATATCCCAAGCCATACTTGTCATCTGTCCTCTTTTGACTTCCAAGAAGAACTTCAAGTTGAGCAGAACTTATCTTGAATTTCTCTTTATATTCATTTGCTGTTTGAAGGTCTCTTTTGAGAGAGGCAATTTGATCCTCAAGTTTTCCTTCATTATCTTTGGAATCTTCAAGATCAGATTCAAGGTGTCTGATAATCCTGTCCATCTGGTGGCATTCTTCTGATTTTTCTTTAAGAGATTGTCTTAGATTGTCTTCAGCCTTTCTTTTTTCTTCAATCTCTTGAGTAAACTTTATAGTTCCTGATTCCATTTCATGTCTTAACATAATGACTTCTTTTGATAACTTTTCACATAACTTGGTTTGCTCAGTCAATTCCTCACTTGTATTGCTTTCTTCACTTTGTCTTGCCAACTGTTGAAGCAGCTCCTTTCTCTTTTTCATAGAGAGACTTAATTTGTCTTTTAATTCTCTCATGAATTCATCAGCCTGTTTGAGTCTTTCCTTTAATTCACTGACTTCAGAATTTGACTGTTCAAGATCCTCAAGGGCAGTCTTGAGTTGCTCCCTTAAACCATATGCATCCATTTGAAATCCCAGATCTTCCTCAAGCTGTTAGGCTCTATTAGGAGGAACTTGGCTCTGATACCAATTGTTGATAACTGAGAGGGGGGGGTGAATCAGTTATCCTAATTATTTCCCTTATTAAACTTTCCTTTTAATTGAAGCAGCATAAAATCAAACACAAAACATAGACCATGAAATAAGAAACACATGACACAGTATTTTTGACGTGGAAACCCTGTTAAGGGAGAAAACCACGGGGTGATTAACCCAAGAATTATTCTCTGTTAGAAGAATAGGAAATTACAAAAATGGCACTTGCCAATTAGGGCTCACTGCCCGAGCACACTGCTCACAAGAGGCTCACTGCCTACAAGAAGACACACTGTCTTACAAAGTGATTAGAATCACAGTCTTGAACTGATTGGAAGCATCTGCATATGCTGGAGTTCAGTTCCGGTTAGGTTCAGTATACTGATCTGCTGCACTTCATCTTTCCTCTGTTCTTTAGTCTGCTGTCCTTTCACATACCGGATCTTTCTTGTTACTTCTGCTCTACTCTGGACTTGTTCGCATATCCTCACATACATTCACACCTTTTACCACTAAATCCATCCTCTATATATATCCGCACAAGTACTTTCATCATCTTTTTAGTCGGCATCCGGAACAGTCTAGTTTCTTACAAACTTAGTTCTGTCGGCTGAATCCTTGCTCACCAAGCAATGCGGATCAAGCATATACTTGTAGATATCATCAATTATGTCGGCCAAACATGATTCATGCCTCCGCAACCTTTATCATCATCTGTAACACATCCGGAAAGTAGTTTGATACTCGGTCAGTCAGTTCTTCCTCTGTTTTCACTGTCTCTCAGGAATCCGGTACTCAACTATTCATATCTTTTTCCTTGTCCATCTCCGGAGGCTAAATCCTTGGAATATACTACTCAAGATAGTCCTCTTGACTTCCCCAGATCCGCACTGCACCAAGACACTTCCTCTGAGAGATCCGGACCAATCTGTCGGACCTTGCCACATGCTCTGTTCTTGTTCACCGGACCACCACAATCTTCAATCTGACTTCCGGTAGAGACATATCATGACTTGCGGATATGTGGGATGACCTTTGTTGCCATCAATGACAACAACCATGAATCCATATAGTGTCTCTTGCCAACAGGACTCTCTCCAAGCTGGGTGCAATTCTATGTGACAACAAATCCCTTAGCGCAGAAAACTTGGATCACATGACATCATATATCCAATGAAACATGAAACATCTGCTTTATCCTGTCAAAGCTAGAAAACCCTCTTTAGAGCTAAAATGTCTAATTCAACCAAAATCTTTATTTCATATAGATATTTTGCATCATTCCATTCATTTTCAAGGTTTTATGCATCATGATTGATGTGAAAATTGACAAGTTTTGGCACTACACATTAATATATAGTGTCACTACACATTAATATCTAATGACCCTTAAAAGTCCTTCTCTTTGCCAAAAAGGATATAAAAATGTGAAATAAATGTCTCCTGCCATATCCAAATGGGTGTAGAAACATCCGAGGTCACCATAAATGTAAAATGGGTAGTTGAAAATGATAAATAAACTAAGAAAATCATGGGGAAACATCAAATTGGTGAAGTTGTCCATGGCAAAAAAATTGATATTGAGTTGTCCTTGATTGATCCATGGCTGCAAATGGATATATTTTGTTTTATCTTGACTAAAAATTATTTGTTATGATGAAATTGATGCTTGGCATTGTGGATTGCAGGTCTGAGAGGATGAAGCATAAGGAACCAGCCGGAGCCACCATGAGGGATGAAAACCTAGAGATACCTTGCTGACCTAGACATGAAGAATCATCATTTTATCAATCAAACCACTATTGTACCTACAAAAGGAAGTCAGTATGATGTCAAAGGTGATGGAAATAAGCCCTAAAATCTAAAAGATATAGTAGATCAGGCCTACATTAGTGTTGTTCTTGTAGAACCTGTTCAATGTTTAGGACATGTTCACAGTTGTCCCAGCCATCTAGTCATTAAATGTTCAATCTAGCAAGCATCCAATTAGAGTATCTCTTCAAAAAATGTACCATATACTCTTCTTGACCATTCAACTCATTGGAAAAATGATTTGTCCCATTAGACAACTCAAAAAATTGTTATTTTGTCTTGTTCTCATGAGCTAAAAAGTTGTAATTTTGTCTTTTTCCTAAAGGACAAAGTCAATTCTAGGATTGTAATTGCCCATCATCCAACATTAAATGTAATCAAATCTAAGCCCTTGGTGTTGAGTTAATCTCCACCATTCCTTCAAAAACTTGGTATGCCTACCCATCTATAAAAGGGTAGCCATTTTCTCTATTTATAAGTAAGATTGGACAATGAATTGTTGAGACTCTGCCAAAATATTGATCAATACAAATTAGGTTTTATAGTTGTTGCTAGAAATTGTGTTCTTGTGTTATCTTGCTTTGGATTTCATGGTTCATTTCAATCTAAAATTAGATGAATTACAACTGCAATGGTGAATGAATGTTTTGATATTTGATGAATGCCCTGGTCCATACCATTTGTTCTTGCTGATTGTAACTTTGAATGGTTAGTCTAAACCTTATTAAGCAAATTTAGTTTAATTGCATAATAGTAATTAAACTGCACCAGCAATTGGGTGTTCAATTAATGTGTGTGATCTGAAAATCTTAAACTACCTTTGGAGATTACATCATTTCTGTAGCATTGTGGTTGTAATCTGGTTATGTAGAAATTGATTTTATTAAGGGTGTTTGTCTATCTATAGCATTTCATTCCAGTTGTGATTTGTCCTTAGGTTTCATATCCATCTCCCTACCCTTTAACCTTTTTACATTTTATTTACATAAAATCTAATTAGACTTAGGGTTTTAAAGCAACATCATATTGTCTATCTGCTGATAAATTTCAGACTTAACAGTATGCATCACCCAAGGTTTTTACACACTTACTATTGACCTGATAGTATAAACCTTGGGGCAATCCTATTATGAAGCTTTGGGGTAGGATTCCTTTCAAGAGAGGTGAGATATCCCATATCTTACCTACGTTGTTGCATGCTAAAACACCCACCAACAATACTCACCAATAAGAGAAATGAATCCATGGAAAAAGAGGCCAAGATGAAATAACAAGTAGTTGACAAGGTTGGTCCATCTATTTCTGATGAAGAAAAGGTCAAAGTTTCCCAAAGACAAGCATAAGAATTTAGAACCAAACATAGAATAAATATTCCAATGGCAAAGGATGAAGAAGAAACAGAAAAATTGGAAAAGGAGACAATATAGAAAATTGCCAAAATTCTTGAAGAAATGAAGAATATTGATGTAATTACTGAAGATATATCTAATGACATAGACTAGTCAGCTTTTGAAGATAATGTAATAGGTGATGAGACTGTGAAGAATGATCAGCAAAATGAGGAGAATGCTCCTCTAGAGAATACCGAGGCACAAGATATAGAGGATCAAGGTAAAATGGGTAAACCTCCTTCGGAGAATACTAATCCTAGTGTAGAACATGACAATCCTCCTTTTGAAAATGTAGGGAAAGATGAGAAAAAGAAAGAGGATAATCCTGACAAAGCTCGAGATAAAATAGAAAAGACTAAGAAGAAACAAGATTAGAAAATTCAATATGAAACAAAGAGGACAAAAGATAAACAAGATGAGAAAATTTAGGATGAGAAGACTGAGGAGAAACAACATGAGAAAGGTCGGGATGATTCTATGGATATAGGTTAGAGTTCTTCAACATCAGACTCATTCAAGGAAGATGCAGTTTCAACCTATGATTACACCTCAACTTCTGCAGATTCCCACTCATGAGGGGCAAGTAGATTTGTCAAATATTTCACCCCTTCACAAGTTACATCTTGGTGACATCCTACATGCTTCGGCAAGAAAAGAGTTCCTACAAGAAAATTTGAAGAAGACTAGCTTAGTTGAGGATGCAGTAAAGTTGATTCAAGAAGGCTTACTAGAGGTAAATATTGAACTTTCATTGGCTCTAGAGCAAAAATTGAAGCTTTTGATGGAATCTTTCAAGGATCACTCTTCCCATATTAAACAAAATGCAGAACAAGAGGCCTTAATGAAGATAAATGATAAAAGACTAGCTAAGGTATCTGATCGGTGTACCAATGCACACAATAAATTGTAAGAAAACATAAATATATTTAAGGATTGCATTGATGAAGCTACTGGCTTATATCTGTTATGCTTGGAATGGCCAAATGTCACCAAGAACATCAAAACTCAAATTGACTCCATTGATTCATAGATCACAAAAATGCCTGAAATATATGACTTGTCAAAGGACAAGGATGGATCGACCAAGGCTCAAATTGAAAATCCTTATGCATAGATGTCATTGCTATAGGACCAAAGAGAACAAATAAAGAAACATTTTGGTTAGCTGAGGGAAACCGTCAACTTAAGACTTGCTTCATTATCTGGGTTGTTAGGAGAAGCTAAGAAAATTGATTAGAAGATGAAGACACCAAGAAGCATAGATGAGGCTGAGGATTTATGTATGTAGTTTGAATGCCAAAATCATATTCTCTCCTCAGAAAAAGTAAACTAAGTATCCACTCTTACTCAACTCAAGGTAATTTACAAAAGCATTCTACATTCTAAGTGAGTTGTAAGTGTTGGGATAAGTTGTCATTAACTTGCAATCCTAAACAATTCATGTGTCTCCAAAGTTCTTGGAATGTGTTCCCTAATACATAAGGACTTTGAGAGATTAATTATTTATTAATTATATCACTTTGACTTTTGCAATGAATTCCTAATTGATAAGGTCAAACTTGGGCATCCATTTTTAGAGTGAGGGCTATAAAGACTTTGTTGACTTCTCCTAAGCCTATTTTGAGAGTTTGATAACTCCTAAGTAAGTGGGAGTTAAACTTTGGTGTCCCCTTTATTGAACACAAAGAATACTGAGGGGGGGTGAATCAGTATTCTAGAAAACCACTTCTTTTTTTGTTCTTTAATCCAATTACCAAATTCAATAACATGAAAGTAGAATAAACATAAGAACAACAACCATAAAGACATAACACATAGACACCAGGATTTTTACGTGGAAAACTCAAAAAGGGAAAAACTATGGTGATAACAATACCAAATTACATGAAGGCTCACTACCTTGGGACTCACTATCCAAGAAGTGCTCATTGTAATAGGCTCACTGCAACAAAAATAGAAGAGAAGATAGAAGAAGGATTGGCTCACTACAAGGAGATGACTGCTACAAATGCATCTATACAATGCTAAGGTGCAGTTCCATTTATGGCTCAATATACAGATTGAAAAGTCTTCATAATGTTTGCTCTGCTCTTTCTATTCTACTTCACATATGCTCTACTCTTCTACCCTTACTGCCCCTTTCCTAATCAAAAATTGCCTCAAGTCACACAATCATAGAATCTGCACACACACACACACACACACTCCTCTGACCTTCAACACCGAAATCCATCGAGTATATATATTCACAACAAGATTTATCCCACAATTAAGTCGGCAACCCAAACATGAAATGTGTATACAAATGTTATACCTTGTCGGCTTGATCTTGTACACAATATGCAATGCAGACTAAAAAAACATACAATAGTCTTCATATAGGTCAGTACCAATCATACAACCACTTTGATTGATTGTTCAAACAATATCTCTTCTCCGCATATAGATCTAACATGCCTGTCATCTTGTCCCTTAAGAACACACTTGACCAATTAAATTATCACATCATAACTTTCACTATAGACCATAGGAAACTCTAAAAATCATATCCAACATCTATTATGAATCTCTTATCATACCTTTAGAACCATAGAACATAGTATTTGACTATAGACAAATGCAGATCTCAGAACTGTCACTCAGTCACTGTGAAACATTGTCAGATTGTAAGCTGATAAAGAGGAACTTGTATAATGTGATTAAGAGAACTATAGAGGCTATAACTTTGGATTTAGGTAGTCACGATATGTATCTTTGCTACCTCAGAACTGCAAGACAAAATATGCAACAGTGGAGGAATACTGACCAAAACACTGTCATTTACACTATATAATGCATATTGTCCATACTTAGTCATTTTATCTTTCCGGAGTGAAGTCTCTTCACCATGCTGGTGGAATCCCTTTACCTTGTTGCCATTAATGAAAACATTAACATTCTTCAAATCAATGTCTCTTGCCAACAATTTCCCCCTTTGGCATTGATGGCAACACTTAGTGAAAAATGTTTATCAGCTCACCCTTTCTATATACACTCTATTTTTCTTCTCCCCCTTAGGTGTTTGCCCATTTTTTACTGGTCTTCTTCTCCCCATTTGACATTAATGGCAAAGGTGTATGTACACGAGTCAATATTTTTTCAAGATAGTAAGAACTTCAAAAACTGTGATATTCTACCGCATATGTACAAATACAATCTGTCAAATTAGTTAGATGTAGGTGAAAGAATATCATTGTACATTGATACAGGAGCATCCAGTGGTGTAAGGGCAATCTTGCATCACCCAAAAAAAAATGTGTTTCAAAATTGTTGATGTTCTACCCATTTCTTCTCAAAATCTATGGTTCTGGTCCCATAATCGCCTGAATAATAATGTAGAACTTTCAGTTTTCCAAAATTGCTAAAAATAGTAAACTGCTATTTTTAGAAAGTTTGCATTTGGGCACGGAATGAAGTCAAAATTTACAGGAAGTTACATAATAGAAATATAAGACCTTTGGCGAAGGAATCACATGAAGATCATTTGCGAGCTGAAAGATATTAAAGTTTCTGTTTCCTGAAAAATGCCTGAAAATTATTCAAACTCAGGTTTGAGGCACTAAACAGCCCCATATAGGCCCAAAAATGGATAGAACTGGTAGAGCTAGTTCTTGGCATGTAGAGCACTCCACGAGCTTTTTGACGCATAAAATGGTTCGTCAATCGGAGTCCCGGATCAAAAGTTATGGCTCCCAGAAGTTGACCTATTTTTGGAGGGAGATGCAAAATTTGAAATTAGGTTGTTGGCCGCCAAAAAGGCTATTAATAACCATTTTTGGGAACCTTGGGAAGGAGGAGAGTTAAGGGGGCAAGTGTAGAGGCAAGAATAGGTAGGAAAACAAAAACCCTAGCTGATTTGGGGGTTACAGAAGGTAGAAGATTCCAGAGCTTGGTGATAGTAGTTGTAGTGTGTTGCAGCCTGTAGAGGACTAATGCCTCTAATTGTAATTAAGCTTCTGTAATGTAATGAGTTGCCTAGATCAATAAAAGAAAGTTCTATTCTCTATGTTCAATTTCTATTATTGTGTGTTTTATGATTTACCCCCTTCATCAAGTGGTATCAGAGTGAGGGTTCCTGAGTGTGTAGACAGATCGCCGACCGTGAGGCAGTTTGCACCAGGACCTAAGGTTGTGGGTTTGCTGCGGAGACCAAGGTGCCTCCATGAAGAAATCATGTTGGGAGGAATGCTTTGACAGAAGAGAGTTTTAGAGCCCTACAAAGGCAAATCAATGCATTGCAAGAGGAGCTACGAAGAGGGTTTGAGCCGAGGACGAGAGAAGAAAGTAAAGATGAAGTTGAAGAAGAGCTATCTGAGGAAGAACAAGAAGCTGCCAAAGATGTTGCAAAAGTAAGGTTGTTGAGGGTCATTTCAAAGATTGGTAAGAGGCCCAGGATTGAAGTTTCTACATATTCTGGAGATTTGAATCCAGAATAGCTTATTGATTGGATCAATGACATGGAGGAGTATTTTGGGTATGAAGATGTGGAGGACCCAGATTGGGTTAAGTTTGCAAAAACAAAGTTGAAGGGCCACGCCAATATTTGGTGGAAGGAGGTCCAATTAGAGAGGAACAGAAGAGGAAAAGCAAAGATCACCAGATGGGATCGGATGGTGGAGAAACTGAAGAAGTAGTTCATTCCTGTGGACTATGAGATGGAGTTGCTGAAGAAGCTGCAAGGACTAAAGCAAGGTAACAAATCTGTTAAGGAGTATACAGAAGAGTTTTATAAGATTACTATCAGGACAGGTCATGCAGAGCCCAACAAGGAGAAGGTAGCCCATTACATTAATGGGTTAAGGCCAAGTATTCAAGAGGAGTTGAGCCTAGTCAGAATGACCACCATAGAAGATGCGTACCAGTTTTCCCTGAAGGTGGAAGAAAAGATGAACAAAAGATTTGATAGCAAGCAAAGGGGAAGAGGTCAAGGTGGAAGGACTGGTGGAAAACCCTATGGAGGCCGTAATGAAGATCAAAAGAAAAGTGAAGAAGCAGGCACCAGTCAAAATCAAAGAGGGGATAATACTTACCGCCCTCGTGACCAGAACAATGGTGATCAAAGAGGAAGAGGAAGAGGCAAACTTGGGCAAGGACCTGGAAGAGGAGGTTTTAGAGGAGCCTATTTCCAATGTGGAGAAGAAGGGCATCGAGCATATGAGTGTCCACAACATCAAAGAAGGACAAATAGAAGACCTGAAGGTAATGTATGAGTTGCACATGTAGATGAAGATGTACATTCTGAGCATTCTGAAGGTGCTGAAAGGGGAGAAACCCTAGTTGTCAGAAGAACCTTGCTGAATGAGGAGAAAGAACCCAATCAGAGGAAGAGTTTATTCCGCATAAGGTGCAAATGTGAGGGTAAGTGTTGTGATATTATTATTGACAGTGGAAGCACTAATAATTTGGTTTTAGAAGAGATGTTTGACAAGTTGAAGTTGACAAGAAGAAAGCATCCACATCCATATCAGATTGCATGGTTGCAAAAGGACCATAGAGCTTTGGTCAATGAGCAGTGTTTAGTGAAGTTTAATATTGGTGACTACCATGATGAAGTGCTGTGTGATATCATACTGATGGATGCATGTCATATGCTGTTGGGGAGGCTGTGGCAGTATGATAGGAGCGTTGTCTATGATGGCCATGCAAACACATATTCCCTAACAAAGGATGGAGTTCCTCATAAGTTGAAGCCCTTGAAAGAGGTGGAAGAAAAGGTATGTAGTACTACCAGAATTTATTTGGTAGATGGTAGGAAATTTTTGGAGGGTATGAAGCATGAGTGTCATTGCTTTGCATTGATTCCTAAGATTAGTCAAGAGAATTGTGAAGATGTACCAGTAGAAATTTCAGATATGTTGGAAGAGTTCCAGGACATTATCTCTGATAATGTACCAGAAGGTTTACCACCAGTAAGGAAGATAAGTTATCAAATGGATTTGATACCAGGAGCTAGTTTGCTAAACAAGGCAGCCCATAGAATGACCCCTGCAGAGAATGAAGAGCTGAACAGACAAGTTCAAGAGTTATTGAGGAAGGGACTGATAAGGGAGAGCCTAAGTCCATGTGTGGTACCTGTAGTACTAGCACCAAAGAAAGATGGAGAATGGAGGATGTGTACAGACTCTCGAGCCATCAATAAGATAACGATCAAGTATAGATTTCCATTGCCAAGAATGGATGACATCATGGACTGTTTGAGTGGAGCCAAGTACTTCACAAAAATTGACCTGAAGAGTGGGTATCACCAAATTTGTATCAGAGAAGGGGATGAATGGAAGACAGCCTTCAAGACAAAGGAAGGTTTGTATGAGTGGTTAGTCATGCCATTTGGGCTAACCAATGCACCGAGCACATTCATGTGGCTCATGAACGAGGTATTGAAAGAATTTTTGGGAAGTTTTGTTATTATTTATTTGAATGATATTTTGATTTTCAGTAAGACTTGGGATGAGCATTTGATGCATATCAGAAGAGTCCTAGAGAAGCTGAGGGAGGAGAAGTTGTTGATTAATCTGAAGAAATGCAGTTTTGCAAAGGAGTTGGTATACCAGGGATTTGTTGTCTCAGAGGAAGGTCTTAAGATGGACCCAGAAAAATTAAAGGCCATCATTGAGTGGCCTACACCAAGGAGTGCAACGGAGGTAAGATCTTTTCATGGTTTGGCAAGTTTTTATAGAAAGTTTATTAGGAATTTCAGTAGCATTTGTGCACCCCTAACTGAAACAATGAGAGGGGATAGCAAAGAGTTTAGATGGACTAAAGGGGCAGACAAGAGCTTTGATACATTGAAGCAGAAAGTCATAGAACAACCTATTTTGGCACTTCCAGATTTCAATAAGGTATTTCAGGTAGATTGTGATGCCAATGGTAGTGGTATAGGAGCTGTTTTGAGCCAAGAAGGTAAGCCCATTGCCTATTTTAGTGAGAAGCTTAATGATGCCAAGAAAAAGTATTCTGTTTATGATTAGGAATTTTATGCTATAGTTCAGGCTTTGAAGAAATGGAGACATTATTTGTTGCCAAAAGAGTTTGTTTTATATACTGATCATCAAGCTTTACAGTATCTTAATAGTCAAGGAAAGTTGAACCAAAGGCACTTAAAATGGGTTGAGTTTTTACAGAGTTATACCTTTGTTTTGAAGCACAGGAGTGGGAAGTCCAACAAAGTTGCACATGCCTTGAGCAGAAGGCAACATTTGTTGACAGAAATGAAGATAGAGGTTGTTGGGTTTGATAAGCTCAAAAGTTTGTATCCTAAAGATCTAGATTTTGCAGAGGCTTGGAAAGCTTGTCTAGAGCCTGTTACTTTAGATAGGACAAGATGGTTGGATTTCATAATCCAAGATGGCATGTTGTTTAGAGGAAGCCAGTTGTGCATTCTGAGGAGTTCCATGAGAGAGAACTTGATTAAAGAGAAGCATAGTGGAGGATTGGCTGGACACTTTGGTCAAGATAAGACCATTTCAATTGTTGGTGAAAATTATTATTGGCCACAGTTACAGCAGGATGTGAGGAAGTTTGTGCAAAGTTGCAGAGTATGTCAGATGGCAAAATGAACAAGTCAGAATACAGGGTTGTATCAACCATTACCTATACCAGAGAAGCCCTGGGATGATATCAGTATGGATTTTGTCCTTGGTTTACCAAGGACATAGAGAGGACATGCTTCTATTTTTTGTGGTGGTGGATAGATTCTCAAAAATGGCACATTTTATTCCTTGTAAGAAGACTAATGATGCTGTTCATATTGCAGAGTTATTTTTTAGGGAAGTGGTGAGACTACATGGTCTACCAAAAAGCATAGTTTCAGACTGAGATACCAAATTTGTTGGTTATTTCTAGAGGACATTGTGGAAGAAGTTGAAGACAGACTTGAAGTTCAGTTCTGCACATCATCCACAGACTGATGGACAAACTGAAGTGGTGAATAGGAGTTTGGGTAACCTACTATGATGCTTGGTAGGAGATAAGCCCAAGGGATGGGATTTGATTTTACCATAGGCAGAATTTGCTTACAATAATTCTGTCAATAGGAGTACTGGTAAATCACCATTCCAGATTGTATATGGCAATAGTCCAAGAAATGCTTCAGAGTTAAGGAATCTAGATAAGGGAGAAAAGACAAGTGCCGACGCTGAAGACTTTGCAGAACATATGAAGAATTTGCATGAAGAGGTGAGAAAGCACATTAATAAGATGACTACTCAGTACAAGGCTAAGGCAGACTAGAAGAGGAGGTATAAGGAGTTCCAGGTGGGAGATGAAATCATGGTTCACTTGAGAAAAGAAAGGTTCCCTGTTGGAACATACCATATATTGAAAATGAAGAAATTTGGACCATGCAGAATCCTGAAGTAGCATGATTCTGGAAATGCATATGAGGTAGAGCTACCGAGTGGGATAAACATTTCCCCTATTTTCAACATTGCTGATTTAACAGAATATCATGAAGGTGGAATAGAGGATGGACCAACAGAAGTGCAGTGGAGTATTCTGGTATCTACTTCAATAGAGGAGATAGAAGAGATCTTGGATAGCCATGTGGGAAGGAGTACTCGAAACAGGCAATATGAAGAATATCTAGTGAAATGGAAAAGAAGGCCTATTCAAGATTCTTCTTGGTTGTCTAAGGCAGAGGTTGACCGTTTGGGTTTTCCTCACACAAACACCTGAGATGTGACAAGGTCACTTCTCAAATTACCTTGGGTGTCTGATGTAGGAGCATCCAATGGTGTTCATCACCCAAAAAAAATGTGTTTCAAAATTGTTGATTTTCTACCCATTTCTTCTCAAAATCTATGGTTTTGGTCCCATAATCGCCTGAATAATAATGTAGAACTTTCAGTTTTCCAAAACTGCTAAAAATAGTAAACTGCTATTTTTAGAAAGTTTGCATTTGGGCACAGAATAAAGTCAAAATTTACAGGAAGTTACCTAATGGAAATATAAGAACTTTGGCGAAGGAATCACATGAAGATCATTTGTGAGCTGAAAGATATTAAAGTTTCCATTTCCCAAAAAATGCCTGAAAATTATTCAAACTTAGGTTTGAGGCACTAAATGGCCATGTACGGGCCCAAAAATGGCTAGAGCTGGTAGAGCTAGTTCTTATCACGTAGAGCACTCCACGAGCTTTCTGACGCATAAAACGGTTCGTCAATCGGAGTCCTAGATCAAAAGTTATGGCTCCCGGAAGTTGACCTATTTTTGGAGGGAGATGCAAAATTTGAAATTAGGTTGTTGGCCACCAAAAAGCCTATTAATAACCATTTTTGGGAACCCTGGGAAGGAGGAGAGTTAAGGGGGCAAGTGTAGAGGCAAGAATAGGTAGGAAAACAGAAACCCTAGCTGATTTGGGGGTTACAAAAGGTGGAAGATTCCAGAGCCTGGTGATGGTAGATGTAGTGTGTTGCAGCCTGTAGAGGACTAATTCTTCTGATTGTAATTAAGCTTCTATAATGTAATGAGTTGCCCAGATCAATAAAAGAAAGTTCTATTCTCTGTGTTCAATTTCTATTATTGTGTGTTTTATGATTTACCCCCTTCATCATACACAATCTTTAATTGTGTTATCTCTGCATCCCATCGATTCTTTGCACTATCCAAAATTTGAATGTGGCCATTTGTCAGAAACACTAATTTTTCTGCCTTCAGCAAATCTGAGGGTGTATCAGTTATTGCTTTTACATTCAGGGCTTCTGCTACAAGGTTAGTCATTGAATCTATTTTAGGACTTATTAGCCCCCTCAACTAACACATTCTATTTTTCATTTGATCCTTCTTATTCATCAAATTACTTAAGTCATTGTGAATATTTATGACTTGTATGTCTTTGCTGGTTATTGACTCAATTGACAGGTCAAATGACTTAGAGATATTTGTCAACTGCAGTTTCAGATCCTTGATCTTTTCTCCTAACTCCTTTGAGGCTTCCTACCATGATAAACAAAATTTGTACAAATTACAAGCTTCTTTGATAGCACTCTCTATACCTTTTATTCCATCATCTAATAAAGTTTTATCATTGATCAACGTGGTCTTCAACTCAGTTAACTTCTTCTCATCAAACTCTTTTCTTACTTTCATTTCTGTAGACTTTTCAAAAGATTCAAAATGTAAACTTACTAAGTTTATGAGTCCCTTGAGTTGATTTGTTGAAGACATTGATGTATCCTTTTGATATGATGGCATCAACTTCTCAAAAATGTTGGATGCTTCACCAATTAACTCACTATCCTATATGTGTGACTTCAATATTTCTTCCTGTGCTTTTGCTTGCACAATTGATACCAATCTAAATTCTTGCACAGAAGACATTGAGTCCAAGTTTATTAGACCTTGAGAAAATTTAGGCTTATCCAAGACTTGTCTCTCTCTTTCCAAGAACTTGACAGACTCCATAGTGTCTCTTTCTATACCAGAGACTTCTTTTTCTTGGTTTTGCTCTAGAGGATCTAAATCCATGGCCATATTTGCATCATCCTTTTGTCCTGATATAGAGTTTTCCTCAACTTGTTCTTCTTCTTGATCATTAGCTTTGTTTTGCTCCTCAGTCTTCTCCTTGTCTGTTTGTTCATCAGTTTGTTGATCCATAACAGTAGTATCTAAACCATTAGTAGGGACTGGATCTTACTTCTTCTTTGGCTTTTCATCACTTTTGTCTAGTCCTTGATCCATGTTCACCTCATGAATAGATGTATCTATTGATAACTGAGAGGGGGGGGTGAATCAGTTATCTTAATTATTTCCCTTATTGAACTTTCTTATTAATTGATGCAGCATTGAATCAAACACTAAAACATTAACATGAAATAAGAAACACATAACACAGTATTTTTGACGTGGAAACCCTGTTAAGGGAGAAAACCATGGGGTGATTAACCCAAAATTATTCTCTGTTAGAAGAATAGGAGATTACAAAAAAATGGCACTTGCCAATTAGGGCTCACTGCCCGAGCACACTGCTCACAAGAGGCCCACTGCCTACAAGAAGACACACTGTCTACAAAGTGATAAGAATCACAGTCTTGAACTGATTGGAAGCATCTACATATGCTGGAGTTCAGTTCCGGTTAGGCTCAGTACACTGATCTGCTGCACTTCATCTTTCCTTTGTTCTTTATTCTGCTATCTTTCACATACCGGATCCTTTTTGCTACCTCTGCTCTGTTCTGGACTTATTCGCATATATCTTCACACCATCACACCTTTCACAACTAAATCCATCCTCTATATATATCTGCACAAGTAATTTCATCACCTTTCTAGTCGGCATCCGGAACAGTCTAGTTTCTTACAAACTCTTGTTCTGTCGGCTGAATCCTTCCTCACAAAGCAATGCGGATCAAGCATATACTTGTAGATATCATTAATCATGTCGGCCAAACATGATTCATGCCTTCACAACCTCTATCATCAATAGTAACACATCTGGAAAGTAGTCTGATACTCTGTCAGTCAGTTCTTCCTCTGTTTTCACTGTCTCTCAGGAATCCGGTACTCAACTATTCATATCCTTTTCCTTGTCCATCACCGGAGGCTAAATCCTTGGAATATACCACTCAAGGTAGTCCTCTTGACTTCCCCAAATCCGCACTGCACCAAGACACTTCCTCTGAGAGATCCGGACCAATCTGTCGGACCTTGCCACATGCTCTGTTCTTGTTCACCGGACCACAACATTCTTTATTCTGACTTCCGGTAGAGACACATCATGACTTGCGGATATGTGGGATGACCTTTGTTGCCATCAATGACAACAACCATGAATCCATATAGTGTCTCTTGCCAACAATCTCCCCCTTTGGCATTGATGGCAACACTTAGTGAAAAATGACTAAGTGTTTACACTATGCTCCCCTTTTGCTGATGCTCTGTCTTTATATACAATTTCTGGAACTCCCCCTTAATTGGATTCCTCATTTTTCACTGCTCCTCACTCCCCCTTTGACATCAATGGCAAAGGGTAGGGTCCGCATATCAAAATTTTCAAAAATTTTCTATACATAGCCGCATATTTACATACTCACATATACTGAAGAATGTCTGCAAAGGATGTCTGCAATTGGATCATTTCTGTAGCCCAACTTTGCTTCATTCTATCCAAAATTGAAATGTGACCACTCAACAAAAATGCAAAAGCTTCTACCCGCTTGAGATCTGTCGGATCTTTTGTTTGGGCGGTGGTCTGAGCATCACTGATGGCCTCATGCATAGTTTCCAACTTAGGGATTATAATCCGTCTAAGTTCTCCCATCAGGTTAGTGATGTTCTTCCTTTCCTTCTCAAGATTCTTTATTTCATTCAAGACTGCAATAGTCTGACATTCTTGATTTATTATGGAGGAAGAGAGAGGATCAAAACTTTGAGATAAGCTTTGTAGCTTGTCCTGTTCCTCTTTTATTTTCTTATCAATTGCTGCTGTTGCCTTTGGCCAGGATATGCAAAATTTGTAGATGTCACCGCCATCCTTAAGAGCATTCTCTAAGCTCTTTATTCCAATGCTCACAATCTTCCTATCTTTAGAGATTAATTCTAATACCTCTGAAAATCTTTTATCCAAAAATTCCTTCCGGACCTTTTCCTCAGCTGATTTTTCTAGAGAATCAAAATGTGTATCAACACTGCTGACTAAGGTTTTTAGATTACCGGAAGAGGAGGCTGTCGGATCTATCTGGATTGATGGCATAATCTTTACAAGTACTCCGGAAGCAGCCTCTATCAACTCACAGTCTTCCATATGAGACTTCAGGAGTTTTTCATTTGCCTTGGCATTTGCAAATGAAGCTATCTTCATTGTTTGTACCGGAGAGAGAGAGTCAAAGTCGAATGGGCCTTTTAGAAGCTCCGGTTCATCAATCTCTAAAGTTTCTTTGCTCAAAAATTGTTGAACAGTTTGTGCAGTGTCTCTTGCCGGAGACAAATGTTTCTTTTCTTCTGCAGTCTTGGAACTGTCAACCTCTTTGTCTTTCACCACTGCTTCCTTCTCCTTTAATTGCTCTTCTTCTTTGGATCCAGAGACTGTAGGGGAAACCGGAGGAGAGATGCTTGTTTGTTCAGGGCCCACTTCTTCCAGAACAGATGATTCCAAATCCGCAGCTGTTTCTGCACCTAAGTCCTCTACAACAGGAAGATTGAACCTTTTGAAGGCCTTCCGGAGGATCTCTTCTGTCTCTTGGGCCACTTTGTCAGTCTCACCAAGCATGAGTTGATTCATCCTGTCTTTACTTCTGAACTCATCTTTGCAGTCCTTGAAGATTATGTTCATTGTCTTGGGATCAATTTGAGGATATAGCTGAATAGCTATCTGCTCCCGGATCTCAAGATCTTTGGCATGAGTATTGTTCTTTCTTACTTCTAATTCCTTTTCTAGGCTTTTAGGAATAAGAGATATGATCTCAATGAAAGCCTTATTGTATATGTTCAGATATTTGACTGTGGCTTCCTGCAGAGTCTTTTGGTCAGCCTCATTGTAGTTATCATAAAATTCAGTCAAAGGTTGAAGGTTTCCATCTACCGTGACTGACTTGATTACACTCTCTAGAGACAGAGTGGACTTTTCAATAGATACCTCTGCCATTTCATCTTTGTCTTGGCCTGTGGAGGGTTTACCAGATCCTTTCTTCTTCTGCTTCTTTATTTCTTTTACTCCCTCATCTGACTCTGTTTCCTCTTCATCCTGTTGGCTTTCATAAGCCCTTGTGGCTTTTGTCTTGGATCTCTTACCGGATGCCTGGACTTCCAGTTTTGAACTTTTGGTTGTGGGAGGTGCAGATCTCTTTGATGATCTGGTCCGGGTGGGAGCTTCAACCGGAGCACTTTCTTTACTTTTCTCTTCTTCCTCAGCCTTCCTCCTCTTTTCCCGGCTGGCATCAAGTGCCTCTTTTGAGATGCCTAGGCCTTGAGCAATGTGCTCTACTTCTTTTCTCACCTTTCTTTTAATCTCAGGTTCCCTGAGTTCTACATGTATTTTTACACTCAACTCCTCAAAGGTTCCAAACCTTTCTGCCTTAGGATCTTTGGGCTGACTTAGCATGTGTTGAACATGCAGCTCCACTATCTGTTCATCCACTTCATACCCCATGGGCATGATCCAGACAGTCCTTGGCTCCACTGCCTCCATTAGGCACTGATTAGTGTCAACCATAAAGCACACTGAGTCTTTGTATTTTTCAACAAGAGACTGGGGAATTCTCTCTCTTGCTTGCATCATGCTCTGAAAGTTTTTGAAGTATTCCCATAGAGCTGTATTTCTCACTTTTGCATCCCCAAGTCCATGCAAATAGTCTCTTATCTGGACTGCAACAGGTTTGTCATTCTGCCATACCCATCCACTTGATCCGGGTAGCTCATTCATGAAGTAGAAGAATAGACATACAATAAGAGTACCATACTTAAAGGAATTCTTTTTATCCTTCTTGATTTTCTGTATATTTTCCATTAATTGGCTTAGCAGTAGTTCGCAGAGATCATATTCTGCATTCTTTCTTAGCATTTCATAGGCAGTGTATATTGTAGTTCCGGATACAGAATTCTCCCTGCTGGAGTGATAGATCTTGTATCCTATTATCATGGATGCATATTTGATATCTGGATCCGAAATATCTTCAATGGTCATTGCCCTCTTATCAAATTTTGATCCGGTGGCCTCAGTTACAATGTTGTTCTTGACAGATTTGAGGATAGGTATCCCTCCGGAAGAGTATAGACCAGTTACTGCTCTAATTGCCTCTTTTGTGATCTTGCAGGGTCTATCCAGCCATAGAAAGTTGTCATGCATCCTGCTCAGTACATACCGGACCCATTCATCTTCTTCAAAGCAGGGGAAATGAATAAATTGCTCAAATTGTTTCTTCTGGATATCCTTATACTCTGGTTTAATCTCAAAAGCATTGTCTATCAGTTGCTTGTGATAGAGGTCTCTTAATTTGAATTCCCCAAATTCCTCAATGCTTGCATGTATGTAAACCCTAATGTCTTCAGTATGTAAAACTCCGTGAGGAACACTAGGGAAGGCTCCTAGTGGATCTACCTCCAATGATTTGTAAGGATGTTTCTTGAATGTGGGGCGAGGTCTATCAGAGATCTTAACTATATTTGGAGTAGCCATTCTTCAAAGATTTGTAGTGAGATAATGAAAAACGGAGAATACCTTATGCGCCTTCAGTTTGCACGGAGTGGTTGGATTGATTTCTTTATGCAATAACTTCGGCAGGAGATCCTTGGTGTGCTTGATGAACCTTGTTGCAGAGCTCCACTTTTCGCTTCTTCTTGAGTGCAGAATGAGCAAATGACTTTTGAGAAATCCCTTAAATTGCTCCGCGAACCCTAATATCTGTCTGCAATAAATGCTTCACCTACATCATTCCGGTTTGCCTTGTCTGGATAGCTTGGAGTATCCCGGATTAGTCCTGATCTGTGGATATCATCCGGATCTTTCAATCATGAATAAATCGAGGTAACATATTACAAGAACATCCCAAACACTCTGTCCAATCCGCAGAACAAGATAGTGCACTTCCGGATCTCTCCGGACCTTTTTGTAATCCTTTATCATACCGGAGCATCTCCCTGAACAGGTCTTACTTGATCGATCACAGCTTCTTCATAACTCCATGCGGACCTCTGAAAATTTAACTGAAGCATCTCAAGACTCATATCTGCAAACCCTTTAATCCGCATCTTGTGCCACATTCGGCACCACTTGTTTGGCTGGGGGAACAGGATTTTCTTTGAGTCTCCCCCTGAGCCTGAGCTCACCTTTTAATTTCCGGAAGAAATATCAGCACCAGAGTCTGGTGCGGATCCAACCTCTACATTCTCTGAACTTTTCTTCACCCAAATCTTGCTCATCTGATTCCTAACTTCATCCGCGTTCATCTTTTGTTTACCCTTGTCTTGATTCTGATTATACACCAGACCTCTTTTGTCCTGATACTTGTTTCTGCAGACTTTAGCATTATGACCGGACCTATTGCAGATTTGGCAAATAACATTTCTTTGCATTTTTGAATGATATCCTCTTGATCTGCATTGATTAGCCATATGACCTACTCTATTGCATGTGAAGCATCTACCTTTGAATGATTTGTTTACTTGCATAATTCTGCATTCATGGGATTTGTGTCCATACCTTTTGCAGTTGAAGCACTGTCCGGAGAAGGATGAATTAATCTGATTCATTCTCATTCTGCACTGATTAGCTTTGTGACCAAAGTGGTTGCAGCTGTGGCAGTATCCATTGAAGGATGGATATCTTTGAGCATTTGGCTGTCTTACCGGAGGTCTTCTAGGCCTGCTCCTTGGATTTTCTGATCCAAGATTCTTCTGACCGGATCCGGAGCTTTCTCCTTTCTCATATCCCAAACCATACTTGTCATCTATCCTCTTTTGACTTCCAAGAAGAACTTCAAGTTGAGCAGAACTTATCTTGAATTTCTCTTTATATTCATTTGCTGTTTGAAGGTCTCTTTTGAGAGAGGCAATTTGATCCTCAAGTTTTTCTTCATTATCTTTGGCATCTTCAAGATCAGATTCAAGATGTCTGATAATCCTGTCCATCTGGTGGCATTCTTCTGATTTTTCTTTAAGAGATTGTCTTAGATTGTCTTCAGCCTTTCTTTTTTCTTCAATCTCTTGAGAAAACTTTATAGTTCCTGATTCCATTTCATGTCTCAACATAATGACTTCTTTTGATAACTTTTCACATAACTTGGTTTGCTCAGTCAATTCTTCATTTGTATTGCTTTCTTCACTTTGTCTTGCCAACTGTTGGAGCAGCTCCTTTCTCTTTTTCATAGAGAGACTTAATTTGTCTTTTAATTCTCTCATGAATTCATCAACCTGTTTGAGTCTTTCCTTTAATTCACTGACTTCAGAATTTGACTATTCAAGATCCTCAAGAGCAGTCTTGAGTTGCTCCCTTAAACCATATGCATCCATTTGAACTCCCAGATCTTCCTCAAGCTGTTAGGCTCTATTAGGAGGAACTTAGCTCTGATACCAATTGTTGATAACTGAGAGGGGGGGGTGAATCAGTTATCCTAATTATTTCCCTTATTGAACTTTCTTATTAATTGATGCAGCATTGAATCAAACACTAAAACATTAACATGAAATAAGAAACACATAACACAGTATTTTTGATGTGGAAACCCTGTTAAGGGAGAAAACCACGGGGTGATTAACCCAAAATTATTCTCTGTTAGAAGAATAGGAGATTACAAAAAAATGGCACTTGCCAATTAGGGCTCACTGCCCGAGCACACTGCTCACAAGAGGCCCACTGCCTACAAGAAGACACACTGTCTACAAAGTGATAAGAATCACAGTCTTGAACTGATTGGAAGCATCTGCATATGCTGGAGTTCAGTTCCGGTTAGGCTCAGTACACTGATCTGCTGCACTTCATCTTTCCTTTGTTCTTTATTCTGCTATCTTTCACATACCGGATCCTTTTTGCTACCTCTGCTCTGTTCTGGACTTATTCGCATATATCTTCACACCATCACACCTTTCACAACTAAATCCATCCTCTATATATATCCACACAAGTAATTTCATCACCTTTCTAGTCGGCATCCGGAACAGTCTAGTTTCTTACAAACTCTTGTTCTGTCGGCTGAATCCTTCCTCACAAAGCAATGCGGATCAAGCATATACTTGTAGATATCATTAATCATGTCGGCCAAACATGATTCATGCCTTCACAACCTCTATCATCAATAGTAACACATCCGGAAAGTAGTCTGATACTCTGTCAGTCAGTTCTTCCTCTGTTTTCACTGTCTCTCAGGAATCCGGTACTCAACTATTCATATCTTTTTCCTTGTCCATCACCGGAGGCTAAATCCTTGGAATATACCACTCAAGGTAGTCCTCTTGACTTCCCCAAATCTGCACTGCACCAAGACACTTCCTCTGAGAGATCCAGACCAATCTGTCGGACCTTGCCACATGCTCTGTTCTTGTTCACCGGACCACAACATTCTTTATTCTGACTTCCGGTAGAGACACATCATGACTTGCGGATATGTGGGATGACCTTTGTTGCCATCAATGACAACAACCATGAATCCATATAGTGTCTCTTGCCAACAGTATCATCTCCAACATCTATTTCTTCATTATCATATATTGTTGGAAGATGAAATTCCTTCAACACTTTCAGAGTGATTTCCTTAGTCTCCTTCATTACTTTGTCATTGTCATCTAACATGAGAGTATTCATCCTTTTCTTTGTTTTGAATTCCTTGTTGAGGACTTTGGAGATTTTTATTTTGTCTTCAGGGGTGATCTCTGGACATAACATTATCAGTGTATGCTCTTTGAGTTCAACGTCCTTTGCCATAGCAGCTTCTTTCCTTGTAGACATGATACTACCCAAGGTGTCTAGGAGATCAGTAATTATCACAATAAGGACTTTGTTGTAGATGTCCAAGTATCTGATGACAGCAGTCTCAATGATCCTCTTGTCTTGATCATCATACTCATCATACAGTTGGGCTATGGGTTTCAAATTGCCATCAATAGTTATGGCCTTTAGGACATCTTCAAGACTTATAGTGGCTTCTCCTATCTGAGACTTGTCTTGTCTTGGCCTTTTCTTAGTTCTACCCTTACTGGAGGGCTTGCCCTGACCAATACCAGAGGCTTCAGTTGATTTTTCTTTCATCTTCTTAACCTCTTCATCAGATTTTGTTTCTTCATCATCTTCTCCAATACTCACATACATCCTTTTACCTTTGGTTTTTAATCTTTTGTGCCTTTTCTCAATAGATTTATTTGCAGGTCCTTCCATAGAGGGTGTGGGACCGAAAGATGCAGAAGTAGCTTCTATAGAGGTAGAACATCTAGTTCTTCTTATTGTCACTATTAGGTTCTCTGGTTTTCTCTTAGGCTCTTCCGAAGCCTTCACTGGTTCACTTTCCTTATTTTCTCTTGCTCCCTATTTGCTTGAACCTTTGCCCTTGTTTCTCTAATTTGTTCTTTGGTGAAACCCTTTTTCAGGGCATAATCCTCTATCATCTTCTGGGCGTTCTTTGAGATTTCTGGTTTCCTTACTTCAACATGAATTTTTGTTGATAGCTCTTCAAATGTCCCAAATCTTTCTTCTTTAGGGTCCCTCAATTTACTTAGCATATGTTGGCATAATTTTCCAGTATCTTTCCATCTACTTCATAGCCCATTGGAATAACCCATACTATTCTAGGCTCAACGGCCTCCATCAAGAATTGGTCTTTTGTCACAATGAAGCATATGGTGTCCTTGTATTTATCAACAACTAATCTAAGGATCCTTTCCCTAGATTGCATTAACCTTTGGAAGTTTTTGAAATAGCCCCATAAGGCTAAGTTTTGTGCATCAATATTTCCTATGCTGCTCAACTAGTTTCTAATCTGTATTGAAATAGGCTTGTCTGTAGTCCAAAATTGATTCTTCATGCCTGATAAATCTTGCATAAAGTAGAAGAACAAGCACATAATTAACATACTAAACTTGAAGGGATATTTTTTTTTTTGTCTTCTTCATGTTGTCCATTAACTATTGTCAAAGTAGTTCACACAGGTCATACTCTACATTTTCCTTAACCATTTGATAGGCAGTATATATGGTAGTATCAGAGATAGAGTTCTCATGGATTGTGAAGTAAACATTGTAGCTGATCACCATGGATGCAAACCTACCTACATGATCTTCAATATCACTGATTGTCAATGCCCTTTTGTCAAATTTTGCTCCTGTGGCTTTCATCAATGTATCATTTTTCACGGCCTTCAATATAGGCACTGTACCGGTAAAGTTTAATCCTATGACTGCCCTTATGGCATCTTTAGTGATCTTTAATGTAGAGTTAAGACACATAAATTCATCATGAATTCAGCTTAAGACATACCCAACCCATCCATCTTTTGCAAAAACTAGAAAATCTATATACTGAATGAATTTCTTCTTTTCTAATACCTTATATTTTTTCTTCAACCTAAGTTGATCACCACTTAGATGTCTTAGATATAGGTCTAGAATTTGAATATCTTCATGTTTTTCTAGGGAAACATGAATATAAGCCCTAACATCTTCTATATGCATCACATCGAATGTAATCTCTGAAAATGCACCATTTTTATCGACCTCTATTGATTTAAATGGGTGCTTCTTGAATTTTGGTTAGGCTCTCTCAATTATATCAATCCCATGTGGTGTTGCCATTTTCACAAAGATTCAAATAAATTCATAGTAGTGTTTCAAATCTGAAAAATACCTCTTTTGTCAAATTAGGTTTTTCTTGATCTTGCCTTGAATTGCTTTGGAAATTACTGTAGTCACTTGGAATTTCTCTTCAGTTCACCTTAAACACTTGAGAGATTAAATGCAAAATGAATTGTCTATTGAATGAGCTCCTTTTTAATCCTTTATTTGTCTTGACCTAATCACCATAAATGCCCCTTTTAAAAAGATGTCAAACACATCTCTGTAGAATACAACTGATTAGGATTGCTTCACAATGTTTCACATTTAATCCTTTTCTTTCAGAATTACTTTTTGAAGATCTTTTATATGAAGCTTCTCATCATATCTTCATGCCAGATCTCAACACTGACTATCTAGCTAGGGGATTAGGATTTTCATTATAGCTCCCCCTGAACCAGAGCTCTCAATTCACTTCCCAAAGGTAGTATCTACACTAGAAACTAGTGTAGATCCATCCATGACCTCATTTACATCCTTCTTAATCTAGACCTTGTTCATTTCCTTCTTGATTTCGACTGGATCAATCTTGTTCTTGCCTTTATCTTCTCTTTGGTTTATTTTCCTCTTCTCTATAGGATAGTCTTTCTTCTCATTCTTGCTTCTACAGAATCTCACAACATGTCCAAACTTATTGCAATTGTAGCATACCACATTCCTCTGTCCCTGATTCCTTCTATTGATTGGATTCATTCTTGATCTGCATTGATTATCCATATGTCCAAATCTATTGCATGCAAAACACTTTCCATTGAAGGATTGAGTATTCCTTGCACTGTTAAAATGATTCCTTTCCAGAATTCTATTTATGACATATTTTCTTGCAATTGAAATATTTTCCTAAGAATGATGGAACATTCTAAATCATTCTATTCCTACACTGAGTATCTTTATGACCAAACCTATTGCAATTAAAACAATGGCCATTGAAAGATGGGTACCATTGAGCATTTGGCTACCTGACCAGAGGTCTTCTAGGTCTTCTTCTCTAATTTTAGAACTAGTTGCCTTTGTTGTGCTTCATCTTAGTGTTTACTTTACTTGATTTTGAAATCTCTCCTTTCTTAAATCCCAAGCCTTGCTTGTCATCTGGACTCTTTTGACTTTCAGTCAACTCCTCAAGCTTTACAGAGCTTATTTTGAATTTTTATTTATAACTATTTGTTGCTTCTATATCATATTTCAAAAGTAATACATCTTTTGCCAACTTTTCAGATTCCTCAGATTTATCCTTCACAACCTGATTTAGATGATCTTCAACCTTTTTTTTCTTCAACTAGTATAGATAGACTATCTATGCATTCATTTGCTACTTTTAATTATTCACTTAGCTCTTTCCTTCTATCCCAAGACTTCTTGACTTGCTCTTTAAGTTTCAGAATGCAATCATCATCTTCTTTGATATTTTCTACCAAATATTTGATATCTGCCTCATGCTTGTCAAGATCTTCAAGAGTAGCTTGTAGTTGTTCATTAACGCTACCTGGATAACCTGCTTCTGAAGAAGTGAGATACCTTATTGCTACCATGTGTTCACCTTCCTAGATCTTCCTCAAGCTATTAAGATTTATCCAAGGAACCTTGTTCTGATACCAATTGTTGAACATAAAGAATATTAAGAGGGGGGTGAATCAGTATTCTAGAAAACCACTTCTTTTGTTGTTCTTTAATCCAATTACCAAATTCAATAACATGAAAGCACAATAAACATAAGAACAACCATAAAAACATAACACATAGACACCAAGATTTTTATGTGGAAAACTCAAAAAAGAAAAAACCACGGTGAGTGTTAGCTCACAATATATTATGATAACAATACCAAATTACATGAAGGCTCACTGCCTTAGGGCTCATTTCCCTAGGACTCACTATCCAAGAAGTGCTCACTACAATAGGCTCATTGCCAAGAAAATAGAAGAGAATATAGAAGAAGGATTGGCTCACTGCCAGGAGATGACTGCTACAAATGCATCTATAGAATTTTGAGGTATAGTTCCATTTATAGCTCAATATATAGATTCAAAAGTCTTCATAATGCTTTCTCTGCTCTTTTTGTTCTTCTTCACATATGCTCTGCTCTTCTACCCTTACTTCCCTTTTCCTAATCAAAAACTACCTCAAGTCACACAATCATAGAATTTGCACGCACACACACACACACACGCACACACACTCCTTTGACCTTCAACACCAAAATCCATTAGGTATATATATTCACAACAAGATTTATCCCACAATTAAGTTAGCAACCCAAACATGAAACGTGTATACAAATGTTATACCTTCTCTGCTTGATCTTGTGCACAATCTACAATGCGGACTTAAAAAAACATACAATAGTCTTCATATAGGTTGGAACCAATCATACAACAACTTTGATTGATTGTTCAAACAATATCTCTTCTCCCCATATAGATCTAGCATGCCTATTGACTTGTCCCTTAAGAACACACTTGACCAATTCAATTATCACATCATAACTTTCACTGTGGACCATAGAAGAATCTAAAAATCATAGCCAACATCTATTATGAATCTTTTATCATACCTTTAGAACCAAATAACATAGTATTTGACTACAAATAAATGTGAATCTCAGAACTATCACTCAGTCACTGTGAAACATTGTTAGACTGTAAGCTGATAAAGAACAACTTGTATAATGTGATCAAGAGAACTACAGAGGCTATAACTCTGGATTTAGGTAGTCATGATATATATCTTTGTTGCCTCAGAACCGCAAGACAAAATATACAACAACGGAGGAATACTGACCAAAACACTATCATTTACACTATATAATGCATACTGTCCATACTTAGTCATTTTATCTTTCCAGAGTGAAGTCTCTTCACCATGCTGGTGGAATCCCTTTACCTTGTTTCCATCAATGACAACACTAACATTGTTTAGAGTAGTGTCTCTTTCCAAGACCTTTTTGATGGGGACTTATATTTAGACTTGGAGTTGTGCTTTTTTATGTACACGAGTGGATAATGTTGAGACACCTTACATGGATATAATGTTGGAGTTAACTACAATGTTAGAGATGTATCAATTGGATATTGCTTGCATGTGGTCAGAATAGCTTGCATGGACTTGCATGTTTTTTGCATGTCACTTGTATGGTGTTGCATGTTGTTGCATGTTACTTGCATGTACTTGCATGTTGTTGTTGAAATTAAGGAACACTGAGAGGGGGGGGTGAATCAGTGTTTTACAAAACTTATTGTTATGTTCCTTTATTAATTTACCGCATACATTCAAAATAAAGAAGCATGAACTTAAGAACAACAGCAACAAGATCATCACACATGAACACATAGATTTTTACGTGGAAACACGGTTAAGGGAAAAACCACGGTGGGAGTTAACCCACAAGATTTTATACTCTATTAAAGGTATTTCAAATGGGAAGGCACATGCCTTTGGCCACACTGCCTAAAGGTCACTGCTCAAAGGAGGCTCACTACCTACAAGATCAATTACAAGAGTTTGCTAAAATATTTGAATTGAAAAATCACATCTAACAATGCAAGGCTATAGTTCTGATTAGGCTCAATATACTGACTTCACACACTTCATCTCTCACTACCCTATTTCACTATTCTACCATGATAAGGAACTTAGATCTCTTTGCTTCACACTTGTTACTATTCCACTTCACACCTATTGCTTCATATTCACACCTCCTACATTCATAATGCTCGAACCCATCGATTATATATATCTGCAACATGAAGTTTCATTAACTGCAGTCGGCCTCAAGAAAACTTAGAAACTATTTCAAGATCACTGTTCTGTTGGTTGAATCCATGCACAAACATTAATGTGAACCAAAACCTATGTATTCAAGTCACCACACATGTTGTCCAATACCATTAGATCTCATAAATTACTCAACCAACCACTCTTCTTAATCCACACAAGGATCAAACACCAAGTCAACTTGTTCTTCACCGGACTGAACTATCTAACCAAAAACCTGATACTCAGATGCTTGTAACTTTCAATCCCTTCATCACCAGAGGCTAAAACTTTGGATTTAGGTAGCCCTGACATCCCTTAACATTCCCTCAGACCCACAACACAATATGATTACCTATGAAGAAATGTGGACCAGAATACTAAACCCTGTCATATGCTCTGTTCCTCTCTATACGGACTTAGACAAATCTATAACCTGACTTCCGGTATGATCAAATGATATAATGCGGATGTGTAAGATAGATTTAGTTGCCATCAATGACAATACCTAACATGCCTAGCAGTGTCTCTTGCCAACAATCTCCCCCTTTGGCATTGATGGCAAGACTTAGTGAAAAATGACTAAGTGTTAGAACGGCTCCCCCTTACTATGTACACTTGTGATTTCCAATGTTCCCCCTTAGATGAATTCCTCATTTTTCACTGCTTTCCGCTCCCCCTTTGACATCAATGGCAAAGGCTGAGATCCGCATACTAAAATTCATGCAAAAACTCTATGTACATGGGCGCATATATACAAACAGTCCTTATGTCTAGTCTACATGAACTTAAACACATCACCAAAAATATCTTTCAATAGTGCCAATTCACTATCCCAACTTTTCTTCATGCTATCCAAAATTGAAATATGACCACTGAATAAAAATGCTTGTGTCTCTGCCTTCTATAGATCAGTGGGATCACTTGTCAGAGCAACAATTTGAGCTTCTGTCAATGCATTGAACATTGTTTCTAACTTAGGGGAAATCAGTCCTTGGAGTTCACACATCCTTAACACAATGTTTTCTTTTTCTTTCACTTATTTCTTTATTTCATCAATCAAGCTAATTACTTGGCATTCTTGAATCGCCATAGATACTGTCAAAGGATCAAAGGATTGAGATACATTTGACAATTTTTGCTAGGACTCCTTTATTTTCTTCTCAATATCCTCTACAACTTTTGGCCAAGATAAAAAAAAATTGTACACATCTCCTCCTTCAATGAGGGCATTTTGAATACTCTTTACACTAGTATCCAACATAATTCTATATTGTCAATTATTCTTTTCAATTCACTAAATCTTTTATCATTAAATTTATTCCAGACTTTAACTTCTATTGACTTCTCAAAAGTTTCAAAATGAGTATTTATAGAGTTTATCAAACTCTTCAACTAATCAGAGGGGGATGTTGATGAATCCTTCTAAAATGTAGGCATGATTTTCTCCAAAATGTCAGATGCAAGACCAAGCAACTCACTATCTTCTATATGGAAGTTCAATATGTCCTCTCTCACCTTAGCTTGTGCAAAAGAGGCCAACATCATCTTCTATACTAGTGATAGAGTATCAAAATTGATTGGACCTTGTATTATATCCAGATCTTCTGCAACTTGTTTGTCTTTCTCCAAAATTTCTTTCACTGCTTCTGCAGTGTCTCTTGCCCAATATGATGTTTCTATTTTATGCTCATTAGGGCCTATATCTTTTCCCTTTCTGGAGTCAACCACATTGTCTTGCTTATCATTTTCATTCTTTTTCTTTGCTTCTACTCTCTCTGCATCATCAATAGAGGCATCCTTCTTTTTATCTTTACTAGAGATGTCTTCTGTATTCTTTTCCAGAGGATTTTGAGTATCCTCTGCACCATCAACATTATCTTCCTTCACCATATCTTCATCTCTTTTATTTAATATTTACTCTTGCAAAAATGAGGAATCATCTACTTCAGCTTGTTGCTCATTTTTCTTCCACTCTTCATCATCCAGAATGGAGGTATCATCAGCATCAATAGGTTCTTCAATGACCACATGAAACTTATTCTTCTCCAGAGCTTTCTTCAAAATTTGTTCTATTTCTATGACCACTTCATCAATGTCTCCAATCATTAGCTTATTCATCCTTTTTTTGCTTCTAAATTCATCATTAACTTCTTTAAAATTTTGATTTGCTTCCTTCCTAGAAATTACCGGATGCAAATTGGACAACATATGTTCTCTTAGCTCCAAATTCTTTGCTTTGACAACTTCTTTTCTCATCTCCAAAATGTCACTTAGACTCTTAGGGATCTCTGAAAAAATTTCTATAAGTGCTCCATTGAATGTATTCAAACACTTGATAGTAGCATCCTCTAGAATCTTTTTGTTTGCATCATCACAGTTATCATAATATTCTGTTATGGGCTTCAAATTCCCATGAATAGTTACTGCATTCACAATATCTTCAACTAACAAGGTGGATTTTTCAACATGAGTCTTTGTCTTTTGTCTTTTGCACACTTTTTCACTTTCCGAGGGATTGTCTTTAGATACTTTAGCAGCCTTAGTGCCTGAGGCCTTCAACACTTTAACCTCATCATCTGAATCAGTCTTTTCTTCATCCTCCTTCTCCACACTAACATATGACCTTTTTCCCATTACGTTTGTTCTTTTTCTTTCCTTACTGGTAGGTTTTTCTTTGAATTTCTCTGTAATAGGAGAAGGTGATATACCAGAGGTTGTACCAGAACTCCTAGTAGTCATTGATTTAGAAGGGGATTCTACTGGAACACTTCCCTATTCCCTATCCCACTTCTCCTTCTTAGGTTTCTCTATCCTTTCCATGTTTTGTCTCACAACTTCTTTCATTATTCCAATACTTTTTGCATACATTTCAACTTGTCTTTGGATTTTTCTCTTAGATTTAGGTCTCCAGAGCTCAACATGTAGTTTCAAATTTAGCTCATCATATGTATCGAATCTCTCAACTGAGGTATCTTTTGGTTTATTCAGAAGGTGTTGAGAATACATTTCCACTATTTGTTCATGAACTTCATACCCCATGGGCATGATCCATACAGTCCTTGCTTCAACTGCTTCCATCAAGCATTGATCTATTTCCACCATGAAACAAATTATATCTTTATAGTTTTCCACTACAGACATAGGGATTCTTTCCCTTGATTGCATCATATTCTAGAAATTCTTGAAATATCCCCAAAGAGCAGTCCTTTGGGCATTGGAGTCACCAATATTGTGCAAGTGCTCTCTTATTTGTATGGCAACAGGCTTATCACTAGTCTAATACAGGCTTTTCATCCCAGGCAACTCATTCATGAAATAAAATAACAAGCACAAGACCAACATACCATACTTGAATGTACTCTTCTTATCCTTCTTGATCTTGTTTAGATTCTCCATTAGCTAGTTTTATAGTAGCTCACACAAGTCATAGTCAACATTTTCTCTTAACATTTGATAAGAAACATAAATGGCTATACTAGACATTGAGTTTTCCCTGTTGGAGTGGTATATCTTATACCCAATCACCATAGATGCAAATTTGACATCCAGATCAATTATATCATTTATTGTCATTGCCCTCTTATCAAACTTTGAGAATGTAGCATCAGTTACAGTCTAATTCTTTACTGACTTTAACATCGACAGTCCACCGGATGAGTTCAATCTTGTTACATCCTTGATGGCATCCTTAGTGATCTTAAAGGGTTTCATCAACCACATGAATTCAACATGCATCTAACTCAGTACATACCGGACCCACTCATCCTCATCAAAGGATGGGAACCCAAAAACTTGAATGAAATGTTTATCTTGCAGCGACTTATACTCAAGTTTAAGACCATAAATCTCATCCCTCAAGTGATTCTTAAACAAATCCACTAACTCCAAATTCCCAAGCTCATCTAGGCTAGCATGAATGTAAGCCCTCATATCTTTTATGTGCAACACACCATGTGAAACATTAGAAAGGGTATGTAATGGATCAACCTATACAGATTTGTATGGATGCTTTTTGAATGTAGGTTGGGGCCTTTCAGTGATGTCAACAACCAATGGAGTAGTCATTTCAAAAAGATCACAAGTTCAAAGCTTCGCAGAAAAATACCTTTTTCTTCACAGGATTAGGGTTAGTTGTCGAATTCTCTTTCCGCACTCCAAATCTTTGAAATCTTAGCTCAGGTTCTCTTCTCCTTATTCTCGTTGAATGCAAAGTGATTCAAATGATGAGTGAGTGACCTTTTTATGCTCTGCAAAACCTAATTCACCATTGTAATAAATGTTTTGACCTAATTCATCTGGTTTCACTATTTTTGAATATAGTCAATCTTCAATTACTCTTTAAGCAATCGCATTAGCTTCTTTTCTTCCAAAATTTACTTCAATAGATCTGAAATGGGCTTCTTTATCTTCATTCATTGTGCTAGATTTAGGCACCCATTTATTGGTAGGGGGAATTACATTTTCAAACTAGCTCCCCCTGAGCCAGAGCTCCTATTTCAATTCCTAGAGGAATTACTAGCACCAGATTCCAGTGCGGACCCATCAACATTATTCATTACACCTTTCTTCACCCATGTTTTGTTCATTTCATTCTAGACCTCATTCACATCCACTTTGCCATTGCCTTTATCTTGTCTTTTCTCATTCTTGTTTCTGTTTACTAGACCTTTTCTATCATCATTCCTACTTCTGCAGAATCTTGCAATATGATTGAATTTGTTGCAATTAAAGCACACAACATTTCTTTACCCATTTACTTGATTTCCTCTTGATCTACACTAATTGGCCATGTGTCCAAATCTATTGCATGCAAAACATTTTCCATTGAAAGAAATGACATTCCTCTGTTGTTAGAGTTATTCATCATCATACTTTTGTATTCATTAGATTTATGACCATACCTTTTACAATTGAAGCATTGACTGGAGAAGGATGGACCACTTTGATTCGCTCTACTTCTACACTGAGTAGCTCTATTACCAAATTTATTTCAATTGAAACAATTTCCATTGAAGGTTGGATACCTTTGAGCATTAGGTTGTCTGACTAGAGGTCTTCTAGTTCAGTTTCTCTAATTCCTTGATGCAAAATTTCTTTGACTAGATCTAGAGCTTTCACCTTTCTCATATCCAAGACCATGCTTATCATCTGCCTTCTTTTGACTATCAAGTAGCACCTCAAGTTTAGTTGAACTTATCTTGAACTTCTCTTTGTAATCATTTGCAGCTTCTAGGTCATGTTTGAGAATGACAATTTGCCTTTCAAGTTGTTCCTCACTATCCCTCAATTCTTGTAGATCAGACTCTAAATGGCCAATTATTCTTGTTTAGGGTAAAATTGCATTTGTTAATCTTTTGTTGTTTAGATGTTAAAATCTGCCTCTCCACTAAATATTGAAGGATCTAGGGTTGAATGGTGAGCATTATCATACCCTAGAGTCACTTTTAGATGTTGGGAAACTTGGATTAGGGAATTAATTATCAATTTTTTCTTCTCTTATGTCTAATTAACCATTAAAACCCTAATTATGTGAATATGAAAGAAAATTAATGAATTACATAAAATCCTCTTGCAGACGGGAGTAAACTACATAATTATAGAGTACCCATTTTCAAGGTTTCGAAGCAGAACAGTCAAGGATATTGGAGAGGATGCCCTAGTCCAGGGGGTAGTGTTTCTTCCTTTTCTGAACTTTAGACACTCTAATATGCTCCTATGCAACTTCACATAGTCTAGGTCCTCAACTTGTAACCTGCAATCATGAAAACATGGTTTGGGGGTTGTGGTGTTTAGGAGCTTGCCTCAATCAAGCCCTGGAAGGACACTTAAGTCTTCCAAACACCTTTGTTAGATAGAGAGAGTGTGCCCTTGTGAGGCTGAGGCCAAATCCAAATGAAATAATGATAGAAAACACAATGATATTTCACCTTGTAGTGAAGCTTTCATGGAGGAAGATGCTCTTCATGCCATGAAGGAATTAATGCTCAAATCTACAAATATCAACACATAAAACACACAAGTCTGCTCTTGCAACACAATAGAAAGCCTTGAATCACCTTGAGAACACAATAACTTGCTAATTGGAATCTAATTGAAATCTCATAATGTTCTAGTCTACAAATGAATGCCTAAGCTTGCTTATATATGCATCTACAAGCACTCCTACCAAGAAATTAAAATTCAAACTTTACTGTGTTGACAAAATAACCAAATAATGGTCATAAACCGACACCTAGAAATTAGGGCTGCCCCAAAATAGGGCAGGACTAGGGCGTGGGTGCCCAAGTCATCCCCCCTATTTTGGGCAGGGTATAGGTCAAGGGGTCCTCCTAGGTCCCATTTGTCATGTTACCCAGGTCTCATTCCATTGGGATGCCAAAATATAACTAAAATGTCCTAAATGCACTTAAAAGACTTGGGAGCTAAACCTTATGAGGGAAAAGCCCCCAAGGGGACATTTTCTGACATTACAATTCTGTCCAATCTGCACCATTCTTTTGTTCTTTCTTTTAGAGACTGATTCAAGTTTTCTTCAATCTTCTTCCTTTCCTCGATTTCCTTGGTTAGCCTCATTACCCCATATTCCATCTCATGTTTTAGGACTACAACTTCTTTTGCTAGCTTTTCACATTCCTTTGTCTTCTCCTTCAAAGCCTCATCCATGCCATTGTCTTCCTTCTAATTTTCTAACTGTTGAAGTAGCTCCTTCCTCTTTTCCATAGATTTTCTCAGTTCCCTTTTTAAAGTCTGAATGAAATCATCAACATCTTTAAGGTTTTCTTGTAGTTCTTTGACTTTTGTTCTAGACTTCAATCAAGATCTTCTAAAGCAACTTGAAGTTATTGATTGATGCAATAAGATTACTTGATTGAACCCATTGAAACACCTTCCCAAATCTTCCTCAAGTAGTTAAACTTCTTTCAAGGAACCTCACTCTGATACCAATTATTGAAATTAAGGAACACTGAGAGGGGGAGTGAATCAGTGTTTCACAAAACTTATTGTAGTTAGGGTAAAATTGCAAATTAGGGCAAATGATTAAACAACAATGATAAAACCCTAGCAATGCACAATGAAGCACAAGACAACATGAAAATCAAAATAACAAATGTAAATGCAAACCGATCTCCATGCTATGCTTGATTTATCTCCATTGCTCTTCTCCACCTCGCATGAGCATGCAAGATTTTGAAGGATTATTGTTGGAGGAATGTTGGGTGCTTATATCTACAGCATAACATTAAGATGAAGATGCCAGAATGAATGATAGATGAAGGATGCAAAGGCTCTAATGATATTTTGACAGCATGTGGATACTTGAGGATCAATGCATGCTAATGGCTTATGAGGGGTTTGATTTATAGGAAAGGCTTGATTCAAATGGATGGCTAGGATAATTAGGGCTTTAGGTGAAATGGATGGATAGGATTAAGTTAGGTTTCCTTGCACACCAAGAAATTGTAGTCATGTGACATGTGGCAAAGGAGGATAAGGCTTAGGTGTGCTTGTGTAGATAAATACTAAAATTAGGTCCCATTAGTTGTGCATGTGAAGGATAAAAGTTGTACTACAACATATGATTGAATGGACAAGTGTTGGAATGTGATAAAAGATGAGTGTTTAATTCAAATAAAATATTTGAATTAGTTTTGATATGAGTTGGATATTAATTAAATAAATAAAATTTATTTAATTAATTGGATAAATGAATAGGATGGGATAAGATATGATGTGGAAATTAATTAAATAAATAAAATTTATTTAATTAATTGGCTTAATGGCTTAGGGAAATTAGGACAAAATGCTACAAGATGTCTAGGATAATGTTTTTAACTAGGTGTTGTAAGACATACACAAAGTTGGGACAAATTTGGGTGTCTACATTTTGCCCCTCTTTGAGATGATGTTTGAGATGATGAGCTTTGTGTCGAGTAACATCATTTCAAAGAAGATAAGGTATGGATAGAGGAAAAGAATAATGATGATGATGTAAGAATATGATGAGGATGAAATGATATGATGAGGATGGAAAGATAGGATGATGATGCCCCCTCGAGAGGATAGGCGGGTTGGACAAGCACGGGTATGCTCTCGAAAAGAAATGGCTTGGCTGCAAAAGAAAGATAAGGGGATAGATAAAAGAAATGATGATACGTTATGCTGCAATGAAGGTGAGCAACCATGATGTTTGATATAGCACTAGACGTTATGCACCAAGGTATAAGGACCAAGGTGACGATGTGTCTCATGCCCCAGCGTAATACAACCTTGTCTAACATATGAGGAAGTAAACTTAGAGCATTGAAGCCCTAATGCACAAAAGGTATAATATGACCTTAGATGCAAAGGATAGTGCCAAAAGCTATTCCAACATACACAAGATATGAATATTAGCTGGAAAAGATACGGATGTGATATAAATGCAAGATAAAATGATAACACACACAAGCAAGCAAGCAAGCATGCACAAATGATTCAAAAACAAACAAGGTATTGCCCCTGTCAAGCTGTAAACCAATGATTAATTCTTTGATTGTTTTGTTGATAATGATGATAGTTGAGAGTGTTGTAATTGTGGGGAAAGCTATATCCCTAGATCAACACAAGGTTGTTTGCTGAGTTGGTTGGCTAATTGGCTAAGTGATTTGGCTTACAACAAGGCTAGGATCAAGACCATTGATTGCAATTGGATAACTTGGCTTGATTGATTAACTTGATTGGTATAGCTTAAGGATTGACTTGCACTTGGATCTTTGTTTGGAATGGTTGGAAGATGATGAAATATTGATTAGATTGATTTGATGAAGGATGGACGATTTGTGGTGGATTGAGCTGCTTTTGATTTGCTAAAGTGATTGGATTTGTTTTGATGGCTAGCTTGATGTGCTTTGGTGTTGATGCTGATGATTGATAGGATTTGTTTTGATAGTTGACTTGATGTGCTTTGGTTGTGATGTTTGTTGTTGCTAGGTTGATTATTTTGATGATTGGATTGTTTTGAATGATGATAGTGATGGTGTGATGATTAGAGTGTCCACTCAATCTAAGCATAAGCAAGTGTTCACAGTGTGTTCAAAGGATGTAAAATGAATAAGGTGTTGCCCTTGTCAAGTCATAAACCAATAATTTATTGTTTGTTTGATAATGATAGTTAGTGTTGTCATTGTGGGGAAAGCTATATCCCTAGATCAACACAAGGATGTGGGAACGCTATATCCCATTAATGATGTTTGATGATGATTGATTGGGCTCATGACAAGATTAGGATCAAAACCTGTTGATTTGATTGGATAATGTTCCTTGATTGATTGGCTTGCTTGATATGGATTAACGTGACTTGGATTTAAGATCATTTCTTAGATTGATTTGATTGATATGATTGGAAAAAGAGATTGATTGAAATGGATGAATGAATGTTATTGAATAGGAAAAATTGATGATGATGATGATTTGATTTTGATTGAATGTTGATGGAGTGGATTGTTTTAGATGATATGATTGGTTTTATTGCTTGGATTTTTTTTTTTGGATATTTAATTTTTTGGATTTTTTTTGACATATTTTGATTTTTTTTGTTTTTTTTTGATATTTTGATTTTTTTGTGTTTTTTTTTTTTGGATTTTTTGAAATGTTTTGGAAGATGCCAATGGATTTACAATTGGGTAGACTTTGTGCTAGATACCAATAACAAGGGAGAAAACCAAGTCTAGGTGCAAAGGATGGATAAAAGGATGGACTCATAGTAAATGTGATGGCAAGATCATGATATATGGATGGGATGGAAGGTTCATGAGAGGTGGATGGATAGATAAGAGAGGATAGGCCATATGAGGGATGGATGCATGCCTCATGATAAACAGATAGGTAGGCTATAGTGGAAAGCTCATGATAAACAGATGGGGATAATCTATAAGATGGAAAGCTCATGATAAGGATATGCCATAGTGGATGGATCATAAGGGAGCTAGGATGTGATCTCCAAAGGCTATGTTGCATAGGAAGAATAACTTGCCCCATTCTAGGTGGTAATGCTTAAGATTTTTACATGACAAAGTTTAGGACCAAGGGATGACATGATAGATTGGTTTAAATGGGATGGATAAATGGTCAATGGATAGGACTTGGTTTGGAAAGAAGGTATGACAAGAAAGATCCAAACATGTTTCAACATTTTGTCCCCATGTCTTCATCAAAATCAAAAGGTGGAAGGATGGGTAAATGGGCTCAGTGGAATAGGCATGTTTATGTAATGGTTAAGGATGGTAGGATGTAGTATGATAGGAATGATATAATGGGATAGGTAGTTTGGAAATGGATAGGTTGGATGAGACAATGTGCCCCCAAGTGTAAGTGACATAGAAGATCAACCTACACATGATGCCTATTTGCCAGGTTTTCATCATGGTACTTATCCAAGGTGCCTATTTACCAGGTTTTCACCGTTGGACGAAGGAATTTCTCTTTACTTTTTCAATTTTTTTTTCTTTTTTTTCTTTTTTTTTTTGCTTTTAGATGGGTTGACAATTACACATGGCACCTGTTTGCCAGGTTTTCACCATGGTAATGGATAGGAGGGACTCAAGTGTCTAGTGCTATGAAGGTTGATAGTGTCCCATTAGAGATGGATGATGTCTTCGCATGGACCATGTCATTACGCTCATCGATGTTGATAAGGGATTGCATGAAAGCGAGATGGATTAAGTAGATAGTGGATGATGAAATGGATTATGAAAGGTTCATGCAAGGATAGATGGATGGGGATAGTGGATTATGGTGTGGATTTATGTAGGACTTAGGCAAAAGCATGGACCATAGGGATAGCATGGGGGAGATATGTAGGATATTGGATGGAAGATGGGGAGATGTAGTTATGTGGAGGTGTTGCAGAGTGGAAGGGAATCATGACCAACGGTTGCACACACCATGTTAAACATTGAAGCTTTTGATGAGATGGTGGTGTAGGAAGCAATGGGGTTGTTTTCTTAGGAGATGGTTGATGAAGTGATTTAGGAACCCACATAGATTTAGTATTTTTAGTGCTTTTGCTTTGCTTGTGGGATTTTTGAAGGGAATGGAAGTTTTGGATGGAAGTAGGCTTTTGGATGGAGATAGGTGATTGGGATTCTTGAGATGTGGATGAGGATGCCTCATTTGCTTTGCTAGTTTTTTGCTTAGGAACCCAAATCATTTTTCTTTTGGGCTTTGCATTTGGACGTAAAGGTTTAGACGCCTGTTTAGATGAACTTTGCTTTGAGTTTGATTTTTTATGTCCTAAGGTATGAAGACCTTTAGGATTTTTGGTAGGATTTTTAGCTTTATAGGTAGAGGCATCAAAATTTTTTCTTTTGAATCCCATGGGGTGGTGGAGTGGATGAAATGATTGGAAGCTTTATGCTTAAACAATGTGTGCTTTTGTTGGCCATGATTAGGGATGCAAGGATACTTATGAATAAGTGGATGATTAGGGGTTGGAAGCAATGGTGGCAAGGTGGATGGAGGGATATTTAGAGTTGGTAAAAGTGGAGGCAAAGTGGATGGTGGAAGGTGTATAGTCACATGCTTTTGACATTTATGGATGATGGAGTTGGAATGGCAACAAATGTTTTGGGTAGATGATGTGGTTTGTGATGGAAAGTGGTAGGTTTAGGATGCACAAAGAGATTACCAACATCTTGGCCTTGTTTACCTCAAGGTGTGTATCCAAGGCCATATGAGCATGGAAGATCTTGACATGGTTTGGCTCCAAAATACCTTGTTCATAAAGACCTAGGCCTTTACCTTGGTAGTTCATATTTTGGAGTATGCGATGGACTATAGGACTTGGTGTGCTTTGAACATTAGACTTGAGTTCTTTATTGGATGGAGAAGGTGAAGTGGATAAAGGCTGTTGTTGTCCTAAGGAAGAACATTCATGTATAAGGGTGGTAAGACCAATAGGACATGATGATGGACTTGAAGTGGAATCAATGGTGGATGTAGAAGGAGGATCATTAGGATCTTGATTAGCATTATGTTCATGTAGATCCGAGTTATTGATTTGATCTTTTATGCTTACTTGGGGGACAAGTGTCTCATCATGACAAGTGGATATTTGTTCATTATGGATACGGCTGGATGGCGGATGACTAGGAGCAATTTGGATATCTTGCTCATGGATGGATATAGGATTATGGATAGGATCAAGGTGCTCATGGATAGCTTCTTCATAGGTATCATCTTGATCATAAAGAAGGTAAATGTTATGGATGGGTTGCATGAAAGTGTTTTGATCTTGAGTTGGACTAGGGCTTAATGTTTCCACATGCTTAGGATTAAACCTTTGACATACCTCTTGGGTTGCTTGAATGGAAGTAGATGACTCTTGGATAGGCTCTTGGTCAACAACATGAGAACATGATGACTCTTGACTTGGATTCATAATAGGAGACTCTTGAATAAGCTTGATGGCTTGTAGGTCACATGATGGGCTTGAAGGGCTAGGTATGTTAATTGAGGGCTCTTGGATAGACTCAAGGATAGGTGAACCACATGATGAGATTATTACCTTTGGAAGTTCTTTGGTAGGCTCATGAATGGGTGTTTGACATGGAGGTAGTTTATTCCTAGCTAGTGGCCAATGGATCACATCCTTCGCAAGGGTATGAGTGGATGGGCAATATAATGGATGAGCAATAATAGCAGATGATGTTGCAGGCTTAGGACTAGGATTAGGCTAAGAGCTAATTGGATTGGATGGAAGGATAATGGAGTTTGATGGATTAGGATGTGGACTAGATGGGTGTGACACATGGGATTGGGATGATGTGGCATGATTTCTTATTGTATGTTGATACACCTTGTAAACAATTGAGACAAATATTGGGCATTGATTTGTATTATGGCCTTTGGTCCTATGGTATGCACAATAATCATGTTCATCATATGGACTTTCTTCACATGGTTTGACTTCAGGAAGTTCAATGAGTTTTGCTTCAAGCATTCTTTGTAAAACTATCTCAGCTGCCTCCTTTGGTGAAGGATTAGAATGACATGGTGATGAAGGTAATGAAGGGCTTGGTGGTTTGGGAGGTTGATGGACCAATGGACTAGGAGTAGGATCACATGGTGGTGTTGGGATAGGATTAGTTGGCTCATGTGTTGGCATGTGATTGGATGGTGAAGGCCACTCATAGGATGAATTAGCTAGGTTGGTGTCTCCCTTGTCAAAGGTAATTAAGTCTTGTTGCATTAGGCTTGCATGGTTTATGTACAAAGGACCATTTGGAGTTGTATGTGCTTCTTGTTGCAAATGTGGATTTGAGCTCATTTGTGCTTGTTGTGGAGGCCATTGAGAGTCTTGGAAGCTAGGTGTAATGGTAGGATATGTAGACAAAATATCTTGAGGTGGACCCAAAGATGCGGGCATTTGATCTTGTTGGCAAGGTTGACTTGTGCTCACTTGATTTATATACAAAAGGCCATTTGGACTTGTATGTTGTTCTTGTGATATCATTTGATTATTTTGTGGATGGGCTTGGTAGTGCATTGGAATGTCAGCATGAGGGATTGGATAAGCTTGAGGTGGATGTTCATATGTTGATGTGGCATTGACTTGGTGGATAGGTGGATTAAGTTGATAGGAAGTGGATGGATATGACATGTGGTTATAAAGTGGATTAGGTTGGTATGGAATGGCTAAGGATTGTTGTACTTGTTGAGCTTGACTAGTGGCTAAAAGGTGTTGGACTTGGGTTATGAAGTATTGTAGTTGAGGTGATTGGCTTGCGTGGGATTGAGCTCTTTGGATGAAGAATTGTAATATTTCAATGGCATCTTGGTTTAGGGGTTGTGATCCTTGATAAAGATTTTGGAGGAATCTTTGGAATTTGATTTCTAGGTCCTCTAGTGTAAACATGTTGTCACCCAAGTGTTTGTCTTAAGTCTTTTTAACAAGTGCTTGTTTAGGGATTTGGATGATGATGTGGATTGTTTGGATGATGTGGATGAAATTAAGTTGGATATGATGTGTGTTGACTATGATGAATGTTTAGATTGATTTGTTTATGTGTTTGGTGTTTATAGCTTGATGTGGCAATATTCAAACAAATGATTATGCATATACACACATAAATCACTCATGCAATACACATAAGCAAGTTTTAGTTTGGAAGAATGTGATGATGGTTAAGCAAGCACGTGAAGACACTTCAACAAGTCCTAGTCAAGGCAAGGCCACTATCACAAGGAAGTTCTAATGAAAATCTGGGGGACCGGCACCCCATGAGCATCCAGCAAGCCACTTAAGACTTTAACTAACCCTACTAGGAGTTTTAATATACACAAAGGTACACCTCCTTTCAAGTTAGCACTGTATGGTGAGCGCTAATATCGGTTAGACTTGGCTTTCGCCTTATCCTCTAATTTTTATAGTGGACCGGATGAAAGTACCACTTGAGGTCATTCCCTTGGGGTGGATACTAAGGCAGGCCTCTCTAAGGCTAAACAAAAGCAACTCAAGTAAATATTTTTGATCTCCAAGTTCGTGTTGGGATGCGAGGAGAGAGCATACACATTTACTTGGTCACACTCGCATGGGGTTCATTAACCTTAGAAATTCAATGTGTGGAAGACAATGCAAGCACTTGTTTGTTTTAAAAGCCCAAATCCAAATGTGATGAAAAACAATGGTTTGTTTTAGCCTAACTTTTTTGATGTGAATTTGCAAACAATCGTTCCTTTTAAGCCCAAAGTCCAAATGTGTGATTCAAACAATGATTAGAAGATGAGAAATGAAATGATTGCACCTGGTTAATTTGCTATCCAATTTACTATTGATGTTGATGTCAATGCTACTCCAGCTCCTTATGATCACCTACAACATAAAAAAAAAATGATATTATAATGCAGGCATAAAAAATAGGCTCATCAGGCAAGGAAAATTGTAATTTTAGATGCATAGCTGAATTAGATTTGATTATTTTGATACAGTTTTAATTCAAAAATTAAAAAATCAAAGAACAAACCCCTATTAATTTTCAAAGAGCTTTCTGAAAATGTAAAGAAATCAAAAAAATTCCCTGATTTGAGCCCAGAAATGTGGATTTATAAAAAAGGTACAATCGGCAAAGATCTAATTTTTTCGCACTATAAATGACCTCCAAATTAAATCTGTAAAACATAGACCCCCATTAGAATTTTAAGGGATTTCTAGAAAGGTAAAAATTTCTAAAAAATTCACTGATTTGCGCCTAGAATTGTAATTTTATGAAAAAACATAAAAACGTGATAAATCCCGCAAAAATCATGATAAACCTAAAATTTTTCTATTGTAGCTTCCTTATATCATGTACAAACTTTTGCTAAAATATTGTAGAAAAATTTATAGCCATTTGGAAGATATGATGAAATCTTTAAAACCTAGGGTTTTGCCCAAAAAGTAGCAGATCTGCAACAAAAAGTTAATTAAACCTGCAAAACTCAACAATGGGTGTTATATGAATGCAATTTTTTACTACAAAAACCTGCAAAAAATATCAAGCAAAGTGAGTCCCACTGGGCATGCCAAAATGTAGTTAGGGTAAAATTGCAAATCAGGGCAAATGATTAAACAGCAATGATAAAACCCCTAGCAATGCGCAATGAAGCACAAGACAACATGAAAATCAAAATAAAAAATGTAAATGCAAACCGATCTCCATGTTATGCTCGATTTATCTCCATTGCTCTTCTCCACCTCGTAAGAGCATGCAAAATTTTGAAGGATTATTGTTGGAGGAATGTTGGGTGTTCATATCTGTAGCATAACATTAATATGAAGATGCCAGAATGAATGATAGATGAAGGGTGCAAAGGCTCTAATAATATTTCGACAGCATGTGGATACTTGAGGATCAATGCATGCTAATGGCTTATGAGGGGTTTGATTTATAGGAAAGGCTTGATTCAAATGGATGGCTAGGATCAATTAAGGCTTTAGGTGAAATGGATGGATAGGATTAAGTTAGGTTTCCTTGCACACCAAGAAATTGTAGTCATGTGACATGTGGCAAAGGAGGATAAGGCTTAGGTGTGCTTGTGTAGATAAATACTAAAATTAGGTCCCATTAGTTGTGCATGTGAAGGATAAAAGTTGTACTACAACACATGATTGAATGGACAAGTGTTGGAATGTGATAAAAGATGAGTGTTTAATTCAAATAAAATATTTGAATTAGTTGTGATATGAGTTGGATATTAATTAAATAAATAAAATTTATTTAATTAATTGGATAAATGAATAGGATGGGATAAGATATGATGTGGAAATTAATTAAATAAATAAAATTTATTTAATTAATTGGCTAAGTGGGATAAGGATGGGATTGAATGAGATTTAATTAAATAAATAAAATTTATTTAATTAATTGGCTTAATGGATTAGGGAAATTAGGACAAAATGCTACAAGATGTCTAGGATAATGTTTTTAACTAGGTGTTGTAAGACATACACAAAGTTGGGAAAAATTTGGGTGTTTACACTTATTATTATGTTCCTTTATTAATTTCTCACATACATTCAAAAGAAAGAAGCATGAACTTAAAACAACATCAACAAGATCATCACACATGAACACAAATTTTTACGTGGGAACCTGGTTAAGGGAAAAACTACGGTGGGGGGTAACCCATAAGATTTTATACACTGTTAAAGGTATTACAAATGGGAAGGCACATGCCTTTGAGCACACTGCCTACAAGATCAATTACAAGAGTTCACTGAAATATTTAAACTAAAGAATTGCATCTAACAATGCAAGGTTATAGTTTCGATTAGGCTCAATATACTGACTTCACACACTTCATCTCTCACTGCTCTATTTCACTATTCTACCATGATCAGGAACTTAGATCTCTTTGCTTCACACTTGTTACTGCTCCACTTCACACCTATAACTTCATATTCACACCTCCTACATTCACAATGCTCGAACCCATCGATTATATATATCCGCAACATGAAGTTTCATCAATTATAGTCAGCCTCAAGAAAACTTAGAAACTATTTCAAGATCACTATTTTGTTGGCTAAATCCATGCACAAACATTTATGCGAAGCAAAAACTATGTATTCAAGTCACTACACATGTCGGCCAATACCACTGGATCTCATAAATTACTCAATCAACCACTCTTCTTAATTTGCACAAGGATCAAACACCAAGTCGGCTTGTTCTTCACCAGACTGAACTGTCTAACTAAAACCTGATACTCAAGTGGTTGTAACTTTGAATCCCTTCATCACCGGAGGCTAAAACTTTGGATTTAGGTAGCCTTGATATCCCTTAACATTCCCTCAGACCCGTAGAACAATGTGATTATCTGTGGAGAAATGCGGACCAGAATGTTGAACCCTGTCATATGCTCTGTTCCTGTCTATCTGGACTTAGACAAATTTGCAACCTGACTTCCAGTATGATCAAATTATACAATGTAGATGTGTAAGATAGATTTGGTTGCCATCAATGACAACACCTAACATGTCTAGTAGTGTCTCTTGCCAACAATTGTTGCATGTTGTTGCATGTACTTACATTTTGTTGCATGTTACTTGCATGTTCTTGCATGTTGCTCCTATGGACTTGCATGTTGTTGCATGTCACTTGCATGTGCTTGCATGTTATTTCATGTCACTCCTATAGACTTGTATGACCTTGTACATTGTTGCATGTCACTTGCATGTGCTTGCATGTTGTTGCATGTCAATCCTATGTCAGTTATATGACCTTGCATGTTGTTTCATGTTAGTTTTGTGAGATTGTTTGCAAAACACTCCAACTCCAAAAACCTGTAGGATGGTACATCTCAGTGTTTCAGGTAATGGGTATCAGTTGCATGTTGTTGCATGTGTTTACATATTAGTTGCATGTCAGTTTTAAGATATTACTTGTAGAACACTCCAACTCTAGAAACTTGTAGGATGGTACATCTCAATGTTTCAAATAATGGGTATTAGTTGCATGTCACTTGTATGTATAGGACAAGGTAATTCAAAATAACTTTGGGGACATCAATCTTGCATGTTGTTTGCATGAGATTGGTCTGTGTTGATCAGTTTAGTTAACAGAAAGTGATTGGGCAAACTTGGACACCCAATTTGAGGACTTTCTGTTGTTTCTTTTATTTGGAAATGTATTTGATGTTGGAAAAGTTTACTTGAGCAAACTTGGGCACCCACATCAAGGACATGTAGTTAACTGAAGGTTTGACTTTAGTCTTCTCTATTTGGAGTGCTTAGATTTGTATGAGCATTGGTTTCTATGTTATCAATTATAATTTATTGTAATTTGAGTTACAAACTTTCAAACTAAGAAGCTCTTGAATTAAAGAAGATTTTGGAATTAATTAAGAGCCCCATACATTTTCTAGAGAGTTGAATTGTGTAAAAAACTTAGAAGAAAAAAGAAAAAAGTTTTTTGTAAAAGACTTACAAGAAAAAAGCAAGAAGTTTTTTTTGACTTAGAAGAAAAAAACAAGAAGATATTGAAGAAAAAAGTAAGAAGCTTTTAAAGAAGAAAAAAATAAGAAGCTTTTTGACGTTTGTACAGATTTGAAGATTGAAGAAGCTTTTGAAGTGCATCAAGGAATCAAAGGATTTCAGTATTAAATGTAATCTTTCACAAGAGATTTAATATAAGCATAAACACCTTTGGTGTGGATTTTTTTCCCTTAGGGGTTTCTCCATGTAAATACTTGTCATCTTCTTGCAAGCTATTTTCTTCTACTACATTGATTAAATTGGAGAAATACTCTAACATCTAAATTGAAAGTAATTTCAGATTTACAAATGCTATTAATTTCATATTTGAAAACATTTTAAAGCTACATAGCTACAACTTTACCTTGTTCTCTCTCCCGTTTTCCAACAGTAAGAGTATTGGGTATGTGTAGGATCATGATGAGCCAAACTATACCTCTAAGTGGCAATGAAAATACTAAAAATCAGACTTAATCAAGTTCATGTGAAAATTTGAATGGATTATCTACAAAATTTGAAAAAGATGTAAGAACAAAATTTGTAGAGAATTGAATCTAGTTTATGGGCTCTATTTTTTTTTAATTAAATTTACTTAGTAAAAAATGAATATTTCAATGAATCGCTATTAAAAGTTTCAGAAAAAAATAAAAAGTGGGTGTCATTCCAGCCAATGTAACTATGAGAAAAAAAAAATTATTTTGAATCTTTCAAAATAAGTAGAGGACTCATGCCTTGATGTGACGCATATTTTTTTGAAATTTTTTTCCAATAAAATAATTAGTTATGATTTTTTTACTGTGACTTTTTTAAAAAACTAAAAAACTAATTTTCTAGCCAACCTAACTTGATCAAAAAAATTAGAATTCAATTTTTTTTAACCTATAGCTAGAAAAGCATAGAGTGTGATGTAGCTTTCTGATCGCAAAAAGGTGAAACAGTTTGAAAGTTATGAATATTTTTCAATCAGTGTGTCCATCAGGATTTCAGACACACACTACATAGAAAATTATTAATAATTGTTTAAGAAAATGATAACCAGGCAAATCTTATATTTTTAGAAAGAGCTAACAATTTTTTCAATAAACCCTTTTTGTTTTATCAATTTTGCATTAAAGAAAAGTCATTAGCACGAAGGGTGAAGTTCGAAGAAGAGAGTGAAACCTGCAAAAATGTTAGAATTTAGGGAAAGTCAACTATGAAAATGGATATCCATTTTTCTTCGGTAAATGGAAAATGGATATTTATTTTGCTTTGGTAAATGCAAAATGGATATCCATTTTGCTTCGGTAAATGAAAAATGGATATCTGTTTTGGGCAGCTAGAAACATATATCCATTTCTATCTGCCCAAAACCTTGTGGTATGTGTGTTTATGCTTCATTCCTCATGGTCCTTGTAGTGTATTCATGTGTATACTTCATGATTGACGTGTATTCAAGTGTATACTTCATGACTTATGTGTATTCATGTGTATACTTTGTGACTTACATAAATTCATGTCTATGCTTCATGACTTACATGTATCCATGTGCATACTTCATGTATATTACATATATTTATGTGTATGGTTCTTGCCTTACGTACATTCATGTATATGCTTCATGTCTTACGTGTATTGAACTCTATCATTCTACTTAACTCCTCCCTATCATGAATCCCATGTACTCCTTATCTCTCTCTTTCCATGATAAATTCTTTAATGTAGTGATTTTAGATTTAGATCTTCAAGCCATCCACATTCCACTATGTCATTATTACATTTACTATCATCTTAATTACACTTAACTTATGCTATCTAGCCTTTCCATGATTAGGTTCATGTAATTTTTTCCCCCTTCTACCTTCCTAATATATGACCTCACTAGTTATTCCTAGAGGCACATAAGTGGATCACCCTTCTTCTAGCTCATCAATTTTGGAGTTCTCAAATAAATCAATCTTTTATTTGCATGCACAATAAAATGATGTCTATACTCATTGGGTCTATCCTTTGGTGATGAACACATCCTCCTAGTTTCATGGGGTTAGGATATGGGGGTGATATCCCTTCTAAAAATGATAAAAAAATAAATGAAAATAAAAAGAAAAGGCACATGTCCTAATCAAAGCAATTCAAATCCATATCTCAAAAATTAAAGCAAGTCAAAGCATATCAAGTCAAAGAAAAATACTCCACTTGATCAAGTAGTTCCACTTCTCTAATTCCTTTTATATTGAATAAACCTATATAGGCTATCCCTCAATTTAAGTCTAGGATTGAAATCTTGAGTTGTAGATGTTTTCTTTTCCCTTTCTTATGGTCTACATGACCTAAAATTGGATCCCTACTTTATCATATCACTTCACTTCCTTCATCAACAATCCCCTTATACACTTGCCTTTCCTCATTCTCCTCAAACCCAAGATTACACATTGACTAGTCCATTGAATGATTCATGCAAAGCTCTATGCTACACCCTTGTCTTTTCACATTATCAGATCCTATATCCTACATTTCACATACTTACACTATACACTTCTCCTATACACTTCCATTTTTCCATATGTACATGGTGTACTTCTATTTTATAGTTGAAAGAAATTTTCTTACCATCTTGGTGTATAAGATCAAGATGGCATTATGAAATTCACTTGAATATGTTGTTACTCCTTGTGCCTCTATACATTATTTTCCTACAACCTATTCTCCATATTATCCTTCTACATCATTTCTCTTATCACTTATAATCACATTATCTCTTGTTACTTTCTAATCTTTGATCTTCTATTAACTTTATTTGAAACTTCACCTTCTTCTCTTTCATCCCATTTACCACTCTATCATCACACCGACTATTACAGTTTTTGGGGCATAGTCTTACTTGTTTGGATCCTATTTTTATATTAGTTTATTTTTGTTGTCTTTTTCATTCTATCATCTCTTTGGGACATTTCTCTCTTTTTCACCTTGGGGGATCTACATTGACATTACAACCATCTTATTACTCCACACCTACTTGCTCCCTTCTCCTTGATTATTTTCCTATATCATCCACACTTCCTATTGTAATAGGGGGAAACTGATTTGATTTATTTCAACCTTCTAATTTCTTGTAGATAGAGATCTTAAAACATAAAACTATAGTTTTGATACACAATCTAACATAATGATTTAAATGTAACTAAATGTATTTCACCTAATCAAAACCATGCTCATTCCCTAGACAAAGTACTATGGTTTTTTCTTTTCAATTAAGAGAAAATAGAAAAACTAAGAATATAGTAATAAAATCTAGAAAGTGGATATAGAAATAGAAACCTAGAGTAAGACATTGGAATCTAGAGGTCTTAGAAAGCATATGCATTTAGAAATTGTAGTTCACTTCAGAGATGCAACACAAGTAGGCTCACATTCAAATGTTTTGTAGTCCTTTGCACTAAAAATCATAAAAAATACATAGGAAATGAAGGACCTAGGTGGCAAGGACACAATGCAAGTACCTAGTAATATAGAAAATAATAACTAGAATATAGGAATTTAATGAAAGTGTATACCTCATGACTTGTAGTGTATTCATGTGTATACTTCATGATTGATGTGTATTCAAGTGTATACTTTATTACCTATGTGTATTCATGTGTATACTTCATGACTTACGTATATTCATGTGTATGCTTCATGAATTATGTGTATCTGGATGTGCATACTTCATGTATATTACATGTATTTACATGTATACTTCATGCCTTATGTACATTCATGTATATGCTTCATGTCTTACATGTATTCAAGTGTATACCTCATGACTTGTAATGTATTCATGTGTATACTTCATGACTGATGTGTATTCAAGTGTATTCTTCATGACAAGTACATGTATTCATGTGTGTATACTTTGCGACTTACAAATATTCATGTGTAAGATTCGTGACTTACGTGTATCCATGTGCATACTTCGTGTATATTACTTGTATTTATGTGTATGCTTCATGCCTCATATCTTATGTGTATTTATGTGTATACTTCATGTATTATGTGTATGCTTCATGTATTACATGTATTTATGTGAATACTTTGTGTATTATGTGTATCTATGAGTATGCTTCATATTTCGTGTATCATGTGTACTTATATGCTTCATGCCTCGCATGTATTTATGTGTATACTTCATAGATTACATATGTTTCATGCTTTGAGAGGAAAACAAAATGGATATCCATTTTATAGAAGGGACATGCATTGCTAGATATCTGTTTCCCAAAGAATTGGGCTTTAGGTAATGTATATCCATTTCTAGAAATGGATATCCATTTTGAAAACAGATATCCATTTTGAATCCGTTATATAAAAGAAAAAAAAAAGACAAAAGGAATGTTGTTGGGCCCGACAACCATGCCCACAGACCCTCTACTATCAAAAAATTTGTTATCTCTACCTATTATAGTAAAAAAAACACTTTTATACACTTTTGGACACACAATTTGCTTGTTACAATCATAAGGGTGATATTTTTGTTCCCCTAACCGAGAGCAACAATTGTTGTAAAGAAAAAAGGAGGAAAGTTACTTTGGAGGAAATTGAAGCAATTAGGGAAAAGGATAGAAGAAGGAAGATGATTCGAAGACCGAGTTTGGTGGATGCTCATCAAGGTGAATCTTCTTCTTTACCATCTAATGACATGCAAATTGAAGGTGTTAATGTTGATTATAATGAAATGTTAGATAAGAATGAAATTGACCATGATATTGTAAATGAAAATGTTGCAAAATGTTATGAAACACATATTGATAAGAGCAATACCATGGACAAAGAAGAAGAAGAAAAACAAAGATGTTTTCTTGAAAAAGCTGGATATGAACCTCACGATGTTGAATTTGTACTCCATAATCCATTTGTTGATAAAATTGATGAGGTTGATAACATGGATGAACAATGAAAATCAATGTATCTCCAAATTACATAAGAAGAGAACACGTTTGTCAAGAAGATAATAAGCATGATAAAATTGGAGAACATCCAAGAACCCCAAAATGGTTACTTGAAATTGATGATAACATAATGGAAAAACTTGAAGGCAAGAGGTCGTCATGAACGATTCAGTTGTGGGCTTCAAAACTCTTCAATGAATATTTTGAGAATAAAAGATTAACCAAACAATGCCAACTTTTTGTGCAATTACTAAAGATGTGCAAAATGAGACCTTTACTAAAGAAATTAAAGATTCAGTTAAACAAAGTGTCCGATCGGAATAAAATTATTGTTAGAAGACTTTTCAATGCACTCAATTCTATTGGAAAGACTAGCAAGGAGAAAGATAAAAGAGCTGCTCATAATAACAACCTCAATAGTAAGAAAAGAATTAATAAAGGCTCGATTAATGAGGCAAACTTGTGTTGACTTAAGATTGAATTGTAAAACATTGTCAAAAGCACTAGCATTAAGATCAAGACTAGATAGTCCTCTTGAAAATGATACTTGGGCTTTCAGTGCTAGGCTTCCACGAGTTGATAAGAAGCTAATCAATAGCACAAAGGAAGAAATTGAACAATTTTGGCACACTAACTCTAGGGTATCACCAAATGTAAAAGATGTTTTAAAGTTAAGAATTGGTGATAAAGATAGCACACCACATCCTAAAAATTGCTTGGAATGTAGCCAAACAACATTGTACAAACAATATTATGAAACACACTTAGGTATGACAATCTCACAAAGAGCATTTGAATATCTTAAGCCATATTATTGTGTTCCTCTTAAAATTCGTAATACATGTTGCAAATACCATGTAGAGTTTTCTATGTATCATGAATTATTATGCAATATCCGTTCTACTTTGCACACTAACAAAATGCTATAGGAGTGTGGTGCAATTCAACTACCAAAGTCATCTAGGGACTTATTGGATTTATTTCTATGTATTAGAGATGATGGTTGCATTTTCTACAAGAATGATCTTGTTTAAATGAAAAGTATTTACAATGTGGTGGGTTATCAAAGTTTGTATCATTTTATCATGAGGGCAGCGAGCATGATTTTGGAAAGAGAATGGTTGAGAAAAAGAGATATGAGATAGTGAAATACAATTTGAAAAGTGGAGGTGAAGGTTCTAGATGTGATTTGATTGTAAGAGAGGTATGTATTTCTGATTTTATTGATGATTTTAAGAAAAGTCTTTTCTATAAGTATGCTAGACATAGACACAAGTCTTGATGGTTAGATCAACAATTCAAGATGTGTAAAGACTTTTTCCCAATTGGAACTATTGTCTCTGTGGTTGATTTTGCAGAAAACTACACGTTGCAACCCCAAAATGAAGTGCAATCCTAGTACTACAATTCTATTTAGATTGCTATTTTTGTTCACATCACATACAGACATGCCCTTGAGAGTACAGAAGAGAATAGGAAGATTGTCAAAGAATACCATTTTTACATGAGTGATGATCGATCTCATTCATTAGAGTATGTGCAATATTGTTTTCAACAATTTTATGGGTTCTTGCAAGAAAAAGATATTAGAATGGATCAACATCTCATTTGGTTAGATAATTGCACTGGTCAATTCAAGAATGCACATATGTTCTATTGGTTGAGCAGAATGCATGTAGAGAAGAGTATACCTCATATTTAGAATTTTTTTAAAGCTGGGCATGGAAAGGTGAACATGATGGAGTGGATGCTTGCATGAAGAGAGCTCTTTTTAAACAACAACTAAAGATAAGAGGTGGTGCTACATTCAATGATGTAGATTCTATTGTTAAGTGGTGTAACTATGCATTGTCACAAGGAGTGGCTCTTGATTCAGAAGTACGCAGGTTCTTTTAGTTGGTTGATGAGGGCATAGTGAGAGAGAAATTGGATTGTTAGAGAATCAACGAATCATCAAAATACATTCATTTCGAAGCTCAGATGCAAGTGCATGGACTATTTGGACATGAGAATTAGCTTGTTTTTGTCAGAGTTGTATTAAATATGATTGGGATAATTGTGAGTCAAGTGAGTGGGTAGATGCATGGATTCCATGATATTTAACCCCTTTATCTCAAGGTTAATCATCTTTAGTAGATGACATGGAGAGCTCATTTGACTATGATCATCTTTCAAACCTTATACAGCCAGGTCATGTTTATGCAGTTGTTGCATAAAGAGAGATCTGACTATTGGTTGGCATGATGTGTACAGGGTAAACAAAAACTAACATGACCTATGATAGATGATGATAGTTTCACATATCCTACAAGATCAGTTGTTATTGCTTGGACTTGGTTGTGAACATATATGATTAGAAAGAATGATCATCCCTACCTTTGAAGACTTTGAGAAGCATAAAACCATATTGATGTATTTGCACCTAGTTGTAGCAACAAATGTTAAGTTACTAAAGCATCATGCAAAACCAAAAACAAAACAACTATGGACAATTAGTAATGCTAATCATGAAGCAATATTGGATACTCTAAAGGTAAGAGATGACCCCTCAGGTACACTTGACTAGCATTTAAACTTCCAGATGGATAGGTATGACAATTTTTATCTTAACTTGTTCTTGTTTTTTCTACTTTTTAGAATTGTTTTATTAAAAATCTTATTTCTTTAACTATAATGCATGCTTTTGACTATACAGGACTGTGAATGAGGTTATTTTGCATGGCATCATAGATTTTTTTGCATGGCATTACAGATTATTTTGCATGGCATCATAGTTTATTTTGACTATACCTGAGGTACGATTTTTAGCGTTCATTTGTATTTCTTAATATTTTGCTTTCTAGATTTTTCTACATACTAATTTCTAAATTCATTTTGTGCATATCCTACAATCAATGCTTCCTCAATTTGCATTCATGTCTCCTAGGGTAGTTGCAACTACACCATCTGACAGATTTCCCATATCCTTCATACTTTGATGGATGTCCATATCCTGTTCCAAAGATCCCATTTTGGCAGATGCAGGGAGGATGCTGGCAAAGATTGTGGAATTTGCCTTTTACACCCATCAATTGCATAAAATATGGACACTTAGGAAGGCTGCACTTAGCAACAGCCTCTTGGCAGCCCCATTTTCCTTTATAACAATACTCATGATATTCTTGATTGCCCCTTGGATGGTCTTCACACTTCCTAAGACAATACCTAGCTTCTCCTTTCCATGGTCATCCTTCATAATATAATGGCAATCATCTATTTTATGATTTACCTAAGGCCTAACAATGCTCCATAATCAACAACAATTGTTTTTATTTGAAAGCCTCCTTGAAACCTTATGTTTCCTTCTTCTAGATGGTGGTTCACTTCATTTCTAGGTCATTCTCTTGATGAACCTTGGAGATGACATCATTGATAGTAATCCTTTTGGCACATTGACTACCTTCCAGAACACTACCCTCATACCCTCGTGACTATCATAGGGCATAGTATGACTTTTTTAAAATCAGGACAGCATTGGCCCTCTACCTCCATTTTGTGTTCTTGTCCATGCAAGTTATGAATCCCCCTTTTAAATGATGCTAATTACCTGTATGTTGCCACTAGGCATTAGGGTAGATATCTTATCTCAAGACACAATATCATACTCTCAAATCTAAATTACTCCCATATGGTATTTGGACTACTTTGAGGTTGCAGACTATGACATTGGATTGTTTGGACTATGAGAGTCCTCTAGGGAATTCCATCATGCATTCATCAAGAAAAACCTCTTCACTATGCTAATGATAATCTTGTCAAAAGATCATGCCAATCTCATATGGTATATTTCATGAACATTGTTGTCCCAAATGTATGAGAACCACCCTAGGACTGTGACAATGAGTTAGAACAATCTCTTTTTAACTTTGAAATTCTTCATTGCACATCATGAATGGGATAGTCGCTTCTAAACTACTTAAATAACCTTATCATTCCCATGGAAGCATTTGAAAATAACATCATTTGAAAATCACTAGAAGCACAGAGTAAGGAAAAGTATTGTCTAAATTATATTTGAACCTTTTTAGTCTAAATTATGTCATTAAATTTTAGTCCTTATGTTGTAAATTACATCATTACCTCCATGGCAATGAGTTGTAAATTATTTTTATTAAAGGATTTTTGCCACCCTTTAGAGATAATGCATACTTGAATACTTTTCTTCTTTTATGGGCATATGTATTTTCATGTGAAGAGTATTGAATTGAGATTGTGTGGATTCAACATACTAAAGTATAATTCATTTTTTTTAGTGTGAATTGATTCTCATGTAAAAATAATACATAGATGCTTTTGTGGATATGTTACACTCTTTAGATACATCCTCTTTCTCTCATGTTGCCCCATTGGTCTAATTTTTAGATGAAGAAATAATAGAAAAAAATTTTCACAAAATGCTTATGCACATTGAAGGGTAGCTTTGAAAATCACTAATGCTATATTGATTGAAACTTTGGCTTACATCATTTTACTTAAACAACACTGCCCTCATAGCCTCATGATAACTTTTCAAAGAATGAAAGAATTTGAAACCCTCCATCCATGAGACAACTGAGACCCAAAACTGCTAGTGACATTTTTAAGACAACACTTAGTTTTGTTGACAATCCATCTTTGGGTGTATAATAGGATAGTGACAATTGTCTCCATGAAATGTTAGTCCCTTCTAATTTCCTTTGGTTTTGGATAAATGGTTTCAATGACACCTTGACCATGTTCAAGCAAGTAGGTATGATAGTCAGCATGGTAGAGTTCCTTATCCTTATGACAAATGAAATCAAATTACACACTTGTCTATGTTTCCACACTTTTCTTTACACTCATCAATTGCATTTTCTTGAAATTTTGTAAATAAATAAATCCATTTTGTGCATATCTTGCAATCATAGTATAATAGTCCTATAATAGTCCTATATAACACTCCTAGTATAATAGTCCCATAACTGACCATTTCATCAGACAACATCTCTTTGAGTTGTTTTGTCAAATAGTTCACGTGGCTTGCCAAATTATTTTATGTTATAAATTTAGGTTATGGTCTTAGTAGGGTATCAAATTAGCATCATTAATGACTACCATCTTCTAAGGGGACATTGCCAACATTCACAATTTAAAGGAGAAGTAGACAATCCATGCTAAGGAGAAGAAGGAGGGTATCTACAAGATGATACAAAGAGAGTTATAAATGCATGTGTTTTAAGTTTTTTTTGCTTAACTGATTTTAATATACAAATGCAGGTGTTTGGGAGAATAGATAAATTGTACATTCAAGGGATTGAGATTCTGGTTAAGGCATTTAACTTTCATTTTGGAGATATTTGATATAATTCCTAAGGTGACATATAAGACATCTTTCATCAAACTTCTTATAAAAAATATTAAGTTAGTTGTACTTGATCGTGTTTACTTTGCTTAACAAATTTTTAACTTATAAATGTAGGTGTTTTCGACTATAAAGACATTGTATCCAAGGGATTGAGATCAGTAGTTAAAGCATTTAGCTCCAATTGTGGAGACATTTTTTATAATTATATAACTGTATATTTGTATATTTTTTATATCCTATGAGGAGATTATGACCATAATATAATAATGTTTCCATCTTACATATCCTCCTAGAGTTTCTTCACATCTAGTGCTAATAATTGATAACCATTTCATCTAATTTTAGTAGTACACTTTTAAAGGTGTGTTTTTTCAATATGTTTAATGCTAAATTTGATGGTTACATATGTAGTGATTTGATGTCATGAATATTTTAACAATAAACTAGTATATCTCTTAAAAATAGTCCCAAAAAACTCTTAAAATAGTCCCAAAAACCTCTTTAAAATAGTCCCAAAACCTCTTAAAAATGGAACCAAAACCTCATAAAATCACATGCCATATCTTTTGTTTTACTCATCATGGGGCTGAAAGGACTATGCCAATGTGTTGGGGTGGGTAGGTAAATGCCAGGGGAGGTCTCATTTTGTGCACCAAGTGTCCCAATCGTTTTGGGTAGTAGGCTATTGACAAAGTCACTTAAGATCCCTAAGACCAAAAAATTGCCAAACTTTGACAGAGCAATTATCAGAATTTGTGGTAGCTGGGAACATTCCATTTAGACCTGCAGGTGCACATGGGATTAGTCCACAATAACCTCTCTCAGTTTTGGTCAACTCCACTCTGTTTGACCATGCCGAAATCAAATGCATTCTTGCAAAATGCTTCAGTTTCATGCAGTCTGTTGGTGTTAAGAGTGACATTTTATGTTTCATAGATCGTGGGGCTAAACAAACTATGTGAATGTGTCAGGATGGGTGGGTAAATGCTAGGGGAGGTCTTGTTTCATGCACCAAGTATTTGAGTCATTCTGGGCAACATGCTACTGGTAAAGTCCCTTAAGATCCCTAAGACCAAAAACTGCCAAACTTTGATGGAGCAGTTCTCAAGATTCATGGCAACTGAGAACATTCCATTTGGACCTACAGGTGCACATGGGGTCCATCCATAATAACCTCTCTCATTTCATTTTTGGTCAACTCTAATCTATTTGACTGTGTCGAAATCAAATACATTCTTGCAAAATGCTTTAGTTTCATGCAGTGGAAAGGTGCTAGGAGTGACATTTTGCATTTCAATTCTCATGGGGCCAAACAGATTGTACCAACGCATTAGGGTGGGTATGTAAATGCTAGGGGAGGTCTTATTTTGTGTGCCAAGCATCCCAGGCATTCTAGATAGCAAACTACTACAAAGTCCCTCAAGATCCCTAAGACTAAAAAATTCCAAACTTTGACAAAGTAGTTCTCAAAATTCATGGCAGTTGGGAATGTTCTGTTTGGGCCTACAAGTGCATGTAGGGTCTATCCACAATAACCTCTCTCAGTTTTGGTCAACTCCAATCCGTTTGACCGTGCCAAAATCAAATGCATTCTTGCCAAATGCTTCAGTTTCATGCAGCACAACCTTGCCAGGTGCCATATATTTTTTCTGCTCATCATGGGGCTAAACTAACTACACCAACACATTAGGTTGGGCAGTTAAATACTAGGGGAGTCTCGTTTCATGTGCCAAGTGTCCTAGTCATTTCAGGCTGTAAGCTACCAATAAAGTCAAAAGTTGCTAGGACTAAAATTTTGCATTGATAGGTCATAGGGCTAAACCAACTATGCCAAAATGTCTAGATGGGTAGGTAAATGCTAGGGGAGGTCTCAATTTGTGTGCCAAGCATCCCAGTCATTCCAGGCTGTAAGCCACTAGCAAAGTGTCTTTGTTGGTAGCTTACAACCTAGAATGATTGGGACCCTTGGCACACGAAATGAGACTTACCCTGGCATTTACCCACCCACCCTGATGCGTTGGTGTAGTCTGTTCGGCCCCATGAGCTATAAAATGCAAAATGTCACTCCTAGCACCTTTCAACTTTATCGGTAGCTTGTAGCCTGGAGTGACTAAGAAACTTAGTGCACAAAAAGAGACATCCCCTACCATTTACCCACCCACCTAGAGGTGTTCGCGAAGTCAATTCAGCTACATGACTTGTAGAATGCAAAATTTTAGTCCTAGCAACTTTTGACTTTGTCGGTAGCTTATAGCCTGGAATGACTGGGATGCTTGGCACATGAAACGAGACCTTCCCCTAGCATTTACCTGCCCACCCCAGTGTGTTGACGCAATTGGTTCAGGCATCCTAGGCATTCCAGACAGCAAACTACTACAAAGTCCCTCAAGATCCCTAAGACTAAAAAATTCCAAACTTTGACAAAGTAGTTCTCAAAATTCATGGCAGTTGGGAATGTTCTATTTGGGCCTACAAGTGCATGTGGGGTCTATCCACAATAACCTCTCTCAGTTTTGGTCAACTCCAATCCGTTTGACCGTGCCAAAATCAAATGCATTCTTGTCAAATGCTTCAGTTTCATGTAGCACAACCTTGCCAGGTGCCATATATTTTTTCTGCTCATCATGGGGTTGAACTAACTACACCAACACATTAGGTTGGGCAGGTAAATACTAGGGGAGTCTCATTTCATGTGCCAAGTGTCCTAGTCATTTCAGGCTGTAAGCTACCAATAAAGTCAAAAGTTTCTAGGACTAAAATTTTGCATTGATAGGTCATAGGGCTAAACCAACTATGCCAACATGTCTAGATGGGTAGGTAAATGCTAGGGGAGGTCTCAATTTGTGTGCCAAGCATCCCAGTCATTCCAGGCTGTAAGCCACTAGCAAAGTGTCTTTGTTGGTAGCTTACAACCTAGAATGATTGGGACCCTTGGCACATGAAATGAGACTTACCTTGGCATTTACCCACCCACCCTGATGCGTTGGTGTAGTCTGTTCGGCCCCATGAGCTATGAAATGCAAAATGTCACTCCTAGCACCTTTCGACTTTATCGGTAGCTTGTAGCCTAGAGTGACTAAGACACTTAGTGTACAAAAAGAGACATCCCCTACCATTTACCCACCCACCTAGAGGTGTTCGCGAAGTCAATTCAGCTACATGACTTGTGGAATGCAAAATTTTAGTCCTAGCAACTTTTGACTTTGTCGGTAGCTTATAGCCTGGAATGACTGGGATGCTTGGCACATGAAACGAGACCTTCCCCTAGCATTTACCTACCCACCCCAGTGTGTTGACACAATTGGTTCAGGCCCATAATGAGTAGAACAAAAAATATGGCACCTGACAAGGTTGTACTGAATAAAATCGAAGCATTTTGAAAGAATGCATTTGATTTCAGCATTGTCAAACAGGTTGGAGTTGACCAAAACTAAGAGAGGTTATTTTGGATGGACTTAACATGAACCTGTAGCTCCAAATGGAACATTCCCAACAGCCATGAATTCCAAGAATTGCTCCGTCAAAGTTTGGCAGTTTTTGTTCTTAGGATCTTAAGTGACTTTGTCGGTTGCCTGCTACCGCGAATGATTGGGACCCTTGGCATATGAAACGAGACCTCCCTTGGTATTTACCCACCCACCGCCAATGCATTGGCATAGTTTGTTTGGCCCCATGAGCTATGAAATGCAAACTGTCACTCCTAGCACCTTTCCACTGCATGAAACTGAAGCATTTTGCAAGAATGCATTTGATTTCAGCATGGTCAAACGTATTAGAGTTGACCAAAACTAAGAGAGGTTATTGTGTATGGACCCTATGTACACCTATAGGTCCAAACAGAACGTTCCCATCTGCCACAAATTCTAAGAACTACTCCATCAAAGTTTGGCAATTTTTTTGGTCTTAGGGATCTTAAGGGACTTTACCGGTAGGCTATTGCCTGAAATGATTGGGACCCTTGAAACACAAAATGAGACCTACCCTAGTATATACCTACCCACACCAATGATTTGGTGCAATCTGTTCGGCCCCACAATGAGCAAAACAAAAGATATGGCACCTGGCAAGGTTGTGCTGCATGAAATTGATGCATTTTGCAAGAATGCATTTGATTTTGGTACAGTCAAACGAATTTGAGTTGACCAAAACTAAGAGAGGTTATTGTGGATAGATCCCACATGCACCTATAGGTCTAAACAGAATACTACCAGCTACCATGAATTATGAGAACTACACCGCCAAAGTTTGGTATTTTTTGGTCTTTGGGATCTAAGGGACTTTGCCAATAGCTTGCTGGCTGGAACGACTGGGATTCTTTCTACATGAAACAAGACCACCCTTGGCATTAACCTTCCTACCCTGATGCATTGGCATAGTCCATTCAGCCCCACAATGAGCAGAACAAAGATATGGCACCTGGCAAGGTTGTGCTGCATGAAACTGATGCATTTTGCAAGAATGCATTTGATTTTGGCACAGTCAATGGATTTAAGTTGACCAAAACTAAGAGAAGTTATTGTGGATGGACCCCAAATGCACCTGTAGGTCTAAAAGAAACATTCTCAGCTACTACAAATTCTAAGAACTGTTCTGTCAAAGTTTGGCAATTTTTGCTCTTAGGATCTTAAGTGACTTTGCAAGTAGCCTACTACCTCGCATGATTGGGATGCTTGGCACATGAAAGAAGACCTACCTTAGAATTTACCTACCCACCTCGACATGTTGGCATAGTTTGTTTGGCCCCAAAAGCTATGAAATGGAAAATGTCACTCCTAGCACCTTTACACTACATGAAACTGAAGCATTTTGTAAGAATGCATTTGATTTCGGCACAATCAAACATATTGGAGTTGACCAAAACTAAGAGAGGTTATTATGGAAAGACCCCACTTGCACCTATAGGTCCAAATAGAATATTCCCAGCTTCCATGAATTTTAGGAACTGCTCCGTCAAGGTTTGGCAATATTTTGGTCTTAGGGATCTTAAGGGACTTTGCTGGTAGCTTGCTGCTCAGAACAACTAGGATGCTTGGTGCACAAAATGAGACCTCCCCAAGCATTTACCCACCCACATGGATGTGTTGCTATAGTTCATTCGGTCCCATGAGCTATGAAATGCAAAATGTCACTCCTAGAACCTTTCCACTGCATGAAACTGAAGCATTTTGCAAGAATGCATTTGATTTCGGCATGGTCAAATGGATTGGAGTTGACCAAAACTAAGAGAGAGTATTGTGGACGGATCCCATGTGCACCTATAGGTCCAAATAGAATGTTCCTAGCTACTACAAATTCTAAGAACTACTCCATCAAAGTTTGGCAATTTTTTGGTCTTAGGGATCTTAAGGGACTTTGTCGGTAGCCTGCTGCCCGGTGTTGTTATATGGAGCCTAATCAGACTCAGAGGTTAAATTTTCCCCACTTTTATTGGCACAATGTCCTCTCAAACTATTTAACGGGGTTTTGGGGGTGGAACCCGCATGACAGGGTCAAGGGGCTGAGCCCCTGAAACTTCAAACCACTTTTATTATTTTATAAAGGCACCGAGAGTTATTTTTCTATTGGTTAACATAAAAAAACCCTATTTTTGTAATTGAAAAAAGGCTTGATAAAAGTGGCTAAGGGTTAGGGTTACCGTTGATATTGTATTGTAGCATTTGCAATGGTATTGAGTTGCAGGGATTGCTAGTTGTAATCGGTTTGATTTACTGGATAATAATATTGGACTCTCTGTTGGTGGATGTAGCCTAAGTTTGGGTGAACCATGTTAAAACTTTTCTCTCACTATTATTATTTCTATATATTTTCATTCCTCTGTTTAATCTTTATTTTCATTTAATTGATATCTTCTGCATGTAATTCCTAACACCCGGAATGACTGGGATGCTTGGGACATGAAACGAGACCTCCCTTGGCATTTACCTATCCACCTTGATGCATTGGCATGGTCTTTTTGGCCCCACAAGATATGGCACGCAAAATGTCACTCCTAGCACTTTTCCATTGCATGAAACTAAAGCATATTGTGAGAATTCCAAGAACTGCTTTGTCCAAATACAAATCATGCCAAATGTATTTGTTATTGAAGACACAAGACAACTGAGAGGGGGGGTGAATCAGTTGTATCAAAATTTTAACCTCTCTTAATCAAAATCACATTCACATTCACTTGCTTTAACCAATTAGTCTATTATGAAGATTAAACTTGAAATGTAGAAACAAAACTTAAACACATCAACACCATGTGCACATGAACACCAAATTTTTACATGGAAAACCCTAAAAAGGAAAAACCATGGTGAGTGTTAGCTAACAATATAATGTAGTAACAATATTGAATTACAAAAGGCTCACTACCTAGGGCTCACTGCCCAAATGAATGCTCATTGCAAAAAGGGCTCACTGCCAAAAGGGGTGGCTCACTGCCAAGAGGGGTGGCTCACTACCATGAATTGATATAGTAGCATCTACAACATGCCTAAGTTGAGTTCCATTGAAGCGTAATATATCTCTCCTTCTCTGCCTTTACAACACATAGACACTTTATCTTTGCATCTTCGTACACTCTCACCCTTCACACGAATTCATTTCATTCATTTATACCTATCATCAACCTTGGAATGTACATCAAGGTTGACATTACAATCTACAACCATTGGGACTATCTCCAAGGTTGGCATACATACATAAATCAAATTAAGTCTAGAGCTAAACAAACTTGCAAAGTAAATGAATGAAGTAAGAACATTTCATGTCTTAGCTTGGACCCAAATACATCATTACATGCTTCCTTTCACTTCTATAATCCAAGAAACACATCCTCAAAGAATGTTAATACCCAAGTCGGTCAAACTAGTGCAATCATCAAGAATACTTAGATACATGCTTCCAAGAGCTTCATTATAGCTTACAGATCAAGCACACACCTTCAATACATTTTGGAGACATCCAAAAACAACATAGAATCACTTGGTACTGATAAATCCAACCGCAACAGATCTCACTTGAAGAAAACAAATATCACTTGAAGATAGATCATAGACTGCTCACAACAAACACTATCAAACTCTGCTAATCAATAACATGCTTTCTAGAGTACCAAACCACAAATCCTTTGTAATGAAGATAGCTAAGGACTTTATAAACTTAAGTCTAGAATTGCAAGACAAAAATCTAAACTGCGGAGAAATGTGGAGCAAAATAATTTCTCCCTATCACATTGCAAACAGTGCCAGGCACAATCTTCAAACGAGTGAATAGAACTTTTACTGCACAATGATTGGGACCACCAAATTCTAGATTTAGCATCTTCAATCTCATACTCTGGTCTTCAATACAAAGGAAATGAGGAGAAAAAACTCAGACAGTATCCTACAAGCTAGAATACTATGCAACACACTATTTCCACTTTGAGAGAAAATTTTCTCAAAAATCACTTGGAAACTCAATATCAGGAACATATTCTCATCATCTTTAGTGCTTATACAAAGTAACTAACTTGTCACAAGCAAGCATCACAACAAGAGCATAGTTGACACCAATGACAACATAGACATGTTGACATCAATGACAACATCGGTTAGCACATACTTGCAACAATCTCCCCTTTTGTCATTGATGGCAACATATGATGTGAAAAATCAAGACAAGATTCTACACTAATTACATTCTTCCCCTTTTCTTTATACATTTGAACTCCTTTCCCCAATTTTTTCACATGATCTCTCTCCCCCTTTGACATCAATGGCAAATGGCATCACATCTCTTCCACTACACATACTTGCACACTGCAGCACTGATCATTTTGAAATCATTCTTTACTCCCCCTGACTACAACAATCATCTCAAACCACTACCTACTCCCATAAGAGGTAGCCTCCAACATTAGTCCAATAAGGAGAAATAAACTTCCAGGTACACTGGATTGATGCATCTTCTTATGTATCTAGTTTAAAGGAGGGGCAATAACCCCTAACTTCTCCTAGAGATACTAAGATGTATCTTTTGGAAGAGCCTTAGTGAATATATTAGTAACTTGATCTTTTGTAGGCACATACTCAAGCTTCACTTCATTCTTTGCAACTTTCTCTCTCAAAAAGTGATACTTAATTGAAATGTGCTTTGTATTTGAATGCATTACTGGATTCTTTGAAATATTTATAGCACTTGTGTTATCACAAAGAATGGGAATTGGCTCATCATACTCAAATTTGATATCCTTCAAGGTCTTTTTCATCCACATCACCTAAGCACAACATGATACTACAACAATATATTCTACTTCTATAGTAGACAAGGAGACTGATTCTTGTTTCTTGCTATGCCAGGACACTGCCCTATCTCCAAGGAAGAATGCACCTCCAATTGTGCTTTTCCTGTCATCAACACATCTAGCCCAATCTGCATCTGTATAGGCACTTAGGGAAAAGTCATTGTTCTTAGGATACCACAAACCATGATCCAGAGTGCCTTTCAAGTACTTGAATATCCTCTTTACTACCATAATATGTGATTCTCTGGGATCTAATTGAAATCTAGCCACAAGATAGACTGCATGCACAATATCTGGTCTAGTAGTAGTCAGGTAAAGTAGTCCTCCAATCATTGATCTGTACTTGCTCTGATTAGCCTTAGGAGATTCATTATTCTTGTTCAACTTATAGCCAGTGACCATAGGAGTACATACTAGTTTAGAGTCCTCCATTCCAAACTTCTTTAACAATTCCTTGACATACTTTGATTGAGAAGGAAAATGTCTTTATTAGTTTGATTGATTTGCAGTCCAAGAAAGAAGTTCATCTCACCACACATAGACATCTCAAACTCCTTTTGCATTTCATGTACAAAATTCTTGCACATCCCTTCATTTCCACCAAATATGATATCATCCACATAGACCTCAATAATTAGGATTTGTTCTTTGCTTGCCTTGATATACAAATTACTATCTATGGACCCTTTACTGAAACACTGCTGCAACAGATACTTGTCTAGTCTTGCATACCAAGCTTTGGGAGCTTGATTCAATCTATACAAAGCTTTCTTCAACTTGCATACCATATCTAGTTTGTTTGATAGTTGGAACCCATCCGGTTGCTCTATGTAAACCTCTTCTTCTAGCTCACCATTCAGGAAAGCAAACTTCACATCCATTTGATATACCTCAAAATCTTTATGTGCCGTACATGCCAAAAATGGTTTGATAGCTTCCATTCTTGCCACCAAAGCATAGGTCTCTTCATAGTCTATTCCTTGCACTTGTGAGTATCCTTTACACACAAGTCTTTCCTTGTTTCTCACAACTTCTCCAGCTTCATTCAATTTGTTCCAGAATAACCACTTTGTTCCAATCACATTCTTTTCTGCAAGTCTAGGGACAAGTTCCCAAGTCTTGTTCTTCTTCCATTGCCTTGACACAATGTTTAGCATTGCATGCCTCATTTACTATTTTAGGTTCCACCTTTGAAAGTAAATAGAGATTTACTTGTTCTTCCATATATCTGCTTCTTGTCAACACACCTTTCCTTTTGTCACCAATAATCTGATCTTCAGTGTGATCGCTTTGTACATACCTGGGGGGTTTATGAATTCTTTCTAGAGCTTCAGCTTGAACTTCTTCTTCTTCTGGAGTAGCTTGCACTTCATTTTGAGCTTTCTTTTCTTTGTCTTTTTCCATCTTTTCTATATCAGCAAATCCATCTAATTGAATATTTTCATCTACCTTCACATTTGCACTTTTAATGATCTTTCTCAGTATTTTGTTATAGCATCGGTAAGCCTTGCTCTTAGTAGAGTACCCAAGGAATATGCCTTCATCACATCCAGCATCAAACTTTCCTAATTCTTCATCTCTTCTGATATAACATTTGCTTCCAAACACTTTGAAATATTTGACAGTAAGAGTTCTTCCATACCACAACTCATATGGTATCTTTGTTCCTTTTTCTCTGACTTGCACTCTATTTTGAATGTAGGTAGCAATGTGTATTGCTTCTTTTCAATGTACTTCCGGTAGGTCTACTTCCTTGATCATTGTTCTAGTAGCTTCTTGAATAGTTCTATTCTTCCTTTCAACCACTCCATTTTGTTGAGGAATCTGGGGGACAGATAACTATCTCTTTATTCCATGTTCTTCACAAAAGGCATTAAACTCATTTGAAGTAAACTCACCACCTCTATCTTATCTCAAACACTTGATTCTCAAATCCATCTCATTTTTAACCATAGCTTTGAATTCCTTGAACTTGTCTAGGGCTTCTAATTTTTCTTTAAGAAAATTAACCCAAGCCATTCTTGAATAATCATCAAGAAGGAGCATGAAATACCTGTCACCTTGCAGACTTCTTGTTCTTGTAGGACCACACAGGTTTGTATGCACCAACTCTAGTAGACTGGTAGAGGATTGTTCTTTGCTCTTGAAAGTAGTCTTTGTCAACTTCCCAAACTAACATTCTTTGCACATATCATTAGTAGGCTTTACAATCTTAGGTAGGTCTCTTACAACTTGAACAATGCTTATTCTCACTAGATTATCAAAGTTAATGTGACACATTCTCCTATGCCATAGCCAACTTACATTTGTCTAAGCCAACAAACAACAATTATTAGTACCTTTCAAATGATAAACATTACCATGAGTCTTCTTACCAGCAACAATTATGGTTCTAGAGCTTTTCCTTATCTCACACCCATTGTCCTTAAACACCAGATTATACCCTATCTCACATTTGTCCAACACTTAGAAAATTATGCTTTAAGCCTTTGACATAAAGAACATCATCTATATTATGCTTGCCATCAAAAGTAATTGATCCTTTTCCACATATCTTACCAGCTACATCATCACAAAACCTAATAAGTCCTCCATCATACTTTTCAAACTTAATAAACTTACTCTTATCTCCTATCATGTGATTTGAACATCTACTATCAATGATCTATTCATCTTCCTTTTCTAGATGAAATGCAGACAACTCTCCTGGACTTTCTTCCTTCACACAAATTGCAAGGTTAGCAGAAATAGTTTCTTCTCTTAGTGCAATAAACAAGCATTCACTACCATTACCATCATTAGAATCAGGTTCATCATCAGTTACACCATCATCATCTCTAACATAGTAACTCTTTCTTACCATCTTTCCTTTACTCTCATTGTTTTTGATCTTCAAAGCTCTGTCAGGACATCTTGAAGCATAGTGACCAATTTTACCACAATTGAAGCATTTGAAGGGTAACTTACCTTTGAAATTTCCACTACCTCTTTTCATTCTACTTGCAAATTTTGACTCAAACTCATCAAGATCTTCTTCATATTATTCCACAACATATATATTTGATCTAGCAGATTTTTCTTCCTTGGCTTTAAAAGTAGTCTTAGTTTTCACAGGGCTATCAATAGTGCCAAATTCTCTCATCTCAAAGGCAGTCAGTCTACCAAGCAATTGATCTTTTGAAATTTTAATTCATATCAAACATTTCTTCAATGGTGGATACTTTGTGACTATAAGATTTAGGAAGAGTTCTGAGTATCTTATCTACAACATCTACATTATCTATCTTTATACCAAGACCCTTGATACTGCTAACAACTTCATCAATCTTTTGTATGTAGCTAGTTATGTTCTCATTTTCATATATTCACATGGTTTCATATGTGGTCTTCAAGTTCTGCAACTTGGCCTTCTTGACAGGTTCATCACCTTCATAGATGCTTTTCAATTTCTCCCAGATCTCATGAGCAGTTTCTAGATCCACAAATTTCATCATTTTAGTGTTAGACAAAGCATTTAATAGGGCATTTTTAGCTTAGTGATTTATCTCATAATCCTTAATCTCATCATCAGATTGTGGGCCATTATTAGGTACTATGTATTTATCTTTAACTATCTTCTAGATATTATAACTAAGAGAAATAAGATAACTTTTCATTCGTACCTTTCAGTAGACATAGTCAGATCCATCAAACTGAGGAGTATCTTTCTTTTGCGCCATCTTGGATCTACCTTAAGCTGTTAGGATTTCTTCCAAGGAAGCTTGCTCTGATACCAATTGTTGAAGGCACAAGACAACTAAGAGGGGGTGAATCAGTTGTATCAAAAACTTTAACCTCTCTTAATCAAAATCACATTCACATTCACTTTCTTTAACTACTTAGTCTGTTATGAAGATTAAACTTGAAATGCAGAAACAAAACTTAAACACATCAGCACCATGCACATATGAACACCAAATTTTTATGTGGAAAACCCTAAAATGGAAAAACCACGATGACTGTTAGCTCACAATATAATGTTGTAACAATACCGTATTACAAAAGGCTCATTGCCCATGGCTCACTGCCCAAATGAATTCTCACTACAAAAATGGCTCACTGCCAAAAGGAGTGGCTCACTGTCGAGGGGTGGCTCACTTCCAAGGGGTGGCTCACTGCCAGGAGGGGTGGTTCACTGCCATGAATTGATATAGTAGCATCTATAATATGCCTGAGTTCAGTTCCATTGAAGGACAATATATCTCTCCTTCTCTTCCTTTACAACACACACACTTTATCTTCACATCTTCAGACACTCTCACCCTTCACATGAATTAATTTCATTCATTTATACCTATCATCAACCTTGGAATGTACATCAAGGTCAGAATTACAATCTACAATGATTGGAACTATCTCCAAGGTCAGCATACGTACATAAATCAAATTAAGTCTGGACCTACAAAAACTTGCAAAGAAAATGAATGAAGTAAGAACATTTCACAGCTTAGCTTAGACCCAAATACATCTTTACACACTTCCTTACATGCAAAGCTTCATAAGTCTCATAATCAATAGTGTAACTTAGAGTATTGTCTTTATTTGTCACCAAAGAAGTCTTATGTTTATCCTTCAAAGCATGTGATGTGATCGATGCAATATTTGTTGTTTCAGGGATGAGGTTGTTATGTTTATATTCTCCTACAGAGGAAGATGCAAAATCTAATGAATCCCATTTGTCACCAACAAATGTATTCAATTGTTTGGGCTCTTGCATAACATTTTTAAAGGAAAGAGGAGCTGACAATTCAGCTTTCAGATTATTTAAAATCTTAGGACCAACAACATGCTTATGCACTTCCATTTGCAGACAATTGTCAGGTTCAAGATTTGAATGGATAGTATGCAATTTTCCTTTAAATATAAACTTAATCAAATGGTGTAAAGTAGAAGGTACTACTCCTAATGCATGTATAGATGGTCTACCCAGAATCATGTTGTAAGATAGAGAACAAGGCATTACATGAATCAAGGTAGGCACCATCACAGGTCCAACTTGTATACATAAAGTTATAGTGTCCACAAATTGTCATCCAACATTATCAAAATGATGGATACTTAATGATTCCAATTTGACAACAAATATATCAACTTTAACCTTGTTTAATAAATCAATACCACAAACATTAAGGGCTGACCCATTATTGATCATAACTCTCTTAACCAATATTTTATTGATCATAATAAAGATAACCAAAGGATCATATTGCTTCTGAACCTCAAGAGATGGTAACTCATGTTGTTGAAACAAAATATATGTCTTCGTTGCATGCATAGAATCTAGTAAAGTGGCAACATCATTTGGTTTAATAGCAGGAGGAACAATCACCTTTTGTAAAGCTTCTTGTAGCATTCCGTGGTAAGTAGGTGAAGTTTGTATGAGTTCTCAAAGAGATATCTTTGCAGGAGTAGCATGAAGCTGCTCTACAAGATCATAGTCTTTACCTTTATATGTTAAACAAGGTGCTTGAGGAAGTATAGGTTGAGAAGCTAGTAAAGATGTCAGAACATTCATTTGTTGTGTACTTTGTTTATTATTCTGAGGGTTATATGCATGAGCAACCACATTATGATTAGTTTGTAAGTCTTGTTTTGCTATTTGTTTTGCATAATCATAAATGTGATCTAGAGTTTGAGAAGAGGATGAAAGACCTTTAACAACAAGCACAAGGTTAGAAGGTGGTTGGACCACATTTGCACATAGAGTAACCATAATTTTTGGTTTTGTAATCTCTTCTTTATGTTTAGGAATATAAATCCCATTTACCAATATTTGAAATAGTGATGGCTTAGAGGTCGTAGTGGAGTGTTCAATTGAGATAAAGTCCTCAAGGGCTTCATCTAACATATCGAAGTCATCACGACTAAATGATTCATCATAAGCATGGAAATCTTGCAAGAAATAATTTGACATTCTAACATGCTCTATTTAAGCCAAGATTTAAATGCACAATGATGGCCTTTGAACTACAATATCTAACAATAAATGATAATTTCCAACTCTTTTAGTGAAATGGTAAAGAATACAATCACAATCTAACATATGCAAATTCACTAAAGAGGTTTTCCAATCCAATTATGCTTTAGAACAAAAAATTGTTTCAAATCTAAAGTTTAATAGGATGCAAATTCTTTAAATCTTGGGTTCACCAAAATGTTTAGGGTGAAAATTCATAGTTTGTTTAATAGGGTAAATACTACCATTGCCCATCGCTAAACATTAGGGAGGTGACAAGGATCGAGCGTGGAACAAGCTTCTAATCACTTTGCCTCCCTTTGATGCTTGTGTGGTTATAGAACCTAAGGCCCTAATCAAGATTTTATCAAGTGTTGTACTTTCAACGAAGTAAAACCCTAATTATGCCTCAAACCAACAATATACAGAAACTGGTAAAGTATCCAATAAAATTGATCACAGAAGTACAAAATAGGGGTTTTAGAGACACAGTACCTAAATTTTGAGGGCTACCTAGACTAAGGCACCCGCTCCAATGTCTTGCAAGTTTCTAAATAGGAAATCCTTTTGTACAGGATGCTTGGGACTATAAAATGGCTTCCAGTTCTTAGCAAAAACACCTGGTTGGACTAGGGCGCTCACTCTAATGTCCCGCAAGTCTCAGAATCTAAAAATATGAAAGTCTATTGCAACTGTACCTGCAATATCCTTCTTCCTGTAGCTTCTTATTGTTAAAACCTGCAAAACACAATCTGCACATACGAAAGAAGGAAATTGTTGTAGCTATATAGGAGCTTACCTCAGTCAAGCCCTGTCTTCAGTATTTCTACCTCAAAAATAACGAAAGGAAAAGATTTACAGAAGTGTGTGCAGACCTAACAATGTGTGTATGTATAAAAATCAAACCCTAGATGTCTTAATCAAGGGAAGATCAACAACTTTCTTTGCATCAATAAACACATACAACTTCACCTCAAGGAGAGGAGATAAATGAAGACTTGCATGAACAAGAAGGTGAATTAGCAATGTCTGTGGAGGATAGCCAAGCTTGTTGTTGGAGGCTTCAACCCTTCTCCTAATCATGCAAAGGGTGTACAAACCCTAGGAAGAGCAAGATAAACTCAAGATCTTGACTCCTAATCTTCATCCATGGTCTCCAAGATAGCAAATAAAAAATACTTCGAATAGCTTCAACAAGTCACTGGTCTTCAATGGAAATTGCAACAAAGTTTTGGCATCAAGCTTGCATAAGAATTGTGTGTGATAAAATGAATTGCAAATTTCTTTTTATACCTAGCTTGAGGGAATTCAAATTTTGAAATAACGTCTTGATATCATGTGAAAACTGAGAATTTGAAAATAGAATCCTGAGGCATTCGGCGGGAACTGACACCCCACTAAAATTCAAAATCCCATGAAATGGGGGAGGACTAAGGTGTGGGTGCCCAAGTCCTAGCCCCCAATTTCAACTTAGATCTTCATTTTTAGGAGTCCAAGGGACCCTATTCTCAAATCTCTTTCTGGGTTCTATCAATTAGTTACCTCAAAAGTGAATAAACTGCTCCTAGACTAAGTCAATCAGAGTTTCAGGTAGGAAAAAAAAGAAAAGGTTGAGAGGTCACCAAGAGTGAGGAGCTAAACTGAGGGAAATTGTACCATTCCATACAGGAGGACAATTTCCGATGTTATAGTTATATCAGCTAAAATTATAAACTTTGAAAGGGTTGCTGTCATAAACTGTTAAATCTATTGCATTTCATTGTAAGACCCCTTGTAGGCACAACTAGTACATTCCAACTGAGAAATTCCAAGCACGCTAAGACCTAGTTTTATTATCCTTGGAGTAGTCTTACCTAGGGTAGGATACTTTTCAAGAGAGGTGTGAAACCAGAAACTACACCTACGTTGTTGTGTGCTAAAAACACTCTCAACATGTCTGATTCTTCTTCTTCTTCTTCTTCTAGGGTTTCTTCATGTTTTGATTAGCAGATTGAAATTCTTCATCATCACTTTCAACATTAGGTCTAGGTGTTAATCCTCTTCTTCTATCTTCTTTAACAACATCCAATCGAACTTTCACTATTTTCATCATCTCCATCATTTTGTCCACTCTTCCAATCATAGTACCAATAGTAGGTATTCTCCTTGGCAGCATCTCTTCCTAGGATCAAGTGCAACTACCTCAAATTCAACAATCTGGCTACAAGGTAACAACTGCCTCACAATCGGCAATTCGTTGACCAACACAAGTAGGATACCTCAATTTGATGATCTGTTCACAATAAGATCTTATGGAATGCCTTCACAACTTCGCTTTAAAAGTTTCAAACTTTGCTCTAAAAGGATTCAAACTTTTCTTGATACCACTTGGTGCAGTCACATTCGGAGGGTCCATAGAGTGAACTATCCAGGCCATGTAGTAAGAGTAAACACAATGGAAGAAACTCAAATATAGAATGCAAATGCAGATTCAAATTGCTTACATGCCAGAAACATACTAGCTTTCAAATTAGGCTCACATGCTTGATTATAGAATAGAAAGATATGGCATTGAAGCACCTCTTTAGAACAAAATATCTATTCTAAATCATATCATAGAACTACTGAATTCCTAATACATCCTGGAGATGTATATGTTGCAAGTATGGACCTAACTAGTGTTGTCATTGATGTCAACATACTCCTGTTGCATTGATATCAAGGATTGGATGAGTTGTGTGCTAAGGATATTGAGAAAATTAGCCCTATCAGAAATAGAGAGGAACAATGAAGACAGTGAAGTTCTATGAAGTAAAGATTCCAGCAAGATGAAGATTAGAGTACGTGCATCAAAGGGTTTGTAGATATGTATTTGAAGATGCTCCAGTCAAGATCTGAGAGGTCCCCATGAAGATTTAGAGAAGTAATGGCCATATGAGTAAAACCAATTCTGACATCTCTCTAGAGGTGACAGAGTAACACAAATAGGTTCGGTGAGATCCAGAAATGCAATATCATGTTTTGTGGATTTGGTGGCATGTTTGGGAAGCTAATGTACATTGACAATTCAATTGGTTCATGGTTTTGAGGTCCACAAGGAATCCTTCTAATATGACAGTGATGGTTGACTGTGTTCTTGAGGTTTCGGGTGAAGATGTGATTGATTATAGTAAGCAAAAGTGGTGCGGATGTTCTTGGTGATTCAAGCAAGCTTGTGGTGGTCTCTAGATTGTGTCCAGTTTGTGTTACTGATTTGCATTGAAGATTGAGCCTGTGAATGAAGATTTACCTTTAGGTGTTGGTGTTCTTCCTAGTTTGGGCCAACTAGATGATTTATGCACATTGCGGATGATCTTGAAGATGTTTTACAAAGTGTGGCATGTTCCTCGAAGAAGATTGAAGTCCCATCTTTGTGTGGGTGACATTGTAGTGATGCACATGAAGTTTTTGTAATAAGTCAAGTTGTATTTTGTAATTACTCTTTAATAAAATAAATGTATGTTGTGCTAACGTTGATGATAATTTCAAAGTTGATGTCATGTATAAATAAGAGTTGTGAAGTCATTCAAAAGTATCCTTGTGGTCATGAAAATGAGGTGGTAGTGAAGAAGAGTGAAAACTAGAGAAGTGGTGTTGAGCGTCAATGGAACTGACTCGAGAATAGCGAAGATGCTAATTTCCAATTTAAGTGTGTGAAATTCATATTCTTCTATAGACAGTGTGTCTCCTATAGGCAGTGGGCCTCTTGTGAGAAGTGTGCTCAGGCAGTGAGCCCCAATTAGCAAGTGCCATCTTTTTTCTTCCTTATTCTTTTAATAGAGAATACATCTTGGGTCACTCACCCCATGGTTTTTCCCTTAACTAGGTTTTCCATGTTAAAATCTTGGTGTTCTGTGTGTTGAATTTGTTTTGGCTCTTGAATTATTGCATTATGCTTTCATGGTTACATCATTGATGTGCTACTGAAATATAAAAGAGGTTTTAAATGAAGAAGGATTAGAATATTGGTGACAACTGATTCACCCCCCCTCTTAGTTGTCTGTCCTAATTTCAACAATTGGTATTAGAGCTAAGTTCCTCTAGAAGAAGCTTAACTACTTGAGGAGATCCAAGATGTCGACCTACAAGAAGGATAGTCCAAGGTTTGATGGAACAAACTACAATCTTTAGAAGAGCCGTATGGAATGTCACTTACAATGCATGGGAGATTAGTATTGGAACATAACTACAAATGAATATATTTCCCCACATAACGGTCCAACAACTCTAGATGAGATCAAAGATGTAGAGAATAATCTTCAAGCTAAAGAAGCCCTACTGAGTGCCTTGATTGATTCATAGCTAACATATGTTATGGGATTGAAGACTGCTTATTAAATTTAGACGAAGCTAGAAATTCTATATGGAGACAAATATGTCAAGTGTGCCAAGCTGCAAAGTCTAAAAGGAAAGTATGAAAACTTGAAGATGAGTGAAGATGAGAATATCACTTCATTTATGCCAAAGGTGAATGAGCTTGTATGTGGTATTAGATGTGCTGGTGGAGCACTGGATGAAGAATAAATTGTTGGCAAAGTTCTCATATCTTTACCTCCTACTTATAAACATAGAGTTGCTGCTATTGAGGAATTCAGATCTATAACACCTATTACAAGGGATCAATTGGTTGGTAAGTTATCTACATTTGAGTTGACTGAGTTTGGTGATGCACTCCCCAAGACTAAATCTGCACTCAAAGCTAGTGCCTCTACAAAAGGCAAACAAAGATATGATCTAGGAGAAAGTTCCTCAAAGAAAGCAACATAGTATGAAAAGACAAGGAAAGATTTGGAAGAAGATGAGTTAGAAGTTGAATAAATTGAAGCCCTTATTGCCAAGAGACTACCAAGAGGATCTAGTAAGTATGAAGGAAAATTACCTTTCAAATGTTTTGCTTGCAATAAGATTGGTCATTTTGCCTCAAGATGTCCAAAAAGGTTTTCAAAGCCAAACCCTAATAGATCAAGGTTTTAAAAGAAGTGTTATTATGTTCAAGAAGATGATGTTGAAGGAGCAACAAATGAGAAATCTAAGATAGGAAACAAATCAGGAAGTGACTGGGTGTTCATTGCCATCAAAGAAGAAGATCTAATGCTTATTGAATCTGCCAATCATAAGATGGTAGAAAGTGCTTTGGTTGCTCAGGTTGAAGAAAAGGATAAATGTGTTATTGATAGTGGATGCTCTCACCATATGACTGGTGACAAGAGTAAGTTCATAAGTTTGGAAAGATATGAAGGTGGAATTGTAAAGTTTGGAGATAATTCTACTGGTAGAATAAGAGGCAGAGGAACCATTTCTTTTGATGGAAAGAACAAAACCAGTGATTTTCTATATGTTGAAGGTCTAAAGCATAATCTTCTCAGTTTTGGACAATTGGTGGACAAAGGCTATGATCTTCGATTAAATAATGGAAACTGCAAGATCTTTGAAAGCTCTAGAATTGAGATTACATCTGGTACACAGACAAAAGGTAACATCTTTCAGTTGGTTGGTACTGGAAAAAGTTGTTTATTTGTTCAAGTTGATTAGAGTTGGTTGTGGCATAGGAGAATGTTTCATGTGAATTTTGATAATATCATCAAGGTAAGTAACAATCAGGCTATAAGAGATCTTCCAAGACTGGTGAGACCTGCTAACAATTTGTGCAAAGAATATTAGTTGGGTAAGCAAAATAGAGTCACATTCAAAAGTAAGGAACAATCTTCAACCAGATTGTTAGATTTGGTGCACATTGATCTATGTGGTCCGGCAAGAACCAAGAGCCTACAAGGAGACAGATAGTTCATGTTGCTGATTGATGACCACTCCCAGATGATGTGGGTGACCTTGAAAGAGAAATTAGAAGCACTTGAGAAGTTCAAAATATTCAAGCCTATGGTGGAGAATGAGACTAGCATAAACATAAAGTGCCTCAGATCTGATAGAGGTGGAGAATTCACATCTGGAGAGTTCATAACATTTTGTGAGAAGCATGGGATAAAGAGACAGTTATATGTTCCAAGGACTCCACAGCAGAATGGAGTAGTGGAGAGAAAGAATTGGACCATCCAAGAAGTATCTAGGGCCACGATGATGGAAGAAAATGTTCCTTAGATCTATTGGAGAGAGGCTATAAGCACTGCTATCTATACTCTTAATTGGGTACAAATCAGAGGCAATACCAATAAGACTCCTTATGAACATTGGTTTGGCATTTCTCCTATTGTGAAGTATTTCAATGTCTTTGGTAGTAAATGCTATATCAAAAGAGATGAAGACCTAGGCAAGTTTGATGCTAGAAGTGATGAAGGAATATTCTTTAGATATTCTACTCAAAGCAAAGCATACCGGTGTTATAGCAAGAGATTGAGGAAGATTGTTGAAAGTACAAATGTGAAGGTTGATGAAAGCATGGAAAGCCTCTCAATGTATTATGAGTATGAAGTAGATGATCAGAATGATATCTCAGACTAAGGAGAACAAGTCCTAACTCTAGCTTAGATTCAGACTAATCTGAAGAATCCAGAGATACAAGAAGAAGAGACAAATATGGAAGAACTAGTCCAAGAATCTAAAGTGCAAGAGAATCCCAAAACTCCTAGGTATGTAAGACTGAATCATTCTAAAAATTAGATCATAGGAGATAGAAGAAAAGGTGCTCAAACTAGAATAAAAATTGCTCAATATTTAGTGAAATACTGTTTGATTTCAAAGATTGAACCAAAGACAGTAAGTGAAGCATGCAATGATGAAAACTGGGTTAAAGAAATGGAGGAAGAATTGATGCAGATTGAAATGAATAACACTTGGGATCTTGTTCCCAGACCTAAGGACAAAAATGTGGTTGGGACTAAGTGGGTCTTCCAAAATAAACTGAATGAAGATGGTGAAGTAGTAAGAAACAAAGCCAGATTAGTTTGCAAGGGTTACTCTCAAGTAGAAGGAGTTGATTTTGAAGAAATGTTTGCTCCGGTGGCAAGAATTGAAGTAGTCAGATTATTTCTTGCCTTTTCTTCCTACAGAGATTTCAAGGTATATCATATGGATGTCAAGTCTGCTTTCCTAATTGGTGATTTGGAAGAAGAGGTATACATTGAGCAACCAGATGGATTTCAATTGTCTGATCAAGGAGATATGGTCTACAAATTGAAGAAGGCATTGTATGGACTCAAACAAGCCCCAAGAGCTTGGTATGAAAGATTGGACAAACATCTCTTGAAGTTAGGTTTCAACAAATGTACTGATGACAGTAATCTATATTTCAAGGTTGATCATGAAAATATCTTGATTGTTGAAGTGTTTGTTGATGATATCATTTTTGGAGGGAAAGATAGTATGTGTAAAAATTTTGCTAATCAAATGCAAAGTGAATTTGAGATGTCTATGTTTAGGGAAATTAATTTCTTCTTGGGTCTACAAATTACTCAAACAAAGAAAGGAATCTTCATATCACAAACCAAGTATGTGAAGGAATTGTTGAAGGAATTTGGGATGGAAGATTCAAAGGCAATGAATACTCCCATGGCAATCAGATGTAAGCTAAGTAAAGATGATGAATCACCTAAGGATGATTAGAAAAAGTATAGGTTAATGATTGGAGGACTGCTCTATCTTACTCAAACTAGGCCTAATATTATGAATGATGTTGGTCTTGTTGCCAGATTCCAAGCTGATCCTAGAGAGTCTCATGTCATGTCAATCAAGAGAATTATCAAATATTTGAAGGGAATAATTGAGTATGGATTATGGTATCCTAAGGACAATGATTTCTCTCTTCATGCATATACAGATGCTAATTGGGAAGGAGATGTGGATGACTGGAAGAGTACCAGTGGTGGTGCATTCTTTTTAGGAAAAAGATTAGTTTCTTGGCTAAGAAAGAAACAAGAGGCAATATCTCTGTCCACTGCAGAAGTAGTGTCTATTGTAAAAGCAGGTAGTTGTACTCAAGTCTTGTGGATGAAGCAAATACTAAGAGATATTAGAGTGGAGTATGAAGAGCCTATCACAATCTTTTGTCATAATTCAAGTGAAATAAACATATCAAAGAATCCAGTGTTGCATTTAAAGACAAAACATATATCGATTAGGTTCCACTTTTTGAGAGAGAAGGTGAATAAGAATGAAGTCAAATTAGAGTTTGTGCCCTCAAAGGATCAGATTATAGATAATTTTACTAAACCTCTACCTAAGGACACTTTTGAGTATCTTAGGGAGAAGTTAGGGATTATTACCCCTCTGGTTCTAAATTAAGGTGCACTGGTGTGCATCAGTCTGGTGGATCCCACAGTCATATCTTGTGATCTAGATTGATGTTAGGAGGTTGCTACTTAGGGGGAGCAGTCAGTATGATTCTGAAGTATGAGAAGTGGTTTCAAGTATGTGCCTTTTACCATTAATGTCAAAGGGGGAGAGAAGACATGTGAAAAATAAAAAAGTGGTTGCTGATCAAAGGCGGAGCACTAAGGGAAGAGAAGATATGTGAATGGTTGTTGTTGATAGCGGGAGCTATGTCAGTTAGTGAGGAGAAGTTCTTGTCTTGATGGTTGAAACAATTTTTCACATCATATGTTGCCATCAATGACAAAGGGGGATATTGTTGCAAGTATGGTCCTAACCGGTGTTGTCATTGATGTCAAAATATTCCTATTGTATTGATATCAAGGATTGGATGAGTTGTGTGTTGAGGATATTGAGAAAATTAGCCCTATCAGAAACAAAGAGGAATAATGAAGACAATGAAGTTCTATGAATTAAAGATCCTAGTAAGATGAAGATCAGAGTACGCACATCAAAAGGTTTGTAGATATGTGTTTGAAGATGCTCTAGTCAAGATCTGAGAGGTCGGCATGAAGATTTGGAGAAGTAATGGCCATATGAGTAAAACTAGTTTTGACAGTTGTCCAGAGGTGACAGAGTGACACAAATAGGTCTGGTGAGATCTAGAAATGCAATATCATGTTCTGTGGATTTGGTGGCATGTTTGGGAAGCGAATGTACATTGACAAGTCAATTGGTTCATGGTTTGGAGATCCGTAAACAATCCTTCTAATATGACAGTGATGGCTGACTATGTTCTTGAGGTTCTAGGTGAAGATACGATTGATTACAGTAAGTGAAAGTGGTGTGGATGTTCTGGTGATTGAAGCAAGCTTGTGGTGGTCTCTAGATTGTGTCTAGTTCATGTTGGCGGTCTGCATTGAAGATTGAGCTCACGAATGAGGATTTACCTTCGGGTGTTGGTGTTCTCCCCAGTTTTGGCCGACTGGATGATTTGTGCACGTTGTGGATGATCTTGAAGATGTTTTGTGAAGTGTGGCATGTTACTCAAAGAAGATTGAAGTCCCAGCTATGTGTGGCTGACATTGTAGTGATGCACATGGAGTTTTTGTAATAAGTCAAGTTGTATTCTTGTAATTACTCTGTAATAAAATAAATGTATCTTGTCCTAACTTTGATGATAATTCCAAAGTTGATGTCATGTATAAATGAGAGTTGCAAAGTCATTCAAAAGTATCCTTGTGGTCGTGAAGATGAGGTGGTAGTGAAGAAGAGTGAAAAGCAGAGCAGAGGTGTTGAGCTTCAATGGAACTGACTCAAGCATAGCGAAGATGCTAATTTCCAGCTCAAGTGTGTGAAATTCATATTCTTCTATAGACAGTGTGTCTCCTATAGGCAGTGGGCCTCCTATGAGCAGTGTGCTCAGGTGGTGAGCCCTAATTAGAAATTGTCATCTTTGTTCTTCCTTAGTCTTTTAACAGAGAATACATCTTGGGTTAGTCACCCCATGGTTTTTCCCTTAACTAGGTTTTCCATGTTAAAATCTTGGTGTTCTATGTGTTGAATTCGTTTCTACTCTTGAATTATTGCATTATGCTTTCATGGTTAAATCATTGATGTGCTATTGAAATATAAAAGATGTTTTAAATGAAGAAGGATCAGAATATTGGTGACAATTGATTCACCCCCCCTCTTAGTTGTTTGTCCTAATTTCAACACTATATATATCATCTCCAAGATTAAGGAATCCTCCATGTTGGCTAGGAAAGAAGTTGAAATCTCCAATGAAGGTGTAACATGTGAAAATAGATAGGTTAGCCTTAAGTAGCTGGTACTCCTCTGCAAATGAATGGAACAAGGTGTAGATCTCAAGGGAGGTTAGCCATGTCTCAAACAAACTTGAATTTGATGTTTCATTTAGCTCCGCAAGTCATGGAAGTGCTCTAGAAATCTTCTCCCTCCATTGACTGTTCTATATTCTTTGTTCTATGAAGCTGGGTGAACTTCTGGTAGCGATAATTCTCTAGAAACTGATCCTAATGAATTGAATTTTAGATATGATGATGTCTAGTTGCTAAGTCTTGATCCATGACCTCTAAAATGCAAATGTGACAAAATGCAGTAGCAAATGCTGAAACTGCTACTGACTGAACTGAACTGAAATGAACTAGAAAATGAAAAGAAATAAAAGAAAGAAAATGTTTTTGGTTGATGCAAGATTTCTCTGCAACCTGGGATGCTCTTGCATTAGATTTGATACTTCCATTTGACATAGTTGATCTTGGCTCAACTCTAATATGGTATCAGAGTGGGAGGAGGTTGATTATAGGTTGTAAGATTTGTCTTTCATTTTGCATTGAAATGGTTTTTTCTAATCTGTGATCTCTATGTGGTATGAGGTGCATCCATGATTAAAGGAGTTCTGAGGCACTTGTGCTCTCATTCAAGGTAGGCCCTACTCTCATTGGAAAAAGACCTCAACCTGGGCAAGAACCACAATCTGGCCTTGTATAGGCCTCAATCCAACCCCATCCCCTACATATCAGAGACCCCTACGTGGGATGTATCATAGAAAAAGGCCCACAACCTCTGCATGGGTAGTATCATTGAGGTAGGTGTAGCGTGTTGGTGAAAGGCTCATGGCCTGCTAGAAAGGTTCACATCTTATACAAGGCCTGTGGCCTATTGGTAAAATGCTTGCAACATGTTTGTGAGCCTCACAACCTATACAAGGCATGCCCACCCCCTGTGATGACTCCATCACATCCCCATTCAACCTGTTTGGGGTTTTCCTATGAGGAGTCATGAAAATCACAGCCCTATTTGGCCTACTCGAGCCTCCAAAATATTTAAATTTGCCTCTATTCAGGTCCTTTCCATAGGTGATGCCTCCTAGGCAGCCCGTACTCCACCTTGGTCACCCTTGGCTACCATCCCTCATTCTGATCACCTCTGCCAGCATCTAGATGCCCTGCAAGATCAATGACACCCTCACAAAGGGATTTGGGACTTAGATTTCGTTGCCCCTCTACATATTCTTGGGCTTTTTTCATTTTTTCCCTAATTAGATTTTTCCCTAATTTGTTCTTTTTACAAAGGACATATAATGTATTGAGAAAATTCAAATGCAAAATTTAGGGAGGGCATTTACAATTGCGGTAAAATTAATTTGAAGGATTAATGGTTTAAAAACCCTTGTATTTTCTCCTGACGAATATGAAGGGTGAGGTCCGGTTTGGTAGGAGGCCAATACCCCCTCACAATCATACCATTGTATTCTTCTCTCTTTTTCAACTCCAACGAGTGGTTGGACAACAAGGTTAACTCTTGCCATAGGCATTTTTTTCTTTTCAGTGAAAATGTATTAAAATAGGTCATTTGTGGGAAATTGATTATGTGATAACTTTTGCTTGGTAGCTTGAAATTGAGCACCATTTTTTTGCAAACGTAGATTTTTTTTACTTCCCATGCATTGGACCTACTTGCATTATAAAACACACTAAGTTATAAAGTGCCAAAATTGGGGGGTCACCTAATCAAGAGGGTTGCCTAATGTGTTGATTTCTATTGTCTAAAGGAATTAACTTATTATAAAATCATGGGATATCAAACTTACTCTTCTGTAATCAACATAGAAACATGAAACTATAAGTCTTGGTGTAAAGACATCCTAAAACATCTCAGGTTCCATAATCTCATACCCTATCTATATGGACTTGTCCCTAAACTTGTTTAACAATCCCAGAAGCATAAGTGGTTTAATAATCGTGATCATATTTATGGATTAATCAACTTACATATACCAGATGCCACTTTTTATGCCATCATGGATATTGACTATCCACATGCATTATGGATCAATATTTGGGAGATTAATGGAGACTCTGGAGAATTTTTCTTCATTCCCACATGATACTGCTTTGATTACAACTCAAATGCCTAATCATGATGCAGATACAGAATGTCTAGTTGACATAGAGGAAATCATCATTCCTCCACCATCTCCTATTACTTCATTAGATTTTAGAGTCACTCCTTCGAGAGCTCCTAGTACTTCCTTGCAATAGAGTATCAATCTTCCTAGCATTCCTAGCATTGTTGATTGGGACAGACTTCTATCTGACATCACTTGTGTATTTGTAGAGTCCCACATTGCTGACATGGAAGCACACATTGAGGACATCCATGTTCTCTTCAATGATAGTTTTGATGAAGCTGCATCTCCATTATCTTCTTTAGATACTCATGCTCTACATCCTCCTACTCATTGTTTTGGATTGTCGTCATCCTCATCTATTGGGCATGCACCTGATTTGAATATGGCATCCTCCAATATCAACATGGGGACACTTGAGCAGTCTTTGAAGATATCACAATGGGCACCATCATCCTTGGATCAGCTTCAGCATGATTCAGAATCATATATACATATTCCATCATGGGAAGATATCCTGCATCTTCAGGTGGTTTCATTTCTTCCCAACGGAAGGAACATTGTTTGGCATTCTTGGATCTACATCTACATCCTTTGTCAACTATCCGGCCTCTCTACAGTAGGACATGTATTATGTGAAAGGAAGCTAGGTGTACAGAAATTGCTTCCTACACTAATCTATTGAGGAGAGGGCTATGCAAATTCAAATTTATCATAACTATTATAGCAATGTTAAACCATTAACATGAGATATTACAAAAAAACACAAGAGATAGAATGTAGACAGAAGAAGAGAGACAAAGATTTACGGTGGGGAAAACCCTTATCGGGTGAAAAACCCCACACTCAAAAACCTGCACAATGTATTAACAAATCTAAAAGAATGTTTACAATACACTTGCAATGCAAGCTTCAATGGTCTTCAACACTAATGTTTGGAGTCAATCTGGCAGCATAATAGTACCTATGAACCTGTGATACAAACTCCATCTCCAAGCACCTATTTAAATAGAAAATACAATGCAATTTTGGACCTTTCTTGGAATGGGCATCCAACATGGCATCTTAGACCATAACCCACACCTAGGGACACTTGGTCAACATTGTAGAATGTGTCTAACACTTTTCCATAGCTCCCATCCCAAAGAGGTTGCCTATTTCCAAAATGGGCTATGATAGATGCTCTTATGACACTTACGACCGTCATAGAATCTGTCATAGCGGTTACAACTTACAGCTGTAAGAGAATCTGTCATAGACATGCTATAAATAGAGTATTCTCTTACAACATGTCATATTCCACCTTGGGGTGCCCATATATGCCTCATTCAAAGATGCTTTATGACACATGTCTTTACCTATCTTACAACCTTCTATTTCTAACTCTTACATGTCATAGATTTGTCATAGGAATCTGTCATAACTGTTTCGGTCAAACATTCCTTACACAACATAGAAGATGCCGACACATGGAAGAATATACTTACCACTAAGTGGGAGACCTATCTCCTCATGTGAGGACAAAATAACAAGTTGTCATAAACCATGTAGGATTGACACATCACTGTGCCACATCCCACAACATGACAATATGAAATTTCCAATTATTTACAACATAGGCAATTAAATAATAAATACAAACATTACAAATGCAAAGAAATACCAAGGTTGAGACACCTTAATTCCCAACATTCTCCCACTTGTCTAACACCTTGTAAGAGCTAATAGAAAAATAGGATTTAACTGATATAGGCCGAGAGGCCCATAGACTCCGAACACCATCTAAACTTCTCTGTACTCACTGGTTTTGTCAATGCATCTACAACATTCTTCAAAGTATCTACCTTCTCCAAATTTACCTTTCCATCCTCAACCATGTCTCTCATGAAGTGAAACTAAACATCAATGTGCTTGGTTCTTGCATGGAAAGTTGGATTCTTTGCAAGGCAAATTGCACTCTAACTGTCACAACTAATCGTGATCTAACCTGCATCAACACCAATATCAAAACACAATCTCTTAAGCCAAATGGATTCCTTACAAGCATCAGTTGCTTCCATGTACTCATCTTCTATCATGGACAAATCAACAAAAAGTTGTCGCTTACTCATCCAACTAATAGCACCACCAAACAGTGTAAACACATAAGCACTAGTGGATCTCCTGCTATCAATGTCACCTACCCAATCTGAATCCACAAATCCATGAATATCAATAGAATGCGGAGGTCCTGAAACATTACCATGATAGAAAATGGAATACTTAGAAGTACCCCTCAAATATCTGAACACTCACTTAACTGCATCCCAATGAACCCATCCAGGATTAGCCATAAATCGACTAAGGACTCCCACTACTTAGGCAATGTCTAGTCTTGTGTAGACCATAGAATACATCAAACTGCCAACAACGCTAGCATAAGGTACTTTTCTCATGTCCTCCACCTCACTAGGAGATTTTGGATAGTTCTCAACAGACAACTTTGTCCCCAAAGAAACGGGAACACACAATGGTCTACAATCTGTCATCCTGAATATGTCCAACACAGTCTTCATATACTTACTTTGGCTTAACCAAAGTTTTCTATTGGTTCTGTCTCTTCTAATTTCCATTCCTAGAATGTACCTAGCTGCCCCTAAATCTTTCATTTCAAACTATGTTGACAAACTGAGATTTAAAATTAGAAATCATATTCTTACCCTTCCCAATGAGCAACATATCATCAACATACAATGCAACAATGAGAATATGATCACCATCAAATTTATAATACACACAGTGATCCGATTTCAATCTCACAAATCTAATTGACAACACAAAGGCATCAAACTTCAAGTACCATCTCCTAGGGGATTGTTTCAAACCATACAAAGACTTCTTAAGTTTGCAAACCAAATTTTCTTTACCTTTTACCATGTAATGCTCTGGCTGTGACATGTAGATTTCTTCCTCCAAGTCACCATGAAGAAAAGATGTCTTCACATCCATCTATTCTACCTCCAAGTCATAAGCTACTATGAGTGACAACATGAATTGAATGGATGTTAGCTTTGCAATAGGAGAGAAGATCTCACCATAATCTATACCCTCCACTTGTGAATACCCCTTCGCAACCAATCTGGCCTTATACTTCCCAACACTGCCATCTGCACCAATTTTCTTCTTGAACACCCATTTGCATCCAATAGGTTTCTGTCCAAGAGGCAAAGGCACCAAGTCCCAAGTTTGATTATTTTCCAAAGAAGCCATTTCTTTCTCCATGGCCTCCTTCCAGGAACTGACATCCTTCATAGCCAAAGCCTTTGATATAGTTCTAGGTTCATCACTGTTAGTGATTAAAGCATAAGCACAACTAGAATCAAGCAATGTAAAGCCAAACCTTTTAGGTTGCTTTCTTATCCATGTAGACATCCTCAAGAGCTAAGGTTGAGGTTCAGCTTCTTCATCTGAGCTTTCAGAGCTGCTAGAGCTCTCCTCATCATCAGGTCCAACATTGTCTTTCTATTCAGTCTTCTCAGGGGTGAGAGGAAACTGAACAACATCCTCTTTCTTTTCTTTTTCTTCTGGCTACAAAATAGTGGAAGAAGGTGTAAGCTCTTTGAAGATGACACTTCTTCTATACAACACTTTTTTAGCCACGGGGTCCCAAAGCTTGTATCCTTTCACACCAACACCATAGCTGATGAAGATACACTTAACAGCTTTGTTCTCCAACTTTGACTGCTTCTCCCTAGGCACATGTTCATATACCTCACAACCAAAAACACGAAGATGCTTTATTGATGGATTTCTACCAGACCACACCTCCATGGGTGTCTTTCCAACAAGAGCTGATGTAGGAGATCTATTTACAAGATAGCAAGCAGTGGCAACAACTTCAGCCCAAAATTTTTGTTCTAGACCAGCTCCACTAAGCATACTCCTAGCCTTCTCCATCAGTGTCCTATTCATCCTCTCTGTAACTCCATTTTCTGTGGTGTGTATGGAGTTGTCTTATGTCTTTCAATCCCAAGTTCCTTGTAATACTTATCAAATTATGTAGAATAGAACTCACCACCATTGTAAGTTCTCAAACAATTAATCTTTTTACCAGTCTAATTTTCAGCAAAGGCTTTAAACTCCTTAAACTTGCTATAGACTTCATATTTTCTTCTGAGAAAATAAATCCATGTCCTACTGTAATCATCTACAAAAGATACAAAGTATACAGATTTTGATAACGAACGAACATTAACAGGACCAAACACATCAGAATGAAAAATTTCTAACACACCAGAAGACTTATGAGAACTCAAATAAAACTAAAAATAGTTTTGTTTCCCATAAATGCAATGTTCACAAAAGTCAAACTCAAGATTACAATCATCTAACCCCTCAATGAGGTTCTTATTTTTCAGGGTACATAGACCCTTCTCACCAATGTGGCCAAATCTCGTATGCCATAACATTGTCTTTTTTGCAAGAAGTTTAACTTCCAATGCACGATTACAACCATCAAGATTAGAAATAATATATTTCTTCACTGCTCGTTCAGATAGTGGGGATGAAGTGATTGTTGCTCTCTTCCTTGAGTTAGAAGAACTATTGCATTGTGTAATGCATGCTTCTAGTTGAAACAGAGTACCTCTCCGAGTACCCTTAGCAAGCACCATAGATCCTTTAGTCATCTTGCATCCTTCTTTCAAAAAGACAACCTACACACCTGCATCATTCAAACTACTTACAGAAACCAGGTTCCGTGCTAAGCCTGGGATGTGCATAACCCCAGAGATCCCCTTCACTCAACCATCAGGGAATCAGATAGAGACTCTTCCATGACCAACTATCTTCATATGAGAGTCGTCACCTAGATACACCTTTCCACCATCAAACTCCTCATACTTAGTGAACCAGTCTCAATATGAGGTCATGTGGAATGATGCACCAGAGTTGATTAGCCACACATCATCAGATGCATGGGTTGCCAGGGCTGAGATGAAAACATCACCATCATCTTCTTACTTGTTAGAATCTGAATCAGGAGCTTTCTTCTTTTTCTTCTTCTCCTCCTTCCATTCCTTTAAGAAGTGCCCAGTTTTTCCACAGTTCCAACAAAGAACCTTGGAATTTCTAGGAGATTTGGATCTACCCTTCTTAGCTTTATTATCCTTCTTCTTCCCTTTCTCCTTGGGTCTTCCACGAACTGCAAGGGCCTCTTTAGCTACCTCAAAAGACTTTCTTCACATTTCTTCAGACAATAGCAAAGAAACCACCTCTTCCATTTTGAATGTGGATGTGGTGCTTCCGATTTCCATGACAAGATGATCCCATGAGTCTGGCAGAGAACAAAGAAGGGTCATACATTGATCCTCCTCCATCTTTACACCAATAGATGTCAATTGTGCAACCAGCATGTTAAAGGCATTCATATGCTCAACAATGGATTCTCTATCCTCCATTCGAAGAGAATACAACTTCTTTCTCAGAAAAAGTTTATTAACTAGGGATTTGGCTTGATACACATCCCCCAACTTCTTCCAAAGGAGTTTTACAGTAGTCTCCTCATGGACATTTAACAACACATAATCAGTAAGACTAAGTCTTATGAGACCCTTAGCCTTCTGATCCTTGAGATCCCAATCAACTTGTGACATTGTAGCTGGTTTAGTTCCATTCACACTATCCCAAAGGTCTTGGTCAACTAACATGTCTTCCATTTTGAGCTTCCACAGCTCAAAATTACTGCCATTGGACTTCTCTACTTCAAATCTTCCTAATGTGCCTGCCATCTCCTTGCTCCAATAAGATACAGAATGCTCTGCACAAACTCCCACTCAACCTAAGATTAGCTCAAAAAACCCTACCCAACAACTAGGACCAAAGGTGATCAAGCTTTGATACCAACTGAAAGGAAGCTAGGTGTGCAGAAATCGCTTCCTACACTAATCTATTGAGGAGAGGGCTATGCAAATTCAAATTTATCCTAACTATTACAACAATGTTAAACCATTAACATGAGATATTACAGCAAAACACAAGAGCCATAATGTAGATAGAAGAAGAGAGACAAAGATTTATGGTATTAACAAATCTGAAAGAATTTTTACAATACACTTGCAATGCAAGCTTCAATGGTCTTCGACACTCATGTCTAGAGTGAATCTAGAAGCATAATAGTACCTATGAACCTGTGATACAAAATCCATCTCCAAGCACTTGTTTAAATAGAAAATATAAGGCAATTTTGGACCTTTCTTGGAATGGGCATCTAACATGGCATCTTGGACCATAACCCACACCTAGGGACACTTGGTCAACATTGTAGAATGTGTCTGACACTTGTCCACAACTCCCATCACAAAGAGGTCACCTATTTCCAAAATGGGCTATGATAGATGCTCTTACGACACTTACGACCGTCATAGAATATGTCATAGTGGTTACAACTTACAGCTGTAAGAGAATCTATCATACACATGCTATAAATAGCATATTCTCTTACAGCATGTCATAGTCCACCTTGGGGTGCTCAAATATGCCTCATTCGAAGATGCTTTATGACACATGTCATTACCTATCTTACAACCTTCTATTTCTGACTCTTACATGTCATAGATTCATCCTAGGAATCCATCATAACTGTTTCGGTCAAACATTCCTTACACAATATAGAAGATGCCGACACATGGAAGAATATTCCTACCACTAAGTGGGATGCCTATCTCCTCATGTGAGGACAAAATAACAAGTTGTCATAATCCATGTAGGATTGACACATCACCGTGCCACATCCCACAACATGACAATATGGAATTTCCAATTATTTACAACATGGGCAATTAAATAATAAATACAAACATTACAAATTTAGAGAATTACCAAGGTTGAGGCACCTTAATTCCCAACATTATGGGGGGTCTCATAGACCTTCTATCATTTTCTCTCCTATGGGGGAATCATGTATTGTACTTAGTGAAATAAGTAGTACTTCACCTATATAATTTTCATGCATATTTTCTCTCTTTTGGAGGGTAGTTTTTTTCCCATAGGGTTTTCCACCTTTCTCTAGCTTCATGAGAGATTACTTTGTAAATGGGTACCTCACTAGGCATAGTAGACCTGACCCATCCTTCTTGTACCCCCCTAATCTATGCTTAAGAGGGGGTGTTAGTCTATATATATTTCATACACTTAGGCTTAAGCCTACTTAGGTGTGCTTTTATACAATCATGACACATGCCTCATTGTGGTGTCAATGTTGTTGGGCAGTTAGGAGAGGTGTCAACGAGTTGCCCACTAACTAGCCACCTCATGCTAGTTTTTAGGGAGGCAACTCACCATCACTCATAGTTGAGGAGTCATTTTCTCAACTAACAACTTCCTCTCCTCACCTATTTGTACTTGACTTCTCTAAGTTATTCTATTTAATGGATTTGAACTTCTCTTTGTAAGGTGCAAGCTTGAGTATGCAAGGCATCTCTATGCACTGATCTGCATCTTGAAAGACATTTTTGGTTATTGGCCACCATTGTTGGTGCTTCGGGTATTTTTTGCCTCTGTTTGAACTTTGTCTCTTTGAAGGTCGCGTAACCTCAAGCCATATCCTCTACCATTCATTAGCATTTTTTAGCATTTCTTTCACTCAGTATATGTTTTTTTCTATTATTGATGACTATGGAGGACATCGAAGGAGGCATTTTCCTTCACCTGGTCGACCAACAATCTAGGTCGAGACTTAAACCCATGGTCTGGTCACCATTACAACTCCATGTCACTATTCATTGGAGGCTCAATTTGAGTTCTCTATGTGGGCAATCTCGGTTGTGAAAAGCTCAATCTTGTGTGGCGAGGTGCTTAGAACATTTTTGGGCCAATCAAGTTCTTCTTGGAGAGGTGACCCACTCAGGTGCATTGAGATCTATCATCTACCAAGAGGGTTGACTTCTATAGAGGGCACCACTCTCTATTTGCAATCTTATAGATTGTCTTCAATGGCTTGCCATTCCCTAGTCCTCTCTACATTTGTAGTCTATGTTGAGGCTAAACCAACAAGGTTGATTTTACTAAGGATGTCCAAAAAGAAGAGGAAATTAGGGTGGCACCCAGGCAAAGGATGACAACCTGAAGAGGAGGATCATAGCCTGACTTTGAAGGCTTGCACCTATGTAAATGGGGGAGATATACACACCCAACACGTTGGGAGACCTAAAATCATCATGAGAAGCTACAAATTGGCCCCTTTTGCAATCTTAGCCACCCTTTTTCCTACTCATTCATCTATTTGCCCTAATTTTTTTATTTTGCAAAAGGCATTTAAAATTATATCTTTTTAGTGTTAAAAAATAGGTAATTTTTCTTTTGTCTAAAAACACTAAGGAAACAAATGCAATGTTTTGGGAGGGGACATTCACAAATTTGGGGGGTGTCATAGAGTTTTTTCTTTCTATACTTCTAAGTCTACAAAATACATCTCATCTAGATGGTTGATTAAGTGTGATCAAGTCTAACTCCAAGTACTTATGTTCATATTGGGACCTTAAAAACACCCAATGGGAAGGCCAACGAACAAAGAAGTCACAGGCTAAAACCTCATAAGTATAAGTCTAAGAGACTTGAATACTATAGAGGATTATGTCACATAATTCAACTTATTGAGATTGAAACAAAAAGAAGATGGGATTGAGAAATAGGTGGATCCATTTATCCTTCAAACACTTTTCAAATTGAGAGCCTATCATAAATGATTCATAATCTTACATCGGATTCACATTAGTTCACATCTCACATTAAGAGCGTATGAAAAATGAACTTGAATCTTGCATCAGATCACATCTCAAATTTGGTCAATGTTCATGAACCCTCATGATACTAGCTTCTATGGATTCATTTCAGCAACAGTTCAGCCTCAACATCGAGGTACACAAGAAGCTTCCAGATTCATGCATCTTTTCTCTCTTTTGGAGGGTAGTTTTTTCCCATGGGGTTTTCTACCTTATCTCCACTTCATGAGAGATTTTTATTGTAGATGGGTACTTGATTAGGCCTAGTTGTCGGTACCCATCCTTATTTGTGCCCACCTAAGCTATGCTTAAGGGGGGATGTTAGTGTATATTTTACCTCACATGGGTAAAATACATGTCTCGTAAGCCTACTTAAGTGGGTTGTTTGTCAACTTGGAGAGTTTAACACAACTCTCCAAAGACACATGTTGACTTAATTTTGACACTTGGTGGAAACCTTCTTCCACCTCTAGTTGAGTGTTGAAGTCAACTCAACCTCTCTCACCTTTATGTACAACTCTTGTTCATAATCTATGTATTGTAATTTCTATTGCTTTCACTCCAAATTTGATACTTGCATTCATCTCTTCGATCTTGTTTCTAATACTATTCATAGGAAGGTTATGCATGTAGCCATGTTTTCTACTTGAAATTGAAAAGTACTTTGAGTCCACAAATTATACTTCAAAATCATACATAAATAAGGATATGATTTTCTCATACACCATTTGGAATACTATACACATATTCAAATTAAAATTATGGTGGGCCTTAGCCAAACTCTTTTAAGATTTCACTGTTGACCCACAAGGTGATCTAGAAATCCAAATCCAACCAATCCTTTAATATGGTGTTGTAAATGAAAATTTATACCTTTATAATTTCTATAGACAAACCTTTGAAAGACATACTTTCTTTGAGATTTATCTTTTGAAATGGTTTCTTGTGACGAGTTTCATAGTAATCCTTTTCTAAATCTTGGTGGTTTCTTTTAGGAAATTTGATTTTATGCACGTCGTCTAAGCTTTCATTCAATCCTTGTGAAAGGGAACCATGGTCATAATGACTAATCAAACTAATAACCCTAGGATTGTAATTAGCAACATCCAAGTCTGTAATTAGTCCCATGTTGATTGTGCAAACAAATTTGCTCCATATAATTAAAATAATCTCCATAATTTTCAATACTTGTTTTTCTAACCTCTTCAATTTGGGGGAGCATGGCTATGAAAAACAATAAATTACTAATCTATTTAAGTGAAGATAAGTACAAAATAAATAATTCACTACCAAAATACCATACAAGTCTACAATTAGCAACATCCATGCTTACAATTAGTCCTGTGTTGATTATGCAAACAAATTTGCTACATAGAATCAAAATAATAATAATGTCCATAACTTTCAATACATATTTTTGGCAACCTCTTCAATTTGGGTAGGAACTTGGCTACAAAAACTAAGGAATTTATAATCTATTGAAGTCCAAATCAATAGAAAATGAAGGTTACATTATTCTATCAAGTTACACTTGAATGCATTACATCTCTTACATAATTCACAATTTATGGAAATTCATAGAAAATATAGGAACATTTCCACTCTAGCCCATCCCTTGTGTTCTTTTTGTTGCTTGTCAAATAATTATAGGGCCTTCCAACTTTTATTAGATCAAAATCTCCAATTGAATTAATGATTTCATCAAGTCTTTCCTTTAACAAATTCTGTACATCTTCTACCTCAATCAATTTGTTGGCAACATAAGCATGATGATGAAGAAACTGATGAGCATGGTAGTGAGCAATGTTGTCATTCATGGCAACAAAGGGTATATAGATATAGTTGTGTTGGTCCAGAGAAATTGCTAAGTATGATATGGGAGAGAATACACCTAAGTGTTGATCCAGAGAAGCTACTAAGTGTAATGTGAAGGGGAGTACACCTAAGCATGATATATTTCCATTTTGGAATTCTATAATTAGGCACAATTTACTGAAGATTTCTCTAAGGCATTTGTAGCATAGAACCTATGATAGGATCACAGTATTTTAGTCCACATTTCTCCACTATGTAGAATTTTTCTATGCAGTTGTAAGGTAGTTGGTGCATACTAATGGAGTCTAAATCCAAAGATTTGGGTCTTGAAACCCTACAAAGTGAAAGATAGAGTTGACAGAATATTGGACTCTATATTGACAGTGTAATGACAGTGCTAGTGGTATATTGGAATGCTCCACATTCCACCATAGATGAATATCCTACTATGCAGATTTGAGGATAAGTTCATGAATGTCAGAAGTGTGTAGTGTTCTAGTGGCAAGAATTTTTGTCGTCTGCATGTTGAGTTGTGACAAATAGTTAGTTCATGCTATAGCTACTTCACTAGTTGAGCCAACCTAAAAGAACTGAGGTTGTGCAGAGTCAAGTTATGTATGGAATAAAGTCATCAAAGTAACTATAGGTCATGCTGACCTATCTCAATGAGATACATGCTTTGGTTCTCTCTGCAAAGTGTATTGGGTTATTTTTTGGGCCAAGAGGTTAGGAAGTCACACTGTAAATCAATCTGCTGACCTGGTTGATCTTTCTGGTTGATTGGGGTACATATACAAGATTAATTTATTGTGTGAAGATGGTGTGTGAGAGAGAAATTTGATGTAGAGAAGAATCAGATAAGATTGTGGTGAAGATGTAGTGTGCAGAGTCAGTATTATGAGCTTTAGTGGAACTTTATCTCTAGCATGAGTCAGATGTTGTTATGTTAGAAAATGTCCCCTTGGAGGCTTTTCCCTCTTAAGGTTTAGCTCCTGGGTCTTTAGAGTGCATTTAGAGCATCTTTCTTGTTAGTTCAGACTCCCGATGAGATTTCTCTTAGGTCTTGTGGCAAATAGGACCTAGGGGGTGCCACTTTTGTAATTCCAAAGAAGAAATGAAGGAGTGGACTTGGGCACTAGAACCCTAATCCAACCTTATTTTAGGTCCACCCTAAACTTTAATGTCAGTTTTGTGACTGTTATTTGGGTCCCAGGCCAACATCTCAAGTTTGAATTATGAAGTTCTTGGTGGGAATCTTTGTAGTTGCATATATAAGCATGTTTAGTGATTCATTTTCAAACTAGATTGACATTGTGATTCATGAGCTTATCTTAAAGTGATCAAGGCATTCATTGTGTTGTAAAGTAGGGCATTGTTATTGTGTTTGTGTTGCAGGTTTGATTCCATCTCCTTATGGCATTAAGAGCATCTTCCTTCCATGAGAGCTTCATCATCAAGGTGACATATATTGTGTTTTTTTATCAATCTATCATTGTGTTTTTGACTCTATCCCGCAAGGATATGCACTCTCATCTAACAACAGTGTTCAGAAGACTTGAATGTCTCTCTAGGGCTTGACCAAGGCAAGCCTCTAAACACCACAACCCCCTCCCACTCTCCTTGTAATTGCAAGTCACAGGTGTTGCATCTAGAAGAAGTGGAGATGTAGGGAAGGTTGAAAGGTAGTGAGGGTTCAAGATCTGAGAAGCAGCAGACACTCTCAACATTTCAGGACAAGGGAGCTAGTTGTAGTGTCCTCCTTATCAGAATATGCCAGAACGAAAGTTACAGTGAAGACCAGTGTCAAAAGAAGATCAGGATTCTAGGAAGAAAAAGGTACATTGGACTTGGGCACTAGTGGAGGTATCCCTGACTTTTCTACCTTCCAAGCTTCAAAAAATAGTGAGTTAAGATTTTCTGCCCTTCACCTTGTCTTAAGAGCATTTATCGTAATTCATCAATTTACTTGTTGTTTTCCTTAAATTAGGGTTTCAAGAGCATTAAAAGCATTATATAGAGACTTTGTTTGTAAACATCTGAGCTTCAACAACAAACCTTGTGGCTGACTAACCTGATAGGTGATTGCTCCCGCTTAGTGGAGAATCAACTTGGTCGATAGGCCCTTGGAATGTTGGGTGTGAAAGGAGGATTGAACATAAACACCTAAAGCCACCTCATTCCCCATTTTACCCCTAAACATTTTGTTGAACCCATGTTTTCTGAATTTTTTCAGCTTGCTGAGTGTTGTTTGAAAAATTTACATTTCATTCATCTTATTGCATTTGAAAAATTACAAAAAAATTGAAAATTTTGAAAATTTTGAAAAAATTTCATTCAAGGCTTGCATTTTGGCATAATTTGGAATAATTTGAATTTAATTTCTATTATTTTCCTTATATCTTAGTGAAATTGCATAAATTCATCATTTATAATTCATTTGCATTGCATTTTCATGCTTAATTTGTCAAAAATTACTTAAAATTGTGCATTTTTCATGAAAGCCTAGTTTTGCATGAACTAGGGTTTGTAGTTAAAATCTTGTTTCAAATTTTACTACCTTGTTAAAGTACTTATTATGACTGGTTTCTAATTTTAGTGCTGCATCATAGTGGCTTCTTGTGAAATCTCAAACCCTAGATTTGAAAAAAGTGCATTTTTCACTAGATTTGCACTCTGACTATGTTGTGAGGGATTTTTCTTCATTAATTGGCTGTTATCAGGGTTATTATCTTCTTCCCCTCCTCCAAATACTTACAACACCCTTTCTTCTAAGTTTTTTCTTCGAAACCTTGTGAAAAATTGCATATTTTAGCTTATTTTTAGCTTATCAACTCTCTTGGGTTGCTTCAAAAGAGTGTTGTGAAAGATATTTTTAGATAATTAGGATTTTTTTAGGCATATTATTTTATTCCCTCTTTAAAATTCTTCACAACACCACTTCTTTCATTCATTTGCATTGAAAAACGTTGAAAAATCAAGCATTTTTGGATCTTAACTATATCCTACTCCTTGGGATCTTTCTATTGGTTTGTGCATTGAGAGTTATGTTATTTTGTATGAGTCTTATAAATATCTTCCCTAATATAAACATTCCCTTGAGAAGAAGTAGAAGACTTATGGGTTCTTGTGCTCTTGAAGAGAACGGTATTCCTACCTCTAAAAATCCATTGAGCACCTTCTTTACACAAGGAGAGACACAAATTTTGCAAGACATTCTACCTCCTACAACTACAATGGAAGAACAAATTTTCCATTATGTTGAGGAACCTATTGAGGTGATAACACATGTATCTGATGACCAAATATACAAACTTGATAAAGAGTTATTCGATTTTAAAGCATTTGTGGAAAATGAAAGAATAGCGAAAGAAGCTTTACCTGTGATTCATAACATAAGGGAATTAATAAAAGAAGGACAAGATGGTGTTAATGTGATCCATGTTTTAGCGCATATTATACAAAATGATGTTATGTTGGTGATTCAATGTGCAAAAGTTATCAACAACATGTCGTCATCGTCTCATACACAAGTATCAGCACCTATACCGACCATGGGGATATCTACATTTACATCGTCAATTTTGACAACTAATGCACATGCTTGTAGTAATGCTACCACTGGTATTGGAGTATCTAATGGCACTAATTCATAAAATTACAAAGATGTGGGATTCAACTATCAAACCCTAGCCCCTAGGGTGACTTCATATCACTCTCAACCACCCCTTCAATCCACTTATTCTCAACCACCTTCCACCTACCACTATGTCCAAACACCACTCAACTATTCACAACCTCCACTTGTCACTACTCATGCTCAATCTCCTCCTCACTTTGATTCCAATTCCTCATAGCAAACCACATCTCCTAATGATTCCATCCTAAATCAACTTTTGCAAGGCATGACCTCTTTACAACAAAAGGTGACAAGCTTGTTAAATGCTTCACAACCTAATATACCAACTTATCATGCTTGTAATCCTTTATCCTATGCAATCTTGAGAAATCCTATACCTGAGAAGTTTGAAACTCCTCGCTTTGAAAAATATGGTGGAAAAGGTGATCTTAATACTCATGTGGTAGCATTCATGGCTATGTGTAGTGATTTCTACTTTGAAGAGGACTTGTTAGAAAAACGTTTCCTGCAATCTCTCAAAGATATTGCTTTAGAATGGTTTTGCTTTTTACCTCTAAATTCAATACACTCTTTTTCGTAGTTAATTGATCAATTTCTACAACATTTTCAAGCAAATATTAGACCCTAAGTCTCTCTGATTGATTTGTTTCATTGCAAGCAAGATCCAAAAGAGAAATTGACGGAGTTCATTAGTAGGTATCAAGGCCTTTATGGAAAAATTCAATATCAGATGAAATATGATGATGTTTAGAAGATATTCATTAAAAATTTATAGCCTAACATCTGTGATAAGATCATCTTGATGAAGTATAACTCTTTTCAACACTTATGTACTGCCCTTCATGATTACCAACTTTCGTCTACTCAGTATGAAAATAAAACTCATAGGCTCAAGTTGGTCAATCCATGGGTGGATAGTCACAAAACAAATTTAAGAGGAATAATAAGAACTTCATTAAGGTTAATGGGCCAAATTCAAACAAATTTACACAAGTATCCACTATCACTAATCTGAAAAAGACACAGTATCCACAAAGAAAGTTCACTCTGATATCTGAGTCATATCATTCTATCATGAATCAAGCTCTGAGTAATAATCTCTTGAAGCTTCCTTCGATTAGGGAGTTGGATCCTAATAAAATGCAAGGACCTTATTTTGATGCTAATGCTTTTTGTCACTACCATCGGATGCAAGGACATGATACTGAATGATGTATGTGTCTTAAACATGAAATACAAGACCTCATCGACTTGAGTATTATACATGTATCTAGTGTGAATTATAATGGGAATAAGTTGGTTGCTCCACCAAATCAGAATTTACAGATCTTCACTAATCCTTTCCCTAAGCATACTGATAATAATTAGATGGAACAAAATACATTAGAGGTAGCAGATGATTATTTGGACTATGATGAGATAGTTGCTACAATTGAAGTGGATAAGGAAAATACTCAAGTATCACTATTGCCATTTTTCACCACAGCTCAAAAAGTAGCTGAGCTAGTCCAACAAATTCATTAATGGCTGAAAGTTAACATTTTATGCTATGAGTTATTTGTATAGTTGATTGTGTTTTAGTGTTAGATGTAGTTTAGTTGTTCAAAAGGAGGAAAAGATTTCAGATCATTCATTACATTGCAGAGCATTCAAGAGAGATAAGTATTTCATTCACCACAGTCATTATTCATTTACAAGTTGGAATACATAAAGGAATAAGCATTGCATTGAAGGAAATAATGACATATCAGATGTCCCACACAAGCCGTGGGTTATAGCTGAGCATATGCAAATATAAAGAAAGTTCTATGCATCTAGTGCTAAGGGAAGAGAGTTCATAGCCTTTGCCTTGGTTGTTTCTTGATCTTCAAAGTTGTCTTCTATCCTGCTCCTGATGTCTGATGAGAACCTACAAAAATGTGGGAAGGTCCTCTTAGAGTAATGGTTATGAAATTCTTTATCCCATCAGAAGAGGAATAACACTTTGATTATAGCGCATTGATCAAATGAACATCATCCACATGTAGAAGGAACTGAGAAAGAAATAATCATGGAATGTCACTAATTTTATGTAACATGTTTGTTTCATGTGCAGGTATAGGCTAAGTCATGTAGTTGATTGAAGACATATCAACATGTGGGGTCAAATAGGCTCCCACAAGGGTTGAGCTCAGCATGTTGCCCCTAATCCTCATAGGAGATGAATTGCAAATGTATCAATCAAATCAATTAAACTGAAGGAATCTCAAGCAATCAGGTATTTCATATTATATCTTTCATAGTGTGCTTCAAAGAAATATTGAATAGCAAGTTCATCATTTGAATATTAGAGGTTGCCAATGGACATATCAGGTAATAGTGCCTAATTGTTGGCTCACAAAGAAACACTAAAACATATATCATTTTTTATACATGATCTAAGTGAACTAAAAGTACAAGTGGACAGAAAATGTGTCATTATGAACAACTAGCCGAAAGCCATAGTCTAGAGCTATGAAGAGGACAATATGCAAGTAATGGAGGTAATTCTCATGAGAAGTATAGGTGCAGTGATCGTCTTGAATGAAGAAAAGGACTTGGAAGATTCCAAATGCATAACTTTTTGAGAAAGTAGATTATTAAGTAAAAATACAATGTGCATTGTCAAAATTGAAAGTGGAAAAGAGTACCTTTGGAACAACAAGTGATACATCTCATGTTACAATGAATAAACAACCATATAGATATAATGGGCTCAACTGATAATAATCAATGCCCATAGTAAGGTACTTTCAGGTGATATCTGTCCACAAGGACAACTATAATGATATAACTGTAGGATATACACGGTGCATATTGCTTTGACAGTTAACATGTAGTTGCAGATGGTGTCTGCATATTACTCATACTAGTAAAGCAAAGAGTTATAGCAATTTAATCTAGTATGTATATACATTTACCTTTGATATGATATACTGAATCGAAAGCCAAATGTGTATAGAATATGACAGAATCAATCGAGACATCAGATATATGCACATCAGAAGTAAACAAAGATACAAACCATCACAAATTTCTTTTTCATATAATGGGCTTCTTTTAGAAAATATGAGTATAAACTACATGTTTGAGGCCAAATACAACATAACAGAATAGCCATGACCAATGCCAGTGTATAGATCATCAAGTGGAGCAGCACGGAAGTAAATCATAACTTTTCTCACATTGATTTTACAAAGTATGATGTTTTACAAACTAGAAAAGAATAGAGTAATGCCTTGTTTCTATAGTAGAAATCGGATGGGGCTGATGCATTCTTGTTCATGTAATAACCTTCTTGCTCTTACAAAGAGAAAAGCATGTGCCATATCAAGCCATGGTTCGACATAATATAGAGGAAGGGATTTGTTGTTATTATTGCATGGAGGAATAATGCATCTTCATTATCTATTGCATATGGAAGTGATTTAAATCTAGTTCATGCTTGCAATCTATTGCCTGAGAGTTTTGTTACCAAACCTCACACTATTTGCATAAATACAAATCACTCATACAAAGAAAAAATCAAAGCAATCTCGAAAGAATCAAATCTCTCCACTGAGAAACAAGATAGAATGCTAGAAATACAATCAATGTAAAATGGTTTTTATATTCATGGCATGTGATTTTTAGGCATGAGCAATACTCTAAATTTTGGAAAAGGGTTAACATCAATGAAGTTTTCATAACCCAGAAGGTGCGTTCATGAAGCTGTGATCCTAAAACATCAAAATTGCAAAAAGAGGTAATGAAGCCCTAGTGGGGTTTACAATGGAATACAAGTATGGCTACGGGGCTGCAACAAAGGGGGTCATTCTTCTCATGGCATAGTAAACCTGTTTAGGTTTTTAAACTCATGAAATGGAAATATACTCAGAGAGTAGAGAAATAATAAATGTTACAAGCTATGGTTTTCACCAAGTAAACATTTAGAAAAGATAAATACATAGAGCATGGCCACAGCCTTCAAGAGAATAAGATAAACAACAAAGACACAATGGATAAAACCAAGCATGGTTGTGTCTAAAAGATTGATAGGTTTTGTTTATAATAAAACTCATATATGGACTTGCAGATATAAAGCCAACTGAGAGCACCTTTTCTTCGCCACTTGAACACATTTGGGGTTTTTGAACAAGATAACAACTTAAACTCAACTTTAGTTTCATATACATATACAAGAGTGAAATGAAAAGTTTTGAGGTTTTAAGTTCAAGACAAAAGATCAGAAATATAAGCTAGAATCTTGTAGTTTCACACAGAAAAATGGAGGCAAATGATATCATAAAATTCTTACCTTTTCTCACAGAGATCCTTCGAACAAATGCATAAATAATAGAGAGGAAATAGGTCTTGTCAAGTCCAAACCCAATAAATGATGACCTCAAAGCACAAATAAATATCAACATGGAGCAACAAATGTATCAAATACAATGCAAAGGCCACAACATGGAAGCTGTTGAATCTCAGAAGTGAAAGGAAATTGAAAGAATGTGTATCACGTAGTAGCAGACATGATGTTACTTTCATCTTCCTATATGAAATTCATGAGAAAATCTAGCAGAGCTCCATTGAATAAGACAAATGTGAAAGTGAGCCCAAAAGAATAGGGCTAGATCTATTTTGTCATTAGGGTTTTGATGTAGCCGTAATTCAAGTTGTGATTTTAATCACATTCTATTATTTTTGAAGGTACAAACTAATACTCGTCGGGGTATTAAATATTTTTGCATAATGCTTAAGTCCCAAGACTTACAGTGATGATCATACCTTAGGATATTTAGTGCCTTAGGTCTCCTTCAAATATCCAATGACAAAACATTGTGCCTTAAAAGATCATTTTTAGTCCCCTTTGAAGATATATCATATGCCCTTAAGAGATATTTTGTAGATCATTTGGAGGGTAGGGTATGGGTTTTTATTTTTGTACAAGATATGTAATATGATATACTTGCCAAAATAAGCCTTGTATTATCATTTTTTGTAAGGAATCAAGTTAGAATTATAACTGCAATTTGTTATAAGGCCATATTTAGAGAAATATTCTATAAATTGCTCTAAATGTGCATCATTGTATGCAGTATGGTAGGGTTAAAAATCGACAGAATATTTTTGAGCAGTGGAACCTTTATGGACCTTTCTTGCATGTGGATAGGGTCTATTTTTAGATGGACTTTGGTGGAGCCACCTATGGCACCTTTTTGGCATCCTCTATTTTTAGTATGGAGACATTTATGAGGGGTTTTTTATAGCTTTTTGGAGGATTCCAAAAATGGATTGACATGCCTATCTTTGGGAGCTTTTCCAGCTTTTCCTAGGGGGAATCTATATAGGAGAAAAAACTTAGTTTTTTCTCATTCAGTTGATACCATTGTTTCTTCTCTTTGGAGCACAGGTAGAGAGTTGTATGCAGGCAGTTGACTCAGTTTGTTTTGCATTGTATTCCTTCCAGTTCTATACAATAGATTTTTCCTATTTGATCTATTTGCCTCAAATTTGTATCTTTTGATTTGATGTTTCATTGTGACAACACCTTGTCCTTTGTCAAGTCTCATTACTTTAAAATTGCATGCATATATTTCTTTTGATCCTAGTTATATGTTATGTCCAAATTGAACCTTCATATAAATGATTTTTTGGTTAAATGTTCTTGGTGGGATTCTACAAGATTATGTTCAAGGGGCTGTTTGTGAGTGAAGGTATTTTAATTAGAGTAAGATTTAGAGTTTAGAGTTTCATTTGCAGTCATCCTTCTATCCATTTTCCCTTCAAGTCATTAGATTAGAAAAATCATAAGAACCAACTCACTTTGGAGATTCACTCTTGGTATAAGAAACCCACATCCTGAGAGTGTTTCCATGTTTCAACATGATAGTTAAGTCAATCTTAGCTAGGGTGCAATCCTGATTGATAATAGTTTTTGGCACACCCGGTGGGACTCTAAAAGTGATTTCAGAGAAGTTTTTCAATTCTTAAAGTTGTTCTGGTATATTAAACAGTATTCCAGCCTTTGGACAGATTGGACTATTGTAGTTCAATAGCATGTTCATATATCATTGATATTTTGTGTGTGTATCAGTGACCTCAGTCTTTGGAGGTAGAAAATCAAGAACATCTGGCGACTCTGATTTCAAATCTACTAGTTTCAATATGATCAAGTGCTGGTATGTTACAAAAATCACCTTTTCATTCCCTTTTCCAGCTTGCATATGAGTAGAAATGTCAAGTTTTCATAGGCAGTATGAATATCCACCACCATACTATGAAAATGTTGTTCATAGGGCCCCTTATTAGCCATATCAAACCAATCAAGCCGTCGTTCCTAATCACATAGCCCTGCAAAACTAGTATGCATAGTATAATTACCTCCCTCTCACCCTTGCTCAACTTCCTTACCAACCATATGCAAGCAGTCATAATGTTGGTTTTAGTACAAATACCCAAGATGCTTATCGCATGCCTACCCCTGGCCAAACTCCTAATCAGCCTTCTTACCAAATAAAATAGTTTGAAATTAAAGAGCTTAATGACATGATGAAAGACATTCTGTCAGACTTCAATAAGAAGATGGAGGAGATTAAGAGGGAACAAGAGTATAATCAACATCAAGAGGAACTGGCTTATCAAGCCTATCTCCATGACCAGGAATTGGAGGCTCATAGTGTTGGATCTACGGCATACAACTGAGAGGGGGGGGGGGTGAATCAGTTGTATACAACTTCTTCTTCTTTCAAACACTTGATTCTTTGTTGTTAGTTAGCAGCATATCAAATAATCATCCATTAAAGCATAATACATAAACACAAGAGCAGATAAGCATCAACACATTGAACATCAAGATTTTGACGTGGAAAACCCGGTTAAGGGAAAAACCACGGGGTGATTAACCCAAGAATTATTCTCTGTTAGAAGAATAAAGAAAAATGAATGGCACATGCCAATAAGGGCTCAATGCCCGAGCACACTGCTCACAAAGAGGCCCACTGCCTACAAGGAGACACATTGTCTACAAAGTGATAAAAATCATAGTCTTGAACTGGAGAATGACATCTCTACCATGTCCGGATCAGTTCCAATTAAGCCCAAAAATCTCTGCTCTGCCTTTCACACGTTTCTTCGCTATGCCACACTCATCCACACACCACACTTTGAAATGAACTCACAAACCATTATTTATACAAGACATCGACTTAGGAACAAACATCTAAGTCGGCAAACAACCATAGGAGTATCCGCAAGATGAATAACACATCCGGTCGGCCATCACAAGAACATTCGCAGGATGAACAACTCATCCGGTCGGCTAAACAGAGCAAGAACTTCATCCGGAAGAATAACTTCAATTCCGGGCTCTACCATCAATGCGGACCAACAACACAACCTAAACATGATCCAAGAACCTTCACAAGCCTGTCTGAATGTCTGGATACATCCGCACTTCCTCTACTTACTGGGATCTCTTGTCTTCCTCATCCGGAACTTCAAGAACACAGTCTATCGCCAATGTCATAATGCAAGAGGTACTTCCGGACCTCCAAATCATACACAAATCAGGATGACACATCACAAGGACATCCCAAACACTTCGTCCAATCCGCAGATTAGGATAATACAATTCCAGACCTCACCGGACCTTTTTGTGATCCTCTGTCACCTCTGGATACTTGCTGGAACCGGTTCTATACCGACAGCCACAACTCCTTCAGATCTTCATGCGGACCTCTGAAATCTTAACTGAAGCATCTCAAGACTCATATCTACTAACCCTTTAATCCGCATCCTCCGGTTCTCATCCTATACAGTACATTTGCCTTCTTCTCATCACTGTTCTTCACTGTTCCTGACTGAGGCTAATTTTCTCAATATCCTCAGCACACAGCTCATCAAATCCTTCTTGTCAATGCAATATGAGTATGTTGACATCAATGACAACACTGGCTCACCTCATACTTGCAACAATCTCCCCCTTTGTCATTGATGGCAACATATGATGTGAAAAACCATTAAGACAAGAACTTCAACTTTTCATATGTCTTCTCTTCCTTTACTGCTCCCCCTTTGATCATCAACCACTTGTTTTTCACATGTCTTCTCTCCCCCTTTGACATCAATGGCAAAGGGCTCATACTTGCAATTCTCATACATCAGAATCATACCAGCTGCTCCCCCTTAGTTGCAGCTCCCCATTAGTCCGGATCACAAGATATGACTGTGATAGCCACCAGACTAATGCACATCAGTGCATCTTAGTTCATCACCGTAGGGGCCATGACCCCTAACTTCTCCCGGAGATATTCAAAAGAGTCTTTGGGAAGAGGTTTTGTAAAGATATCTGCAATCTGATCCTTGGAGGGAACATACTCCAATCTGACTTCTTCCTTGTTTACTTGTTCTCTCAAAAAGTGAAATTTAATAGATATGTGCTTAGTCTTAGAATGCAATACCGGATTCTTGGAGATATTAATTGCACTTGAATTATCACAGAAAATTGTGATAGGCTTCTCATATTCAACTTTGATGTCTCTTAGCATCTGCTTCATCCATAAGATTTGAGTGCAACTACCTGCTGCTGCAATGTATTCTGCTTTAGTTGTAGACAGAGATATTGCATCTTGTTTCTTGCTTAGCCAAGAAACCAATCTCTTCCCCAAAAAGAATGCTCCACCACTAGTGCTCTTCTGGTCATCCACATCTCCTGCCCAATCTGCATCTGTGTAAGCATGAAGAGAGAAGTCCGGATCTCTAGGGTACCATAGACCATACTCAACTGTTCCTTTCAAGTACCTAAAAATTCTTTTGATTGCCATAACATGAGATTCTCTAGGATCAGCCTGGAATCTTGCCACAAGACCAACAGCCTGCATTATATCTGGTCTAGTTTGAGTGAGATACAACAATCCACCAATCATTGATCTATACTTTGTCTGATCTGCCTTTGGAGAATCATCATCTTTGCTTAACTTACATCCGGTTGCCATAGGAGTGTTCATAGGCTTTGAGTCTTCCATACCAAATTTCTTTAACAATTCTTTCACATATTTGGTCTGAGAAATGAAGATCCCTTCTTTTGTTTGAGTAATTTGCAGACCCAAGAAGAAATTCATTTCACCAAGCATAGACATTTCAAACTCACTTTTCATCTGATTTGCAAAAGTTTTGCACATACTATCTCTTCCTCCAAAAATGATATCATCCACAAACACTTCAACAATTAAAATATTTTCATGATCAATTTTGAAATATAAGTTACTGTCAGCAGTACCTTTGTTGAATCCAATCTGCACAAGATGCTTATCCAACCTTTCATACCATGCTCTTGGGGCTTGCTTCAATCCATACAAAGCTTTCTTCAGCTTGCAGACCATATCATCATTATCAGACAATTGAAAACCATCCGGTTGTTCAATGTAGACTTCTTCTTCCAGATCACCATTTAGGAAGGCAGACTTGACATCCATCTGATATACCTTGAAGTCTTTGAAGGCAGCAAATGCAAGAAGTAATCTGACTGCTTCAATTCTTGCCACCGGAGCAAAAGTCTCTTCAAAGTCAATTCCTTCTATTTGAGAGTAGCCTTTGCAGACCAATCTAGCTTTGTTTCTGATTACTTCACCAGCTTCATTTAGTTTGTTCCGGAAGACCCACTTGGTTCCAATTACATTCCTGTCTCTAGGTCTGGGAACAAGATCCCAAGTATGATTTTTCTCAATTTGCATCAATTCATCTTCCATTGCTTTGGTCCAGTTTTCATCATTGCAGGCTTCATTTATTGTTTTAGGTTCAATCTTTGAAATCAGACAACATTCATTCTGATTTTGAGCAACATTCCTTCTAGTTTGTACACCTTTGCTTCTGTCACGTATGATTTGATCTTCAGAGTGGTTCAGTTTTACATACCTTGGAATTTTGGGAGTATCCTGCACTGCTGCTTCTTGATCAGGCTCATTCAGACCTATCTCTTCTTCCCGATTTACCGGATTAGGCTGACTCTGTCTCACCGGAGAGGATTGAGGTCCTTGAACACTGTCTTGGTCATCTTCATCAAACTCATAAAATCCTGAAGGCTTCTCAATTCCTTCATCAACCTTTACATTGGTGCTTTCTATCATCTTCCTCAATCTCTTATTGTAACACCGGTATGCTTTGCTTTGAGTGGAGTAACCCAAGAAAATTCCTTCATCACTTCTAGCATCAAACTTTCCTAGATCTTCATCTCTTTTAATATAACACTTGCTACCAAATACTCTGAAATATTTCACAGTAGGAGTGATGCCAAACCAGAGTTCATAGGGGGTCTTACTGGTGTTGTTTCTGATTTGAACTCGATTGAGAGTGTAGACTGCGGTGCTGATAGCTTCTTTCCAAAACATTTGAGGAACATTTGCTTCCAACATCATTGTCCTAGCAGCTTCCTGGATGGTCCGGTTCTTTCTCTCAACTACTCCATTCTGCTGTGGAGTCTTAGGAGCAGACAACTGTCTCCTTATACCCTGTTTCTCACAAAAGTCAATGAATTCACCAGATGTAAATTCACCACCTCTATCAGACCTTAGACACTTTAGTTTCAATCCAGTTTGATTCTCCACCATAGCTTTGAAGATTTTGAACTTCTCAAAAGCTTCTGATTTTTCTTTTAGAAAGGTAACCCACATCATCCGGGAATGATCATCAATTAACAACATGAAATATCTATCACTCTGCAGACTCTTGATTCTTGTCAGACCACATAGATCAGTATGTACTAATTCCAACAATCCGGTAGAAGACTGATCTTTGCTTTTGAAAGAGACTCTGCTTTGTTTACCTAACTGACATTCTTTACACACACTATTTGTAGGTTTCATCAATTTTGGAAGATCTCTCACAGCCTGAGTATTGCTTATCTTGATGATGTTATCAAAATTTACATGACACATTCTTCTATGCCATAACCAACTCTGATCAATTTGGACAAACAAACAACTTTTATTTGAACCAACCAGATGAAAGATATTACCTTTTGTCTGAGTACCGGATGCAATTTCAGTTCCGGAGCTTGTAAAGATTCTGCATTTTCCATTCTTGAACCGGAGATCATAGCCTTTGTCCACTAACTGACCAACACTAAGAAGATTGTGCTTCAATCCTTCAACATACAGTACATTTCCTGTTTTGCTCTTACCATCAAAGGAAATAGTTCCCCTACCTCTGATTCTGCCAGCAGAATTGTCACCAAACTTTACCATTCCTCCTTCATATCTTTCCAAATCTAAGAACTTATTCTTGTCATCAGTCATATGGTGAGAACATCCACTGTCAATAACCCAATCATCCTTTTCTTCCACTTGAGCAGCCAAGGCTTTTTCAACAACTTTGTGATTGACAGATTCAGAGAGTATTGAATCTTCTTCCTTGATGGCTATAAACACCCACTCATTTCCGGATTTGCTTCCTAGTTCTGATTCATCATCTGTTACTCCTTCATTGTCATCTTCTTCATGAACATAATAGCAATTCTTTTGAAACCTTTGTCTGTGAGTATTAGATCTTGCAGATCTCTCCGGACATCTTGAGGCAAAATGACCAATCTTATTGCAGTTGAAACACTTAAAGGGTAGTTTTCGTTCATACTTACCGGATCCTCTTGGCAGTCTCTTTGCAATGAGGGCTTCAAGTTGAGCTGTTTCTGCTTCTTCTTCTTCCATGTCTCTTCTTGCTTGATCATACCATGACATTTTCCTTGATGAGTTTTCACCCGGATCAAATCTCTGTTTGCCTTTCACATAGGCACTGGCTTTGAAAGCAGATTCAGTCTTGGGAGGATCATCTCCAAACTCGGTCATTTCAAATGCAGCTAGTTTGCTAGCCAGTTGTTCTCTTGTGACAGTTGTGTGGGCTCTGAATTCATCAATGGCAGCAACTTTGATTTTGTAGGCAGCAGGAAGGGATCTTAGGATTTTGCAGACAATCTCATTTTCATCTAAAGTTCCACCAGCATTTCTGATTCCACATACCAGCTCATTTACTCTTGGCATGAAGGTAGTGATGTTTTCATCATCTCTCATTTTCAATCTTTCAAATTTCCCTTTCAGGCTTTGTAACCTTGCACTTTTGACAAACTCATCTCCTTCATACAGAAGTTCCAGTTTAGTCAGGATCTCATATGCAGTTGGTAGGTCAATAACATTCGAGAGATCTGAGTCATTCAATGCGCTTAGAAGAGCTTCCTTGGTCCGCAGATTGTTTTCAGCTTCTGTGATTTCATTCAGAGTTGTCGGACCACCTTGTGGAGGTACATATGGTTTTGAAACCATAGCCAAGTATGCTTTTCCCATACATTCCAAGTGACACTTCATGCGACCTTTCCAGAGAGTGAAGTTGGTTCCATCGAACTTCAGACTATCCTTCTTGTATGACGACATCCTGGATCTCCTCAAGCGGTTAAGCTCCTATCAGAGGAACTTGGCTCTGATACCAATTGTTGGATCTAGGGCATACAACTGAGAGGGGGGGTGAATCAGTTGTATACAACTTCTTCTTCTTTCAAACACTTGATTCTTTGTTGTTAGTTAGCAGCATATCAAATAATCATCCATGAAAGCATAATACATAAACACAAGAGCAGATAAGCATCAACACATTGAACATCAAGATTTTGACGTGGAAAACCCGGTTAAGGGAAAAACCACGGGGTGATTAACCCAAGAATTATTCTCTGTTAGAAGAATAAAGAAAAATGAATGGCACATGCCAATAAGGGCTCCTGAGCACACTGCTCACAAAGAGGCCCACTGCCTACAAGGAGACACACTGTCTACAAAGTGATAAAAATCACAGTCTTGAACTGGAGAATGACATCTCTACCATGTCCAGATCAGTTCCAATTAAGCCCAAAAATCTCTGCTCTGCCTTTCACACGTTTCTTCGCTATGCCACACTCATCCACACACCACACTTTGAAATGAACTCACAAACCGTTATTTATACAAGACATCGACTTAGGAACAAACATCTAAGTCGGCAAACAACCATAGGAGTATCCGTAAGATGAATAACACATCCGGTCGGCCATCACAAGAACATTCACAGGATGAACAACTCATCCGGTCGGCTAAACAGAGCAAGAACTTCATCTGGAAGAATAACTTCAATTCCGGGCTCTACCATCAATGCGGACCAACAACACAACCTAAACATGATCCAAGAACCTTCACAAGCCTGTCTGAATGTCCGGATACATCCGCACTTCCTCTATTTACTGGGATCTCTTGTCTTCCTCATCCGAAACTTCAAGAACACAGTCTGTCGCCACTGTCATAATGCAAGAGGTACTTCCGGACCTCTAAATCATACACAAATCAGGATGACACATCACAAGGACATCCCAAACACTCCGTCCAATCCGCAGATTAGGATAATACAATTCCGGACCTCACCGGACCTTTTTGTGATCCTCTGTCACCTCTGGATACTTGCCGGAACCGGTTCTATACCGACAGCCACAACTCCTTCAGATCTTCATGCGGACCTCTGAAATCTTAACTGAAGCATCTCAAGACTCATATCTACTAACCCTTTAATCCGCATCCTCTGGTTCTCATCCTATACAGTACATTTGCCTTCTTCTCATCACTGTTCTTCACTGTTCCTGACTGAGGCTAATTTTCTCAATATCCTCAGCACACAGCTCATCAAATCCTTCTTGTCAATGCAATATGAGTATGTTGACATCAATGACAACACTGGCTCACCTCATACTTGCAACACATAGAGCATAGTATGAGTAGGAGATTAGAAGCATAAGGATTTATCAGTACCAACAAGAAGGGGGATTTCAAGAACGACCATATGACAAGTTTAATTTGCAGCAGTAAGAGTTGACTCACCAAGTTTACCTTCAACAGCCAAAGTAGCCACCCTGTGAGATCTTTATTTCTGATTAGGAGTGGGAGACACAAAAGAGATAGTTTGAAGAGAATCTGGAGAGAGAAGTAGCTGTACAAACACAACTCTTTCTTTCTCGAGCCCAAGAAGCTCTTGTTGTTCTAGAACAGCTTGCTCAAGAAGAGGTACATAAGTACAAATTTCTAAGTTCTAGACAGAATCTACCTCTTAATGCTCCTAAAGTTGAGATTTTGAGTTTCAGGCAGAATAAAGCCCCTGATTCCCCAAATCAACCTCTCAAGCTTCAGATCCCAAGTTTCAGAAGCCTTCATCCCTTGCAAGTTGAGGAAACTAATCATATTCAGCCTAGTATAGTTGCAGATCAACCCCTTGAGCAACATTTTTCCTTGCAAGAAATTCAAGAAGCCCCCTAAATTTTCCCACTTAATGAATCTAAGGAGGAACTATTAGATCAAGATGTTGCACTCCTCTAGGAGAAAATTAGAAAGGTAGATCTATCTCTATTAGTTAGGGAGTCTTCTCAATCAAGACAATAATAGATTGAACAAGAAAAGACTCCTCTTGATGAACCTTTCAATGATTGCACTAATGACCCTCCTTGCTTTGTGAAAGATGATCTACCAGACAAATCAAATGCAAAGTAGGAGATTCCTACCATTTGTATTATTTTTGGAACTAATTATAAACATGATACATTAGAGGAAAGTGTCAGCTCAGGCTTGGCACCAAACCCAATACATTTTTACTCATTTGAAAATTTATCTATTGCTGTTGACAAGAAGCATGAAAGTAGGGTATAGAACTTACAAGGTGAAAGTTTGAAATTACAAAGATAGAATGCTTAGGTTGCGTTGGAGGAAACACTAGTTTTAGAACAACAAGAGGATCCTCAACAATACAAGGAGTTGCTAAATGAAGATCATCAGTATCATCATAGAGCCTTAGATCAAGGAGAAGGGAATACAGAGGAAACTGATTTGGATCACAATAAGCTGGCTGTAGGCTGTCATGAGGTAAAAGACATCCTTCTCATCAGAAAATCAGGAAAATTTATTTTAGAGTGATCTTGAGATTCTTGTTACAAACATACAAACTATGCAAAATGGGAGTGTTGAATCGTAATGTTTTGCTAACTTGTTTGATGAGCTTCCTGAGTTCGTGCATGAAAGTGAGAGTGGCATGGCTATACCAAGTTCTGATCACCATGGTAACAAAGACTATTCAAACCATGAAGTGTTGATCCAAGGATAGACTTGTGAAAACAATCCTAATTTAGATGATCAAGAGCTCGAGGATGATCCGTTTCAAACAAAATTTGAACTTTTTTGCTCGCATTTGGATGATATGCTAACATTGATTAAGGATCGTTATTTGTAATAGCTTAACAAGGAGGTGGAAGAGACTACAGAGTAGCCTAACTTGCAGCAGAATCTAGATTGGTCAGAAGAGAGAATGTTTTTTTGTGGTGTAGAGGGCTTTGAAGATAAGGTACAAATTAATGATATGCAAATTGATAAGGAGGCTAGTTCACTACTTGAATTCTTGCCTTCATTTATTGAAGTGACTTTTATCTTTGAATGTATCTCCTCATGTCATAATGAATTTTTTGAGTATAGTAAAGCTCTTGCTAAGGACCTTCCAAGTTTTGATTGTTTAGATGAGCTATTAGCTACTTTGACTGAGGAGAGTGATCCATGGACTGAAGAGGAAGAAGACACAATGAGGGCTATCATGCAAAGTGCAGATAATGCTGTTGTTTTTAGTCCCAAGCCTTCTAGAGGGTATCCCATTATATATCTGGCTGGGTTGGAAGTTGACAGAAGGGGACATCCTCTTAATGACACTGATCCGGATCAACAAGAAGGGTATTAAGTCGAGTACTATTAGTTCACTTGTCCATTTGATCAATTTTTCAAACAAGTTAGATGGGTGAGTAATTGCATGTTCCTATTCAGAAAGGTGTTGCAGTTGTTTGTTGGTTATTTATTTTTATTTCACCTCTTATGGTGAATTTAAAAGTGTATGGAGTATTGCAGATTGTGGAGAAAGGGCAATTATTTTCTTGTACCTGTGAATGGGTTTGTTTGATCCTTAATTTCTGTGGCTGGTTAGAGTAGGTTAGAGTTAGTGTTTTCAATTAATAAGTGCTTTCTGCACATTTTATTGTAGTTAGTTTTGTTTCCCTAAGTGTTGATGTACATTTCTTTTGGCCTTCAAGGCCTGGTTGGTTTGGTTAAGATCTCTGTTGCTATTTAGACTAGTTGGATTGTTGATTTAAAGTATTTTCTAAGTTTGAGAAGGACAGAGTATGACTCAATGCCTAATGGATATTGAAGGCAACTGGTCCTAATGCTTAGCAGGAAAGCATATAGCAGAAGTTGCCATAAATGTTACCATTTTTTCATCATAGCTCAAAAATTGGCTGAGCTTGTCCAACATATTCATTTTATGGGTGAAAGTTAACATTTTCTATTATGAGTTATTTGCATAGTTGATTGTGTTTTAGTGTTAGACACAGTTTGGTTGTTCAAAAGGAGGAAAAGATTTCAGATCATTCATTGCATTGCAGACCATTCAAGAGAGATAAGTATTTCATTCACCACAGTCATTATTCATTTACAAGTTGGAATACATAAAGGAATAAGCATTGCATTAAAGGAAATAATGGCATATTAGATGTCCCACTCAAGCCGTGGGTTATAGCTAAGTATATGTAGATATAAAGAAAGTTCTATGCATCTAGTGCTAAGAGAAGAGAGTTCATAGCCTTTGCCTTGGTTATTTCTCTATCTTCAAAGTTGTCATCTGTCATGCTCCTAATCTCCGATGAGAACCTGCAAAAAATGTGGGAAGGCCTTGTTAGTGCAACAATTATGAAATCCCTTATCCTATCAGAAGAGACATAACACTTTGATTATAGTGTATTGATCAAATGAACATCATCCACATGCAGAAGGAATTGAGAAAGAAACAATCATGGAACTTCACTGATTTTATCTAACATGTTTGTTTCATGTGTAGGTATAGGATAAGTCATGTAGCTGATTGAAGACATATCAGCATGTGGGGTCAAATAGGCTCCCACAAGGGTTGAGCTTAGCATGCCGCCCCTGATCCTTAGAGGGGATGAATTGTAAATGCATCAATCAAATCAATTAAACTGAAGGAATATCAAGCAATCATGTATTTCATATTATATCTTTCATAGTGTGCTTCAAAGAAACATGGAACACCAAGTACATTTCATCATTTGAATGTTAGAGGTTGCCAATGGACATATCAGGTAACAGTGCCTAATTATTGGCTCACAAAGAAATACTAAAATAGATATCATTTTTTATACATGATCTAAGTGAACTGAAAGTGCAAGTGGACAAGAAATGTGTCATTATGAAAACTAGCTGAAAGCCACAGTCTAGAGTTGTGAAGATGACAATATGCACGTAATGGAGGTAATTGTCATGAGAAGTATAGGTGCAGTGATCATCTTGAATGAAGAAGTGGTCTTGGAAGATTCCAAAAGCATAACTTTTTGAGCAAGTAGAGTATTAAGTAAAAATACATTGTGCATTGTCAAAACTAAAAGTGGAAAAGAGTACCTTTGGAACAGTAGGTGATACATCTCATGTTATAGTGAATAAAGAGCCATACAGATACAATGGGCTCAACTAATAATAATCAATGCCCACAGTAAGGTACTTTCAGGTGATATCTGTGCACAAGGACAATTATAATGATATAATTGTAGGATATACACAGTGCATATTTCTTTGATAGTTAACATGCAGTTGCAGATGGTGTCTGCATATTACTCATACTAGTAAAGTAAAGAGCTGTAACAATTTAATCTAGTATGTATATACATTTACCTTTGATATGATATACTGATTTGGAAGCCAAATGTGTATAGAATATGACAAAATCAATCAAGACATCAGATATATGCACATAAGAAGTAAACAGAGATACAAACCATCATAGATTTCTTTTTCATATAATGGGCTTCTTTCAGAAAAATATGAGTATAAACTGCATGTTTGAGGCCAAATACAACATAACAAAATAGCCATGATCAATGCCAGTGTATAGATCATCAAATGGAGTAGCAGGGAAGTAAATCATAACTTTTCTCACATTGATTTTACAAAGTATGATGTTTTGTAAACCAGAAAAGAACAGAGTAATGCCTTGTTTCTACAATAGAAATCGGATGGAGCTAATGCATTCTTGTTCATGTAATAACCTTCTTGCTCTTATAGAGAGAAAAGAGTGTGCCATATCAAGCCATGGTTCGACATAATATAGAGGAAGGGATTTGTTGTTAGTTTTGCATGGAGGAACAATGCATCTTCATTATCTATTGCATATGGAAGTGATTTAAATCCAGTTCATGCTAGAAATCTGTTGCCTAAGATTTTTGTTACCAAACCTCATACTATTTGCATAAATGGGAATCACTCATATAGAGAAGAAATCAAAGCAAGCTCAAAAGAATTGAATATCTCTAGTCAGAAATAAGATAGAATGCTAGAAATGCAATCAATGTAAAATGGTTTTTATATTCACAGCCTGTGATTTTCAAGCATGAGCAATACTCAGAATTTTGCAAAAGGGTTAACATCAGTGAAGTTTTCATAACCCGGAAGGTGCCTTCTTGAAGCCATGATCCTAAAACATCAGAATTGCAAAAAGGGGTAATGAATCCCTAGTGGGATTTACAATGGAATGCAAGTATGGTCACGGGCCTACAACAGAGGGGGTCGTTCTTCTCATAGCATTGTAAACCTATTTAGGTTTCTAAACTCATAAAATGAAAATATGCTTAGAGAGTGGAGAAATAATAAATGTTACAAGCTATGGTTTTCACCAAGTAAACACTTAGAAAAGATAAATACATAGAGCATGGCCACATCCTTCAAGAGAACAAGATACACAACAAAGACACAATGGATAAAACCAAGCATGGCCATGTCTAGAGGATTGATAGGTTTTGTTTATAATAAAACTCATATATGGACTTGCAGATATAAAGCCAAGTGAGAGCACCTTTTTTTCACCACTAATTGAACCCATTTGGGGTTTTTGAACAAGATAACAACTTAAGCTCACCTTTAGTTTCATATACAGATACAAGAGTGAAATGAAAAGTTTCAAGTTTTTAAGTTCAAGAGAAAAGCTTAGAAATATAAGCCAGAATCTTGTAGTTTCACACAAAAAAATGGAGGGAAATGATATTAGAAAATTCTTACCTTTTCCCGCAGAGATCCTTTGAACAAATGCAGAAATAGCATAGAGGAAATGGGTCTTGTCAAGTCTAAAGCCCAGTCAATGACGACCTCAAAGCACAGATAAATATAAACAAGGAGCAACAAATGCATCAAATACAATGCAAAGGCCGTGACATGGAAGCTTTTGAATCTCAGAAGTGAAAGGAAATTCAAAGAATGTGTATCACGTAGCAATAGACATGATCTTACCTTCATCTTCATTTGCGAAATGCATGAGAAAATCTAGGAAAGCTCCATTGAGTAAGACAAATGTGAAAGTGAGCCTAAAAGAATAGGGCTAGATCTATTTTTTCATTAGGGTTTTGATGAAGCCCTAATTTGAGTTGTGATTTTAATCACATTCTATTCATTTTTGAAGGCACAAACTAATACCCATCGTGGTATTATATATTTTTGTATAATGCCCAATTCCCAAGACTTAGAGTGATGATCATACCTTAGGATATTTAGTGCCTTAGGTCTCCTTCAAATATCTAATGACAAAACATTGTGCCTTAAAAGATCATTTTTAGTCCCCTTTGAAGATATATCATATGCCCTTAAGAGATATTTTACAGATCATTTAGAGGATACGGTATAGGTTTCTATTTTTGCACAAGATATGTAATATGATATACTTGGAAAAATAAGCCTCGTATTATCATTTTTTGTAAGGAATCAAGTCAAAATTATAACTACAATTTGTTGTAAGGCCATATTTAGAGAAATATTCTGTAAATTGCTCTAAATGTGCATCATTGTATGCAGTATGTAGGGCTAAAACTAGACAAAATCTTTCTGAGAAATGGAACCTTTATGGAGCTCTCTTGCATGTGGATAGGGTCTATTTTTGGATGGAATTTGGTGGAGCCACCTATGGCACCTTTTTGGAATCCTCTATTTTCAGTATGGAGATATTTATGAGGGGTTTTTTACATCTTTTTGGAGGATTCTGAAAATGGATTGACATGTCTATCTCTGGGAGCTTTTCTAGCTTTCCCTAGGGGAGATCTATATAGGAGAAAAAACTTAGTTTTTTCTTAATCAGTTGATACCATTGTTTCTTCTCTCTAGAGCACAGGTAGAGAGTTGTATGCAGGTAGTTGACTCGGTTTGTTTTGCATTGTATTCCTTCCAGTTCTATACAATAGATTTTTTCCTATTCCATCTATTTGCCTCAAATTTGTAGCTTTTGATTTGATGTTTCATTGTGAAAACACCTTGTCCTTTGTCATGTCTTATTACTGTGAAATTGCAAGTAGATATTTCTTTTGATCCTGGTTATATGTTGTTTCCAAATTGAACCTTCATATAAATTATTTTTGGGTTAAATGTTCTTGGTGGGATTGTGAAAGATTATGTTCGACGGGCTATTTGTGAGTGAAGATATTTCACTTAGAGTAAGATTTAGAGTTTAGAGTTTCATTTGGAGTCATCCTTCTATCCCTTTTCCTTCCAAGTCATTAGATTAGAAAAATCATAAGGAGAACCAGCTCACTCTGGAGATTAACTCTCAGTATAGGAAACCCATATCCTGAGAGTGTTTCCATGTTTCAATAGGATAGTTAAGTCAATCATAGCTAGGGTACAATCCTAATTGACAACAATCACCTCATCTAGGAGGAAAAGGTATTTATTCTGAAGTTCCTCCTCCGTTATCCCTTCAAGGATTAGGAGATAATCAACATATATCAAAAAGACAAATGGAAAAACTGAAGCAAGAGATTCTGAGAAAAGAAATGGTTGAAATAGCACAAGATAGTCCTTATCACTATGATAAACAAAACCATCAGAATAGGAGAAATAAAACTTGGAAACGCGCAAGATGTTTATCATTAGTTGGAAATGATAGTGGTTCTCCTCTTCATAAGCAACAAAAGATTTCACATAAGCAAGGAAATGATGAGAAAGTACCGCATGGACTCTCTGATAACAAAATAGAAACCTAATAAGAACCACTCAAGCTTCTCACAAAACTTGATAGAGTATCTCTCCAAGATGCTCGCAAGTTCCAAATTTTAGTACAATTGTACTGGCAGGTAAGTATTTCTAACCCTACCTCCATGTTGTTTAGGCTTGTTGGGAGGACCCTTGATTCTCTTTTAAGCTCAAGGATACCGAGAGACTGCCTCTATTGTGACCTTCTTCTATTTGTATCATCATTCTTCTATATTGTCTCTCCTCTATTTTCATTGTTGTGTGTAGTGTCTTATGGACATAGGGTTGTAGATGGTGACATGGGGGCACCCTCCTACATGACTGTCCCTAAGGCACGTGTTCTCCTCTCTTGATTTATTGTTTACATTCTTTTAGTGGTTCTACCTAGCAGGTGGATGATGAAAAACATATTATACTGATACGGACTGAGTGTCCCTTCAGCGAGAAATCAAAAAATGGACTTAGTCCATGTATGAACAAGGGGTTGATATATATTATCTGACACTTGGCTAGTAGAATCACTTCGTGTGATCTCTCAATCTTGATGTTGATGTTGATGTTATCTTATCTTGCTAATAGACCATAACAATACTACTGCTCTGTGCACTTTGTTTATCTTGGATTTCGCCTTGTATGCCTATTTCATGTAGATGATCATATGCATTGTTGTTTATCATGATTATGTGGATGCTAACACCTTTTCTTGTAGGATATTGTGTGTTTGTGGGAACATTTGGCAATCATAAAGTACATGTCACCTCTAGGGGGCATGGGATTTGTGAGAGCTCGTGTTCCCTTGTTTGTTTTCTTCCTACCTTAATGTGCTTGATATCGGTGCATGATATCAACCAACTTAAGGTGGGGGCATATATAAGGTAAGTTGTTTGATCTAGATGTTATTAAAGTGTGTTTGAACAATCTTGAACAATCAACAAATCTACTATGTATACCTCCTTTGCACCATAAGGCGTCTCCGTGATGCGGGTAGGGTTGTATACTCATACATCCTTTTCATAGTAAGGCATCTCTGTGATGAGGGTGGGGTTGTATGCCATGCTTCCTTGTCACTGTAAGACATATTTATGATGCGGGTGGGGTTGCATTTTCAAAAGTCCTCTGAGGAGGCGATGAGCAGATCTAAGACTATCCTAACCCTTAAGCGTGTCTTCAATGATTGTTGTGGCGAAGCGCAATCATCAGTGTGTGCCTATGATGTGCCTGAGATGGTGTTGAACCTAGCAATAGGCTCACTCCATTGCTTGTTTTCCATGTTTTCTCTATGTCTTCTGCATGTGTGTGTATGGCGTGCTTGTTCTCATAGCACAAGACCAGTGGCGATGAGCTCCTCTACACTTTGGGATTTTCTTTGTCATGTTTTTTCTCAAAGTGCAAGACCGGCGGTGATGAGCTCCTCTACACTTTGGGATTTGTTTGGCATGTTTGTTCTCAAAAGTGCAAGATTGGCAGTGATAAGCTCCTCTACACTTTTGGGATTTGTTTGTTTACTTTCCTTGTACTTGCATTCTATATTTCATATGGGAAAATCAAAAAGAAAATAATCACTACATTCACTCTATTCTCTATGTTTTGCATGTCTTCAATGTTGTCTTCTCCATGTTTTGCATTCCTATAATTGTCTTTTCCATGTTTTATGTGTTTGACTCTATCTTCATTATGTTTGGAATGTCTTCTCTGTGCTTGGAATGTTTGTTGTGTTTGTTTACCTTACTTTAATGCATGTATTGGCCTTGTGTTTATACATACAATAAAGTGGGGGCTAAATGTTATGTCCAAAAATATCCACTTGGGGGATTTTCCCTCTTAAGGTTTAGCTCCCAGGTCTTTAGAGTGCATTTAGAGCATCTTGCATGTTAGTTCAAATTACTGATGAGATTTCCCTTGGGTCTTGTGGTAGCTAGGACCTAGGGGGTGTCACTTTTGTAATTCCAAAGTAGAAATGAGGGGGTTGACTTGGGTGCTAGCACCCTAGTCCAGCCCTATTTTGGGTCTGCCCGAAACTTTAATGTTAGTTTTGTGATCGTTATTTAGGTCCCAAGCCAACATCTTAAGTGTGAATTACAGAGTTCTTGGTAGGAATCTTTGTAGTTCATATATAAACATGTTTAGTGATTCATTAGCAAACTAGATGGACATTGTAATTCCTGAGCTTATGTTAAAGTAATCAAGGCATTCATTGTGTTATAGAGCAGAGCATTGTTATTATGTTTGTGTTGCAAGTTTGATTCCATCACCTCATGGCATGAAGAGCATCTTCCTTCCATGAGAGCTTCATCATCAAGGTGACATCTATTGTGTTTGTTTATGAATCTATCATTGTGTTTTTGTCTCTATCCCATAGGGGTATGCACTCTCATCTAACAATAGTGTTTGGAAGACTTGAATGTCTCTCTGAGGCTTGACTGAGGGAAGCCTCTAAACACCACAACCCCCTCCCACTCTCCTTGTGGTTGCAGGATATAGGTGTCACATCCGGAAGAAGTGGAGTTGCAAGGAAGGTTGGAAGATAGTGAGGATTTGAGATCTGAGAAGTAGCAAACATTGTTCAACATTTCAGGACAAGGGCGCTAGTGGTAGTGTTCTCTACATTAGAACCTTCTAGAACAAAAGTTACAGTGAAGACCAGTGTCAGAAGGAGATCAGGATTCCATGAAGAAAAATTTACATTGGACTTGGGTGCTAGTGGAGCTGTCCCCAACTTTTTTGCCTTTCGAGCTTCAAAAAATATAAATTAAGATTCTCTACCCTTCACCTTGTCTTAAGAGAATTTTTCGTAATTCATCAATTTACTTGATGTTTTACTTAAATTAGGGTTTCAAGAGCATTAAAAGCATTAGATACAGACTTTTTTTTGTAAACATCTGAGCTTCCACAGCAAACCTTGTGGTTGATTAACCTAATAGGTGATTATTCCCTCTTAGTGGAGAATCAACTCTATTGATAGGCCCTTGGAATCTTTGGTGTGAAAGGATGATTGAACATAAACACCTAAAGCCAGCTCATTCCCTCTTTTACCCCTAAATAGATGCATTACTAGCTATTCATATTTAGCAGTGAGCCATCGCTTCTTCTATCTCTTTCTATTTGGGATAGTTAGCCACCTATAGTGAGTTTTCTCTTTTGGACAGTGAGTCCACCAATTTTATCAACCTTAACTAGTTACATTATTAATATATTGTGAGCTAATCCTCACCATGGTTTTTCCCTTTTTGGGTTTTCCACGTAAAAATATAGTGTTCATGTGTTATGTGCTTTAATGGTTGATTTCATGCTTTCCTTTCTTACTGCAAATTAAATATGCTATCTGTAATGAATGTTTAAATGATCAAGTGGTTTCATAGAATATTGATTCACCCCCTATCAGTATTCTGAGTGTTCAACAATTGGTATCAGAGCTAAGTTTCTTGGAAGAAGCTTAACTGCTTGAGGAAGATCTTAAAGTGTGAACACATGGCACCTAGGAGATATCCTATTCCTCTAAAAGAAATCCCTGTTGTTTAATTTACTAAAGAAGATTGCATATTTGACATGAATGGAGAACTTGAATCAGCCCTTGAAGATCTTGAAAAAGCTCAATATGAAAACAGAGATTTGGAAGAAAATATTAAGGAAGTAGATGAATGCATCGAGAGGTTGAGAGAGCAGAACAAAAAATTCAAAGAAAAATACAAGGAAGAAATAAACAGCTTAATCAATCAAATGAAACAATCACCATTCTAAAAATACAATTTGTGGAAGGCAAAAGAGTTGAAGAATGCCTAAATGAAAAACTAAAAAACAAATATTAAGAATGCTCAAGGCTTGAACAAGAAATTATGTTCCTAAAGATAGAGCTGGAGAAAACAAAGATTTAAGAAGATAAATTCAAGAAAAGCTCCATCCTTCTTGATGAAATGATTGCAAATCAAAAGACTTCTAAGAATAAAGAGGGTCTGGGATTTGAAAAAGGTGAAAGTTCAAAGGTAAATAATGCTAAGAAGAAGAACAATAAACACAAGAAGATTGAAGATAGGAGGAATAACAATAGACTAGTCCAGAACCAGAAGAAAAATTTCAAAAGGCTCTTGTTAGAGAACCTGCTACTCAAAGGTACTCTAGCTACTATTACTCTTGCAATAAATTTAGACATAAGGCTATGGAATGCAGAACTAGGATGAATCAAAATGTTCAACCATTCTTTCGTCAATGTTTTACATGCCAAAAATTTGGTCATAAAGCTAGTGAATGCATAAATTAGATGATGAAGAGTTACAATAATGGTATGATGTTTTCATCTTTCAATGGTTATTGTTATACATGAAATGGATTTGGAGATAAGGCTAATAAATGCAAATCTAGATCAAATATAAGTAGGCCTGCTCAAAATATCAGATGTCACAAGTGCAACAAATTTGGACACATTGCTAAGTTTTGTAGAAGCAAGAATGTGAAGGTTGATCTGGTAAAAAGGAGTGATCCAATAAAGAATGTGGATTTGGTAGAGATGAAGAAAGAAATAGACAAGGTCTAGAAAAAGAAAGAAGAAAATAAAGTAATGGATGAGACTGTGCCAGTCTCTAGCGCAGATGTTTTCTTTGGAAACTAAGAAGAAAGCTTTGGCTTAGGGGGAGTTTTAATAGACAATCCTTAAACCCCTACCAAAGATTTTGTGCTGATTCTCTCAACACATGGATATGAGATGGAGGTTGATACTCATGACCTATTGAAGAAAACATTAGTGGAAAATATCATGTTGTGGAAGTTTGTGGAGCAATTGAAGGTGACTGTGTATCACAGTTGAATCTTTCATAGCTTTATCAATCTACACATTGAATATGAATTGGGTTTTTCCAAAAAGGGGTTTATATACATTCTTTCTCAACAAGAAGATCATTTGCAATCAAACCCTGAAGAGAGAAGAGTAGTGAAAGAATGAGGCAAAGCTATTTAGAATCCTTGTGTGCCAAATCCTAACTGGAAGAGATCAAAAGGTATTTACAGACTTCTATCTTATACTAGTTTTTTAGAAGTGCCTTGAAAATGTTTACCCCACAAATTGTAGAGGTTGTTGATTGACCCTATCCAAAGTTCAAATGACATCCTTTTAAATCCATGGAGATGGATCTGGATGGTGCTTTCTTGAGTATTCCATATGGTGTTTTACATACAAAGGATGTGAGGATGTACATCCACATGAAGATGGAAGAATATATTCATGCTAAACTGGGAGAAGTATGGGTCAATGAGCTAACTAATGATAATTTTGACCTAAAACATGAATAGATTGCCTTAACAGAGAAGAAATTTGATGTATGGAATAAATTTCCTATTATGTGTTATGAAGATGCTTGGATTAAGTATGTATTGACCCACATTCATGTCAAATTTATGTGGCTAGATCTATTGCATATGATAAGTAAGGACACCATTAGGGTTGTGACATGGTTATCTTCCATCAAAATAGTTCCAACACTAAATTTAGTTAAAAATGATGTGGTAATGAAGCTCACTGGAGTGAAGTTTGATAAGAGAGCCCTAACCGTAACTAATATTGAAGAACCTGCTATGAAGTATACATCTATGATGATTGTTTATAAAATTTACTTCACCAACAGAGAAAACTCAGTCTCTGCAACTTCCATCAACACAACATATGAGATGGTCAAGAATGGAGAAAAATATGACCTATGTGAACTGCTGAGACAACAATTTCTTGAGAACCTATAGAAGACAAAAGGCTCAAAGTACCCCTTAAAATTTAGTACTTTAATTATTTCCTTACTATTTTACTTTTTCAGAGAAATTCCTAGTTCAGAGAATATTTTGTGGTTTGGACATTCTCCTGTAGTAGTGTAAAATAGAGATCATCTGAGAACGTTAGGCAACCTAGAAACTCAAAATGTTGCATTATGGGGTTTCTTCAAGACATTCCAAGCAAACATACAAGCAAGAGAAAGAATCCCAAAGAAGGTTGTAGAGAAATACAAGGATGACATCATTTTTATGGTCAGCAAAGATGAATGTTATATGGAAACAGTGGAACCCAAAACAGTCTGGATTCTAGAGATGGATTATGAGGTTGCAGAAGACATAGTTATAGGTCTTGCAGATTGAATGCTTAGAAAACCAAAGGATACATCTATAGAAAGATATGGAACATATGAAGAGAAATTTGTTGAAGTGCATTTAAAGGACAAAGAGAAAGAAATAAAGAAAAATGTTGAGAAAATGAGGTATAAGGTTGAAGATATGATGTCACAAAAGGGCCCTACAAAGAAATCCAAAGGCACATATGATGTTCTAGAAGAGTCTCCTAGCATAAGAAGGTCAACCAGGACTTCTGTCTCTACTCCTACTATTCTAAAATCCTCTGAAGCCACATCTTCATCTAAGAAGGTAGCATCAAGTGCCTCTGTGCAACAATAGCCTCCCAAGAAGAGAAGGGTAAAAGAAAGGACTACAAGAGAAAAATACATCAGTCATGATGATGATGAAGAAGAAGAGGAAGGACAACAGTTGGTCTGGAAGAAGAAAAGAGTGTCTCAAGCCTTCGGAGAAGAGACAAGTGCTAAGAAAGAAAAAAAATGACATCATTGACTCTAAAAGTGAAGAAGAGGTCGAGAAGGAGAAGAAAGGATTTATCCTTAAGAAAAGAGAAACACAATCTAGTGAAGGAGAAAAGTCTCCCAAGGGTAAAGGCAAGGGGAAGAAGAAGGACAAATCCCCTCCAGTAAGGTAACATAGCCCTTTGAAATTAGAAGCATTATTTAATAACATTTCAGAACATGGTTGTTTGAAGGAAACAACAAAAATGTATACTAATTCAAATAAGGAGGATAAATATACTATTGAAGAATCTATTGTAAAATATATGATTATATATAATGTTGGTTTAAGTGACATTGAGAGTCAGCTTTTGGATGACTTGAAGGAGGTTCTGAGTGCTATAAGACAAAGTGTAGTTGAGGAAAATGCAAAGATTAGAACTTTTGTTTTGGAGAAAGTTGGTTCCTCCCTCATTGATGAAGACATAGCCAAATTAGCTCAAATTTATAACAAAGAATTTAGAACAAAATAGAGTGTTAACATTCTGATGTGCAGAGACAAGGAAGATATGGAAAGATTAAATAATGAAACAATGTAGAAGGTTACAAATGTTGCTCTCAATTTGATCAAAGAAAATGAAATGGTGCATGATGTATCTATTATGGAAGTCAATATGCCTGTTGTTGGAGACAATGTTTAAGAAAATGTTATTATAGACAACCTCCCTCCTCTGAAACTAGAGAAGAATGCTAAAGAAGAGGTTTTACAAGGCAACCCAGAGGTGGATATGGCACAGAACACAGAAAATTTTCCTCCTCTGGAAGATAAAAAGAATGCCGAGGAAGAGAAAATAGACTATGGAGAGAGAGAAAAAGAGAAAAAGGATGATTCCTCTAGTACATTTGGAGATTCTTTGAAGAGTCTATTAGATATGCAGTTTTAATTTCAACCTATAGTGTCAGCACAGTTACTATAATTTCCCATACAGCAAGGACAAGTAGACTTGGATAAAATGTCTCCCTTGCATAAGTTACAACTTGGTGATGCATTTCATGCATCCACAAGAAAGGAGATCATACAAACACACCAAAAGAGTGCTGAAATGATTGATGAAGCAATAAAGGTACTGCAAGATAGTCTTCCCAGTGTAAATATTGACAATTCTTTATCCAGTGTGGGACAACTGAGATCACTGATTAATTCCTTTAAGGAATATTCTACTGGTTTAGCGAAGAAATTAGAAAAGGAAGTAAATCAGAAGGTAAATGACAAGAGGATGGTAGATGTCACCAGCAAATGCTTTATTTCATATAATAAGTTGTAGAGTAATCTTAAAGATATTCAAGATTGTGTGGAAGAAGCAAAAGTTTTGTACCAATTTTGCTTGAAATGGCATGTTTCCACCAAGAGTATAAAGGATCATAGGGACTCTATAGAGTCTCAAATTGATCATACCTCCACTGTCTATGATCCAATGGGACATACAGATGGAATAACAATAATAGTAATTGAGAGTCTACATGGACAATTCTTTCAGCTGCAGGAGAAAAAAGAGAAGATAATAATACAGTACTGTCATCTCCAAGATATAGTAAGTGCAAGACTTACTTCTTTGACTAGGATTTTAACTGATGTGGAGAAGGTGATGCAACAGAATCTAGTACCCAGTTCTCCAGAAAAAGGTGAATAGTTATATGTGAAGTTTGAGAACCAGTGCGGAGTGCTTGCCTTTGCTAAGAATGAATGGGAAACAACAAAGAAGGATCTAGAGACACACCTTGCAAAATTAAATGAATCCAATCAAGGTAGTTTGGCCTCCTCAAGCTAAGTTGAACATTTTTGTTCTATGTAAATAACTTTTCCTACTACAATGTACATATGCAGAGTATATATTTTTGAGTATAAGAGTGAAGTTGTAAGAGGGAGTCAGTCTCATGTATATACAAATATATTTGTTAGTGGAAGAAGTTTTGACTTGTAGATTTACAAGTATTTCCTTAATCATTGATGACAAAGGGGGAGATTTTTGGCAACATAAGCATGATGATGAAGAGAATGATGAGTAGTGAGCAGTGTTGTCATTGATGGCAACAAAGGGTATACAAATACTGTTGTGTTGGTCTAGAGAAATTGCTAAGTATGATATGGGAGAGAATACACCTAATGATTGATCTGGAGAAGATACTAAGTGCAATGTGAAGAGGAGTACACTTAAGCATGATATATTTCCATTTTGGAGTTCCACAGTCAGGCACAATTTGCTAAAGATTTGTCTAAGGCATTTGTAGTACAGAACCTATGACAGGGTCACAATATTTTCATCTGCATTTCTCTGCTATGAAAATTTTTTCTATATGGTTGTAAGGTATTTGGTGCATACTAATGGAGTCTAAATCCAAAGATTCAGGTCTTGAAGCCCTTTGGAGTGAAATATATAGTTGACAGAATACCAGACTCTGTATTGACAATGCCAGTGGTATATTGGAATGCTTCGCATTCCACTGCAAATGAATATCCTGCTATGTATATTTGAGGATAAGTTCATGAATGTTAGAAGTGTGTAGTGTTCAAGTGGAAAGCATTTTTGTGGTCCGCATGTTGAGTTGTGAACTAATAGTTAGTTCATGCTATAGCTACTTCACTAGTTGAACCGAATGAAAATAGTTGAAGTTGTGCAGAGTCAAGTTATGTATGGAATAAAGTCATGGGAGTAACTATAGGTCATGCTAACCTATCTCAATGAGATACATGCTTTGGTTCTCTCCACAAAGTGTATTAGGTTGTGTTTTCGGTCGACAAGTCAGGAAGTCACACGATGCATCAATCTACCGACTTGGTTGATGTTTTTGTTGGATTGTGATATATATACAAGATTAATTTCTTGTGTGAAGATGGTGTGTGAGAGAAATGATAAAGTGTGGGTGTGTTTGTGAGTGAAATATGATGTGGAGAAGAATTAGATAAGATTGATGTGAAGATGAACTGTGCAAAGTCAGTATTCTAAGTTTCAGTGCAACTATATCTCCATCATGAGTCAGATGCATTACTAGCAATTCATCTTTGGTAGTGAGCCACCCCTTCTTCTATCTTTCTATTCAAGACATTGTGTCCTTTGGCAGTGAGCCACCTAAAATGAGCATTCTCTTTTGGACAATGAGTCCACCAATAGTATCAACCTTAACTTGTTGCATTGTTAATATATTGTGAGCTAATCCTCACCATAGTTTTTCCCTTTCTGGGTTTTCCACATAAAAATCTGGTGTTCATGTGTTATGTACTTTAATGGTTGATTTCATTCTTTCCTTTCTTACTACAAATTAAGTATGCTATGTGGAATGAATGTTTAAATGATTAAGTGGTTTCAAAGAATATTGATCCCCCCTCTCAATATTTTAGGTTTTCAACACAATTTACCCTTTTGCTATGTTTTTTCCACCCAACTTTTGAAGATAAGCTTGTTTTCTTTACAAATTTTTGTAGATACAACATAATTGAGTGGTATACCCAAATGATACAAAGAAACTTCTACACCCCTAGTTCTAGAGAACAAATAAAGGATATTGATCCATATAACTGAATGCCTCTCTCTCTCTTTATATATATATATATATATCATTTCTCTATTTTCCTTCTCTTTGTCACTTGTCACTTCTCTCTTTCTCTACCGTCAAAAGGTAAATTTCAAAGAATGTATGTCTTCCAAGGATTTGTATGTAGAAAATAAAGATATAATTATTTGTTTACCACACCATGTTAAAGGATTGGTTGGATTTGGACTTCTAGATCACCTTGTAGGTCAGCAGTGGAAGCTTAAAGAGTTTGAGTAAGGCCCACCATACTTTTAAATTTTTTAAAAATATATGGGGGTTGTGTTTTAGTTTTTACTTATACTTATAAATATTGGATTTACACTGTCCATAATATGGAGTATGAGTGTTTCCAAATTGTACTTTGTAATGAAAATAAGTATAATCTTGAAACACTTGTACTCCATATATTATGTACATGGTCACAACATAAGATTCAATGCCCTACTACTATTGTAGAATACCTCTCTACTATATAAATATATTACAATATATTTATATAGTACTTAAATAAATCATATTAAAAAAAATTTAAATTATATAATAACTTTTTTTATATTTAAAATCTTGTAATAAAATATTTTTAAAACGACCCCATATAAAAGACTTGCCATTTTAATTTAAATATCTAAGAGGGTAAAAAAGACTTTACATTAATATATTATTTTTATAAGAGTTAAAAGACTTCACATTAAACATGTAAGAGGACACAGTCACTGTAAATGCTCCTCTGAATAATTACTATAAAGACTTTTATGTGTAATGTTTGACTAAAAGAAATTAATTGTAACTAAAGTTGGCGAGTGCCATCAAATCTATACAGCTGGGCAACTAAGTTTTTGAAATAGTACCTACATACTTTTTCATTAATTTCCTCAACTAGCCTTTTGCCTATTTTTCTCCCTCTTACAATTTTAAAATATATTATTATTTTAAACATACATTACATAATTTACATTATATAAAATACAATTATATTAGACATTATATGTTATATATTAGATATCACACATTGGTGTGCAATGGGTATGCCAAAGAGTTGTGGAAGTTCAGTTGCTATGTATTTAAGTGAATGATTGTCTTGTATCGCTATGGTCCATGTCATGATCTAGCATTGAAAGAGCTTTTTGGTATTTCATTCGAAAAACATGGAAAGTAAGGATGAGCTTTTGGATCGATATTTTTCAACTATTGGCACATACAGATGAATAACAGATGCAAGTTCAAAAGCATTAAATGCTTATGTGAATCAAAGAAAATTGGCTAGCACAAAGGATTAACAGTCTCCATTGCCTAAGAGGCATGTAAGATGATCAAATCGAATCAATCCGTCATTTTTTCTATCATTGAGAAAGTGATTTTTAGTGGCCCATCCATTTGTCTTCCTTGCCATTTTTATTAGACTTTATAAAGTTTGCAACTATCACATACTTATATCACATTAGCTTTGTTGTTTTCTCCCAACAAGAAGTGGAATGATCTATTGTTATCAAAGGCCTTGGATGTATTCCAAACTGCTTGAGTTACGAAGGTGAGTAATGAATGGATTTGATTAGGGGCCTCACATAGTAGAAATAATGTCATAGTCCCACATCTAGTAGCTTAAATAACACCAATCCCACATGCTCTTTCTCATTCTCAACTAGCATAAAACAACCCACCATGTGGGACACGCTATTGATGTATTTTTTCCACCCAAATTTTGAGGGTAAGCTTGTTTTGTTTATAAATTTTGAGGATAAGCATAGCTCCCCATGGGCATTAAATGTTTAGATAACACACTCTCTATAATGGTAACTGGTTTAGGTAAAGGTAATTACTCTACATAATATCATCTCTTGAATAAAATAGTTGTCACAATGCCATTGTCTCCACTTGTTTAGGGTAAAAGCACAAACTTGTGTCATATTTTTGGCCAACAGTACAATACGAATTCAATCATTTTTTCCTAAGTCAAACTCTGGTAAGTTCATTTTGCCCAAAACCACATCATGCCTATGTGCTACATATGTGGCTTGTACTTTTTGGGCAAGTCAGTTTCAACCGAAATCAAGGAATTACAAAAAAAGAAATGCTGGTAGATTTCAAGGTAGGATTTTTTGGCAGATAGTGATGTGCTACGGATAACAGACAGTTAAGGTTTTATTTGGGTGAATTTGTTGCTGTCTGCCACCTTCCAACAAAAGTTCACCACCTTCCTCAACATACCAGGTAACACTTGAAATGAGCCCCATTTACATTATATATATGTGTGTGTATATATATGTGTGTGTATATATATGTATATATATATATACATATGTATATATATGTATGTATATATATGTATGTATGTATATGTATGTATGTATATATGTATATATGTATATGTGTATATATATATATGTGTGTATATATATACACATATGTGTGTGTGTATATGTTGTATATGGACTATATATGTTGTATATGCACTATATATGATGTATATGCACGTATATGTTGTATATGCATTGTATATGTTGTATAGGCATTGTATATGTTGTATATGCAATGTATATGTTGTATATATTTTATATGAGCTATATATGTTGTATATTATGAGTTGTATATATATATATATACATATATCTATGTGTGTGTATGTATATATATGTATGTTGTATATGTTGTATATATTTATATATGTGTATATGCACTGTATATGTTGTATATCTTGTATATGCCCCACATGGATTTCATTCATTCAAAAATGTTTTAGAAATGTTCAAGCTGCAATATATATATATATATATATATATATATAGAGAGAGAGAGAGAGAGAGAGCATATACAACATATATACAACATATACAGTGCATGTATATAGTGTATATACAACATATACAATGCATATACATCATATATATAGAGCATATACAACATACACATACATCTATATATATATATATACAACTCATATACAACATATAGAGCATATGCAACATCTTCCTTTTATAAGGATACAATTATGTAAAAATTTGGAACAAATGGATGTATTTGTACATAGTAAATGATACCTTTGTAAACTTTGATCTAAGATAAGAAAAGATAGGATATGATAGGATAAAACTCATGCAATTGAGGTAATGTGGGATAATCATGAAAATGCTTTGTAGCCATGAAAATTCTCCTAGAATTCTCAAGTAAATGAAACCATATGTTTAGGTTTAAAACATTGTTCTTGTATTCATAAATATATTTTTAACTATGGTTGTTAACATTAGTTATCTTTTCCACAAAATATTTTTACTTTTGGTTAGAAATCCAAGGTTAAAACTATGACCTTAGAAAGTCGAGGTTAAAATTTTAGTTGTGTCAAAAATTGTAAGCAAAATCAAATTTCACAAAATCATAGTCACAAATCAATAACAAGTTACAAAATCAATTTAAATCATAGTGGGAAACTATTTATAAACTAATCAATACTTTCATCCTAGAAATTTGAACTTTGGTTACAGTATTCCAAAATATACAAATTATTTCAAATCAATCAAAATCATCTTGACAGACTACAAATTAAATCAATCAAAATCAATGAATGATGGGAACAATATAACATGATATAATAGGACCTCCATAGATAACTTGATTCATGAGTTCATATAGTAAAATTGCACATGTAAATTAGGTATGGATGTGTCATAAGATATGAAAGATCATACAATTATGTCAAAATTTGGAACAAATGAATGTATCTTAGCCAAAGAACAAACCCTAATAGGTGTAATGAATGTAGGGTAAAATAGGTTGGGAGGGTAGGCTAACATGTACAAACTTAAACTATAAATAGAAAAATATAATCAAATGAAGAATAAAACCTAGATACATCTAAAATAAGTAATGAGATCAATTTAATTATATTAGATTTGAAAACCCTAGGTTTTATAAATATAAACTAATTTACTTATGCAAACTAGGTTGTGTGGCATACAATTAGGTTCACCAAAAATATGACGGAAAAAAGAATAAGTTAGCCTATATAGTTAATCTAGGTTAATCCAATGGAATATGTAAATGCATAAAATGACTGTGAACTTGATCTCTACTAGTGAACTTAAATTTTACTATCTTTTGACTTCTAATTTTTTATTCACTATGTTTTAGTACCTATTTACTCTCACAAATTTAAACTAGCTTTTTTATATTATAGTTTTTACTTAACAGTGAAAGTGAATCCCTTAGGTGAAATAGTTACCTATAATTACATGTTGATTTAATGACTAGTCAAATGATCAATAGAAACATTCTTTAGCCATGAAAATGCTCCTAAAATTCTCAAGTAGATGATGCATTCCTTTTAGTGCACCAATTGATGTGTAAACATGCCAATGGTATGTATATAAGATCTCAAATTATAAGCCCTAAAATTACAAGACTTTTGAAGGATACATTTTATGCACGCCACTAGACAACATGGCTACATGAAAAAACCATTCAAATACCTAAAATTGAACATGAATAAACCTAAGCTCTACTATGAGGTGGTAGCATTGGAGAGACATGGTTACCCAAAGGCATTTTCAGTTGAGCTATGTTGTTGTCTACCTATCGAATTGATTTGTAGATAACTGCAACATAGGTCAACACTAAAAATGCTTTACCATTATCAAGTTTTTGAATAATGTCCAACTTCATACAAGAGCTCATTAGTTGAGTCTACAGTCACTTTGTCCACGTATTCTATTCATGTCATGCAAATTTGACTTGATTATCCTGAGTCAAATTATATTTTTCTTCTTGAGACTAGTTATTGTTTCCAATTTTATACAATGAAATATGACTTAGTGTAACTAATTCCTTTATGAATTATTGTATTTAAGTCTACCTTTCAATTAAAATTTCTTGTGACTGAACTATGAAGCCTCTACACCGTGCATACATAGTCAAGGGCATTATAGATGAGCCCTAAGGCATTAGGTCTGGCCCTTAGGTTAGGTTTTCTTTCTACATAGTAAATGATAACTTTGTAAAGTTTGATCTAAGATAAGATAAGATCTAGGATATGATAGGATAATGCTCATGTAATTGAGGTAATGTAGGATAATGATGAGATGCCCCTAGTGAGAAGCTAATGATGTGAACATAAGAGAAGATGCCTCCAATGGAAGAATAGATAATCTCCCCCCCAAAGAGAAGAGGATCTATATATGAAATAGTAATTAAAGGATCAACTATGAGCATGCAAGAAGAGGTCTTCCTGTATTCTAATCTACTGGATAAGACTAGTTATCGTTTCCACTTTTACACAATGAAATATTAATTAGTGTATCTAGTTCCCTTATGAATTATTGTATTTGAGTCAACCTTTCAGTTGAAAGTTCTTATGGGTTATGTGTTGTATTGTCAAATTTAGAAAGGTGATAGAAGTTAGTTCTTGGTAAATTGTCTCTCCTATATTTAATTTATGCATTGATCATATGTAATTATTTGGACTGTTAAAAATTATGACATGTTATATGTTGTCTTTCATTCCAATTTAATTTTTACCTAAACATGTTCCTCATCCTCAAGTTTGGAGTAGATCGATTTTATTTTACACATTGTTTAAGATTTAGAAGTGTTTAAATTTATTTTAGTTTCAACTTAATTAATTGTTAAAATTTATAAATTAAATTACATTTTAATTATCATGTTGTAGATATTTCGACACATGGATGATCAAACTTCACATCAGTCTGATCATCTAGGTGATACTAGTGATAGTTCTAGTTTATATGCTAAGACTATTGAGAGGTTTGAAAATGCTTTGAGTGAACTTGACCAAATGTGATGCCGCCATCATGTAACCCTAGAGTGTTAGACTAATTAGGGCAAAATTTACAGAAATATTTTTTTTTTGAAGAAATTAAATGCATTATTTGATAAAATTACACTAGTTACAACATTTACGCAAAATGATCAACTAACACCTCTAGGGAAACATAACTGCATCAGGTAAAAATAAATTCATAGAAATACAAGTAATATACATTATGATACAACAGAATTACATTATTCATTTACAGATATGAACAGTTACGTAAGATCAATTACAGGATTACAAGATTACAAGATTCATGACCGATAACATCGGTTTACAATATACAATAAAATTATACAATTCTAAAAGTATAATATAGCTCTGCAAATGCAAGTACAATATAGGAATTGGAACACATCTGTAGTGATCATGAACCAAGACGACCAAGAATAACCAATGGATTAAGCTCTTCCACCCAACCATGTGGAACCCTGAGGTCCACCCCTCGAGCTAGGAGATAACAATGAGGTTCCACTAAGTCAAAGGTTACAAAAAACAATTACAAACAAATAGATACAAACTTGACATAGACAAGATATATTATCTAGACTACACAAATCATCAAGACAAGACAATACTCTAGAGGCAACAATAAAAGATAAAGAGGAGGTAACTAGACTGTAGTAGGGAGAGTGTCATTGCATGGTCCTAGCATAGATTATCTATGCTATCTCTCTCTAGAAACCAGCCCCCATAAATGGTTATCCTACTAGCCTCTCTCTAGGCACCAGCCCCATAGGGTGACACATGCAGAGCCGACACATCCTCTCATGGAGACAAGGAGGTTGACCTTGCCAACCAGGCCTTCTCATTCCATCCTTAGACTGTAAGAGCACTCAAGGCATGGGTGAGGTATCATACTTATCTTGTTATGTGAATTACTACCCAACCCACCTAAATAAATTATTAAGTTATCACTTGATTACAACTTCCATAGGGTTATCCAGGAAGCCACTTTGGGCACCAACCCCACCATGAAAGCCACTCTCCTACATGCAACTAGAACCCCTAACCAGAACCACAAAGGCATGCATGGAAAGAATATTGTAAGACATCAATCCTCTTGTATACTAATACATTACAAAGTCAATTTTGTAATTCAAAACAATAATCCTTCCACACCAAGACCTCAAAAGGGTACATTACAATTTAACTCATTTTACAATGTAACACTGGACTCTAATCATCCTAACCTCTAGAGCTATGAAATTTTTTAACATGAATACCAATCGACAACCATCCAAGGCATGTTGCTAAACCTTTTTGACCTTCCACAGAACTATCATGACCACAACTAGAAGACTTGACCTCGCAATGCAAACAATGACTTAATTAGAACACATTGGTTTACATTAGGAATCCAAGAGAGATTATTAAATATCTAAGTCTAACATTATATAACACAATTCAAACAACTTATCACATAGGTTCAATATAAAATTTACAACTCATTTTAACTAACTCGCAAGTTAATAGGGACAATAAAATTCCATTTAAACTTTATAATTCCTACTCATAGTTATTTAAATACTAATATGTTTACTATAACAGGTAGAACCGTTAACTCTTAACCTTATGGTTTAAATCATACATAATCTAATGTAAAATTACTATTATCTTCTCATTTCCTTTATGGAAAAAAAAATAGCATCCCTATATATTTTTCCTAAACTTACTAATGCTTTTGTGATTTACCTAACAATATCTAAAGTAAAATTTCATGACATTGAATTAATAATAATCTCAGTTTACAGATTTAGACACTAATAATTTAATTACCCACATTCTAATTTTAAGAGCTAGAATAGAATCTTCCGAAAACTATCTCAGTTTAATAAACCTTCCTAAGAATTACTTCCTTATAATGAAGGACTTGCTATTTACATTTCCTAGTTTATGATAACAAGGTTATCTATTCATTTTCAACTACAATAAAATTTCTCTGAGAAGAATAAAACCTATTTTCAGCTTTTACATTTTAACACTTCATAGATTTGAGAAGATCAACTACAAACAAGATAGCTATTGGGCATAAATTAGTAGAGGTTTTCATGTTGCAAGGCCAGCACGTAGCAGCGTATGGTGGTGCTGGATGAGAAGAGGAGGAATAAACACATAAATCCTAAGATAAAGCAATCTCAACCTACATCTCAGACAAGTTTAGAGGAATGATCATCTTAGGAAGGTCGTACGGCCAGTGTACGGCATAGTTAGGAAGGAGAACGAACTGATGCAAAAATGCTATCAGATCAAGCATTGAAATATAGGATATCACATTTTTTTTCAGGCAGTATTCTTTAGAGGAGGGCACAATGTGAGGTCGTATGGTGGCGCTAAGGGAGAAAGTAGTTTGTAGATTACCATTTGACAAAATCATCCCAATTTGACATTAATTTAGCTTGGCAGAGTTAAATACATGGTGGTGAACAAACTTAGTCAGAGGTACGATTTTGATGAGATCTAATTGAAGTTCTATTTCAATGCATGGGTTGGAAATAAAGAAACCTCATTTTCTGGCAATAGAGTCCATAGGGTAAACCTTTGAATGACACTGAAAGAAACAAAATCGATAGGGTCTGAGAAAGGTCTACCTAGAGCAATTTCAAATGATCTATTTGTTTGATATAAAGGAAGTTTGCAGATTTCACATATAGATCACAGAGGTTCTAACAAAACAAAAGAAGAGAATCAACTTAAATTTTCTCAAGCACTCAGGCAACAAGGCAAAATAATGAGGTTCAGAGTTACAGGAGACTTGGCTTTAGATGACGACATGAAGATAGGAATTCCACCAAAATAAAGAGACAAGTTCAAATACACACAAGAGAATCAGGGATTTAAACTAATTTGTCTGAATTGCTATAGAAAATACAAGTAAGCATACCCAGAATTTTGATCCAAGGCTTCAAATTCTTCACCTCCATTTCTCATAACAATTTTCTCCCCAATTTCTCTCCCCCCACCTCAGAATGACTCCCCCCTCAAAATAAACCCCCAAAAATAAAAATAGTCAAGTCTCATAAATTCCCACTACCACAAATCCATTACGGAAAATCCCACTACCCTAAAAGCAATTAATTTTTACTTTCAAAAAGAGATTCTCCAAGTCAGGAGTCTCATACGACCACTCACAAGAAATAATTTTATTAACTAATATAATTCTTTTAAAAAAACTTACCATACAATATTTTAGTACTAAAACGATATTAAATACTCATGACTCAATTCTTATTAAAAACATTAAAATAATTAGTTTAATCTTTATAAAAATTTACTTAAATTAATATTTCCAATTTCGTATTGTTACATAACGACTAATAGATACAATTCCATCTAACTTATTAATACATTATTATTATAATAATAAATTCATTATTGCATTACCAAGATACACATTGGCTTTAAAAGCAAAATTTGACAATCACTCGACATACCACCTGACAACCAAATTTGAGGTAAGAATCCCAGAGTGACATCAAGACCCATGACACAACCTAAAAATAGGAACTAGCCTAGGGAAACCCAGTGTTATCTCCCATCAACATTATCCATTGGTTCAAGGGCATGCTCAGACCTACCAAGTCAGGTGGAGTTGATGCTTAGTACCTGCAACTTGCATCAAAACAATAGGTTGTTACATAACAAACACACAGAGTCAGGGAATTGCAATGTAGTAGGGTGCTCGAAATGAGTAATACTACACCATCCCTGCTCTAAAGCATAACAATAAACATATATATCTCTAACTAGCAATCAGATAACATTCAACCACATAAAGCAAGGTAACAATAATCTGCATAATCAATAAACCATCAACCAACCATGTCTAAACACAACATAAACTATAATCTCAATAGTATCATCATACTACTCATAACACATGTCAGTAATCTCATCAGTCAACCATAGTCCATCATGAACATAATAAGCATAAACCATAAGTCTATCAACCAAATGTCTCAAAACTGTCTAAGTGCAATAGAAAACTAACAATTGTCACAAAACAAAAATGAGGGGCATTACATCCTTCCCCCCCAGAATTAGGCTTACTCCTGGAAGCCTGCAAATAAGTAGGGGTATAAGTCTCTCATCGTGGAAGCATCCTCCCAAGTAGTAAAAGTCTCATCTTTAGGATCCCATTGGACCTTGACTGGCTCCACATCTCTGTCCTTGAGAACAAGTCTCCTATGTTAAAAAATGCCTATAGGATCCAAAGACAGATGCTCATCCTCTACCTGTATAGTAGTCCAATCAAGAACATGAGCAATATCTAGATAGTAAGGTCTAAGTACAGAAACATGAAACACATCATGGATGCGTGAAAGGTTGGGAAGCAAAGCAAGATGATAAGAGATATGACCGATCCTCTCCAACACCTCAAAAGGTCCAACAAAGTGTGGTGCTATCTTAGAGCCTTTTCCATAACGGATCAAACTCTTTTACGGTTGCAAATGCAAGAACACTAGATCCCCAACTAAAAACTATCAATCGATCCTATGAGCATCTGCATACTTCTTCTGTCTATCCTGCACTGCCACCAATGCTCTCTAATCTACTCAACCTGCTACTCCATATCTCTAAGCATATCTGGTCCTAAGAGAACTCTATCCTCAAGACGATCCCAGCTCAGTGGGGTTCGATAAGGATGACCATATAAAGCCTAAAATGGAGACATGCTGATAGAACTGTGATATCCATTATTATAAGCAAACTCCACTAGATATAGGTAGTCCTCCCAATGGCTCTACTGATCTATCACATACATCCTAAGTGTATCCTCAAGAATCTAATTAATCCTCTTAGTCTGACCATCAATTTTTGGATGGTATACTAAACTAAAGTTCAACTGTGTCCCTAAGGCATGCTGCAGAGAAGTCCAAAGGGCTGAAGTAAACACTAGATCCCTATTGGAGATGATCCTATGAGGAATCCCCTGAAGTCTGACTATGTCCTCCAAGAACACTCTGGACACCATAGCAACATTATAAGAACAACGAACAGGAGAGAAATGAGCTACTTTCATCAACCTGTCCATATTGACCATTATAGCAGCGTGTCGAAGGGAGGATACTGGAAAACCAACTATGAAGTCTATCGAAATGATATCCCATTTCCATTATGGAACAAGATGAGACTGCAAAAGACTTGTAGGGTGCTAGTGCTCCACCTTCACCCTCTGACACTCAAGACATCTCGACACAAAATCTGCAATATCTTGCTTCATACCACTCCAAAAGTACAACTAACAAAGATCAACATGCATCTTCTTGACACTTGGGTGAGCAGAATAGGGTGCTTGATTTGCCTCTAACATAACTAGGGTACGATGACCCTCTGAACTAGGAACATAGATATGACCCAAATGTCACAAAAGACCATCTAACTCAAGAGAGTAACTGAAAAATCTACCCTCCAAAGTTCTACCCGACTGAACCTCAGCCTTCACCTCCTAATACCAACTATCGGTAGGAAGTGCTGCAAGATTCTGACGTCTCAAATCAACTGTGAGAGTGACTATTGAGATCTCATGTCTCTGAAGACTAAGAGCATCTACTACCACATTCTCTTTGCCTTGAATATACTTGACTTCAAAGTCATACTCACACAAGAACTCCATCCATCACATCTACCTCGCATTCAAGTTTGGCCACATAAAGATATATTGCAAACTATGATGATCATTGTGCAGCTCAAACTGATGCGCTAAAAGAAAATGCCTCCACCTCACCAAGTCATGCACAACTACAGCTAACTCTAGGTCATGAGTGACATAGTTCAATTCGTGATCCTTGAGCTTATGAGACTCATAAGCAATCATGTGACCATTCTACATCAAAACTGCTCCTAAACCCTCCAAAGAAGCATCTGTACACACAACAAAGTCCCCGATAGGATCAGGAACTGCCAAAATAGGTGCACTAGTCAACCGCTCCTTAAGGGTCTGAAAAGATGTCTGACACTACTCTGACCAAACAAACTTCTCCCCTATTCTCTTAAGAGAAGTAATAGGATGGGCAATCCTCGAAAACCCCATAACAAAATGGCGATAGTAGCCTCCAAACTGATAAAACTACAGACCTCAGAGACATTAGTAGGTGTAGGACAATCCATAATAGCTTGGATCTTCAAAGGATCCACTACACTACCCTCTCTAGAGATGACATGACCTAAATACTTCACCTCTGTCTGAAAGAATTCACATTTCATAAAATTAACATAAAGCTGATTTTCTCTTAGACAGTGCAACATCTGACGTAAATGCTCCTCATGCTCCTCCATAGTCCTCAAATAGATCAATATGTCATCTAGAAATACAGGGACAAATCTATTGAGATAAGTGCGAAAAACACCATGCATCAGTCTCATGAAAACTAAGGGTGCATTCATCAATCGAAATGGTACAACTGTAAACTCATAATGGCCATAATGGGTGCAAAATGTTGTTTTATGAATATCTAGCTCAAATATCTGCAACTGATGATATCCCAACTTAAGATCAATTTTTGAAAACACCTTAGCTTCCTTAATCTGATCAAACAAATCATCAATCCGAGGCAAGGGGTACCTATTCTTCACTGTTACGTTATTGAGCTATCGATAGTCGATACATAGTCGTAGAGATCTATCCTTCTTCTTCACAAAGATCACAGGTGCTCCCCATGGAGAAACACTAGGTCAAATGAATCCCTTGGCTAACAACTCCTCCAACTGCAATTGAAGCTCCCTAAGCTCCTAAGTGATCATCCTATATGGATCTTGTGAAATAGGCTCTGCTCCAGGCACAAGATCAATCCTGAAGTCGATGTCATGCTTAGGTGGCATCCTTGAAATCTCAAAAGGAAAAATATCATCATACTCTCTAAGAAATTGGGTGATCATCAAGAGAGGTCTCTCGACTCTCCTCCATGTCCAAGTCATTAACAGTCACTGCAAAGAGCTGACATCCCTAATGCACACATCTCTTAAGTTGCATAGCAGAGATCATATGTAGGGAAATAGGTCTCTAGCTACCAACTACCTCCACCTCTCTACCAGAATCATCCACACACCTGACTAAATTTTGCTAACAATTGATCACTGCCTGATGGGCCTCTAACTAATCCATACCCAAAACTATATCATACGAACCAAGGGGTAGCATGCAAAGGTCTACTATAGTAGATAGAGAGCTAATCCTTAACTCACATTCATGCACAAAAGACTCAACTACAACCTTATCCCTAGAAGCTAACTCAACCTACCACCTATCATCCTGCTTTGTTGCCACTAAACCACAACACTCCACAAGAGAAGGATAAATGAACGAATCAGAAGCACCAAAATCAAAGAGAACAAAAAAATCAATACCTCGCATGAAACCAGAAGTCTCCACCATGATGCCCTGATGCTCTGCCTGGTGGTTATCAACCACTGGAAAGACTCTATGCGATCTACCTACATCACCTACCATTAGCTCTAAAGCTGATGGCCTGTGTCCAAATCCTGAAGCATTCCTCTGAGGACATTGCCTAGCAATATGGCATTGTTGGCCGCAAGAGAAGCACCCCGTGCCTCTACTAAAACCACCGCCACCCTGAAAGGCATTAACTGGAAACTACCCCTACTCGCTATAGACTATGTGCTCTGAGTGGGACGATCAACATGATCCTGTCTAGAATGCTGCCAATTTTGGTTCTTCTTATTTTGAAATTTGGTACCCTGCTGTGGCTGAGAATTCTTTGGTTTGGCCTGAGAGTACTGCTATTACTATCCACCCTTTGAGGGTGCATGAGATCCTGATGCCTAAGCATGTCCACCATGAGAACTAAATCCTGTAGGAGGTTCACTACCAATATGCACACCTGTATGCCCTCTGAGTGCCATAGCCAAATTCTGCTCCACTAACTAGACTTTCTCCACTGCTACCTCCATAGTCTTAGGTTCAAATACACGAACCCCTCCACTAATCTGGGCATTTAAGCCCCTAATAAAATGCTGCACTAACATAGTCTCATCTTCTCTGATACCCGTATACTGCTTGAGCTCATAGAATCTACACTCATACTGCTCAACTGACATGGTGATCTGCCTCAACTCATGGAACTCATTAGTGTCACACCCCCAATGATTAGAAAGGAAATGGGTTCTAAATCTCTCTAAGAACAACTCCCAAGAAATAGTGCTAATATCCAAGTATAGCTTCTACTCCTCTAAATGCCACCAAGTTAAAGAAAAACCTCTAGGATGTAGAATAGCACATCTATCTTTAGTGTTGCTGCCATACGGATGCATGGTGAAACACCTGCCTATATCTAGTAACCAAGTCTCTACCTCTAGACCACTACCATCTCCATCAAAAGTGGGAGGACGTGCCCTCAAAAGATCTCTCATATGACTGGCTAAAGTGGCCTCCTTCTCAGCTGTCAAATCTCTCTACCTAGGTGATCTCTCTTTTTGCCTAGGTTTTAGTTGATCTACCTCCTGACCCCCTCTAGGCTACTCTACCTCCTGTCTAGGGCCTAAATGAGCAAGGGCCTCCTTAAGTAACTATCACAACTAGGCTCCCTAGGCTGACCCTGACCTTCCATATTTTGACCCCCGCCTTCATGGGTATTCTCATGAGGAGAACTGGGAGGAGGTGTACCACCACCACCTCTCCCACAACCCCTACCTCTATGACGACCTCAGCCTCTACATCTAGGCATCTACCTACAACACCAAAGGATAATTTATTACACACAGAGAGGGAAACAAAATCAATTAAAGTTAGTCTACAGAGTTTAAGCACTAGGTAACATAATGGGCTCAGTTATAACCAGAGTACCCAACATTTAAACCTAGCTCTGATACCAAATGTGATGCCCCCGTCATGCAACCATAGAGTGTTAGACTAGTTAGGGTCAAATTTATAGAAATATTTCTTTTTGAAGAAAGTAAATGCATTATTAGATAAAATTACACTAGTTACAACATTTACACAAAATGATCAACTAACACCTCTATAGAAAAATAACTGCATCAGGTAAAAATAAATTCATAACAATACAAGTAATATACATTATGACACAATATAATTACATTATTCATTTATAGATATGAACAATTACGTAAGATGAATTACAAGATTACAAGATTACAAGCTTCATGACTGATATCACCGGTTTACAATATACAATAAAATTATACAATTCTAAAAGTATAATATAGCTTTGTGGATGCAAGTACAATACATGAACTAGAACACATCTGTAGTGATCATGAACCAAGATGACTAAGAATAACCAATGGATTAATCTCTTCCACCCAACCATGTGGAACCCTAAGGTCTACCCCCCGAGCTAGGAGATAACAATGAGGTTCCACTAAGTCAACGGTTACAAACAACAATTACAAACAAATAGATACAAACTCGACATAGATAAGATAGATTATCTAGACTGCACAAATCATCAAGACAAGATAGTACTCCAGAGCAACAACAAAAGATAAAGAGGAGGTAACTAGACTGCAGTAGGGAGAGTGTCATCGCATAGTCCTATCATGGGTTATCCAGGCTATCTCTCTCTAGAAACTGGCCCCCATCCATGGTTATCCTGGTAGCCTCTCTCTAGGCACCGACCCCATAGGGTGACACATGCAGAGCTGACACATCCTCTCATGGAGACAAGGAGGTCAACATTGCCAACCAGGTCTTCAAATCCCATCCTTATCCTGTAAGAGCACTCAAGGCATGGGTGAGGCATCATACTTATCTTGTTATTTTAATTACTACCCAACCCACCTAAATAAATTATTAAGTTATCACTTGATTACAACTTCCATGGGGTTATCTAGGTAGCCACTTTGGGCACCGGCCCCACCATGAAAGCCACTCTCCTACATGCAACTGGAACCCCTAACCAAAACCACAAAGGAATGCATGGAAAGGATAATGTAAGACATCAATCCTCTTGTATACTTATACATTACAAAGTCAATTTTTTAATTCAAAATAATAATCCTTCCACACCAAGACCTCAAAAGGAGACATTACAATTTAACTCATGTTACAATGCAACACTGGACTCCAATCATCCTAACCTCTAGATCTATGAAAATTTTTAACGTGAATACCAATCGACAACCATCAAAGACATGTTGCTAAACCTTTTTGACCTTCCATAGAACTATCATGAACACAACTACAAGACTCGACCTCGCAATGCGAACACTGACTTAATTAGAACACAATGGTTTACATTGGGAATCGAAGATAGAATATTAAATATCTAAGTTTAACATTATATAACACAATTCAGACAACTTATCACATAGGTTCAATATAAAATTTACAACTCATTTTAACTAACTCACAAGTTAATAGGGACAATAAAATTCCATTTAAATTTTATAATTCCTACTCATATTTATTTAAATACTACTATGTTTACTATAACAGCTAGAATAGTTAACTCTTAACCTTATAGTTTAAATCATACATAATCTAATGTAATATTACTATTGTCTTCTCATTTCCTTTATGGAAAAAAGAAATAGCATCCCTATATATTTTTCCTAAACTTACTAATTCTTTTGTGATTTACCTAACAATATCTAAAGTAAAATTTCATGACATTGAATTAATAATAATCTCATATTACAGATTTAGACACTAATAATTTAATTACCCACATTCTAATTTTAAGAGCTAGAATAGAATCTTCCTAAAACTATCTAGTTTAATAAACATTCCTAAGAATTACTTCCTTATAATCAGGGACTTGCTATTTACATTTCCTAGTTTATGAGAACGAGGTTATCTATTCATTTTCAACTACAATAAAATTGCTCTGAGAAGAATAAAACCTATTTTTAGCTTTCACATTTTAACACTTCATAGATTTGAGAAGATCAGCTACAAACAAGATAGTCATTGGGCATAAATTACCAGAGGTTTTCATGTTACGAGGCTAGCATGTAGCAGCGTACGACAGCGCTGGATGAGAAGAGGAGGAATAAACATAGAAATCTTAAGACAAAGCAATCTCAACCTGCATCTCAAACAAATTCAGATGAATGGTCATCTCAGGAAGGTCGTACGGCTAGTGTACGACATAGCCAGGAAGGAGATGGAACTGATGTAAAAATGCTATCAGATTAGGCATTAAAATATAGGCTATCACATTCTTTTTTAGGCAGTATTCTTTAGAGGGCACAATGTGAGGTCGTATGGCAGCGCTAAGGGAGAAAGTAGTTTGCAGATTACCATTTGACAAAATTGCCCCAATTTGACATTAATTTAGCCTGGCAGAGTTAAATACATGGGGGTGAACAAACTTAGTCAGAGGTATGATTTTGATGAGATCTAATTGAAGTTCCATTTCAATGCATGGCTTGGAAATAAAGAAACCTCATTTTCTGGCAATAGAGTCTGCACAGTAAACCTTTGAATGACACTGAAAGCAACAAAATCAATAGGGTCTGAGAAAGGTTTGGCTAGAGCAATTTCAAATAATCTATTTGTTTGATATAAAGGAAGTTTGCAGATTTCACATATCTATCACAGAGGTTCCAACAAAATGAAAGAAGAGAATCGACTTAAATTTTCTCAAGCACTCAGGCAACAAGGCAAAATAATGAGGTTCAAAGTTATAGGAGACTTGGCTTCAAATGGTGACAGGAAGAAAGGAATTCCACTGAAATAAAGAGACAAGTTCAAATACACACAAGAGAACCAGAGATTTAAACTGATTTGTCTGAATTGCTACAGAAAATACAAGTAAGCATATCCAGAATTTTGATCCAAGGCTTCAAATTCTTCAGCTTCCTCAAGTTCTTCCTCTGTTTCCCGTAAAAATTTTCTCCCCAATTTTTGTTCCCCCTCCTCAGAATGACTCCCCCCTCAAAATAAACCCCCAGAAACAAAAATATCCAAGTCTCATAAATTCCCACTACCACAAATCCGTTACAGAAAATCCCACTACCCTGAAAGCAATTAATTTTTACTTTCTAGATAGATTCTCCAAGTCAGGAGTCTTATACAACCACTCACAAGAAATAATTTTATTAACTAATATAATTCTTTAAAAAAAATTACCATACACTATTTTAATACTAAAACAATATTAAATACTCATGACTCAATTCTTATTAAAAACATTAAAATAATTAATTTAATCTTTATAAAAATTTACTTAAACTAATATTTCCAATTTTGCATTGTTACATAACGACTAATAAATACTATTACATCTAACTTATTACTACATTATTATAATAATAAATTCATTAATGCATTACCAAGATACACATTGGATTTATAAACAAAATTTGACAATCACTCTACATACAACTTGACGACCAAATCCGAGGTAAGAATCCCAGAGCGATATCAAGACCCATGACACAAATTGAAAATGAGAACTGACCTAGGGAAACCCCATGTTATCTCCCATCAACATTATTCATTGGTGCAAGGGCATGCTTAGACCTATTAAGTCAGGTGGAGTCGATGCCCGGTACCTGCAACCTGCATAAAAATGATAGGTTGTATACGAGCATATACAAACATAACAAACACACAGAGTCAAGGAATTACAGGTTAATAGGGTGCTTGAAATGAGTAATACTACACCATCCCTACTCTAAAACATAACAATAAACATATACATCTCTAACTAGCAATTAGATAACATTCAACCACATAAAGCAAGGTAACAATAATCTACATAATCAATAAACCATCAACCAACCATGTCTAAACACAACATAAACTGTAATCTCAATAATGTCATCATACTACTCATAACACATGTCAGTAATCTCATCAGTCAACCATAGTCCATCGTGAACATAATAAGCGTAAACCATAAGTCTATCAACCAAACGTCTCAAAACTGTCTAAATGCAATAGAAAAATGAACAACTATCACAAGCCAAAAATGAGGGGCATTACACCAAAAAATACATAACACACCAAACTTTTCAAATAGAGACAAGTTGGTTATGATCCGAGAGGAGATCGCATGTGTGATTGACATCATTCAATCTCATATAACCCTTATGATTAGAGTAGTGTTGATATGTTCTATGTGTCACTTTCTTAGAGTGTTGTTGGAAATGATAAATGGTCATCTCTTTCTAGGCTGATTTCAGTAGATAATGTTCTCAACATGTTCCCATCTTATAGGGGATGAGAGAGAGTGAGAAACTATTCCCTCACCAAGTGTGAGGATCGAATTGTGGGTCCTTTTATCTATCCTATATTTTTGGTTGCACATCACAAATGGCCTAACAATGATGAGTTCCAATTATATTTTTGCAAATAATTATATACAGAGTTCCATTTATATTTATCTATTGATTATACATCTTCCCTAAACATGTTGGACAGGGGAGAGGGAGGTTTTAGACAAAGTTTAGTATAGATGACTAGAGTTGCCACCTCCTGTGAACAAGAGGTCCTTAGTTGCTCCACACCTTTTGGTTCTTCTAAAATGTGTGGAACTAGCAGAAGCCACATAACCATCACTAAACCCCTCAAGATGCAATATTGTTGAGAGGCTCATGACTATTACTAGTGAGGCTGACCATTTATTATCTGATCATGTTGGAAGATATTTTTTTCATCCACAGAATCACATTCCTCCCACTGAGCCACATCGACCAGTTATGATCATTACATTTGTGCTAATATACCATAGCCACATGATGTGGCATGGATTAGTGGACAGCATGCTTTATGTAATATGACTAGATGCCTCGCTAGTGATTTATTGGATGCATAGTAGTTCATCAGCAATGACTATGGGATCCCATTTGATGGTATTTCCACACATGTTAGGGAATATTTTGGTAGACAGAGGAGCCATGGTGAGGTAGCTTCACAGGGTTTGGGAGGACATCAGGATGTTCCAGTTGGTCCTACATGCTCCAACCCTCAGCATGTTCCAAATCAGGTTGAGGTTACTGCACTTGATATTCTAGAATGTAAGTATAGAAGGCTTCTTTTTGGCACTAAGCCTACACCATCTACACATCTCTTGTTCTCCCTCCATTCTGTTGAGATTAGTGGGATTGGGAGGGTCCTTGATGCTTCTATAGTTGAGGTAATTTATTTTAAAAAAATATAATCCAAATTAAATCATGTGTACATGTATTAATTGAATGTGTATTAGACTCATGTCGATGTATTAGCACCTGGATATGGACATTTGTAGTACGTTGGAGATCCTAAACATCATCATGAGGTATTGTTTTTTAAGTGCACATTTATCTTTAATAACTTTTTACATACACACATCAAGTACAAGTTTTCTAACTAAATACACATGGATATATACATGTACATGTCACATAGGTTCCAGGATTAGATCATGCTTCTTTTCAAACTCTTGTGCATGCTCATTGTCTACATGATCTAGACTATGGATGTCAGGTAATTTAGAGATCTGTCAAGTATTAATTATTTATTTAAAATTAAAACACATGTTATATATGTTTTTAAAATTTTATGGTGTTTCATGTGTAGGGCTCAGGTCAGGGATTAGTTGGATAGGGCTCGGGTCAAGGATCAATCCAGGGCTCGAGACATAATGAGGCTCAATCTATTCACCAAGATCTATCTAGACATTTATGAGTTTTTATATTACATGAGTTAAACATGTTTTATATTTGTACATTTGGGTCCATTATGAGTATATTTTAGAGACATTGTTATGAGTCACATGCATGTTTTATATTTATATTTGGACATTATGAGTATATATTTAGACATTATGAGTATTTTTTATATTTACATTTCCAGACATTATGAGTATGTTCTATATTTACATTATTTATATGTGCTTATGTTTTATATCTACAGATGTTCTTAAATTATGAGTCATGTATGTTTTATATTTCAGTTTTATATCTTGGACATTATTGATTTATGATGAAATTTACATATATTTTTCTTACAAAGATACATGTATGCTAGTACCATTTCAGTTGCAATATTGATATAATAAAGTTATTTAATTAATTATTTATGGTGAAATTTGTACATAGATTTTTCTTAGAAAGATACATGTATTCTAGTTGCAATATTAATATAATATCATAATTAATTATTTATATCTAGAGACATTTTTAAATTACAAGTTGAATATATGTTTTATATTAAATAGTTTTAAATATCTTAGACATTTGGATATTATTGATATAATAATGTATTATAATTAATTATTTATAATATTATTTAATTGAGATATAATTTGTTATAATTTCATAACTTTATAATGACATACATGGATGTCCCTGATAGGTCTCTAGATGGATAACTATCTTCTTGCAATAAATTTTATAACTATGAACTCTGATCAACAATCATGGCCATTTGTTATCTCTAAAGAAATGGATGAAGAATTATAGATAAAATTTATGGTTGTAAAGCAAATGCTAAGAATATTTGAACAATTCAAAGGTATACATTGAAATCCACCATCAAGAATATTATTTAAGAATTGATATATAATTTGTTATAATTTCATTTAACTTTGTACTATCATGTGAATGTGCCTGATGGGTCTCTTTGGATAACTATCTTCTTGGAAGTAACTTTATAATGGTCAACTCTGATCAACAATCATGGCCATTTATTGTTTTTAAAGAAATGAACGAAGTAGTACATATAAAGTTTATGGTTGTAAAGCAAATGTAGGAAGATATCTAATTAGCATTTTCTTTACAACCATAAAGTTTATATGTAGTACTTCATCCATTTCTTTAGAAAAAATAAATGGCCATGATTGTTGATTAGAGTTGACAGTTATGAAGTTACTTCCAAGAAGATAGTTATCCATAGAGACCTATAAGACACATCTACATGCCAGTATAAAGTTATGAAATTATAACATTATATATTAATTCTTAAATAATATTCTTGATGGTGGTTTTCAATGTATATCTTTGAATTGTTCAAATCTTCTTAGCATTTGATTTACAACCATAAATTTAATATGTACTACTTTGTCCATTTCTTTAGAAACAATAAATGGCCGTGATTGTTGATCATAGTTGATAGTTATAAAGTTTCTTCCAAGAAGATAGTTATCCATCTAGAGACCTATCAGGCACATCCATGTATGAACTTATTAAATGAACTATGTAAATTATGAACTAGATAGATATCTAATGTATTCTCTTGTTAAGTTTGAGGCCCCTAAATGATAATGATACAAAAAAGTTAAAAAAAACTCAATTGATAAATTTACATATAATGATCTACCAAACTCGCATGATGAAATAACATAACTGTAAAAGGTTGTGGCCTAAACTTAGCACATTTGAACATGTAAATTATAAACCAGATAGATATCTAATGTAGGCCCTTGTTAAGTTTGACACCCCTAAATGATAATGATACAAAAAAGTTAAAAAAGAACTCAATTAATAAATTTACATATAATGATCTACCAAACTCGCATGATGAAATAACATAACTTTAAAAGGTCGTGGCCTAAACTTAGCACATTTGAACATGTAAATTATCAACATATTAAAAATGAACATGTAAATTATGAACTAGATAGATATCTAATGTAGGCCCTTGTTAAGTTTGAGGCCCCTAAATGATAATGATACAAAAAAGTTAAAAAAGAACTCAATTGATAAATTTACATATAATAATCTACAAAAATCACATGTTGAAATAACATAAATTTAAGAGGTTTTCGCCTAAGTAGCTCATTTGAACATGTAAATTATGAACTCTAGATATCTATACAAAAAAAGAGCTTCCCTTAGCTTCGAGAAATATTTAAATTCTATACTGACAAGGCCAACCTCGTAAAGGTGGAAGCTCATGTGGCCTCACCTAAGACCTAAGACACCTAAGACATATAAGACCCAAGATACCTAGAAGACATGAGACCTAAGATACCTATGACCTAAGGCACCTAAGACATCTAAGACCTAAGACACCTAAAAGACATAAGACCTAAGACACCTAAGAAATCTAATACCTAAGACACTTAGAAAACATATAGACACATTTAAAGACCTAAAACACCTAAGACACCTAAGGCATATAGACACAAAGTTAAAGACCTAAGACATCTTTAAGATGCCTAAGACCCTAAGACACCTAAGAGAAACACCTAAGACCTAAGACACCTTTAAGACATATCTAAGACACCTAAGACATCTAAGACCTAAGAAACCTAAAACCTAAAACCCTAAACCCTTTAAACCATAAACCTAAGACCTAAGACATAATCTACCTAAATTAAAGACTATATATATAGTTTAGAGATCATACCTGTACAGTTCATGAAGTTCAATAATCAAGAACCATTGAAATTAAAATTTGAAAGGAAAGAACTATCAATAATCATAAATTTTAAAATAAAACTAATTTATTTATATACCTTAGGAATCTAGTGTGAACATACCTTCATACCATGTATCGATTGGTTCAACTGACTCTTCAATAATGTAACTTATAAAGTCCACACAACTTATAAATATCTTGGTACATATAATCTGGATCTTCTCTATATTTTATTATCTCTAATTTATCTTTTCATGATCTTCGATAGACAACCATGTCCTCATTTTTGTAAAGTTTCCACATTTAATCTTATTGCTATAACTAAGTGACTATAATGTAGAACCTTTTGTCCTGACATATAATACTATTTTTATCTATCTTTGTTTGTTGATAATATGTGCCTTCAACAATGATTGATCCAATGGGATAAGATTGTCCATCACCATCTATCATTGATTCTAACAATTTGGATATTCGTAGCATGCATCTTAGTAGATAGTAATCTACACCTTCGGTATTGTTAGGTTCTACAACCATAGAAAAAATATCTCTTGTACACACCACAAGTAAACAGGTCTATACATTATCTAGATTCAATGTAAATCATTCAAATATTTATAATGACTCTTGACTTAGGTAGAATACAAATCAAAATTTTGTAAGTTAAAATTTAATTTAAATTTACATTTAAAATTTACCTATAACAATTAAATTCGATACACATTCGTAATTAGTTGAATATAGAGGATCATAGACATCTACAATGTCGCTATCTTCAAAAGGAGGCATTGATACTATTTGTTTAATTTCCCATTGTGAAACATATCCATCTCTAATATTCTCACATTGTAGAATATTTGCATTGTTCTCAATGCAATCAACACAAAACATGATTTTTCTCTCACTTGAATAGTAAGAGGCTTGCTATGTCCTGTAGTCATGACTTGATACAAACTTCTAATACCATTAATTGTTTGACAATTATAAAGATTCGATCGATCAATATCTATGTATGAACAAATTCAAGCTTATCCAATTAAGACTAAACTTCTAAATCTACTTCTTTAATATTTATTTAATTTCAAGCATCCAATTAAGACTTGTGTAAACAAATATTTGTGTATTATAATAAATTCAATAAATTCATGTACTTTAAATTAAATAAAGTTTTCAAATAACATATTTAATTTACATACATACCTTTAACTTCCTAAAAATAGTGTTTGTTGTGTATTCAGACATGGACACTAAAATGAATTTTGCACCATTCAACAATTTCATTTGCATTCTGTATGGTGTTACCTGCAAGTTCATGTCAAGGTGAAGTATTCAACAACTTTAAATTTACATAAATTTTTTATGGTACAAATTTACCTTCATGTTCATATTGGCGAAGTGCACGCTTCACACATGCTCCTACTCTATTGTGCTCTCCTTTTCCATGTCCAGTCTCAAAAAAATTCCACAAAAACTTTATATTATGTTTAGCATTTTTTTGCATTAACCAATTAAATTATTTTGCAGACTTAAATTTTTCTGTATTTAGTTATATAAGCAACCATTTGAAAACCAAAAAATAGTTAATAACTATATGTATATAAGTAATTGATTCAAGTCAGTAAAGTTATAAATTTAAATTTAAAAATAAAAATAAAAATAAAATCAACACTTACCAACACATCCATCAGACCAAATGCAGTGTTGTAATGCATTTATGTCATGTCATCTCAAATCTTCAAAAACATTCCAAAAAATGTGCTACATAACTTCTATCACGATTCATACCATCATTGATATAAAAGTGAACCTCCTTGATGATAATTCATTCATCTTTAGTACTTTCTTCACCATCTACAAGTAACTCAGCATGTCTATAGAAAACTTGTACAAAGATTGCATCTTGCTCTGAATGATAATATTAAATTTGAATCTCAGTTTGAGGACTAAATGTATAGTTCTTAGAAAAAATCTACAATAGAAAGAATACAACCTGATGGAAAATAATTCTTTGAGTCACGAAATTGCTTAGCTTGCCATCTTGTGCCATGACAATGTTGGATATGTGGATATATGATGTTACAAAATTTAGAGTCCATAAACTCATTGTAGGACAATTCACTCTCTATCAAAAAAAAATTTTGGACTCAGCTCCTAACTTCATTGAGTATTTCTCATATTCAAATCTCTTCCAAACAATTGGCATTGAATGATCAATATTCTCAAATGGTATTAAAAGTTTCCTCAAATTTCTGCAATATACACATGTATTTTTATACACTATACATTGAATTCATCTAAATCTTTTGATTTTTCACATAAGATAGACTTCATAAATTGTGTTGTATTTCTAGGGACAACTACATTTGGATTAACTATTGCCATAACTTTTTTATATGATTGTAAGTGTAGATGACATTCAACATGATTTTAACACCAACAAGTTTCACATACTTTATTTATGCATACGAAATGTGGTCGTAAACTCTCAAATATCCTTTGACAAATCTTCACATATGGAAATTCTTGCTTGAATGCTTCAAAAAGTTCACTTTGTGTGAGTATCTATAAAATGTTTTGTATGAGAAATTTTTTTACCATCTTTGCCTTTTATTTGTATAGAATCCCTTCTATTGGAAGAAACATGGGAGTGGTTGGTCCAATATCCAATTACGTTTTGTTTTACATCTTCTAAAATTCTATCTTTCTAAGGGAGTCAAAAAATATTTACCCAATTACTTTCAATGTTTTCATCTAATCTGTTTCTCTTCTTGATATATTTTTGAACAATTCTCCTAGATACATTTACTACTTTGAGAATTTCTTAAACTTGTCTTCTATGTGATAATTTTTTACTAGAAATTATAGTCATCAATTATCTACATGCAACACTTAAATCAATAGCTTGAGTCTTGGTTTTAATAGAATCCAATGCTTCTTGCAAGTTTTCAACTACTATTTGATTTAATAAATCTAAAGATTTTTTCTTATTATCAACCCCTAACAACTCCAAAACAAGGGTCATTTATTTTCGCCTAAATAACTTTGTGCATAATTATGCTCTTCCAATTAGAGATTTATCTTCAAAAAATTCATCCCAAATTCATTTAGAGTGAAGTTTTATTGTGCTTGAATTAGGTAACATATGTTTAGGTGAAATCATCTTGAAAAGAGAATCCTCATCCATTTCCATAATTTCATCAATAATTTCAATGGGTTGTTTTTGACTAGATGGTCCTAAAGTCAAATTCCCCCTATTTAGTTCCTTTTCATCTTTTTTTGTCATACAACCTTGATCTAGTTCTTTTATTCCCCATGACAAATTTCTTGTTTTAATTCACCTACACACACATACCCATACATGTACATCCCAATAAATTTAAGTCATGGAGTTCAATTTCTACATGATTTTAATCTATCATTCAAGACCAATATATATGAACAATAAATACATTCATAAACTTCTAAAATTAATCAATGAAAAGTTGAGAATTATTGTACCTTAAAACTTTGTAGCCTCTTGCCAAAAAAAAACCCCTTTTGTGTGCCTTTTCCAAATGCTTGAATTGAAAAAAATATAATAATTTGTAGCCTCTATTGAAAAAAAAATTGCTTCTTGTATTTTCTCCTAATGCTTGAATTGAAAAAAAAAAGCAAAAATGAGCCTATATTTGTATGAAGTTGTTTGAATTTGGAAAAAAAAATATGGCTAACCAAATTGGGGGCCGACCAGAAAAGTGTAGATTCAGGTAAATTGAACTCGCTTGAGTTAAACTCGCCCAAGTCAAACTCGGGTGATTTTGATTTTCCTAGAACCATCTATGTGGCATCCTACTTGGCATCCACCTACTCATTTTTTAGAATTTTCTAAAAATCTCAATTTGGACTAAATATTTCTTCAATTAGAATGGATTATTTCAAAAAACTAAAAATACCCTTTTGTAGAGCTCCGAGTCTACAATCCAAGTATATATATTTTTTGATATTTTGATTACTTTTAATATTCTTTTGTTTTAAATTATTGCAAGTAGGTTGTTATAATCAAAGATGGCACTGATTAGAAAAAATAAAAATAAAAATATAAAACCACATCAAAATTTTTTGAAAATTTTATGGTGCACTGGAGGAAAGAGTCCTCTCCAAAAGGGTATAATTGGTTTTTTAAAAATGATAAAAAACTTATACAAAAGTTGACGTGGAATGAAAACTATCAAATTCTAGTAAGTTTGACTTTAAACTATTATTACTTGGAAAATATGCATTGAAAGGTATTTTTTCTATGCACTAGATATTGAACTAATCTATTTGGGGAAAAAATTAGGGAAAAATAAGATTGTTTATATTTTTTTTTGATGTGGACTTGGCGTCACTTTTTCCTAAAATTTTTAGCAATTCAAAATTTGGTCTTAAATTTATAAAAAAAAAAATATCAAAATATTTTTTTTAAGTTTTAAAAAATTACAAGCATAAAATTCATCATTTGTTCTACATTTCATTAGTTTACATCATTTTCAAATTCAAAACATAAATGCCACTTTTATGAGGTCAAAGTTGAAATTTTTTGTTTGTGTTGGCCAATTCCTTTATAAAAGTGTGACATAGGTTTGTGCTTTTACCCTTTAGTGTAATGAACATCATAATAATTGTATTTATTTCCCTCCTTGTGTTTCCTCCATTGTTTGAAAATCATAATCATTTATTAATTATCTCTCTCCATCTCCCTCTCTTTCTCCCTCTTTCTCTGCTTCTCTCTCTCCATCTTTATCTGCCTACCTCTCTCTCTATCTTTGTGTCTCGCTCTATCTATCTCTCTCTCTACGATATTTCAATGCTAGATGATGACATGGACCATACAGATACAACACAATCATCATTCACGTAAAGACATGGCAATTGAACTTGCACAACTCTTTAATGTATTCATCCTAGAGATTTGAAAAATTTGTAAAACTAGGCAAATAAAAGGTTTAAGTAATGCATCCAGCTTCATCATGATCTGGGTTCAAGCCTCATTGAGTATGCTCTCCATGAACTACAAGTGCCATATGATGGTGAGTATTACAATTGACAAGGAAAAAAAGATTTTAAGCTTTTAAACAATGCACATAGGTAATGTCATAAAGAGATCAAAATCCATGGAGCATTTAAAAAAATATTCTTAAATTCATCCTTAAATGATACTTATAAAACCAAATGTTGTAGCTCTCTTATAAGAAATTAGCATCTCTAATACAATCGTTTAAAACAAAAATTCTTAGAAAGAGTTTCAAGTTTCTCAAAATATCCATTAGAGAGGTCTTAAGGTAACTTATACACCCTAAGCTTGCAAATATCCCTTTCATGCCATGATTATAGTCATATCCACATGCTCTAGTTATTTTGTGTCTTTCATATACATGGTATGACTCATGAAAACATCCTTCCACTTTTCATGTTATATTATTATTTTAATCGAGACAATGTGGAGTTAAATCAAATTTGATACCTAACATTTGCCACTTTTTTCTTTGTAGAACAAATAATTCTCTTCTTGAATTTTTTTATTAGTGTAGAAGAAAAATTGGAAGAAATTAAATGTGTATGCAACCAACTCCTCTAACCGATCTAAAGTGAAAACATCCATATTACTTTTCATATGGTGGTTACTCCATTAGCCCACTTATTTACACGAGTATCTAGATATATTTTTGTTGTTTGGGTTTCAACATATAGTAGCTATATTTTTCCTTATGGGTTTAATGGAAGATATATCACAACAAAATGATAAGAGAGAGTTGATTATGGGACAAAAGTTTGTCGTAGATAAGGAATGTTAAGGTGATCTATTTGAGTGGTGTGTGTTGTGTTATAAGACTGAGTTGTAAGGAAGGTAATGTGTTTTGAGTGGGACAAGTTATGGCGATACCTGTGGTGAAGGTGAAGGTTGTGGATTCCTTGACTAACAAAGAGGATCCCACAACAAAGTATATTCAAGTGTTGTTTCCCAAATTGTCTTACATATTTAAATATAGAATGTTTAGTGAAATTTGTTTGAAAATCACTTAAACATATGATTATCAATGACTCCTTGGAAGATATATTTTAAAATATTTAATAAACAAAGAATTATATAAAATCTATAATATTGGTTACTATAAATATAATATTATATATAATATATTTAATAAGATATATTCGTTTGACCAAAGTTTGAGCTTGCTTTTTAATTTATTGATGAACCATTTCCACATTTCACATGGGGAAGATATATTTAAATATATATAATAAACGCATAATTATATAAAATCCATAATATTCATTATTATATAAAATATATATTATAGAATTTTTAATTTTTAATTTCAATATTTAGATATTTAATTTTTTAATATTAATATACATTTTAACATACAATATTATATTTAATATTGTAGTTAATTATGTTGGCAAGAGACACTATATGGATTCATGATTGTTGTCATTGATGGCAACAAAGTTCATCCCACACATCCGCAGGACATGTGTGTCTCTACCAGAAGTCAAAGTGAAGAATGTGGTGGTCCAGTAAACAAGAATAGAGCATGTGGCAAGGTCTAACAGACAAGTCTGGATCTCTCAGAGGAAGTATCTTGGTGAAGTGCAGATTTGGGGAAGTCAAGAGGACTACCTTGAGTGATAGATTCCAAGGATTTAGCCTCCGGTGATAGATGAAGAAAAAGATATGAATACTTGAGTACCAAGTTCCTGAGTGACAGTATGAATAGAGGAAGAACTGACTAATAGAACATCAAACTTTATTCCGGATGTGTTACTGATGGTGGTAAAGGTTATGAAGGCATGAATTATGTTTGACCGACATGATTAATGATTTCTACAAGTATATGCTTGATCCACATTACTTGATGTGCAAGGATTCAGCTGATAGAATAGAGTTTGTGAAAAGATTGACTATTCCGGGTGCCGACTAGAAAGGTGATGAAATCACTTGTGCGGATATATATACAAGATGGATTTATTTGTGAAGGGTGTCCTAGTTGTTAGTGATGTATGAATAAAAGCAGAAAAGTAGAGCAGAAGCAGTAAGGAAGGTCCGGTATGTGAAAGAAAGCAACTTAAGAGAAGAGGAAAGATGAAATGCAGCAAATTAGTGTACTGAGCCTAACCAGAACTAAACTCCAACATATGTAGATGCTCCTAAATCAGTTCAAGTATTGTATAACACTCTTTTGTAGACAGTAAGTCTCTTGTAGGTAGTGTGCCTCTTTTGAGCAGTGTGCTCAGGCAGTGAGCCCTAATTGGCAAGTGCCATTTTGTTTTTCTATTCTTCTAACAGAGAATACAATCTTGGGTTAATCACCCCGTGGTTTTCTTGCTTAACAGGGTTTCCATGTCAAAAATACTATGTCATGTGTATTTCCATTTCATGGTTATGTTTGCTTGTTTGAATTAATGCTGCATTATTTAATAAGAAAGTTCAGAAGAAGAAATAATTAGGATAACTGATTCACCCCCCCTCTCAGTTATCAACAATTACTATCAGAGCCAAGTTCCTCCTAACAGAGTCTAACAGCTTGAGGAAGATTTGGGAATTCAAATGGATGCATATGGTTCAAGGGAGCAACTCAAGACTGCCCTTGAAGATCTTGAGCAGTCAAACTTTCAAGTTAATGAATTAAAGGAAAGACTCAAACAGGCTGATGATTTCATGATAGAACTAAAAGACAAATTAAGTCTCTCTATGAAAAAGAGAAAGGAGCTGCTTCAGCAATTGGCAAGACAAGGTGAAGCAAATGAAGCGCTGAATGAGAAAACCAAGTTATGTGAAAAGTTATCAAAAGAAATCATTATTGTAAGACATGAAATGGAATCAGGAGTTATGAAGTTTACCCAAGAAGTTGAAGAGAAAAGAAAAACTGAAGACAATCTAAGACAATTTCTCAAAGAGAAATCAAAAGATTGCCACCAGATGGATAGGATTATCAAACATCTTGAATCTGATCTTGAAGATGCTAAAGAAAATGAAGAAAAACTTGAGGATCAAATTGTCTCTCTCAAAAGAGATCTTCAAACAGCAAATGAATATAAGGAGAAATTCAAGATAAGTTCTGCTCAACTTGAAGTTCTTCTTGGAAGTCAAAAGAAGGTAGATGACAAGTGTGGTTTGGGATATGAGAAATGAGAAAGCTCCGGATCCGGTCAGAAGAATTTAGGATCAAAAAATCCAAGGAACAAGCCTAGAAGACCTCCGATAAGACAACCCAATGCTCAAAGATATTCATCCTTCAATGGATACTGCCATAGCTACAATCACTTTGGTCACAAAGCTAATCAGTGCAGAAAGAGAATGAATCAGACTAATTCATCCTTCTCCAGACAGTACTTTAACTACAAAAGGTATGGTCACAAATCTCATGAATGCAGAAATATGCAAATGAACAAATCATTCAATGGTAGATGCTTTGCATGCAATAGAATAGGTCATATGGCTAATCAATGTAGATCAAGAGGATATCAATCAAATATGCAGAGAAATGTTGTTTGCCAAATTTGCAATAGATCTAGTCATATTGCAAAATTCTGTAGAAGCAAGAATTAGGAGAAAAGAGGTCCAGTATATCATAATCAAAATCAAGATAAGGGTAAACAAAAGGTGAATGCAGACGAAATTAAAAGTGAGATGAACAAGATTTGGGTGAAGAAAAGTATAGAGAATGTAGAGGTTAGATCCGCACTAGACTCTGGTGCTGATATTCCTTCTAGAAATTAAAAAGTGAGCTCTGGCTCAGGGGGAGACACAAAGAAAACCTTGTTCCCCCAGCCAGTCAATTGGTGCTGGAACTGGCACAAGAAGAGTTGCAGACTAAAGGGTTCATGAGGGTAACATCCAAACATATTGTGGTTAAGTTTTGAAAGATCTGCAAGATGTTTAAAGATCAGGATTGATCCAGTTCTTCAAGTCATTTGAATAAGGCAAAATTGGAATAACTTAGGTCAAGCATTTATTGCAACCTGACATTGGGGTTTGCAGAGCAATATAAGGGTTTTCTCATTAACCACTTATTCATTCTACATTCAAGAAGAAATGAAAAGTGGAGCTCTGCAACAAAATTTCTCAAGTTCATCGAAGATCATTTGCAGAAGTCATTACATCCAGAAATCAATCCGACCAACTCCGTGAAACTAAAAGGCGCAAAAGGTATTTTCTGTTTTCAATATCTCACTGCAAATCTTTTGAAAAAAGGATACTCTGAATATAGTAAAGATTTCTGATAGGCCCCGCCCTGAATTTAAGAAACATCCTTACAAATCATTGGAGGTAGATCCCTTAGGAGCATTCTCTAGTGTTCCGCATGGCATTTTGCACATAAAAGAAGTTAGGGTTTATATACATGCAAATATTGAAGAGTTTGGGGAATTCAAACTAAGAGATATCTATCACAAACAACTGATGGATGATGCCTTTGAGGTTAAACCAAAATATAAGGGTATCCAAGAGAAACATTTTGATCAATTCATTCATTTCCCCTACTTTGAAGAAGATGAATGGGTCCGGTATGTATTGAATAGGGTGCATGACAACTTCCTATGGTTGAATAGACCCTGCAAGATCACAAAGGAGGCAATTAGGGCAGTAACTGGTCTATACTCTTCCGAAGGGATACCTGTCCTCAAATTTGTCAAAAACAACATTGTAACTGAGGCCACTGAATCAAAATTTGATAAAAGGGCAATGACCATTGAAGATATTACTGACCCGAACATCAAGTTTGCATCTATGATAATAGGATACAAGAAATATCAGTCCAGTAGGGAGAATTCAGTATCCAGAACAACAGTATATACTGCCTATGAGATGCTGAGAAAGAATGCAGAATATGATCTTTGTGAACTTCTTTTAAGCCAATTAATGGAAAACATACAAAAGATCAAAAAGGAAAAGAAGAACTCCTTCAAATATGGTGCACTAATATTATGTCTATTCTTCTACTTCATGAATGAGCTGCCCGGATCAAATGGATGGGTATGGCAGAATGACAAACCGGTGGCAGTACAGATCAGAGATTACTTGCATGAACTTGGGGATGCTAAGGCAAGAAATACAGCTCTGTGGGGTTACTTCAAACACTTTCAAAATACAATGCAAATCAGAGAAAGAATCCCCAAATTAGTAGTTGAGAAATACAAGGATACAGTGTGCTTCATGGTAGACACTGATCAATGCCTAATGGAGGCAGTAGAGCCAAGGACTGTCTGGATCATGCCTATGGGGTATGAAGTTGATGAACAAATTGTAGAACTACATGTTCAACACATGCTCAGTCAACCAAAGGACCCAAAAGTAGAAAGATTTGGAACCTTTGAAGAACTTAGTGTGAAAATTCACACTGAGCTAAGGCAGCAGAAATCAAAAGGAAGGTAAGAAAAGAAGTTGAAGAAGTTGCAAAAAGCTTTGGCATCTCAAAGGAGGCACTTGATGCCAATAGGGATAAGAGACAAAAGGCTGAGGAAGAGAAGAAAGAGGCAGAAAAGGGAAGCAAGGAAAGTTCTCTGGTAGAAACCTCAACCCAGACTAGATCATCAAAGAGATCTGCACCTGTCACAGCCAAAAGCTCAAAAACATCAAAACCAGAAGTTCAGGCATCTGGCAAAGGAGAGAAAAGATCAAAGACAAAAGCCACAAGGGCTTATGCCAGTCAAAGAGATGAAGAGGAAACTGAATTAGATGAGGAAATAAAGAAACTAAAGAAGAAGAAGAAATCATCCAGTGAACACTCTACTAGCCAAGGAGTAGAACAGAAGGAAGAGGAATTTGCTGAAAAACCCACTCTCTCCTTAGATGTTGTAGTGAAGGTAGTCACTGTGGATGGGAACTTGCAACCCTTAACAGAATTTTATGATGAATATAATGAAGCAGATAAAAGGATTCTAGAGGAAGCCATAGTTTTTGAACACCTACAACAAAGCTTTTATTGAAATTATCTCTCTAATTCCCAAAAGCCTACAGAAAAGGCTTGAAATGAGGAAGAACAATGCTCATACAAAAGATCTTGAGATCTGGGAACAGGTCGCCATTCAACTCTTCCCTTCAATCACTCTGCAGCAAATGAATATGATCTTTAAAGAGTGCAAGGGTGAGTTCCAGAGAAAAGCCAGGATGAATTATCTCATGCTTGGTGAAACCAACACAGTGGCAAAAGAGACTGAAGAGATCCTCTGAAATGCTCTTCAAAAGTTCAACATTCCCATCACAGAGGACTTTGGTAAAGACAAGGGCTCAGAATCCCCTATTCTGGAAGAGGTGGCTCATGAACAAACAGCTATCTCTCCTCCAGTTTCCCCTACAGCCTTCGGATCTAAAGGAGAAGACAAAATATAGGAGAAAGAAGATGAAGTGAAGGAAAAAGAAGTTGACAGTACCAAGGTTACAAAGGGAGAGAAGACCTCATCAGAAAAGACCACAACTGCTAGAGGTATGAATGTAGAAGGAGAAAAAGCTCCAAGGGATAGCTCTAAAAATACAGAAGACAAGAAACATCTGTCTCCGGCAAGAGACACTGTACAAATTGTCCAAGAATTTCTGAACAAAGAAACAATGGAGATTGATGAACTGGAGCTTCTACAAGGTCCATTCAATTTTGATTCTCTTTCTTTGGTACAGACAATGAAGATAGCTTCATTTGCTAACTCAAAGGCTAAAGAAAAACTCCTTAAGTCTCATATGGAAGACTGTGAGTTGATAAAAGCTACTTTCGAAGTGCTAGAAAAGATTATGCCATTGTTTCAGAAGGATCCCATAGCCTCCTCATCTGATAATCTCAAAACTCTAGTCAGCAGTGTCAATACACATTTTGATTCTCTAGAGAAGTCAGTTGAAGAAAAGGTTCGGAAGGAGTTCTTGGACAAGAGATTCTCAGAGGTACAAGGTTTGATCATTAATGATAGGAGAAATATGAATATTGGGATAAAGAGCTTAGAAAATGCTCTTAAAGATGGTGGTGAAGTATACAAATTTTGTATTTCCTGGTCCAAAGCAACAGTGGAGATTGAGAAGAAATTGAAAGAACAGGAGGATAAACTGACAAATCTTTCTCAAAATTTTGATCCACTTTCTACATCAATAATAAATCAAGAATGTCAAACGGTTGCAGTTTTGAATGAGATTAAGAAGCTTGAAAAAGAGAAGAAAAATAGAATAAGCAGGTCGAGTGAGCTCAGAGGGATAATTGTCCTTAAGTTGGAGGCCATGCATGAGGCCATAAAAGAAGCTCAAATCACAGCCCAGACAAATGATCCAATAGATCTAAAAAGGGCAGATGCATTTGCATTTCTTTTGAGCGGTCATATATCAATTTTGGATAGAATGAAGCAAAGTTGGGCTACAGAATTCATTCAACTGAAAACAACTTTTGCAGACATTCTTCAGTTTATGTATGTAATATGTGGCTAAGTATAGTAAAATTTTTGAAAATTTTGGTATGCGGACCCTACCCTTTGCCATTGATGTCAAAGGGGGAGTAAGGAGCAGTGAAAAATGAAGAATCCAACTAAGGGGGAGCTCCGGAATATGTATATAAAGACAGAGCATCAACCAAGGGGGAGCATAGTGTAAACACTTAGTCATTTTTCACTAAGTGTTGCCATCAATGCCAAAGGGGGAGATTGTTGGCAAGAGACACTATATGGATTCATGATTGTTGTCATTGATGGAAACAAAGTTCATCCCACACATTTGCAGGACATGGTGTGTCTCTACCAGAAGTCAGAGTGAAGAATGTGGTGGTCCGGTAAACAAGAACAGAGCATGTGGCAAGGTCTGACAGACAGGTCTAGATCTCTCAGAGGAAGTATCTTGGTGAAGTGCAGATTTGGGGAAGTCAAGAGGACTACCTTGAGTGATAGATTCCAAGGATTTAGTCTCCGGTGATAGATGAAGAAAAATATATGAATACTTGAGTACCGGGTTCCTGAGTGACAGTATGAACAGAGGAAGAACTGACTAACAGAACATCAGACTTTATTACGGATGTGTTACTGATGGTGGTAAAGGTTATGAAGGCATGAATTATGTTTGGCCGACATGATTAATGATTTCTACAAGTATATGCTTGATCCGCATTACTTGATGTGCAAGGATTCAGCCGACAGAACAAAGTTTGTGAAAAGATTGACTATTCCAGGTGCTGACTAGAAAGGTGATGAAATCACTTGTGCGGATATATATACAAGATGGATTTAGTTGTGAATGGTGTCGTAGTTGTTAGTGATGTGCAAATAAAAGCAGAAAAGCAGAGCAAAAGTAGGAAGGAAGGTCCGGTATGTGAAAGAAAGCAGCTTAAGAGAAGAGGAAAGATGAAGTGCAGCAGATCAGTGTACTGAGCCTAACCAGAATTGAACTCCAGCATATGTAGATGCTCCCAAATCAGTTCAAGTATTGTATAACACTCTTTTGTAGACAGTGAGTCTCTTGTAGGCAGTGTGCCTCTTGTGAGAAGTGTGCTCGGGCAGTGAGCCCTAATTGGCAAGTGCCATTTTGTTTTTCTATTCTTCTAACAGAGAATACAATCTTGGGTTAATCACCCTATGGTTTTCTCCCTTAACAGGGTTTCCATGTCAAAAATACTATGTCATGTGTATTTCCATTTCATGGTTATGTTTGCTTGTTTGAATTAATGCTGCATTGTTTAATAAGAAAGTTCAGAAGAAGAAATAATTAGGATAACTGATTCACCCCCCCTCTCATTTATCAACAAATTAAATATTTTGTATGTAATATTTAAATATATTTGTTATTTAATTCAATACAATATTTAATTTTAATATACATATATATATATATATATATATTTAATATTTAATATGTATATAATTTTTAATGTTTAATATTATATACATTTTAATATACAATATTATATATTTCATTTTAATACTATATATTTAATATAAATAAATAATTAAATAAAATATATAATATTAAATATGAAATTGTACATAAGTATTACTAGTAAAAGCACCAAAGGAGCTATCAAATGGCTGATAGGCATAAATATTTATAGGCCTATCGCTAAATAGTGTATATTTATTACTTGATAGTCATTACATGTAATAGTTGGTCAACAAGGCTATAAATACTATAAGATTTTTTTTTTCACAAATAAAAATAATGGAATGGTATAAAATAAATAACTACATGAACTAAATCATGATTGAACCATTAGAGAACTAAACAATAAAAAAAACATCAGAGAACTATGACCTCCCATTCAACCGAGAAGAAGTGGCATGTCATATCTACTAGTGCCCCAAAGTCATCCACTAAATAAATTCTAAACAATCAAGAAATTAGATGGACCACAATACCTAAATAATGTAGGATAATAGAAAATTCATGTTACTAATTTTCCTCACTCTATATTCATGTGTGCATGAATGATCTTTGACACTCACTCAATGTGTACAAAATACTGATGTTCACTTGTGAAGTGTATATTTGTATGAATGGAATTTGGTTTTCACTGTGTGTGGGTGGGTAGGTTTGAAACATAGCTTTGGAATTCACTGTGTGCACTTGTTTATGTGAATGAAGTTTGACATTGGCTTTGTGTGTGAGAGTGAACTAACTTTGACACTCACTCTATGTGTACAAAAATACTGATGTTCACTTTGTGTCAAGTGTATGTGTGTATGAATGCACTTTGGCTTTCACTGTGTGTTGGTGCATAGGTTTGAAAGTTATCTTTGGCATAAATGCTATGTGTGCACACATTTAAGTCAATGAAGTTTGGCATTCACTTTGTGTATGTATTAGTGAACTACCTTTGACATTCACTTTGTGTGTGTATGAATAAACTCTTTGTGAGGTGATTGAACTTTGTGTGAAGAGTGTGTTTTAACTTTGGAATTCACTTTGTGTGTTTATACATTGGCATATTTGAACTTGACTATTTACTTTGTGTGTGGTTCAACCAACTTTACCTATGAAACATGTTTTTACTTTAGAACCTATTCACTTTCTATGTGTAAAGTGTGTGTTTTGACATTGACATTCATTTTTTGTGAATTTTGTATCTAAAATTTTATTTTGGTATTCACTTTGTGTGGTGTGTGTGTTTGCACTTTACCATGTTTTATAAGTTTGGAACTCACTTTATGTGTGTGTGTGTGTAATTTACCATGTTTTAAATTAAGTGTTTGTGTATGTTTGTACTAAATTTGTGCAAATAAATTATGTTTGAACATTGACATATTCACTTTTTGTTTTTGTAAATTGTATGTGTGTGTGTGTGGGAAAGTTAATTTAGGCATTTCCTTTGTGTGTGTGTGTGTGTGTGTGTGTGTTTAAAAATTAATTTTGGCATTCACTTTGTGTGGTATGTGTGTTTGAACTAAATTTGGCATTTCTTGTGTGTGTGAGAGTAGAAATAACTTTGAAATTTAGTTTTTTTGGTCTATGAATGAACTTCAGCTATCACATTTTGTGGAGTGCATGGACAAACTTTGATGTTCACTTTGTGTTGTTCATGCAATCGAAAGATTTGACATTCTTTTTTCTGTGTGTACAAATGAACCTTGGCTACCATTTTGTGTGGATTACACAAATGAACTTTGATGTTCACTTTATGTGGAATGTGATTGAAAAAACTAACATTCCTTTTTTTGGGTATGTGTTTGAAATAACTTTAGCTTTCATTGTGTGTGTGTTAGTGGGTTTTAAAGTTAGCTTTGACATTCACTATGTGTTCACATGTGTGTGAGTTAACTTTGGCATTCACTTTGTGTGTTTGAATGGGCATTAGCTTTCAATGTGTGGGTGGGTGGGTTTGAAATTTATTTTTGGCATTCATTGTGTGTGGACATGTGTGTGTGTGTGTGAATGAACTTTGGCATTTAATTTGTGTGTGCATGCATGTTTCTGTGAATGAACTTTGGCATTTACTTTGTGTGTGCATGCATGTGTGTGTGAATTTACTTTGGCACTCACTCTATGTTTCTACAAAAATATCAATGTTTACTCTATGTGAAGTGTATGTGTATATATTTTGAATGAACTTTCAATAGGTTTGAAATTTAGCTTTGGCATTCATTGTGTTTACATGTGTATGTGAATAAACTTTGACATTCATTGTGTTTGCACATGTATGGAAATGAACTTTGGCATTCATTGTGTGTAGATTTGTGTGTGTATAAAAATACTTTTATGTTCACTTTGTGTGAAGTGTGTAAAAAAATACTTTGAACTTCAATGATGTTCACTTTGTGTGTATACATAGTTGGATTAACTTTCGCTTTCACTATGTGTGTTTGGGTTTGAAAGTTTTTGGCATTCACTATGTGTGTGAATTAACTTTAGCATTCAAGGTGTCTATGTATACAAAAAAACTTTTATTTTTACTTTGTGTGAAGTGTATGTATAAAAATAGGTGGGTGGGTTGAAAGTTAACTGAGTGAGTCAAAAATTGTTTGTGTGAGGTCTTTCGAATTTTTAATTTTGAAGCCTTAAGACTAATCATTTATTTTTCTTTTGTTTTATTTTTCTTTAGTAGGAGGTCAAGCTTATGTGATGTCTTTTTAATTTTAAACTTTTAATCCTTAAGAGTAATCATTTATTTTTCTTTTGTTTTATTTTTTTTAGTACGATGCAAGGTGCAAGAATAGTAATTTGACTTGGTAAGACTTGGGAAAATTTTCATCCAATGCATTAGAGTAGAGAGTCAATCTAAAATTTAAAGCCAAATGCAAATCACTTCCTTCTTTGGCTTTCAAAGGATTATCTTCAATCTACTTTTTGACATTTTTATGCAAACTACACATTGAAGGCACATGTATACAAGAATTTTGGAAATTTCATCTTGGTGAATTTTCTTCTCTCCAGAATACTTGATGAAGATGTGTAGAGCTTGATTAATCTTATATAGTTTTCCCTTCCCAAGAATTATAATCAAGATAAAGTTACTAAATTAGACAAAAATCATCGAAAGGAAGGGATCAAATTTGTAGTATTTGATAAGTTAACTCCTTTGAAAGCCAAATTGACCATGAGGGACATAAGATTTTGAATTTCAAATGCAGCTTAACAATTGCTACTTTTTTATTGAATTTAGCTAGTTTTTAAAGGATCTTAATTTTTAGCGTACTCACATTCATATGCCAAAGAAATTGTAATCAAATAAAAGTAGAAGATGGATGATTGAATGATATGAATATCAACTAAGAGTAAAAGAACTCACAATGATTAGTAAATAGGAAATAAAAATATAAATATTGTCCAATCATTATACTCAATAAGTACTTTGTTTCCTTAGAGAGATAGTTGTAGAGGAGAAGATTCCCTCCAAATATCAAAAGCACCAAATCAATTTATATAAAACCAAGCTATATAACCTCTAAACACATTGTCCTAATTACAAATGAATTGATCTTACCACAAACAATAATAGACACAAGTTGAAGGAAAGGCATTGGAGCATACATAAAGGGGAATAAAAAATGGAATACTATTTGGAAACTAATGCTTTAATGGTGAAGAAAGATCAAGTCCATCAAAGATGCCAATACATATTCACATGTCAAGAAATCCTCATAGTAAAGAGTGGGTTCAAAGATAGGAAGAAGTCTGGTAAATATTATTCTAGAATTGAAGATGCAAGCACACACCATTATGCATTAAGGTTTGTGCTATAATCCTTAATGGCTCTAATTCCTATTAGTCTGTTGATCCCTATTGTTTAGATTATAGGGAAAATCATATGAGTCCTAAACTCATATTCTTCCATTTTCAACTATGAGTTCAAAAATTGTAAACACCTGCAAATCAAATGAGTGTAATTTCTATAAAGCATAAATCAAAAAGAATAAATTCATCTTACCTTTGAAAGTATTTTAAATTTAAACAATAAAACCTGAATCAATTTACATTGAATTTAAAATGCAAATACTAACATCCTAAATTTGAAATGACAGCATTTTGTATTCTCTTATATAAATTTAGATACTGAAATCCTATAACATTAGCAAATTAATTGTAAATCCTACAATTGTTGTAGCTAAATTTAAATTTTCATTATACAAAGAAATGGAAAAGACTTAAGTGATTGTTGTGCATGTTTAACCCTACACAGGATTTTCATTATACAACAAACTTGGATCTACTTGAGGTAGATATGGAAATTGAACTTATATTTGTATTATGGAAAAGTAAGAATTTTCACACACCATATACCAAGGAGATATTTTAGTTGCTCCATTATTATTCTCAATGGTACTTGCAAATAGTAAGGAAAGTTGTGTCATGCTCCCTCCATGAGATGAATAGACTATTCCTTTTTATGAATTATTTACATGTTTTATGGTAGAATGCCTATCGACCAAATTAAACTTCTTCCATTTTATTGTTCAAATAGAAAACAAAAAGGCTATCAATATAGGATTCCATCACCATTTTGACAACAACAATAACAGTTTATTCATATTTGTGTAAACAATAATTAAACCCGAAAAAAAAGACAGTTCGCTCAATTTGTGAAATGAAGAACCTGCATGACTTACATAAGTTTTGTAAACATAAGTTGTTTGTTGATCAATCCTTGCCAATTGTGCTTTTCTTGTTTACCTTATGGATCATGTTTATCACTATACCTATGCATTTGGCATAACAAGGAAGTCATTACCATGAAAGGGTAATTAAGGGTCATATGACTAAATGTTGATGATGATGTTAGTCATAAACAAACATAGAATAAAAGTTACACAACAACCTTTACTCATCTTGAAAGATACGATGAATTCAAAGAATTCATGATCCCAAGTCTCTGTTAATTAGCTCATAATCTACTGACGTTACTTAGTGGTTGATGTGTGTTACTGTTAATCATTCAGGGGCCTTACATTCTTCAGTAATTTCTGCAAAGTTCATCATTATTTCTCCAAATATCCTGCTCTATATGTTTGCTCTGCATAAATCTCCAATAATTCTACCTCTACACTGTGAATTTAGTCAAATAATGTGCTTACAGGCTGGTATTTGCATGATTTCTAACATTATTTGCAATTCTTTGCATGGTATTTCCAACACTACATGCACTTTGCTCAAATATGCCAAGGATTTTCAATTATCTACGAGATGTCAGCATATTTCTCTATTCTACTTGTTATTTATCATGATTTTGCAGTTATGGAAGTGATTTCAATGAAATTAAAATGAGAAAAAGGGTTAGAGAATGAGATTCCCAAAATTACTTAACTGAGATCACTGATCCACATACATGTTCCCATACAACAATGAAGAGAAGAAAACTAGAAATCATACTTCATAAGGACATTCCACAAATCCGCATGATCCAGTGCAAATCTTCAAAGGAAAAGTTGACAACAACATGCAATGAAATGAAAGCGCTTCTATTTGAACACAGCATTCACCATTACATATATAGAAATCAACTTGAAGATTACGTAAAGTTTACAATCAAGATGTAATCTGAAGCTTCATCTCCATTCAGTATGCTTTAGAATAAGTACATTTAAAATGATCTAAAGAAAGAACCTTGACATTTCAACAATTCAATCCTCATTAGTCTCAATAATCCGATCTCCTATTTGATTCTACAGTAATTGGCCTTATTTTGCCAGATATTCCCATACTTCTCAATTTGGACAAGTTCTGCCCTTTTATATAACAAAGGCCAGAAAACAGTTACAATGATCCAAGGATCAGGATCCTCCCAGAACAATCAATGGTCCAGATGAACAGCACGTGCCTGCCAGTTGGAAAATACACAGCTGGCATAGAATATTCCGGTAGCTTTGACTCAGTCCACCTTCCAGTTGGCATACAGCATATTTGATAATATCCTCCCCAGCTCCGGTTCATGTCGCCTGCCAGTTGGCAATTTTCAGCCACTTCATACAGCTCCAACATCCTGCAACAAATAGAAAAGAATTAAGCATCATCATTTAATAACTAGTAGGAAAATAAACATTTACATTTTATCAGGCTATGAATGTGCAAACCTATATATATCGGGTTATGAATATTGAGCATATGAGAAAATTCACGCAACTAAACGCCCACATAGGTGGTCAAGAGGGTCCGGGTGACTATCGTTGATTGGAAAACATGCTGTCAGGCCCTAAAATAGTTTCAATATCTGATCGGGTCTAGCCAGGGTCATTTGAGTGATTTTTGATAAAAATATCGAAAATGTAATTTTTTTTGTATTTTCTACATCTTAGTAAATTGCATTTTCGGAGGCCTTTGGAGCGAAATTAGGGCTCAACACGTTATCGGTAACTTGGCATTAAGCCTAAGTGACCGGGTAACTCAAACTAGATAACTAGTTTATCTTTCCAATGAGTCCAAAAAGTTTAAATTCTGATAACATGGCTAGGAGTTATGACCCTGCCAAGGGGAAGGTCAAAAATTTCCTAATTTTTGAGTTTCTCTAAATTTTTGCAAATAGTTTCACCTTCCGATAGCCTTTTTTGTATTCCAAGGGTGATGGGGACCTTTCATATGATATGCAAGCCTTACATTTTCAGTTATCGCATGCATAAGATCATGCATATGCAATACATGCGCTTCTGTTCACTAAATTCCACTGAATAAAACTATCGGGTCCGGGTATGCACATTAGTTAATATGAGGGATATTAACTAATACGACTCTCTTCATAGATCAGGATATGATGATGATGTCATCATCATGGATAGGCTTCATTAAAGTGTGAAAGGCTGACGTCATGGTCATGCTAAGAAATCAAGAGGATCTGAAATATGACCCCAGTAACTAAAATGACCCCCCTGAAAAAAATCAGGAGGACGTTAGCAGATGGAAGAACTCATTTATCGCTGTCATTATGATGTCATCGTCATGTTAGCAGATCGAAGTAATATTCTGCGGCAGGGTGATATTTGGATATCGGGTGATGTTCAAATATGATGATCCCCTTGGTGTAATATGATCATCCGCCTCTGAGTGGGAAAACCTACATCGAAAGATCCGGTGATGTAGAAATGTCGGGTGATGTTTCAAGATGATGATCCCTTGGACTAAAATGACCCAGTGTTGAAATATCATGATGATGTCATCAGGATATCGACTTGGTTCAGCGTTATGGCACTGTGACGTCATCGTCATATTATGTGAGCAGGATCATGATCATCCTCCTCGAGACGAGAATATGATGATTACGTCATCATCATGATTGTTTCATTATTTATCGGACTTGAATGACATCATCAGGATAATGGCTAGGGGGATATTTCACGGCAGGAGGATATTTGGAAATAGGGTTACATTGAGAAATATGATCCTCGCGAAATACATAAGGCTGTTGACGGGTAAAGGTCACTATCACCTAAAATTGACGTCTGAATATTTGGACCGCATGATTTATCGGGTGCTAAATTAGATCAGGATGACCTTCTGTAATATGACTGATGTTAAGAAATATGATCCTCTTTCTGTGACTATCAAGTTTGACTCAAACTTTGACCATTCATAATTTTCACACCCTAGTGAATATCAGGGTGATGCAAAAGGCAAACCTGCATGAATTTTGATGCTCTTTCTAGATATGAGGTTACTGGAATAAAATATGAACTTTGACAAACTAACCTCATGATGATGACTTAGCCAGCCTCTCTATGGATGATGATCTACATGACTTACTTTTACCAGACCGCCAGCAAGTAGTAAACTCAAGCCAAGCCAAACAAAAGGTTGGGTCCCTCTTTTGCCAAGACAAAATGGGGCATGTTGTGTAACCACACAACAACTTGCCACCAAAGAAAACAACAAAATTCAAATAATTCAAAAGGTGAGGATAAGTTAAAACATAAATTTCCAACTCTTATTGAGCATGAGCATCCTAATCCTCTCTAACTGTTATCATGTTCATCAATGTAATAATGAATTGATAAGGGATCAATTGTGTGCATGTGATTCATATACTCGTCTTGAAAGTGAGTTGAATAAACTAGTGACTAGTGTTAGGCTACATAGTTTGGTTCATCCCTCATAGCCAACCGGATAGAGCCTTGCTGCCAGCAGGCGTCTATAGCCCCGGCAAGGTTATCATTGCAATTCTCCTAAGTAGAGCCCCACTGCCAGCAAGCGTCTGTAGCTCCAATAGAATTACTTAGATGACTTAATCTGGATTCCAGTAAATCCCTCTTTTATTTTATTTTTTTATTTTGAAATTGATTTCATAAGATATAATAGTTATAGCTTCATGATGTAAGGAGTGGTCACTTGTTGAGATTAAGTTGAGAATTACAATGGTAGCAAGGGCAACCTTTAGATTTTTCACTTAACACCGACACTGATATGTTCAATAAACCCAAGGCTGTTAGGTGTGTCATTGTGAAGATCACCTTGACTCAAGAAAAGTAGTACTGATGAATATGATACCATAGACCTGATCAAGAATACCTACGCTGATATGAGTTACAACCTATAGAAAGACTTATATCCAACTTTTGAATTCTAACAATTTCTACAGTGTTCTTAAGTAACAAGGTGCACCAACTTTGCCCACCCAAAACAAAGACTCAACAACAAAAACACAAAGCAAACACACACAACGCAAACTACAAATAGCTAACTACCAAAAGGAAACAACAGAAAGCAAAACAAGCAGACTGTACAAACAACTAACCTACAAAAAGGGAACAAACTGCTACTAGGCAAACAAAACTAGAAACAGACCCGAATACACCTGTATTTGCATACTTCTTTTGATTGTGCAGGAGCATTAGGGTATTAGTTATGGTTCTCAACCTAGCAGATTTATCTTTATATTCTAAAAAATATCCTTGTATTCTTAATTCATTATGTTTAACAGAATAACCCTTGATGATCAGCAACTGAGGAAGCTCATCATGTTCATGATTAATCCATATGCATGTCTTATCTCTTGAATTTCCATAATCAAAGCAATAATCAACATCATTTACTGTGGAAAGGAAAAATATAACTTGATGTATCTCTGGTCCTGTTGAACATACTTGTTCATTGCCAGCTGATCTTCCATTTGTCATTCTATTTTCATTGCTTGGCTCAATATTTAGTCTCACTTCATTTTGAAGGATGTATGACTCTTGATGCATTATTTCTTCATCTTTATCCATATTTATTCCTCCATTCTGGACGTTCAATTTATCCTCTAGTTCAGGAAACTTCTCAATAATTTCTTCAATTTCCTGCACATCAGCATCTAAATGAGTATCCTTATCATCATAACTTGACATACAGAAATTTATCATTTCTAAATCACTTGACTGTAAAGGAGAATTGGCATTCCACTGCTAAGAATACTTCCCTGTTTCATTTTCAAAATTTTTCTGGAGTGATGTCTGATCATCCACAACAACTCCAAAGTCTTCTGCATTTTCATCCTTTAGGAAGTGTTCATGAAATAATTCACATCTTTTATCCAGTAAAGTGCCTGGTTCCATTAACCTGCAACATTCTTGTATTTGACCATTCAATTCAACCCAGTTAGGCAGTAAATCAACATTTATCTTCTTTTCTATGACTCCCTGAGTTACTATCATAGGAAGTTCATCATCAGTAGTGCATTTAAATTGTTCTACTATCTATTTACACTTCTCTTTACCATAGAATGACTCCAGGAAAGATATTTCATCTTCTTTATCAAAAGTATTAGGATCAGAATCAAAAATATTATCCTGATGAGTCGTTTCTTCTCTAGAATTTTCACAGGATTCATACCTGCATACTGACTGGTCCTTACTTGTATTAGGAAGTAGAGAACTCCTATTAATATCACCATAAAATGACTCAAGGAAAGATGTTTCACTGTCTTTAACCTCTAAGACCAGTTCAGCTATTGTATTTTCTAGAATCTTCTTCAACATGACCAAGCAAGGGTAGCAATCTCTCTCTCTATGCTCTTCATCATGTAATCTACACCAGCTTTCAATCAAGACATCCTCGATGGATAAACCTAATATTTGACTACATTGTATGTTTCTAGACAAATATAATTCAAAATCTTCAAAATGATCCACTTCAGTGTTTGGACAACTAATAACTTCTGGTGCTGTCTCTGCTTGTTGTTCCAGAATTTCCTCATTTCGCTGGCAAATTTCAGCCTTGAACACATCTGGAAAGAGTATTAATCCTTTCAAATATATATCCAACCTTGTGAGGAAAGTTAAACAATTTATTTCACTGTGCTCCATAGTTTGGTGCATCCTGCAATAGGTGGATAAACCAAAGTTAGACAAACTGTGAGGGTAAAGCTGCCTATTCAAAGTTTCCTGAAATAAAGGAATGTTAACTTGACAACTACTCTCATATGCATCCATCAAAATGAGACTCTGCTTCCAATTTTTTAAGATTTTGAAATTTTAAGGAGATCCATCATATCTCAGAATAAAACTTGAAAGCTCATAAAATCAGACAAATCTTTGAGGCTTTGGGCTAGATATTTGCAAAGGTGCAACCAAAATCTCTTAGATAAGAGATATTTGCAGACATTTAACTCAAATGATGAAATATTTATTCAATATTTGTAGAAATCCAAAAATTTCTTGTTCGGTCCTCCTTCTAGTGCCAATTTATGTTGATGATGATGTTAGTCATAAACAGACATAGAATAAAAGTTACACAACAACCTTTACTCATCTGAAAGATACGATGAATTCAAAGAATTCATGATCCCAAGTCTTCGTTAATTAGCTCATAATCTACTGACGTTACTCAGTGGTTGATGTGTGTTGCTGTTAGTCATTCAGGGGCCTTACATTCTTCAGTAATTTCTGCAAAGTTCATCATTATTTCTCCAAATATCCTGCTCTATATGTCTACTCTACATAAATCTCCAATAATTCTACCTCTGCAATGTGAATTTAGTCAAATAATGTGCTTATAGGTTGGGATTTACATGATTTCTACCATTATTTGCAATTCTTTGCATGATATTTTCAACACTACATGCACTTTGCTCAAATATGCTAAGAATTTTCAATTATCTACGAGATGTCAGCATATTTCTCTGTTCTACTTGTTATTTATTATGATTTTGCAGTTATGGAAGTGATTTCAATGAAATTAAAATGAGAAAAAGGGTTAGAGAATGAGATTCCCAAAATTACTTAACTGAGATCACTGATCCACATACATGTTCCCATACAGCAATGAAGAGAAGAAAACTAGAAATCATACTTCACCAGGACATTCCACAAATCCTAATGATCCAGTGGAAATCTTCAAAGGAAAAGTTGACAACAACATGCAATGAAATGAAAGCGCTTCTATTTGAACATAGCATTCACCATTACATATTCAGAAATCAACTTGAAGATTACATAAAGTTTACAATCAAGATGTAATCTAAAACATCATCTCCATTCAGTATGCTTTAGAATAGGTACATTTACAACAATCTGAAGAAAGAACCTTGACATTTCAACAATTCAATCCTCATTAGTCTTAGTAATCCGATCTCCTATTTGATTCTATAGTAATTGGCCTTATTTTGCCAGATATTCCCATACTTCTCAATTTGGACAAGTTCTACCCTTTTATAGAACAAAGGCCAGAAAACAGTTACAATGATCCAAGGATCAGGATCCTCCCAGAACAATCAATGGTCCAAATGAACAGCACGTCCCTGTCAGTTGGAAAATACACAGCTGGCATAGAATATTTCGGTATCTTTGACTCAGTCGACCTTCTAGTTGGCATACAGCATATTTGATAATATCCTCCCCAGCTCCGGTTCATGTTGCCTGCCAGTTGGCTATTTTCAGCCACTTCATATAGCTCCAACATCTTGCAACAAATAGAAAAGAATTAAGCATCATTATTTAATAACTAGCAGGAAAATAAACATTTACATTTTATTAGGCTGTGAATGTGAAAACCTATATATATCGGGTTATGAATATTGAGCATATGAGAAAATTCACACAACTAAACGCCCACATAGGTGCTCAAGAGGGTCTGGGTGACTATTGTTGACTGGAAAACATGCTGTCAGGCCCTAAAATAGTTTCAATATCTAATCAGGTCCAGCCAGGGTCATTTGAGTGATTTTTGATAAAAATATCGAAAATGTAATTTTTTTGTATTTTCTACATCTTAGTAAATTGAATTTTCGGAGGCCTTCGGAGCAAAATTACGGCTCAACACGTTTCGGTAACTTGGCGTTAAGCCTAAGTGACCGGGTAACTCAAACTAGATAACTAGCTTATCTTTCCAATGAGTCCAAAAAGTTTAAATTCTAATAACATGGCTAGGAGTTATGACCCTGCCAAGGGGAAGGTCAAAAATTTCCTAATTTTTGAGTTTCTTTAAATTTTTGCAAATAGTTTCACCTTCCGGTAGCCTTTTTTGTATTCCAAGGGTGATGGGGACCTTTCATATGATATGCAAGCCTTACATTTTCAGTTATCGCATGCATAAGATCATGCATATGCAATACATGCGCTTCTGTTCACTAAATTCCATTGAATAAAACTATCGAGTCCGGGTATGCACATTAGTTAATATGAGGGATATTAACTAATATAACTCTCTTCATAGATCGGGATATGATGATGATGTCATCATCATGGACAAGCTTCATTAAAGTGTGAAAGGCTGACGTCATGGTCATGCTAAGAAATTAGGAGGATCTGAAATATGACCCCCGCAACTTAAATGACCCCATGGAAAAAATCAGGAGGACATCAGCAGATGAAAGACCTCATTTATCGCTATGTCATTATGATGTCATCATCATGTTAGCAAATTGGAGTAATATTCTGCGGCAGGGTGATATTTGGATATCAGGTGATGTTCAAATATGATGATCCCCTTGGTGTAAAATGATCATCTGCCTCTGAGCGAGAAAACCTACATCGAAAGATCTGATGATGTAGAAATGTCAGGTGATGTTTCAAGATGATGATCCCCTGGACTAAAATGACCCAGTGTTGAAATATCACGATGATGTCATTAGGATATCGACTTGGTTCAGCATTATGGCACTGTGACGTCATCGTCATATTATGTGAGCAGGATCATGATCATCCTCCTCGAGAGGAGAATATGATGATTACGTCATCATCATGATTGTTTCATTGTTTATCGGACTTGAATGACATCATCAGGATAATGGCTAGGTGGATATTTCGTGGCAGGAGGATATTTGGAAATCGGGTTACATTAAGAAATATGATCCTCGTGAAATACATAAGGCTGTTGATGGGTAAAGGTCACTATCACCTAAAACTGACGTCCAGATATTTGGACCGCATGATTCATCAGGTGCTAAATTAGATCAGGATGACCTTCTGTAATATGACTGATGTTAAGAAATATGATCCTCTTGCTGTGACTATCAGGTTTGACTCAAACTTTGACCATTCATAATTTTCACACCCTAGCGAATATCAGGGTGATGTAAAAGGCAAACCTGCATAAATTTTGATGCTCTTTCTAGATATGAGGTTACTGGAATAAAATATGAACTTTGACAAACTGACCTCATGACGATGACTTACCCAGCCTCTCTATGCATGATGATCTGCATGACTTACTTTTACCAAACCGCCAGCAAGCAGCAAAAACAAGCCAAGCCAAACAGAAGGTTGGGTCCCTCTTTTGCCAAGACAAAATGGGGCGTGTTGTGTAACCACACAACAACTTCCTACCAAAGAAAACAACAAAATTCAAATAATTCGAAAGGTGAGGATAAGTTAAAACATAAATTTCCAACTCCTATTGAGCATGAGCATCCTAATCCTCTCTGACTGCTATCATGTTCATCAATGTAATAATGAATTGATAAGGGATCAATTGTGTGCATGTGATTCATATACTCATCTTGAAAGTGAGTTGAATAAACCAGTGACTAGTGTTAGGCTACATAGTTTGGTTCATCCCTCATAGCCAACCAGATAGAGCCTTGCTGCCAGCAGGTGTCTATAGCACTGGCAAGGTTATCGTTGCAATTCTCCTAAGTAGAGCCCCACTGCCAACAAGCATCTGTAGCTCCGGTAGAGTTACTTAGATGACTTAATCTGGATTCCAGTAAATCCCTCTTTTATTTTATTTTTTTATTTTGAAATTGATTTCATAAGATATAACAGTTATAGCTTCATGATGCAAGGAGCGGTCACTTGCTGAGATTAAGTTGAGAATAGCACTGGTAGCAAGGGCAACCTTTAGATTTTTCACTTAACACCTACACTGATATGTTCAATAAACCCAAGGCTGTTAGGTGTGTCATTGTGAGGATCACCTTGACTCAAGAAAAGTAGTACTAATGAATATGATACCATAGACCTGATCAAGAATACCTACACTGATATGAGTTACAACCTATAGAAAGACTTATATCCAACTTTTGAATTCTACCAATTTCAGCAGTGTTCCTAAGTAACAAGGTGCACCAACTTTGCTCACCCAAAACAAAGACTCAACAACAAAAACACAAAGCAAACACACACAATGTAAACTACAAATAGCTAACTACCAAAAGGAAACACCAGAAAGCAAAACAAGCAGACTGTACAAACAACTAACCTACAAAAAGGGAACAAACCACTACTAGGCAAACAAAACTAGAAACAGACCCAAATACACCTGTATTTGGATACTTCTTTTGATTGTGCAGGAGCATTAGGGTATTAGTTATGGTTCTCAACCTAGCAGATTTATCTTTATATTCTGAAAAATATCCTTGTATTCTTAGCTCATTATGTTTAACAGAATAACCCTTGATGATCAGCAACTGAGGAAGCTCATCATGTTCATGATTAATCCATATGCATGTCTTATCTCTTGAATTTGCATAATCAAAGCAATAATCAACATCATTTACTGTGGAAAGGAAAAATACAACCTGATGTATCACTGGTCCTGTTGAACATGCTTGTTCATTGCCAGCTCATCTTCCATTTGTCATTATATTTTCATTGCTTGGATCAATATTTAGTCTCACTTCATTTTGAAGGATGTATGACTCTTGATGCATTATTTCTTCATCTCTATCCATATTTATTCCTCCATTCTGGACGTTCAATTTATCCTCTAGTTTAGGAAACTTCTCAATATTTTCTTCAATTTCCTACACATCAGCATCTAAATGAGTATCCTTATCATCATAACCTGACATACAGAAATTTATCATCCACAACAACTCCAAAGTCTTTTGCATTTTCATCCTTCAGGAAGTGTTCATTAAATAATTCACATCTTTTATCCAGTAAAGTGCCTAGTTCCATTAACCTGCAACATTCTTGTATTTGACCATTCAATTCAACCCAGTTAGGCAGTAAATCAACATTTATCTTCTTTTCTATGACTCCCTGAGTTACTATCATAGGAACTTCATCATTAGTAGTGCATTTAAATTGTTCTACTATCTGTTTACACTCCTCTTTACCATAGAATGACTCCAAGAAAGATGTTTCATCTTCTTTATCAAAAGTATTAGGATCAGAATCAAAAATATTATCCTGATGAGTCGTTTCTTCTCTAGAATTTTCACAGGATTCATACCTGCATACTGACTGGTCCTTACTTGTATTAGGAAGTAGAGAACTCCTATCAATATCACCATAAAATGACTCAAGGAAGGACGTTTCACTGTCCTTAACCTCTAAGACCAGTTCAGCTATTGTATTTTCTAGAATCTTCTTCAACATGACCAAGCAAGGGTAGCAATCTCTCTCTGAGTGCTCTTCATCATGTAATCTGCACCAGCTTTCAATCAAGACATTCTTGATGGATAAACCTAATATTTGACTACATTGTATGTTTCTAGACAAATATAATTCAAAATCTTCAGAATGATCCACTTCAGTGTCTGGACAACTAATAACTTCTGGTGCTGTCTCTGCTTGTTGTTCCAGAATTTCCTCATTTCGCTGGCAAATTTCAGCCCTAAACACATCTGGAAAGAATATTAGTCCTTTCGAATATAAATCCAACCTTGTGAGGAAAGTTCAACAATTTATTTCACTATGCTCCATAGTCCGGTGCATCCTGCAACAGATGGATAAACCAAAGTTAGACAAACTGTGAGGGTAAAGCTGCCTATTCAAACTTTCCTGAAATAAAGGAATGTTAACTTGACAACTACTCACGTATGCATCCATCAAAATGAGACTTTGCTTCCAATTTTTTAAGATTTTGAAATTTTAAGGAGATCAATCATATCTCAGAATAAAACTTGAAAGCTCATAAAATCAGACAAATCTTTGAGGCTTTGGGCTAGATATTTGCAAAGGTGCAACCAAAACCTCTCAGATAAGAGATATTTGCAGACATTTAACTCAAATGATGAAATATTTATGCAATATTTGCAGAAATCTAGAAATTTCTTGTTCGGCCCTCCTTCTAGCGCCAACTTATGTTGATGATGATGTTAGTCATAAACAAACATAGAATAAAAGTTACACAACAACCTTTACTCATCTTGAAAGATACGATGAATTCAAAGAATTCATGATCCCAAGTCTCCATTAATTAGCTCATAATCTACTGACGTTACTCAGTGGTTGATTTGTGTTGCTGTTAATCATTCAGGGGCCTTACATTCTTCAGTAATTTCTACAAAGTTCATCATTATTTCTCCAAATATCCTGCTCTATATGTCTGCTCTGCATAAATCTCCAATAATTCTACCTCTGCACTGTGAATTTAGTCAAATAATGTGCTTATAGGTTGGGATTGGCATGATTTCTACCATTATTCGCAATTCTTTGCATGATATTTTCAACATTACATGCACTTTGCTCAAATATGCTAAGGATTTTCAATTATCTACGAGATGTCAGCATATTTCTCCATTCTGCTTGTTATTTATCATGATTTTGTAGTTATGGAAGTGAATTCAATGAAATTAAAATGAGAAAAAGGGTTAGAGAATGAGATTCCAAAAATTACTTAACTGAGATCACTGATCCACATACATGTTCCCATACAGCAATGAAGAGAAGAAAACTAGAAATCATACTTCACCAGGACATTCCACAAATCCGCATGATCCAGTGCAAAACTTCAAAGGAAAAGTTGACAACAACATGCAATGAAATGAAAGCGCTTCTATTTGAACAGAGCATTCACCATTACATATCCAGAAATCAACTTGAAGATTACATAAAGTTTACAATCAAGATGTAATCTGAAGCTTCATCTCCATTCAGTATGCTTTAGAATAAGTACATTTACAAGGATCTGAAGAAAGAACCTTGACATTTCAACAATTCAATCCTCATTAGTCTCAGTAATCCGATCTCCTATTTGATTCTATAGTAATTGGCCTTATTTTGCCAGATATTCCCATACTTCTCAATTTGGACAAGTTCTGCCCTTTTATATAACAAAGGCCAGAAAATAGTTACAATGATCCAAGGATCAGGATCCTCCCAGAACAATCAATGGTCCAGATGAATAGCACATGCCTGCCAGTTGGAAAATACACAGCTGGCATAGAATATTCCGGTATCTTTGACTCAGTCCACCTTCCAGTTGGCATACAGCATATTTGATAATATCCTCCCCAGCTCTGGTTCATGCTGCCTTCCAGTTGGCAATTTTCAGCCACTTCATACAGCTCCAACATCCTGAAACAAACAGACAAGAATTAAGCATCATCATTTAATAACTAGTAGGAAAATAAACATTTACATTTTATCAGGCTGTGAATGTGCAAACCTATATAGATCGGGTTATGAATATTCAACATATGAGAAAATCCGCGCAACTAAACGCCCACATAGGTGGTCAAGAGGGTCCGGGTGACTATCGTTGACTGGAAAACATGCTGTCAAGCCCTAAAATAGTTTCAATATCTGATCGGGTCCAGCCAGGGTCATTTGAGCGATTTTTGATAAAAATATCAAAAATGTAATTTTTTTTGTATTTTCTACATCTTAGTAAATTGCATTTTTGGAGGCCTTCGGAGCGAAATTAGGGCTCAACACGTTCTCGGTAACTTGGCATTAAGCCTAAGTGACCGGGCAACTCAAACTAGATAACTAGTTTATCTTTCCAATGAGTCCAAAAAGTTTAAATTTTGATAACATGGCTAGGAGTTATGACCCTGCCAAGGGGAAGGTCAAAAATTTCCTAATTTTTTAGTTTCTCTGAATTTTTGCAAATAGTTTCACCTTCCGGTAGCCTTTTTTGTATTCCAAGGGTGATGGGGACCTTTCATATGATATGCAAGCCTTACATTTTCAGTTATCGCATGCATAAGATCATGCATATGCAATACATGCGCTTTTGTTCACTAAATTCCACTGAATAAAACTATCGGGTCCGGGTATGCACATTAGTTAATATGAGGGATATTAACTAATACGACTCTCTTCATAGATCCGGATATGATGATGATGTCATCATCATGGACAGGCTTCGTTAAAGTATGAAAGGCTGACGTCATGGTCATGCTAAGAAATCAGGAGGATCTGAAATATGACCCCCGCAACTAAAATGACCCCACTGGAAAAAATCAGGAGGACGTCAGCAGATGGAAGACCTCATTTAACGCTATGTCATTATGACGTCATCATCATGTTAGTAGATTGGAGTAATATTCTGCGGCAGGGTGATATTTGGATATCGGGTGATGTTCAAATATGATGATCCCCTTGTGTAATATGATCATCCGCCTCTGAGCAGGAAAACCTACATCGAAAGATTCGGTGATGTAGAAATGTCAGGTGATGTTTCAAGATGATGATCACCTGGACTAAAATGACCCAGTGTCGAAATATCACGATGATGTCATCAGGATATCGACTTGGTTCAGCGTTATGGCACTGTGACGTCATCGTCATATTATGTGAGCAGGATCATGATCATCCTCCTCGAGAGGAGAATATGATTATTACATCATCGTCATGATTGTTTCATTGTTTATCGGAGTTGAATGACATCATCAGGATAATGGCTAGGGGGATATTTCACGGCAGGAGGATATTTGGAAATCAGGTTACATTGAGAAATATGATCCTCGTGAAAACATAAGGCTGTTGACGGGTAAAGGTCACTATCACCGAAAATTGACGTCTGGATATTTGGACCGCATGATTTATCGGGTGCTAAATTAGATCAGGATGACCTTCTGTAATATGACTAATGTTAAGAAATATGATCCTCTTGCTGTGACTATCAGGTTTGACTCAAACTTTAACCATTCATAATTTTCAGACCCTAGCGAATATCAGGGTGATGCAAAAGGCAAACCTACATGAATTTTGATGCTCTTTCTAGATATGAGGTTACTGGAATAAAATATGAACTTTGACAAACTGACCTCATGATGATGACTTACCCAGCCTCTCTATGCATGATGATCTGCATGACTTACTTTTACTAGACCGCCAGCAAGCAGCAAACACAAGCCAAGCCAAACAGAAGGTTGGGTCCCTCTTTTGCCAAGACAAAATGGGGCGTGTTGTGTAACCACACAACAACTTGCCACCAAAGAAAACAACAAAATTCAAATAATTCGAAAGGTGAGGATAAGTTAAAACATAAATTTCCAACTCCTATTGAGCATGAGCATCCTAATCCTCTCTAACTGCTATCATGTTCATCAATGTAATAATGAATTGATAAGGGATCAATTGTGTGCATGTGATTCATATACTCGTCTTGAAAGTGATCTGAATAAACCAGTGACTAGTGCTAGGCTACATAGTTTGGTTCATCCCTCATAGCCAACCGGATAGAGCCTTGCTGCCAGCAGGCGTCTATAGCCCCAGCAAGGTTATCGTTGCAATTCTCCTAAGTAGAGCCCCATTGCCAACAAGCGTCTGTAGCTCCGATAGAGTTACTTAGATGACTTAATCGGGATTCCAGTAAATCCCTCTTTTATTTTATTTTTTTATTTTGAAATTGATTTCATAAGATATAACAGTTATAGGTTCATGATGCAAGGAGCGGTCACTTGCTGAGATTAAGTTGAGAATTGCACTGGTAGCAAGGGCAACCTTTAGATTTTTCACTTAACACCTACACTGATATGTTCAATAAACCCAAGGCTGTTAGGTGTGTCCTTGTGAGGATCACCTTGACTCAAGAAAAGTAGTACTGATGAATATGATACCATAGACCTGATCAAGAATACCTACACTGATATGAGTTACAACCTATAGAAAGACTTATATCCAACTTTTGAATTCTAACAATTTCTGCAGTGTACTTAAGTAACAAGGTGCACCAACTTTGCCCACCCAAAACAAAGACTCAACAACAAAAACACAAAGCAAACACACACAACGCAAACTACAAATAGCTAACTACCAAAAGGAAACAACAGAAAGGAAAACAAGCAGACTGTACAAACAACTAACCTACAAAAAGGGAACAAACCACTACTAGGCAAACAAAACTAGAAATAGACCCAAATACACCTGTATTTGCATACTTCTTTTGATCATGCAGGAGCATTAGGGTATTAGTTATGGTTCTCAACCTAGCAGATTTATCTTTATATTCTGAAAAATATCCTTGTATTCTTAGTTCATTATGTTTAATAGAATAACCCTTGATGATCAGCAACTGAGGAAGCTCATCATGTTCATGATTAATCCATATGCATGTCTTATCTCTTGAATTTCCATAATCAAAGCAATAATCAACATCACTTACTGTGGAAAGGAAAAATACAACCTGATGTATCTCTGGTCCTGTTGAACATGCTTGTTCATTGCCAGCTGATCTTCCATTTGTCATTGTATTTTCATTGCTTGGCTCAATATTTAGTCTCACTTCATTTTGAAGGATGTATGACTCTTGATGCATTATTTCTTCATCTTTATCCATATTTATTCCTCCATTCTGGACGTTCAATTTATCCTCTAGTTCAGGAAACTTCTCAATATTTTCTTCAATTTCATGCACATCAGCATCTAAATGAGTATCCTTATCATCATAACCTGACATACAGAAATTTATCATTTCTAAATCACTTGACTGTAAAGGAGAATTGGCATTCAACTGATAAGAATACTTCCCTATTTCATTTTCAAAAAATTTTCGGAGTGACGTCTGATCATCCACAACAACTCCAAAGTCTTCTGCATTTTCATCCTTTAGGAAGTGTTCATTAAATAATTCACATCTTTTATCCAGTAAAGTGCCTGGTTCCATTAACCTGCAACATTCTTGTATTTGACCATTCAATTCAACCCAGTTAGGTAGTAAATCAACATTTATCTTCTTTTCTTTGACTCCCTGACTTACTATCATAGGAACTTCATCATCAGTAGTGCATTTAAATTGTTCTACTATATGTTTACACTTCTCTTTACCACAGAATGACTCTAGGAAAGATGTTTCATCTTCTTTATCAAAAGTATTAGGATCAGAATCAAAAATATTATCCTGATGAGTCGTTTCTTCTCTAGAATTTTCACAGGATTCATACCTGCATACTGACTGGTCCTTACTTGTATTAAGAAGTAGAGAACTCCTATCAATATCACCATAAAATGACTCAAGGAAGGACGTTTCCCTGTCTTTAACCTCTAAGACCGGTTTAGCTATTGTATTTTCTAGAATCTTCTTCAACATGACCAAGCAAGGGTAGCAATCTCTCTCTGAATGCTCTTCATCATGTAATCTGCACCAACTTTCAATCAAGACATCCTCGATGGATAAACCTAATATTTGACTACATTGTATGTTTCTAGACAAATATAATTCAAAATCTTCAGAATGATCCACTTCAATGTCTAGACAACTAATAACTTCTGGTGCTGTCTCTGCTCATTGTTCCAGAATTTTCTCATTTCGCTGGCAAATTTCAGCCCTGAACACATCTGGAAAGAATATTAGTCCTTTTGAATATAAATCCAACCTTGTGAGGAAAGTTAAACAATTTATTTCACTGTGCTCCATAGTCTGGTGCATCCTGCAACAGGTGGATAAACCAAAGTTAGACAAACTGTGAGGGTAAAGCTGCCTATTCAAAGTTTCCTGAAATAAAGGAATGTTAACTTGACAACTACTCTCGTATGCATCCATCAAAATGAGACTCTGCTTCCAATTTTTTAAGAGTTTGAAATTTTAAGGAGATCCATCATATCTCAGAATAAAACTTGAAAGCTCATAAAATCAAACAAATCTTTGAGGCTTTGGGCTAGATATTTGCAAAGGTGCAACCAAAACCTCCCAGATAAGAGATATTTGCAGACATTTAACTCAAATGATGAAATATTTATGCAATATTTGCAGAAATCTAGAAATTTCTTGTTCGGCCCTCCTTCTAGCGCCAACTTATGTTGATGATGATGTTAGTCATAAACAAACATAGAATAAAAGTTACACAACAACCTTTACTCATCTTGAAAGATACGATGAATTCAAAGAATTCATGATCCCAAGTCTTCGTTAATTAGCTCATAATCTACTGACGTTACTCAGTGGTTGATGTGTGTTGCTATTAATCATTCAGGGGCCTTACATTCTTCAGTAATTTCTACAAAGTTCATCATTATTTTTCGAAATATCTTGCTCTATATGTCTGCTCTGCATAAATCTCCAATAATTCTACCTCTGCACTGTGAATTTAGTCAAATAATGTGCTTACAGGTTGGGATTTGCATGATTTCTACCATTATTTTCAATTCTTTGCCTGATATTTTCAACACTACATGCACTTTGCTCAAATATGCTAAGGATTTTCAATTATCTACGAGATGTCAGCATATTTCTCCATTCTTCTTGTTATTTATCATGATTTTGCAGTTATGGAAGTGATTTCAATGAAATTAAAATGAGAAAAAGGGTTAGAGAATGAGATTCCCAAAATTACTTAACTGAGATCACTGATCCACATACATGTTCCCATACAGCAATGAAGAGAAGAAAACTAGAAATCATACTTCACCAGGACATTCCACAAATACGCATGATCCAGTGCAAATCTTCAAAGGAAAAGTTGACAACAACATGCAATGAAATGAAAGCGCTTCTATTTGAACATAGCATTCACCATTACGTATCTAGAAATCAACTTGAAGATTACATAAAGTTTATAATCAAGATGTAATCTGAAGCTTCATCTCCATTCAGTATGCTTTAGAATAAGTACATTTACAAGGATCTAAAGAAAGAACCTTGACATTTCAACAATTCAATCCTCATTAGTCTCAGTAATCCAATCTCCTATTTGATTCTACAGTAATTGGCCTTATTTTGCCAGATATTCCCATACTTCTCAATTTGGACAAGTTCTGCCCTTTTATAGAACAAAGGCTAGAAAATAGTTACAATGATCCAAGGATCAGGATCCTCCCAGAACAATCAATGGTCCAGATGAACAGCACGTGCCTGCCAGTTGGAAAATACACAGCTGGCATAGAATATTTCAGTATCTTTGACTCAGTCCAGCTTCTAGTTGGCATACAGCATATTTGATAATATCCTCCCCAGCTCCGGTTCATGTTGCCTCCCAGTTGGCAATTTTCAGCCACTTCATACAGCTCCAACATCCTACAACAAACAGACAAGAATTAAGCATCATCATTTAATAACTAGCAGGAAAATAAACATTTACATTTTATCAGGCTGTGAATGTGCAAACCTATATATATCGGGTTATGAATATTGAGCATATGAGAAAATCTGCACAACTAAACGCCCACATAGGTGGTCAAGAGGGTCCAGGTGACTATCATTGACTGGAAAACATGCTGTCAGGCCCTAAAATAGTTTCAATATCTGATCGGGTCCAGCCAGGGTCATTTGAGCGATTTTTGATAAAAATATCAAAAAGGTAATTTTTTTTGTATTTTCTACATCTTAGTAAATTGCATTTTCGGAGGCCTTCGGAGAGAAATTAGGGCTCAACACGTTCTTGGTAACTCGGCATTAAGCCTAAGTGACCCGGCAACTCAAACTAGATAACTAGTTTATCTTTCCAATGAGTCCAAAAAGTTTAAATTCTGATAACATGGCTAGGAGTTATGACCCTGCCAAGGGGAAGGTCAAAAATTTCCTAATTTTTTAGTTTCTTTGAATTTTTGCAAATAGTTTCACCTTCCGGTAGCCTTTTTTGTATTCCAAGGGCGATGGGGACCTTTCATATGATATGCAAGCCTTACATTTTCAGTTATCACATGCATAGATCATGCATATGCAATACATGCGCTTCTGTTCACTAAATTCCATTGAATAAAACTATCGGGTCCATGTATGCACATTAGTTAATATGAGGGATATTAACTAATACGACTCTCTTCATAGATCGGGATATGGTGATGATGTCATCATCATGGACAGGCTTCGTTAAAGTATGAAAGGCTGACGTCATGGTCATGCTAAGAAATCAGGAGGATCTGAAATATGACCCCCGCAACTAAAATGACCCCCCTGGAAAAAATCAAGAGGATGTCAGTAGATGGAAGACCTCATTTATCGCTATGTCATTATGATGTCATCGTCATGTTAGCAGATCAGAGTAATATTCTACGGTAGGGTGATATTTGGATATCGGGTGATGTTCAAATATGATGATCCCCTTGGTGTAATATGATCATCCGCCTCTGAGCGGGAAAACCTACATCAAAAGATCCGGTGATGTAGAAATGTTGGGTGATGTTTCAAGATGATGATCCCCTGGACTAAAATGACCCAGTGTCGAAATATCATGATGACATCATCAGGATATCGACTTGGTTCAGCGTTATGGCACTATGACGTCATCGTCATATTATGTGAGCAAGATCATGATCATCCTCCTCGAGAGGAGAATATGATGATTACGTCATCGTCATGATTGTTTCATTGTTTATCGGACTTGAATGACGTCATCAGGATAATGGCTAGGGGGATATTTCGCAGCAGGAGGATATTTGGAAATCGGGGTACATTGAGAAATATGATCCTCGCGAAATACATAAGGCTGTTGATGGGTAAAGGTCACTATCACCTAAAACTGACATCTGGATATTTGGACCGCATGATTTATCGGGTGCTAAATTAGATCAGGATGAGCTTCTGTAATATGACTGATGTTAAGAAATATGATCGTCTTGCTGTGACTATCAGGTTTGACTCAAACTTTGACCATTCATAATTTTCACACCCTAGCGAATATCAGGGTGATGCAAAAGGCAAACCTGCATGAATTTTGATGCTCTTTCTAGATATGAGGTTACTGGAATAAAATATGAACTTTGACAAACTGACCTCATGATGATGACTTACCCAGCCTCTCTATGCATGATGATCTGCATGACTTACTTTTACCAGACCGCCAGCAAGCAGCAAACCCAAGCCAAGCCAAACAGAAGGTTGGGTCCCTCTTTTGCCAAGACAAAATGGGGCATGTTGTGTAACCACACAACAACTTGCCACCAAAGAAAACAACAAAATTCAAATAATTTGAAAGGTGAGGATAAGTTAAAACATAAATTTCCAACTCCTATTGAGCATGAGCATCCTAATCCTCTCTGACTGCTATCATGTTCATCAATGTAATAATGAATTGATAAGGGATCGATTGTGTGCATGTGATTCATATACTCGTCTTGAAAGTGAGCTGAATAAACTAGTGACTAGTGTTAGGCTACATAGTTTGGTTCATCCCTCATAGCCAACCGGATAGAGCCTTGCTGCCAGCAGGCGTCTATAGCCCCGGCAAGGTTATCGTTGCAATTCTCCTAAGTAGAGCCCCACTGCCAGCAAGCGTCTGTAGCTCCGGTAGAGTTACTTAGATGACTTAATCTGGATTCTAGTAAATCCCTCTTTTATTTTATTTTTTTATTTTGAAATTGATTTCATAAGATATAACAGTTATAGCTTCATGATGCAAGGAGCGGTCACTTGTTGAGATTAAGTTGACAATTGCAATGGTAGCAAGGGCAACCTTTAGATTTTTCACTTAACACCTACACTGATATGTTCAATAAACCCAAGGCTGTTAGGTGTGTCATTGTGAGGATCACCTTGACTCAAGAAAAGTAGTACTGATGAATATGATACCATAGACCTGATCAAGAATACCTACACTGATATGAGTTACAACCTATAGAAAGACTTACCCAGCCTCTCTATCCATGATGATCTACATGACTTACTTTTACCAGACCGCCAGCAAGCAGCAAACACAAGCCAAGCCAAACAAAAGGTTGGGTCCCTCTTTTGCCAAGACAAAATGGGGCGTGTTGTGTAACCACACAACACTAAATAAGTCACAATCCCAATAAAGGGTATGAAAGAAGAAACCAAATATCTCGCATGCCTAGGTATAGATATCCATCTCTTCCCTATGCTACAGATGGTTGAAATAAAAGTTAAAAAAAATTAATAGCCATCCCTTAAAATCAAAACAAGTTGCTAGATTACATAAGTTTCATTAGATGCTATTATAGGTTAAAAAAGATTCTTCTCCATATCACTCCTCATTTTCATAAATTTAGTATAATTTTTTGTTCACTTGACTCATATTAATAACTCTATTTATACAGATATACCTCATTCCAAATGTGAGGTTGCAATGAAGAGGAGTAAGGAAGATAAAGGTCAGATTTGAAAACTCAATGATCTTAAAGATGGTCTTGTTGTAGCATAAATTATCTTAAAAATTTGGTAGTCCCAAAAAAATTATTTTTTTGGTTGTCCAAAAATTATAAAAATTTGGTCATCTATATAAAATAAGAGTATAAAATTTAGATATTGAAATCCTATAACATTAGCAAATTAATTGTAAATCCTATAACCGTTGTAGCTAAATTGAAATTTTCATTATACAAAGAAATGGAAAATACTTAAGTGATTGTTGTGTGTGTTTAATCCTACACATGATTTTCATTATACAACAAACTTGGATCTACTTGAAGTAGATATGGAAATATAAGCTATCTTTGTATTATGGCAAAGAAAGAATTTTCAAACACCATATTCCATGGGGCTATTTTTAGCTGCTCCCATATTATTCTTAATGGTGCTTACAAATAGTAAAGAAATTTGTGTCATGCTCCCTCCATGAGATGAATATATTATTCCTTTTTATGAATTATTTACATGTTTTATGGTGAGTAAAATTTGTAGAAGAGAATGTTAACAATTACAATATTTGTGCATATATAGAATGGCCTATTGGCCAAATTAAACTTTTTTCCATTTTATAATTCAAATAGAAAACAAAAAAACTCATAATACAAGATTCCATCACCATTTTGAAAAGAACAATCTATGTTTATTCATATTTGTGTAAATAACAATGAAACCAAAAAAAATAATACAGTTCCTTCAAGTTGAGAAATGAAGAACTTGCATGACTTACACAAATTTTGTAAACATAAGGTGTTTATTTATTAGTCCTTGAAAATTGTGCTTTGTTCGTTTACCTTATGGATGTATTGATGTATAGAATTGCGCAGGTTCTAACACCAACATGGGAAGTTTCAAGAATGTGGAACTTGCTACTTAAAACGACCTCCAGATTTTAAAGAAGCTAGCTCTTCTCTATTTCAATTGGGTTTTGAGCAAAGGGAAAGAAATTAACAAGATTACATATACAATTAAGCAAATCTAACTATGGCGATGCGCCTAAGTAAAAGTGTCCCTTCAATTCAAGCATAGTGAAGTTATTCTCAAGATACAGTTATATTAAAGAGCAGATACTGCATGATTAACATAAATAGATAGAATGAATAGTATCAAAGGCTTATAACCAGATGCTTTGCAATGACACAGATGATATCAATCAAGGCACAGAACAAAGTTCTCCTTATTAATCTTCCAGCAACATAAAAGGCTCAGATACATTAACTTTCTTATCAAGAAAAACAACATAAAGGCAAAATGACATAAACTGGTCATAGCAAAGTCTCCAACTCCTCTTTTGAATTTCTAACTAAAACTTATCAAAGATCCTTGAATCTATATTCTCTAAATGTATCTCTGGATCTTTTACAAATACTGCATATTTATAATCATAAATCTGACCCAAGATTGTCTCCAACAACCCAAATCCTTAACGGCCCAACAGAACTAAAGATTACTGGAAGTTCCTAGCGGTTACGATCCTCTGAATCTGCAATGGTCGTCCCCCCTGCACACTCTTTGGCTGGAACAAAATATTATGTGGTACACCTCCTTCATTGAGACACAGACACATGGCGAGATCCACGTGCTTATAACTAAAAATAAATATGACAGATGGCAACGTTTGCGTCAAACCTAGAAACTCCTTTGTCTTTTCAGAAAATAATAGGAAAATGACACTTGTCGCATTCTACAGCCTTCAAAACATGATATGTGTCTTCTCCCGCAGAGCCTTTAAAACATATGTCTTTATACTAGGGTGACCTCCTTTAATGACATCTGTCGCAACCCGATTTACTTATAAAATGAGACACAATAATGATGGGACCCACAACCTTAGAGCTCACTAGCCTTAAAGGGAGAAAACTAGGACAGATGGCAGCCCTCGCGCACATGCTAGGTAACACGTGGCAACTTATACAACACTGCTAAAGAAAATAAAACTTTGGCCCACCATATTTTATACTGGCATTAATATTAATTCAAAAAGAGACACGCAACATCATCCACAACAAACTTTAAAAGACACGCGGCGCACTCTGCCCAAAATGTAGAAGCTTTTAAGACTACCTCTGCAAGTGACACATGGCACCACCCACAACACTACTGAAACAAAAGAAACTATAGTGCTTCCTGCTATGTGGCGCACTCCGCATAAACTTGATACTTGAAACATTGTTGTGGCTTTGACACTTGGTGCAACCCGCGCATAGACATTTGAAAAACTCACATAGCAACATTATAAGACCCGTGGACTAAGCTGTAACTGAAACAAAATGTAGAGTTTTTGACACTCTATAGTTCTTGGTGACCTTTAGGACTTCTAAGCCTGCTATGAAAGAACCCAAATTGACAAAAAGATATGTATTGAAAATAAAACTTTGAATTATAAATTTTACAACACTGTCTGATAAACAGACCATTCTGAATCTGAGAGCCCCTGTCTACTCTGCAAATCTTGAAAAGAAAAATCAAGATTAATTATATATTTATGGGAAAATATTCACAAAATTTGTACCATAGCCTTTAATTGAAATTATTGCTGGGCCATAGGTATCAATACAGTTTCAACTTCCTTTACTATTGATGAATCACTTAAACCCTAGAAATTTGTCTGATCATTTTGCTTAGTCAAAATAAGGGCCTTGATGTCATCAATCATCAATACTATGTTACTATCTGGGAACGGTGAAGGAAGCCCCAGTTGCACCAAATCCTCTATATGTTTCTTCATATTTTTTACTCCTTCCTTCACTGTATTCAAGAGCTCCTGACAATTTGTGGCCACAGAGTTACAACTCAAAACCTCATTGACCTTCTTAGCAACAACCATTCTATCATTGATACTTGTTGCTGATAATGTCTCATCTATTGTGTCATACAACTTTTTCAATAAAAGTTGAGAGTCAGAAACCCTCAATGAAATAGTGGACAAGGTGGCATGCACTGAAGTTTCTACTTTCTCACACAACTGCTAAGCATTTAATAGAAAAGTTAAAGATGGCTTTAGCTAGATAATCTCTTCAGAGATTCTCTTCCATACTGAAACATATAGTTGTTTTACCAAATTTAAAACTCCAGCATTTTGTGGCCTATTAGCCAACTCAATTGTCAGCTGCTTTGTTCTTTGTTGCTTAGCTATGAGTTGTGCCTGAACTGCACTATTGGCATTTTACTCATTCAATAACTTTTGTTGCAAGTGAGTGGCCTCTTGCAATTTATCCTAATATTTCTTTTCTAAAGTGGCTTTTTCCTATCTCAAAATAGTTACTGCATCTTTTTCTTGTGCCAGCTCAGTCTTAAGAGAAGCAATCTGGGCCTGTATAGCCTGATGTATCTACAAAGAAACAATATTTTGCAATTGTTTGTTTAGACTATCAATCTCATTTTTCTTAGATTGAATATCCCTAGTAAGATTGCTGCTATTCACTTTCTCTTGAGCTAAATCATTTTTTGCCTTTTGTAACTTCTTGGATACTTTCAAATAGTCTATTGCTACAATAGTTGCAATTTCATTTAGCAGTTCAACCCTATCCTATGGCCTGAAGAGAGACATATCCATGGCCATGGCATTCATAGCATAATCCTGGGGCTACATTTGTTTATTTGGTTTCACTACATTTGGAGACAAATGTGTAACTATCAATGATTGTTGAATAGGGTCATAAAGTGACCTCATGTGTGCCACAATAAGGCTTTTGTTTTCCTTTTTCCTCTTATTATCCATCCTGGCCTCTCTAGCCCTTTTTACTATGTCTGTTTGAGCTTGGAATGTATGAGGGGATGCAATGTAACCTCCAGCAAAGGGGTGGCCTTGAGGCAGGCCATAGGGAATAGTAGATAATTGCTAGCTATGAGAAACTTGAGGAGGGGTACGTTTAGGCACAGATGGAGAAAATAATGGCAATGTAATGGCCTATGAGGACATGGCCTATGTACTGGCAATAGTGACAAGGGTTGATGTAAGCATAACAGAAGTGGCAGGGGTTATGAATGCCTGACTACTTGGGATTGCCACTCCTATAGAAGAAAGAGATATAGGAGAGAAGGGAGAAGAAGTACTTACTTGAGCAATAGAAGAGGTGACTAGCGGTTGTTGCTATTGTGGCTCTATTTCTTCTTCCTCTTCCTCTTACAGGAACAATCTCCTATGTTTCTTAGGCCTCTCTCTTGTTTCCTCTATTTCTTCATCTTCAATATTTACAACCACCGGTGGTTGCAAAGGGACAATTCTGGAACCCCCAGATGCTGAAGTTGTTTGAGTCCCTAGAATTGGTGATGACACAACACCTTTTTACTTCTCTGAGGAGCTGAGGGATTGGGGCCATGAAGATGCAAGAGCAAAAGATGATGCATGTCCTATCTCTTGCATTATTTGGGCCAACTCTGTTTCTTCTCATGTCTCCTCGCCCTTCTAAATTTTGTTTGTGTCTGGACTTGAGACTGGGGAGGGGTGCCACTCATCCTAGATTGATTCCCATCTTTCATCATTTTTAACATTCCCAAATGAATGTGTAAGCTCTAAAGTCTCTTGCCTATATTTTCAATAGGCTTCAATCTTTTCCGTTCTCCAATCTTTTGCTTTTAATGTTTTTCTCAGACCAGCAGTCATTTTCAACTTACAGTCATATTCATTCTCTTTGATATAGAAGATTTCCCATGGCCTAGGTCCCTCATAGGGCAAATCAGTTAATTCCACATATAGATCTAGGTTATCTTCTTTTTGATTCCTCCTATCCTCCCAGAATGGACGACCTTCATGTGCCATCTTGGCATGAGCTTTATTATTTATAATCTACGAGGCTAGAAAACTATCTGGGTCATATTTCCATTTATCCTCTATGATGAAGAGCCCAAGGGCAGCTAACTTCCTTAACAAAAGGTTCTCTACAGCTCTAACCTCAAGTGTCACATTTTTTCTGACCCATGGGACATCATACATCTTCTTTCTTTTCTTGTGGCCAAAGTCATTATTAACCACAAATACCTGATGGGTAACCTCTAAGAGTATGACCCTAGGGGTCAATACTTTAGGTAATAGCCGTTAGATCTAGGGCACA